>CM057388.1:54591085-55996085 GCA_030015415.1 Cynopterus sphinx
TAGAATGAACCGTTAGCAATAGCCAATTTGGGGGTAAGTAAAATTGCTGATGAGTGAACTCTCAATTGAAATAAGAACACAATAAGAAAAAGGGTAGAAAAAAAGAAATATAGTTTTCCTTAAAAAAATTAAAGACAGAGTTCTGGTCAAGATGACAGAATAGGTAATTGCTGTGCTTGTCTCCTCTCATGACCAAATTCAAATTATAGCTAAATTATAGAACAGTCAATCTGGACAACTATCTTTAGACTAGCTGAACATAAGACCTATAAGTAATAAAATAAAGATAAAGAAATGATGAGACTAGTAGGGGAATGGAGACATAAAACAGGCTGGTTCCACACACCCGTGAGAATCAGGAGTGTTATTACAGCTGCAGAAGACCCCCCAAAGAGCAAGGCACCCCAGCCCCACATGCGACTACCTAGTAGGGACTGAAAGAGGAGCTCCCACATCTTGTGAAAATCATCAGGAATTTTGTTTGTCCAGGTGAGATGGAAGGCTGTGGGAAACCCAGGCATTTCTTTAAAAGGCCTGTGCACAGACTCTCTCACTCCCAGGCACTCACCCTGGGCTCCAGCAGAGAGACCACAGCTAGGGAAGTGCCAGAGATATAGAGAAAGAGATTGAGTTGAGTGGACTCAGGGTAAGATTTAAAGGGACAGCCACCAGTGTTCCTGAGTTGCACCTTTCTCCTTTGTAGCCAGAGGGTAGATGCCATCTATTCTGAGTTGAACCCTCCCCTCACACAGCAAAATCTGAACCTGCATTGGCCTGGTGAAATATGCTGGATCTACCCTGGTAACTCCCTGTAACCTCACAACACCCAACTTGCATACTGTCGGAGGCCACTTGGGGGTAGGCAGCAAGCAGCCAGCTGGAATTGGTGAAAGCTGTAAATTTTCCTGAGAAACTTTTGTAGGTCTATGGTCCCCAGGCAGTGGCTTACCTCAGTGTGCTCTGACTCTTTTCAGTGGCCCCAGGCTCATTAGTGATGCCAAATTTGAATCTACACTAACCTAGCGAACACCACACACTCCACCCTAGTGTCTCCCTGAGACCATGCCTCACTCACCTTACATACCGTATGAGGCTTTTTCAGCAGCTGAGCCAAATAGGCATCCTACAGGAGCGGGCACTGGAACTTTTGCTGAGCTACCCAAGGCCCAGTACTCGTGGGGGCCAGCCTCAGTGTGTAGCGTGGCCACTCCCATTCATCTTTAGGTCCAGCAAAGGCAGCGACCAGCTATGGATCACTTTGTAGCTACTAACTGGTAGCTCCATGCTGGTCATTGGTAATAGCTGAACTTGGCCTGCACAGGGGCCTCACTTAAGAGGCCCCCAAAGTAACATACCTGCTGTCTGGATTCAGACCACAATAGAGCACAACCCAATTAGTCCCACCAGCAGTATACCCAAGGGCGATCTCAGCAGGTGCCAGAGCCTGGTGGGGAAAATCCCATTCCCTGGGGGTAGGCCAGACACAGTAGCAATTAATTGTGAGCAAGGTCAATTTTCACAGCAATTGAAATCTGAGAGGCAATTCCACCCATTGATGAGCCAACAGCAATAAAGGCTCAACTACAACAGGAGAGCACACACAATCCATACAAGACACACACCTTGAGCACCTGGCTGAGGTAACCAGGGAAGACAGTGACTTTGGACTCCACAGAAAAAGCCATTCAGTCAAGACAGAGAGACATGCAGATCTACCTAATACATAGAAACAAGAATAGAGAGGCAGCCAAACTGAGGAGGAAAAAAAAATCTCAAATTAAAGAACAGGAGAAAACTCAAATAAAAGAGCTAAAAAAAAAAATAAAGGCAAACAACATACCAGATATACAAGCAACATACCAGATATAGATGCTTAAGTAACTTGGTGAGAACTTAAAGAAATAATAACCATTAAAAAGAACATAGAAACCATTAAAAAGAATCAGACAGAAATGTAAAATAAAATAACCCAAATGAGAAATACACAAGAAGGAATCAACAACAGATTAAATGAAGCAAAAAATTTAATCACAACAGCAAAAAGAATAACAAATCATGAGGATAGTTTAAGGGATCTTAGAACAACATCAAGCATGACAACATTCGATTCATAGGGGTACCAAAAGAAGAGAGAGAGCAAAGATTGAGAACTTATTTGAAGAAATAGAGACTGAAAACTTCCCTTATCTGGAGATTAAAATAAACATAGAAGTCCAGGAAGCTCATAGAGTCTCAACCAAGATGAATCCAAAGAGGCATATACCAATACACATTATAATTAAAATGCCAAAGATGAAAGACAAAAAGAGAATCTTAAAAGCAGAAGGAGAAAGACAGTTAGTTACCTACAAGGAAATTTCCATAAAGCTGTCAGCTGAACCTTCAGCAGAAACTTTGCAGGCCTGAAGGGATTGGCATAAAATATGCAATATGACAGACAGCAAGGGCCTGCAACCAAGACTACACTACCCAGCAAGGCTATTAATTAAAGTTGAAAGAGAACTAAAGAATTTCCCAGAACAAACAAACAAAAAAAAAAACTAAAGACACTTATCATCACCAAGTCAGTATTAAAACAAATGTTAAAGGGACTTCTTTAGAAGAAGGATCAAGGGAACACAAAGATAAATAATAAAATGATAATCACTATGTACCTATCAATAATCACTTTAAATGTAAATGAATTAAATGCTCCAATCAAAAGACAAAGAGTAGATGAATAGATAAGAAAATAAGACTTATACATATGCTGTCTATAAGAGACCCACTTCAGATCAACTAATGCACACAGGCTGAAATTAAACCGGTAGGAAAAGATATTTTATGCTAATGAAAATGAAAATAATTGAGGTAGTAATACTTATATCAGAAAAAAAACAGACTTCAAAACAAAGCTATAATTAGACACAAAGTAGGATTTTTCACAATAATAAAGGGGTCAATCCGAAAAAAAGCATATAACCTTTGTAAACATTTATGCATCCAACAGAGTAGCACCTAAATACATAGAGCAAATATTAACTGATATAAAGGGAAAGGCTGAAGTAATGCTGTCATAGTAGGGGACTTTACCACCCCATCGACATTAAGAAATAGATTTTGCATACAGAATATCAACAAGTAAATAGTGCCCTTAAGTGACAATTTAGAATAGATGGATTGAGTTAATGTAGTTAGAACATTTCACCCAAAGCAACAGAATATACATTCTTTTCAATTGCACACAGAACATTTTCCAAGATAGAACATATATTAGGGCACAAGATTAAAATCATATCATCTTCTCCAATCACAATGGTGTGAAACTAGAAATCAATTACAGGTAAAGAAAAGAACCTGAAAAACACACAAACACATGGAGGCTAAATAACATATTATTAAGCAATGAACAAGTTTAAAATAAGATCAAGAAAGAAATTAAAAGACACTTTCACCACTTTTATTCAACATGGTATTGGAAGTCCTAGCTACAGGAGTCAGACAAGAAAGGGAAATAAAAGGCATCAAATTGGAAAGGAAGAAGTAAAATTGTAATTATTTGTAGATGACGTGATACTTTATATTGAGAACCCTAAAAATTCCACCAAAAATTAATTAGAACTAATAAATTTAGTAAAGTATCAGGGTAAAAAATTAATAATCAGAAATTGGTTGCACTTGTAAACACCAATAACAAACTATCAGAAAGATAAATTAAGAAAACAATTCCATTTAAAATTGCATCTAAGAAAACAAAATATCCAGGAATAAATTTAACCAAGGAGGTAAAAGACCTGTACTTGGAAGAGTATAAGTCACTGGAGAAAAAAATTGAAGAAGATACAAATAAATGGAAACATATACCATGCTATGAGTAGGAAGAATCAACCTCATTAAAATGACCATACTACCCAACGCAATCTACAGATTCAGTGTAATCCCTAAGCAAATACCAATGGTATTCTTCACAGAAAAAATAATCCTACTATTTATATGAAACCACAAAAGACCCCAGAGAACCACAACATTCTTGAAGAAGAACAAACATGGAGGTTTCATGATACCTGATATCAAACTATACTACAAGTCTATAGTAACCAAAACAGTATGCCACTGATATAAAAACGAATACATGGATTAATCAAACAAAATAGAAACCCCGAAAATAAACCCATATTGATATAGTCATTTAATCTATGATAAAGGAGGCAAGAATATACAATTTAGTAAAGACAGTCTATTCAATAAACGGTGTTAGGAAAACTGGCAGATACATGCAAAAAAAATGAAACTGGACCACCTTCTTGCATTGTATACAAGAATAAACTCAAAATGGATTAAAGACTTAAATGTAAGTGTAACACAGGAGCACCAGGCCTTGAACTTGCACCTGGGTTGGGGGATTTTGGAAAAACCACCAATAGGACCAGAGAGGTGAGAAATGCCATTTATTACTCACAAGGCAGGAAAGCTTCAGCTGTGGCTGATCAGAGCTGCAGGAAGAAAAACTGCAGCTGACCAAGTGAAGCAGAATTTTTTATACCCACAAGCAGAGAAGGGTTATCTCGCTGGGGGAGCAGCCACCTTCATACAAATGGGAGCAAGATGTGCTGCTTGGTTATAGAAGCAGATAACATCTATGGATGCAGCAGAAAATGTCCTTAGGAGTAGGTACTGCTGAAAGCTCTTTGTGTACTGCCTTCCTTGGCTGCTGGCTGGGCAGCTATCAGCCTTTGGAGTCTGACTGAGCTAACCCTACAGTAAGACCTTAAAAGATAAAATTCCTAGAAGAAAACATAAACAGTAAACTTTCTGACATTTCTCTCAGTGCTATTTTTTCTGATATATCTCCTTCAAGGGAAACAAAAGAAAACACACAGATGGGACTGCATCAAACTAAAAAGTTTCTTCACAGCAAAGGATACCAATGCAAAACAAAAAGACACCCTACTGGATGGGAGAAGATAATCACCAACAATACATCTGATAAGGGGTTAAATTCCAAAAATTATAAAAAAACTCATACAACTCAAGACCAAAAAAAAGTTCGATGGGTGTGGGTCCTGAACAGACATTTCACCAAAGAGTGCATGGAGATGGCCAATAGACAAATGAAAAGATGTTCAGCATCACTAAACATCAGAGAAGTGCAAACTAAAACTACCATGATGTATCATCTATCAGAACGGCAATCATCAATAAGTCAGCAAACAACAAGTGTTGGCAAGGATGTGGAGAAAAAGGAACCCTCATGCACTGTCGGTGGGATTATAAATTGGTGCAGCCACTAAGGAAAACAGTATGGAGGCTTCTCAAAAAATTAAAAATAGAACTACCTTATGACCCAGCAATTATACTTCTGGATGGTTATCTTAGGAAATCCAAAACCCTAATTTAAAAAGATATATGCACCCCTGTGTTCACTGAAGCCTTTTTTTTACAATAGCCAAGATATGGAGACAACCTGTGTCCATCAACAGACAATTGGATAAATAACAGGTGGTCCATATGGTGGAATATTAATTGGCCATAAAAAAAAAAAAAAACAATGAAATCTTACCATTTCTGGCAACATGGATGGACCTGGATGGTATTGTTAAATGAAATAAATAAAACAGAAAAAGACAAATAACATATTATATTGCTTATATGTAGCATCTAAGGAACAAAATAAACAATCAAACAAAACAGAAATAGACTCATAGATACAGAGAACAAACTGATAGTTTCCAGATGAGAGGGGGATTAAGATATTTGGAGAAAAAACTGAGGGAATTAAGAAGTACAAATTGGTAGTTACAAAATAGTCATGGTTATGTGAAGTACAGCATAGGGAATATAGATAATAATATGGTAATAACTATGGTGCTAGAATAATTAAGGGGATCACTTAAAAATTTATATAAATGTCTAACCTCAAAGCTGTAAACCTGAAACAAATGTAAAATAATATCAAATGTTAACTGTAATTGAAAAAAAATAAAAATGAAATTTAAAAAAATTTAAGTGAGGAACAAATTATTGTTTCTCCTGTTAAGTACCACTACACAGCTACAGCAATCAAGACAGCTACAGATGTGTTAAAATTACATAAAACTATACACACACACAGACTAGCACACACCAAGGAGTACATCTATAACTGGTGAAATCCAATTAAGCTCTGTGGATTGTAACAATGTCAATTTCATGGTTTTGTTATTGTATTATAGTTATGCAAGATGATAATATTGGGTAAGGAGGGGTTAATAGTGCAGGAGACCTCTTTGTACATTTTCGGTGACTTCTATTGTATCTATATATATTTTAAAACATATATATAGGGTGAAGGTCTCATCTCAACATGGGTTGCAGCTGCCTTTCACTGTGGTTATCCTGCCTACGAGGCTCTAGGCAGAGGAAGCCTGGCTATGGCAACTATTTAGCAGGCAAATCCCTCTGGAGACCCATGACCATGGACTCTTCATAGGGACTGAAGACTAGCAGCATCTGCTTGTCATGGCCTTGAAGTTCTTTCTTGTCTCTGCTAATGCTTTAGCTCAGGGCCAGAGAAAACTGAATATAGGGGCTGAAATTTATTTCCTTGAAGTCCTTGAAACAGGGGTTACTGCACCACTCTGGGAGGAAATCATTTGTTATTAGTTCCTTGTCTGATATGAAACCGTTAATTTGAGTGGAAACCACTGCACAAGAAAATAAACAGTGCATTTCATATGCAAAGTGTCTGCTTACTTCACTTGGAGTCAGTGGGAACCATTTTGACCAAACGGTGAATATTTCTCATCTGATGGCTAATGAGCATCTCTGCTGTCTGCCTCCCTTTTCCCCCTCAGATCTGGGCACTGGTTCTTTTTCAAAAAAAAAAAAAAGCAAGGTCAGCTTGCTTTAACACAGAGCTTATAAATCTAGAAGCTCATCACAACTTCCAAGGAATATATTTAAAAAAAATACAATGGCCAGGCCACACCACTCTCAGGTCTGACCCAGAGGTGAGAGAGTTCCATGAAGTGGTTACTCTCTTGGACTATGAATGAAGTCAGACTGCTTGAGTATGACACCAGCTTTGTCACTTAAGACTGTGAGTTCATAGGCAAGTTGTGTAATCTCTCTAGGTCTCCATTGCCTCAAATGTAAAATAGGGGTAATAATATTACATCACAGAGTTATGGTGAGATAATTCATGTAAAACAATTAAAGCCTGGCTCACAAGAAGTATCTGTTGATGCTAGCTATAAACTTTACTAACGAGCACCACCATTTTTGATAAGAAAACTAGGACTTATTCTCCTACATGCTGCTCTTACCCACTGAGTTCTTCCCCAGCCATTGTTAATTGACTCCCATATGCTTCACACACACACACACACACACACACACACACACACACACACACACACACACACACACACTTCTATGGAAAAGAGGAAAAAGCCTAGGGCCAGTTTCAAAGTAGGCCCTATGTAAAGAAGGTTAGAGTTTTATTTTAGAACCAGAAATGTCAAAAATAAGCAAAAAGAACCCTTGAAGAAATCTGATGCTTCCCACTGAAAAACATTTTTATGTCTACAAATGCACAATGCCATAATGATTCGATATTCCAAACTTCATGACTAAATATTTTGTGACTATCTATGCATTACTAAAAGATTGTATACCAAGTGGGAGTGAAAAATAGTCCATCATTCAAGTGATTACAGCATTGAGATATATGACTATAGACACCTGACAAATACAGCAAATACTGTGGTATTTTTCTTATACTCAAACCCAAATCTGATAACTCTGGTTAATATGGAGTTGTAAACTCACACACATTATATTTCTGATGTCTTCTAGTCCTTAGCCCTAGAAGATGATTTAGATTCACAGGAGTGCTATTGCCTTGAAACATGCTCTTTGGGCTTCACAAATGTATGCATCAATACTTAGCTCCCTAGATTAAAATCATATTGCTATTAAGTACCCTCTTTAGTCTGCCTTGATATTTCAGACTGTCACATGTCAAAAATATAAAATATAAAGGAGATATGGAAAAGAAAGCTTACTGGACAGGGCTCTGAGCACTGCCATTTTACATGCAAAAGAGTTAATGATATACCCTTTTGCTCTTCCCATAGCACCTAGCATAGTACTTTCTATAGAGTAGGTGATCAATCAAGATTTTGTGGCTATTAAATAATATAAAGTGCTCTGTATATCCAAAAGTGTTTATACAGATTTAAGTGTGCCTTTGTTTTAATTTTTACTTCTTAAAAATAAAAGAGTTAAACATCCTTTTTCAAGCGACAGAAAAGGGAGCATGCTGAAGTCTTCTATTTACAATAATTTTTGCATCTCTTCTGGTTATTGCTTTTTTTAACACTCATATGCATCTTCTTTTTTAATGCTCAACTGCAATTATAGCATCGTTTATTATAGTTTATTCATAACATTGAATGAAATACCATTTGATAAGTGAGCACTTATCACTAGCCTCTCTTATCTAAATATATCTGTTTACATATTCTAGTGTTCATTCGCCCATTAGCCATAGGTACTTAGTCAAATTTAAGAATATAGGAATAATAACTTTGGTACAAAGTTTAAGAGCCCCAAAATTACATTATAAATATATGAGTATATTGTGTTAAATATAACCCTCAGAATACAACTACCTGTCTTTAATTAAAGCTGTTAAAGAAACTAATCATATTGTTAAAAAGCTCTGCTTTTTCTACTTCTGGAAGCAAAAGAAGTTAGCATAATGGGAAGTTACTAATGCAAAAAAATACTCTTTTAACACAACCTTGTCATATTATAATAAGATTTAACTTTTAAATCTTTGAGAAATTTAATACAGTATGGATTTCATTATCTTAAAAGATTTATTGACCAAAAACAGTGGGGAAAGGAAAGAAAGAAAGCATATCACAATCAGGAGGCTAATGGCCTTAAGTGAAAGGGAATTTTGCAAACGCTTTTCTTTAAATTAAAATTGAACAAAGGCCAGACTCATCTTTAAGGAAACGATGCTGGTATGTTTATGAAGAAGTGAGTTAATTGACCTGATAGGTTCTTTCTATATGTGATAACCATGACTTTATCATTCAATTCTTATTAATGTATCCACAGACAAGTGGACTGTGATCTTTCCATTAATACAGTACAAGGAAACATGTAACTATTTGAGCCATAGGCCTTTCAAATAAAGTAATGTTGAAATTGACACACCAAAAGTTTTTTTTACTCAGAAGACAAAGTGTACTCATTTGGCATTTGCAGGTTCAAAGCTGCTAGACAAGAAACTATCCAGGAAACAATCTGATGAAGTGACAAACTTCAATCTCCAATGCTCTGTGAATTTCCAGTCCACACCACTTCCACCTGCTAAAAGTCTAGCAGCCTCAGCTATGGACTCGTACTCTACATTAAGAGCAGATTTTCACTCTGAAAAGAGATTTCCCTTTTAAAGATGAACTGCCAGATTCCATTATAATCTGTTCTCCTGTCATTTGCTTTGTTATACTTTTTGTGTCAACAGATTGTGAGGCACTAAACATTTTATGCAAAGCTCTGTGAAATTGCTAACATCTAGCAATAAATATTAATGTTCAACTGTTGCATAATAACTAGAGGCGGATATAAAGTTGGATAACATTTGACAATAAGTGGCAGATTATAATTTGATATTTATTTTAACAAATGTGGTCAAGTGAACTCATTGTTAGGATACATAGGAAATATAGTTTTATGTTGAATTCTATTACATAGCATTTTCTAAAGAGAAAATGATAAAAAATGGTTGCATGAATGCCAAGGATGTTTTTATACTGTATTCAGTTGCACTGGGAAGATGGGGACAGTGCAATTGAGCCTAATCTTTTATACACCTAGGCACACACACATACACATAGTAATGAAAAATAAATAGTTCCACTAACTCATTTTCAATATAGATTTTTCCATCTTCTTAAATTTGCTTTAAGTGCTAGGAAACTAAGGTACAGAATTTGCTTTAAGTGCTAGGAAACTAAGGTACAGAAAAGTTACATAATTTGCCAAGCTGAAATAAAAAGCAAGACTGGATTTCAACTCTAAGCTGTGAGTCTGAAGATAACAAGTTTAGCCACTCCACCATGTTGCTTCTTCACCCAGGGGCACAATATCATTTTTGAAATAGTCTACAGTAAAATGCTGTTATAAAAGCAGCCTTCAGCACCAGGAAAAACTTAGTAGACCTTCTAAAGACATCAAGCCAGCATTATCTCAGAAATCAAGCAGCTAACTTAAGTTGCCTTTCACAGATCCTCAGAACAAAATACATAGCTCTTATAATATTGGACAAGCTACCAAAGATCAAAAAGTTATTATTAGTCATTTGAAAGTCTGTAAAAACAAGGGCTGAGGGTGGAGAGGTTACAACTTGGTTTTTCTGTAAGTTGGCCTGTGTTCATTTATTTGGCTAATTTAAATACTTATTTAGAGAGAACTATATTCCAGTAGTTAAGGACATGGGATGTGAACCGTGACAGTCGTTATTTATAAAATGGCATTCATAATGTTATTTATCCTTTAGGGTTTTAAGAGTGCAGAATGAAAGAAAATATATCAAATTCTTGACACAAAGACTGGAACAGAGTAAGCACTCAAAAAATGTCAGCTACTGCTATTTTAGTTGTATTACAGTCATTAATTTTCTTGTCTGTCTCCCCAGGTAGTCCAGGAGGCCCTTATTCCTCTTTGAAAGGCAGTTTAATGCAATAGTTAAAAGCAGTCTTGGGAACCATACTACCTGTGTATAAGCCTGGCTCTGCCACTTCCTGCCAGTGAGAATAGGTTATTTGTCTCACTGTACATTGGCTTCCTCATCTACAAATGGGCCTGAAGATGGAATCAACTTCATAAATATATCATGAGGATGAAAGCATAAGTTCCATGAGGGCATAAATTTTTGTCTGTTTTGTTTAACTATGTAATCCCAGAGTCCAGAACATACCTGACATGCAATAAACGCTCAATACAAATATACTGAATATTTATACATTAAGCACTCGGATCCTGTACGGATGTATAAATGTTAGCTATTAGTTACATCTGTACTATTAGAATCTAGTACAGTTCTTAGCATAAGTTAGTCTCTAAAGAATTATTTGTAGAATAAATGAATGAATGTTGTCCCTCTAGTCTGGGCCAGCCTCTTTCATGAGAAACTGTGAAGTCATTAAAGTTTGAGAAACTGTGAAGTTGTTAAGTTTGACCTTTCATGTCCATGTTGCCTCCTTCACCTATACCACATACGTACCGTGCAAATACCTTTACTAATTAAAAAAAAAAAAAAAAAAAAAAACAATTCTGAGGATCAAATAAAATAGAATGTCAGATAGGAAGGGATTAAGAAGTACAAATTGGTAGTTCCAAAATAGTCATGGGGATGTAAACTACAGTGTTGGGAATATAGTCGACATTATTATAATAGCTATGTATGGTTTTATATGGGTACTAGATTTATTGGGTTATAACTTCAAAAGTTATATAAATGTCTAATCACTATGTTGTACACCTGAAACTAATATAATATTGTAGGCCAACTATAAGTGAAATATATGTATGTATGTATGTGTGTGTGTATATATATATATATATATATATATATATATATATATATATATATAAAACAGAATGCCAGATATGTAAGAAATCTCATAGATCCATGATACAATCCCTCCATTTTGATAATTTATTCTATATTCATTTCATATTATTTTATTGGGCACCTACTATAGACTTGATCCTGTGTTTAATAGTGTGACTTACAATGATAAGCAAAATAGTTATGATCCCTGCACCATAGAGCTATGGATCTTACAGTCTAGTCATTTCCCTTCTCTGTAGTTCGTTTCTCTCACCTATAAAATTAGGGAGTTGAATGATCACTAAGGTTCTTCTAACTCAGAAATAAAATATGATAGACCAGTAAAAATCATAGGTTTTCAGATGAGGCTACTGGTATTTTAATTCCATTTCTGATACTAGCTATCTGTTTGAACTGGAATCAAGTAAAGATTCTCTAATCCTTGGTTTTCTCATCTACAAAATGAGAATGATGGTAATAGTAACTGTTATTCTATCACATTAAGTGGACTAAATGAGAATATATATATATTTCAGTTTCATGGTGCCTGGAACATATTAAATGCTCAAAAAATGGTGGCTAATATTATTCAAGCTATCATTCTATGATGTGCAATCTGTAAGGTCCCACATGGAAAATTTTTCCCCATAAGGCTAGCAGTGTCTATAGAAAGGGCCTATTGGCATATCAGACCTATTTTTCTGAAATGATTTTGGATTTCACCTCTTATTGACTAGCCTGAGTTACCAGATGAAAAAATGAAAGCCCTCAGTCCCTAAAAAGCTTTTTTGCCTCTGTCTTATTGCAAGGCAGCACCACTATACTGTGTCAAAGAGTGATAAATACTAAGGAGTCAAGAACACTCAGGCATGAAAAAAGGATTGTAAATATCCAAGGGGTTACCAAAACTTTAGTTAAGAAGGCCAGGGAAGGCCTCACTGAGACGTGCCACCACCACTAAGTGGTAACGCCGGAATGTGTGTTAATTTCCTTGAGGTTTCAAATATGCAATTTTCTTTCTTATTCTGACTTAGGAGGAAGGCTTTCTTGCACTGTATTCTGACTGAGGCTACTATTTTGATAACATTACTATTTGGTGATCAAAATCAAGTGCAGCTCCCTGATAAAGTGTATGGAAGATTTTAAAGTATCTGTGGCTGCCTTTGTAGACCTCAGGAGGGATTGGCTCAGGCCAAATATTTGACCTGCCATCTGAAAATAAGTAAGTTAAAAGTTACCTTGTGCTCAAGCTCCATCCAGGTGCAGTTATTGGAGCCCAGCCTAGTCCTCCACACCATTAACCCCAGGCCCAGTCTAAGGCAAATGAGCATGACCCTCCCAGATATAACCTCATTACAGAGTTGTGTCTAGTTAGCTATTTTTTAAGCAAAATTATACAAGTGTTTATCAGTTGGATCCCTTATTAGCAACAATTACTGACCAAAAGAGTAGAAACATTTGTAAGTATCCCCCCTTCTCATTTATCCTGTCGTGCAAACTCCTAAGAACCCTGCTCCATATGTGCACGTATGCATGCGCACAGACATACATACACACACACACACACATACACACAAACACACACACACACAACATTTTTTCTCCAATGCAATCAAAATTCAGGGATAAGAGTAGTGAAGATGATACAGAGTTAAGCTTGACATTTATTCTATGAGGAAACATTACAATATACTGTAAAGACCTTACGTTTTTCAAGAAGCATAGAGTTTAAACTTTAAAGTCAATGCATTGCAATGAAAGGCAAGTGAAAAACAACTGTTGGCAAAGTAGATTACTTTTCCCATGGATTTAAATGCTGAAATATAACAGTGAATTGGTGTTTTATCAAAAAAAGAAAAAGAAAACTCACAAGTAGAATAAATAAACTGAGCTGAAAACTTCAGAAAGAAAGAAATTAACCAAAATATACCACCATATGGAGGGCTGGGCTCCACCAATAGCTCGAGGTTTTTACATTTCCCTGATAAAATTTTCCTCATTTTAAAAGTTATCATCCCCACTTCATTTCATAGCATATTAGCTTTAATTTTTAGATTATGTCACCTACACATCTTGTACATTTTGAGGGAAAATTCTGAAGCTGGAATCTTATAGTTAGTTTTCTTTCCTGACTCTTCTATTCTAGTGTTACCATTATTTCTGAGAAATCAGAACAGCTATTTTCCTCTTCAGTCTGACTCTGTCTTTATTCTGTCTTCAAACATTAATCCATCTCTGAACTTCACAAATAACCTACTTGTATCCACCCTCTTTCTACTCAGAGCCTCATAAACCATAACTACCTCTGGGCCCAATGCATGTGATATGAGCTAAAAGGGGCCTGGGAAAACAACACTCCTGAGTACTTGCTGGGTTCTAGACTTTGTGAATAATGCACTGACAGTGGGTTGGACATTGGAAAAAATAAATGGAAAACTCTTGCTAAAATCTAGGCATGAGGTATGAGGACCTGAATTAGGGCAATGGCAGTCACACTAGAAAGAAACTTGATAGATTTTAAAATAAGATTTTAAGTGAAATGGCAAGAATGAGAGAAAATAATTAGTAAATGAGAGAATGTATTATGGTTTGATTAGAGGAAAATAATTATATAATAATATTTCTTACCCTATTCCTCAATCTTCAGTCCCACCAAAACACATACACACATAAACACATACACACACATACACACATTGTAGTTTCTGATTGGTTCATTCAACAAATATTAATTGAGCACTTACTATATGACAGGCAGTCTGCTAGGTGCTAGGGATATAGTAGTGAATGAAATAGACAATAATCTTTGTACTCATGGAGTTTACATTCTGTGGGGAAGATAGACAATACTTAAGATAAATGAGTACTATATACATTATGTCAGATTGTGACAAATGATAAGGAGAGGGAAACAATCAGGAAGGAAAAGGAGATAGTAAATGTCTAAAAGTTTACTAAAACTTGAGTTGCAGTCTTTGAAAATATTCATTTTGTGAAGTTGGATGGAGATTGAATTTATGGTAAACTGTGCTTTACTTGTCATATATATTTATTTGCTTACTTATTTACATTCATACATGTGAACATTATATAACATGATATATATATATATACATATATATATATGTATATGTATATATATATATGTATATATATATGTGTGTATATATATATATATATATATATATAGAGAGAGAGAGAGAGAGAGAGAGAGAGAGAGAAAGAGAGAAAGGAGAAAGAGATTGAGCTTGTTTTGTGACTCATTGTTGTTTTTTTTTTTCTTTAGTGATCTTGAAAATTATTTTTCAGCTTGTTGCCTGCTAATACAGATTAGATAAATACTTCATTTATATTTTCAGGGGAAGAAATGTAAAAAGTAATAAGTATGACATATAAAGGGAAAGTTGCTGTGGAACTAACTTCAGGAACTGGGCCTGTAAGGCATTATGTGATACTGAAATGTCACTAGTGAGAGCATTTAATTCTTGGGGTGGGGTGCGGGGGTACTCTGTATCTGAAAATTGGGGAATTTTGTCTGAGGGGTGCACAAACTCTTGGGAATTGTAAACAAAAGTATTTGTGTGCACCACTACACTGGTAAAGTTTAGTCATTGTGACAAAGACCATACAACCCATGAAGCCCAAAATATTTACCATCCAGCCCTTTTCATTAAAAGTTTCCTGACAATTGGCATACAGAGTTGAATAGGAAATCTCAGAGTGCATTGCAGGTAACAAGGACAAGTACTGTTTGTGAAATGTCTGTTTCAGTTATGTGTGTGAGATATTGAGTCATGATGCAAAATATATTCCTTACTATGTGGAGCAATCCAAAAAATTTAAAAGGATTCTTGCAGTCTATATTAAGGAGTTTGGACTCAGGAGAAACCATTGACAGGTTTTAAGCAGAGTTGTATTTTAGTAGGTATTGCATTTTTAGCAAGATCCTCTTTGCTGCAATGTGGAAAGTGTGATAAAGAAAGGCAGAATGGATGACAGGAGGCAAATTAGGATACTAGTTCAGTCATCCAGTTGAGGGATGTTATGAACTGGGTCACAGTAGTGACACTAGGAATGAAGAAAACTTATCAGAAAGGCTTATTTGGGGAAAAACACTTGTGTGTTCATTTTGGGACATGAAATACTTCTTAGTTTCTCACACTCCATATTTTTCTGCTAAAGGAAAAAAAAAGGAAACTATAACAGAATTGTCAAAGTATTTCAGTGCTTAGCATTGCATGTAACTCAGTCCTGACATCCAAAACCTGAGAACTACATCCCAGACTGAAAAAGTGTGGGGCTAATGAGGCAAACTGGACAAGAACATTTAAACATTAGAAATTTAAAAATGGGTTCATCTTTAAATTCTTTATATCAAGGCTTC
This sequence comes from Cynopterus sphinx, assembly GCA_030015415.1. Lineage (NCBI taxonomy): Eukaryota > Metazoa > Chordata > Mammalia > Chiroptera > Pteropodidae > Cynopterus > Cynopterus sphinx. Next base: position 54,607,060 of record CM057388.1, read on the forward strand.
CTTTGGAGAAACTGGTGGATTCATTATCAAAGACTTTATGCATGTAATTGAGATCATTCTTCTTCCCCCTTCCTATTTTTCTTTGTTGACATCACTTTCAAGTTTATCTCCATGTCAGGACTCTTACTCACTAAAAAGGACCAGTTAAAGCGTCTTTGGGAACCTATTAAAACATCTTCAACTCCACCTGAACTATGAGGCAGGCATGGCAAACAATTCCTAGGCCTCTGGTGGTCAAGTGCTCACAACTCACTTTTCCCAACTAGTTATTTTTATACCTTGAAATTTTATCTTACAATAGTCTGGGATTTCCATGTATTTTTCAAGTATGCTTCCCCTCCCCATTACCACTACCATCTTGTTTCTGCTCTCAACCTCCCTAACCCTCAAATAACTTTCTGGATCTGAACAAGTCACCAAGACCTGTTGTGAATATACATTGGGATTGACTCCAGCTTTGCTAACCTGTAACATGCATGAATACATCCTTGACAGATTGCATGAAACCCAAAGGGACAGATAAATATAGGGTCACTGGACCTTCATTTCAAGGGCTGTTGACTAGCTAGAGTGCATAGACTCTAAAAGGAGCCATTGACCTGTCATGCATGACTAATGAAACTTGAAAGGCAGGCATTGGGTATATAAAGAGTAAGGAGATACCTATGAAGCTGATCAAAAACACCCTGGCCTGAAAATGCCTCTACTACAGTCATTTCTTTGGAACATGATATTGGGTTTTCAAAAATCTTGGTTAAAATGTTGATATGTTTTCCAGATAGACAAATGCCATAAGACATTAACATTAATTTTTAATACTCTAGTCAGGAAGAAGTTATCAGGTTGGTTACCTGTCCATTAAGAGTAGCTGAAAACAATAATAATTTCTAAGTAAACAGACATAATTTTGAATCATAGCTCTGCGACTTAGTAGATGAGTGACCTTGGGAAACTCACCTATGATCTCTAAGCTTCTATTTTTTTAATTAAATAGAGCTATCATCATCTACCCCAAAAGGTTACTGTGAGAATTAAAAGGTTACTGTGTTTAGCATATAGTTGGTATTCAATAAAACTTTGGCTCCCTTAAAACGTAGTAAATAAAAACCCTAGAAGTGATAGAATATTGTAACATTTCAGAGATAATTTAGAGTGGAAAGAGAAGTAGGGGAGACACAAGAGAGGGGAAAGTCCTGGTTTGGAAGAGGGAAACATAGTAGATAACCTGGACAACTAAGGGAATTAAGGCTTTAGGTACCTGGGGGAAATCAAGACACTGAGACACAAAGAGAAGAAAAGTAGGGAAGTGTTAGGACCACTGGCACATATACCTCATCACCTCTGGGAAGAAACAAGTGTTTCCAGCAGGGCTCTGAGGACTCCCTGAAGTGCATCACTGTTCATTGGGATAGTTGGGTGGGAGTACAGCCAGCGAGCCAGGAATTTCATGTAATTGAAAGAATCTTTTGCACTTCCCACCTGTACTTCTTCATATCAAAAGCAAAACACGGATAGAAGAAGCAGGCATGTGCAAGTAGGCCATTTGTCAACATGGAAGAAGGTTAAGACCTAACACTCTAAGAGAACATCGTTCTGCTCCCATCGTAGATAATTTTGTTTGACTAAGGGTCACATTTCCTTATAGGTTGCTACATTATATGCCTTCCTAAGGCATTTATGTTCTACAAAACTAAAATAATGAAAATGGTCAACCCTATTTGTCCCTGGAGCAGCTGACATCTATCACAAACTGGATTCTTAGACGTCAATTCCCACCATATTTCTTGACCTCATACATAGTAAATCAGTGACATACATGAGGTGAGTCACAAGTATCCTGTTACCAAAATGAGTAAATAGATCATCTGATATTTATTTATTTGTTTGTTTGTTTGTTTGTTTATGGCTTTCCAGTCATGGTGGAGTAAGTAAATGCTGTGTTTGCCTCCTCTCATAACCACATCAAAATTACAACTAAACTACAAGACAGCCATCATTAAGAACCACCTGAAGTCTTGATAAACATAAGCCCTATGACTGGGAACAAAAAGAAGAGGCCACCTTTAAATAGATAGGAGGGGCAGAGATACAAGATGGGACAGTCCCACATCCACATGTGGCTATTGAGAATAGGGAGGGATATCTTGGCTGCAGATATACCCCTAGAGAAACAAGGAGTCCTGGTCTCATTCATGCTCTCCTGTGCAGGGTTCCAGTATTAGGAAGAAAAATATCCATAACTTCTGGCAGTGAAAACCAGTGGAGATTGTAGCTGAGTGAGGCAGAGGGTTACATGAGTCCCAAGCATTCCTCTTAAAGGGCCAGTGCACAGACTTACCTGCTGGCAACCTCACCTGCTCTGAGGTCCAGTGATGGGTCAGCAACTTGAAAGCTGTCAGGGACATATGGGGAGGAACTGAGTTGTCTGGCTTCATGGTGAAGACTGTAGAGGCAGCTTTCTCTCAGATGGAAATGCTGAGAGAGGCCACTGTTCTGATGTTGGGCCTTCCCCTCGTGCACCATGCAGATGCAAGTTACCACCATATCTGAGTCTTTATCAACCTGACTAACACTGGTTGTCCTACCTGGTGATTCCCTGAGACCCTACTCCACCCAAATTTCAGGCCCACCCAAGCCACTTCCAGTGGCTTTCCATACAAATGGCCTGACTTGGCATATGTGGCAGACGTTCCTAAGTCTCTCAAGGCTTCACAAACCACAAATAAGCATCATGTGGACACATAGTACCCTGTATCTCTTGCTGAGCAGCCCCAAGCTTAGAACTAATGGCAGCTGGCCTCAGTTCTTGGCTTGGCCTCTCAAGGTACCTCCAAGACAAGTATGTATAGCAAGCATCTGCAGATTGTTTGGCAGCTCATGCCAAGTGACCCCAGTCAAGGCACAAGTGGCAGCTGAACTTACCTATGGCAGGGTCCCTCCCAGGAGGCCCTGGGGCCGGCATGCCTGGTGGCTGGCTTTAAGTGAAGCACTACCTGGGGCCCCATCCAAGGACAACATACCCAAAGGGCACACTGAGCAGGCACCAGAACCCTGCTCAAATGAATCCTATTCTGTAGGGTCAGCCCCTCTACTGTAGTCAGTAGCCAGTCCTCACAACCAATCAGCTTGAGGGTCAGTCCTTCCCATTGACATGCAAACAGCAACCAAGGCTCATCTACATCAGGAGGGCACATACAATGCATACAAGGGACAAACCTGGAGCATTTGGATCAGGTTCCAGAAAGACTGCGCCACTGAATTCCACAGAACACCTACTACATAAGGCTACTCTACTAAGATTGGAAGATATAGCAGCTCTACCTGATACATAAAAAACAAACATAGGGAGACAGCCAAGATGGGTAGACCAAGAAACATGTCCCAAATGAAAGAAAAGAACAGAATTCCAAAAAATAACTGAACAAAATGGAGACAAGCCATCTACCAGATGCAGAGTTCAAAACATTGGTTATAAGGGTGCTTAATGAACTTAGCAGAAGAGTAGATAAACTCAGTGAGAAATTTAACAAATACATAGAAAACATATAAATGGAGATTAAAACATAAAAAAGAATCAGTCAGAAATGAATAATACAATAATGAAATGAAGACTACCTTGGGAAGAACCAATAGTAAGTTATATGAAGCAGGAGATTGAATCAGCGACTTAGAAGATGAGGTAGTAGAAAACGCCCAATCAGAACAACAACAAGAAAAAAAAAAGAATTAAAAAAATTAGGATATTTTAACGGGCCTCTAGGACAACATCAAGCTTACCAACATTTCCATCACAGAGGTACCAAAAGGAGAAGAAAGCAAAGAAGTAAAAACCTATTTAAAGAAATAATGACAGAAAACATCCCTAAACTGGTGAAAGAAATATACATACAAGCCCAGGAAGTGCAGAGTTCCAAACAAGATGAACCCATAGAAGTCCACGCCAAGACATATTATAATTAAAAATGCCAAAGACAAGGAGAGAATCTTAAAATCTGTAAGACAAAAGCAATTAGTTACCTACAAAGGTGTTCCCATAAGACCATCAGCTGATTACTCAGTAAAAATTTTGTAGGTCAGATGAAATATTCAAAGTGATGAAAAGCAAAGACCTACAGCAAAAATTATTCAAATCAGCAAAGCTATCATTTAAAATCAAAAGACAGATAAAGAACTTCCCACATAAGAAAAAGTTCCTCACCACCAAACCAGTATTATAAAAATGGGTGGGAGGAGGGGGAAAATAAACAATAAAAAGATCAAGATTATAAATAATAAAACAGCAGTAACTACATTTTTATCAACAATTACTTTAGATGTAAATGGATTAAATGCTCCAGTGGAAAGATATAGGGTCAATAATGAATAAAAAAGCAAGACCCTTACATATGCTGCCTATAAGAGACTCATTTTAGATAAAACGACTCACACAGACTGAGATGGAAAAAGACATTTCATGAAAATGGAAAAGAAAAAACAAACAAACAAGAAGTTGGGGTAGCAATACTTATACCAGACAAAATAGACTTTAAAGCAAAGGTTACAACAAGAGACAAGAAGGACCAAGTAATTCTACTTCTGGATATTTATCCGAAGAAACCCAAAACACTATTTTGAAAGTGTGTGGCATGCATATGTTCATTGCAGCATTATTTACAATAGTCAAGATATGAAGGTGTCTTGGGTTTCCATCAATGGATGAATGAATAAAGAAGAGGTGATACATACATACAATTGAATATTAGCCATAAAAAGAATGAAACCTTGCCACCTGTACCAACTTGGCTGGACCTAGAGAGTATTGTGCTGAGTGGAGTCAGACAGAGAAAAACAAATTGCATGTGATTTTACTTATATGTGGAATCTAAATAACAAAATAAACAAAACAGAAATAAACAACTCTTTGATGGTTGACAGATGGGAAAAGGGTTAAGAAGTAGAAATTGGTAGTCACAAAATAGTCATAGGGATGTATAGTATAGCACAAGGAATATAGTCAATAATATTGTAATAATTATGTGGTGTCAGATGGGTGCGGGTTGATAGGGGCAATCGCTTCATAAGTTATATGAATGTCTGATTATTATGTTGTACACCTGAAATTAATATATTGTATGTCAACTGGAATAATTTTTTAATTATTTAAAAACTTTGTTTATAAATTTGAAATGATTTGAGGTTATGCCTCTAATCTAATAACTCTCCCACTTGAGGAAAGGGTACAGTGCTTGCATATGTAAATTCTCCTCATCATGTGAGAGTTGACTTTCTCTTTCTCATCCTTTGAAGGATCTTATTTAGGAACAGTTGGCATTCCCTTTCAGGGCCCTCCAAAAATACAAAATGGCATAAGAGGATCGAAGAAATATTTTTTTCTTTGCCCTTCTGGTATGGGCTAACCAGACGCATTTCAAATAGCCAGTGATGTAATAGCCTTCAATCCAATGACTGGCTGGCATCCTTGTATATCTTTATGAACATTTGCGGCTCTGTATGAACATCTGTGCATACATCAGTGTATGCAACTTCATGTGTCCCGCATGTCTGTTTTCATTCTGATGTAACACCTGTTAAACTGCAGTGCTAAATAACTGGTTATTGCTGTGGCTTTAGGGCTAATTCTGTAGAATATGGTGCAATCTCCATTTAACACAGGTAGGCAGAGATATTAGAAAGATGGGTGTCTAAGGAAAAAGTGCATTTCCTTGAGATAATTTTTAATTGTCCAGAGAGAATAGGTCATACTAAAGCAATTTAGTCTTTAACCACTAAAGGCACTATTTGGAAATGTTCTGCCCTACTTCTTTTTTTCTGCTACTCTGATTTTTTTCTGCCAGTTGCAGCCAGAATAAATACTTACAGCCTAAGACCTAAGTCCCAGAGAATAGTCTGAATATAGAAAGCTTGTCAGGACTTTCACTGCAGACTTGTCACATGCAAAGTGAGAGCCTCTCCTGTTGCTTAGCTTTCAAACCTGAAGGCATCAAAGGGGGCAGCCAGGTTATCTTTGCTTTAAACTCTCTTTTCCTCTATTGTTGGCCTCTACTATTTCTCACCTTTTTAAAAATCAATTCTTCAGAAAAGTCCTACTGTAAAGTTGGCCCTAAATGGTTTACTTTAAAGAATGGTTTTAGTTCTCTTGTTTAAAGTACCATCCTATAAAACGTTTATCATTCTTGATACAAATGGGTCATTCTTCATCTGCAGATAAAAATACCAGACACAGGTATTGCCTGGGGTGAGAAGGAGGAGAAGTACTCAAGAAATAACTGGAGCCTGGCTGAAGGAGAGTCCTCTCTTAGTTGGAGAGTTGGTGGTTCTGTGAAGTGGAAAACACAAGAGGAAACTTTTAGGCCTGAACATCAGCGACCCCTAATATTCTCCTAGAACTAATAGTTACCCCCACCCTCAAGCCAACCAACACTCTCCAAGATACATGTCACCAAATACTTAATAATTTTTTCATAATAGCCTTTAATACTAAAATGCATTGATTTATTGAAGCAGAGAAAACACATTTAAAAGGGAAACAGAACCGCCAGATAAGAGGAAATAATGTGGCAGATAACACCATTTAAAACATAATTGTAATAATTTAATAAAGCTGCTTTATCATCTTCATAAAAGACAGATTGGTGATTCTTTTTCATCTTTTTTTTCTTTTTACAATGTTTCAATCACTGTGAAAATGTACATAACATACAGATCAGAATATACAACAATTTCATCTTCATATAAACAGCAGCAGAGACTGCTTAATGAGACACTGTACTTGCACCCCTCTAAATTTCCACCCTGGTTTGACAGGTAAACAGTAATAGTGTCATCAGGCTCATTCTCCTCACTAGAGGAGCGAAGGCAAAAGCCTTTTGCAACTAATACCTTAGCATTCAAATAGCACACAGAGGTATTTGTTACTGAATTTCTAGCTTGAGCTAGTCTGGCTCTTGGTCATTAAAGTCTGTATCTTAGCCTTCCACAGCTGAACTCCCGCCATTGCCAGTGAAAATTTACTTAACCAGTGCCGTATTGGTGTTAGCTAGTTTGTTAAGGTTGACAGCAACTTTCAGTTAGTAGCAAGGTCATCTTTAATTGCCAACACAGCTGGAGAAACAACCAGCATCATCAGTTTTCCCTAATGACCTATGGTGCTTTCCAATCAAGATCAGGTTTTTGTGGGTTGTTCTTTACCAAGAGCGCCTCACAACATATCTTTCAGACAAGGTGGTTGATGTTCTTTGTTTTAAAAAAGGATTATGATTTCTATTTGAAATTAATTCATTTTTGCACAACAAGTGACCAACAGGCCAATTCTAGCTTCACAAGCAAAAAAGAGAGCTGCAACAACTTCATTAGGACAATGTGTTTTGCTCTGGAATATTTCATTATCAATATAAAACCACCCAGTCCCACCCCCACATATCCCCTTTGATTATTACTTTGTTACATACTTAAACTAAAGAACAACATCTCAATACACTTCAGTGTCAGCAGATACAATTTGACTCATGAAATGACATCCTTAAATGTAATCTTACCAAGAAGGCAAACACTAGGACTGTATACAATGGAATTCTTAAGCTCATTTATGCCAATTTTTCAGCCATTTAGGGTCTTATTTTCCTAGGTAAAGAGCCAAGTGGACCGAATTTGTCAGGGTATTTTGGGGAACATTCAGCATCAAAATGATCCCCATAAAGGAATTGGAATTCCAGTCAGAACTTCTGTTATGTACAATAATAATCATTTTACCACCCTGGATGCCCAGTCGAGCTATTCCCTATACCTCTGCCTCTCAAAAAAACCCTGCTCTTTGTGGATCACTTTTGTTTTGCTCATTAATGATATGACTGAGCTATATGAAGAGTTCAACTGACTTGCCTCCATGCAATCAGTCATATGCTGAAGTAACACTACCAGGATTATATTCTGGGTGGAATCAGGTTTCGGTGTTCTAAGTCATATACCCTTTAACATTTTTGATTAGTGGTCAATAGGTCATCATGTCAACGAATTAGTTTAAATAAGCACCTTAAGTGCAATCAGCTCTATTAGGCAGATTTACTCTGAAGCAGAGCTATTCAAAGTGTTATCCCTGGCTAGCTGGGAAATTTTAAATAGGCAAAGATTCAGGCCTCACCCCAGATCTACTGATTCAGAAACTGTGGGGCCACCCAACTGTGCTTTAACAAGCCCTCCAACTTTAGTGTCATCTGATCCATATTGGTTGTTAGGCCCCACCTTCAGAGTTTCTGCTTCATTTTGTCTGGGTGAAGACAGAATTATTATTTCTAACAAGTTCCCAACTGATATTGTTGCTGCTGCTCCACTTTAAGAACCAGTGTCCTTCAGGTATTATAGGATCCCTTGGCCCAATACCTATTTGGGCAATAAGGCAAGCCATACTTTACAGGCTCTGAGAGAGTAAAAGTGATAGTAAGTTTCATTCTGAACAGATTCCAAAATTAGTCAGTATAAAAAAAAATAAAAAAAGGGATTCCACATAGCATGGTTCTCCTCTCCCTATATTCCTTGTATACAGTATAGTCCCATATTTGTGGAAAAGGAATCAATCAATGCAGACTAAACCCTTTACAACTCATGAAGTTTACTTTCCTAGGGATGTGCCCGAAGTGGTTGTTAGCAAAGCAAGTCATACCTCAATATCAACTCCTCCCCTAAAGGAACAGCAGAATAAATGGAATAAAACTCCTCAGTATTTTGGAACTGAAACTGCTCCCTCATGTTCAAATGAGTAACATGTTTAGAGAGGGAAAAGGAAGAATATTTGTCCCTGTAGCCTTTGAGATTTTTCATCAGACATGTTGGAAAGAAAGAGTGAAAAATACTAGCCAAAGGGAAATTTAGGATCCTTGAACAAAACATCTATTTGCAGGCACAGCCTATCTATAAAACCAGCTTACAGAGCCCTGATAGAATGCACTTGTGCTTCTGGGAGAATGTATACATTAGACAATTGTAGAGAAAAAAAAGACATTTTCTTAGTGAGTGGAATTCTCTGAACATGCTCAATAAAGGGTCTGGAAGCCAAAAAATATCTCTGACTGCCCACCAAGAACAGTATTTTGATAGGAAAAAAAAAGATAGGTTTGTAGCTGGAAATTGAATCCTGAAAAAAAAAATGGAGGAAAAAAAAGACAGGAGAAAAGTAAAATCAATGCTATGGCTACTCTAACCATTTTAAATTTAGCTGGTAAGAAGTGTGGTATCCAGTGGCATCTCTGGCTCAACAGCCACATAATATTCCTGCTTGCCACAATCTTTTCAACTTCTTCATTCCCATTGAGCATTGTATGAAATACACCTTACAAAAACAATCAAATTTGACTTGCAAATGACCTTGATGTGGTAGCTTACAACATAATATCAGAATAGATCAGTTGAGGAACAATCTAAATTCTATGGTCAGCCATCATAATGTTAAATGAAAAAAAAAAAGATTTAAATATGTTAATCAAATAGTAACTTGCAAACAGAAATACCTAATTCAAAATTTACTAATAAAAAAAAATGAGTCAAAGAGAAACAAAAGAGTGCATGAGAAAAAGTGAAATGAGCCAAAATATAGATGTGTCATGTTCATTGATCTCTAATTGTTTCAGTTTCAGAGGGAAATTTGCAGCCACACCAATATTTTGCATGAGGTAGTGTTCAGCACTAAGAGATAAAGATAAATGTGTAGCTTCATTATAGGTTCTCTTTCAGAAATATTCTCCCCTACCTAATCCCATCCCTACTGCCTTATTACCCCCTCTCCCTCTGAGCCCTCTCCCCATAAAAGAAAATATTCATAGTAATGTATAAGGCCAGGAACTCAGGCAAAAAATGACTAAAACACTTAAAAGACCTGACTTACCTATCTACATTTAAGAAAATATATTCTCTTCTGCATTCTAGTGCTCTAACCTCTAAGCATTTTTTTCTGGATACTCTTGAATTTCAGAAAATGAAAAAATGAGAACAGAACCATAAAACTTGTTTCTGTAGAAACACCTCTTTTAAGATGAAGGCAGAGCAAACATGACATATTTTTTTACTTTTAAATAACAAACTCTTAGGCTGCAAGAATACTATGTTGGCTATTGAATATTAATAGATGGTTAATAAATGGGGGAGTTGGAAAAATGATAAAAAAACTGTTCATAACAAACTTATTAATAAAAAGGTGTATTCCTAGCCTACAGCAAACATTTAACTAAATCTAAAGAATTTTTAATAGTTTTCTGTTCATTTTTTAAATTTTTTTTAAAAAGTATTAGTCATAAAAAGACGAGTTCAAGTGTCCAAGTGTTTCCATAGGGAAGGCACAGTAATTGGATTAGTGATGTTGTTACCTGTTACCTGTCTTTTCCTAAATGTATACTCTGTACTGCTTACTCTATCTCAGTTATAATCCTATGAAACAGAGCAACATGGAGTCCTCAATTCCAGCCCATGACATGCTTCGTAGTGTAATTCTAATTGTAACTGGAAAACACTGAATCAGAAAGTACATGGCTAAAAAGATACTAATTTAGATCTTAAAATAAATTCAGTATTTTTGAGCTTTAGATGATTGGAGACAGGGAATTTCTAGGCCTGGAAACTGATAACTTCAAGAACAACTTTTGTTCAACTTTACTGAAAAATAGAAAAATTGATTTCGTAAAACCGTCAGCATAGTATTTCTGACAACTGCAAATTAGATAGCAGAATATCTAAAAAATAATTTTCTGTAGTGATCTATTGCAGATATGAGCAGAAGACTGAAAGGCAGGCAAAATACTCTGCAAGGTGGTAAGCCATCACTACACAGGTATCTTCCAAGAGTGAGTATCCTCCAAGTACTCATTCTATATGTGTGGTATTGCTCATTTACTTGCTACCTCAGTTGTTTGCACTTTTTTATCTGTAGTTTTATTTATTTTTTTAAGAAAAAACACCAACCTCTAAAAGCCTTTGCCATCACCATACACATAGCAATTTGCAATATCAAATACAATAATAGCATAGCTAGCAAGAGGATTCTTAAAGCAGGGGTATCCACAGCTAAGTAGCGGCATTGGAAAGTACTCAAGCTTCAGAAACAACCTTTTGAGGGCTTGTTTTCACATCACTGAATCAATGAATAGTACACAATAAATGACCATTAACTTGCCTACACTACAAATCAGTAGCGAGCTTATTAAAGGAATCCAGAGCTTATTTTTTTTTTGCTTTTTTAAAAATGTGATCCTCCACAAACAATGATAATTTATACTATAATTTAGACATAGAAAAATATGTAAATTCACATACTTAGTACATAATACTTTTCACAACTGAATTTGTCTGTTTCTCCAACATCAAGGCCCCATGAACAACTCAAGCCAAAGCTAATTTGCTCCCACTGAACACCCCCACTGCCTGTTGAAATGAGAGGGACTGTCAAAAAATGATAGTTATTTGTAAGCAATGGATTTAGGGAAAGCTCTGAAATAACAGCCACTCAAGAACCAACTATTGGTGAGAAATTAAAACAATCAGCTCCTGCTTCTTCACTAGCCATCATGATTTCTTTTCCTTCTTCTCCAAGACTGATTTAGAGAACTATATCCTTCAGATGCTTCGCACCAGGAGACTCTTTGTCATGAACCTCCTTCAGAATGGGGTTGACCTCATGCATAACTTTCTCACTGTCAGCTCCACGGGGCTCAGCCTCAGAGGGACGAGAAGTGCCATTATTGACATACTTCTCCAGATCATGGGCTGGCGATGCCAGGGCAATATTGTAAGACACAGAAGGCTTGGTGGGCAGAGGGCTCTTGAGGTGCAGTGGGGAGGTGACAGGGCTAATAGCTTCACAGCCATTGCCTGCTTCCCGGATAGCGCCATTGACCTTAGGGCTGCAGATGGTCACATCAACAGTCCTCCTGCCTTTCAGGGTGTGCCTCTCCTCAACTGAGTGATCACTGACATCTTTTCCAAAGGTTGCAAAAGTCCGCTTGGTGGAGCCACAGTCATCATAAGCTTCAACATCTGCAGCAGTAGCTTCAATGGACAGCACGATGATGTTCCTCACAAGCTCAGGAGACTTCGAGTATGTGGGCATGGGGTTCTGGGGCATCCAGCATCTGTCAGAGTGGCCAAGAATCAGGCATTCTTCTCTGCAGTGAAATCCTTCATTTTGATCTGTTTGGAAAAAAATAAAATGTTAATTTCATCATCATAATTTCCCTGGAATAATTGTTACTTCCCAATGTTCTGGTTTCTTAGGTACCCACAGGTGTTTCTGGGAAATGGCACTTTTGATAGTCCTTTATTGCCTTTTGGGACAATGTGAATAATTAGATTTTTAAAAGGCTGCAGACCTCCTGTCTACTCCTCCTCCTTTTTAAAATTATTTTTATTGCTGTTTCTACTGCTGAAAAAAACTAAAATCTTAATGAGAAACACATTATGATAAAAAATAAATATTTAAGAAAAGCTCACCCTAAGTATCAAGGTCCTGAAAGACAGCATTTTTATCAACAATTCCTTTAAAATCAACTGTTTGAAAGTGGTTCCAGCAGAAGAGGAAATAGAAGCAGAGCATAAAATATAACAGTCAGTATACCTGAAAAGTTTGGGCCATATTTTGAGCAACAACACTGCCAACCATGTTTCTACCCTACCTGTCAATGATACAGTTTAATTTTAGGTTGGTATCATGTTATCTTTGATATCACATCACTTCTTTTTCACCACAAGTCCCACTGGCCAGTCTCCTCACTAAGTGATTTACATAACTTGATTTCCCATCAGAAGGACCCATAGCTTAAATTGGTTCTATGCTCACATCACTCATAGGTTGAACATCCCTCCTTATCTTTTTTATCTGCAGTTTTATTAGGGTCATATTTCTTAAAATAATCTTTCATGGATTATTTTAGCCCTATCATAAAAAATATCAGCAATTAGAGTTCATAATTATTGATGAGATATGTATCTCTCTTTTCATATCAGGTTAATTTAGGGTTAACTTCTGCCTGTACATAGAAAGAACTGTCAGTCTCAATGTCTGGTTTATACCCTAGTTTTCCAGATCCATTTATATTTATTTATATTCTTGCATGAGGTTGACCTAATGGAAATTCTCATCACATTGCAGCATATCAAAATATGAGCAGCTTAACCTTTATAAAACACCTTGTGACAGGATTGGATGAGGTGGGGAAGCAAGGAAGGGTTGCAAAGACAAAATACATGTCTCCAAAAAAGTTGGAATATATGCTATGATTGTACTTTTGCAGGGGTAAGAAAGTCTGTGATTCACAGTCTTGCATGATATTAGTCTACATATAACATGTTTTCCTTATGTGCTTATATTTTTTTAGTTTGTTTCCTGATTATTTTTAAAGAATGAATGGCACAGAAAAATGTCATTGCTCTGTCTCGTTCATCAAAGGTTACTTTGGCAAAGGGGTACGTGGAAGGATACTCAAGAAATAATGGCTGATTTGGGTGTATGCTTATCATTTGGAGAAAAGGCATTGGAAACAGCTAAATGTCAAGGCATAATGCACGCTGAATCCAGATTTCAACACGATTCTGGGAATGGTCTTCAACCTAGTTTAAACTACTGAAAAGCCAAACAAAGGTAATATTTTTTCCATGTACCTGGATATAATTTGTTAACTTACATTTAAGATGACCATTTTAGCCATGTTTCAGTACTAAAGAATGAAACATTCAGAATTTTTCAGTTTGGAACCAAATAACAACTGAGTATTCTCACCAACCGGATAAATGTCTCCCATATAAATAAGGCCATGTTTCTACAAACTCCAACAGAGTTCCACGTCAGAGGTGCATGGCCTCTTCTGAAAAATGAAGGGTTTTTCAAAGCACTTTCTCTGCCTCTCCCCTGCAAACTTCAGTGCTGCCATCTATCTGATAGCCTATCATCTTATGTTCCTGAAAGGCAAAAAGCATGAAAGCAAGGGAAACATCTTAGGACATACTTAAACACTTAGTATAGACATAAACAGTATGAGTGGAAGAGTCTATGGCTGATCCACCAACAATCGGTTTTATCCATATCTTGTGCTTTCCCTCAGAGGCCCAGGATCTCTCCAGTAGAATGAAATTCGCATCTTTAAAAATTTCCAAAAAGATGTTGATTCCTCTCTATCTTCTGAGACCCACGTCATAACTTTCCAAGTAATAGCTCCAAAGAATTAGTGTGAGGCAACCTGGGTGTCCATTAATGGATGAATAGATAAAGAAGAGATAATACACATATACAATAGAGTATCAATCAGCCATAAAAAAAGAATGAAATCTTGCCATCTGCAACAACATGAATGGACCTAGAGGGCATTGTGCTGAATGGAGTAAGTTGAACAGAGAAAGACAAATGCCATATGATTTCACTTAGATGTGGAATATAAAGAACAAAATAAATGAATGAACAAAACAAAAACAAACTCAGAGTTATAGAGAACAAATTGATGGTTGTCAGATGGAAGGAGAGTTAGGGGGATGGGTGAAAAGGGAAAGGGATTAAGAAGCACAAACTGGTAGTTATGAAATAGTCGTGGTGATTGATATTTAGTATAAGGAATATAGTCAATAATATTGTAATAAATAAGTATGATGTCAGATGGGTACTGGGTTTATTGGGGTGATCGCTTTGTAAGTTATATAAATATCTAATGTTTTACACATGAAACAAATATAATATTGTATGTCGACTGTAATTTAAAAATGAAAATATTTTTAAAAATAAAGAAATTTGATAATCTAAACCAAAAGTAAATAAAGAGAGAGAGAACTAGTGTGAGTGTTCCTATGATGGTAGAGAGTAAGGAATTCAAAGTAAGGGAACATTTCAATAATGAACTTGTTTCTACAAATCTGAGCAAGTGTTTCCTAGAAGTCAGTAAAACTGATATCCAGAAGGCTGTGGGATTCCTGTCCTTCTTGTCCCTAAATCAGGACACAGAGGCATAGAGCCCTTAGCCTTTGAACCTGGAAACATTGACATGTGACCAGCTATGAGGAGGAAATCCCAGCTGACCTTTACACTGATATTACAGGTCACTTGTTCACATCCTAAAGCAGAAAAGTAGTGAACTAAAGTCTAATAGATTCCTTTAAATGGACTCCACATAAAACTCTCATTTCTTTTAAGGTTTTATTATCAGGTGGCTGTCTTCAGATTTGGAGACACAGAGTTTTGTTTTGTTTTGTTTTGTTTTGTTTTGTTTTGTTTTTCAACACAATTCGGTAGGAAAATGCATCCATGTGTCACCCCAAATCCAAGTACAGCACTTCTTTGCTATAGTAGCCTGCTCCTACTGAACAGCAAGAGGAGAGCTGGAGCCTCAGCACAGAGTGAGAACAGACACCAGTGACAGACACCTTGTAGATCTTATGAATCTAGAAAGACTAGAAAAGGGAATTCAGTCCTCAGAAGCTTCTCTGCAAAGACAGTACTTGCTTTCAGTTTATCCACTGCCTAAGTGAATAAATTACTCTCTGGAAAGAAGAAAAAGTAAACTTACTCAGTGCCCCTAGGAATGCAATCAGTCTAAGCTTACTTACTAATTTTGTTATACCTGCCTTGGCCATATATAAGCTAGAATAACATGTAGTTCTCTTGGATTAATTATATGAACTTACTTGCATTGTTATTATCTTAAGCAATTGAAAATTTGAATCTAAGAGACATTTTTACTAATAATGGCTTATCTGATATTTTTATATCTCTATTTTGTTAAATCCTATAAGAGTAGTGACTTGGTGCTTGTCATTTTAGGTATCAAACAACACTTGTGACATTTGTGTCAATATAACAGAAACAGAATCTAACTTAGCTTTAATGTTTATAGCCATATGAAATATGAAAGGAAACATGGTGAATATAGATAGGCAGAAAAAAATGTCTTCCCAACCCATAATAACCTACATTCATAAATGTACTGTAGATGAATTATCTTTTAAAAATCAAAACTTTAGTTTAGTAAGAATATAAGTGTGTATTAAAAGAGCATCACTATACCAAACCCCTTAAAAAGAGCAATGAAGGCAGTTCAGATATAAAAAAAAGTACAGAGACTACTTCTGAAATTGTATAGGGCTGGTAGAGATGATGTATGATGCCTGTCATCATGTACCATTGCTGGACATAAAGGTATGAGACTAGAGAGGAACTCTTTGTATAATCAAAATTAATTGTCAAGATACCAGCTCCATCTGAAACAGAAGTAGGCTAATAATTCACTAATTGCCTGTTAATATTGCTCTTATGAGCTTTTTGTGATTCTATACCTTGCTACATGTTTCTATGAAAGTACTGACCTGAACCTAGGCAGAGCAAAATCTAAGACTCTAAATCTCACACAGAGTTGTGAAAATGCAAACACATTATCATGTATAGATAAATTCAAAGTACCTATGATTAGGGGTGGATGATGAATTTGCAAATTAGTTTTCTCTGCTTCTGAAATTTTCTCCAAGATTTTCAAAATAAAATAAAATAAGTCAACAATTTTGGAATAGGGACACACATCCTTAGTTCAAAACAGATCAGATTAATTAAAAAATAAATAAATAAAATACAGAGAGATTCCACTCAAGATGGCATAGAAGGTAGATGCTGTGCTTGCCTCCTCTCAAGACACATCAAAATTACAATGACACTATAGAACAACCATCGCTGGGAAACACCTGAGGTCCAGCTAAACAAAAGTCCTAAAACTGAGGACATACATAAGAAGTAAACTCGAGACTGATAGGAGGAAAGAGATGTGAAACAGGCTTGTCCAACACCTGTGTGTGACTATCAATAATCAGGAGAGTTATCTTGGTTGCAGAGTCCCACCCCCTGGAGGAGTTAGTGTTACCAGCTCCACACTGGGCTCCCCAGCCAAGAGTTCCAGTTCCAAGATAGAAGTCCTCACAAATTCTGGCATTGAAAACCAGTGGAGACTGTGGTTGAATGAAACAAAGGTCTATGGGAGTCACAGACATTTCTCTTAAAGGGCTCATACACGGAATTACTCAGTGATGAACTCACATGCTCTGGGCTCTAGCACTGGGGTGGTTGCTCAAAAAGCACCAGGGATATACGAGGAGTTACTAAGTTGTCTCCATCAACCTGGCTAACACAGGTTGCTCCACCCAGGTGATTGCCTGATACCCCACCCATCCCAACTAGCAGGCACACACAAACTCTTCCAGTGGATTTTCCATACAAACAGCCTGTCTTGGCTCATGCTCCAGACTTTCCAAAAATCTCTCAAAGGTTGACAAACCCCAAACAAGCAGAATCTAATATTGGTGTGCCCCATATCTCTTGCTGGGCACCCCCAAGACCAGAAATAGTGGCAAACAGCCCCAGTTTCTGGCTTGGCCTCTGAAGGTACATATAAGTCCAGCACAGGTGGCACCTGTTAGCAAATTGTTCTGTGGCTCTTTCCAGGTGGCCCCAGAAATACACAGGCTATGGCTGAAACTGGCCTACAGCTGAGCTCCTCCCAGGAGGCCTTTGGGCCAGCACACACAGTGATCTGCTTCAACATTGCTGGAGTACCAGTCAGGGAAGCATCTGAGGAGGACACATCTAAAGGGGAAACTGGCAGGCACCAGAGCCCTGCTGATGTCAATGATCCATAGGGTCAGGCCCCCACAAGCCAGTCCTCACAACCAATCAGCCCAAGGGTCAATCCCTCCCATCAACATGAAAATGGAAAATGAGGCTCAACTACAACAGGAAAGTACACAATCCATACAAGGGATACACCTGGAGCACCTCGCTCAGGTGACCAGTGAAGACTACGCCACAGAGCCCCACAACACACCTACTAAATAAAGACACTCTACTAAGATCAGGAGACATAGAGACCCTACCTAATACACAGGAACAAACACAGAGTCGAGAGACAAAACAAAAACAAACAAACAAACAACAACAACAACAACAACAAAAATATCCCATATGAAAATAGAACAGAACAAAACTCCAAGAAAAGAATTCAACAAAATAGATACAAGCAATTTACCAAATGTGGACTGGTTATAAGGATGCTTGATGAACTTAGGGAAAGAGTAGGTGAACTCAGTGAGAAGTTTAACAAAGAGAGAGGAAACATAAAAATGGAGATGGAAAACAAAAATGAACTAGTCAGAAACTAAGAATATAATATCTGAGATGAAGAGTACATGAGAGGGAATCAACAGGTTTGATAACTGAAGTATAGAATGTGCGATTGAGAGGATGGGGTAGTGGAAGACAACCAATGAGAACAGCAACAATAAAAAAAGAATCCAAATGATGAGAATAGTTTAACAGGCCTCTGAGACAACATCAAGCATAACAATACTCACATCATAGGAGTATCAGAAGAAGAGAAAGAGAAAAAGTTGAAAACCTATTTAGAGATTAATTATGGAAATCTTCCCTAACTTAGTGAAGGAAATAGACATACAATCCCAGGAAATTCACAGTCCCACCAACAAGGAACCCAAACAAGACCACACCAAGATACGTCATTATTAAAGGGTTAAAGACAATGAGAGAATCTTAAAAGCAGCAAGAGAAAAGCAGTTAGTTACCTGTGAGAAAGCTCCCATAGGACTATAAGCTGATTTCTTAACATAAACTTTGCAGGCCAGAAGAGACTGAAATGAAATATTAAATGTGATGAAAAGCCAGGATCTATAATTAAGATTACTTTATGCAGCAAAGCTATCAATTAAAATTGAAGGACAAAGTGATGTCAGAAACATGGTGGAGTGAGAGATGTCCCCAGATCTCTCCCCTTGAAACAAAAATAAACTGAACTTCTAAAACTCAACAAAAAGCACCCAACCTGCATACAAGCACAACTGAACAAGGGGTCTGAGAATAAGAGCGACCGCAGGTCCAAACCATGGAAGTCTGGTGGTTGACTGGGAGAAAGAAAAAAGCTGACTATCACAGCTGAAGCTCCATGCAGGAAGAGAGGGAGGGGAGAAGACGATGTGAGTTCCCTGAACAATCCTACCTGGAAGAGTTATGAACTCCAGGAAGCACTAGGGCCCAGGGATCAGGGAAGAAAGCAGAGAAGTGGGGATGGCAGAGAAACAACAGTTTTATTACCATTCATGGTTGCAAAATGCCAGGTCAAGCTGCAGCTCCCAATGCCAAACCCAGATGGCACCTCTCCATATATCTATCAAGACCAAACACCATGGAGCACCAAAGGAATCTGAGCAAATGCTACCTAAACTGTCATTAACATTGACAGAAACAGAGACTGAGGGTAGCGAGCATGATTGAATATTTATAAGAAAAAGAAGGCATTATTAAGACTTTATCTAAAGAGGAATCCAAGAGATTTGGACGACACCTACTGAAAACCAAAAGAAGAAACACCTTTTTAGCAAGATACTAAAGAGAAGTCTTATACAATAAATCTTCCTGGGGGGGGGGGTTGGGGAGCAGAATAAACTTCCATTAAAGCTCAGGCAGAGAAATAGTCCATTAATCACCATGAACAACAAAGGTAACAAGGCAGCTCAGAAAGAAAGAGAAAAATCTCCAGAAAATAAGCTTAAAGACATGGAAATATGTGACTTAAATGACAAAGAATTCAGTATAGTGCTTCTGAAAAACTCAAGGAGATCCAAAATAATTGATATCAACAATTCCAGGAACTGTAAAACAACCCGATCAGCAGAAAGAGTTTTTTTAGCAAGGAGATCAAAATCCTTAAAAAGAAACAAATAGAAATTTGGAGATGAACACACTAAAAGAAATGAAGAATGAAATAGCAAGCTGGGGGAATGGAGTTGACCAAATGGAGGAAAAGATCAATGCTATCAAAAAAAGAAATCTAGAAATGCATCAGAAGGAAGAAGACGGAAATGAAAGAATGAAAAATAATGAAAGAGAGATACAAGAACTAGCTGTTACCATCAGGAAAGGAAATGGAGCAAGGATTAGAAAGCATTTTCTGGCAAATAGATGAGAATTTCCAAAATTTAAGAATAAGCTGGAGCTTGGAATTCAGTAAGTCAACAGAATAACCAATTGTCTCAACCCAAAAAGGCCTTCTGCAAGACACATTATATTAAAATTAAAAAATCAGTGACAAAGAAAAAATTCTCAGGGCAGACAGGGAAAAGAAAACAGTAACCTATAAAGGAAAAAAAAAATAACATTAGACAATCTTTAGACTTCTCAGCAAAAAAACTTACAATCCAGAAAGGAGTGTACTTACACAAATATTCAAATTATTAAATGAAAGGAACTATCAGCCAAAAATAATGTATGCAGCAAAGCTCTCCTTTAGACATGATGGAGAAATAAAGAATTTTCCAGACATACAAAAGGTGACAAAATTCTCCACTACCAGACCCACATTACAGTAAATATTGAAAGGGGTTAGTTCGCCTAAAACAAAATAACAACAATTAAAATACACACACACACACACACACACACACACACACACACACACACAATGTTCTTAACAGGCAAACAGAAGCAGAGAAATGAAATGCTAAGAACAGGGCATTATCCACTTAAACAATAAGATTTGCTATAGTAAGATGCTGATGAAAGTTCAGCATACATAGGGACAAATTGAGACAATGACAGAAAAAGGGAGGATTCAAAGATCCAATTTCACAAAGGGGAATGGAGATAAGGCACAGGGAGAAGAAAATGGACAACTGTATATATGTAACTATCCTCTACATATTTGTAATGGTAACCAATGATTCAGAACTGAGGTACATAAAATAAAACAAGGGCCAGAGGGAAAATGCACAAAACCCAACCAAAAACAAAAAACAAAGAAAACAAAAATACAAGACAAAACAAAACAAAACAAAAAAAACAGAAATGTAAGATCAAGGAAGCAATGGAAACACCGAGCTGCCAAAAAGCAAAATATAAAATGATTATAGGAAAACCTCATATTTCAATAATCACCCTAAATGTAAATGGACTGAAGTTACCGATAAAAAGGCACAGAGTTGAAGAATGGATCAAAAAACTAAACCTAATCATATGTTCCCTCCACGAGACATATTTCCATTCCAAAGAAAAATATAGTCTCAAAGTGAAAGAGTGAAAAATTATATTTCAAGCAAACGGCATTCAGAGAAAAATGGGACTAGCAGTACTAATATCAGAGAAAATAGACTTCAAAAATAAAAAAAGGTAAAGAAAGATACAAAGGGACACTTCATAGTGATAAAGAGAATCATGTACCAAGAAGACATAACACTTATTAATATCTATATTTCCTGTTGGAGAGCACTGGAATATATAAAGCAGTTACTAATAGAGCTAAAGGGAGAAACAGATCAAAACACTATCATAGTAAGAGAACTAAATACCCTACTGTTGGATATAGACAGATCATCCAAAAAAAACATCAGTAAGGAAATAACATCCATAAATAACACATTAGACGAACAGGGCATAATCAACATTGACAGAGCCTTTTATTCCAAAGCAGTTGCTTATCATTCTTCTCTAGAGCACGTGGAACATTTTCAAGATTTGACCACATACTGGTACACAGATAGTCTCAACAAATATGAGGGTTAAAATCATACCAATTGTAATTTCTAATCATAATGCTTTGAAACTAGATATCAACTGTAAAAAGAAAGCAGGAAGAACCAGAAATACATGGAAAATAAACTAAATGCTACTGAAGAATGACTGAGTCTAAGAAGAAATAAAAAGAGAGATCCAAAGATACATATAAATTAATAATGATGATAGTATACCATATTAAAACTTTTGGAACACAGCAAAAGTGGTCATGAGAGGAAAGTTCATATCATTACAGGCCTAGCTCCAAAAACAAGAATGAGCCCAAATAAAAAACCTAACATTTCATCTAAAAAAAAAAAAAAAACTAGAAAAGGAAGAACAGATGAAGCCTAAAATCAGCAGAAAGAAACTATCAAAATCAGAGCAAAATTAAATGAAATTGGAAAGAAAAAAAACAATAGAAAAAATAAATGTAACAAAGAGCGGATTCTTTGAGAAGGTTAATAAAATTGGCAAACCTCTGGCTGGACTCAATATAGAAAAAAAGAGAAAGGATACAAATATACAAAGTCAGGGATGGAATAAGAGAAATTATGACAGACACTGCAAAAATACAAAGGATCATAAAAGAATACTGTGAAAAAGTACATAACACCAAATTTAAGAACCTAGAAGAAATGGACAAGTACTTAGAAAGATATAAACTTCCTAGACTAAATCAAGAATAACCTAATAAAATCTTAATCCACCAATAAGCAGTATGGAAATTGAAACAATCATCAAAAGCCTTGCAAAAAGTAAATGTCCAGAACCAGGAGGCTTCACCAGTGAATTCTACAAAACACTCAAAGAAAATTTAATACCTATTCTCCTCAAACTCTTCCAAAAAATAAAAGAGGAGTCAGTACTTCCTAAAGCATTTTATGAGGGCAATATTGCCCTTATAAACCTAGTAAAGATAACACAAAAAAGAAAGCTACAGACCAATATCTCCCATGAATATAATGAAAAAATGCTAAGATACTAGAGAACTGAATACAGCCACATATTAAAAAGAATTTATACCAGGATGAAGTGGGCTTCATCCCAGGGGCACAGGGATACTTAAATGTATGCCAATTGATGAATGTGATACACCTATTCAACAAATTAAAAATAAGAATCATATGATCATATCAATAGATATAGAAAAAGCTTTTGACAAGATACAGCATCCATTTATGTTCAAAACACTTAATTAAATTGTTATAGAAGAAAAGTACCTTAAAATAATAATAATATGACAACCCTCACCAACATTATACTCAATGGTAAAAAACTGAAAACCTTCCCTTTAAGATCAGGAACAAGACAAGTTTGTCCAGTATCACCACTGTTATTCAATATAACATTGGAGGTCCTGGAAAGTGCAATCAGGCAAGAAAAAAACATAAAAGGCATTCAAATAGGAAACAAAGAAGTCAAACTGTTACTCTTTGTAGATGACATGATTCTGTATATAGAAAACCCCAAAGACTCCATAAGAACAGTACTAGGAACAATACGCAAATACAATAAAATTTCTGAATACAAAATATAAAATCAATGTTTAAAATTCCTTAGAATTTTTATATTCTAATAATGAAGTGTCAGAAAAAAAGTGAAAAAAGTTCCACTTACAATTGCAACTAAAAAAATAAAATACCTAAGAATAAATTTAACAGAATATGTGAAAGGCCTATATAATGAAAACTATAAGACACTCTTAAAAAAAATGAAGAAGATAAAAAGAAATGGAAAGATGTTCCGTGTTCTTGGATTGAAAGAAGCAACATAGTTAAAATGACCTTATTACGTAAAGCATTATATAGATTTAACACAATCCCAATCAAGTCTCATAAGAGTTCTTCAAAGAAATACAACAAAAAATCATATTTGTGTGGAAGAACAGAAGACTCCAAATCACAAAAGCCATTCTGAGAGAGAGAGAGAGAGAGAGAGAGAGAGAGAGAGAGAGAGAGAGAGATTGAGAATCAAGGCTGGAGGCATCATTCTGCTCAACTTCAAATTATACGAAGCAACAGTAATCAAAATGGCATGGTATTGGCAGAAAAACAAATACACGAACCAGTGAAAGAGAATTGAGAGCCCAAATATAAACCCATGTTTATATGGGCTAATATTTTTCAACAAAAGAGCCAAAAAACATTCAGTGGAGAAAGGAAAGCCTTTTCAATCAATGGTGCTGAGAAAACTGGAAAGCCACCTGCAAAAGAATGAAACTAGACCATTGTCTACCACCACACACCAAAATTAACTCAAAGGGGATTAAGGACCTGAATATAAGATCTGAAACAATAAATTTCATAGGGGAAAACATAGGAACTAAATTCATGGACCTTGGACTTAAAGAGGATTTAATAAATTTTACCTCAAAAGCAAGGGAAGTAAAAATAAAATAAATGAATGGGACTACATCAAACTAAAAAGCTTCTGCACAGCAAATGAAACTGTCAATAAGGGAAAAAGACTACCATCTGAATGGGAAAATATATTTGCAAGCAATGCCTCCAATAAGGGCTTAATATGCAAAATATACAAAGAACTCATACAACTCATTAACAGCAAAAAATACAAACAATCCAATTTAAAAATGGGCAGAGGAGCTGATCAGACACTTCTCCTAAAAAGATATACTAATAGCCAACAAACACATAAAAGATGCTCAACATCACTAGCTGTTAGGGAAATTCATATCAAAACCACAATGAGATACCATCTTGCACCAGTTAGAATAGCTGTTATCAATAGGACAATTAATAAAAAATGTTGGAGATAAAGAAGAGGTGGTATATATACAATGGAATATAATGCAACCATAATACATACATGAAACATACATACATACATACATACATGTATACATACATATATACATACAGTGAAATGATTACATCTGCAAGAACAGGAATGGACCTAGAGGGTATTGAGCTGAGTGGAGTAAGTTAAATAGAAAAAGACAAATGCCATATAATTACACTTACTTGTGGAATCTAGCAAACAAAATAAACAAATAAAACAGTAACAAACTCATAGATATAGAGAACATTTTGAGGGTGTTGGGGTGTGTGTGAAAGAGGGAACGAATTAAGAAGTACAAATTGGTATTCACAAAATAGTCATGGGGATATAACGTACAGACAGCATAGGGAATAGAGTTGATAATATCATAATAACTGTGTATGGTGCCAGATGGAAACTAAATTTATCAGGGTGATCACTTTGTAAGTTATATAAATATATAATCACTATGTTATGCACCTGATATTAATATAATATTGTATGACAACTATAATTGAAAAATAAATATTTAAAAAAATACAGAGGAGATCATTGCCCAGATGTCTCATTTTATTGAAAGGATTTGTCTTTGCACCTCTCCAGTAATCAGGTGATGCTCTGATTACTTTAGGTTACTTCAGGGGTCCCAACCATTGGGCCACAGACCATGCCCAGTCAGTGGCCTGTTAGAAACCAGGCTACACAACAGGAGGTGTGTTCCCTAGCAAGAGAGCAAAGCTTCATTTGTATTTTCAGCCTAGCATCACCACCTCAGCTCCACCTCAAATCATCAGGCATTAGATTTTCATAGGAGCACTGGG
Source organism: Cynopterus sphinx (assembly GCA_030015415.1). Classification (NCBI taxonomy): domain Eukaryota; kingdom Metazoa; phylum Chordata; class Mammalia; order Chiroptera; family Pteropodidae; genus Cynopterus; species Cynopterus sphinx. The sequence goes on from CM057388.1 coordinate 54,632,218, forward strand.
CCCTGTTGACAAAAAGGAAATCTGTTGCAGAACTTGTGGTGAGACCACAACACAACATCTAGGGAAATGACAGTAACAGTTGAAGTACATCATCACAAGGATTTTTCTTTTTTATGTCTTTTTTCTCAAAACAACAACTTCCTAAGACCTGAAAAAAAAAATGGTGTAGATGATAGAGACTCTGTTCATCCCTCTGGCCACCAAATCAAAATTGTGATGGAAACAAGTAGCAGCAGCAAGGAAAACTTGCCTGGGATCTTGATGAACAAACCATACAACTAGCGAGAAATACAAGAAATCACCCTGCAATGACAGAAGGTAGGACAGAACCAGGATGCAGGGTTGCCTGATCTCTAGTGGCTGAGTGAGATGGAGACTGTGGCAGCAGATCCTGCAGACTCCTCTTAAAGTGGACACATATGTGAGAAGATTTTCACTGTGATGGACCTGCTCACTCTGAGCACCAGTGCGAATTCATCTGTATGCACGGTGCACCAGGGACTTACAGGGAGACAGTGTTGGAGTGACAGCTGAAGTGAGACTCACCCTGTACAAAAGAGTCAGTGGTATCCACCATTCCTTATTGAGCCCTCTCCCCTCCCAGTGCAGAGACACAGCACAACCATAGCTCTGATGTCACCCCACCCAGAGGATTCCCTGAAACCCTGCCTTCCCCAACTCCTGGCCCCACCCAAGACACATTTAGGTGTATCCTCAGTGAGTCAGCTGCTCCTTGCTGAGCAGCAGTGTCTCACACTGGAGCCAGCTGACCTAAGTTTCTGGTGGGGCCTTTTGAGGCAACTATGAGCACAGCATCTATGGATTGCTTTCCAAATCTTAACAGGTGGCCCCAGAGGGGCACAGCCTGGAGCTAAACTTGGCCTGCAGCTGAACCCCTCTCAGGACTGTGCCACTGAACACCTGCTTCACAAATCCACACTAATAAGACCAGGAGACTTGAGAGCTTTGCTTAGTACATAGAAACAGACATGGAAAGGCAGCCAATATGGGAAGACAAAGAAGGAGAAACCATATGAGAGAACAGAACAGAGATCCAGATATAATGGAGTCAAGTAATCTAACAAATGCAGAGTTCAAAACACTGGTTATAAAGATGCTCACTGAACTTATGGGAAGTGTAGATAAATTCAGTGAGAAGTTCAACAAAGAGATAAAAAATATAAAAATGTGAATGGAAATTATAAAAGGAAACCAATCTGAAATGAAGAACGGATTATCTGAGACAAGAAACACATTAAATGGAATAAACAAAGGAATAAATAAAGTTAATAAAGAAAAGGATCAAATGCCCTATCTAGAGGATTGGAAACCCAAGGACACGGAAGCAGAATAGCAAGGTATAAGATGCCAAGACTATAAAAATAATTTAAGGAGCATATGGAACACTATTACGGGTCCAAATCACTGTCTGATCAGTGTAACTGAAGAAAATAAAGATGCTGTACAGCTATTTGAAGAAATAATGATGGAAAACTTCCCTCACTAGATGAGGGAAATGGACATAAAACCCAGGAAGCTCAGAGAATTCCAAAAATCAGGGATCCAAAGAGGTCTACACCTAGACACATTATAATTAAAATGCCAAAGTTTAAATACAAAGAAAGAATATTAAAAGCAGCAAGAGAAAAACAGGTAATTACTTATAAGGGAACACCCATAAACTGGCATCTGATTTCTCAAAAGAAACTATTCGGGGCAAAAGGGCTTAGCAAAAATATTCGACAGGATGAAGACCCAGGATTTACAACCAAAGATATTTTATCCAGCAAAGCTATCATTTAGAGTAGAAGGACAGATAAAGAGCTTCCCAGACAAAAAAAAAAAAAATAAGCTAAGGGAACTTATCATCACCAAGCCAGTATTACAGGAATTGTTGTAGGAACTTATTTAAGAAAAAATACAAAAGACTCACTTCAGAATAAAAGACACACACAAGACAGTTAAAGGGGGTCATATATAGGGGGTTGGGGGAGGGTAATCAAATATATAATAGCTGAAAAGACTGGACTTTGGGTGGTAAACACACAGTAGAACATTTAGAAGTTAAATTATAATATATACCTGAAAATTACATAATTGTATTAACCAGTGTTACCCCCATAAACTTAATTTAAAAAAAAAAGACAGAGACTAAAAGGAAAGGGATAGAAAAAGATATTGCCTTGATTGCCTTAGAAGGTATTTAAGTCAGACAGAGAAAGATAAACAGTGTATGATTTCACTTATATGCGGAATCTAAGGAACAAAAAGAACAAACTAATCAAAAACAGACTCACAAATATAGTGGACAATTTGGTGTGGGCAGATGTGAGGAGGATTTGGGGGGCTAGGAGAATGGGGTAAAGGGTTGAAGTAGAAACTAGTAACTGATGGATGGTCACAGGTATGGGAAGCACAGGATAGGGAATGCAGTTAATATTAATATGTTGGCTAGGTGGAGGGTCAGGAGAGGGAGAGAGTAATGGGGGGATCATTTTATGAACTGTGTAGATGTCTAACCAATGCACTGCATACTTAAAACTAATTAAAATAAATAAAATTTTAAAAATGCAGAGGAAAATAAACCTTCAATCGATGCTGTCATAAGTATTTTTTTTCTTTTGGTTACAATTTGCCATTGAGGGTTTTGGTGAGAAAAATGCCAAACCCCTGGAGAAAAGATTAAATCTTAAGTAAAAGCATCAGTCTTATGAGACCATGGGAGGCATAAGAGGCAGAATGTGTAAGTTCTGACAGATAAGGAAGTAATTCAAATATATAAAGAACATAATATGGTATTTTGTGCAGATAATTGCAAAATTTTTGCAGCAATTCATGTCCTGAGGAGGATGTGAAACTGCTGTCTCTTCAGATGTGGACAAACAATATATTTCCACACTAGAAAGAGCTGACCCATGGTCTTGACCAAAGTAAAAAAAAAAAGTCATGAAAACACCATTTCAGGTCTTCCTAAAATTTTCAAAGTCTTGGTGGAATAGTACCACTGAGAGGCTCTGTTGGGTTTGTATAGATGTCCAGCCTCAGTAGATATGTTGAATAATGCTGGCAGTTCTTTACTATGATTCAGAATATTGGTGTATTAACTCAAAGATCCCAATGATCAGAGACAAAGCTCCAAAATTAAAATAGTTCAAGGTTACAATCATAAGAGCAATATGCTACCTCCTCAAAAGTGGTCTACAATCAATGAAGTAGAAAGGAAAAGTTAAATTAAGTTCTAGTACCTGAGAGTTCTCATAGCTATTTCTAAGTAGCAGCAGTTATATAACCTATAAGCAAGTGATGCAAATCAGAAAAGATTCTGGATTGTACTCATATGCATTCACTCAGCTTATTCTGCATCACTCCATGAATTAAATAATTTATGACCAAATCAGGAACAATTTTTGTGAGATATAATAGAAAGGATTGTACAATGATTACGAAAAGATTGAGTACTGTTAAATTTGGTCCCATGCACCTAATCAAGAAAACTGTCGAGAAGTACCCCCTCTTGACCTAACTCCTATTCATCTGAAGCAGACATAACAAACTGCCTACCAAATATCCATATTTATTTTTAATATTTAGAAATAGTCCCCACTTCTGTTAAAATTGGCAATATGCGAGGTAAGAAACTACATTTCCTAGCCTCCCTTGTAGATAGGAGTGGCCATGTAACTAAATAGGGCCAAAGTTATGGAGGCAAGAAGTCAAGAAAACCCCTTAAACAGGAAAGATGACTTAGTTGGAGACCCTTTTGTCCTATTCTTTCCTGCTTTGTCCTGTCTGGAAGGGAGACATAATGGATGGAGCTACAGCAACTATCCTACTACCATGAGGCAACTCTAAATGATGGAAGCCATGTGCCTATGGATAGCAGAATAGAAAGATATAAGGACTTTGGAATCTTGAAGATATTGCAGACCTATCTCACTAGACCTAAATTTTTTATATATAAAAGGAAATATACACCCCCTTCTTATCTAAGCCTCTAATTTATTTTCTTTAGTGTGGGAGGGGAGTCTTTACTACCAGCAGTGAACACTATTCATAGCTGACATATTACCCCTGAAGACTGAACTAAAATTTAACTTTCTCAGGAAATCCTTCCTCAATCCTTTAGATTAAGATAGCTCCCTCCTTTTATGTCATTCATAATGCTTTTAATTACTTGTTTAATATCTATACTCAATGCTATCTCGTAAACTCTGAGCAAAGATTATATTTGCTTTCTTCCTTCCCATACCCACAGAACCTAGCAAAGGGTCCAGCACAGAGCAAATACTAAATAAGTTTAATTTAATTGAATAAAAAATACCAGAAAGAGTGATAGCAACAAAACAAAGAATCATGGCCAACACACCAAATACTGTGCCTTTGATACAACTCCTAAAAGTAGAAATAGCTATTCAATTTTGTAGAAATGCTATAGAAACCTAAAAAGAAAACACTAGCTTTGTTAGAAGTGATATAGTAAATGTAGCACAGAAGACACATTAAAGCAAGTGTCATCTTAGCCTCTGAGTGGTTTCCCACATACTATATGCAGATCTTAAACATATCTATTATGCTTTGATGTCCAGGTGAAAATATATCTGAAATGCACCTTGAAGTTTTCCATTCTGAAAATAGTTAATGGGGCTGTACTCCGAGAAGTTAACAACATAATAAACAGAAGTGTTTATTTTATGAAAGTAATGTGTTGTTTAAATATCTAGCATTGTCTCTTGGCATCAAACGAAATTGTTGTTAATTCCTATAAAATATAAGCCAAAAATGAGACCTATGGTGAGTCTTAGACCTACTGAAAATGCTGTCTCTTTCTGTAAAAATTAATTAAAACATAGATGGCAAAACTAAACTAATGCTTCAGTCACATATGCCAGGGGATTACCAAAGAAAATAATTATCCTGGAAAGGTTTCTTCAAAGCATTTCAAGACCTTCAGAGAGTCAGGAAAGAGGTCATTCATCTTATATCTGTATGTTAGCAAAGCAAACAGGATAGCAATGGGCTCAGTGGAAACAAGGAAGGAAGGAGAGAGGGAGGGAAGGAAGGGAGCAAAAAACACTATCTAGGTGTTAAACATTCCACCTTGGTTTTGCTATTATTGACATCTTAAGGTCTGGGCTTCTTTAGGTGGTATCTTTAGATACCATTCGAGCATCTAGCAAAAATTTGATAAAGGCTTAGAACTTTTCAAAATGACAACTTCCCAGAGCCTTCCCAGGTTGTAATTCTGGAAGTTTATACTCATTTCCTTAAAGACCCAAAAAAGGATGGAGCTCCATCTATAGGATATTCAAAGTTGTCCAGTGAAAGCTAAGACATTTCTAGAAATTCATGAACCAATGACACCAAGCAATCCTTTAGCAACTCTAATATGTGAAGGATTACACCACAAAATTCAGTAAAACAGCTACTTGCCTCTTTCTCACTCCCTTCTTCTATTTCTTTCAGCATTTTCTGATATTTTGTTTCCTTCCTAATGCTTTATTTTTGTTCTCCTCTTCCCTTGCTCTTGCTTGTTAGCAGCCCTTCCTACAGCACTATGGCCTGATAGTCAACAGGCAGAAGTGGCAGGATACCAGCACTGTGAATGGTATTTGAAACACCTCTGGAGTATTATTTGACAGATGCCAAAGACAAGCTATCTAAAAATCAGCCCTTAAAACATGGAGAGAATTCCTGCATTTTTCATTCATCTTGGTATAGATATTAAAGGTCCCTGTTAAAATAAAAGGATTTACTACTGAACTGAGATTGTCAGATTTTCCTTGATCATATAGAAAAGCCCTGGGTGAATGGGACCCAAGATAGGAGAGTTGTGATGGAATAAGATAGGCTAGAAATGTCTGGAGGTTAAGATACCTCAGAAAGGGCAAGGACAGGGAAAGAGTGTGGAAATAAAGTTCCTGAGACTGGCAAAAAGCTGTTGTCAAAAGAGAGAAGATAGGCAGGGAGAAAAGCCAGCTCTGGTTAAGCATAGCTTGCCATTTTCAGGGTATAAACAGCAGGAATTCTGTAAGGTTTAGCTTTAGGTTGAGAGGATGGCTGAAAACACTAATGAACCCCAATCTTGTCCTAGACCATTCGACCAGCATCGGTTAGCAAGTGCCAGCCAATATTTGGCTTCTGTGATGCCAAAGGGCATATCAGTCTCTCCCCTCATTCATAGTCTATGCATCTGAAATTCACTTACTCCCAGTGCAACATGAAAATATATTTAAAAGATGTTCCTTTCAGAATTCAAAGTAATTGTATTATCTTCAGTGGAATCTTCAGTGTTGAGCTAGCCAAAGAGACGGTTAAAACATATTGAAGTATAAGGGCTTTAGAATTTAATATTTATGATAGATGATAGTGTGGCATGTACAGTTTTACAACTAAGTTGCAATTTGGGCAATCACAATAGTTCCTGGAGTTTTCATTTTTGTACTTAGGCTCAATTCAATTCAATCCATAAAGAAGAGATTTCAAGATAGTATAAGTATAAATCATTTGTGCCAATGAATAGAGAGCAAGGAAATGAAGCAGAAGGCTGCCTGGAAAATTGAGAGTAAGAAATAAGAGGTGCTGACAGTGACTGAGATAAGCAGATATTGACTAGACTGGAATCTTTGTATGTTGACTTCTATGGTGGAGAAAAATGTCTGACAACATACTGGACTTCATCTAGGTGCTTAGAAACCATCTGAAAAAGCATCTTTACAAGTAAAATATGAGGTCACAGAAGGCCATTGAAGTATTTCCCAAAAAAAGGATCACGGAGATACAACTCTGAGCAAACTTTTAAAAGTTTTATTGTAATATGTCCACAGAATTAAGTCCCTTACTCTATATCTATTGGACACATACAATGCTTAGTCACTTCTGTGAAGAGTTCAGACCAATTTTTTGACTTTGTGTAGATTAAAAATAGTCAGACTCAGACATTCTATAGGTAGTTATGCTGCTGGGAAGACAGAGCCTTCAGGTGATACCGACCTGTTGTGCTGAACTTAAAATTATAGCCAACTTGGTTTCACTCTTTCCTGGAAAATAAGGGAATTGCTAACACATCATTAACTTGAGAAAAAAAGCCAATTTTATAGTGGCATCAGCTTCTGGATATTGGACAGAATATATAGTGAAGATGGTACAGAAAGCAAGAGGGACAGGGCATGCTAGCCAGGAGAAAAATCTTCCCTTTTTTAATTAAAATTTAATGGTTGAAGGGAAAAAATGGCACCCAGCAGCTGGTGTTCCTCTTAAAAGGAACTGACACTTCCTTCAGTCAAGTCCCAGGACATTCAGTTTTGTAAAACAGGCACAAGTATCCATGAGTCAATTAAAAAATATTACAAATGTAACTTCTTCAAAAATCCTTGACTGTGAAAATGTTCCTGTTAGCAGGTGGGGTAACTTAAAACACACACATACACACACACACACACACACACACACACACACACATTAGTAATTCTTCAATTGTTTCTTTCCACATTTAAAAAATAAAGTACCCAGTAAACCAATCACTGCCTCTTGCTAGGTAAGGATCACTAGAAATAGTCACCAGAAGCAAATAGGAATATCAAAAGAATTACTATCTATTAATTACCTAGGTTGGGCCATTTGTTACCAAAAAAAAGCTTCATAGAAAATCCTAGCATTATCTTGATGTTTCAGTGTAACTCTAGTAACCATTTGGAATACTGTAATTGTGATGATACTGGGTATAGCAAACAGCACAGTCATTTAAAGAAATTCATTTCACATATTTTCCTGGAAGCTAAATAAATCTTACAGCAGTTTTAATCCTTCTTCATTGCAACAAAGAAAAGCTTAGTTCTAGACAAACTAAAAGTAAATTGATTGCTTTAGGGGAAACTATTCAAATATTAATTTTCTATGTTAAAATATTTTTTTCTGAGAGAGAGAGAGAGAGAGAGAGAGAGAGAGAGAGAGAGAGAATTAATATGAATTTTGCGTGGAGTGAGATGGATGATGAAGATAAAGAGTATAAAAAGGGATAGAAGCCAGTATATGAAAAGACAAGCTACAGCAATATACAGAAAGTGAAAGAAAACCAAAATCATTAATTAAATTCTCATTTGCAAAACCAGGCAGAAATCAAATTAAAATAAAATTCAAATGTGTCGCTGGGGTGCAGGCCTAAAATTTATGCCAGAATTTATGAATAATAACTATGAATAATGAATATCAAAACTGAAGGGATCAAACACGATCTTCTATGTTTACTTATCATTATCCACCTTTCATGGACAATGCTCATTTTTATTCTTTTACTCTTTTCCTTAAAATTATTTAGAATTATTCTTTGTTCCAGTTGTCCACTTAATTATATTAGTAGAAGACAGCAAGCTGTATTTTTCAGGGTGTTGCCTCAAAAGTAAATAGAAAAATTTAGAGGTGAGGCCAATTAATCTATTCTTTGAGGGAGCTTGATAATTTGAAGGTACCCTATGCTTGTCCAACTGCTCTTATTAGATAGAAAAAGTCGTACACCTTTAGCTCATGGCAATTCCAGTATGACCCCCTGGCTCTTAGCTTGTCCAACTCTTCTTTCAAAGAATGGCTTCTCCAACTGTAGCATCAAGGAAGTGGAATCTCTATGAGCCACAGCAGTGAGGAGTTTTTCTGAGTTGGCTCAAACTCTGAATACAGGAGTAGCAGAAGGCTTTTTGGTTGAAACGACCTGAATTAATATACTCTAACACAGCTCTAGACAAATCTGTGCAAGAGGATACATAGTAAGCCTAGATTGTGGCCAAAAAAATAATGTCACAGACATATGTGCTCATGTGTGTGCAACGCACACACACACACACACACACACACACACTCACTCACCAGCACCACCACCATGTCTTCATCATGCTGAATACTCATTTCCATTCGCAAGTTAAAACGATGGAGCATGATATGTACATTAAATCTCAATAAAGCCAAAAAATCAATGAAATCAAAAGATTACTAAAAAGCAGTCCAGTAAATTTAAATGTTCTGTCCATTTGGCACAGATAATTATCTTTACACCCTTGGAATAATTCATTTTTCCAAAGCATTATATCTCCTGAACTCCAATTTTATTGCATTTGCCTCTTGTTAGTTAAAATGTCAGTCTTTCATGACTGGGTCTTTTAAAAATGGTGCTAATGAAAGAATGTCATGCTGTTTCTAGAGAAGCCCTGAGGAGTTGAGTTCTGTATTCAGAAAATAGGACAACACTGAGAGTAGAAAATTTGAAGCTTTGTTCAAGCTTGCATGATTTCTATTCTCTGAGATTCCAGTTTGGCAGTCACAGAGAGAAAGGGTACAGGCTTGTTTAATACATGATGTTGGATTCTAGCATAAAAAAATTCTAAGTGTAAATTGAAATTATTAATTAAAAAAAAAAGACTTCTTTGGCCCTAGAGCTTTCTTATCCCTTAATTCAACTTTGCAACCTTTTTTATTTATTTCTATTGGTTAATGAATAGCAAATAACTAGCTTGTTATTAAAGCTGCAAATAAAATAATCATCTTTGACAAAATGCAAATGGCACCTATCTGAAGAGCTGAGGATCATCATCTGCTCACATATTAAGACATAGTACAACTTCATCTATTCTAATGGTCTTAGATTGGGGCAGGGGACAGAAAAGATTTGGAAAAGAGAAAAGAGTGGGGCATATGCAGAATTATATTTTAAAATGTCCTGCTGGCAATTGAAGAGATTTCTGCTGTTATTAATCACAAATGCTGTACACACACACACATACACACACAAACAAAAAAAAACACAAATTTTTATTACTGACATAGCTTCCTGGATAAGATGTTTATAGAACAGTAACAAACAAGGTCATTGACAAATGGTTTTATACTTCTGGGGAATCTTTGTCTCCTTTCTTCCAGAGTTTATGCATACTGAAAAATTTATATATTTAGCACCCTGTTATCCATTCCAATATTAGAGGTCAGCAATATTTCAACAAAGAAGTCACTCATGAGTAATGATTTTAACAAAGACAAGAGTAGAAAAACAAACTGAAATGAGTCTAGTTCCTTGTATGATGGCTAATAAAAAGAAACATCTGAACACGTGCTTGAGAAGCATTTTTGCATTGTTCAACAGGCCGAAAATAATAGCTTTTTTGTGGTCTGCATTACCATTAATAACAGCCTTCCCTCTGGTCATCTGTGTTTACAGAGAGAATAAAGATTGATACAAGAACTCGTCTTTCTTCTGTGCCACCCAACTAGACACAGCCTGTCCAGATGAGATTTTTTTTTTTAGCACAAATCAACTTTTACTATCAAAAATAAAACTAATCAGAGTACCCAAATGTTTCAGAAATTAATTGGGAACTGTGAAGAAGCCAGAGAATTTTCAAGGTAGTTCTGATAAAGGTTATTTGGAGAGTAAAATGGGATGCTCACACATTGCCCTTTGTTTAAGGAAGCTCTTGAACTCTTTAGAGAGAACATCTTCTATTTGTTTTGTATCCTTTTTACTGACCACACTCCAAAGATTGTCTAGGGCAGGGGAATGATAGGCTGATTATGCACTAGAGAGAATAATCCTAGAACTGGAGTTTGTCAGCTCCTCCAGTACATTTAAAATGTAAATTACCTTTACAAATTTTAATATATTCAAAGGCATTGCATAAAGGAAGGTTCCCCTGGAGTTCAATGGGCCTTTTATTCCCACATATAAATAAATGCTCTAATGAATTACTTTTCATTGATCTTTTTTCATCTTATCACCCTGCCTCCATTCCATACTATTCAACTCATCTCTGTCATGCCCAAAATATGATCTTTTTTTACCATTCTATTCAGACTTAATCTTTCTTCCTTTAGCTTTGTAGCCTTTCCTCACCACATCAAATCTTTCTGTCTAGAAACTCACACCTCCAGGGGAGCTAAAGGGAGGCAATCAGAAATAAGAGCAGTGGCCAAGTCTCTGAGAGAAATACACTGATAGTGAAAAGGCCTTCTCTCTGGGATATTTCCTTCTTCCCACCAAGAAACCTTCATAATAAGTCTGATGGTTCTGTGGGAGCCCCTGCAAATATTAGAAACAGCTATGTCTGGAATTTACTTAGCAGAGTGTTACCAGCACCCCTTACAAGAAAAACTTGAAGCAAAGAATATTAGCTGTACAACTGTAAACACAGTCTGCACACTCTATAAATGAGCCCACATTTCCTTGTTAGGAGAGTAAATGGTTAACATTTATTGTAAAATAAAGTTTAAAAGCTTACAATTCCCTCAAATTCCAAAATAGATGCCATGGATTTTATGTTTACCAAAAGATAAAAGTTAAAAAAAATTCACAAAGTATTCGGTAAACTACTCAACTATTTACTCATTGGAAACTCATAGTCTAATGTATCACTGGTCCTCTCCTGTCCTTCACATTAATATCATTGGGCCATCAGCCAAGTCTAGAGAAGTAAGCTTCATCTTGGTGAATTAGAATATCTAGTGTCAGATATAGTCAGCCAGACTAATGAGAAATATAGCTTGCCAAAATCTACAGACTCCCTGTCTGTTCCCCCAATCAAATATGCTTAGAAGTCCCATGGCACAAGCCTAGCACTCTACAGCTACCAATCAACTATCAATAACTTAACTATAAGTGATTGTAGATGAAGTACAAGCCAAATGTGTTTCTCTTTTAGTTGCAGAAATTCTAGTGCTAATATGGCACCCATAATGTTCATACCTAATGATTCACACAAGCACCTAGGAACTAATTGTTATGGAATGTTCTTCACATACTACAATTACAGTATTCAGCATCACTAACAGGCATTCCAGTCTCGAGTTCCAGGGGCACTATATGGAGGGTATTGATAGGATTGTGATACTCCCTAGTTAAATATGATGGAAAATATAGGGGTTCACATATGCCCTGCTGCTAATCTGGAGGCCTGATTCTGCCTCTTCAGACTCCCACAGCTAGTGAACAAAAGAATGCATCTGTATACATCATAACCTAGAACTCTCTATTTCTCTGACATCCCAACATTTCAACAAATGGTAATTTATTGATCTTTTTTTCTCTTTGTATTCTTAAACATTTCCCATATGATTCAAACTCAGTGCTCTACCATTCTAGTTTGCCTTCTCAAACAAGAGGCTTCCCATCCTGTAGACGAATATTCTGTCTCAGACACACTGCTTTGAAGTGAGCTGCTCAGGAAAATAATTTTTTAATAGCCCACTGTATCAGGAGTGAATATAACTGACTGGTTATCCCTAAACGCAACAGCATCCCAGCGCATTTCAAAGGTAATGCTTTGTTTTCTTCCTAGATCAGGACCATGTCCTGACATTCATATCCAATGGAAAGCCAACTGCCTTTGTGTTAACTATCAGTGATGCTCCCCCAAATACACCCTGGAGAATCCAAGGCATGGAAACCTGCTGTCTTATCGAAAGACCATACCTTCGAGCTGAAGAATACGCATGCCCATGTGCCTCTTTAAAAGGACAGAACAATTACTAGATTCCAGGCTATACTGAACTGAGCAAAGTCAACTTTGTACATAATTGAGTGTGGAAGATAGAGATGGATAAATTGGATGATCTGTAATATTTACATTTGTTATAGAGTAACCACATTTACTTCCACAATAATAGTCCTCACATATATTGTCTTTAGTATTTTTGAATTAGTCAATACCTAAAGAAATCTTGAGAACTAAGCTAAATCTGGATATCAGAACAAATCTGTCCTTTCCAAACAAAATTTTCCTGCCTTTGCTCCCAGTGACCACAGAAAGATTCAAAATAAAAATAAATGTAGCTAAAATTTTAAGAAATATTTTAGTTTTGATTTTTAAAAAAATATTTTATTTATTTTCATATTTAATATTTGCAGTTTCCTTATTTTGTCCAATGTCTTCCATTTTTCTGTTTTCTAGAACCATAACTGGAGCACCTTTGAGGATATGACTTTTAGATTGTCCTAATCCTTACCTAGTTTTCAACCTCTACTATCAGGGAACTGTAAAACAATATAATTAATACCAGCTGTCTCATCTTCACTTCTGACTCTAGGAATTGAGTAAGCCAATCTCACAGGATATGGACTGGAGTGGGTGGAAGAATGTCTGGCTCAAGCCCAGCCAGAGTGGGCCTCCCCCAGATTGTAATCTTCCTTCATTAGACAATAGCTAAATTCTTCCATCAGGTTTACACAACTGAAACTGCAGTCCCTTAAAATCATGCAAATTGCAAGCCAGGTAATACTGTTCCCTGCTTCATTCTGGATTTAATCCTGTTTATCTAAAAAAGAAAAAAAATGAATATATGAAATTCACTGTGTTGGGGTAAGGGCTGCTGAGAAAGAGAGAAGCGCCCCTTCCTGAGCAGAGTGTTCTTACCATTATTGTAGCAGCCCACAAGTGTGAAGCTTTTTGTCTGCTACTAAGCATTAACCAATTAAAGCTCAGTCCAGAAGGAAAAACAGTAATAACAGCAAACACAACCATCTATCTCAGAAAACAATTCACCATGTGACTACATTAAAAAGCTAGTTATGGTGAAGAAACTAGCACTACTTCAGTGGCATAGAGTTTCTAGCTATTCTGGCCCTCGAGAGTATGGGTGAATCCACTGTCCTTTCACAGAAACCCTGCCCTGAGTTTGTATGTTTCTGCTTAGCACACCAAGGAGAGCCCCCCTACAACATCATCAACTCCACAAGTACAGAAAAGATGGAGTATAAGTTTGGCCCTAAGCATTTGACAACCATCCCTGATGAGAATCTAAAGCTATAGGAACTAATAAAGAAAAATTTTAACATTGCTAATTTGCGGGGAGCAGAAAAGGAAAGGCAAACTTTTCTGCTGCAACATTATGTCTGCTTGCGGGGAAACAAAAACAGGCAAGTTCTCTCCAGAGAACTACATAAATTAGATCTCCTGGAGCAACTCAAGACTTAATCTGTTTCTTGTCAAAGAGAAGCATACTACCCTGCAGAACGTCTGAAGCCAATTCCTCTCACTGAAGTGGGTATTTGAAATAGGCACATTCCCTTTCCCAGAGGCTCTAGGCTGTGGCCTTTGGAGTAAGAATTTCTGCTCAAGTCCCAGCTCTACCACTTCATAGACCTATCCTATGGAAGTTACTTAAAGTTATTCCCTATGTTCTTTTTTTCTATCGGTAAAATAATAGCACTGATCTCATTAAGAGGTTGGGATGATTAAAAGTGGAAATACACATAAAGCAAGCTAAACAGTGTCTGGAACAAAAGAAGAACTCAATATATGTCATCCATCAGGAAGCTCTAACTCTTTGGAATAAATGGAGTTATAGCTGGCCTTATTCTTAAACCATGTGGCCAATTACTGGTGGGGTATGAAGGAAGAGTTGCTGGTAAAGACCCCATGTTAACGACATCACTCTCATCAAGCTGCCTTGGTGACCCAAGTGCCACCATTAGTTATTCCTTCGTATTTTCATCACACTAAGATATCAAATGCTCTTTGGAAAGGGAGACCAGTGAATCTAACAGGTCTCTTGGAATAATTAGGATCTTGCCAAAATGGAATATAAGTTTATATGTGGGAAGTAGAAAACAGGCAAAATAAGCCTGGGAATGCAGGGCCCTGAGTAGAAGGGCTATTGGTGAATGAAATGAAGAAAACCTAAGGAGAGTATTGGTTGCATGTGCTTCTCAAATGGATGGGAAGGTGAAGGCAGATAGATAGAAGTGCACTGCAGACATAATTTTGTCAAGGGCTCACTCGCCCTGGCATATTGCTTCTGAGAATGCTCTTTCACTCTGTGCTGTCTTTCATCCTAGGCACAGAGCTAATTCTGATTCTCTGCTGTAGATCTCAGCACTTGAGAATACACACACACACACACACACACACACACACACACACAGAGAGAGAGAGAGAGAGAGGGAGAGAGAGAGAATGCATTCAAATTTTTAAATAGATCTCAGAAAGGAAATATTGACAAGATGCCTATCCTAAGTATGACAAATTAAAGTGAATGAGGTACTTGGTGTGGGGAAGCAAAAACAGGCTGCATTACACACATTTAGAATGACAGCACTAAACTGATAATACAGAACATTTTCAGTTGATTAACAGGGAGCATAATGTGAGAAAAGAGTTGGAGTGAAATGGAAAGGTGACTTGATATCTTAGCTGTAAGGGCAAGGTATGATACATGTAAATCCCAACAATTAACAATGAAAGTAAATAATTACAAAGTTAAGGGCCAGAGGGGCAGATAAAGTCAAAGCACCTAGGGAAAAACAACAATCACTTTCTGAAATATAGGTATCTAAAATGAAAAAGCCAATGGGCAGTAGGGTTTCTTAGAAATTAAAGTGGAAAATCTGTGAAGCGGACAAATGAGGACCATTTAATTCAGAGCCAAAGTACATTTAGTAACTTCTAAGCCTCTATTTTTCCATCAACACTACATCAGGGTCATCAAGCTAGGTTTTCCTCATAGATACATCACCTTCTCAAAAGGCTGAACAATGAAATAATTGGAGATAAGGAGGAAAATGGAGTTCTGAAAGATTGCTATAACCCCCATTTCATATGAATTAAGTCCCCAAAAGATTGAAAGTCACCAGAGGCAATGGAACAACTCTAATCATGGAGTTTGGGAGTTCCTTTACCAGGAGATCGGCTACTAGTCTTGAACTAATGGCCAGCTAAGAAATCTAAGGAGAGAACTAAATATTCCATTTGGGGAATGGCAGGGGCAGCTGTAAAAGCATCAGAGAGGGAACAGCTGTGATATTCACTTAGGGAAAAGGCATAATTAAGTTGAAAATTTCAAACTATTCATAAATGGATGATTCAGTAAGGGAAAAAGATGATGGGAACATAAATTGGGTGTAAAAGAAAAGAAGGACCATTTCCTCAAAAATACAAACACTTGGAAGCAGAGTTAAGCTAAATACATGGAAACAGAAGTCAACAAGAAGGAAGAAACTCAATGTTTAACACAAACTAGCTCTACTAATGTTTCACTTAAATTTCCTTTGCCACGATGGAAGGATATTTATAATCCAATGCCCCATGACAAGAGTCAGATTTCCCATCCTGCCTTGGTCTTTAGAAATATGGAGGAAAATCCAGCCAAAATGCCTTCCACTTCCTCAATAATCTTTTCATAGTAAATGAACATGAGAAGTCATAAAGTATCAGCAATAATGAGCTCCTATAAATCAATACAGTCCAAACTCTTTGTTTTCGGATAAGGAAACCGGGGCCCACAGAGAGGAAGTAAGATGCTTGAGATCACATGGTGTAAGTAATGATCTAGGACTTAAATCCAGATGCCTGAATCAGATCTTTTCCCCCATACAACAAAAATCCCAATAAAAAGAAAAAAATAAGAAACACTTCAATAGCTATTGGGAAGTGAAAAGCAATCGTAGGGTATTTCAGCAATGTGGAAAATATTTTTTAGATCACCTTTGAGAAATGACCATCACCAGAATGCCCATACAGTACCACAGAGAAAAGGCCAATCTAAACTGACTGAGTCCCAGCATACTGCAGTCCAATAAGTCAAAAAGAATTGAGCCATCTGATAAAACTTCTGACATTTATCTTAATGAAAACATCCAATCCAAAATACAACAGATCAGAGGAAATGATGAGGGAAACAGAAGCTAATAACTTGTATTACACGAGGCATTTTTTTTTAAAGAAAAAGTTTTAAATCCCAACATGAGCAAGAAACCAGCAAGTTAGAGGGAAGGAAACTTTAAGAAGACTCAAGCTGTGATTCAACAGAAGGTTGTGGTCAACAGAATTGCCAGGGACACAGATAACATAGCAGGCTAAATCAGAGAGTAAAATGTAAGAAACAAAGTGAAAAGCCAATATCTAAACAGATGCCAACACTGTAGGCACACCTGGGTACTATCAAGCATGCCCTCTGGGCTAGTTAGGCACACCAGTTATTTCCCTCCATCTCATAGTAATGCTTCTAACTCCCTGATCTTTCTAGCTTCACTGTTATATTCTATTGCAGTTTCCCTAATCAACATCTCTTTTAAACTGGAGGAAGTAGCCTTTTCATAACAAGAATGAAAACTTCCTGCCAGTTCAATAGACTTTGAGATTTCAAATGGAAAAACAGAACAATGCCCTAGAGTCACATAACAAATCCAAGAAACATAAACTTTCTTCTGATCTTTGCCCTGATTTAGAGTGAATCATTTTACCTCAACATCTGTAAAATGGGGTGGATAAGAACTGCCCTGGTGATCAAACATTGGTGGATGGCATCTGTTGTTTGATGGTGTTGAAAACAATAGACTGATCAATATTTGTTCACTGATGGTCTTGTCCATTCATAGTAGTGTGTCATGAGCTGTGTGGGAGGAATGAAAAAGCAGTAAAGAAGACAAATGTACCAAATTAAAAGAATGGAACACTGAAGCACTACAACCAAAAAATTCTTACCTGATGTCATTGAAGAGATCTTAATTTTCTGTAAAAATGTAATGATGCAAGAGGATAGAATAAGGCTGAGCTTAAAAGTGGAAAGGCTGGAAGAAGAACTAAATAAGAAGCATCAAGGGGAAAAAGTGTGTGGAAAGAGGGATAGAGGGAGGAGAAGGGGCAGGGAAAATCTGCAGTAAAGTTAGCAGTTTACAACTGACTGCATAGAAGAAAGGACGTGAGATTTGGCTTAGAGTGTTAGATTTTAAAACAGACTGACTGTGAAAGATGTGATATGTTAGCTAAGGAGGGGGTGTCTTAAATTTTGTTTAAGAAAATGGAGACAGTTAACAGTTAGTAATAGCTACCTTGCTTAAGAGGAATGAACAATCTAAGTCCTTTATATTCTTAGACTTATTTGGCCCCTAATACTAAGATAAAAAAGTACTCCTTTGGTAGAACTTCACTGGCCCTTACTTTCTAACCCTATTTTTTTTTCTTCTGAAATAGACAAGTGACCCACTACTTCAGTTTGATTTTCACCTTATGTTTTATGACATTGTCATTGAGAAGCTTCTAAGAAAGGAATGCCAAAGAGAGGAAATGAAGATGAAAGGGCAATTACACCTCAAAGCAAGCACACCATACCATCTGTTACTGGAGTATGGCATTCATTACAGATCCACACAAATGGCTGTGTGCTCAGGAATCTTAAAAGATCGTGACCAGAACACAAAATGTAGAATAAAAATATTTAGAAGTTGAAGGGTACTAACAATTATCAATCCTCTCATTTTACATTAAAAAAAAAAAAACAGGCCAAAAACAATTTAATGTGGTATAAACTATGTGTATAGCTGTTGAAGAGGTGCCAAGTAAAGGAGAGGTCAAGATAAACTATTAGTCAAGAAAGGCTTCTTATAGGACTTAAATTTTGCTGAAGATTTTAAAGTGAGAAATAGATATCAGTAAGTGAAGAAGAGGGAAAGTAACACAAAAAAGAGAATGACTTCATTGGTTTCATCTTACCACTATTATTTGAGTACCCACTATAGAGTAGGTACTTTTTTAAGTATTTTATATGCATTACCTGATTTAATTCTTATAACCAACCTATAAAATAGGTACTACCAGTACCCTCCAATTTACAGATGAAAAACCCAAAAACTGGCCAGGACAACCATAGTCACACAGTTATTAATTTGTGGATATGAGGAGAATCAAAGGTACCTGGCTCTCAGGTCACTTCTTTCTCTGCTAAACCAATTGTGCTAAAAGTAAAGTTCTCAGGTCAATAAGACGGGGAGGAGAAGGACACAGAAAACAAAACTAGGTATCTAATTCACAATTATGTTGTATTAAGAAAAGGTATTATATACATTTAAATATTACTTTGGTTATTGATCCAAGCAATATTATTGCAACATTGCTCATCAACCCATCAATAAAGACAAAAATTGAGATTTTGAGAGGTTAGTGTCTTATCCAGGGCTTTATGATGAATAAAAAATGGAGTGAAAACTACAATTTTCATTTTCCCCAGGGCAATGTGGCATCAAGTCATTTTAGGGCTTTGTTATCTTTTATTATTTTGCATATAGCACATGAGTTTGGATGTTAAGAAGGTAAAAATCATGCACTTCCAGTTACATTGATCATAAAATGTTATGTTCAAGATATTAAAGTTTTTTTTTCTCAGAATCTGAGAAATTCTTTTTGTATATCACTAATTTTACCATTTTACCTAGTTCTCTCTCTCTCTCTCTCTCTCTCTCTCTCTCTCTCTCTCTCTCTCTCTCTCTCTCCCCTCTTTCTCTGTCTCTCTCTTCCTCCTTTCTTCCTTCTCTCCCTTCCTCCTTCCCCTCCTCTCTCTCCATCTCTATTTGTTGGCAAACACAAACATGTCATAAGTTCCCTTATAGGACAAAGCATTTTACACCACAAAACCATAGTCTGCCTGCTAAATTCAATGCATTATAACCAATGAAAATGAGCTGCCTGACTTACATTAATATAAGACAAACAGCTCTAAGAAAGACAGGAATAAAACAAAAATTTAACATATCAACCATGTATCTGTGTGTATTTCTCTTGGCATTTATATAGAGAGGATTTTATAAGGAGCTTCAGTTGAGTTTTTCTTTATCATTAACAAATTCATTTTTTCCAGAACAAAAACAGACAGAAATCCAAAGGCATGTAAATTCCCATCATTACTTATGTAACACGGTCCCCATGTACCTGCTGTAAGCTCATTTATATGATAAGGAGATATGACCTTTCAGGTAGGAGCTGGGCATTTTTCAGTCCATTGGCAGGAAAAAAGAATATAGAGGATCCTTTGCAGGGTGACTTTTTTAGAGGAAAGATAGAAATGAAAAATATATCTCCTCATTTATTTTTTAATGAAAGTCTGGGCATGAAGTAGGGGGGGAAAGAATAAAAATATTATCTGCCACCCATTAGCCATTTAAGAGAAGTGAAAGGGAGAGTAGGGAAGAAGGATAAAGACCCTGGGGAATAGGGTATGCACATTTTTACATAGGAAAACAATGCAGAGTCAATGCCACCAGAAAAATACTTGAGCTTTGCCTGTCTCTTCACAGGTATTCCAGAATATGTACATTTTATAATGTAGATTACATGGACCTCTATTTAAAGTTTCATAGGAACCTTTAGTGAATATCCTGTAATTACTCAAACCAGAGTCTGGGCTAATTCAGAAAAATGATTTGATACTGATGGCAGCTTATCAGCGTTCAGACATTTCACAGTGAGTAAATCAAATAATTATCCAATGTTCCCTTTAGTGTTCTATATTCTGGAAACCACCCCCCCACACACACACTCACACATGCACACGTGTGCACACGGGCACGCATGCACGCACACACACCACCACCACCACCACCACCACCACCACCACCACCACCACCACCACCACCACCACCAAATTCTAAACGGAGAAATAATCTACTATCAGCCATTTGCAAGTTAGTTTGAATTTGAATAAGTGCATTCCCTCTTCCCAAAGACTGCTTGAAAGTTGAACCATAATTGTAAAATTAAATGCCTGATCCTCTGTTAAAGGGACCATAGATAGCAACAAACAGATGAGAGGCTTTGGATAGTTGGGTGGTATAAAGTGAGTATTTTACTGACTGAATCTCTGTAATAATAACCGCACTTTCAATTTTTTGAGTACTTACTATGTGCCAGGAGGTACACTAAGTACTTTACCTGGATTACCTCACAACCACTCTGATAAGTAATTTCTTTTTTTACTCCCATTTGGCAGATAATAATATTGAGTAATAAATAAGGAATTTGCTAAGGTCAATAGCTATGAAGTAGCAAAGTTTAGTGTGGTACTTTGTTTTATTCCAAAATCTGTACTTAGTCATTATGATGCTATGCTTGCCTTTGGATTTACAGGCTGACTAGTGATGACAATCTTGAGGAGAATGGTGTAAGGTAGTAACAGTTGACTAAATAGTACTTGCTCATATTAGTTGTAACCTGAACTAAGGGGACACTGTCCGTCTGGAAGACTAACGATGGTTAAAATTCTCAGGTTGACCTATGAGGATTAGATAGATAGTACATATTAAAGTCAGTCTGGATTATGCCCCTCATGTCCCTGCCAAAATTAGTTTCAACCACAAATGTTTATATCTTATTTCATTTAACTATCAACTCCTCATTAGAATTTTCTCTACCTTTCTCAATCAGCTAAGATTCTAACTTTGAGTCTCAGTTTAAATGGCTATCACTCCTCTATTGCCTTTTTAGAATTCTATGCTTGTCTCCCTCTCAGGGTTACTGCAAGGGATGAATTATATATTATAATATGAACTCTCTATCAATGATTTGGAGGACTTTTCAGGATTTTAAACATTCTATACTGATGACAGTGAAAACTTAAGATACTAAAGGGGTTCTCAGTAATGCTGCAAATAGAATATTAGGTTCTGTGCCTACCTTTCTGACCTAGGCATTTTAATCTCTACAGGATCTTGGATTGTTAATATTAGACCTCTAGAAGAAGTTCCACTTTTCTAAATCAAATAAAACATTGTCTAACTTTGCAAATCTCATTTAATAGACAGCCAATTCCACATCTAAAGATTCTGTTCTCTAGGATCATGTAAGTCATTTATTTTAGGTAATGTTTATTTAGGACAAATGAGAGAGAAATGAGGCAATTAAAGGTACTGTAGATGGATAAACAAAAGCACAGGATGAAGACATGGGTCCATCATGCTTTGAACACTTAAGTCACAATGCTGTCACACTTATTACTGGGTGTGGAAACTATCAAAGAAAGAGTGGGATTGGAAACTACAGCACCAAAGAATACTGCTCTATCATATCTATCTGTCTGAATGTTAAAAGGGCCCATTTGATATAACCTATCTTTTTGAACTAAACAACTCAAATATAGAAGACTTCACCTCTCCCAACAGTGCAATGCTCATTCCTTGGGTGATTATCTTGCAGAAAGGAAACACAAAACACCTCTAAACCCCTCAGGCAATCAAGAGGAATTTAGTCCAAAGCAAAAGGCAGTCAGGCAGTCTGGCAGACAGGACTTAAGCCTAGGAATGGGCACCTTCAGACTAACAGCATTGAAATGTTGATAGAAACATCTGCTGCCTACTTCAATACTACTAGAATCAGGAAAGCATTGTAAATTATACCAACTGCAAGCAACTTTTTCTGGCATTTTAATTACTGGAACACTACAGATTAATCACACAAGCTTTACTTAAATGGCAAGTCAGGCATTTTCTTTCATAAGGGGAAATACCACACTAACGGAAATCTTAAAGTGGATTGTGTTTCTTTTGAAAATTGTATTTTAAACTAAAGATTCAAAGCAAATAGTTTTATGGGCCTCTAATTAGCGTCAAAAAGGAAACACCAAAAGGTTAATAAGAAGTAGTTAGATTGTAATGATGAATCCTGATGCTGGCTCCAGCAGCTCAGTCTGTTTGCAATTCTTTAGTTGCATAGATTGTTTAGAAGCTGAATTCAGGAGTGCTCAGTTGCTGTGTTAGCAGGCTGGTATGATTCCATGAACCTACCCTATAGCTAACTAGGCTCTAACAGTAAGGTAGGTTTTCTCCCATAAAAGAAAGAAGGCTTTCTTTGCCTTCAACTTCAGTTGCCATCAATTATAAATCTGAAAGTGTTGGAGAAGCTCCAAAAGCCATAATGAAACCTTCTAATTTGACAGTTGGCACAAAGGTCTGGCTCCAGTTTGTGCATCAACACTATATTTCCAAATTCTCATTTTTGCCACTAAACAAAATCATCCAGTTTTAAAAAAAGAAAACCAAATTTAATAGGGTACTTATGAATAATCACTCAACTTCTAAAATGTACAAAGTTTCATGGGTAGTGAGTGTGTCAAACAAAAGATTTTGTACTTTGTGCTTTACTCTGGACTTTGTCACTATTTGTGTTGTGATATTAATAGTCTTTGAACCCTTAGTGCATCGCTTTTTCTTCCAGAAAAAAAAAAGAAACAGGTATTTATATGAAGCATGTTTCTGAAGTGAAATGTTTCCTTGAATTAAAAGGATAAAAATTTTCTAGCTAGTGATGATAATAACAGTAATTCCCCAAGTTTAAAATAGTTCCTGTTTGCATGTGAATAATGGTTCAGCTTCTGCAACTGACTTGCTTTGGTTTATTAACAGTGGGCAAACTGACTCTTAGAAGCTAGAGGCATTTTTTTTCCAGTATGCTGGTGTTTAAATTAAATTAAAATCAAAGCCATTCTTTGGTTCATCTCCCAGATTAGAGCAACTGACAACCTCATTAATGATTAAAAACAGCAGGTGGTGATGCCTTGGAACAGTTTGAACAGTTTAAATATATTGGAACTTATAACGTTCCTCTTTCTTCTCTTCTCCATGTATTAAAAGGAAAGATTCTACTGTTCATACAGGTTCGAAATGCCATTACAGGGAGGGAAGAAAGCAAGTTGTCAAACACCTATTTTTATCCAAGTGAAGGATAGTAGGAAAAGAATATATGAGCTTAGAGGTGGAGAAGATGAACACACAGAAACTGGAAAATATATTTCTGGCACTGGATTTGGATTTGCAAATTTATGGCTGGGAAGCTGCCCTGCTGCAATTAACTAAGGTCATCAAGCTTCTGCAGGTGATTACAATAATATTTGTTTACAAATACCTATTTAAAAGGGAAGAAATATAATAGGTTGTGTTTATTTTAAAGCAATTTCATTCCTGCATGACTTGAGTCTAGGTACTGAACCATGAATTAGAAAGAACTTAAGGCTTAGCTAACTGGGGTAAGGAAAGATGAATGTGTTTTTAAGATTCTAACTTCTGCCAAATTGACAATATTCCTGTTACACTAAAACATGAAACTAAAGTGTCTTATTTGCCATTAAAGTGGAAATTACTAAGGTTAAAAGAGCTAAGAATAAGACAATGTCATCCATTATTTCAGATTTAAAGCTTACGAGTTTGTAGTCTATATTCTTGTGAAGAATAATGGAGTAGAAGTACTATTTCTGATTACCAGGAGCTCTCAAAAAACAAAGGGTCTCTAATGAGGCCACATCAGTGAGACAATACTTTGAATGAATTCAGCCACAAAGGGTTCATTTTCTGATAAACTCCTCTGGTGCCTTCTGGATTCAGGACCTTTTAAATCACCTCTGCTGCACACCATCTCACATATTCCTCTAATTACACAGTAGATCTTTTGAACTGTACGTTTTGGAGTGAAGTCCAGTGTTCACCATTAAACCTAAAAGCCAACAATATCTTTCTGCCTTTGTCACCTGCACATAAATGTCCAGCCCCGAAGCATTCGCTCTAAAACGACTCTAGAGACTGGTATCTCATTGATAATATTTTCAATCTAAGCCATGGGGAAACTGCTTTATATTCTCTATACATGGCAAAATAATTGGTCTATAAAGCTTCATTCTGTTTTGTAAAAGAATCCTCCAAAGGAATCCCATTATACCAAAGTGTCCTTTGAAATGCATTTTGTTTTCCAGCTCAAATAATCTTAATTAATTTCTTCACTGAGCCTATGAAGTCTATTCCATACTGGACCATTTATGCTATTGGGCCATAAACGCCTAGAGGATGAAATTCTTAATTGTTCAGTGTGCTCTCTTTATATCACCTCCATCCTCCAATGTTTTCCAAGTGTTTAGAAATTTAGAAATTTTTTAGTGACAACCAGTCAGGAAAGCCCCTGGCATTTATTATTCTGACAAATAATGAATTTCTTACCACAGGTAATTACTAATAATTAATTTTAAAATAGATATTGAATGTGAGACAACTAAAACTTTCAAGTAGGTCAGGAAAACATTTTCTTTGGTTCTATTTCAAACCAGATGAACAGAACTGTCCTAAAAATTTTTTCTTTGATCAAAGGGCCTGTGACAAAATAATGTTAGCAAACAACTACTATCAGCATGGATGTTTCCATCAGTTATGAATGACTTTTTATTCTAGCAACTGTCTTGCCAGTAAAATGCAAAAAATGCTTTGGAAGGAGTCCAATTATCTGGTTCAGCAATGTAGTCAAAATAAACAAGAGCACCCACCTGTCACCTCTCTTTCTACCTTCCCAGTCATTGCTGAGACTGAGAGTGGATAAAATTCCTGAACATCAGAGGAAAAGGGAGGCTAGGCATCGAGTACCATTGAGTGACTCTAGACCAACAAAGTAACTGGGCATGTCAGAGATTAAATCTCAGAGCACAAAGATTTAAAAAGAAAATATTTATCATTGTAGCACTGTTCAAATTAAAACATCAAAGAATAATCTTGCATGATACCTTTATTAAAAATAAGTTCTTGATTATAAGTTTTATTGTTTCCCTTGCTTTATTAAAACAATAGTAATTAAGTTTTTAATCATCCTTCGCTATGTTCTTATAATATCTAAAATCTCAAAGAATTATTCATTTTATCATGAACTGACCTTAGTCACCTCTGTAAACCCCAGATAAGCAATGCTAAACAAATAACATCACAGTCAATAATAGTAATAGTTGACATATTCAATTCTCAGTGCCAGACACATAGTAGGCACTCAAAACTGCTGAATAAATTAATAATATATATCTGTGCATGGATTGTCCCTGCCTGGCATTAGAATATTGTATACCTGAGGCAAGATGAGAAAAAAACACCAAAAGTTACACACACACACACACACACCACACACACACACACACATACACTGTATACACATACATTCCTGTGTTCAAGTAATTAAACATTTCACCTAGTATATTTGCAAGAGAGTAAAGACATTTTAAGATTCTAAATGAGCAAAACCAGGGGAGAAATAACCGCATGAATTGTAAAAGTGTATGTCTACCCTCATAGATGCTAATTTGGGTCCCGTGGGAACTAATTAACCTCTTTTTTGAAGTAAAAATAAAACTTTTTGGCAGCAAATGCTATTCTGATAAAATGGAATTTGCAATTACTCTATGAATATCTGGTCCATGGTACCATTTCCGGAGCTCAGCAGCACACTGCTTTGCAATGTCACGAACTCGTCTCCATTGAAAACTCCCTATTTTGCCAAGAGACTAATTTAAATGAGTGTTTGGAAATTTAGTAAGATGAGGCATGAGTCAGGAAGATAGGTAAAAGGAAAAGGAAGAAATGTTCAGTCACTGAATTATAATTTCATTAAAAGGATAGAAGAAATTGAATTACAAATTGTTGGTACATTGGTGAAAATGTAAGCATTTTAATACACCTGTGGTTGAAATCAGAATATGCATAGTATGCAGTCTACAGAACAGTTTCATGTCTAATTTGTAACAACAGTGGCATTAGGTACAGATCAAGTTCTTTAAATCTATGTTTAACATAACAAACATGTTAAATAATAATCAGGTGATGAAACTAGCAAATAAATAAGGATAGTAAAATGCAGAAGAACCTCCACTTCCAGAAACAAAGCAATCATATTGCATTTGGGTACATTTGGATGTGAAAGGCAGATAAGTGTTACTGCAAATTTTTGTATGTTGCTTCCATTTGATATCAATTAGCATGGGAGGAAAACCAATTCAGTGTTGCACTGAGCTCCAATTTAGGTGCATATTAGAGCTATTAGAGTTATCTTTTCAGCTGATGAATTTATAATCAATAATTTAAATCATAAAGTAAGAGAGATTGAGTGTGATTTGAAACAAATTAGTTAACCTTGGGACTAGTATGTACAGTTCTAGGACATGATCTCTATAAACCCCAATTTCATACCAATACTACATATTTGAGCAAACATAATGGGAATATTCACACCATCACAAATTGTCATGAAACGAAGTACAGAAGAGACAGAAGCCTATTAAACCTAGCACTACCCAGAAATAACCCTGATAGAAAGAGATTCAAGCCCCATGATACCCTCAATTTTACAGCAAACCCATGAATTTCTGGCACATCTGACCACCCTACCTGTCAATTTCTCTTCTTAGAGACCATTTGCAGCAACTGCATGACACAAAATTCTTGTTCCTGCCAGAGGTGGTAAATAATCCAAATAACTCAAATTCAGGGAAGGAAGGCATTGGTTAAAGGATTTGAGTATGACCCCCAAACTCAACACCAAATCACCTCAGAAACTAAACCAGCTGATAACATCTGCTGAATAACAACACGTATTTCTTCTCAAGGCACTCTGAGAGTTACAGAGAGATAGCATTCCAAAAAGTGTCATATGCCAATAGAAAGTATAAGATAAGGAATTTTCTTCTTTTTATTAAAAATTATTGGATTGACATTGGTTAATAAAATCAAGTAAGTTCCAAGTGTACAATCCAACAGTATGTCATTCATATATATATGGAATTTTCCATCACCTTTTCTGGGAACAAAAGCTACAGTACTGGAAACAAACTGAGACATATTAATTTAAGGAAACTGCAGATGATAAAGGATTTTGTAATTCAGTCACCTGGCAACCAGATAATTTAGCTCAGCCAGTTCATCAACCTACTGACCTGGTTTTAGGCATATAGAATACCAGGACATATAATACTCCAGAAATCAGAGATTCCTGTTATTCCCTCCTATCTCCACCTGCATCCAGCTCACAGATGTGTTTGGTTGGGGCAGTAAAATGCAGTCAAAACACAATCTAGAGTCAAGTGGCTAAACCTCTAATTTTTGCCCTTGGAATACAAATGCCTTCCAGACATTCTCCTTACACAGTAATTCTGTGTTCCCATCTCTAGAAATGTTCTTGGAGAAGAGTTACTGAAAAGTAAGGGATTTAAGCCTTTACTCTGAGAATCATGAAGCACCCTTGATATTCATGATGAGTAAAGTTACATTCTGCAAAAGTTATAAGACCAAAGCCTAAAGAAACTTTTGGCACAGGCCCCAAGTGCCTCAGAAAGGGAGAGAAAATATATTTTGTACCTTTTCTTCAAACACTGGCAACACAATATTAGCTTATTGAACAACCTGTTTCTGCTCAAGAAAAAAAAATAACAGATGCATAAAATTATCTTTATTTTGATAACTCTAAGACTCTCCATCAATTGTGTCCACATATGTGCAAAGAAAAATGCTGTGCTAATATCTAAATTAGAAACATCACGGAGAGAGCTACAGACATAAAATCCAAGGTGAGCAGAACGTCCCAAAGCAAAAGTGTAAGGTACACTATATTTGGTATCTTTGGCCCAACTTTGGAGTGCTTCCAACAGAATCAGAATAAATATCATCAGGATCAGAGTTATTCTAACAAGGTCATTGTAACCCTTGCTTTTCTCCAGAGACATTCACTCAAACCTCAAGAATAGTTCAGTTCTGGAACCCCCAGGCTTTCAGAGCACTTGGGTTTGAGATGACCATGACAGTACCAATGAACTGAATAGACCTCAAATTGCTTTGCTTTTTCCTCTAGGAATCTTTGAGACTTTCAGTAGCACTCTAAGTCCAGAGAAGATTTCATTTTTTCCTCCTTAGCTCTAAATTGGTAGTCCTAAAAAGCAACAATATCATATTGCCCTATAATAAATCTAACTAGAAACATTCTAGTTAGAATAGTTACAAGATCAGATACGCATGGTAAATTAGCTCAGTCCTTGCCTTTCAACATCTGTGCCTTAGGATCAAAGAAAAAATTTTCAATTGTTGAAATTATTTATGTTGTTTGAGGTAGCTAAAATCAACCCAAGTGACTTGGTGAAACAATCTGGGTGGCTAGCCTAGAGTTGATTTGGGATACAATAATTAAGTATCATTATGGAAAGCTCAGAAGTACTACAATGTCCTAAGGAAGATTCTGAGATGTAAGCAATACCTGAATTCCCTTTGTACCTGAACATTAATAACTCAAAGAAATTGAAAAGGACAAACCCAAGGGTTGATTTAAGGTTCAGCCACTGCTAGAATAATGGAAATAATGAAGATACTTACATTTAAATCGAATATTGAAAAAAAATATGATAATGCTGCCAAAATGGAACAGCAAAATTGTGTGTGTGTGTGTGTGTGTGTGTGTGTGTGTGTGTGTGTGTGTTTGTAATTATCATCTTATATGTAGGAGAGTCTTGGAATAATCCCACACAGTTGCTTTAAAATACTCTCATTATTATACAATCTATAAAATTTATATATATGATATTTCCTATTTGTAAGGAACATTCCCTCAGAAAAACTAGCTGCAGGCCACTGATACTGTTTTCCTAGAGAAATGTGAAAAGAAATTAAAACAGATGCTGTTCTAGCAAGGCATAAAGCGAGAATCAATTATGACTATTTCCTTTCATAAAGTCATTTCATTTTAGAAAGCATCTAACTAAAACTCTTTCTGATAAAAATAAAATAGCATTTTTTGAGACACAAGACCAGTAAATGATACATATCAGTCTGTGTCCTGTGACACATTGATAACCCTCTGATAATTAAGTAGTCCTTTTTTCCATCTTAGTCTTAGTAAGGTTACCCAGAAACTATATTATCTCTGTGGATATCACCACTCACCAATTAGGGAAGGCAGCAGTACACAATCAGTAGTGACCTCTCTATATTATAGACTTTGACACAGCAGTTTACTGGGCAGGGTGTGGATCAGACAATTTAATAAAATGTACAGTAACTAATTTTTTTCCATGGAAACATTTTATTTTGTGCATTATGCAGTTTATCTTTTGGATTCATTTACAAGACCAAAACAAAAGCATTTAATACTGTTGACAGTGAAATGAAACAGCTGAAGACCAGCACATAATCACCATATTTTGTTTTCTCATATTTAAGTCTTTTAGCAGTGGGGCTCCCAGTTGAGCTTGCGTTTAGCTCCTCTCAAGACATAGCCAAGCAATTTGAAGCTTCACTGAGCCTAAACACCAAGCTGAATTCATAGTTCTTAATTGAAAAAGATAGGCTGTTCACTTAGCATGTTTGCATCAGTAAAACACTGAAAATGACATTTGTGCCCAGGAACATCTGAACATTCTGCCTTAGCTTAACTCTGCTGTTTTTATACCTTCTTATGCATAACACAGTTTTAAATAGCTCCTCCTGATAAAAAGACTCTTCTTCATACATGAGGATGCTACCACTGACATGTACTGAATACCACTGAAGTATGCACAGAATGTTATACTGAGTCAGTCATTATTTCTCACCCTGGTCTCTCTTATGACCAATGGCATGCATTTGTGTGGTAACTAGAGATATGCCATAGCAGCCCCATAAACATAAAGGGAAGTCTGGTACTTTCTCTTCTCAGTAAAAAGTATACAATTTGTGGTCAGAGAAGAGAGTCTCCCTGAGTAAAGTTAACCAGCCTGATGTGAAAATAAAATCCACTCTTTTGGTCTCATTAGCTCTGTGTTCTATGCAACTAGATTATTCAGTTGAATTCATGTACTAAAGCAAAAGAAGGCATTTATTCCTGGTGAGAAGGCAACTGCTCATTTCCTATGTGCTCAATGCAGTTGTTATCGAAGAGAACGTATGCAATATATGTGTAGTCAGCTTTTAAAATGTCTGAACATTATGCAATCCTAGGGTATCCACCCAGGGAGGATAAGAAAGAATCTGGTTAGGTATCTGGACATCTCAAAACCCTGTAAAAGCTGCTGAATCATGAGCATAGTGCACATCTTGACAACACACTCAGTACAGTAAAGTAGTACAGTGTACCTATGAACATTCATTCTTATTTCTTTGGAATCTGTGGTTACAACTTATATCCAACCAGCCCTTACCATGATCAGGCATTTGAGATCCCATAGAGGTCACACTGGTGTTCAGCACATCATTGACAGCAGTATCACAATAGAGGCTCCTCTGGATGTCATGCTCACTGTCAGTCTGGTCACTCTCCTCATGTCCACTATCCTTCAGGCTGTTGCCTTCTAAGTCTTTGAAGGTGGAACTGCTGGATTAAAGAAGAATGACAATTTATAACAGTGATAGACATGATTTTAAAAATCTTTCAGAGCCAAGATGATGTCAACTCTGTGGTGAGGCCAACTATGACTTGATTGTCCAACAGCATAGAAGGAAGAGAAATTTCTGTTTAAAGATAATGGAACTTAACATACAAGAAGGTTCCCATTCTTGGATGCTGATGCAGCTAATATTTGCATTCATTTATCTTCAATGCATTACTATAGGAAAGGTGGAAGAAGCCACAAATCTGAAACAAACATCTGCAAAGAATATAATCATTTCAGAAGGGTTTTTTCTCTTATATAATCAAAGTAAAATAATAATAGTTAATGTTTACTGACATATTACCATGCATGAGACACTGTTCTAAGTGCTTAATATGAATTAACTTTTTTAATCATCACAACTCTATAAGAGAAGGTATATTAACAGATATATAAGAGAAAATATATTAGTAGATATTCCCATTTACGGATTTAAAAAATAAAAACAACAGAGACACATCGAGGTTAAAAAACTTGCACAATGTCACATAGCCTGCAAAAATACAGCAGAACCATGATCAAACCCAGGCACTCTAGCTCCAGAGCCCAGACCCTTAACCACTATGTATACTGCTTCTCCAAAGATGTCTACTAATCAACTAAAAAAATTAAAGTGGCAGTAATTGAGGTAATGCAATTAACATAAAAAGGATTATCAGGATCAGAGAACTCAGGTTAGTTTTAATTGATAAAGACAAAAGGACAGATTCAAAGAAAAAATGGAGAGGCGGGAAGTGAGGAGAGAGAGCTTTGGTGCATGGAAGGTAACACAACAGGGAGAACAAAAAGTGAGCTCTAATAAAACCATGGGTATAATTATCCTAAGAGCACGGAAACTTTCAATTCATGAGTTTGTGGGTAAGTTTTTCTTGCACTTGTCAAATCAATCCACCATACAATGCACTAAGCACACTATCCAAAAAACCCA
Source organism: Cynopterus sphinx (assembly GCA_030015415.1). NCBI lineage: Eukaryota > Metazoa > Chordata > Mammalia > Chiroptera > Pteropodidae > Cynopterus > Cynopterus sphinx. The sequence continues at coordinate 54,664,064 of CM057388.1, forward strand.
CACCATTTCTCAAGAACTAGATAATAATACATAAGGTATATCCATAGAGGCCCCATCTGCTATTTCTAATACTTTGGATGTCCTGACAGAATCTGCAGCTGTGCTACCCCATGGACCATAAATTATGCATCTGACTCACCTAGTGAATGGTGAATCCATTCCCTAGTCAGTGAGGAAGCAGCAAAAGCAGACTCAAGAAAATGTGGTGTTGTCTCAACAAAAAAAAGTGGCATGCTTGTGAATTAGGACAAGTCCCAGAAGACCTACTATATCTCTGAAAAAGGAGCCCTGTGGAAGTGACACTGAAAACTCACTTGATCTGCTCAACCTTGAACATCCATGAGCCTGGATCTCTGAGGCTATTATACGAATACTCAGTACATATGATGAAGAGCTAGATAATGGACACAATGGATTCATTGTCATTCTCCACACAGGAATAACAACAGATTTTTAACATATGACCAACCTAGATGTAGAATGCTTGCTGCCCTGAATATGAAAGAAAAAATCAAAGGGGCAGTAATTGAAAAGACATAATTCTGAGAAAATGAAGTGTAGGAGTGAATCATTGACCTGTTTGCTAATTATTTTTAGAAAGGATAACTGAGTATTAAGTGTATCAAAACTAATATCACTCAACAGGACAACTTGTTCAGCCCCTCCAAGTTATGTCATGCAGCTACTCAGCCCTGTGGACTTACCAGGATGCAGTTCTATTCAAAAACAAATCATCCTATAACTCTTTTATGGTCAAGAAGACGAACTGGAAACACACTCTTTAAAAATGGTCACCATTTCTTGCTTTATGGCACAAATTTTGGGGCTTCTTATTAATACTAATCCCACAACTTGAACAGATTCCAAGTCTGATTTTTAAGAAAAAAATTTTGGTCCTGTCCACATGCATTCCCACACCTTAGGTAAAAGGAAATGACCTGCCTGAATGATATTAGTTGTTTCTAAATTCTTACAATAAATGTTAAATTTTCAACCTGCATCAAAGGTATCTAAAGCATATGAAAATTTCTTTAGTCCACAATACAAAATTGTTACTCATCAGCCAGAGAATTCAACCTGAATTGACTTCATTTCAGAAGTTGCCAAAACTCACTTTAAATATATAATGCTGAGGGATATAGTCTAAGAACAATGCAATTAATCATCTCTTAGAGCAAAGTTTCTCAACTTTGGTACTATTGACATTTTAAGGCTGCATAATTCTTTGTTGTGGAGGGCTACCCTGTGTACTGCAGAATATTTAGCAGCATCACTGGCTTCTACTTACCAGATGCCTATAATGTCTGTCCCAAAAGATATAGCCAAAAATGTCTCCAGACATTGCCAAATGACCCCCAGTTAAGAATCACTACTCTACGTTCTTTAAACTCTATTCCTGTGACATACTAGATTTCTAGACTATCGTGAAAGTAGCACTAAACTTGGAGTCATTAAAACAAGTGATAATCCATACTCTGCCATTTCATCTATGGGACCTTGATCCTGATAACTGAGGTCTTTCAGCCTTGATTTCTTTGTCTGTAAAATACATTTGCTGAAACTTCCTTCACAAGGCCATTTTGAGGACTCAGTGAAACGCTGTTCACAAAGTACCAGATAAATGCTCAATAAATGATTATTGTTTAATCTGATCATTACCCTAAATGGTAATGTTTTTATTGAATTACAGTTAAATACAATGTCTATAGTTTTTTTTATAGGGTTAATATAGGAAATATACATTTAAAGACAATTTCTATATTTTCCGAACACTAGAGTCAATGTCTACTATGTTCATTTCTCTTAAAATTTAAGAACAAGAAAAAATTTTCCATCGAATAAGTATTCTTTATTTAAAAATGAGGCTATATGTTCTGATATACTTAGCATTTTGTCTTGGCTTCTCAAAAACTTCAAGGTAAATATAATATTTAATTGCAGTGAGTTGGATGCCAGGGATCTCTATGTAGCTCCTCTTAATTGGTTTTGGATCCACCTTTTAAAAATTTGATCATCCTACTTTTTAATTTAATTTGATTATTAGTTTCATGCATCTGAATAGTATAAACCACCTCAGGGATTTGGATTTTTAGGTAAAGGAAGAGAATAATAAAATAATGAAGGATTGACTACTAGCATCTGAAGGACTGGTAATGTGAGTACGGGAGTCAAGCATTCTCAAAAGAAAAAAACAAGGGGTATAATCCTTCTCCATCAAACCTTGCAATAGTTAATTCTTTTAATGATCAGTTTTCTCATCTAACAAACTAAGTAACACTTATTCTGATCCTGTAAGGACATTATTGGCTTGATCAACAGATTTGTGTCCAGCTGTTAAGACTCAGTGAGCAAGATGCTTCAAATTGTAAACTATCCTGGCAAATGGCTACTTACTCAAAACAAACAGCAATTTATGGCAGTCATTTAAAAATGTTGATTTCACTTGCTTTATTACCTGTGTACCTCTTGTGAGACAAAAGACTTGTAAACCAACTTCGGTGGGACAATAAATTAGGGGTACCTGTTTGCAATGATATTGTGAATACAAATGTTTCTGTTACTAGTCTGGTAGCCAACGGAAAGACGAATTTGTTTTAAAACACCTAAAACAAAACTCTGCATATAATAGTTACTCAGAAAATGTTTGATGAATAAATTCTGACCCATATATATGCTTTAAAATATTAGAAGTCTTTACAAAAGAGTAATCTGAAAAGAAACAGGTCACATCTTCCTAGCATACCCAGGGCATGCCATCTGAGAGTTAGACATAGAAGGGAGTGAAGGTCAAAAGAGCATTGCTACTATATTTAAGAAACATTAGGAAGATCCTAGAGTGGCTACTGAACCACCTGTATCATAATAACTTTAAGAACCTGTGAAAACTGGAGATTCCCTAGGGATGGAGCTAGAGTTTCTACATTTAACAAACCTCACATGTGATTTTAATGCACATTAAAGGTAAGAAATTGCTGGGTTCAAGTAAGATTTAGTGCTCATTTTCAAAGGAAAAATGCTGAGTTTTTTCCCACTTCTTTCACCCATTCATTCAATAAACATGTACCAGCACTTATTATAGACAAGGTGCCATACAAGGTGCTGTAAAACTCCAGGACAATTTGGATACAAAAGGAAAACTGTGCATAGTTTAGAAGCTAATGCTCATTTGATTTTCCACACTACTTCAGTATCTTGTTCATTTTCTATTTTAATCTTTTTGAGCTAGAGCTTCATGCCCTGCTTGATATTGCTCCAAAATCACTGCATGAGTAGATATCAGACAGCAGCATAGAAACCAGGCATGAAAAAAGAGAGTTTTGCAGCAGGTACTAAGTACCACTGTTGGGTTTCTTTGCTCTGAGAAGATAGCAAGGAAACAAACATAGCAGGAAAAAAAAATTCATGGAGAAGAAAAATCCCACACTGTCTCAGTTTGTTAATCTGGGACACTGATATAATCTCTGGGTATATCTGCAGGTTGTAGGAAATGTTTTGAAAAATAATTACAGAAATATAACACTAGATTCCTCAAAGCATAATATTATGGGAAATGTGTCATATATCTTTCTTTTCCCTTCTAGATCCACTCTTTACACTTCTAACCTTGATTTGTTCTAGAACCCGCTTGACCTCTGGCTTTTCATTGGTTTGCCCAGGTAGATAGATAGATATAAGAGAAAAAAAAGAAATCTGCATGTAAGCAGTCTGGCCAAGACAGTTAAATGCTGGCGAATGCCAAAAGAAGGGTCTAAGATGCATCTTTGGATGAGTAGAAAGTGAATAGAGAAGATAAAATGGATAGGAAAAGAAGTTCTCAAAATTGGCCCAAAATTTAATTGGGATTCAGAGAAACAGGGACTTGATAGTAAAATTAAAACTGATAATCAGATTCAGAATTTCCTGGCCTGGAGCTCTGTCCATGCTTGTAAATGGACTCTCAAGAAACCACATATGGCAAAAACACTTTCAAACATCACTGTGAACTATTTGAACAGGGTTTTCAAGGTTTTATCATCTGTTATAACCACTTTTTTTTTAACATTTTCCGCACATTTTACATTTAAAAATGGTTAGTCTCCAGAAAAGCATAGCACACAAGATTCTTCAGGTATTATGCTTTGCCTAAAGTCAAATAATTTCATAAATTCCAAGGCCTTTATGGTTTTCCAAAGCCCTCAAGATTCCATAAAAAGAACCTAACAAAAAAAGTTTGTGTCCCTGAGCTTTCAAATGTTTCTTCTTAATAGAGGTGGTACCTAGTAAAAATATACTATCTTCAATTTTGGACATTAGGAGACATTTCCACTGAGAGCCCATTAAGTCCAGGTTGTATCTTTTGTGTATATGTGTGTAAACAAAACCATATAGAGTAATTAATCAAAATCAGAGGTTTTTAGTGAGTCCCAAAGCTGCTATGGTAATACATGTATCCAAAAAGCAAAATGTTTAAACATAAGTTTTTTCATCTCACATGTCTGCCTTCTATATTAGATATTCTGTGCCGCCATGAGATGGAGAGGGTGCCCAGGAGTCTTAGCTCTCTTGCATGCTATGAAAATCAGGCTCATGCTATCAGTTTAACCTGATTTTGGAATTCTCAGGTACCCAGAGCTAGCTCAAGAAACCTGTGAGGATGAGGCAAGTCCCTGTTTTTTTTTTTTAACAAAAGCTTTTAAAAAGGAGTTTTGAAATAATAGTTGCAAGGCAGAAAACAAAGCAGTTTCCTGCTGCAAAATTAATCAGCACACAAAAAGAGGGTGTTGTTTTTCCTCTAAAACAAATTGGTAAGATAATTTGGAATTCCTCATCTTTTCTTTTTATTCTGTGTGCCAAGAAAGTACTCAAAATAGATTTCTCCCAAAACCTCAAAAAATGTCTAAATTATGGTATGACTGTAATACTAGGCTATCCATTTTCAGATAATTTACAATTATCCCTTAAGGTCAAAAGTTATTCCAAACCAATACAGAAAAACCTAAAATGTTTTCAAGGGTTACTGCAGTATCATTAAATAAACTTGATATGAATTAATGTTGTTTATACGTCAAACTAGTTTACTCCTCAAATCTTACTCTTCTGGTGATGTAAATTTACAGAATTAGAGCCAGCAAAAAGAAAAATAGAATTCTCAGGTTTTTTCTAACATACTCTGCTTATATCTGTATTTCATTTCTATTATTTTAACAAACACATCCAAAGTTCAATTTTAGCTGTAGAATAATCACTGGACCATCCAAAAGGATATTTGCATAAAACAGTAATAAAGGTATTATCTAAATGGGCCATAACGGGTTTAGCTACACAAGAAATTTCTGCTTTGCTTAGTTCTTGCTCCTTAGAGAGCTCCCTAAAACCTTTGTCTTGTCCCCACTGGGCACCTTTGTGCCCACTGCACTAGATGGAATCTTCCTTGGCAGTAATCAGCTCTATATTCACATATGTTGTTTGGCTCCATGAATAAATGAGTTATGACCAATCACAAATATCCGAACTTTGAATACTTAATTTGAATCACTTCCAAATACTTTTAAGAAGTATTGAATCAGGAAAATTCTTTCTGTCTCTCATCTACAGTTTTTTTTAAAACATAAATAATTAGTTTATCATTAAAATATTTTTTAAATGATTTCAAATTGACAAAATAATAGAAATCTTAAAATTCACTGAAGACCACATAAGAGATATTTAAGGCCTCTCTAAAGTGAAAAGCAACAAGAATTTTAATATCAACATGATTTTGAAAGTATGTTTTCTAATATTAGATTTCTAAAACACCACATAAAACTGTATTTTAATGTGATCCCAATTTTATTTTTTTAAATTTGTTTATGCACACATCCTGATGTAAAGAAATATGATAAAATGTCAAAAGTAATTATTTTGGGATAGCAGAATTACCAGTGATTTTTATTTAGCTTTTTATGCTTTTCTGAATTTTACAAATACTCTACAATAAATAGACAGGCATTCATATTAAAACACACACAAGAAAAGGCATCATTAAAAATTAAACCTGTTTTGCTTTTTATATTAAACCAGGCTTAGTTGTAAAAATAGGCAAACAAACCAACATACCTTTTGATTAAATGGGCTCGGCTGTTCACATAGTTGGAGTCAAAAGAATAGTTTTCAGTCTGCAATAGGGAAAAATTAAAAAGATTACATAGATAATTCAAGAAAAGGTCTAGACTGTCCTAGTTAGGGGGAATTTTTCTACTGGGCAAAAAGCAATGAATAAATCAGAAACCAAGGGCACAGTGAAGCAATGGCCTAAGGGATGCCTGCCACCTCCTTGGGACGGGGTTCTGTGGAAGCAGTTCTCACCTGTAAACCAAGATGAACTTGACATAAACATCCCCTAGAATATGGCTGGCTATTGACTATGCAACTACTTCGGGGAAGATACAATATGACCCACAATCTTTACAGAAACTAACTGCTTCACATTCGCCAATGGACACAATTCTTTGCCTATCAAATTGACTGAAAGTTCAAAGGTATTTTTATTAGTAGTAGATAATCAACATGTTAATCACTTATTCCATAGATATAGAAATATAGGCAAGGTAATTCCCCACTGTGGATTTAAACTCTGCACTTTCCTTTGTTTTAAGATATTTAACTCAGCTCTGATTATGCAGAAAAATCTTCATTTTATCACAGATAGAAAGGCAAGCAAGTATTATGCCTAAAACAGGGTGAAGGGCAGTCCACAGGGGGTTCCAAAACCTTTCATGTGAAACATGAAGTTTGCAAACAAACCCCTGCCTCAGCTCCTATCTTTAAAACACTACTGCCTAATCTGGATATAGTAGACTGCGTGAGCCCCAGCTTTACAAAAGCAAATACAGCATACCTGCCAGATGAAAGAGATAGGAAAAAAGTTTATGAGTACCAAGAGGTTTCAGAGATTAAAGGGGAACAAAGAAGGTGGGAATGCATGGAAATATCAACAGTGATGTAACTGAAAGTCCTAGTTAAGTGGATCTTACCTCTAACAGTAAAGTATCACTTTCACTGAAACATTGTATAAACTGAAAAATGCCCAAATACATCTCCTCCACCCCCTTGCCATTCTACCAGAAATCCTCACTATTCTCATCATTTTTAGGGCCTTCCGAAATCAGTTCAACTGAAAGTGCCTGGAAAAAGAAACACAATAATTGCCTAGCTAACTAAATAGCAGATACCTTTCAAAAGACTACCTGTCAGGCATTAAATGTGCTAGGTTATTATGCAGCTTGTTTTTAAATTAAATGTATTGAGGTAACATTTGTTAATAAAATTATATATCCAAGTGTACAATTCAATGATACATCATATGCATATTGCATTGTGAGTTCACCACCCACAGTTAAATTTTCTTCAGTTGCCATATATTTGACCCCCTTTGCCCTTACGTACCTTCCCCTCCCCACTGGTAACCACTCAACTTTTGTCTGTTATGCAGTTTTTTACTTCAAGGAGCTCACAGTTTGGCAGAGAAAATAGGACAAGTGATAGCAGATTCAACAATTACCATAAGCACCAAACAAGCAACAGTCAGGGTGAAGACCCTAAGTATCTATAGTAGGTGGGGATGGAGATGGTGACTAGGTTGGGGAAAGGAAGAAAGAGTATTGAGAAGGAAACTAAATCACACTATTGTCCTGTACCTTCTCAAGCATGTCCATACCTGCCACTTGTCCCCTATATGAAGATGGGCTGTGTAATAGTCACTCACATTGCTTTTGTCTAGAGGATAAAATCCCTTTTAATGTAAACCACAAGTAATTTTGCTATTGGAAGGAATGGGTTGGGAAAGTAAAAATCAAATCAAAAAGGTCAGTTCATTTCTAATTTGTTCATAAGAAAATGAATGTTGAAATTATTGAAAACATAATTATGGGAGGAGGAGGCAAACTTGAAGCTGCATTGGGAATGCAATGCTAGAGGAAGTATTGCTAAAAGAAGTTATCTATCAGTCAGGCAACCAACAAGCATTTCTTAAATTTGTTCTACCAACATAATAGGCAAAAATGGTGTTGTATAAATGCACTCTTCCATGAAAGTCAGTGCAACACATAATTTAGCAAGTAGAAGTCCTCCACACCAATAAAACCATTCCATATGATAAAAACAGGTAATTGATCAAGCATTCAGGAATTCAATTGTTAGTTTCACTGTGCAACCTTGGGGAAATTACTTAATTTCTGTGTGCCTTGCTTTCCTACTCTATAAAATAGGAACAATAGCTCATAAACCCAAATGGGAATTTCAACTGCATACTTCATGCCTTATGGTGGAAATCATGAGTCATGATATACTTTGCTTCCTAGAGAACCTGATACCACAAGCAGGATCAGCAATTTGACCTCACTCAAGCAACAAAAGAGTAGCATACACACGTTCCATCTCAGCCTTCAAACTTACTAAATAATTTTCTATAGAAAGTTAATAGACACACAGATGCAAAAAAGGAAATTAAGATAATACTGGCTTTGGAGAGAAAAAAATATGCAATATCCCAAGATAATGTCATGTTAAAGAAGCCAGTTTTCAAGTAGAATATTTTGCATAGCTTTGCATATGAGGACATCCAACCTGTGTGCGTTGTGCATCAGATATGGAGCTCTGTGAAGTCACGACCTCCAGGCATGGTGCCAGAACCACACATTTGGGCAAATAAAGAAAACCTTACTAATTTTAACCCTGGTGATTGCACTATTTATCATCCTCATATAATAGTATATCTCACCATGAGGATTCACACTTGCAGGCACTGAGTTAAAAGAAGAAACTGATCTAGAAGACTTGCTTGTGAAGACCTTAACAATTCTCTTTCCTTGGCTCTGGGAGACAGATTGGTTAACCTGAGTAGATATGCCATGCAGGATGTGCCACTGTAGGTCAGAGACTGTCACTGAAGCTTATCATCTTCCTATCTTTCTCCTTTTTTTACTCAAAGAGTAAGCCACCCATTTTAGTGGGTCCTGGCCTTCAAAAGTAAACATTCCATTGCCTAAACCAGCACAAACCATAATGGGAAGATGCCCATTCTGCATCCTCGTGCAATTAGAAGCACTAGTCATGAGGCAGGGTCTTAAAACCAATATCCCTATGTGAATTATCCATTATCTTTTGCCTTCATAACCAATCTCAAGTCTCCTTGTGAGGCATGTTGATTGGAGTTATGGATACAACCTATGCAACAGAATTATTCTAATTGTATAAAATATACTATTCTGACCTCATTAGTACTACAGTCCAAAAAAAACTGAGCTAACTGGCCATAGACGATATATTATGGGTCTGTGTATGCTTACATCAAGTGTTCTTGCTCATATTGATTTAAGATGTGCATTCAAAGCCAACCTTTGCGCCTTGAAAAAGTAAATTTTTATGCTTCATGTGAAGTAAAAATTATAATCAGGCCACCCTAAGAAGGAAATAATCTTTTCTTAATAAATAGCTTGCATGTCTTAAACTAGTGATTCTCAGTCCTAACTGCACATTAGAATCAACTAGAGAACTTTGGAAGTTTTTGTTTGTTTGTTTGGTTGTTTGTTTGGTTGGTTGGTTGATTTCTTTTTTAGACACTGTTGCCCCACTCCAAAATATTCTGAGGTGGTGGGCCTAGAATGGGGCCCAGGAATTGGTATTTTTTAAAAAGCTCCCCAGTTAATTCTAATGTACATCTAGAGTAGAGAATTGTCCTGAGCAAAGGACTAACTACAGGTTTTAACCTGATGTGTTGCGTTTTCTAAGGCAAGATCAACTATTTAGAAGATGATACCTCTGATGTCATATTATCTGCCAAGGTCATCTCAATATAGGATACAGAACCACATAAGAAACATATGTTTTTAAGAAATAATAAAAGAGCTTTTCTTTGTTGCATGAATATATTGGTTCCTGGTTAGCCTTATTTAATCAAAATCTGCTTGACATTATTCCAATCCCCTCTGTAAGTATTCTAAATGGCAAATAACATGAAATATTTTAAAGGAAAAATTTTCTCTAAATGTCACATTAACTTCACTAGGAAATGTCCTCATCCCTAACGAGACAGCCAAGTTAACCAAGGAACACAGGCAAAGAGACAAGAACATTGGTTTCTGAAAAACCTAATTTGATATTAAAAAAGAGGCCTAGAGAAAACTTTTATTTCCAATGTCAATGGTAAATAAAAATCACATTCCTACTATTTAATATATTACTCACAAATTCTTTCTCTAATTATAAGTCTTTATCTTAGGAATTCACTAAGGGCAGGCTTCTCACTTGGCTTAGATTTAATAGAATCTTGATTTTCTCAAAACCTAAACAATAAATACTTCTGGATAGCTGAACGTTCTAGATAACTTAGGTCTTTCCCTCGTAAGGATTAAAGCTTTGATTTAAAATCCTAACCATTCCACCTTGTGTCTAAAGCCTATCACACAGTTATTGGTTACTTAGGAGTATCTTTATGAGCATAAATCATTATATACCATGCAGGTTTTGGCCATATACTCACTGACCCTAAAGTGCTGTGTTTTTGAATTTTTGCCTTTAATTTCTAACATATGTCCCTACAAACATGCTATCAAACACTCAATATTGTTACTTCTCAGAGCCATTAGTATATCAAAAACAGCTCCTTTTCCATTTTGAGTTTGATACTTCTACTCTATTGTGTTCTTGGAAGCTATGTAATTATATTTGTTAGATTAGTCTAGAAAATAATAGTTAAGTTCTGGATAGAGAGGTGAGATGTTGCTATTCTAAGAGGGAAATTACATAATCTCTACTATAGGCACTTTTGCATAGTGTTTAGGTTTTGGTTGGTTGTTTTTTCCTGCTCAGAAGTCTTTTTTGCTAATGACTTTCTATTCCTCTCTCCTTCCTGGATATATAGGGTTTCTAGTGAGACATTTGGGTGGGTAGTATGTTTTTATGTCTCTACGTTAATAACTATGGCACATCAGAAGTCAAATATTTTAATTTTTCAGGCCCCCCAGGTACCAGTATGCCCTACTTTACTTGTCATTTTGCATTACTTTTATAGCTCACTGAATTTTGCCCTAGTCTCTTGGAAGAGTGATTTTCAGCACCACATTTATCACCAGGAGAGAGTTCAACCTTAAGAAGAAAGAAGCCCAATAAATGCAAATATCCAGTACTAGAAATTTTGCCTAGTGGCAGAAAACCCCAGGTCATTACACAAAGCTAAAAAAGGTTGCTGATGCTAAGATTAAAACAGCAGTTCCTCAAACCTTTAGGTTTTTATTTGAAAATGAACAGCTATTTTAAATTACACATGAAAAGTTTCATAAAACTAAAAGGCATTCTAACTGCAACCTGCTAATATTTCTTTGTTTTAATTCTTAGTCATTTTAACAATATTAACAAAACAACTGGAATCCCAAATCAGATGCACGGCAAAGTGATTTTTAAATGCCAGTCCTTTATTTAACTACTAACATCTAATAATGATAATTGTGCCTATTGATTAATGATGAAAAGACCCATAATCTTTTCTAAAAGTGATTGCTATTTTAGATGTTCAAATGGCATCTTCTCACAAAGGCATTTTTAAGAAATAAATCAGCAAATGGTTTTTCTCACTTCCCATCCCCAACACATAAAAATGAAAATGTAAATTCTATTATAAAAATAAATCCAATGTGCCTTCAGCTAGAATGTATTTTCGAAGATTCATCCATCCAAATAGCAGCTGAAGCAAGAATTACTGAAGATGGAGTAAAAGGAACCATCCCCAGAGCTGCCATCACTAGAAAGCTCATATTTACCCTGAACTGGAAAACAAGGCAAATATGATGCCACTGACCATTGCTTCACACACCTTAGCCCTAACTCACAACACACACACACACACACACACACACACACACACACACACACACACACACACACAGTTTGCTACAGTGAGCAATGCAGTGTAGTGCAGCGACCTAGATTTCCTCCTCATATTTGTCCCTGACTCATTGATAGCCTCGAATAAATTACTTTATCTCTCTTGAGGCTTTAATTTATTTATCTATAAAATGAAGAGCATACTCAAATGATATAAATGCTCCTTTAAAGCTCCAAAAATTCTAGGATTCTAAAACAAAATGGCTCTTATTAATTCATCCATTCAATAAACATGCACTGAACACTGAGGAAAGAAAAAAAAAGGCCTGCAAGAAGGTCATAATAAACTAATGGACCTCTTAATCAGAGATAGTTAAAACCATTCAATCATTCAGAAAAATATGAATCACACACAGATTTACACAGATTTACCTAAAGATACACGCACATACTTGTATACAGGCTACAAAAGTGCAACTCTGAGAATTACACTTCTACGTTATAGAGATAAATAGCAGCTTAATACCTTGATGAGGGTAGGTGACTCACATGGGAGAATTTGCCTTTATATTTGGTACACATACAAACCTACATTATAAGTACAAAGAATCTCCCTCTCTTAACAAATGGGTTTTTAAATTCTTAAAAGTTCTTACCTCCATTCCCACAGCCTTCATCACCTTGTGCCACTTTTCCTCGTCTGTAATTTGCTTTAGCCCATTCTGCAAAATGCTATGTGGATAATCTTCCTCACCCATCATTTTCATCACAGCATTTCTTTTTGAAGGATTCAAGGAACCATTACCATGACTCTTTGTTGCATTTAGAATTAAATCTAAATTAAATCTTCAGTTGAATAGTCATCCAATACAAGTCTCTTACATTACCCATATATAATTTCCCTCATTTCTAAATAGTTACATCACTGATCATCCCACATTGCTTAGCATTTTCTCAGTGCTTTGTGTACAGACTGTGCAATGCATTTATGTATTACCTCAGTTCTATAATTATTTCCTCGTAGTATGTCAGTTCATTCTCCAACTGGACTGGAAGCTCTCTTGCTACAACACTGGACACTTAGCAAGTATTGATGTAATGCATCAATGAATGACCAGAGAAGAGACAGAAGTTAATAATGAGGCTACTTATCACAGTTAAAGCAGATACAGGAAGTATCTTCATAAAGTGTGCATTCTGCACACTGTCATCTGTAGTTATAATTTGTTGTCTGTCTTCACTCCCAATTATTACCTTATAAATACACAGCAGTCTGGATATAACTTCCAGGGATAAAGTGATAAAGTTAGGAGATTTCTGCCCACTTAATTCCATCAGTCCTGCTACATCTCTGAAAATGGCAGTAGTGACACGAGATAGTGTTTCCAAATCAGAGTAGATACAATTTCTGTAAGAAGATAAGGCTCTGCCATATTGGATGCCTCTGAGTCACAGACTGACAGTGTAGCAGCTACCTTTCTACAAGTAGAAGAGAACTCTGTGATTCCAGTGGCCTTCAGGACAAGGCTATCAATGGGAAACATAGACCATTGGGTTAATATCTAACAAGTCAAGTTGAAACAGTTCCCTTTTGGTGGCCTTTTATCCATCACTCTTAAATTTCATTTACAACACTGATGTGGTCAGACTACCTAAAGCTGACAAAGGTGGCCTAGGGAAAGTGCGTTTCTCTGCTCTCATCTTTGATTGGGTTAAAGTCATGCCTTTTGAAGAGCTGCCCAGTTGCATATGTTACTACAAAGACCTCCTTGACAAACCCTAGCAGCTTTCAGGAATCCATGCAATTCAGAGACAAAGAGCCTACTGAAAGACCAAGCTAAGCACTACACCATTAAATACATAAGCACAGGCTTCTGAATAAGAATCTGGGACCCTTTCCTATGTCCTCCATGGGACATAGTGTGCTCTAAAATTGTTTGTTTATAGAAAGCTCACAAAAAGAAATATTTTCACAGATAAAAAGAACAAATTGATAGTCTCCAGATAGGACAGAGATAAAGGGATGGGTGAAAAGGGTGAAGAAATTAAGAAGTACAAACTGACAGTTATAAAAACAGTCATAGGAATGTAAAGTATAGTGTAGGGAATATAATCAATAAAATTGTAATTACAATACAGTGTCAGATGAGTACCAGACTTATTAAGTATATAAATATAGCTATATACTATAGCAGGGGTCCCCAACCCCTGGGCCATGGACTGGTACTAGTCCGTGGCCTATTAGGAACTGGGCTGCACAGCAGAAGGTGAGCAGCAGGCCATAGAGCAAAGCTTCATCTGTATTTGCAGCCACTCCCCAGCGCTTGCATCACCACCTCAGCTCCACCTCAGATCATCAGGCATTAGATTCTCATAGAAGCACCAGTCCCTGGTACCAAAAAGGTTGGGGACCAGTGCATAACTATAATATATATATATATATATATATATATATATATATATATATATATATATATATATATATATAGAGAGAGAGAGAGAGAGAGAGAGAGAGAGAGAGAGAGAGAGAATATAACTAGGTATATACTTCACAACATATATAAATGTCTAATCACTATGTTGTATACATGAAACTAATATAATATTGTATGTTAACTGTAAATAAAGATAAATTTTAAAAAAAAAAGTAAAATATAATCTAAATTTTGTTTGAAAAAGAAATTGTAATATATGTTAGAAAGCTATTTATATAAAAGTTTAAAAAACTTTTTGATAAAAGTTCTTCAATTGAGCTTTTTGTGTACTCTTAAGAAATCTGTCACTACCCACAAGTAGTAAAAATATTCTTGTAGTAACTTCAGTTTTTCTTTTAAATTTAAGTCTATAATCCATCTTATTTTTTGAGCATGAATGGAATGAAGTAGTGATTGAGCTTCCTTTTATTCCATATACAGCTAAAGTTCTTATAGAAATATTTATTTTAAAAAGAACTTTATTTTCCCCATTGAATGATCTTGGTATCCTTGCCACTCATATTTAATTGTGAAGCAATAAAAAAGTGGACATGAAGATCCCTGTGCATTGGCATGGTGTTTTGACCAAAAGGATTTGCTGTAGGGTAAATCACTATTAAGTCACCTTTTTAATTGATGATTGTCTTAAATGTAAAATCCATAGATCTTAATTCTGGGGTCTTCTGGTTTCTCAAGAGAAAAACCCAACGTCCTAGTTTCAGATATTCGTCAAGCTGATTAAGAGAAGAGAGAATGGAGGGTTTGCCAATCAATATGAGTTACATTTTCACTTTGCAATTTTTCCCTTTCTCTGTGCCTGATGAGTCAGATCTATTTTTGTTTAATTTCACCAAGGAATAAATCTTTCGTATTTCTTTGGGTTGGGGAAAAGATCAACAGCCAACTATGAGGTAGGAAGTATTGTTTTAACTCTTTTTTTTAACAGATTTTTAACCAGTTCCAGTTTTCAGTCCACATTATTATTTCCACCTAATTCTTCAGCCTTTCCAAGAATCTTAGGGACTACAGAGTTTGTTTATTTTTATCATTTCCCTTTGTAGTTATGGCTTACTCTGCAAAGTTCTTGTCATTCTACTGTGTTTTTGGATATTATATAGTTGTGTTACACAAGTCTCCAAATTTCATTGAAAATGAAATTTCTATCTAAAAAAAAAAGCTTTCAGGACCAGTCAATGCCTATTCTACATACAAATGCAAAATCAACAAAACCTCAGTGTGGGTAAAAGTAGTTTAAGAGTAAATAAATGACCAGTCCAATCATGTGAGTCACAATATATCAACCCATATAAACAAAACTCAAACTAAGAAGTAAATAGCTATTAACCACATTTGCCAGTGAAACATACCCTGGAGTCCATCTCCAAATATGTAACTATAAGACATTAAAGCTATTTTGCAGGCACAGCGTGCCTTTTATCACCAAATATCAAAGTACTTTATAAGAAGGTGCCAACTGTTATTCCCTCCTTAAACAGCCAGGAAAACAAACACACAGGTTAAGTGCTACAGCTATATTAAATACTGACTCAGCTAGAATATGCCACAAAAACAAGGACAACAAGAAAAATCCCCAAGAACACTGTTCTTGGCATTACCTAGTAGTGAGATGGAAAGCAAACACAAAGGTGGTAACAACAGGAAAATGATTAGCCTGCTTTATATCTATTTTTCTCAGCATGACCTTCTTGGCTACTTTCAGTGAATTCAGAAGCTATGATTTGGTAAAACTGGTCCAAACTGACAATAAGAAACCAATATAAGACCTCTTACAAGCAATGGTACAGGGATCCTCAGTATGAGCTCTCCTGAATTCAGCCAATCAGTGAGACTTTCTGGCTCAGAGAAGGACCAGAACCCTCAGGACCTGAGCTAGCCCATTCCTTTTTGCTAAATTTTTATTTTATTGGTGCCTCAATTCTCTGTTATTTAGCAGTTATGCATCCCTGACTGCCTGTAGAGTGCAATTTCTATTGAGCAAGCTTGTTTACTGTAAACAATTTAAAATATGTAGAGGGATAGTGGTAGGTGGCCCTGTTCCTGTGGGCCAAAACAAAACTCCTAAATTCATTTCCAAACCTAATCTCATTATTTATATTATATATCACTTAAAATCCAATTGCCTCCACAAGATTATTTAAGATTGAAGGAGTAACAGCCTTTAGCATACCATTCTAAATTAATTTCCCATTGTTTAATTTTGAATTTTTAAGTTCTAATTAATGAAGCACAACAAACATTTCTCAAAATTGGAGTCCATGGTTGCTTAATGTTGGCAACCCTCCACTTATGAATGTAGTTTAAATAAAGGGCATTTGTTTCTGTTGAAATTATTAGAAGCCAAAGGAAATCCACACTAGCTTTCAGTTTATAGTGACTTAACCAAGCATTGCAGCTAAGCAGTGTTGGAAGCAAGATAGAGTTTACATTTCAGCATCACTTCCTAAACCATAAATGAGAAGCAATAGGAAGAAGATTCAAGAAAGTAATGAAAATGTTTATTCATTCTCTAAAAGCCCCTACCTACCTCCAAAATCCTAATAGACTCTCATTTTATGCTTTGTAGGTGTGGAGAAGGCAGCTTAGAATTTGACCTCTTTAGAAAACAGGGATTAGTCTAAAGGCTATTATCTGACATAAGAATGCTGGCAACTGTGCACAGTAAAGCCATGATTACATCTTGTAAAGTGGCTAATATTATCTACAGCTTGAAATTGTCAAAGTATTAGAAATCTATAATGCAGTTACACAATGCACACACACAAAAAGTTACTGGAGCACCTTGCATTTATATGGAAACTTTTATCATAAAAAAATCCAGAATGTTTAATATACTGTTATAAAAAAGTATCACTTCCCCCCACAACTGAGACCAATAGTCATTTTGCACTGGTAACGGTAAATAAATAAATAAATATATATATATATATATATATATATATATATATATATATGTATGTATGTATGTATGTATGTATGTATGTATGTATATATTTCAAGCTAAAGAAATATTATGAAACCTTAGAGAAACCATGAGGAAAAAGAATCTTTTAGATGGGCAGAACACAAATACTCAAGTTGGAAACTGGGGCTGAAGGTAGCCACATGTTCTCCAGAGCTCACTGCACAGAACTGAAGAATTTTGCATCTCATCCAGCAAGCAAGATTTCCATGAGGTACTTAATGACTTCAGTGGAGCATGTGCCTCTTGTTAATATTATCCTGAAAGGTGAATTAGCATTTGGAAATGGACACAATACACAAAAAAGTAATTTTTTTGCCTTTTAACCAACATTACCTAATTAGTCATTCTGCTACCATTGTGAGCTAAATAAATATTATTAACCCTATTAATGGCAGGACAGAAGAGGTTAAGAGACTTGACCTCTACTAGAGAGAAGCATTGCCACATATGTAACTAGAATTCAAGATTTCTCACTTTGAGTCCTAGGCCACATCACTAAGCCACAACTCTTCATGTTCTGTAAAATGCAATGAAATAGACATAATTCGGGCTGGCTGACTGGGTGTACTATTTGGAAGAAAAAAAAATACCCTAGCCTGCTTAAACATGACAGGCTCAAGGATGGTGAACACAACTAAAACAATTTCCTCCTGCAGGAAAATTAAGAAATAATGAGGGGAAACATCTCTCTCCTGTTACCATCAGATTCCCAGCAACAAAACCCAGAAACACTTTCAAACTTAACTTTCAGAAAAAAATTAATGCTGTCAGAAACATAACACTGTACTGTGTCAGACAGTCATATACTTCATTCTGTGTAGTTGATTTCTAACTTCCTTTCCCCACACTGTTCACAGTTTCCTCTCTCCTCAGCTTCCTCCTGGTCAGTTCTTAAATATTCTTAGACATCTCTTTCTTCATTCACTCTTACATATATGCAAATCCTTCCATCAAAAGAAACTGGCACACTCACTCCTCATCCTGGTCTGCTCAATACTGTGTCTACATGATAACAAAGAAATGTTCTGTTTAGGGTTAAACTAATACAAACAGGTGTGGGCAGTCATGTTTTAATTCACACAGTGTATGCACGAACACTTTATACATAATTTTAGTATCTTTGTGTCTTAATATTTAAAAATGCTTGTTCCTGATAGACACAGATTTGGTTAGGGGTAGAAGTTACCCTGGTGATTATTTTAAGTTTAAGCTCTTAGAAGGCCTCCCAATACAGAACCTTCAAAGTGAAAATAGGAAAAGTTCTTAATAGTTGTGCGACATTGCAGAAATCACTGAACCTTTTTGACCCTCAGTTTTCTAATCTATGAAATAAAAATAATATCTATCCTAACTATCTTATAGAATTATTATTGGGATCAACTAAAATATGCACAAGTGCTTTCTAAAACTGTGTATTACTAGAGAAATGACAGGTCTTCTGATTATCATGTCATGAACTTGATTTATCTTAAATACTTATTTTTATTTCCAACTAAATTATCATAGAATATTGTGAATAGTTTTCTTTCCAAGATTTCCCACTAGGATATTTTTTTATCTCATTCTCTTCCATCTCTCTCTCTGTGTGTGTGTGTGTGTGTGTGTGTGTGTGTGTGTGTGTGTGTGTTTAAGAGAGAGAACTCAGATTAAAAATATTTAATGACTTCACACCATCAGAAATTATGTGAAAGACAAAATTTGAGACATTTTTAAAGCCTTTATAAACTAGTTTTCCTTTGCCCCATTTCCTTTCTCTGTTATTATTGAACTGTCACAGAATCTTTCTTAAAAAAAAAGAAGAAAAAAACCTCATCTCAGTGTTAAGTAAAGCACATTAGCATGCATGATTCAGAGCAATCAGCTGGAAATGATCCATTCAAAGGCTAGTGCAATGTTTGGATAGAAAACAGTGTTAATGGACTGGAGAAGCTTGACCAGGGCCTTCTAAGACCTAAAGCAATAAGAGATTTCAGCTTAGAACTGTGTTGGAGACTGAATGTGTACCCATTTTACCATTCCTGTAGAGCTGTGTTGTCTAAAAGCATAGACATATATAGCTATTTAAATGTAAATTAACAAAAATAAGGGTAAAAATGTATTTCCTCAATCACAGTAGCCACATTTCAAGTGCTTAATAGGTAAACATGACTAATGGCTACCATATTAGAGAACACAGATATAGGACATTTTTAACAACACAAAGTTCTATTAGACAGTGCTGCCTTAGAGCAAAAATATTGACATTTGACTCAGGAGTCTCTAGTTGTAAAATGTTTCCCACCTGGCGACCTAAGAAAATATAAGGAGTATAGTTATCTCTATCACGTCATGTAACACATTGTTGCCTATCCATCTCCCTCACTAGGCTGGAAACTCTGTAAGGGCAAGAACCACATCTCTAATGTCTGTATCTTCAGTGTTTGTCACTGTTCCTTGCACAGAGCAGGTGCTCATCCACTGTTTTTAATTGAATAACAGTTGATGTTAGACCTGTATATGAGATAGGAAGAGCTCACCTTTCACATATTGAATCAGAAATGTAAGATTTGCAAAGAAAGCTCTTTTTAAAAAGGCTACTACGCTTCTTAGATTTGCATTTGTTTCAACATTTCTCAAGAATTTAGACAGTAGGGAGGAATGGCTTAAACCAAAAACAAATTCTGTCTCCCCATTCCTCTATTCCAATGTCTTTCATTCATCCAAAGTATCATTTATAAACCTAAAAAAACTAGGACCCCATGTTTATTAATATTCAGATGCCAGTGTATAATACACATATTGAACATGATGCCATCCACATGTTTAAACATGGTGTTTACAATCTAACACAAGAAACACCTGTAGAACTGTGTCTCTCATTGGCCCAGTTTAAAATATATATATTTTCCCAAATAGCACCTTGTATTGGTATAGCAATTGTTTTTTACAGAACCTGATCTATGTTCTCTTCCAATAACCACAATAGACGAGAAATACCTAACCAAAGTATTATTTTCTCTTTTTAACAGATGGAAAACTGAGGTCCAGGGCATTTTTAAATCTAAGACCAAATAGCCAAGTATTTTCAGAGTCAGAGTAAGAACCTAAGACTCCTGCTTCCAAAATCAGGGTACCTTCTACCCAGTATAACATTACAGATAGTAGGCAACGAAAGCCCATTGGCTGACTTACTGCTTTTGCTTTCAACCTGTAGTCCTTTTTGAGATCTATCCTTCATAAATGAAAAAAAATATTTTTTAGATCATAATATAGCCTTTAGTTGCTTTCCTTCCAAATGTGGTCACTTGCAAAGTTTCTTGAAATAATTCCTACAATCTGACAATGCTATGCTATCCACTGCAGGCTTTGAAAAATTCCCTTTCAGGCTCATGACTATCTCAGAATCATGTAACTGAAGAGCATTAAAATTCAAAAAGACCTTAGATGTACTTAACTCACTCTCTCTCTCTCTCTTTCTCTCTCTCTCTCTCTCTCTCTCTCTCTCTCACACACACACACACACACACACACACACACACACACACATATTTTGAAGACAAGGAACCAGGCCCAGGGAACTTCACAAATACCCCAAAGCAACACAGCTAATTATTAGAAACCCAGGTGTAGGTTTAGAATTCAATTCCTCTGACACACAGGCCAGGGCTCATCCCTCTCCACTTGCCCAGCTCCTTCCTGTTATTTCTCCTACAAAGTCCTGAAAAAGTAAAACAGAATGCTTTAAGTTTTACAACTTAATTTCTTGTGGGAGGAAAAAGTGAAATTTAGTGCAAATGATGTTTGTAAATAATTTCTTATCAATATCCTATCATTAAGAAAAGTAATGGTTTCTTGGGATATTGTATAAAGAGAATATATGATCCACTCAAGGAAACAAACCTTGTCTTTAGCTGAATGATCTGGGGAAAGTCAAATGATAAAAATTGTGAAAAACAGCCTCATTCTGATGAATGACTTGCTTTGTTGCCACTTAAATTGTTCATCTATACTTGCTAGAAATATACTGCAATCAAAATACAATATCTATTAGTTTTGCCCACTGGAGATTGTTTGATCATAGTGAAATTATCCGAAAGGTAAATTTGCTCATTTTTACTGCCTCAGTGGAAACTGGCATTAGAAACTGAGTGGGGCTAGAATGATGAAAAGTATTGTTTCCTGATGAGGGAATTTTTCTCTTCTCTAAATAGGACTGAGCAACTAACTCTAGGCCTGTGCCTCTGTGACTAACAACTAAATAGGAAAAGAGGAATCTGCTATACCCACTTCAAGGCATCTTCTCAGGCTTACTGGCTTCATCAAGTTGGAGTCATGCCTTCATAGTTCAGACGTCACTAATACATATTTGGTAATTATTCAGGTAGAGATAAGCTGCTATATCTATTTTTAAAAGGTTTACTGGGCAAATTATGGTATGAACAAAATTACAAAGAAAAGTTGAAATTACTTAAGAGAATAAACATGTTAATTTCACAGCATTCTTATTTATTCATTAAAGCGAATCCAAAATCTTCTTCTTGGCAAAATTTCCTGGCAAGGGTTTTATTAGTCTATTTCCTATTAATCTATAAACTTGAAAGTGATAAAACTGCATTTCTTTCATATCTATTATCCCAATTGGCCTTACTAGTCGCAATTAAAGATTTTACTATACTATATAAAGGCTGAATAAAATGATAAATCCATCAGGCCTGGGTTGAAAGACGTAAAAGTAACCCAAAACACTGTCCTATGTTTAAGACATTTCTTTCACAAACTTTAAGCAACAAGTCTGAAAAATGGTAAATGAGAGCAATGAGAGGGGAAGAAGGCAAAGAAAAGAGGTCATTCTACACTCCCCCACAATTGAAAAGATTTGCCTCATGTTTCCTGGATATCCTAGACTGCCTATTGCAGAACAAATAGCAGCTCGGGGCCAAAATAGTTTAATTCAAGAAATACTATTAAGACTATGTGCCAGGCCCCACGATAGATGCTAGAGATATAGAGATGAATCAGATTCCTCTACTGCCCTCAGGGAGTTCACATTTCTAGTGCTGGGGACAGATGAGTGAAGAGGTAAATGTAATGTGTCATTGTGCTATGACAATGACATATATAGGAAGTAAAAGAGAGAGAAACCAGAAGAAGGGCCCTCTCTAGCTAGTAACACTTGCCATCAGAATGGCCTTCAGACACATGAGATCTAAGCGGGTATGGATCTAGGGAAAACATTTGTTTGAATGAAAGAGTTTGCTTCTCTCTTGCTCCAATTCTTAATTTTGCAAATTACGTATGAGTGCCAGGGAAGAAAAAGTACATAAGCTATGCTTAATAAAATCAAGGACCTTCCTTACAGCTAGCCACGAATCCAGCCAGATTTCAGTTGGCTCTTCTGTAAAGTGTAGAAGACAAGTTGCATTCAGTACAGTGCTAGAAAAAATCAATGTCTGAAGGGGTAGATAATTAAACCACAGAGACTAATTTTTGAACAAGTAAAGTTTTTCTACAGTGGTCAGATGTTTATGACTTTTAAATTCTTTTTGCAGCCTCCTGAGACAAGTCGACTCTAGCTTGGATTGCCTTTTAAAACTTCCTGTTGTCCACTTATCAGAGGAAGGAAAGGAAGATCATACCCTTTCCTACAGCAGCCTGTAGGTGGAGACCTTCCCTTTCCTCAGTTTGTCAGGCCCAGTTGCTCTCAGACCTACCAAAAGGGATTACCATAAAACTTGGACACTTGGTAGGGAGCAGAACAAGTGATTTCCTTTCTCCTAAGGATGTGGATTTTATGCTTGTTCCCTTCTTCTGATCCACTAAACACTGTCTTTTCTCCAGAAGCTGAAAGTTATATGGTTACTCTCTTGTTTGACAGGTTTTGCCAGGAACCAAGTCCATCCCTATCAATGTGTACAATTCTTCGACGCCTGATCCCATCCAGTGAAGGAAGGTCAGGTCACAAGAAGAAATAAAAGAAATCTTGGCTTGTTCAGAGACCTTATCTTTTCTGAGAATGATGTTGCATGCCCTCTCTTCCTAAATAATAGAGCATGATAAATCTGAAACCAGGCTTCTTCTGTCTACTACAGGTCTTAAGCCAACAATGTATAGATTGTGTTTCTGTGCAAACAAAGATTATTTTTATCTCTTCCCTCACAAAGTTTTCTCCCCTGTGCTTTAATAAATAAATAAATAAATAAGGCATGAGAAGATAGAGAATGAATAAATAAATGTATGAATGACATCTCCCAATATGTTCTAAAAATAATTAAGATCCTCTGACAGTCAACCATTTCATAAAACTTGCCATTTGAAAATTTATTTTTATAATTTAATAAATTTAATATTCCTTCTGTCATTTTGGATTACTACTTCTACTACAACTAGAAGTGCCTTTTACAAAAAGAGCCCAAAACACCAGAAAAATGTCAAAATATCCCACTAAATATTCACCTTCTCAAATTCCTAAGAGGAAAACTAGTCACATCTATGGTTTTTCCAAAGTATTTACTCCTTTCTAACCCCACTAAAAGATGCAAAGGGTATCAAGAAGATGGACAAAAGCATAGTAGACATTAGTTCATCAGTTCTAGGACTCTATTTCTGGCCATGGTAATCATCTGTTCTTTAATGATAAAAAGGTTAAATACAGAGAACTCTACTAGGAAAAGGGAAATCCCCCTGATCATCTAATGACCCATCAGGTTTTGATTTCACTCCTGAGAACTGATTTTCTATGCTGAGTATGTGAAAGCTGCTTTCATGGTCTGAAAATCCAAAATGGAAAATCCAAAAATAAACAGTTCATAAGTTTAAATAGCATGCTATTCTGAGTAGTGTAATTAAATCTAGTGCTGTCCCACTCCATCACTCTGGGGCATGAATTATCCCTTTGTTCAGTGGATCCACACTCTAAACACTCCTCACACATTAGTTGCTTTGTAGCCATCTATGTTATCAGATTAGTTATCGTAGAGAGCAAGAGAGCCCGTATTCATACAACATTTATTATACTATATTATTCTAATTGTTCTCTTATTATTAGTTATTGATAATTTCTTATTGTGCCTAATTTATAAATTAAACTTTATCATAGGTATGTATGTATAGGAAGAAAAGCATTATACAAAAGTTTGATACAGAACAGCGGCCAGATGGGACCCTGTGGGAGAAACTGAAAACTGGCCACCCTGCCCTCAGAGACTAAATGGAGCATCCGAAGACTATGTACATCAAGGCAGTGCCTAAGCATCTGACATTAAGAAGCCCTAGTGCTTGAACATAGCTCAAGGAGAATGCAGGCTTCACACCAAGCTTATTGCTTCCTTTAATTTCACAAGGTCTGCTCAAAACTCAAGATAGCTGCCGCTAACATCTGTATGTTTGTCAATCTGTCTAACTCTCTCTCTCTCTCTCTCTCTCTCTCTCTCTCTCTCTCTCTCTCATGTTTTTTTCCTTTCTAAAAAGTAATTTTTTCCCTCTCCAAAGGCTGAAATTTAAGGGAGGT
Organism: Cynopterus sphinx; assembly: GCA_030015415.1. Classification (NCBI taxonomy): domain Eukaryota; kingdom Metazoa; phylum Chordata; class Mammalia; order Chiroptera; family Pteropodidae; genus Cynopterus; species Cynopterus sphinx. The sequence continues at coordinate 54,688,845 of CM057388.1, forward strand.
ATAATAGGGTTCTTTGATATTCCAAAGCAATTCCCAGACTCTACTCAATTCAGGAAACTCTTTTTGACTTGGGGGCTTTCAGAACCTGGGGCAGCTAAGTGGGAGCCATCTTTGTCAGGTACAAGCCCAACAGGCTAAGACAAAAAGCATCAAAAACATTCCTGATGGAACTCCGTTCTTCCAGCCACAGATATACAAAGAGTGGAGACAGATGAATAGGACGGGAACAGGGTAGCTGTAGCCTTTTATTTAATTTTTTTTAAAAAATCTGGAGCAAGCATAAAATGGAGCAAGCAGCAAAGAGTTCAAAGGGGAATTATATATTATTAATGAAATCTAGAGTTATATTTGTTTTAACAGTCCATTTAACCTCAACTGGCTTCTCTCATAATATTTTATCCTTCCCAAAGAATCTTTCCATTCTAGCATTACCAGCTCCACTCCAGATTGGCATTGCAATTGAAACCTCCAAAAAGACCACCAGATAGGCAAGCAGAGCCACTGAAGGAAGAATAGATAAAAAGGAAAAGTAACAGACCTCTGATGAAACAAAACAAATTCTACTGAAAAGGAAAGGGAAGAGGCCAGCTAATGTGGTACCAATGCTCCCAGATAGAAGATAATTGGAGAATGCCAAAGATGATAGCATAGAGAATATCACAGCTATGCCAATTGCACTCTTCATTTGTAAATATCTAATGACTCCTGCTCACCAAAGTAACACTAGATCATACATAAAGGCAGATATCAGCATAAATAACCAAATTGTTGCCTACTTGAAGGATAATCAAAGAAAAAATTTAGCTAAACTGTATTCTACCGATATCAGTTTGAAAGGTGTGACTGCCTTGAAAGTTATGCTCTCCTGAATGCACTTTCAATTACCTATACTTTTGTTCTTCTATCCCCCACCCACTAGCCTCTCTGCACTATTAAGAATTTGGTAAATATAATCAATTATTCTAAAGGTGCCAAAACTCTAATTTCAACTTGTTTCTCATTAATGTACCATGGCAGATAATGAATTGCTATTATAAGAACTAAAAATAAAAATGTTTGAAGGTCCGTCCATAATTGCCTTGTCCTTTTGGACTTTTTAGGGAGCCAAAGTACCAGTTCCAGGCTATTAGCCTTTGGTTTGTAGAAGAATAATATAATATATTTCCTCATTAAAATACTTCGCTCTTTTTATTTTAAAAATAAAAAAGGATGCATTTTATCCTACAGTCTTTCATTTTAGCGGAGATTGAAGCTTTGGAGACACAACAAAAGGAGAAGGAAAAACTAAAGGACACTCTGCTCTGAAAATCAACCATTACCTTCAATAATGTGTTCCTTTTTTTAAAGCCAGTTTTCTAGCAGCCCACAATTCACCACAGCAAACAGTCATTTATTCATTTTCCAGAAAAACATAAGCATGTACATGTGTGTTTAAAATCACATGTTTAAATATACTATTAGCTGGGTTGGAGACTGAAGGTATCTACATGAAATTATGGCAATCAAATATTTGAAATCATAAATTCATGGATCCTTAGACACAACCTAAACCAAATGAGACTTGGTGTTTTGTCATTACATCATCAAGGTACTATATAACCCAGTGAGACCAAATGTTCAGTGGGTCTGTCTATGACTTTTAGCCTATTAAAATTAATAGCTGTGTACTGGCCTCCGTGTGTGGTGTAAGTTAGTACCTTGGACTGTTTTCCATCACCCTTATCGTGGTTGCAAGTCATTATCTGTGTAATGATTTTTTGCTGTCTATCTATTGCACTATATTCTGGGATCCATAAGGGTAGGAGCAATTTCTGTTTTGTTCTGAAATGTGTATCTCATGAATGAACTCTCAGCCTGACTGGAGAAGAGCCTGTGTGTGAACTGATAAGAAATAAACTTAGATTTTGTTAAAGCCTTACATAACCACCCTATTTAAATTTCTTCAATACTCACACCCCTCTCTTCTGCCTTATTTTTCTCCATAGCACTTATCTTCTAAATACCATCTATTTCACTCATTTATTTTATTATCTCTCTCCCCTTTACTAGAATGTTAATTATATGATGTTAGGGATTTTTGGCTGTTTTGTTCACTGCTCTTATTGGAACCCTGAAAACAGTGCCTGGCATGAAGTAGGTAGGTATTCAATAACTATTTGCTCAATGAATGAATGCTCTTTATGGTCTAAGCAAATGACTACATACAAAAAAATTAATAATAAATATACAATATCCATTATAAATTTTATAAGGGCACACTAGAGAAATGGGCCTAGAATAGCCCCCCTTTTGTCATTTATCACCTCCCTTGGATGTCAGAATATGGCCCTATTTTATTAAGATAGCAATATCGGGAAGACCCCAAACACCTTCATTTTTCGCATAACCTATACAGCCTCCAGTCATCACCAAGCCACTTCAGATAACACAAAGCCCTTCTTCCCAGACTAGGCAACTGCATATAATATAGAAAAGCAAGCTGCCTTTTCTTGATCATGATATTCCATTGTGGCATGGAAGGAAATTTTGTAGCCATTTCTAAGGTATTAAAAGTTTTACACTGGAATTGTCCCCAAACCTGAATTTTATGGGTCAACCAGAATTTTGTCCCCTGACCTAGAAGTCTCAATTGCCAAAGAGGCAAAGAAGCAAGAAAGTATGGGCATTTCTAGTTAGTGAGAGTTTGTGGTATGAAGAAGAAATCTAGATTTGTAAAGTACTAGAAGCTTTTAGCTTTTCTGAGAAACTGTTATAGCTGCTGTAGAAAAAAAGGACTCTGAATCTGAGTGTCTTGGGTTCAAACCCTGATTTGTGAACTCAGAAAAATGACTTAACCTTTAAATACTTTAGTTTCTTCATCTGTAAAACTATGATAATACTGTGTCCAGCCTCATAGGGCTGTTGTGAAGATTTAGTTAATACATGAAAAACATTGAGCCCAGGAACTGACATACATTTCGTATCCAATTAATGTCATTAGTTACCTTCTTTCCTTTTATTCATCACTTCTCCTTGTTTTATGGAAGATACAGGGGGGAAATTGATTTGCTATTTAAAGCTTTTATGAAAAGTCTTGAATTCTTTTGGTGAACAACAGTATCCTCTGAAAGAATGACCTCATTGGAGAAAACAGGTTTCATTTTAACCTTTCCTTTTCTTTCCACTATGATAAGGAAAACAGCTTAATATGCTGAGATGCACAGAAAAGAAACTTGGACTTTTACCCTTTACTTTTTGGGGGGAAAGGAAAAAAGAAAGCTCTTCAGAGCTAGCAGCTTTTCCTTTCTTTGAAAAAAAGAAAAGGCAAAACTACCACCAGGCAATATCAGATGGTCACTAAGGCACTAAATTAAAAAAAAAAAAAAAAGGCTTTCAACAGAATCAAAGCTTGGAAAACCACAGAAGGACAGAAACCTGGATGAGTAAAACAATTTCCTTGTGAGAGAAGAATAAGAAAAGAAAACTGATACAATGAACAGGCTACAGAGCAAGGCAAGAAAGTTCTAGATGAGCAAAAAACAAAGCAGAGCTCTTCCAAAACTGGAAGTCAGAGGGAGGGTCGCCTGGGAGCTCTCAAAAGTGACTAAAAGGAAAGCAGCAGCCTCAGGGAACTATTTAGCATCTCTTTTTAACTACATTTTTTCAGTTGGCTTATGCTTGCTGACTCTGAAACCTCCAAAAGTAGAAGAGCTCATAAAAATAAAGATTTTTCTAGAGGTGACTCCTTTGGAGGCTGGGTAGCTTTCACTGATTTAAAAAGTAGCTTTCTTAGTAGAGGGATAAATTCTTTAAAAAATCTTTACCTCTCCCCCTTTTGATAATGCTTAGGCAATATCTTTGGAAAGGGGGTCCAAATAACAATTATTAATTACCGTAATCAACCCCATTCATAAGACATTATTTTTATTGCTGTCATGACAACTGCTTTGACTAACTTGCCAAGAATAGCTTAGCTATCCATTCAAAAAAATCCCTGATAATTACCAGTCTAGTTGGCTGGACTTCTACAATAATAATAATTAGTGCTACTGTGCTAAAGATCACACTAAACAATTTCTGAATGATGCATTTTGCATGGTGATTATGTGAGTCATGGGTAATGTACAGAATGTGCACCATTACATTAATAATATGAAAAAGGAGGTGAGATTTGAGGCAGTGACTGACTCTGTGGTCTTTATAGCTAAAAATAAGCACTGGGGGAAAGTGGAAACTGTGCTATGAAATAAGGCATGTTCAAGGAATAGTAGGGCACACTATGCTATTTCTCTGAAGCCATAATCCATACGTCATGGTTTCAAGTCTTGGATTCAAAAGAGGATGAAATATGAAATAGTTCAGTTATAAAAGTGCATACCTGGGTAGGAATATTTGAGAAGGTAGGAGAATGCTGCATGACACATAGTAGGAGCTCAGTAAAAGTTTGGGGACAGATTAGGGAATAATAAAGTCTGCATCCAGGTAAACATGTTAAACTCTATGCAATAAAGACACACTTCAGAATAGAAAAGAAAAAGCAACCTGACAACGGCTTATGACCTTGGTCGACTAAGTAGGTAGGACTTTTCAGTTGAAAGATAAATGTCTTATTATTCTAATGAAAGTATTACAGTCTGCATGTTTAAAAAGTAATACACCTTTGAAAAATGAGTTCTGAATGTTGTCACTTTCTCATACTAGCAAAATCTCTTTACACTACATAATTAGAATGGGAAATACAGATATCATACTCAGTTTTAGACACCCTATATACATTTGACTAGTTAGAAAAGGTTGAGTAAATTGCAAAACATCAGTCCTGCCACCTCTTTCCACTTTGCCTTCCTTTTTATTTCCTCCCTTCCAGAGATTTTTTCAATGACACAATATTTTGGTGTCAAAGAAAAAGAATTAAAGCAAAGTTTTGTTTTTGTTTAATTTCTATATCAAATAGTCTTAACTTTGTTTAGTTGGGTCTTTGTCTTAACTACATTTCTTTTGAGATCACTATTCATCAATTGAAGATTCAGACTATGCTACAAGTACTGTTCACATGAAATTAAAAATTTGGCATTAACGAAGTGTTCTGGTTGAGGTGGCAGAAAGAGATGCAAAACACATCCCTTTATTGTCAATAAACCTGGATTTCTTTTGTCAACAGAAAATGAAGAGAAGATTCATTTATGGCAAGCAAATACTGGAATGCTACAACAAAGTACCTGGAACAGGGCCTGGCACATGGTAAGTGTTTGAGGATGAGAAGTCATATGAAGCAGGAATTAGGCAACGTTTATCCTAATGTGAGGCACAAAAATTGAGATTCTGCTACCAAGTTGAAACTTGAGCATTAAGATTACAATTAATATAATAACCCTCCCTACTTTTTGTTGCTTGTACAATACCATGACTCTCACTCCCTTTTGTATTATTTTTAGTTCCATCCCTGCCAGAGATAAATTTATTGCACAATATTTTGATGTCAAAAGAAAAAAAAAATAGAGATTAACCATGGTCTGTATGTAATATCAAGGTATTTTATTCAGCAGTCTACATCTGAACTATTACATGTCTGATGAGAATCTTTTAGAATCATATGATTTCTAACCTCATGCTAGGTACATATGAAAACAGGACTGAGTATGTTAAGAGACCCCTGAATTTTATCATAATTCTGATAATACCTGCTATGGAACCTGATAAAGTGTCCACCTTTCACACAATTGTACATAATGTTTAATTTTTCATTATGGAACAGAGTAGTGGCAATAATGACATAATAAGTAACAAGTTGCCTTCAAAGATGCGTTAAATGTGGCAAATAAACTGTTATTATGAAAGTCATAAATCCAACACTTACCCTTCATGCTAATAGTTTATCTTATGCACTATCCTGCTCTGTTCTGTCCCTATCCCAGCAGACTATAAGCGCCTTGAGGGCAAGAATTATTCCTCACTCACTTTAGTAAACCCTGCAGTACCTAGCACAGACTGACACACAGGTGCTCGATATCACATAGATGAATTGAACTGAGACTGTAAGTATATATGGCTGCCTGAGGTACTGGAGTATGCAGTCAGAGCTGGTGGAGAGCTGTGCATTAGAGAATGTGCAAGAGAAGTGAATCTGCAAATGTGTAATTAACAATCCAGCAACTGCTGATGAGGAAGAGAATTTGATACTACGCAGCACAGAACATAACTTAACAAGCAGCAATCCATGTCAGGGAATCTAATACATTGTGGAGAAGAAAATCCTGCTAAGCAGTGAGGTGTAAGGGAATCTAATCTTCTGTGAATGGAAGGCAGCCTATTGAGTTTGATGTGATTGGAAATCCAATGTATTGGAGTAGGAGAAAACCCAAAATAGATTGTAGGGGAGAGGGAATAAGCATTGGTGATCAACCAGACTGGTCTCTGGAAGTTCTCCTTGTTCCAAAGACACAAAACTAAGCTGGATAAGTATTCATCCAGGATTACAAGTCTATTGAGAAAGAATAGGAATGACTCTGACAATACAAACAGTTTTTTAAAGTTGTTCATTTATACCCAACAAACCAAGTAGAGTAGCCTGGGCCTGACTCCCAATGTTGCTTCCATTGTACAGAAGCCATCCAAGAGACAGCGAGCTAGCAGTGTCCCTCACTCCATCCAAAACAGTTACTGTGTAAAATGTCCTTTGTGTTTAGAGTATTAGTGTTTTGCTGGCATGGAAAGTAAGAATGTTTCTACTAGGTTTGCAAACTAACATGCAATCTGTCCACATGGATCTTCAAGACAAGAGGGCACCCCAGAGCTCCAAAGGGAAAACCTAAAAGGCATTGTACTGGGAAATCATTCTGCTTTTTAAATAACCTGTTCTTCAATACAGTTCTTTTCCAAACTTGCTAACAATAATGAAATTTACATGAAAAATGGCCTTTTGGAGCCATCACTATTTATGAGAAGGTATAATTGCTCCTGATGCTTTATAATAGGCAGGAATGCTAAACTAAACCTTGCTTATTCCTTATGTGTAGTTACTGTTAGGAAACTAGTTGGTTATAAAGCACCTTGCCTTTGTATTAACACGCTAGCCAGTATGACTACCACCTGCCAAGCAATTATTTTATGGCACCAAAATTGTTTGAGCAAACCAGAATAAAAATGAGGTTAAGACATTAGGAGATTGGCACCAGGGGCAGATGAATGTGAAATATGTGGGCTTTTGTCAGAAGACTCTACTAAGCTACACACCTCTTCATTCCCTGCAGCTGGGCCAAGGATATCTTCTATGATTATGTCATTGACACAAGCAAGTCTCCATTTTCATCAGCACTAGCATGCCAACACATCTTTGGAGGAGCTTAAACTAGCTCTTTTCTGCCTCTCACACATCATGCACAGAACTGTCACAGATATATTTGGATTGCTCTCTATGGCCAGTGATGTTAAAGGAAGACAGGCCACAGCTGGATTATCTGACCTTGGGCAAAGTGAAGATAGCACAGAGTTAAGAGGAGACAATCCTCTTTGTATTTCTGCAATGAGTAAATTCAATGAAGAAGTCAGATTGGGGAAGAAGATAATCTCTCCCAGCCATATCATCCACATTATTAGGATGTCAGGAAGTGGGGCAGCGCTATCAGGACAACAGCCTAGCGAAAGCAAAGAAAAAAAAGCCCAGACTGTTTCCCTTGCTATTGGCAAAATGAGTCCTTCCCAAACAAGTCACACAGGGTTACAGCAACTTTTAGATCTATCACACACACACACACGCACACACACACTTTTTTCCCATATCACAGGAACACAATATATTTTTTTTAATCTAGACGGTAGCTTTCGCTCACCTTTACAAAATAGGTAGGGAATGGTTGCCCTTGATGGAACTATTACAAAGAGGAAAGGCCAAGATGCATTTCTGTCTACGAAGAATGTAAAGATGAAGAGATAAAGACAATGAAATTACTGTGGCCAGAAAAATAAAGGTTGGATTTTTGACGCGTCTTGCGCCCTCTGCTGACTATTGGGTAACTTCACACACAGAAAAAGTTGGAACAGAAAGGGAAGAAGGAAAAAGAAGCGGGGAATGGAAGCAGGAAATAGGGAAGAAAATAATCTTTCTTCTTTGGGGTCTGCTGCTTATTTATTCAGAAGAAAGATCAACAGAAGGAATTCCTTGTCTTCTCTATCAGGAGCAGCCAAGAAAGAAGATAAAATTGTAATTGTAAATACTGCTTTGACACTATTGATTCCGCATAGTGAATGTGACTAGATCAGCTTTGCATGCTCCACAAACACCATTCCACTAGTGTGTGTGGGTGCAGCATGAACACAAAAGGCCTTTGAGCAGAGACTGAGGAAATGGACTTGAGCCACAAACCACCCATCTGAAGCTGGCTGCAGGCTGCTTCTTTCTTTACTTTGAAATCATTTCTTTCCACAGCTGCTTTTCTGAAATGAATTTGTTTTCTGCAAAATTCAGAGTAGACTCTGTATATTACCATTGTCACCCTCCTGCCCCAAACACTTTCCACTTTTTTAACCAGTGGCTATGTCTGAGATTCAAGGCCTCCACATTTAGATTCGAATCACCTGGGAAGAAAGAATGGCTCCCTGAGATTAGGGCACGGGTTTAATTCCAGATCCATGCCTCATCATCCACAGTATGTGATGTTTTACCACTCACCCACCTGCTCTAATTCCATTGGTACTTTCACTTCTGTTCTACCAAGCTGTTTCCCACCTTGGGGTCTCACGCATGCTACCTTTTCTAACCTTCTAATAATTACTCTCATCCCCAAAGCTTTTTGCATCACTAACTCCTGCTCACCCTTCAAGTGTCAACTCAAATATAACTTTTCTAATCTCCTAGACTAGGGCAGGTTCCCCCATTTTTCTCTTTCATAATATGACCTTTCTTTTCATAACACTATAGTTTTATGTTGGGGTTTTGTCTCACCACTTCATGAAGGCAGGGACTATGTCACTTTTCTTCACCACCATTTAATAAGTATGTAGAACAATACCAAGACACTGAAAAAAAGTATAGAATGAAATAAAAATATATCCATATCAAAGCAAGCTAAGCTATTCAACAAAAGGAGTTGCTAATATTGACATAATCTTTAAGAAAGTACGTTGGGCCACTCCCCCCAAAGTCTTTATTCTTTGGTTCTTATTCCTCCCAAACAACCAGACATATTTAGTTACTTCAAGAAATGCTGGCAGAAATCTTATGCCACAGCCTTTCTGCTTCAATCATCTTTAATTCTGTTTTCAAATTCCAAATCAAAACCCTATTACCTGCTACAACTTACCACTGCAAGTGCTTATGCTATGTTTATTTAATTTTGCAAATCAAAAAATCAATAAAACATTATATGGAGAACATAATTTCATTGTATCCTGCAAACGGGTCATCAGCTGATACTGAACCAATTAATATTGAACTCTATATATTTTCATTTGATCTAATAGTCACATATGGTATTTACAAAGTCCATTATTCAGCAATAGAAAGGTCCAGAATTATTTGATCTATTTCTGACCTTTCTGGTTCTAAGCAATTTCCCCCTACCACCACCAGTTTGAAACATTATCTATAAGGCCTTTTACCAAACTGTACTCTGTGTGTGAGACACAAGGTCCACAGCCAAATATAAATGTTATTATTTGTAAGTTCCTCTTCCTACTAACAGATAAGTAAACATGACCCATTAGCTAGGTTGCAAAAGTTTAACATTGGTAATAAAATGTCAGGTCATAGCTTAGTAGAATTTCATATATCTGACTTAAAGATGGGTTAATGCAATGCACCAGCAGAGACATTTTAAAGTCTTTGTATGGCAGATATCTACCATCACAGAATATAGCATAATATGACAAAATGAAACCCCCCATAAGACCAGTTTCTTGTGGTCACTGAAAATGGATTTATTTTTTCTAGTGCTTAGTGATAGGGAAATTAAATTCCATTTGGGGTTAATGCTTACTTGATTTGATATGGAGGGAATTTTGCTCCCCTTGGTTCATTACTTGCACCAAGAGAAACTACATCCCATGGAACATTTGAGGTAGACAGTCAAGGTTACAGGGCATGAGGCACATGATTTGCTTCTCTCTAGTACATTGTTATCAATCACTAAATTACCTTCGGCCTGAACAAGAAAGCAAGAACAAAGAAGAGAATCTATTTCATGCAGGAAACCGCTTCTAAAATTACTTTGAGAGGAATTGTCCAGCTGAAATGAATCATTAGATAAGCTTTGTATTTTGCACAGTTCACAATGGTTAGGATGATGTAACATAGGCAATTATACACAAGCCTGAAACTTGTCGTCCAAAATAGCTACAGCACAGCTGAGGTTTACTCTGGGTCTGTGGTTTATAGTAAAGCAACAACCTTCCTTATGCACAGAAGCCACTACAAATTCAAAGGAAACTCTGAGCTATATTTGGATATTATTTTAATTGTACATGCATGGATTACAACTCTGTAAGCTAGAAAGGGAAAAATAATCAGCCTGTACTTAAATGAACATAAAGTGATAGGTTCACAAATGCTGACTTTATGGGGAACAATATCTAGTCATTTAAAAAAGCAAACTAGTTTATCAGTGTATGTACAACCTGATTAGGAAATGGTGGCACCCAGCTACTTATTATTTTGTTGGCTGCAATGATTCACTTACAGTGAGACTGCGTTTGCCAGGTTTTACACATTTAATTCATATTAAAGACTACAATAGAGTTAAGCCTCCTGGCATCTCATTAACCTACCCCCGCCCCAAAAGTATAAATTGGTCCTCAAGTGGTCAATGTGAAGTTGGAGCCCCTGCCCCAGGCCACTGTATTGCAATCCCAAACTGAGAAAATAGTGTGAAATATGCCTAGAGAAGAGACATCAGGAGCTGGTTTCCTGTGTGGAATGAAGGCATGTCTGGGACAGAGCAGAGTCCTGAGGATGTGAGCCCAAAAGTTCCTCACCATGAACTAGCTATTTAAAATTCATTTGTAAGTCTGTTGCATGAAAGAAAAAAGAAAAATCAGAGGCCCTGAAACATCCCCGGCCTGCGGATTCAGTAGGTCACCAGAGAAGAAAGACTTGGGGCAGTATTTATTAAAGTGCAGGTCACAACCCCAAGCCAGTGGTCTATGAAATTGCCATCTCCAGAGATTCCTAGCTAATGGAGATGCGCAGCACAGAGTCACACAGGAGAAAGGTTGAAAAATGCCAGACTAAAACCTAAATTGATATCCACTGACTCTGGAAAGAAAATCCAAGGGAAGAACATCAGAGAAGGGCTTTTTGCTCTCCCACCAGCACATCTATCTAACTCTGATTCATGTAGGTCCTCGTCCAACTTCACAGTTGAACTAGAGATGAGTATGAAAGTAAAGAACCAAAGGGAAACCTTAAAGAAGCCATTAATGAAAAGAATAAACATTGTCATGCAAAAAGGGCTTCATGTAGTTAAAAGCAAAAACAAAACAAAAAAAGTGTACTGTGGTGGAATTTACTTGTAATAATTAAATAGAGACAAAGGGAGGTTTTCTTTAATTTCAAAATTAGACCATGTTGCCCTTTACAGTATATTGCTAGGGAAAATGAGAATGTAGCTGCCTCCTTCCAAATTGAGAGGTACAGATTAGATTTCTTCTTAGGCATAAAGAAATGATAATAATAATAGATACTTAATATTTATTGAAGGCTTATTATGTGCCAGGTGCTTGAATACTCACATTGAATCCTCACAAGAATCCGTGAGGTAGGTAGTATTATTCCCATTTCAAATGAGCAAGCTGCGGCACAGATAGTAACATCCCTAAAGCCGCACAGCTAAAAACTAGTACAGTTAGAATTCTAAAAGATAGTCTGCATCCAGAATCCAAGCTCTTATCACTATCTTGCCCTTTCAGTGTCCAAGTGTATAAGTCCTCCTGCCTTTTCTTCTCCCAACTACTCAAGTGAAACTATGTCTAAGAAAACAAGAAAGGCTAGATATGAAACATAGTTGTAACTGTTAAGAGCTCTCCTACATATTCTAACATCTTTATACCCTTAGAAAATATAACAGAAAAAAAGAGCCCACTAAAAATAACAACAAAACTGTAAAATATCTGGAAATAAGGTTAACAAGAAATGTAAGGAGGGCTATATAAATGTACCGCTGAAATTAGAATGTAACATAACTAAATGAAAATATGTCATGTTTCTAGATGAAAAGACTAAATGTTATATACATGTCAATTCTTTCTAAAATTATTTTTCAGTTTGATACATTTCCCATCAAAATCTCAACAGAATTTTTTTCAACTTGATTCCACAGTTTATCTGAAAGAATACAGAAAAACTAAAACTTTTTTTTTTGAAAAGACAAAGAATAAAGAGAAACTAACCCTACCATGTATTAAAATCTATTATAAAGTATCAATGATTACATCAGTGTGGTATTGGTACAAGATCAGTGGGAAAAATAAATAGCTCAGAAAAGTTATTATTCTGCATAAAAACAACATGCGATGTTTTTAAGAAGCACCATAAAGCAGTGGGGAAGAGAAATAAACAATAAATAATATAAACTCAACCAATTAACCATCTGGAAAATATTTTTTTACACTTTCATCTCCAACCTTATGCCTAAATAAATTCCTAATGAATTAAAAATGTAATGAAAAATGAATTCATAAGGATACTGGGAAAGTGTGATATATATTGATACACACACACACACACACACACACACACACACATATATATGTGTATATACACATACATACATACATACATACATACATACATACATACATATAACATTAAATATATAACCTCAGGTTAGGAGAAAGCTTCCTAGCTTAAAAGCAACAAAAAAATATACTAAAAGGTTGATAAAGTTTTTAAATAATGGTTCTAAGACATTATAAGTAAAAAAAATAAGCATAAACAGAATCAAGAGTCATACAACATACTGAAAAAAAGGTCTTTACAACAAATGGAATAAAGGAGATATATTTTTTCAAAAAAATACAAATTTAAACTAAAATTAGATACTCATTTTCTTCTATAGAACTGCTAAATCTCCCTTCTACACCTGTGCCCTAATCTCTCATTTATCATTTTCTCAACAGTTTTCCACTATAATTATTTTTTGTATATCCTTTCACATAATTTTACATGTATATAAGTCAATAAAATATATTTTTTTCTCTCCCTTTTCACCCAAATGATAGTGTGTTTACATCTTTTTTTTTCTGAATCTTCCTTTTGTTTAGTTAACAACATATTTAGAGATCTCTCCATATAAATACATGAAACATTCTCTTTTAAAAATGTTATATTGCTGAAAAATTTTTTTTGCTATACTAAATAATTCATCAATGAATAACCTTGCATTTTTATCATTCTGCACATGGTCAAGAATATCTATAAGATTAACACCCTAAAAACAGTATTGCTGAATCAAAAGTTATATGCATTTGCAATTCTGAGAGACTGTCAAATTGCCCTCCATGGAACTAGTGCCAATTTATACACCCACCAACAATGTATGAGATTGCCTGTTTCCCTATGGCTCCACCAGATTGGTAATGATATTAAATTTATAATAATGCTTTATGAGTACAGTGAAATGGTCTTTTATACACTCTTGATGGGACTATTCATTGGTGGTGGTTTTCCGTGGGAAACATATATCACATGTCTTAAAACTATATATAAACTTTCAGATAAAACTATTTCACTGCTAGGAAATTTATTCTAAGGAAACAATTCGAGATCACAATGAGACTGATGTACAGCATATCCATTATAGTGTTATTTATAATAAGACAAAAATCTAAATAACTAAAAAGGTCAACTTTAGAGTTTGAGTAAAACCAGTCCTATCTATACAAAATATAATTCAAACAAAAAAAATTTTTGCTCTTATGATATAATGTAAAGATAGGAAAAGAAACAGAATTATCTCAACTAAAATGATCCCAGTTTTAAAACAATAAAAATGTGGAAGTTCTTTTCATTAATTCAATAACTTTATTGAGCACTTATTTTATGCTAGGCACTGGACAGAAAGTAAATGATACCTGTCCCTGAGTGGTGGAATTATGGGTGATTTTCCAACTTCTTCAAATATTTCTGTACTTTTCCATTTTTTCACAATAAAAATGAATTATTTTTATAATGAGTAACCAATAAAAGACAATAATAAAAGGACTCAGCCTACATTTCCTTCAGACAATGTGTTTCTTAATAAGTGTCAAGTAAAAGTCAGATAGTATACTGTATTCACTCAGGACATTAACAGATTCCTATCTTAAAAGTTACCAACCTATTGAAATTAGAATTACTTGCAGGGGGGCTTTTGTGTATCTCTGTCTCCCTAGGTGGTTCAATCTCCCTCATAATGGCATTGGTAAACAAGAACATCTCAACAACAACATCGAATCAATTCTGTTCTTGGATCCTAGGCAACAGCAGCCAAGGAGAATGGAGCATGGGGAGAACTTCAAGGTCTTTAGGCCTATCCAGAGCCCATAAACCAGTTCTAAACCCTCACTGACTGGCAACCACCAATAAACTCAGAATTTGATAAACAAAATTCCTTGTTTTCAATCTTCTTACAACTTCTGGAGTTTTACATTCACTTTAGTGTTGATACAAATTTGCATAGTATCACATTTTATTTTTCTCAGAATACTGCTTTATCACATTACCTTCTTTCAAATCCTGGCTTAAAATCAATTAAATATTTTAATTTCCTGGAAATTATTTTCCAATATTAACAATCTCATCTTTAAGCCATACAAAGGGAAAATGTGAATATTAAGTTGCTTCATAATCAAGTTTCATGCATTCTTAATATTTCTTTAAATGAGAACTAAAATAACTGAGGCAGGAAAAACCAGCTGGAAGGGAGGTAGTAGTGTTTCCCTTGAATGCCCTTAATTTTTAGTCCCTCTTTTTGTGCTCACACAAACAAAAAAACAATAGAGATATATTTCTATCAAATACCCCATGATATAACATGAAAAATACATAACTCAAATCAAAACTTTTCTAGTTAAGTGATTGCTCACATAAGAAATACAGTCCTATTAAAGGCCATAGTCTCCATTTATCTAAGGGACTGATCACAGAATTAGGCTGCAGATGTTTTCTGTAGAACACTTCATCTACATTCAGGATGACATTGAACAGATGACATTCTCATCTATTAGCTATTCGGTAGAGGGTAAAGCATCAGTTTATTTGCTTTTTTAATGAGAATATACTTTACAATATCTAAATAGTTCTGATATCTACACAGAGCCACTTAATAAATACTTTGCATTTAAATGAAGTACTTAGTGTGTGAGAAGTTTATAAAGCTATCAATTAAAGAGGTGTCCCAAAGGGTGCTGCTGGTTTTTGTACTTAATGCTGTTCAAAGTTAGGCTACAAGATGGGGAGGCAGTCAAATAAATGTGCCTTTCTTAATAAGGATTGAATGCAGTCCATTTTGTTGAAAAAAAAAAAAAAACACAGTACATTTAGTCAAGGCTAAGTTTGAAATTTTGGGAATCTCACTGACCACCAGCTTCTTTGTAATTGTTGTTGTTCAAAATTGTCAGGGATATTGTATGCTTCAGAGTTAAAATGTCCAAATATGAAATCAAATATTGAGGAATGTTAAAAAGATCCCCCCTCAAATTGGCTATTTGGTCCTGAAAAGGGCACTGGAGAAATAAATATATTTTGTGAAATTGGCCTTTAGAAAAATCCTATATCAGTTTTTTTAGTATTAAAAATCAGTATAGATTACAGTTAAATGTTACTATTTTAAAATCTCTCATTCTAAAGATATAAGTTGTGAACCAGATGTCTAACACTGGTGAGATAAATTTACTTTTATAAGAGTATAAATATGAGCAAGAAGAATGAAGAAAGAAAAATATTTTTCATAACATTATTTCTCATATTTAAAAGGTAAACTAAAATAGTTATTTTTAAATGTAAATTTTCATACCTATTTTCATCTGAGCAAGACCAAAAAGGAAAAAAGAAGGAAAATTTAGAAGGTATGATTTGATTGAAAAATAAAAATAAAGAACATATTTATCTGTCCCTCTTCAGAATAATTTATAATCCTTTCTATGCCATCTCTTTGGCTCTTAATATGGACTGTGTAATACAGGAGTTAACTTCTTTAAATAATTGCTTTTCTGATCTCAAAAATAATACATATTCAATGTAGAAAAATTGGAAAATTAGAAAAATATATTTAAAAAGTAAAAATCACCTGGTTTCCTGCAACGTGGAATAACTATTAATGCTTCCAGTGTTTTTATTTCTATGTATATATATTTTAAACAATTGGAATAAATCTGTACATGCCATTTTGTTTACTGATTTTTTTCAATTAATGTATGTTATATCATGAGTGTTTTCCTGTCACTAAATATTTCTCAAAATATTTTAATAGCTTCATAGTATTCCAGCAATGTATGCATCATCAATAAATTTGTCATTCACACAGAAATTATATTTAGGATGCTTACAATATTTTATTTTTATAAATTATGCTGTGGTTAACACCCTTAAACATGAATTTCTAAGAAGAGAAAAGGTTATTTCTTTAGGATAACTTCCAGAGGAAGAAATGCTAGATATGTTAGGGCTTTTAATGTATATTGACAAATTACCCCCAAGAAAAATTATATCAAATTTCAATTCTATTAATGATACTCCATATAGCAGCGTATGATAATCACACCCTTCCCAATGTTGAGTATATTTTTTTAATATTCCCTGACTTGATAAGTAAAAAAAAAAATTACATCTTGCACATCAAATTGTTGTCCATGGTTCCCTGAGGTAATGGATTGGTGAGGAGGGAGTTGTGGAAACTTTAACTTCTAGTTTACATACTCTTGTATTGCTTGAATTTTTAGTAAGTATATATAGTGTTTCTAATTAAAGGTTAATGATGGCATTACATCGCTGTTATTTGGTTACTAATATTGAAGTATTTCCATTGTGTTGGCCATTTGTACATCTTCTTTATGAATTACCTATTTGTGTCCTTTTCAATATTTTTATATTGTAGTATTTGTCTCATTTATTGAATTGTAAGAACTTGTTATATATTAAGGGCATTGCTTAAATGTCCCTTATCCAAGATGTCTTCTCTGACCTTCTTGGGAATCCTCATTCCTGAAAAAATGTACCCTTTACACTTCTTTGTTTTTCTTCATATCACCACTTAACATATTATATATTTATTGGCCTGTTAACATATTACATATTTATTTGTTTGTTGTTTGTCTGTGCCCTTAAAAATATATAAATTCAATGAGAACAAGGACTTGTTTTGTTTACATTTGTATCCCCAACATGTTGAATACTGACTAGCACAAAGTAAGTACCCTGTAAATATTTGTAGAATTAATATATATATAGGTTATTTGTTCACTGCGTAAATTTAAAATATGTTCCCAGCTTATGTTTTTTTTAATTTTGTTTATGATATATTTGGACATACAAACATTTTAAAATTTTACATACGTCATAGCTGTTGGTCTTTTCTTTGTATTCATTTCTGTTTCTTTTATGTTTCTGAAGCTTTTCCTCAGTTTCAGGATTAGATAAATATTTACGTTTTCTTCTAATAATTGTATTATTTGACTTTTCATCTTAAAGTTCTAACTCTTAATCCATGTCAAATTTATTTTCTCATATAATGGGATATAAAAACATACTTTTTCCTATTGTTAATCAATTACATGACACCACTTAATGAATAATCCTTACTTTACCTATTGATTTTGTTTTTTAAAAAAATACGTTTACCTTCTCATCTTGTCTCCTCATTGACAATGTAAGCTATGAGGGTAAGTGCTGCTTATACTTTCTCTATATCTCTCAGGCCTGAGTACAGGTTAGTCAACGAAGGATGATCTACACATATTTGGCAGATAGGTAAATGAGTGAATATTTTCAAGCCAAAGTATTTTTTTTAAAAGAGCCTAAGTACTAAACAGTAAGTCCATTCACTAAAATCTAGAGGCAATCATAATAGATGGTTAGGCTTTATCTAGAATGAATGAATACTCTTTAAGAGAAGGGCACAATAACCACTGTAAAACTTATAAACTCATCAGTAACAAAACATAACACCCAACACCATAAAAAAAAGAATTACATAAAATTAGCCCTGCCTTTAAGAAGGCCCTGAAATATACTCTTCATGAGGCTTAAAAGTAAAACTAAGCTTCCTAAGGACATTTCAACTGACATCCCCTTCCCCTGAAATAGCAGGTTATTCCCTTTAAAAAATAAACTGTTTATTACAGACAATGCTCCAAATCCTGCCAAATGCAACCCACCAGCCTCCAAAATGCAGTGAGTTTAATAATTCTGAAATAAAATCTACTTTAAAAGAAAACCTACCTCATTTTTGGCTCATAAACAAAACCCCATATATATTGATTCTGTTAGACTCATATGACTTAAAATAAAAAATAACAACAATTAAAATACATGTTTTTATTTAATTCTGGCTCTTTGCTGATTATAGCAAACAGCAAAATGAGCAAGGCCATGGTGAAGTGCTTCTCATGCCACCAAATGTCACAAACAGAATGACAATCAGTGAAATATATTGTTAAGCATAAATAGTAGCTCAAATATTTCTCTCTGTTTCAAGGTATTAAATGAGAAAAATTTCAAAGAGGAAACTTTGAGCAATTGCATTAGAAGTTGTATGATTTGGTTAGACTGACTTTAGAATGGAATAAAAGGCTGCTTATTTACATAATGTTGGCCTTCAACTGTCTGAAAGGTTGGACAATTTATCATGATATAAAAACAGTTCTCAAGAACACCTAACTTAAAAAAGGAGATCATGGTGACTTGCAGCTCTATGAATTTTTAGGTAGCATGATAATCAATGTAGCTTATATTTGAGTGAATTTGTGTTCTTTCAAAAGGTCAAGTTTGCCAGGCAAGAGGACTATATCGCCTATTCATCTATAGAACAAGTACAGACCAAGTGAAGCAAGATTAGCATTCTCATTGCTGTCCTTATTACAAAACTCACATTGGACATGGAGATCTATTTGAATGGGGAGGCTACTGAGTTTTGATGTACACACTCACAACTCACATCAGATACAAAATATGTTGCCCTCATTTAAAAGCTAAAGGGCTGTGCCTATTTTTTAAGCTATCTTAGCTAAGTCTCTTACCCTTAATGTCACCTACAAAGCAGCCATTGTCATTATATTAATAATATTATCAAACCTTAACCTATATAAAGCCTCTCAAAGCAATGCTGCAAAGTTCACAGAATTACACTCAGAATTGCAAGAGAACTTGGAGATCCCTGACCCAACCTCCTCACATAATTATTCAAAGATTAGTGCAGTCTGGCATCTGTTTGGATTTTTTTGGAATTCTCAATGTCTTGGAATCTGACTTCCTTAGTAATAATAGATCTCAATAAAATAAAGCTCTTCTTTTACGAGGTTTTTAATTCCGTTTCACCTTTTCTTTGCTAGTGACCTCCTCCCCTATCCCAGAATTACAGATTTCTAGATTATCTTTGGGGATACAGTGACTCAAAAACTGAGGAGAGAAAGGTGTTGCAAGTGCCACACACATTTTTTTTATTCTATACCACCAAATATGACACCAAGCACAGCCACAAACCCTTGCAGTTCTATTTTTTCTTTACCTTCTATGATCTCTTCTTAAAAGTCCCAGATAATCAGATGTGCAAAGACTGAGCCTGCTGATGCTATTCTAACAATGTCTAGTGCCATTCTATTTATGGCTTACCAGTTTTATAAGGTTTTGCTCTATGAGGCCACTATATAATGTATAGTTTGTGCAAAGGCAGTTTAGTTTTCTTTCCATTTCAGGCATTGCCTTATTGTATTTCTTACTGCAGCAAAGCACATGCTTTTTTTGTTTCTAAAGAATTACCAGTAAAGGCAAAATTAGAAAGAGTGACCTAGAGGTGTATGAACACACATCCCATTAGCAAGCCCACAAGCCACACAGAAAATTGGTGTTTTATATGTAGCATTTATGATTTTTTCTAAAGAGCCATAGCTATCATAAATTGTTTTGCAATTAAAAAGTCAGGCAAAACCCCACTATGAAAAAAAACACATTATTTAATATTAAATATCATCATGTTCTCTTCCCTAAATGCTTAAGAAGAAATGTTACCATTAGCATACTCTATCACTCAAAAGTCCAGGCTTGAGAAAATGGAAATGAACTAATTAAGGAAATGACCGGTACAGCAAGGTCATAATCAATGCCAGTCTTCTGAGTGCAGCATACCTGTGTGCTCACCATGGCCTCTGTGCCTGGCAGCACAGAGGAGGAAATCAATCTTCCAAAAATCCAGATGCCTCTGTTTATCCCTGCATTTCCAGAACTCGGCCTCCTTCAAGCATGTCAAGTTTCACATATGAATGCTAGATTACAGACATCTATAGTTGTAAAAAAAAATTGCTTAAAGGTTAAGCCCATCCTTCTAAATGAAGTCTGATTTAGTCTCCCTACATATACATCTCACTTAGACAGCCCAAACTAAATTTCCTCAAGTGAAGTGAATTAAAGAGGAAGAAGAAAGCTTGAAACAGAATTATACTCAAAAGAGACAAAAAGAGAAACGGAGCTTCAGAAAATAATTTCTAAAAATTGAAATCTCTATTTGGCTGCTTCCTACTCAGAACTCTCAATGTAAAATAGTACCTGGGAGATCTGTTCCTGGGCTATATCAAATTGGGGTACCCTGGCCTCAAATTTTGGGGGATTACACCCTGCTGTGACTAGATTTATAAGCTTTTTTATCAAGGAGGCAACCATCAGAGTATTAAAGGTGATAAAGGGGGCTCTGAGGACCTAAGCTTATAAGACCAGCCCCTAAAAGTTCCATCACCACCGAGACATAATAAGTGGGTGAGAGAAGCAGATAATGTCTCCTCTCCTCTCTATATCTCTCTCTCTCCTCCCACCTCTCCCTCTCCCTCTCCCTCCCTCTCTCCCTCCCCTCTCCTTCTCTCTCTCTCTCTCTCTCTCTCTCTCTCTCTCTCTCTCTCTCACACACACACACACACACACACACACACACACACACACACACACATGCACTCTGATACAGGGAGAGTCTGGCTTTTGGACTGACCTTATCTTCCTGCCAGCTTATACAGGGAATTCATTTTGGTTCAGAAGAGCAAACTACACAATCTGAGAAGAGGTGTCCTTCATGCTCTGGAAATCAGATTTAGGAGTGAAAATAATCCAGAAATCAGAGAAAGCCGAGGCCAGTGCTGGTGGCAGTGAGCGACAGCAGCTTGCAACAGAACAGCGGCCAGATGGGACCCTGTGGGAGAAACTGAAAACTGGCCACCCTGCCCTCAGAGACTAAATGGAGCATCCGAAGACTATGTACATCAAGGCAGTGCCTAAGCATCTGACATTAAGAAGCCCTAGTGCTTGAACATAGCTCAAGGAGAATGCAGGCTTCACACCAAGCTTATTGCTTCCTTTAATTTCACAAGGTCTGCTCAAAACTCAAGATAGCTGCCGCTAACATCTGTATGTTTGTCAATCTGTCTAACTCTCTCTCTCTCTCTCTCTCTCTCTCTCTCTCTCTCTCTCTCTCTCTCTCTCATGTTTTTTTCCTTTCTAAAAAGTAATTTTTTCCCTCTCCAAAGGCTGAAATTTAAGGGAGGTATAATAGGGTTCTTTTATATTCCAAAGCAATTCCCAGACTCTACTCAATTCAGGAAACTCTTTTTGACTTGGGGGCTTTCAGAACCTGGGGCAGCTAAGTGGGAGCCATCTTTGTCAGGTACAAGCCCAACAGGCTAAGACAAAAAGCATCAAAAACATTCCTGATGGAACTCCGTTCTTCCAGCCACAGATATACAAAGAGTGGAGACAGATGAATAGGACGGGAACAGGGTAGCTGTAGCCTTTTATTTAATTTTTTTTAAAAATCTGGAGCAAGCATAAAATGTTAACATTTGTTAAAATTGGGAAATCTGTATTTGTTTTCTCTGGACTCTATGTATTTAGGCTAAACAGTGAGAATTCAAGGAAATAATGAATTAACCCATCTACCAAAGGTTTAGTAAATCTTGCTAAGTGAGGAATCTCACTTTAAGCAAACGAGATATATAAAAATCCAGACTTATTTACAGAGGAAATCGGTTAGGAGTTGATTATTCCCTTTCCACAATGGCTCTTTCTTTTATGAAAGTATACACCACAGGGTTTCTATAAATATCGAATGTCACCACTGTGGTTAACTTGGAGTCTAATTTATAAAACAAACACATGTTTGCTACACAGCTTTTCAGGAACATAACTGCTATTCGAAGGTATATCCACAGGTCCTTCTGTGGAACCCAATCAGATTTTCTGTCATGTGACAGAAAGCACTTTGAAGCTTCACCAAAGGAACTGCTGTCAAGCAAAACGGAGTCCAGTTTTGTTCCAAATGTTACATGCCTTCGTGAGTCATCATCAGCCTTCTCTGTAACTCCATTTTCATGATAATACAGTGGAAATACTGGTCCCTTTTGACACTTCTATGAGTGCTGTGGAACTGTGTAGTCCTAACAAATATTTTCAAGTAAAATGCTGAATGATAACAAATGAGATTTCTATACGGGAGCCCAAGTTCCTGGAGCTGACACAGCTATTCTGCATATAGCTGCAGTACTTTCTTCACTATTCCCTGTAGAGACACAGGGAGGTGTTAACAGCCTGGGTACACACACTGGAAGCAGAGTGACCCTCACCCTGCAACCCATGCAAAAACTACTTGTAACTATACAACAGCCAAAGAGGAAATGCAACTTCCTTCTACAAACAACTTATCCTCTGGGATTTTCACTTCAAGCCTCTCAATTGTTCAAAGTAAATGAGGCTCACATTAAAGGTCAGCCAGTCACACATCAAGAAATCAAGCCTTCTCTCAGTGGGAGAAAATGGCTGCTCCAGAGCCAGCCTCCTGCCTCTCACATCCAGGCCTCTTGTACAAATGACTTCATTTAACCACATCTGAGACACTCAGTCCAGCCAAGCTTGGCCTTCCCTAAATCCTGAAAGCTGAGATATACATGCAGAGGGGTCAATATCTGAAACTCTAAGCAAACACCTCAGATCCACTGCAGTGCTATAACTGAAAGACTTTGGCTTTGCCAGGAGGTGACATCATCATTTTTTAGTCCTCTAAAAATTCTTAGCAAGCAATATCCTAATCCCCTACCTTCAGCCTCTGGGCATGGTATAGAGTTCTGCAGCTCCTCCCGCCTTATATGCCTGACTGACAAAGAAAAACCATATGGAGGTACTGGGACCCCAAACAAGTGGTCCTCTGATAAGAGGAATTCCAAACCCTCAGAGCCCTCTATAGAAAATGTCCTGCCTCCAGTCCCCTGGGGAGAGACATCTCAAAATCATTAGCAAGCACTCTGGCTGAACTCAACTTCAGCAAAGGTGTATGGGGAGAGAGATGATCTCTAAGGTAACCAGTTAATTGCCAATAAGGAATGATAATAATAATTTAGCAAATACTAATGTAAACTAACTCAGTTCTGCTGTAGTTGCATGGAGACGACAGAGGAACAGTTTATTATGGAACACATCTTGCAAGCAGATCCCCGCTGGGAAACACCACCTGGATTAAATGTGAAATGGGCCAAAAAGATATAATGTAGGCAATGGGTAGTCAGAGAATGTCTTAGTAGAACTGGAGCTATTCATTTTTTATTAAATTTATTGGGGTAACATAGGTTAATAACATTTTATAAATTTCAGGTGTATAACTCTATAATATAATATCTGTATACTCCATTGTGGGGAAACTGGATTAAGCGTGCTCAAAAGGTGTAGGCTATACCGTTTAGCATTGTTTCCTTCCACAGCCTTAGAGTTAATTTTGACCTTTCGGATAAGATTTAGATGGTTGCAAGACCTAGTCATATCAAGAAAAGTAAAATAAAAAATGCTCAATGAAGGGTTTGTTAGTCTGCTTTAATTGGAAGTAGTGCTTTGTATCACTTTCTTGCTATTCAAGCCAGCCACATCGTACCTATTAATTTTTTAATAATTTTTTAATCTGACAATAAGGCTTGTGGTTGTTTTTCTAATTTCTTAGCTTAGAGTTTTGTTTAAATCACTGCAATTCCCTAACTTTAAAATTCTGTTTTAGGAACCAAAGAACGCTAAGCTATTTCTTTTTATTTTCTTCAAAGCCTAACTGGTGTTTTAGTTTCATTTTTTGCACTAAAATAACATGCATTGAGACTTTCTGTAGGATAATTTGAAGCATTTAATTTTGTCTGCCACATACACCCTTGTTCTTCTTGCCCACTGCTACTACACTGCTACTTATGAAACTACTTGATGAGTGACCATAGCAGAGCACACACATACCTTTAGGAAGTATCATGACAAAGGTGCTACAGCTTGCTAGTGAAAGACAGAAAAATAGTGAACTCAAGATTGAATTTGAAGAGAAAATCTAAATCCTTTTGTATCTAAGATTAGAATTCTAGAAGCTCTTGTCCACTAACAGATTTTTAGAGTTGTCAACTTCAGATTATTTAACACTAGAAACTAAAATTTAAAAATTGATTCATCAAAGAGGCTATATGTTTGGTCAGAAAAATGTCCCAACCAAGTCTCCATTATCAGTAGAAGAAATGAGTTGCAATTTCTTACTTTGGCAAGGACCAAAACCTGGATGAAAAGGGGAGTAATGAATAAATGCTTATGTACAAAGAAGTTACACTTTCCAGCATGGGGGCGGGGTGCCCAGTAGGCATGCTTTCATTCCATAAGATTGAGAAAAAAATTACTTGCCATACTAAGGAGACTCTAAAAAATTGAATGTTTTTAGAAAAATCTTAGCAAACTGACAAACCTACTAATGTTCTCTCTTCTTCATTCTGTTTCTTTTTCAGCCACTTTTTCCCTCTGTTCAATCTCCATCTCTATACATCCACACTCACACTCACCGACACATTCACTTACACATACACTAAATCTATGGACTAAATAAACCACAATGTCAAGGAATGAAACCTCACCTTTTAATTTAAAATATTTAAGAGATACCTGACATCATTAATTCTACAAAACTTTTCTGCAAACAGTAAAGTCCTCCTCCACTTTTCCCCCTCAAATTTGTGTACCAAACCAAAAAAATCAACATGACTAGTAAATAATGATATACAATCTAGGCAAGATGATCTCTGAAATATTAAAAGCTGAGTCCCTATTCTCCAGACCAATGCTCCATTCCCTTTACCTTAGCTACCTAAATGCATTTATAGTCATGTTCCCTTTGGTTTCTAGAGCCAACAATATTCAGAGAAGTAGGTTTGCACACGAAAGCAAAAGTTACCCTCAAATGAGCACCAAAACTTGAGAGCTCAACAGTAAATCTGTGCATAAATGATGGCAGCACTGCCATGGAAGGAGGAAAAGGGGAGTGCTCAAGAGCCCACAAAGTAGTAACACCTGATTAGAAACTGTTGCATTGCTTGTAGGGAAATCTTGCAGGCGATCTTAGCTCCTCAACTGGACTGTGAACTCCTGAGAGCCGAGGCTATAGCTTATATTTATTTTGGCTCCCCCATGGTACCTGCCACACAGCTGAGTACACAGTGTATACTCAAACAATGCTTACTGATTTGATCTGATGCCATGGTGATAAACTTCAAAGTGTGATGGGGTGCTGTGAGGGAAGCAGTTCTGACTCCTCTTTAAAGCCACTGCCAGTAAGCCCTGCAACTGATTCTCTGATTCTCTGCAGCAAACGAAGGGAGTAGGTTTGTCACAAGGTAGCCCAGAAGAGGAACCTAATGGGTAGTGTGAGCTTTGGTCTCAATCTGAAGAATAAGAATGTAACATATTTTCAGAAAAGAGGTGGTATCCTAAATTGAAATAACTTGTTGAAATAATCTGTTTACTTGTCTGTCTCCCTGTAAACTCCCTGGGGTCAAGGATAAGGTTTCATTTTCATATCCTTATCAGGTAGTACAGTGCCAGCACATTTGAAGTGTGCAATAAATGCTACTGAATTGAATTAATAAACCAAAATGGTTTAATGAAATAATATGAAGAAAAGTGTGACATAATATCTATTTTTAATGCCAGTTTATTATTTTTTTCATACTATGTATATATATTTTTAACATTTTATTTTCTCCCTCCCTCTAAGAATTAATACAAGAAGTTTCCATAGAATTTTATATATTTATCACATTGTAGTACCTATCATTGTGCACTATAATTGCTTAATAAATGTTGGTTTCCTTTATTGATTAATTAATGAGAAAAATATAAAGAAAAGGTAGGAAATATATCAGTATGTTATTATCCTAGGAATGGTGAATATCTCATTGTACCTGATAGTAGTAGCATTTATCACTCTATACTGCAAGTCACCTATTTGTTTGCTTGTTTCCCCCATTAGAATGTGCGTTCCTTGAGATCAGTGACCACCTTTTTTATTTCTCACTAGAGCCTAGAGCAGAACCTTACAAAGAGTAGACACTCAACAAATATTAGTTGAATGTATTTAACAGTCATTTCTGCTCTTCTATAGAGTTCGCTGTACCTCAAGTAGCCTACCTAATCCATGTTTAGGGTCTCCTAGTATGGAATGAAAGGAGAAGTGTCGTTTTTCCCATGCATGACTTTGTGACTTATATGGATTAAATGGCTTGATTCATGCATGACTATGAGTGGGTCTGTCCCCTTTCCAACTGGATTTGTCAAATGAACTCTCCAGGATTGTGTATTAAAAATACATACTTAACCTCACCTTGTCTAGTACAAACTGTCTTGGCCCTGACTAGTCCTAGACACTAGATCTGTGTGATTTTGTTAAATAAAGAGAGCATCTGGCTTTGTAGTCAGAGATAGGATCAGAATTTAGACTTTCAATGGTTTCTTTAAATAACTGAAGCAATATTTTTGTTTTATTCTGCCAGTAGGAGAATCTCAGAAAGAACACCAAGATCTTAGGTAAGCCATGTAGACATAGCCATATGTCTCCTGCTCTCTTCAAGCACCTCATAGACACCGAGGCTCACATTTCTCTAGTGCCTTAAGTTGCTTGCATAAACAATCACCAAGCTCTCAGGATTCAATCATGTTGTCTACCTCCACAAGCAGCAGCAGTCAGCACATTAACCTGCCACGCTGGCATATTTTACCTCCATTGTTTAAATAACCAATATGAATATTCTAACCACACCACTTTTGTAGGTCTTATCTATATAAAATGAGCCTAAATTCCTCTTTAATTATAAGTGCCTAGGGAGTCACACTCGTGTGTACAGGCCATTACAACAGTGATTTTCCAATTATTGTCCAATTCAGAGGGCATCTATGTGTCAGATCCTTTATATTACTCAATGTCATATTATTCCTTGGACCAACATTGCATAGTAGATGTGCCCATTTTGTAGATGAGGAAACAGATTTAGAGGGATTCCATAGCAAGAAATATATCCCAGATTCAAAACCATGGTCTATCTGATTCCAATACATAGCACTATCTCTGTCTCTCCATTGCTGAACACTTGGTGGTCCACAAGTAGTCCTCTAATAGGTCTATGGTAACTGAAATTCATAATTATAACTGAGCTTACCTAAAATAATAATGAATTTTTAATAAATCCTTATTTATAGATTTATAGATCTAAAATACTAGTGTTTTTCTTGTTGGCAGAATATCATCAGTTTCTTATCAAAAGCACTGCTGTTTGGTCCTGTTAATTCTGAGGAGAATTATTTTTCAAGTCCTAGGAGAAACAATTGATGTAAGAGGTCCTAAAACCATTTGTCTTCTGCAATTGATACAAATATTATGAGGCTATTGTATATGCATCATAGCCCAGGTATGTCAGGCTAAATTATTTCTAAGTCAGGAATGTGTCACTGATACAGCACTTGCCAGAGAGTTATAGAGCCCTGCAATCTAGTCCTGTCTCTTTCTTTCTTTCTTTTTCTTTCTTTCTTTCTTTCTTTCTTTCTTTCTTTCTTTCTTTCTTTCTTTCTTTCTTTCTTTCTTTCTTTCTCTCTCTCTCTCTCTCTCTCTCTCTCTCTCTCTCTCTCTCTCTCTCTCTCTCTCTCTTTCTTTTTCTTTTCCTTCCTTCCTTCCTTCCTTCCTTCCTTCCTTCCTTCCTTCCTTCCTTCCTTCCTCCCTCCCTCCCTCACTCTGTAAGTATGAACAAGTCTCTTAGCACCTCTGGGCCTCCATTTCATCATCTACTGAAGAGCAGTCTATCAAGGTAACTGATTGCAAGCGTCAAAAGATACAATAGTTGTGAAGGTGCTTCAAAAAATGTGGAAGTGCTCTCCAAATATACAGCATTCTTTTTATTAGTGGCTTGGAAGAGGGTAATACACCTCCCAGAGCATCAAATTTTCAACCAAAAAGGGACTTAAGCAATTCATGAAAAATAAAATCAACTTAAGAACTGCTATGTTTAGCCTTCTACCCAGCCACTATCATCCACATCATCACCCTGCTACCCTGAGATATTTAAATAGCCAGCAAACATAAGACCACATAGTATTTCATAAAAAATGCTTCCATTTGAAAACATTCATTCCTGGTAAAGGGAAACAGAGCTAACTCAAATGTATGGTTAATTCCTGAAATGTTCATTATTACTGACAGTTTCAAGTCCCTCATTTGTCAAACATCACCGTAATAACTACCAAGAAATGACAAATGGCTTTTAATTTTATATGTCTTTTTTTTAATCAACCCATCCATATTCTCAGCAAAACATATATATGACCAAAGAAAATGCAAAATGGGGCTTTAGGAGGCTGAATCACTCTCACACTGGGAAATTGGCCCCTGAGCATTCTAGGGTTCACCCTGCTTAAAACGACTTGTTGACTCTTTGCCACTTTAACTGGAATATGGGTACCAGTGGCAGCAAGCATGTCATATTTGCAGCAAGTACAGCAAATTCATATTATGCCAAAATACCTTACATGGATTTCAAAGGTTCAGACCCCTTGAGCTCTCACTTCTAAAATCCACCCCTATGAAGGCCCAGTATGTTGGATTACAATTTGACCCAAGAAGCACTGGTAGTAAACCTTGATTATGGAAATAGGCTTAGGCAGAGAAGTTTTCCCCAACCCTGCCAGGAAATGTGCCAGTTCAGAGACCTATAGGGTTCAAGGAGTAGCATGGGAAAGAAGTCTGGGAGGACCTCACACAGCTACTTAGCTGCACTCACCTCGGGCAGAGGCACACCATTGATGATCAGATCTGGCTGTTGGGTGCCCTGGCTGTTGAAAGAGTGGTGGTAGATGTGTTTGCCACTGGTATTACGGATATTCTGGTTCTCCACATTCAGGAAAGTGCTCTCAGAGCGGCGGCAACCCAGGGGCAGCGTCTGCTGGTGGTAGTCGAAATAGTTGAGGGACGAGGTCAGGGAGGAGCAGCTGACAACGTTCATCTTGTCTGTCTCCTCCACATTCCGGGGTACCAAGCGGATGTCATTCTTACTGATCTTTTTCTTCTTGCTTGATTTCTTTTGATGCCCATAGGAGTACTCAGCAATTCTATGTGACAGAAAAGGCAGCATGTATCGCTAACGCCCTCCTAAACCATGTATTCATTGATTAATAAACATTAAGCACCACAGAGGGTTGCATTCCATCTCAACTCCAGTTTTTCATTTGGGAGCATTACATCATCAGGTTTCTCCCTGTGTTTTCTACATGTGAAAAGAAGCCAAAGGCCATAAAAATTTCAAATTAAACATAGTAACCTCCCACTCACTCCCCACAAATGTTTATGTACATTGGATTTGGAATTCCTTATTGTGAGTGACCATTTAGCAAGGGTGGGGCGATAGGGAAAGTTGAGCCTATGGGAGAGAAAGCATGAAAATGCTCAAATCTGTAGTTTCCCTGGAAACCAAAGGAACTCCTGGGTGAAGCAATTCCTAACTAAATAGAAGAGGAGATAGAAGAAAATAAATACTAACCCCCTTTCCAGTTCCTCCAGGCATTTGTCAGGTGGGAAATACCCTCAATCAGTTTCCTCTAAGACTGAGGACTGGGATAGGAGACCCGACCCTGTCCTTTGAGACATCCTCACCTCCTCTCCTCCACACTTTCCTTCCCCCTGCCCTAACCCTGCGCCCTTCTATTCTCTACCCCAACCCCTTCTCTCCTAGAGAAATCTCATAGCCAAACCCATCTGAATGAGGAAAAAATGCCTCTTTACCTCTTTCTCCTTAGGCTCACTTTCTCCTCACCTTTTTTTGTCTTGCTCCTTACTAATGGGAGAAAATGAGATGTAATGCATACACTTGCTGTTTTGTCCTTTTTAAAAACAGCTAAGGAGACAAGTGATGGTTAAACAATTACTGCAAAGGAGTTTAAAAGTTAGTGCATTCAGCATTCTTCTCCCATTCAGGTGTACCTACAAGCAGCTGTGCTGCAACTAGAACATGAAGAGCTCCATTTAATTAACACTGACACAGACCCAGCAACGTGCAGCAAAGACACCAAGTATTAAGAGACTTGTCAAAAGAACTACATTAAAATGTAGCCAGATTCTCAAAGCCATTTATTATTTTGCACACAAATGATTCAGCCTATTGTTTGTGAATTAAATTTCTGGGCAATAATTTGCAAAACAATAGGGTTGATGAATAATACAGGTTGATCTTTACAAGGGAAAGACTGTGCCTGTATTCTCACTTGACAAAATTAATTGTCTGAAACAAAAAGGGAACTCAATTCAAGCAGCGATTGCAGATCATCTAGCAAGTCTCATAAATTAGTTCATTTGTGGAAGAGACTGCAGAGGCTGAGAACAAGAAACCTCTGCCTAGTACATAGAAAGAAAGGCTCTTGAACTTTAAGTTTCTCAAAAGTCTGAACAGACTGGGAGATTGCCTATCTCCAGAAGCAAATTCATGCTCTGTCCCCAGGATCTTCCAAGAACTGAGCAGTTCCGTTTCCCTCCCCCTTTGGCTCTGTGCTCAAGCTGAGACTTGCAGTGATGGCAAGCTGACGCTAATGCATGGGATAAAATAAAATCCCAAAGTCCCCAGGACAGGGGTTGATTTTCTTTTCTAATCTGTTTACAGAATCAATAGGAACTCCTAATCGTTTTGTTTATCCATGATGGGTAAGATTGGCAATGCCCTGTCTAATTATTCAGCTGATGCATTCATTGTGCAGCCTTGCCTGCATTGACCAATTATTTAATTACACTGTACTTCATTAATCCCAATCCATCACAAGGAGCAGAGTTCTTTACAAAATATACATGTGAGTGAAGTTGGAGAGCACTGAGATTTTTTTCTTCAATTTAATTTTTTTCCTCCCTGTTTAATGATCTTCCTGGCAAGCTCTAGAAAAAAATCTCTCACCTCTAGTCATACATCACCAAGAGGTGGTAAAGGCTTCAATCTCTTTATTTCAGATTGATTTCTTCTTTATCAAGAAAAGGGTCTTATACATTTACTTTATGCTGAGGAAATGACTTAAAAAGAGCCCTCTCTACAATTATCTCCATATAAATAAAATTTTATAGATCCTACATTTTTCTCTTATAAAAATAGCCACTGGAAGTTGCAGGTTTCAAAGGTAAGAGTAATATTAATTTCCATTGCTTTCATCTGAAATGATGTGGAGCTGAAGGAAAGATAAGTCACGGCCATTTCACTAGTAACAGGATTAAAGCATTTATGAGGCATTGCAGCTGCTCTTTTATGGCACCTGATTGATATTCATGTGTGGTTAGCATTTGTCTACTAACTTGTGTAATGCAGAGAATAGTAAAAGAGAAACAATAATTGCATGGCTGTTACATATTCGGGGGGCTCTGATTCACAGAAGTGTGTATTTCAGATGTCAAATACAAATTGGACCTACAGGAACATATTTTGATTGATTCACATGCAAGCACAGATGGCACAAAAGACACACTAGATGTGTAGGTGTGTTGAAAGCACACACACACCTTGGTTGGAAATAGCAGCATCATTCATTTTCAGCGAACTAAAGAAGCAACTTTTTTTCAACCTTTTCAATGAGACACTGCTAGAAAAAATTACATGTATTATCCTAAATTAGATTTTAGAAATACTTAGACTTATTTGTTCTATCCACTTGTGAGGAAGGGCTTCAGCAATACCCTCGAATATGCTTATGAGGAAATCTTTTTTGTTGTTGTTGTTATGAAACAGTACGTGTAATTCCAGTTTCCATATTTCTTTTCTCTCTTCTCTCTCTCTCCCTCCCTCCATCTCTCCCTTTCCTTCCCTCTCCCTCCCTCCCTCTCTCTCTTTTTCTCAGTTTCTTTTTTCTGTCATAACTTCTTGGAGGCAGCTATGCAAATTTTAAAATAATTGTTTTTCTGCTCATCATCATTATGTGACAGAATCCATTCAAACAGTAAATGATTGTCTTCCAGCAAATTGTCAGATGAAATGAATTGATCAACTTGGACTGCCATCAACTTTGCCCCTCCAAAAATAAGCATTGTAGGTGTATGCATGCATTTAAACAAACAAACAAAAAAACGCATTGGGATTTTCACACAGAGACATAGATACACCTTATTCATCCAAAACAAAGAAAGAAAAAAAGTTGGCTCTACCTGCAGTTGTAGGTCCGGATCTCTTTGTTGTCTCGCTTGCACTTGATTGCCACGAAGATCATAGTGACAAAGAGGATGCCGGCAATGGAGCCCAAGGCGATAATGAAAATCAGGGACAAGTTCACCGAGCCCATTGACTCTTGGGCATCGAGAGCAGGGGAGATGTAGATCAGGACGAGCGCAGAGGCCGACAGAGACGTCTTGCCGTGATCGTGGGCCACCACAATAAGTTCATAGGAAGCCTTGGAGTTCTCGCCGAAGGTGCGAGTGGTTCTGACTTCGCCATTGACCTGGTCTATTTCAAAAAAGCCGCGATCACCCTCGGTCATGTCGTAAGTGACCCGGCCATTTTCTCCTTCGTCGTAGTCATCTGCTTTGACTACGGTTACCAGGTACCCTATGCCGGAGTTGCGAGGGATGTAGACCTCGGCGGTGCCATTGATCAGTGGTGGGGCCGTGATGACTGGAGTATTATCATTGACGTCGAGGATGATTACCCGAACCGTAGCATTACTCTGCAGCGAGGGTAGGCCACCATCCTTGGCCAGAACCTTGAATTCGAATGCCTTGGTCTGCTCGTGGTTGAAGGATCGCAGCGCATAGATGTCACCCGAGTTGGGGTTGATGGAGACATAAGTGAAGACAGGCATGTCCCGCACCTGTGACGGCACTATCTGGTAGGAGACACTGCCATTGAGACCCAAATCGGGGTCTCTGGCAGACACAGAGAGCAGATAGGCGCCGGGCGTGTTGTTCTCCTGCACAATGACCTGATAGTAGGGCTTGGAGAAATGCGGGTGATTGTCATTCTCATCGGTGATTCGCACAGTGAAGGACTTGGCACTCTGAAGCATGGGCACGCCACCATCGCGCGCCTGGATCGTGAGGTTATACTGGTCGTGTTGCTCGCGGTCCAGCCGCCCGTCTACCAAGATAGTGGAGAAGCTTTCATATTCCTGCAGCCGAAAGGGCACATTGCCAAGCAAACGGCACTGCACGCGCCCATTGAGGCCGGAATCGCGATCAGACACCCGAACCAGAGCAATCACGTAGCCCGGGGGGGCGCTCTCGCTCACTTCCACCAGCTCGCTGTTGACCGACAGCAGGTTGATGACTGGTGGGTTGTCATTGGTGTCCAGAACGCTGACTGTGACCTTGCAATGTGCTGGAATGGAGTTGGGCCCCAGGTCCTTGGCCTGAACATCCAGTTCGTACACGTGGCCCTCTTCATAGTCTAGAGCACCGGTGACCGTGACCAGGCCACTGTGAGGGTCAATTTGGAAAAGCTCACGTGTGCGGTCATTAACGTAGCCGTAGAAGGAGTAGACCACCTGGCCATTGGTGCCCTCGTCTGGGTCGCTGGCGTTGAGGTGGATGACGGGCGTGTTTGGAGGTGAGTTCTCCGGTACGCTCACTGAATAGGTGGACTCGCCAAACACGGGGTTGTTGTCATTGGAGTCGGTCACCTTGATGGTGAGGCCGACAGTGCCCAGAAGCGGTGGTTCACCTCCATCCAGAGCAGTGATGCGAAAGCTATAGTGCGACTGCATCTCGCGGTCCAGACTCTTCTCCACCACCAGTTCGGCAAAGCGTGACCCATCGCCGCGGGTCTTAATTTCCAGGCCAAAAAGCTCATTAGGTGTGAGTTCGTACATCTGCACGCCAAAACTGCCCGAGTCCGGGTCGTAGGCACTGTCCAGCGGAATGCGTGTGCCAGGGCTTGCCGCCTCTGAGATCTCCAGTTCGATCTGTGCCGCTGGGAAGCTGGGCGCGTTGTCGTTCAAGTCCTTGATTTCCACCTTAATCACACAGATTTCCATTGAGCTGGACATGACCTCGAGTGAGATGATGCACTTAGGGCTCTGGCGGCACAGCAGGTCGCGATCGATCTTCTGTTTGGTGACCAGCAGGCCTGAGCTGGGGTTGATGTCCACTAGGTGCGGAGCTGAGTTAGACACCACACGGAAGGCAGAGGCTTGCCGTGGGTCCAGCGCGAAGCCCGCCTCGCGCGCGTCCTTGGCCACGTTGGCGATCACCGTCCCGGCGCGCTGCTCCTCTTCTACCGAGTATTTGAGGTTAATGAGGGCGGCTGCCTGCGTCCACAGTACCGCCAGCAGCAGCAGCACCGGCAGCAGGAGCGTCTCCATGGCTGCGCGGGGCTCTGCTTTGCCTCTCCTCTCCACACCCCTCCGAAGCCTACGCCGCCGGCGCTCCAGCTTCCCGCTGACTCCGGCAGCCTGTTGCGCACGCCCTGGGGCCCCGGAGGCCACAGGAGGAGTCCCACCCAGCGCGGCCCGCCGGCGCGGTGGAGACACCCGCGCTGGCTCCAATGTTGAAGTTGTGACGGACTCTGCGGGGACTCGCAGCGGACCTGGGGGCCCCGGGGAACCAAGGGAGTGGCGCGCGGCCCCGAGCCCCCTCCCTCCAGCCCGGCTACTCAGTTTTCCTTCTTCGAAGTTAGCCGGGCGCGACTGTCCGCAGCGCTGCAGGGCTGCAGATCCAACGGCGTCTGAGCTGCCGGATTTATGTACGGTTGAGTCCCGACCGCACTTGGGGCGAAGACCAGCAGCACAGCGGGGGCGCAGTCTCTCAGGCACTACCCAGCTCGCCGCAGCGTACCAGCACTGGGGCTGGCGAGCGGGTTGTCTGTGCACCTGGCATGCGCAAGAACCTCCCCCCAGAGCTCCTGGCTCACTGCAGTGAGAGGACCCGCCTGTAACGTGCCCTCCAGGGTTGGCGGGGGGGCACAGTGTTCTTTTTTGAGGCCGGTTCTGAAGAGGGGTCGCTGGCGGGAGTTTGAGTTGCTGTCAAGCGCTGCAGGCGCTGGGGTATCTGACTGAGCCGATGGTAGTCCCCGGCTGGCAGGGGAAGGGGGAGGGGAAAGAGGCAGCTGAAACAGGAGCGTACTGCCTCGTGCTGAGGTTAGCTTTGGAAAGCTTGTGGGCGCGGCTGTCCAGGATTTGAGGTGGGC
Source organism: Cynopterus sphinx (assembly GCA_030015415.1). Classification (NCBI taxonomy): domain Eukaryota; kingdom Metazoa; phylum Chordata; class Mammalia; order Chiroptera; family Pteropodidae; genus Cynopterus; species Cynopterus sphinx. Next base: position 54,724,446 of record CM057388.1, read on the forward strand.
ATTGAGTCCCCACCACAGAGCAATTGGACTGCGGGCGTTTGCGTCTCAAAATTCAAAGTTACCAGCACAGCCTGAACCTTCAAAACAAGTTTGTGGAAACCGGGCAATGGCAATTTGTCCAAGAAAATTGAAGTCCCGGTTTTTCCAATGACCGGAGAGGTGGGGGCGGGGAATGGGGAAGAGAGGGGAAGCGACAACAGTACCGGGCAGGAGAGGCTGGGCCGCCGCCGCGGATACGGGGGCTTCTCCTCCTCCCTGGGTCTGGGCCGGGGTGTCGCTTCGAGGAATGCCGCCGCCGTCGCCGCTGTGAGAGGAAGCCCTCCTATCTTAATCAAATGTTGCTGGGGACTGCTTCATCAGCTGCCACGACCAACGGTTATGTCGACTCCAAAGTTTACTTGCAGGAGTGTCTTGATTCCATCTTCCCAGAGAGGCGCTGGCCGTGCTGTATTGGGCTCCCTTCTTCCCAGGCACTCTTGCATTCAGGAGGTCTGTCTCGCTCTCTTTTTGCATCGGGTGGTTATGAATGTGTGAACGAGAGGAAGAGAGAGTGTGCGGTGTGGAGTGTGAGCAAGCAGGAGTGGGAGGTTTCGGATCTGCGATGAACCCGCTCAGCCAGAATACCGCCGAGAGCGACGCGCTAAAGGCCAGTGCGGGGGTAGGGACGTGGCTGCCAGTGCCCCCGGGGCAAGCCCGGCATGGTGCGTGGGAGCCGTGCTACCTTCTGCGCCGGGTTCGTCCGTCTCCTCTATGCGCCCGCCGCTGCCACTACTGCAGCTGCTGCTGCTCCTCCCGTTGCCGCAAACTACTGACGGTGGAGTCTGGGGAGAGAAAGAGAGAGCAGGAGCTGCAGAGATGGGCTACGCCAGGCTCTAGCCAATCACAGCGGCGCCCAGTGGGCCCTGGAATTTGGGCGGGGCCAAGGCCAGCCGGAAACTTACACACTGGTGGGACCAACTGGTACCCCGGTCCGCACAGCCCAAGCGGGAGACTGCAGAGGCTAGGTTGGCAGGCCAGGGAAGGCCAAGAAGGCAGAGTAGAGAGGGGAGGGTGTGGGCTAGCACTGCAGCTGAACCTTTCTAGGAACTGTGCGCATCTCGTGTTTGTAGAGATTGCAGGAAATATGAAGAGGAATTGATTCTCATCGTGTTTATTTCCCTCACGTATCTTCATATCTTGACTATAATTTTCATATTCATATTCTCTCTCTCTCTCTCTCTCTCTCTCTCTCTCTCCCCTCTCCTCTTCTTTCCTCCCCTCTTCTCTCCTCTCCCCTCCCTCCCTTTCCCTTTGTCTCTTCACCCTGGGTTTGTCTGTCTCTCTTCCTCTCTTCTCCTTCCTGGGCAGTGAAAGTAAAAAAGGGAAGAAGAAAGCGCCCTCAAGGTGGTTATTTATCCAGATTTTAGCGGTTGAGCCTTTACTTAAGCTGACAACCACGGCAGCTACCTTCCCGGACCATCAATCCCCATCCCTCCTTCTGAGCAGATGCAGCACTCTCCCATCCCTGCACACCCCAGTAGAGCCCCTGGCCCGGTTTCGGTTCTCTCTTGTCTGTTGCATGTTAATCAAATGTGATCTCTGGAGCAGGGACTGAGCAGTAGAGAGGGCTTGGCACATTTCGTTGCCTCTCACCTCACCCTGTTGGAGAATTCAGCTCCCTATAAATTGTACGTTTGAGAAGAGCTGATGTAGTGGACGCCGCCGCGCCACTCCAGGAGAGCGCGAGCTAAGAGGGAGGTGCTGGGCGATCGCGCAGTCTGCTTAGGTCGCCCGCAGCTGATGTCGGCACTGTGTGCGGGGCACCCCAGCCTTCCCGCGGGGCCTCGGTCTCAAGGGGCTGCCAACTCCACTCCGGCGATAGTGGTAACAGCAGCATTTGCCAGTGCGGGGAAGCGGGAGGCCAGAGTGGCTAGACTGACATTAAACTCTGCTTGCCTTCCCGACTGAAGGCGCCCTAGGGACCAAGAGGGAATCCTCCCCACCCAATACAGAGGCTCTTAATTAAGGTCACCGACAGGAGGAATCAAAAGCACCCCGTTGAACAAGTTCTTTGTGTGTGTGTGTGTGTGTGTGTGTGTGTGTATGTGTGTGTGTGTGTTTTAATCATAGATTGGGAGTGGAGGGGACTAGACTCTGAATTCACAATTCTTGGAAGGGTAAACCTCCCTTCTGAGTGAGTCGTGTCGTATATTTGAGAGTCTTGGTTGAGCAAACTCATAATTAGCCCAGCGACATTGTTCTGAGCCTTAATTAAAATGAGACTCACTTTGCCCTTAAAAAAAATTAAACAAGAAAAGGAAAAAGGCATTTGAACACATAGATTTTCTCAAAACTGCCATCTTCTTGCAGAGAACAACCGAGCTGCTTAAAAAAAAAAAATGTATCTGTCCAAGAGAAGCTAGTTTAGCAGCCTTTACCTTGGCGGGTGTAGGAAAAAGACAGCTTCCTTCTACAGAAAGGAATTATTTAGGGAGTGATATTACGATCCCCTGAACGTGCATCTGAGACCTAGGGGAGGGCGTGGGGTATCTGATCCGTGTGCTGCGTGGAGGTCGTTTCATTCTTTCCCATTAGGATGCAATTCACCCAGAGCATCACGGAGAAAATCGAAGCATCTGCGATGAGTATCATTTAATTTGGTTATTTAGAGATGCGGATGGACAGCAGAGTTGGCCCGTCCTGCTTTCTGCAGACCTTGTTGGAAAAATGGGTAAGAAGTGGAGGAGAGTGACAACATGGCAGGCAGCGCGGGCGCGCTTCGTGGGCTCCGCATAGAGAAGGGCTCCATCTGTTTTATCACAGTTATTTACCTTTGATATCAATAAATGGGAATGAAGTGCAATTTGGTCTAATTTAAAAGACCTAAAAAGGCATGTGAAATGGGTTTGCTATCTGATCACGGGATGTGAGTTCGGCATTTGACAGCTTTCTAAAATATTGCGTGGACTATTAAACAAAAACAATTAGCAGCATGCTAAATTGTTTGTTTGCATGCTACGCTTTGAAGCTTTTAGCTGTAAAGTTTAAGGCAATATGTTCCCCTTTCAATTAAAAAAGGATGATGCTGCTTCCTTGTGGCAAAGGCTGTCAGGAACCCTCTGATCAATAAAAGTAAACTGGCGCCTCCACGGCTTGATTGAGCGGGAGCAAAGAGTCTGAGAAGTAGCCTCTGCCATTAACAATCCCCCAGGTAAGGAGAAACTGAAGAATTACTCAGGTAAAATGATTAACGTTGCCGAGCATCTAAAAAGATTCACACAAGATGAGAAGGCTGCGAACCGTTTAACTTGGGGAGTGCTAATAGAATGTCTATATTCTTCTGTCTTTTAAAGATAAATAGGAGAATTTAATTCATGTACAATGTCATTACCTTTGTAAGTGCAATCACATTGTAAAGACACGTTCAGCATTTGCAAAGACAAACACACTCTTCGCTAAAGAGATGACACCGGTTTCCCTGTTCCTGCTCACTGTTCACACCCTAGGCATTCCTCCTTTCCATGCAGAGCATTCCAAATATTTGCAGCTATACCAAACCACTTTTACAAAAGCTAGATATTAGGGGAGGAAGAGGCATGCGCCTCTGCTTCTCTTCTTTCCTATCACTCCCAAGTTCAAAGTGAAAATTACAACTCCCTTCTAAAAAAATAGCTCTTCCATCCCCCCCACCAAATCTATTTCTATAGATAATACTAACACTGTTTGCTCTCAATATATATTTTTCCAGTAGGAACACTTAATCATTATACTCCAAAAATGCTATTGAGTAATCGAGTGTCTGAAAACACGTTCATAATCAGGAATTTATTAATTAACTAAATAAAATCATTCTGCATGAGGATAAAAAAAAGAAAAGAAAAAAGAAAGTCCTCAGCTTCCTTTTACTTCAATCCTGAAGAAAGCACCGCCTCCTCAGCCTCTTTAGAGACACAAGAGAGACATCTAGTGACCATCTTCAGTATTTTTGATCCAATCTTTGTTAAGAAACACTAGGTCCTGGGTACCAACTACAGTGCTGGGCAGCCAGGGAACGCTCTCTGGGTCAAAGCAGCAATTTGGTTCACTGAAACCAAATCAAAATTGATATTATTTTATCTTTAAAATGTCAGGCATGCCGCAGAAATAACTTTGAATGCCAAAGGAAGAAGACCAAATGGGTATAAGTATAGGATAAAAAGGTTTTGTTCGAAAAGGTTAAAATTGATGGTTGGAACTAAGAAACCGGAATATGAGGGCTATAGCACTGACAAGTTTAAGAAAACTGTTTTAGATGTGTTTTCTAAAATGTTTGCTTCATGCTCCAAAGATATTAATTTTCAAATAACTCCATTCTCTCTCTCTTCCTTCCAACCCTCATCACTTTCCTTACTACAGAAAAATGGATTATCTTCTATCTTGGCTTTTGTTGCATCTCATGAGCATTATATTCTACTTGACTAATTTGACCAATTCCCTGATAAAGTTCTTTTAGAAAGAAGCTTGATTTAAAAATAACCAAAGTCAAACTTTTCCAGCCTGCAAATCAGATTTCCTTATTTATATTACAATGTCTAGAGCAGAGAGAATCAAAGAATGAAAATGGAGGAAACAGCACAAACCTGAAAAGTGTCATTGTTAAAGTCACCATCTTATTTAATTTTTACAATATCCCTGGAAGATAAAGAGACTTTGCAAGTGTGGAAGCAGAGTTGCAGAGCAGTTCAATGATTTTTCAAGATGGCCTCATTACATAAAACTTAACCACTTTCCTCATAAAATAAACAAGTGCTAGCTATGTGCCCAGCTTTGTGTTAAAGACAGAGAATTATTTTTGTATGTACCCAGTATTGTATTAGGAATGGAGAATGTTTGTTTTAAAAAGATAGTATTTGCCCCCTTGAAGTTGATCACTTTGTTGATTATTTTAATAGCAGTGTGTACTTTTATGTAGTATAGATTTTGTTAGAGGAGGAACTAGGATGAGATATCATGTTGTTCCCGCCTGTCCAAAGGATAACAGTGACAGCCAGGAAACTGTAGCAGAAAAACAAATAGAGAAGAAAGTGTTTCTTAAGTGCTAAAATTGTTCGCCATGGCCCTGATGCCTACCTTTTCCAAGAAATGCAACAGAGACCAAGGACAGTGGTAAAAAAGAGACAAAAAGCTTTTAATCACTCCAAGACTTTATATTTTGACAAAGCCAGCAACTCTAAACAAATTATGCCTGAGCCCCACTCCACGCTTATCCCCTACCTTTAGGAATGTCACTTCCCACAGGGCCAAACCCCTACTGCTCCAAAACTCATAACTGTCCCTAAATAAACATACACCACGGGGACCATTTAATTAGAAAAGGCTAAATCAGCAGATACATTTCAATAAATGACATTGCTCTCTAACACCTTCTGTACTACCCTGCAGTGACTACCTGTGATGTTTTGACAGCATCATTTGGGCTTATGGTATTATTACCTCAACCTTTTCATGTGAGTTTCTGAGTGGGTCCCAAACGCTATTTTCCTAGATGCAAACCCATGCCAACCGTTATTGTTCCCCACCGCTACTACTTTAGAAAACAGAAAGCTCTCCCTTCAAAGGCACTCTGATCAGATCATGCCCAGCCTTCCCACTGCGGCCTCTCTCATACCAAGGAGGAGTGACATTCCAAGTCCCCCAGGGAAAGTCCCTTATTGACACCTTGGAGGAAAAAAACTAACATCAAATAAAAGATATTGAAAGCCAATTGAAATATGAAATGAAAATGTAGAGACTAGGGTCCCTCTTTTAGTCCAAACCATATTTTTTACAGTGCTTCTCTCAAACTCTAGTGCTACAACCTAGTAGGTAGATCTTAGGGACCTGTATGCCATGTGTAAATTCCTGAGATTAGAGCTCTAGATAAGGGCTTGGCTTTTGACTCCCAGTGTAGACTTCTCTCACAGTCTCTTCTGCTATTTCTGGAGTGGTTCAAGTGGAACAGGAAAAGAGGCAGGAATATTACTGGAAGTAATGAGTGAGGATACTACAAGACCCCTGAACAAAGTATAAGCCCTACAAGATGGGTCTTGAAGATAAGCTCTCCAAAAAAAAAAAAAATGTCTATCTGGTTACCTGGACTTATAGGAGGCTGAGATTTTTTTTAGAGATGTCCACAGGACTAGAAAAACAAACTAAACCTTTCAAGACTTCAAGATATTTGGTGATGCAACTGGGGTGACTACTTCATGCTATAGCACCCTTTCACATTAAGTTCAAACACACAATAGCCAAATAGCTGATGAAAAGTAGAACATAAAGTCAAACTGATTAACCAACTTTCTGGGTTTCTTTAGGTATCTTGGGCAAAAGATGATCTCAGTTGAAGATGCTGGATCTGTTAGATACTCTCTAGTTCTCGATACTCAGGCTGGGCTTAGGTTCCCTCTTGGTTCACCCAAAGCTTCTCCCAGAACTCAGAAGAAACGTTCTGTAGCTCCCTGGGAGTTCTAGCTGCTCCACTGACTTATTGTTCACTGAACTAAGAAACTTCCCAGTTGGTTAATATCAACTAAACAAGGAAAGAAAGAAAACGTATATATAAGTTTTCTTTCTTTCCTTGTTTAGTTGATATATATATATATATATATATATATATATATATATATATATATATATATATAAAGAATTGTCAGTTTGACAGCTGCAGTTACATTACCTGGGCCAAATGCAAGTACCAAAGACATGTCACTTATGCCACTAACAAAACAATGCACAGTACCTGTTCAGATTGACAAACCCTGGGGTAGAGTACAGTAAACTGAATGAGGAAGATCCCAGAAGGAAGAATAGAGTCACAAAGGGGACAGATAGAGCACACGTGACAGAAAAATCATTTTATTGGCAGAGAAAAACAATGGATTACCAACTAGGAAAGCATCCCAATTAGAGGTTCAAGAGATCGCATATTTGTGCACTGGACTTGGGGAAGGGAAGCATATCAATTTATATATATATTGCCTACACCTTGGGCGAGAATGGCCATAGAGAACCAATAACCTTTCTTTCAAAAGATTGGAGTTGGGAGAGGTAAGGAAAGAGAGTATCCTGTATCACAGGAGACACCAGCTGGGCTAAACTGGGCTGGTTTCTTTCAGCAAAGATCACAAAGTGCAGCAACATCAGTACTAGGCAATATCCACTCAATAACCTAGGCAGCAATGATTAAATTAATTCTCATGCCTAATGATGGGTTGGTGAGAGAACTAACAGTTTTAGAAGGGAATGGGCCAAGCTTGAGGTCCTTGCAGCTCTGCGTGTTCTCAGCCCTGGGAAATGGAGAAACTGGAGAATGCCTCACTGTCTGGCTGTGCAGTTTCATTTGGGGGAAGAGGCAATCAGTTCTGGAAGGCTGATGGAAAAGAGTGGACAGGATGATAGCTCAAAGTGAGATCCATCAATGACTTCATTGCAGGCCCAGCCAAACAATCAAAAGCAAATAGTCAGGTTCTGAAATCAATCCTTCATGAGATGGTGAGCCAGCTAGTGGAGTTCACATGGGGTGGAGTGGGAAGGAGGTTGAGAGGGAGGGCATAACATTCTCTCTTTCAAGCCACCCACCAAAGCAAGCAGCTGCATTTCCTTTTAACAGCAGATTTAGTTTCTAGTAAAATCAGAACTGCAGTCTCCTAGCAGAACAAAACAATGACCATCTGCTGAGCCTCCAGAACATCCTCCCCGCATTCCACCCCCATCCAGCTCTCAGATTGCAATCCAAGAGTCCAGAACCAGGTCATTCAGAAAGAAATGGTAAAGTGAAAATAGACAGACTTAGCCGGAAGATGAGAAGTGAGAAAAACTGGGTCTAATTTCTTATATCCATGGAGGATGTGATGAGAGAAACAAGAAACCCCTTCTGGTTCCTGGCACCATTGCAGGAGTGCAGTAGACTTAGTTATATTAATGAAAAATGTATTTAAAATTAAGATCAGTGTGCAACTTCTAGTCAGCCTAGAATTTGCTGCTGTGAGAGACCATTGAGGGAAGTATAGTAACTACATCTTTAAGGACCTGAATAATTTTATAGTTATTAATAATTTGTTAGTCATGCAATGTAAGTGAACACTAGCAAGATAGTCAAATTGCATGCTCCATAGCAAAGATCATGGTTATATCAGGGGAAAATAGGTAAAGCTTCTCTTCAATGTCAGTATATATGAAGACACCTTCCACAGACCACTCTTCCTAATGTAAAAAGAATAGAAATTACATGTGTATCTCTTTACATTAGGAAGAGGGGTCTGTTATACATTCATATGACAGATCGCCATACTTAATCTCTTATCCATGAAATCACCATATTAAAACTCCAGCATAGCTAATCACCTACAAGAGTTAGAACTCCCAATTCTTAATTTCACATTTTTCCTTGTACATTAAGGAGATTTACACATGGGCCTCCCTTCCTTTATAATTAGGACTCTGAATATTACTTAGTAGACCATTGACCTGTTCCAATGTAGTTTTAGATGTTTCTAGCCAAGGAGAGTAAAAGATGCTTAATTTAATTTCCTTTTCCCATAAATAAATAAATAGCTGTCACACATCCAGAACAGCAGGGCTCATGAATAGCTTTGGAATATGAAGATCAATGAAACCTGGTCATCTCTTGAGGAGAAGAGATCTACATGTTGTTTAACCAAAAATTTCCTACCATAGGCAACCCCTGGCCATCAGGAAGCCTTTGAAGACCCATCCAGGTTTCTTTTTCAGTCTTGTTTGATCTCCAGTGAACATTATAATTTTTTCAACGCAGTTTTATAAATGTAAATTACTCCATAAATGCAAAGTAATTATGTCCAGCCTCAGCAACTAATTTCTGATTTCTGGAAGTTCACATAGATTAGTCTAAAATGAATGATATACAGAACAGGATAATTCAAACTCTAAAGCAGATTGACTTGTAAGGATGATGGCTATGATAATGACTATTTCTTCCCTGTTTCTTCAATTTCTCATCCTAGTAACTAATATTTGCACATGAAAGGACTTTCATGTTTTGACAGATCCTTATGTAATTAATACAGGTCTCTTGCCAATTGTAATTAATCATGAACCTAACTTCAGTTTATCTTTTCCCCCATTTATGCCATCACCATAAAGAAATATTACTCTGGATTAAAGTGTATTTACTTAATGTTAAAGACTGAGAATACATAGCAGTTTGAGATGTGGATCTTGCTGTCTAAGGGCTTAGAACCTAGTTGTGGGTATCATGAAAGAATTACAAGTACAAGGAAGTATTTATCGGGTATCAGAGCAGCAGTATTCAGCATTCATATAACTTAAGTCTCAAGAAGTGACTAATGACTCTAGAAGCCATAGAAAAGTCTTTTAAGTGAGGAAAAGAGTGTAAAGGCACATAATCTGCAGTAAATTCATTACGTTAGGAAAACAATGAAGAATACTGTTTGGCTGAAGTATTCTACAAACACCATTGAAATGATATGGTGAAGTTACAAGCTCTCAGACTAAACAGATCTGAGTTCAAGTCCTGTTTCTACCATTTCTCTAGTTGAATGACCTTGGGCCCATTAATATGGTATCTATTTCATGAAGTTTTGGGTTACATGAGATGAAACCTGTAAAGTGAGATGATATCTGCATAGCACTTCACGTTTTATATGCCTAGCTAAGAGTAAATAACTCAATATTTTTAGCTGTTATATTTACTGAGCACCACAATATGACAGATACAATTCGAGGTGCCAGGCTACTATTAAAGAAGAGATAGCCTCACACAGTGGAATAATGGAGGTTGAGGTTGTAAAGATAGGTAGAGGCTACTGTTCAGAGCTTGAGTGCTAGAATGAAGAATTAGAACCTTACAATGAAGGCCAGTAGCATCATCAAAGGTTTTGGAATGGGGTGATAACTAAATATCAATTTTATAATTTGTGGTTTACTTAGAAATAATAAATCAGGTTGGTTTTCTCTACTTTCCACTAGTTTGTCTACATTTTAGATTAATTCATGAATTCTTACACAAGACAAATTCAAGTACAGCATGTATCAGAGCAGTTTAACCAGAGTGAGCTCAGGAGCCACGGCTACTAAGAATGGGCAGCAATGGTGAGACTTGAATTATTTCAAATCAGAGGAGGCTGGTATCAGCAATAGCATCTGAATGTCCGAGGCACTGTGTTCAAGAAATTCACAAAGCTCCAAAATATTTCAGAGAATGAGAGGACAGGATATGTCAGCAGAAGATTCCAGGTAACAGACGCAGATAGAGTCTTATACTGCTGATTCAAAGAGAACTGGCTGTTAGTGACAGAGGGTACAGTGAGTAGGATCTGTGAATTGGAGGCTACACAGTTACCTAGGGTACATCTCTAACACATTTCATGCTACAATAAAGTAACTTTACAGTTTGTGCAAAACATTTAAATTATTTTATGTGTTTTTTTCCACAGTAATGTGCTATTTGACTTTAATGAAGGAAAATTACAGATACCAAGATACAAAACTAAGAAAACAGAAAGTGAGCTGCAACCGTGAAGAAATAATGAGAACATGGAGAACAATCTTTTTTAATTGTTTATTTTATTTTTTTAATTTTATTTTAATTAGTTTCAAGTATACACTACATTGGTTAGATAATTATATAGTTAATAAAATGATCCCCCTAATTGCTCATTCTCTCCTCCGGCTCTCCACCTAGCCATTACATTAATGCTAACTGCATTACTTATGCTGTGCTCCCATTCCTGTGACCATCTATCAATTATTAACTTGTACTTCTTTAACCCTTCACCCCATTCTCCCAGCCCTCAAGCCCTCCCATCCCCTCTGTCCATCACCAGATTGTCCTCTGTATTTGCGAGTCTGTTTTTGATTCCCAGGTATGTTTTGTGTTTGATGCATTTGTAAATGGGATATTTTTCTTAATTTCTCTTTCTGAAAGTTCATCATTGGTGTATAAAAATGCCACTGATTTCTGAATATTTATTTTGTAACCTTCTACTTTACTGAATTCATTGATTGGTTCTAACAGGTTTTTGGTGGGATCTTTAGGGTTCTCTATATCTAGTATCAAGTCATGGGCAAATAACAAGAGATTTACTTCTTCCTTTCCAATTCAAATACCTTTTATTTCTCTTTCTTGTCTGATTACTTTGTCTAAGACTTCTGATACAATGTTGAAGAGGAGCAGTGAAAGTGGGGATTCTTGTCTTGTTCCTGATCTTAAGGAAAATGCTTTTAGCCTTTCCCTATTGAGTACTAGCTGTAGGTTTATCATACATGCTCTTTTTAATGTTGAGGTGTGATCCCTCTACACTCACTTTGCTGAAATTTTTATAATAAATGGATGATGAATTTTGTTGAACACTTTCTGCATCTATTGATATGATCATATGGTTATTATCTTTCAGTTTGTTAATGTGGTATACCACATTAATTGACTTGCAGATATTGTACCAATCTTGCACCCCAGGAGTAAATCCAACTTGATCATGGTGTATTATATTTTTAAAGTATTGCTGAATTCGGTTTGCTAATATTTTGTTGAAAATTTTTGCATCAATGTTCATAAGATATGTCAGCCTATATTTTTCTTTTTTTGTAATGTCTTTGGTTTTGGAATCAAGGTAATGATGGCCTCATAAAATGACTTAAGGAGCCTTCCCTCTTCTAGAATATTTTTGGAATAGTTTGAGAAGAATAGGTATTAATTCTTCTTTGAATGTTTGGTAAGATTCATCTGTGAAGCCATTTGGTTCAAGAATTTTGTTTTTTGGAATGTTTTTGATTACTGATTTGATTTCATTGGTGGTAACCGGTCAGTTCAGATTTCTATTTCTTCTTGGCTCAGTCTTGGGAGATTGTATGTTTCCAGATTATCTGATTTGTAAGCATATAATTGCTTGTAGTATTTTCTTATGAATCTTTGTATTTCTGTGGAGTCTGTAGTAATTTCTCCTCTTTCATTTCTGATTTTATCTATTTGAGTCATCTATTTTCCTTGATGAGTATGGTTAAGGGTTTGTCAAGTTCATTTATCTTTTCAAAGAAACAGCTCTTGGTTTCATTAATCTTTTGTATTTTTTTTTTAGACTTCGTTTTGTTTATTTGTGCTCTGATCTTTATTATTTCCTTTTTTCTACAATCTTTGGGCTTTGTTTGCTGTTCTTTTCTAGTTATTTTAAGTGTAAGTTTAGATTGTTTATTTGAACTTTTTCTTCTTTCTTGAGGTATGCCTGTATTGCTATGAATTTCTCTCTTAAGACTGTTTTCACTGTGTCCAATAGATTTTGAGTGGTTGTGTTTTCATTTTCATTTGTCTCTAGATATCTTTTGATTTCATTCTTGATCTCATTGATAAACCATTCATTGTCTAGTAGCATGTTATTTAGTCTTGATGTGTTTGTGTATTTTCCAGTTTTTTCTTGTAGTTGATTTCTAGTTTCATATCATTGTGATCAGAGAATACAGTTGATATGATTTCAATTTTCTTAAATTTATTGTTTGTGTCCTAACATGTAGTCTATCCTGAAAAATATTTCAAGTATGCTTAAGAAGAAGTATACTTTCCTGTTTGGGGGTAAATTGTTTTGAAAATATATGTTAAATCCATTTGGTCTAGTGTGTCTTTTAGGCCCATTGCTGCTTGTTTAGTTTTGTCTGGATGATCTGTCCATTAGTGTCAATAAGGGGTTAAAGTCTCCTACTATTAGTGTATTACTTTTCATTTCTCTTATTATGTCAGCTATTAATTTCTTTATGAATGTGGGTGCTCCTATGTGGGGTTTGTATATGTTTACTAGGGTTATGTCTTTTTGATGTATTCATCATTTTGTCTTTGTCTCTTATTATAGCCTTTGTTTTAAATCTACTCTGTATGATATAAGTATTGTTACCCAGGCTTCTTTTTTTCATTTTTATGTGTGGGAATATCTTTTTCCATCCCTTTACTTTTAGTCTGTGAGTGTCAGTTGGTCTGAAGTGGGTCTCTTGTAGACAACATATGCAAGGGTCTTGTTTTCTTACTTATTCAGCTACCCTATGTCTTTTGATTGGATCATTTAAAAAATTTATATTTAAAGTGATTATTGATAGGTACATAGCTATGGCCATTTTTCGTAACTTTGCCCATCCTACTGGCTTCCTTGTGGCTCTTTCTTCATTTTATCGGATGTACTTGTTATGATCAGTTGGACTTCAAGTGATTCTCATGTTGATTATTTGATAATTTGTTTGTAATTTCAATGTGGACCTGGGAGGAGACAAAACCTGCTTTTACCTAGTTTGTCATCTTCCCCTTTCTCTTGATAACAATCTTCTTGATTTGATTTTTCCAATTAATGTGTTTTTACCTTTTATTTTTTGTACCTTAAACTAAATCTTCAATCACACTGCCTTAGTTATGGTTTGGATGATAGACTTGGGCTCTGGGCCTGGACCTAGAGTTGGGTCCCATTAGTAGATCTAGTTGTGAATAGCTGGAGAAGGCAAAGGCAACAGTTAAAACAATGAGACTGACATGGAAGACTATTTAGAATGTGTTGCCCTAACACTTTTTAGTAAATGTTCCTTTAAATAAAATGTCCTATTGACTGAGATCTTGGAGTCTCTTTTGCAATAAAAATATTTTATGGTAGTAGGTGTTTGGAAAAAAGAGATAACATTTGAGTGTTTAGGAAATTTTTCTTAACTTATTATTCATTCATTTGGCAAAGATTTATTGAGCTCCTACTGTGTGCTAAGCACTAGGAAAGGAGAATGGACAAGACAAACAAAAGCATGGTTTCTGTCCTCATGCAACTTTCAGAATAGTGGGGAAAGACTAAAAAACAACAGACAAACTGATACCTATGACAATTTTAAGTTATAATAAGTAATATGAAAGAAACAGAGCTGGGTGGAAATCAAGATAATGATGATAATAGCCAAGCACTCTTCTAAGTGCTTTATTCACCATAACTAATTCTCACAACAACCTTCTAAATTATGTACTATTATTATGCCTATTTTACTAGGAAACATAAAGAGAAGCCAAGTAACTTGCTTTGGGTAACATTGCTAGTGGTGGGGAGAGCAGAAAATGGCTATTGTAGAGGAGGTTGGAGAAACCAACCTTAGAGCATATGGTCAGGAAAGACCTCTCTCAGAAAATAACAATATGAGTTCTAAAGACCATCTAAAGCAGTCTACACTGATAAGAATTCAATAAATGCCAAGAAATGACCTTTCAAGCAAATTTGACTTTCTTCAAGATATTTGTTAGTGAGTAGACCAGGTAAAGATTTTGTAGAAGCAATATGAGCTTTGTCCAAATATTACACATTGTACATAAAAGAAGAAGAAGAAGAAGAAGAAGAAGAAGAAGAAGAAGAAGAAGAAGAAGAAGAAGAAGAAGCAGCAGCAGCAGCAGCAGTGGAGGAGGAGGGGGGGAGGAGGAGGAGGAAGAAAGACCAGGAAGCAGAAGTTAGTATAAGACCAAGTGGTAGAAATGAAAATAATTAATTATTGGAATCTTAACAGCATATCTGTAAAAATGCACATTGTTATAGTTGCACACTCTTGGAGATGGAAGGTAGTGGAACTCTCCTGTGCAATCTCACAATTTCCATCTCTATAAGATCTCATGACTGCACCAGAAGCGTATGATGTATTTCAGGCCTATGACATCTTTCTTTAGGACTTTCCTTGGCATGATGAAAATTACATGTGTTTAAGAGCAGCCAGATGACCAACACTAAAAACCAGTCTCTTCCATGTGAATTTAAAGCAAGCCTGACTTTGAGAGTGATCCAGCAAATGATAGCATTCTTGGTGCTACCCACATAATTACTTTAGGCCTGACATGTGGACCAACACTAAGGTTCAGAGGATAATTCCTTTATGCAAGACTCACCCACCTTGCACTAGTTTTTAATTACCTATACAAAGGTAATCTGAAGCTGACGTCAGAAACATGGAAGAGCGAGAGAAGTCTCTAGATCTCTCTCCTTAAAATAATAATAAGCTTAACATCCAAAACCCAACAAATAACACCCAACTTGCACACAAGCACATCTGAGCACATAAGAGCTTCCATTGGTCAGATCCATAGGAGTCAGAGGAACAAAAATGCTGCCTCACACAGCTGCAGCTCCCTGCAAAAGGAAAGAGAAGGGAGAATTTGCAGCAGATTCCTGGAACAGCCCTGCCTGAGGAACCAGTGAGTTCCATGCAGTGAAGCCCAGGGACCAGGGCAGAAAGTGAGTGGGAACTAAGTGCAGAGGAGGATCATCTGGATCTTAGCAGACATGTTTGTGAAGCAGAAGGCTGAGACACAGAGACTAGAAACAACCCCACCTACCAACTAGAGCCTGCCCTCTCCACATCCCATATCTTCCCAGACCTAGCACCACAGAACCCCACGGGAATTTGAGCTAATGGTACCAAAACAAAATCCACTGATGGTACCATTGACTGAGTGAGGATAACTGAACATGACTTGAATATTTAATATACCAGAGAGAAAAAAGGCATTATCAGCCTCAAAGCAGAGATCTGAGAGGCTCGGACATCACCTACTGGAAATCTAAAGAAATACAACTTCTTATCAACAATCTAAAGAGAGGCCTCTATATAATAAATCATTCTGAACAAAAAGAAAAAAAGCAGAATACACTCCCATCAATGCCCAGGCATAGAAATAGTCCATCGAACACCATGAACAACCAGGGTGACAAGGAAGCTCAGAAAGAGAAAAATCTCCAGAAAATAAGTTTAAATAAATAAAAATATGTAACTTAAGTGACAGAGAATTTAAGATTGCACTTCTGAAAAAAAACTCAATCAGATGTAAAATAATTCAGATCAACAATTCCAAGAACTTAGAAATAATAAACCAGCAAAATGAGTTTTGTAGCAAGAAGATTGACTAAATAGAACTTCTGGATATGAAGAACACACTAATAAAGATAAAGAGTGAAACAGCAAGCTTAGGAAATAAAGAAGACCAGATGCAATAAAGAATCAGTGATCTTGAAGACAGAAATCTATAAATAATTCAGAAGAAAGAAGAGAGAGACAAAAAAATGAAAAACAATGGAAAAAATGCAAGAATTAGCTGACACCATTAGGAAATGCAGCATAAAGGCAATGGGTACATTAGAAGGTGAAGAGAGGGAGAAGGGAACAGAGAGCACACTCAGACAAATAGTTGACAAAAATTTTCCAATCTGAGGAATGAGCTGGATCTTCTAATCCAAGAAACAAATAGAGCACTCAATTATCTCAGCCCAAAGGGCCTCCTCCAAGACACATTATGTTAAAATTGTCCAAAATTAATGACAAAAAAGGAACTTTCAAGGTAGCCTGAGAAGAGAAGATAGTAACCTATAAAGGAAAACCCACTAGACTATCTTTGGACTTCTTCAGAACAATCCTTGTAAACAAGAAAGTTATGAAACCGAATATTTAAAATATTAAATGAAAGAATTCTCAACCAAGAAGAACATACCCAGTAAAGCTCTCCTTTAGGTATGAAGGAGAAATAAATACTTTTACAGACATATAAAAATTGAAATTCTCCACTATGAGGCCTGCATTACAGGAAATACTGAAACAAAAGGAAACAAATGGACAATAAGATATATAATTATAAGTAAGATGACTAACAGGAAGACAGAAGCAGAGTAGTGCAACCCTTATTAAGAACAGGGTATTACAAGCTTAAACAATATAAAGAGAATTACTTTTGAAAGTTAGAAATGAACATTCGGCATACATTGGAACAAATTGAGAAAATGATTATAGAAAAAGGGAGGAATCAAAGTTCCAGATTAGCAAGGGGGAATAGAGATAATGCACATGTAGAAGAAAACGGACTGTTGAATATACATAATTATCCTTTCCATATTCTTAATGGCAACCACACACCAAAGATCCAGAACTGAGATATATAACATAAAACAAGAAGAAACAGAGGGAAAATCTACAAAACCCCACCAAATTAAAAGAAAAAAGGACTAAAATTCAAGGACAAGAAACAATGGAAACACATAGTTACCAGAAAATAAAAGATAAAATGGCTATAGGAATAGCTCATATTTCAATATTCATTCTAAATGTAAAAAAAATTGAATTCTCCAATAAAAAGGCACAGAATTGCAGATTGAATTAAAAAAAAAAACATATGCTGCCTTCAGGAGACACATCTCAGTTCCAAAGACAAATATAGACTCAAAGTGAAAGAGTAGAAAGTGATAATCCAAGCAATGACATTCAGAGAAAAGTGGGAATAGTAGTACTAATATCAGACAAAATAGACTTCAAGATAAAAAAGGTAAAGGGAGATGCTGAGGGACACTTCATAATGATAAAGGGAGTCATGCATCAAAAAGACATAGCATTTACTAATATCTATGCTCCCAATCATGGAGACCCAAAATATATAAAGCAATTACTAATAAAACTAAAGGGAGAAACAGACCAAAACACTATCATAGTAGGGCATCTACATACCCTACTGCTAGAGATGGACAGAACAACCATAAAGAAAATAAATAAGGAAATAACATCCTTAAATGACACATTAAACCAACTAGAAACAATTGACATGTACAGAGCCCTTCATCCCAAAACAGCTGCTTATACATTCTTCTATAGTGTACATAGAACATTCTCAAGGACTGACCACATTCTGGGACACAGAGATAGCCTCAACAAATATAAGAGGGTTGAAATCATACCAACCACATTCTGTGATCATAATGCTTTGAAGCTGGAGAGAAACTTTAAAAAGAAAGTGGGAAGAACCACACATAAATGGAGATCAAACAATATGCTACTGAAAAAATGGCTGAGTCATAGAAGAAATAAAAAGTAAGATCAAGAGAACTGTACAAAATGGCTTAAATGATAGAATCTTCACTCATCTCCTCTTATGACCACTTCAAAGTTGAGACAGAAACATAGAGAAAACAGCAAGTATATTCTCCTGAAGGTCTAGATAAACAGAAGCCCTATGATTAGAAAGAGATATAAGAAATCACCCTGCAATGGTTGGAGGTAGGATAGGGTGAAGACACAAGCTTGTCCAGCTCCAGCAGCTGACAGGGACAGAACCCATGTCCGGAGCAGCTGGAAAGTGCATACAACTCTTAAAGGAGCTGTGTCTGCAACCAGATTTCATGGTGACAGACCTGTTCAATCTCAGTACCAACACTGGGTCAGCTGCTTGAGAGTCACCAGGGACTTAGGGGGATACTGAGTTGTAGGAGCGAGGGCCAGAGGAGAGGCTTTCTACTGGGTAGAGTTGCTGGTGGTATCCATTGTTCCTCTATTGAGGCCTTCCTTCTCCCACAGTGTGGACACAGAGCTACCATAACTGAGATGTAATCAAACTGAATAATAGAGGTCACTCTGCCCAGAGGATATCACCACACACCAAAATTAACTCAAAATAAATTGCATAAAAGAAAACATAGGTACTAAATTCATGGACCTTGGACTTAAAGAGAATTCTATGAATTTGAGCTCAAAGGCAACAGAAGTAAAAGCAAAAATAAATAAATGGGACTATATCTAACTAAAAAGCTTCTGCATAGCAGTAGAAACCATCAATGAAGAAATATACAACCACCAAATGGAAAAAAAGTTTTCAAGCAATGCCTCCAATAAAGGCCTAGTGTCCAAATATATAAAGAACACATACAACTCAATAACAACTACAAAATTCGATTAAAAAATGGTTAGAAGACCTGAATAGACACTTCTCCCAAGAAGACATACAAAAGGCCAACAAACTTATGAAAGGTTGCTCCTTTTCACTAGCTATTAGGGAATTCCAAATCCAAACCACAATCTCACACCTGTTAGAATGGTATTATCAACAAGATAAGTAGTAACAAGTGTTGGAAAGAATGTGGAGGAAATAGAACCGTCATACACTGCTAGTGGGACTGCAAATTGGTACAGCCACTGTGGAAAACAGTTTGGAGTTTCCTCAAAAACCTGAGTTGGTCCACTAATCCCTCTGTTGGGTATTTACATGCCCCCCCAAAAAAAAAACTTGAAAATATATATCTGGAAAGATATATGCACACCGATGCTCATAGTAGCATTATTCACGGTAGCCAGGATATGGAAGCAACTGAAGTGTCCTACAATAGATAATTGGATAAAGATGTGGTATGTATATACAATGGAATATTACTCAGCTATAAGAAGAGATTAATTACTGCTATTTGGATGGATCTTGAGATAACCATGCTAAACAAAATAAACCAAACAGAAAAAGTTGAAAGCCACATGATATCACTTATCTGTGGGATATAAACGTGAAAGGAACAAACGAACAGGACAAACAGAGACTCATGGACATGGACAATAGACTAGTGGTTACCAGAATGTAAGGGGAAAAGGACAGGGGGAAGTAGATGGGGTAAAATGGGTCAAATGTGTGGTGACAGAAAGAAATCTAACTATGGGTGGTGAACATGCAATGCAATAAGTATATGACTTACTTTTAAATTGTATTCTTGAAATTTATTGGATTTTGTTAATCAATGTAACTTCCCAAAAATTAAAATTAAATAAATAAATTAAGTAAAAGGCAACCCCTACTATCTCTTTGACCACAAAGGATGTAACAGACCAAGCACTTAATTTCATCTTTATCTTCAACCAAGACCCAGAACTGAAGTTTCCCATGAGGATGGATTATGGTGGCACCGAAACAGCAGTATAGATGGAACCAAGGAAATACATGGCAAGGCTCTCAGCATAGGTTAATGATAGGAAGATAGAGCAACCAACCAGCTTTACTATACTTCCTAGGTCTTATAAAGCACTGACTATAGTTTCGTAATGTAGTCAACTTGGAGGCCCTTAGTCTCTCTTGATACTTACATGTCTTCAGGCAAAGAATTGGAGTGTAGTTGGGCTACAGGATTAATCATGCCTTAGCTGGTCAGACCTACATTAATACACACACACACACACACACACACACACACACACACACACTTAGCATATTTAGGTGAGGCAACCCTTGGTTGACTTCACAGATTGCAAGAACCTTGTCAGTTTACAATCCTTTATTTTTTTATTTTTTATGCGTATAGCACCTGGTCTTCCTAGGTGGCCTCCCATCCAAGTACTAACCAGGTCTGACACTGCTTAGCTTCTGAGATCAGATAGGATCGGGTTTGTTCAGGGTAGCATGGCCATAGACAACCTATGTTATTAATACCTAGTTTTATTAATCATAATGGATAGGTATAGTTAGTCAAGAGTATTTCTGTTTAAAGATTCATTACTGTCAACCTTATAAATTTCTTTCAATAGCCCAGAAACAAAACCTCACTCCATAATCAAGCACCTCCCAAAGAATCAGGAAACTTCCAGAGAAAAGGATTTTTCTCAGACAAGAGAATAAATTCAACATTCTGTCTGTGGACGCCTGGCTGCTAGGATTGAGGATAATTTCTGCTGAAATCCCTCACCCCCAATTCTGGGTGATAGCAGCCCAGCTATAGTTCCAGAAGCTGAGGCTAACTTTTGTATGCAAAACTTTGGGGTATCTCAGCAGTTACAAATGACTAGGACCAAAGTTAAAATAGAAAATCACAGCAGTGACCAAGTCAGACTCAGATGTGAGGTAGTAATTGAAATTTCTTTAAGCTTGTTCTTATTCCCATACAAATGCAGCTCTATAGCCTTTAGATTCACTGACAGGCATAGCTTGGCTGGCCACTTTACAATGGTATCCATACCAAGTAGGCCCAACAATGTTTTCATATAACTGAAAAACACAAAAGATTATTTTTCCAGCCTTTCTTTTGTACTCCTATTTCAAAATATAGTGCCCCCAGAAGAGATTAGAAATCTGGGGAAAAAGAGACGAGAGAGAGAGAGAGAGAGAGAGAGAGAGAGAGAGAGAGAGAGAGAGAGAGAGAGAGAAATAGTTCCCCTTCTCTTTGACTGGGATTCATTTTTCTATCCCTAGTTCTCAGCCTAGAAAAATTTTGTGAGATCTCCAAAAATAACTTTGACCTACTCAAAGTGGTAGGGTGAAGTAAAACCCACAGAACACCTGTAATGCCATCTTCTTTTCCTTTCTATCACTCAAAATCCTCATCTCACAAAGAATATACTATGTCAGGCTTGACTAGAAAGTGAAGACAGCTCATGCCAGTGATGATAGATACTATTTTTTTTTAAATTGGCCTGTTTCCTAGTTTAGCATCACATTTGTGCAAAGGTTAAAAAAAGTATATAGAAAGATCACAAGCATAACTGACATAAGGAAGTATTCAGGACCAAATCTGATTCCTTGAGTATCCTATGATACCTTATCCTATGGTTTCCTTATATTCTTACATTCCTAGAGAACTTTGCTTTTTATAAAACACTTTCACATACACAGATGTATTTTAAATTTTCAATAACATTGTGAGATAAGGTAAAGAATATTATATTACAGACAAAGAAACCAAAGCTAAGATAATTAAGGGACTTGCCCAAGGTCATTCAGCTAGGAAGTAAAAAGAAGCCAAGACTCAAACCTAGCTTTGTCCAACTCCAAACTGAGTTTTCTTTCTGCTATACCCGTGGTTCACAATTTTCTTCATGAATATAAGTATTCCATTTCTGATAGAAATTTTCGGACTCCCACAAAAGAGGGTTATTCTTTTAGTAGGCAATGATTTAATAAAAAGAATTATGACAAGAATCCACTCTTAATTCAGTAATGTATTTAAATAAATTTATTTTTTATCCATAACAAACAATATATGTTTTAAAATATTAGTTGATCACATCACTTTTTTAGTCTATAGGCAATGCTTGGAGTATATATAAATTCATAGATGCTGCACAATGTTAGGGAATCACTTCACTAAGCCACCAAGGCAAGAGAACATGATTCTTACTCTGACCATTAAACAATATTAATGTGGTGATTACATGCTTAGGTTCTGGAATCAGACTTTCTGGGATCACAATGATATCTACACTGTGTAGATGAAGGTACCTGATTCTGATACTTAGTAGAGATACTGCCTTGGGCAAATTACTTAATCTTTCTTTGTCTCAGTTTTCTCTCTTTGAAAGTGGGATAATAATAGTACTTAGCTCTTAAGGCTGTTGTGAAAATTAAATGAGATTATGCACACAAAATATTTGGTACAATGTCTGACACATAGAAAGTACTCAAAAAAGTTGTATATATTATCATCTACTAACCAAATGTATTATCTTTATAAGTTCACTGAAGTTATATTTAATTAGTTCATCTGTAAAATGGAAATAACAATAACTTATTTGCCCCAAAGCAGGTGGCTCACCATGATACCTTGAGTTCCCTTCCAACTCTGAGATATATAGTTCTGAGACCATCACCTGCTTTTCCCCTTAACAAGATGGCTGTTAACTTAAAGGAGCCATAGCAAGGAAATCTAGAATCATTGAAGCCTATTAAAATTCCAATAATTCAGTACAACAACCAAAGCAACATACCTAATCTGGTATGGGTATGACCACATTTTCACTTAATTACATCTGTAAAGACCCTATTTCCAAATAAGGTCATAGATACAAGGTCCAAATAGACATGAATTTGAGGGGAGGGGCACTATTTAGGCCACTACTCCTGGGAATGTCACTTAATCTGAACATACCTCAGTTTTCTTATAAGTAAATTGGGGATCACTAAATTGGTAAGAAAAATGGGCTCAAAGCATTTTGATAATTATGACAATTCTTAATTTTCCAGAGTCTACAATTTTTATGGTCTCCAAGCACTATGTACTTATGCAATCCTGAGATAGCAGAATTCAATAAAGAAATTCAGAAGTATAAAGGGCTGTGATCTGTTGTCCAAGAAGATCAGTTCAAAGCATTAACTAACCACAGAGTACCAACTCTGACTGTGCCAATACTATGGCAAACACTATAACAATGGGGACCAGGTCTTTTATGCATTTTGAACAAGTAACACCTTGCATTCTGGGTACCTAATAAATGTTTATTATTATCATTATCATAATTGTATTATAGGTTACCAGCAGAGATAGACAGTGTTCATTTTAGCTGTTTTGATGTAGTCTCAGTGGGGGTAACCAGAGAAGAAGAATACATTCTCCACATGACATGAATTGTCCAATATAGTAAGTTTTGCCTGTAGACAGCATCTATGGGAATTTTATACTACTGTCCTCTTAAAATACAAATCTGTCACCTACCTCTTCATAATTACAATACCTTAAAGTACGAGATGCCATAAACCCCAAAGATAATGATTTCCTTAGTTTATTTTTCCTGAAAGAAGTCAGAGTACATAAAGGGCACTTGTAGAGAGACATTCAGGTGTCTTGGAAAAACAGAAACTGCACTAGAGTTCAGAAAACCCAAAACCCATCCATGAACTTATTATTCACTATCTATGCAACACTAGGATATTAGTTTTCTAGAGCTGCTGTGACAAATCACCATAGACTGGGGGCTTAAAATACCAGAAATTTATTCTCTCACAGTTCAGGAAGCTAGAAGTCTGAATCCAAGGTGTTAGCAGAGCCATGCTCCTTCGGAAGGCTCTAGGGAAGAATCTGTTCCATTCTTCTTTTTTTGTCTTCTGGTGGTTTCTGGTAATCCTTCAAGTTTTTGATTTGGAGCTGCATCACTCCAATCTCCACCTTAGCCATCACATCGTCTTCTTCCCTATGGTCCCTATGTCTCTTGTCTCCAAACCTCCCTCTCCTTATATAGGAAACAAATCATTGGATTTAGGACCCACCCTAATCAAATGTGACTCCATCTTAACTTGATTATATCCAAAAAGACTCTAGCTCCAAATAAGGTTACAACCAGTGGTTCCACATGGAAATTAATTTGGAAGGGTCACTACTCAACCCACTACATTTGGGAATGTCATTTAATCTGCCCATGCCTCAGTTTCCTTATCAGTAAATTAATGATCATTTCTCCAACCATGTCTATCACACAATTATAAGATATTCCATTTGGGGAAACACTGTGTACTTGTGGAATTGTGCATCCACATTTGTGATTTCAGAACCAGTTTGGAAGATGGAGAATTAGTTTGTTTCACCCTTCCAAAATACAAGTCAAATTCACTAATAATATTTATGGTTGATCACTTGTTGCAGGAGGTACAGTTACAAAGAAGCAAAATATTGCATGCTATAAAACTATGTACTGGGTTTCTATACACCAATCTATTATACACATTGTATTATTTAACAATAGATGTTTCAGAGGTAATCACTTTTGAAAAATGAAATGTGCTGTCCTTTAAATAGAAATAACACTACTAAGCCACAATCAGTAAAACAAGACTTTGAAGAGTCTTTCTAGAATGAGAATTCATTCAAACACTCCCCCTTGGTCCCCATAGCATAGACATAGAACACAAGGCCAAGGTAAGGAAATCAATCTCTGGCTACTTCAAGTAGTTCCCTGTGTATTCAAGACTTATTTAATAACTGAATACACAGTATAGTGAGCCCTGTTCAATTTTTCCAAATTCTACATAGGTGGAACTACACTGATAAGTTTATCATTATTTAGGGCTAATCAAAAATGAGATTTAAGGTCAAGTTGAATAAATATAATGTTCTTTGTTGTAGCTTCCTTCTGCTAGAAGCTTTTATATCTCTTTATTTGTTTCAATAAAGTTGGTGGTTGGGATTCCTTGTGCTTGTGTGGAAAAAGGCATACCTCCTATTAGCAATACACTTGCCTCCACTAAGATGAAAAAAAAAAAAGCAACACAGAGAACATATCAAGGAATACCCCTTGGAGCTAATCCTTGAGTAGTTTCCCTTGGGCCATCTGTGTACTTAATGATGGATTGGTCTGTCACATTACAAGACCAAAAAATTCCATCCTTTCTTTCAGCCCAAACCACTTATACTTCAGTAATCACTTTGTTTCAAGGAAATGGAGAATTGTTTCATATGAAAACTAGGCAGCCAAGTAAATTTCTGATGGAAGTTTCCCAAAACAACAGTTGGATGTGAAGCTATGCCTTCAAGGCAAGATGAGAATTTGAAGATTTGGGAGATGCCAGAATGATCCTCTGCTTTTATTAACCACTTGGATATTTCTAATCAAGATTAAGAGAGAACCAGGTAGCTCAGACAATTTAGACCATTCTATGCAATTGGGATAGCTTTGGTACTTTCCAGGAGAGAAACACAGCCAATTTCAGTGATGATGTAGTTTCGCTAGCATCAGTCTGGAGCACCCAACAAGGAGATATTTGTTTGGAACAGTCTCTAAAATGAAGTGTGGAAGCAGGTTGTGAGCTGCAGAATATGAAATCTCTGCATATAGAGTTCAAGTGGTCCCTCCGCAGAAGTAGCCTCTCTCCCAGGTTCCATTAGGGTAAGCCTGGAGTCAACTGACAGATTACTTAATTTACCAAAAATAGTTTAAACAATATTATGTTTGCTATTTAGAAAGTGTGATAATCATTATGTCAAAATCAGAAGAGTTTTGGACTTTCTGAACTATTTTACAGTTCTGTATATTTTCACTTTTGAATTACACTTGGGAAAAATCATAAGCTTTTCAGCATTTAAAACCGCTAGGTGTTAATCCAGCCAGGTCTGAAGCACATGGCAAAGAAATTGTTTACCATGTTAACAAGGGGAGCATTGTTAAAGGATGTTTGAGGAAGAGGGAATGAGCTCCAGAATCTGGGGGTCTAGAGTTGAATGATTCTTTCTACAAACAAAGGCCCTTGCCCATATATCCTAAAAGAAGCTTCCTATCTGTTTGTAGCGGGTTAGTTGGGGGACTGAGGGGAATGAGATTTGCAGACTAGTTTACAGAGAGCAGATGCTAGATAGTGAGCACTGTTTACCAGGCTATAGCAGGTCTGCCAAATAGAAAGACCCTGTAGAGGGGCTGTGGTTCAGAGACTCATGAAAGTAGTTGTTCTGAGATGGTCCAGGGCTCCAGAGATGCTAAGCAGACACCTACTCCTAACACTGAGATTAGAAGAACAAGCAAACAAACAAACAGTATCATCTACAAGTATTTAACCTCTTGTTTCTAGGAGTTGTGATTTCTTCATTCACTGGTGATGATGGAAAAAAGTACTGGAGCAATAAGGCATGAATTCTATATAGGCTAATGCCAAAGAGGTTAAAATCCCCCTCAGAAAACAGCCAGTATACAGTGCACTCAACCTCACATTTGTAATTAGGGGTCACATTCAGCCACTCAGTCATGGAAATGAGCTCCTTGAAAATCTGTGTGCCTCCTTAAACAGAGGCTTGTCTTCATGCTTGGCTCTTGCCTTAGTCAATATGAAACAAGTATAAAAATCCAGTTCGAGATTTTATTTCCATGTCATTGGCTAAAGCATTAACTCAAAAATTTGGCCTAGCCAGATAACTAGATCTCTGATTGAGCCAGTGCATTCACTTGAAATAATTCAGTAGCAGGAGTTTTCACCTCTGGCAAGCATGGGTAAGTCCTAGATTAGCAGTCCTTGTCGTTCCTAAATAGACTGCTCATCTCCTGCTGCTGGGCTTTCATTAACAAACTCTGAATATACTAAAGAAGAAATAAACAAGCCTCTTGTAATATACACATGTAATCACAACCTCCACCTTTGTCTCTTGCCTTCTGGGATTTTCATTTCATGCTGGGTTAGCTCTACTTTCTTCAACATCTTTCTTTGCTTTCCAACAGAACAGTATCATCATCTCCTACAGATTTATTTTTTGTTTCCTCTGCCTACAGTGCAATTCATACTCAAAAATAGAACTCTCCCATTTCCTACCTTTTTCCTTCCCCTCCCTACATGAACAACCCTAAATAACAATCCATGTCATTATAGACAAGGAGATTAAGGCATGGCTGATTCATATGCCATATCTAGATTCAAAGAACTAGACAGATCCATTTCAAAAAGGATAGTAAAAAAAAAAAAACTGATAAAGGCAGGTAGACAAGAAGTCCTGAGTTTGGTGCTGGCTGAATGGCCTTGATAATTTTATAATAATTTCCTATACTTCTATGATCCTATTTTCTAAAAAAACAATCAAACATAATTGAAATATTTATTTCATGGGAGACTCATAATGTCAGTTACACAAAAGAAAAAACCTAAAAATGTCATAAAGAATCTCATAAATTCCTATCTGGAAAAGTAGGAAAAGTATTAAACATAGGAAGAGGAGGCTACCAACTTATACTCCCTGAATTTGTCCTTGACTTTCTTTATTTCTCACTCCATTTTCTATTCATGAAATATCTCAGAGCAAAAATTTTAATCGATGTGCAGACAATTTTTGAATCTGGATCTCTGGGCCTGAACTCTCCACTGAGCTCTACATTTATGTATCTAACTAAATTCTTACTGGACATCTCATATGCACTTGGATGTCTCACAGACATTTTGCATTTATTTTACCCTCAATCCCCTCTTCTCCTATTCTCTAGTTCATAAAGACAACCATTTTCCATCCAATTGTCTAGTCAGAAACATGAAGCTTAGCATTTCTCTCACTCCCATCTGCATCCATTCTACTGCTTTAACATAAGCAACTGTCTCTTCCTCACCTTCTCTGTTGCCACCACTCTAGTCTTGGACATCATAATTTCTCAGTTGCATTGCTACAACTGTCTCCAAACTGGCCATGAACCCTCACATTCATTCATGATCCTCCCTATACTTGTCACTGTGCTTTCCTTGACCACAATTATTCCACTCTTTCTTTCTTCTTCAATTGAGTACCTACTAGTGTCAGGCCATGGGCCAGGCCTCTATATGCATATTCCTATTTCATTCTGACAAGAAACTTCTGACGTATTCACTATTATTATCGCCATGTTACAGAGGAGGAAATTAAGACCCAAATAAAAGAAATAATCTGTTTAAGAAGAAACAGCTCATTTAAATTCAATTGCTGATTTACCAGACTCCAAAGCCCATGTCTTTTCCACCACACTACCCTGTCTCTCTTTTTCTATCATTACATGTAGGATTCTTTGTTAAATTTATTTGGTTCTTCTCTCCCTCCTAAACTGTGCTTTGAGGTTAAGCTCCATGTTATTTTGGTTCATTAATGTATCCCTAGGACTAAGTGCCATGGCCAATGTCTAGCAGCTTCTCATAATGTAATCACCAAATAAAAATGACTGATTGAAACCCATCAAGAAATGGTTTCCACAGTTTCACACATCTCAAATTTTCCTCCATCACATTCTCACTAGGACACTGATTCACTTATTTTATACATAGAAGTTTGGAAATGTAACTTGGAAAGAATGCATCAGATTAATTTCACCAATTCTTTCCCCATTTCCTTTGTGATGGCCCAAGGTATATTTCAGCCTGCTGGGTTTCATGCCTTTTCTTAGTTCCAGCACAGCCAAGAATGTGATTGAACTAGCAATGAGTCCAAGCAACCAATAAGATTTGGGTGTGGAGGGGAAGGAAAGTGAAGGATGGTTTTCTTATTCTCTCACCAGTTTAAGAGGGCACAACATTGTGTCCTTCTGAGCTAGTCTAAGAAAATGAGGTTAACCAAATACTGTACAGTTTTGACCAATAGAATATGGCCAAGAGCCAAATTCACTCATTTTGTTTAATGATGCAGCATATGCTCTTGGCACTTGAACTACATATAATAAGGACTGCTCAGGTACTTGGCAGCACATGTTCTATCAAGGGGTTTTGACAACGAGAAAGTGAACAAAGGGACAATTTAAATGTAGCATCACATCCACTCAGGCTGTCACTCAAGTGCTAACCAGTGATCTGACACCAAATCCATGGTATTATAGTTCATCAAAGTCAGATCAACTGCTTCATAAAGTTTCAGAACAACAGCGGCACAATAGCAAACTTCGTGTCTCTTGTCTATTATTACAAAGGAGGTAATCACTGTCTGGTCTCTCTCAGTGCCAAAATCTCAGCACATACTGCCTGAAGACTCTGAGACTCTAATTGAGATGACTGGGTATGCCATAGCCATAGCATTTTCTCCTCATCCACCTTCTCTCTCTATCATGCCTTCTCCTGCTGTATTCCCCATGGGGGGGGGGGGAACAGGAACAAGCTTGATAAGGATTTCTCCCAACTCATACAAAATACAGAGAGAGGTCATTTTATAAATATTTTGAGGAGCCACCACGAGAGTATAAGTTCCCAGAGAAAATATTTTCAGTTAGCTCAAACTTGGAGGTTTTCAAAAGCCACTTAATCTCTTTATTCTTTGTGTGTTCAGGTTAACTTGACCTTGTTACCCTGTGAGAGACTTATCTTTTCAACTAGTAGAAGACCCTCCCTAAATTACCATTTCCCACGCTTTTCCACTCTTTTCCATGTCCCCAAAAGCAAACACTTGAGAGTGTTCATTTTCCAGAATTCTCTACAGAGGAGTTTAAATATTTGGGCAACTTAATTTAAATATAAATCCCCAAAAAAATTAAATGAGGAAAAAGCACAATTTCCAATGCCCCCAGTACCCTGGAAATGGGAATGATAGGAGGCTAATATGATTGAAAACCCTCTAGTAACAGGGACAGAGCAGCATTAGACAAGTGGCTCAGATAGGGGGTACATAAATTTCAGGGCTCAAATGAATTTCTCCTCTATGCCAGAGCACCTATTGCACTCACCAACCTAGCCAAAAGGCATTCACATATATGAGATGAGGATGAATTATTGAAAAGTTTCTGTGTAAAATACTATACCCTGCCATTTCCTAAAAATCAAATTGAGAGAGATTTTGCTTGTAAACATATTTTGAAAATGATTTCATTGTCATTATGTTAGTTTTTATTGCTTCCCCACACCTTAAATTTGTTTGTATTATTGTGCTACAAAGTTAAAAAGGTCACACACTTCCATCTCAACCAAGAGATTGCACACTAGCCACAGATGTAAATAATTTCAATCAGCAAAAAATGTAAACATATTATAAGCAATAAAAACCCTTTAAATCATGCCTAACATCCTTAAACTAGATTGCTTCTTCCTCACCCAGGCCACTAAACATAATTAGATTGACAACAATTTTTTTCAGATAGAAAGACACGAATTCTATTTATAGCTCTCAAGTTTCAAACCTAATGGGGTTAACTAAGTTCACCGTTTAAGAAAAATCCCAATTTTTTAGCACAGCATACTTTCACAGCCTACTGTCTCTAAAGGTGGAAGTATGGCCCCACCCTGATAGATCTTGAGTAGGCTGCACCCACAGGCACAAAAGCCCACTAAGCTGAGGCTTAGCAGATTCTGTTTCTTGCTGCCTTGGCAGAGCAGTCTTTAAAAAAATGAAGTATTAGATGACCCAAATGCCAAATTGCTTCTGTTGAGAGACTTGCCTAATCACATTCATCTAGGGTGCCATTGCCCAAGGATGCCTCTAAACAATGCCTTTGGCTCTAAGTACTTGGAAAACAAAAATAAAAATCATGGATTTCCTTGCTATGACATACAGTGACAAAAGAGAAGCATTAGTAGCAAGAGTGAAGGATTCATTAATTCAATATTTATTCAGTTTTTCCAACAACACTATTGAGTGCCTGCTATCTGTCAGGTATTGAATTTAAAACATATTCATGAAGTTTGACTGCCAAATACCCAGAGCCCTTAGACTCAGTTTCTCTTTTGAACAGTGATGGCAATGCATGTGTGAGTCATTGAGGTATCATGAATTTGATCTATTAGGAATGAACCTATAGATAATGTAAACTGGTAATGCATTGAATGAAATATGTGTGTGTATGTGTATATGTGTGTGTGTGTGTGTGTGTGTGTGTGTGTGTGTTGATGGCTCATTTTGTATAAAGAATTAAACTCAGCACAGTGACCACTGGGAATGAGGATGAGGCAGGACACACAGGAAAAGGAATATGTGTTTTCTCATCTAGGGTTGGTTAAAATAGCAGTGAGGATTCAAGAAAACAGATGAAGTCCAGTATCTATTCATTTGTTTCTAATTTAGCTGTAACTGAACAAGGCCATTATCTGTTTTACATTTATTTATTCATTCGCTTCTTACTTGATGGTATTTTAACATTTGTGTATTCAGCACAATGCTAGGCAATCTAGCAATATAGAAATGCTGTCTTACATAGTCACAACAACCACTAATGAAATATCTACCATATATTACACTCTGTGATAAATGCTTTTACAGGCTTTTTTGTCACTCTCACAAAATCACTGCAACTCAAATCATCTGGTTTGTAATAATGTATGGCAGTTGTTTTAGGTACAGGACAGAATACCATCCAATAGCTAATATAATGCAAGTAAAGGAAACAATTCTTAGAAGTGTCACTGCTGGTGTGTGAGGTGAAATCCAGCATCTTCTCAGAGACTTGGGGAGGAGAAGGTAGATAGTGGAGTACTGTGGATGGTGGCTTTGTGTGTTGTTCCTCGGTTCTTCCCTGCTGGCGCAGTAAGGAACTACAGGTCAGCGAGATTGAGACAAAGTAAGATTTTTTTTTTTTTTAAGTACATATTAGAAGGAGAAAGGCCATGCTAGGGAAAGCTGCAGTCCTGTGGAATTTAGGAGGTGAAAAGATAAGATAGTATACCCCAAAGAGATGGATGGGTTTCCAGCCAGGAATACTGTAACAAAGCAGAAATGGGAAGATCTGTTTATATTTGAGTCATGAGAGGCAGGCTTCTTAGATGATCCATATGTGAGGTCACCTTAACTGACTTTTGGCTGCTATGTAATACTTTGTCCAGTGTGCATGTGCTTACCCAGAATTCAAGATGTTATAATTAGATTCATGAACTTTCAGGCATATTCATGATATCATAATGATGGTATAATGAGGCTGAGGTTAGGGGCAGCACTTTCTGCACATGCATTTTTGGCTGGTTTAACCAGCAGGTTTTATGGCCTATGTGCTCTAGGATTTGGGGTAATTCATAACCCTAAAAGAAAGGTATTTCTGGGAGGTCCTTAAGGAAAGTCTTTAAGAGAAGTTTTATGGTTACAGAGCTGGGCCTTCACTCCTGTCGCTAATGCCTGACTAACTACATAACAGAAGTATGATCTTAGGAAACATTATTTTACTATTGCTATTTAATAATTGTTTTATTATATCTATCATAATGATAATAACAGGTAGGACCATTTATTGCTATACCAAATGCTATACCAGATGCTTTTCATACATTATCTTGTGCATTCTATACAACAATTCTATGAAGTATTATTATCCCTATTTTGCAAAGAAGGAAATAGATACTTGGTGTAGAATAACTTACCAAAGACTCCACAGTGAGTAAGAGGCAGAGTCAGGACTAGAACACTCATCTGGCTGCTTCCAGATGAGAGGCATTTTCTATTAACCTCACTTAAAGGTTCCTGACTTGTATTTCCATTGTGCATGTTGAGGGGGTGATGGGGAGGGAAGATACACACCTAACAAGAATGTTAAATATATGATTGTGAGCAAGCCATTTAAGCATTTAGTTTCCTCATTAAAAAAATGAAGATAATGATAACATAATTTACCAAACTTGAAGGGTGATTGAGATACTCAAGTGAAGTATTTTGGAAACCTGTTTGTATAGCATTTTGCAATTCAGAAAGCAAATAAAATAAGGAACATATGCAGTAATCACTGTAAGTTTTAGCTATTCAAATGGTCAGATGACTAGGTAGCCTTCTCTATTTATTTTTCCTTATAAACCCTTCAGTAGTAAGACTTTATACTCTAACCAAAAACAGGAGGCTTGGGGTCTTAACATTTGCTGTTTCCTCTTCATAAAGAGTTCTTTCTTAGAGCCTTCCATGCCTACAACAATAACCATGGAGATTCCTTATTTTAATGTTTTATTTCTTCACAGTACTTATCACTACCTGAAATTATCTCACTTATTCATTTGTCTATTATTTGTTGATCTCTACCCACTGGAATAAATTCCCCTTGAGAGTGGCAACTTACTTTTCTTTGTTCATTCCTGTGTCCTCAGTTCCTTGAATAGGGCCATGAAGATTAAAAAAATGCTCAATAAATGTCTGCATAAATAAATAAAAATACATGGTTAAAGAAACAAGAGGCATTGCAAGGCTTTATACAATGGGTATATTTGAGTGTAAGAACTAGAAATTCAGAAGAGGGAACAATTACTCTGAGCTAAAATAAACTGGTAAAACATCAAATGGGCTTGCACTTGGGGTCCTCTCTGAAGAATGAAGAGTATTTGAATGAGTTCAGGTCAGCCAGGAGGTCAAGATGGATGGAATCAGGAAAGAGTAAATGTAGGAGGGACTACACTTTGTCCCAGGAACAGAGGCAAGCTCAGTCTGCCCAAGGTTGGTTTGCTACAGAAGTTAGAAATGTACAAAGGTAAGTTATGGGCATATCGTTGATATCCTCAAGTAGCAGGTAAGAAGCTCGGTGTTTAAGGATACTTTTTCTAGGAAAAATAATGAAAATTATAGAAAAAAAAAAGTGAAATGGGGATTAGAAGGGAAACACTACAGTTCATTTTCTTCATGGTTATCATTACAGACATGAGAGTTTCTAAGGAAGAGCATTTCTGGCAAAAGGAACTGCAAAGGTTAAGGTCTCAAAGCTTTTTCTTGATTAGAATACAATATCTTACTACGAACTGTTTATAAGGAAAAATACACAGAATAGACTAGCTGGGTATCAATGAAAAAGGTACTGTAAATTGTAATACTTATGTAGATGAGAGTTTATAATGACTACTACTTTTTTTGTGGTAGACATAGAGATGTACCCATAAAATCCCCTCCAAAAAAGGGTTTTTCAATCAGTTACAGGGTCTGTGCTCAGCACACAGCCTCTGACTGTCAATTTCCTCAGGGTCTACTGAAGCTACAAAGAGATATCTAGCCTGCTATCACCCACTTTCTGGGGCAGCCTGTATCTAGTGACTGAGCAAGGCAGGGCTATAAAGGCCTGATTATTTTGGATTAAAGGAGCACACAGGGGGCCTCAGATAGGCAATGCTCTTTCCTTATTTCCTTGCAGAGTTAACTGAAGCTTTATCTGATCTGCATTTGTAATTTGACTTCTTCCCTTACCTAATTCTGCTCCCTCTCCTCACTTTCAAAGGTATTGATCCCTAATACACGTCTTGCATCCCAAACTCTGTCTCCAACTGCTTTGCCATATAACAGATTATTTTGCATACTGACTTCAAAACAACCTTAAAGATATGTTTTATTATTTTCACTGCACAAAGAGGCAACTGAGGCTTAGAGAGGATAAGTAACTTACCCACATTTACACAGCTAGAGAAAACAACTCTTGGAAGTAAACTTGTTCCCCCATTCACCATTTCCTTCACAAACCTACCTTCATGCAGATTTGATTACCAAAAGTCATATTGACATTGGCCAAAACTCATAACCTAGATTTACCTCTGTAAGATACACAAGATCCAGAGAGTTTTTGCTACTGTTATTTTCTCAGTTACAAGTCATATGTGCTCACCTGGAGTAAATCTTTCATTTTGTTTTAGGTTAACTATGTCACCCAGCTAACAAAGTTCCTAATACAATGCCTAAATCCATCTTTAAGAATCTTAAACTGTGCTGTTTAACAAACCATGATCTGGAGGTGCCGCATTTGCACCTGGGTAACATTACTAGCTGAAGGACATGGAACCCTCTTCTCAGCAGAAACAGCAAATGAGGCACATAAGAAAAGGACACTGCAGTCCCTCCCCATGGATGTTATTAGTTTCTCTCAACCAAGAGTACTAAAATTGATGGTACCAATATTACCAGAAAATGTCTGAAGAGAGGCCTATAAATTCAAGTAACATGAGAGGTGTCAGAAATAATAATAGAATCATCTTGGATATATATTTGGAAATGCTAAGGATATTCAAGGTTAGTAGAAAATAGCATACATGTTAAAATTTCAGAAATTGATACTCCTACAATAAAAACAGTGTATGAATCTAACGAAGGTAAAGGAACACTACTAAAGTCTTTCTTGATTATGAATTACCTCTTTCAATGGGTTTGTTGTGGTTCTTTATAAAATCAAATTGATTTTATGTACAGCTAGTAGAAGAGTTAACATGGTCTGAAAAAATTAATTCTTGGCATAGATTCTTAATTATAGTAGAGATGAGGGTCAATTTTCTTCTTTAGTAAGATGCATGTATCTTTTTTTTTTTTTAGAACATAGGGTTTCTTTCATAAAACTTTATTTTTAGAAAACTTTGCTGAACCACAGCTCTGCTAAGGTGTGGATATTCCAGGTCTTCTGAAAGGAATGGCAGAGGCAGAGGAACACAGCCCGAATTTACTTGCCTACAGCATAATAGAACATGATTCAGCTCCGCATTGGACCATCTTGAGGTGACTCCAACAGTTTCCCTGAAATGGATTAAGCCACTTAATTAGTGTTTCAGTTGCATATTAAGTCATTAAAAGCGGAACAAAAACATAACTAGTATTGTCTATATAAGATATGCTTTAAAACTGGACAGGTACATGTAAAAAGTGAAACTAGATAACCTTCTTACATCATATAGAAGAATAAACTCAAGACAGATTAAAGACTTTAATGTAAGATCCAGAATCATGAAATTTCTCGAAGGAAACATAGACAGTAAACTCTCCGATATTACTAATAGTAATATTTTTTCCTGATATATCTTCTTTGGCAAGGGAAACAAAAATAAATAAATAAACAAATGGGACTACATCAAACTAAAAATGTTTTGCATGACAAAGGAAACCATCAACAAAACTAAAAGACAATCTACTAAATAGAATATATTTGCTAATGATACATCTAGCAAGATATTAATATCCAAAATTTAAAAAGAACTCATACAGCTCAATACCACCACCGCCACCACCACCACCACCAACAACAAAAACAATGAACAATCCAAATAAAAAATGAGTAAATGACATGAATAGGATTTCTCCAAAGAGGACATACAGATACCCAATAGACATATGAAAAGATGCTCAGTATCACTAATCATCAGAAAAAATATAAATTAAACCACAATGATGTATTACCTCACACCTGTCAGAATGGCTATCATCAATAAATCAACAAACAACAAGTGTTTACAAGGATGTGGAGAAAAGGGACCCCTCCCTCATACATTGTTGGTGGGATTGCATATTGGTGCACCCACTATGGAAAAAGTTTAGAGGTTCCTCAAAAAATTAAATACGGAAATATGTTATGACCCAGAAATTCCACTTCTTAGTATTTATCCAAAGAAAACCAAATCACTAATTCAGAAAGATGTATGCAGCCTTATGTTCACTGCAGCACAATTTATAATAGCCAAAATATGGAAGCAATCTACATGCCTATCAATAGAAGATTAGATAATGAACAGAAGGCACATATATACAATGGAATATTTCTTAGCCATTAAAAAATAAATAAATAAAATCCTACCATGTGCAACAACATAGAAGGACGTGGAAGGTATTACACTAAGTGAAATAAATCAGAGAGAGAAAAAACAAATATTATATGCTTTGGCTTCATGTAGAATGTAAAGAATAAAATAAAGGAATAAACAAAACAGAAACAGACTCATAGATACAGAGAACAACCTGGTGATTGCCAGATGGGATGGGGGTTGAGGAGCTGTGTGAAAAAGAGCAAGATATTAAGATGTACAAATTGGTAGCTATAAAATAGTCCCAGGAATGTAAAGTACAGCATAGAAAATATAGTCAATAATATTGTAATAACAATGTATAGATGTATAGTGCCAGTGGGTACTACTAGACTAATCAAAGGGATCACTTTGTAAATTACATAAATGTCTAACCGCTATGCTGTATACCTGAAACTAATATAAAATAATATTAAATGTCAACTCTAATTATAAAATAAAAACTAAAAAATATCTTAACCATAAAAAAGATATACATTAAAATTAAAAAAGCAAACTTTAATAAATTAGTTGTAAATAGCCCCAAAATGAGTTTCTTTAGGATGGGAACCTAGTCTCATTCATAACTGTATCCACAGATATTAACATATGTCTGGAACACAGTGGGTACTTGATTGAGCTCCTTGTAATAGAATTGAAAGGGGCCTGTAAATCAAATTGAAAGAATTTAATAAAGTCAACCCATTTTAAAGTTATTTAAGCAAATAAGTTACATCCTGACTATATCTAGGGCACCAAGCTCATGTAGTTTTCTTAATTTGAAAACTAAGGCCACTCACTTATTTCCATTAATTGAAAGGGCAACTACTCCAAACTCTATTGCCTACCCTCTTTGAAGCACAGGGGTTCATATCAAATGGTTTTTAATGCAAAACCTTTTAGAGAGCAGAAATTTGTGGTTTCTATCAATAACTAATTTTAAATGATCAAACTGTGTGTAGTAGCATGGTCTAACATTGTTCAAGTAATTTGTTTATAACCCAGATATGGCTTTAGAAATTTTGTCACATAATAAACTGTTCCACTGAACTCTCTTTTCAGAAAAATGCAATTTATCACAAATTGGTTACCAACAAATATATCCCAATTTTGTCTCTCCATTGTTCCTACTTTAATCTTGAGGGTTCTACTTTTACTGGAATATTTAACAGCAATAAGTTTTTCCTGGAAACATGTTTTATGATAACATAAATTTCCCACTTGGATGCAATAGAAAAACAAAAGGAGTTCCCAAAAGTTGGTCCAGTATCTTTTGAGAGATTAAAGTATTCTGGGCTACTGGTGTAGAGTAGGTTCTGTACTGTGATTGGGTTCTATTGAGACTATTAAATATGTGTCTCCTTCAGAAAAAGAAATCCTCATGCACTGCTGGTAGGAATATAAGTTGACACAGTCACTATGGAAAACGGTATGGAGGTTCCTCACAAACTGAGGAATGGGTTACCATATGACCCAGCAATCTCTCTTTTGTGTAGCAATTCAAAAAAAAAATAAAAACATTTATTCTCAAAAATATATGTACTCTTATGTTCATTGCAGCATTATTCACTGTGGCCAATGCACAGAAACAACCAAAGCATCTTTTGATAGATGATTGGAAAAAGAAGATGTGGTACATATATACAGTGAAATACTACTCAGCCATAAAAAATGAAATGCCGCCATTTGTGGCAACATGGATGAATCTTGAGAATTTCATGTTAAGTGAAAAGCATCAGTTGGAATAAGTCAAGAGCCATATGATTTCATTCACATGTGGGATATACAATTAAAAGCAACACATGAACAAACAAGACAAACAAACAAAAATTTAGAGATGAAGACAATAGTATGGTGGTTACCAGAGGTAAAGGGGAGAAGAGAGGACATGCAAGAAGGTAAAGGGAGTCAAATATATTATGATAGAAGGAGACAACTTTGGGTGATGAACACACACAGTGCAATATACAGATGATGCATTATAAAATTGTACACTTGAAACATATAATTTTATTAACTAATATTACCCCAATGAATTAAATTGAAAAAATAAAAATAAAAAAAACTTGTGAAACCAAATAAATAAATAAATAAATGGTTCCTTCAAATAATAAAAATCAAACTGTCCACATCAATGGAAAAGGTAAGTTCTATTAATGCAGGGTTTCTTAAAGTTTTTTTTTTTATTGTAAAATAATACACATTACTTAAAAATTTAATGTACAGAGGCCTTAAATTGAAAAATAACTTCACTGCCCACACCATACTTCAAGTCACCATTAATATACTCCAGTCCCACTCTCCTGAAGTAAACACTATTAAAAATTTCCTAGGTCTACTTCTAGAGATTTTCTATGCATACATAAGGAATATGTAATAATTCCATTTTACACAACTAAATAATATCATACATATTGACTTACAGCTTTTTTTTTCAACTTAATATACCCTGAACATCTTTCCCAAAATAACATACATGGTACCTCATTGTTTTCAGCAGCTGCATAATATTCCATAATCAAAATGTATCATAATTGACTTAACTGGTCTCCTATTTATGAATATTTAGTTGTTTCTATTTTTTGCTATTACACATGATTATCTTGGGAATTTTTCTTAGGGCCCACGTAAGAATTATTAAATGAATGTAACACATGAAAATATTAAATGGTGCAGCTGCTTTGGAAAATAATTCGGTAGTTTCTCAAAAGGTTAATCATAGAGTTACCATATAACTTAGCAATTCCATTCTTAGCTGTATGCTCAAGAAAAGTGAAAACAATTTTATGCAAAATCTTGTACACAAATATTCATGAGCATTATTCATAATAGCCAAAAACTGGAAACAACTCAAATATCTATCAACTGATGAATGGATTGGATAAACAAAATGTGTATATCCATAAAATTAAATACCAGAAATGAATGAAGTATTGATTCATGCTAAAACATGGATGGACCTTGAAAATATTATACTGAGTGCTCACAAAGCTCACATATTGTGTCATTCCATTTTTAAAAAATATCCACAATAGGTAAATTCATAAAGACAGAATAGTCGTTGCCAATTGGTGTGGAGAGGGTGGAATGGGCAGCAACTGCTAATAGACATGCATTTTATTTTTAGGGTGATAAAAATGTTTTGTAATTAGATGGTGATGGCTACAAGATCCTGTTAATATACTAAAAAAATGAGTCATACATTTTAAATAAATTTTATGGTATGTAGATTTTATCTCAATAAAGCAGTTTTAAAAAGTAACATTAAGTCCTTCAAAGAATGGCCAGTCTGGAATATATATACTCTACTGGAATACTTTTATCTTGGGATATTTCACACATACCACAGGGAAAAATTTGCTTTTGTGTAATTTCTCCCACCAGACAGTTAAAATGTTTTTCTTCATTTCCTAGAGGAAATGATTATGCTTAAATTTGAAGAGAAAAAAAAATTAAATCAAAGATTAGCTTTCAGAGACAAGTTTAAATGTTTTTTTTTTTTTAATGTAGTTTCTGTACTGCTGTTTTTTTCTAATTATAAAAATAGCACATATTCACTGTACAGGATTTGAAACAGACATTAAAGCCTAAAACAAAGAAAGTAAAGATTATCTGTCATGTCACCACCCAGAAATAATTGTTGTTAACAATGAAGTGTGTTTTCTTATAGTCTTTTAATATACCTTTTTTTTTTATGAAATTGGGATTATATTCAGCATACATACCTTCATATCTTACATTATTATTTTAATATTATGATATAAGCATTTTCTTATTTCAAAAACATGATTTTAATGGTTGCATAATTTTCTATTTTATGCCTATATAATAATTTCTTTAACTAGTTTCCAATTTTTAGATATTTAATGGTTTCCAGTTTTTGCTGCTACAATTGTTTTTGTAGCTAAATCTTTTTGCACCTTCTTAATTATTTTTTTATGATAAATATCTAACAGTGAAAATGTTGGATCAAAAGATATGCACACATTAAAACTTTTGGTATGTATTATCAAACCACCCTTCAGAAAGGTCAGACAAATTTATGACTTCACTAGAACTGTGTCTCTCTTACCCTGTCCAACACTATGACAATTTGTTTTCAATTTTTTACTTTTTGTCAATGTGTTAGGTATTAATGGAGCAGGAGAGTTCATTGTTCTTTAAATTACGTACAAAGCTTATGTCATTTCTTTCTGTCTTTGTGTGGATGTGTGTTTATTTCTCTGTTGCTATGTTCAAATTTTTTTGATGAATCTGCAAGAGTTCTTTACATATTATAATATCAAGTATTTATCTATCATATATACTTAACTATTAAAAGGTATTTTTATACCTACAGCACTATTTTATTTCTCTGGAGTCTTTATATCTCCATCAGGGCAGTTTTCCAAAACCAAAGAGGAAAAAAAAAGAAATATTTCTTTTCCTTTCTTTCCACCACAATCTAGAAGATATAAGGAACCCACAAATGACCTTAAAAATAAATGGACCACATTATTAAAGAAGTAATTCAGTCTCCACTGTGGACTGATAATTGGCCACTACAAACATTTTTAATCCTGAGTCTCTCTGGGCTCCAATGTCTGAGGGCCTGCCCCAAGCTTCCTTTTCCACCAAAACAACTCAAACTGCAGTTCTCTTCACAGTCTGTGACACTTGCTGATACTTAAAGAGCAAACTGTAGAGATACTAATCACTAGTTCTAATTACAATGAAGGGGAAATTTTCACTAAAAAGTTACTGAAAGAAAACAATTACTAAGCCAAATGGGGTCTTTTCTCTTAACAGTCTGATATTATGGATTAGGCTGTTTCTAAATCCTGACTCCTGAACCACATATACCACAATCTCTCCCTCTTACTATACAAGAAGGAAGGGCCCTCAGAGTCTCATAGAATACACCCACTCTGAATCACATATAGGCCTGAGATAGAGAAGGACTTGACTTACTGAAAATTTGCTATGATTTAAGGGCACCTGATGGCCCTGAGGTTCAAATATTTCTTTCCTGCCCAGAGATTAATGCCTAAAATATCGCCATAACTTTAGATTAAACACCTAGTGCTCAGGACAAATGCAAGTAACTGTACAGAGGAAGGTTTTCCTAGTCAGAGACACCTAAGTGACAGTGAGGGTATTTGGCTCCTTCCATAGGCACAGTTGTGGATGAGGCATGGGAGGAAGAAGAAAGTATGCTGTACAGAGTGCCTGAGGAGGCAAACATAATGGATCCATAAGTCTGCCCAAAGGATAACTGACAAAGGGGTAGCTGCAAATGCACCCCATGTTGCTTCAGCAGGTGCAAATGAATGCATTTTTATTTCTAGTTGGCAACAATTTTGCCATTTCTAGTGCTCCCTTTGATCTAGATAAGACTTGTCTTCATCAATGAAAATGACAAAGTATCTAGAATTTGCTTACTTCCTCATAACAGAGCTTTGCCACATAGGTCTATCTATGGTTCAGGGACAGTTCCAAATGCTTTACATGTGTTAACTCATTTATATTTCACAACTACTCTATCAAGATAGCTACTATTACTATCTCCATTTCACAATAAGGAAGCCCAGGGATAGAGTAGAGGTAAACTGAGATTTTCAACTAAATTTGGGAGACTTTGAAGTTCATATTCCAATCCATGCTTGGAAGTCACTAGTCCATTGGCAAAAAGTCATTACTATTTCATTTCATCTTTTGTGTTATATTTTGGGTGGTCTTTTAGGAGTTATTTTAATGGGAGAAGCTTTTTGAGAAGTTTATAGTGGTTAACACAAAATTTGAAATCAGACAGACTTGGAATCATGTTCTAAATCTGCCTCACACCAGCTCTGTGAATTGCAGCAAGTTACTTAACATCTCTGAGCATCAGTATATTCATCTGTAAAATAGATTTAATAACAACAATCTCTACTTCATAGGGCCATTGTGAAAATTACATGACTTAATATATGTTAAAAGCTTATGATAGAACCTAGAACTTAGCAAACACTCAGTAAATATTACATATATATATATATATATATATATATATATATATGTATATACACATATATATTACAGAGCTGAAGAAGAAGACTTTAGGGGTACTCTAAAGTTTAGCCACAATTTGACATTATTCTGAATATCAAGAACAATATACAGGCTCTAGCCCCACCAAGTATACCACCATCTGTCACTTACAGAGCAAGCCTCCAACAAATGACAGATGTGATCTTGCCCAACAGCACAGTTTATGTACTGACAGCAGTGGTGGTGGTAGAGGGGTAGGGGGTATGGAATTTACTGCTGAACAAGTAACTCAGTCTTCTTAGTCAAACCTGAGGAATCTTCTCTTCAAGGTCCAGGCATAAAGCTATCAGACTCTTTATCTTCAATTTCTTTCTCTTATTCACCACAAGTTTGTTTATCTAGTGTGAGAAACTCAAGATGCAAGCCTTAGTTTCTTCATTTTCAAAGGATCAAAAGGAGATAACCAAAATCATGTTATATCCCTAGACCAAAATAATCTAATTAACTCATAAACCAGAGGACCATATATTGCAATACAATGGCCAAAGAAAATAGATCTAACTAGATCTGACCTTAATCATGGTTCTGTTACTTACAGGCTGTGTGAGCTTAGACAAAAGACTTACCTTCCCTGAGACTCATTTTTAAAATCAGTGACAGTAGTGATTATTGCAAATAGGAAATGAAATGTTGGATGTGAACGTGCTTTGCAAACACTAAGGGATATACAAATGATGAGTATGCTAATGTAATCAAACATACGCAAAGAAAAATGCTAAAAATCAAAATTGCTGCAAGATTGGTTAAAAACTCTAACAAGAAAACACCAACATTGTATTACTCATTTATTATTGTTGTTATTTTAACTGCTAAAGTTTTAGAAAGCAGGTATTTGAAGCAAAATAAGGAGTAAATAGAAACCTGTGGAAGAATTCTGAAGAAAACTCGTGGACTTATTTTAGGACTGTAGATGGCGCTAGCTCTTCAGAATGTCTCATTTCTCTGTAAAATGTTTGGCTTCCTTTTTTCTTGATTTGGGGTTGAGGAAGGATAAAGGATTACCCATGGTGAAGGAGCCTCCAAGACCTCAAGGAAAAGTATATATAGGTATATTCTAAGCTGGAAACGAAAATATTGCAGCCATCCTGACTCTCCCCAAACAAATCCCACTCTACGTTTCTGAATGCCTCTGCCCTGGTGAGTCCAGGCAGTCAGGACTGCTCTGCTGCCATGTGGCCAGTAGGGGCACTCTCTGTGTCCCTAATTTCTAATTTCCTTGAGAATAATAT
Organism: Cynopterus sphinx; assembly: GCA_030015415.1. NCBI lineage: Eukaryota > Metazoa > Chordata > Mammalia > Chiroptera > Pteropodidae > Cynopterus > Cynopterus sphinx. Next base: position 54,768,108 of record CM057388.1, read on the forward strand.
AAGCAGAGCAATTTTTCTTTCTAGTTTTGCTGAGGTAGGGTAAAATTTTCGAAGAGTGACTTTCCAGAGAAATTAAGGAAGAACAATACAGAAATAAGCAAAAAAAAAATCAAGAGCAGAGACAAATGCAGTTCAGCAAGCACTAACTTCTTGTTTCTACTTTTATAAACTCAGATTACATAACTTGGCAGCTATCTACTAAATTTTAAAGGAATATATTCTTCAGCCAAACAATTCCATTTACAAGTCTATATCCAGAGAAATTTTTGCACATGAGCAGAAACAGGCATTGGTGAGGATGCTTTACTCTTTGAAAAGAAAGAAAAAAAGGGCAGAGGACAAAAGACAGATAAAGGGAAGGAAGAAGAGAAGAAAGAGAGCTTTTATAACAACTATGGTTTATCCAAACAATATAATATAGCATAGTAAGCAAACATTTAAAAAGAGATAAATTTGTTTTTACTAACACAGAAAAAGAGTTGTAGCACATATTGTTGAGTAAAAATGCTGTAACAATATATTCATGTGTGTGTGTGTGTGTGTGTGTGTGTGTATTTAAATTAATAGAAACGTTTCTGAAAGGATGTATCAAACTGATGGTCAAAGGTAGATCAAAGAGAATTTTTGTTTTGTCTTTATCATGTGCATTTTTAAATGAAAATGTATTTCATATATTTTTCTTTTTAGTTTAAAAACATAATTTTAACATCCAGTCATACACCAGGAACACAAAGTGGTTCCTTATGGGCACTGTAACAGCCTAGAACCATCTTCATTCCAGTGCAGATAGGCTCAGATGGCCCACCCAGGACCCCTCTAGTCCTGCTTCAGACTGGCCACCTCCATAAACTTCTTAGTTTCTTTCCAAGTCTTTAGTCAGAATTTCCCTTGCTCTTCAAAGCACTTATTTATTAATCATCCATTCAAATCCATCTCTTATTTTTGAGTGCCCACTATTTGGAAAGGGCTAAGAATAAAATTTTAAGTGAAAAGAGCTATAGACCTTCCTTATGATCTGAACCTAAACTCTAGAGTAGAAAGAGCTTGGATGCTGTACAGGGTTTCGGTTTCAACAATGTACAACTTGAAATGCAGTGTCCTCATCTGTAACATGGGATAATAATGCCACCTACCTCACAAAGTCATTGTGAGGATTCAATGTATTGTAAGGAAATCATGAGCACAGCACCTGGAATATAACAACTGATTGGAGAATGTTAACCTGTCTCTTTACTTTGGATTTCCCTGCACTAACCTTTCCAAAATAATAACAGTTATTATCATAGTAAACATTTGTATTGCTTTTACTAAGTGGCAGTCACTATTCTAAGTGTACTATACCTGTTAGCTCATTCAATTCTATCAGCAACTCTGTGCACTAGTACTGTTACCCCCATTTCCAGATACGAAAATTGAAGCACAAATTAAACAATTTGCCCAAGGTCTCCTCACAGTTAATAAGTGGCAGAGATGGGATTTGAAGCCAGGCAGTCTAGTGCCAGAATTTGTGTCTTAACACCTTTCTTCTGTTTCTCATGAGTATCTGGCTATGGGCCCCTGTCTCTCTTTCTCCAAGACCCATTTCTTTTATTTTTTCTTCATTCGTTCAACATATAGTTACTGAAGACCTATAATGTTCCAGGCACTGTTCTAGACATAGTACTACAGCAACAAACAAGATCAAGTCCCAGCTGACGTGAAAAGTTTAGTGGGGTCCAGCAGGTGAGGGGTAGTGAGAAACAATTAATCAATCTATAATATATCATCATGTAGCTGCACATGTTTAAGAAAAACAGAAATGAATCTTATTCATTTTATCTGAACCATAATAATTAGCTGTGAAATAAGTCAGTTTCTCCTCTCTGGATAAAGTCAGGTGTGCTGCCTGTTATTTTATGCTCATAGGAAGGAACCTGGTTTCTGTAACAGCTTCTTCTTCATCTCATGTCCTCTTGACAGCTGAGATAGCAAAAAGCTGCAGAGTACTCTTGCAGAAGCCCAAGCTCTTGAGGGGGTCTTCCCACTAAGTTCCTGTTTCATAGGAGTCAAATACTCCTCAGTCCATTTACAGAATAAATATGACAATGTACCATGAGAGCGGAGAATTCTCAGGTCTCTCCCAGCTGGGATTCTCATCAATTTCCACAGCCAAGAAGCTCTTTTCCAAGGGCCCTGTTGCAGTGGATGATCTTGCAACATTTTAATCAAGCCAGTTTGACATGATCAAAAAATGTCAAACATCCAGGAACATTTGGTTCCACATCTGGCCCTTTAAGCCAAGGTATGTACCATGCACCATACTCATAAAAGCAAATAAAGAGAATCTATGCAACAAACCCACTCCATGAGCCCATTCCAACTTCTTTTTATTTTCAGACATCCTTGATCCAGTGAGCCATTTTGGACCCCATCTGATTCTACCCTTAAGCACTCTCTTTCTCAGAAGGAGCTGCTGATAAGAGGCAGAGGAAATGAGGGTGTGTTAAAGGATAAAATTCAACTGAGTAAATTTGAAGACCTAATTGGTTTTATTAAGAAATGCATGAATGGAAAAGCAACCCACCTAACAAATAGAAGGGTGCTCAGACTGGGTTGTACAAAATGGAAGGTTTTTATATGTAGAAGGGTGTGGTGGGGGAGTTATTCACAAAAGAAAAGAAAGGATTTTTTTAGGCCTGGTCACCTTCTTTGGGTGAGAGCTGGAGAGGATGACATGGTTTTTATCATGCAAATTGTCTCACTAGTGTTGATCAGAAAGTTCCAGACTGATTGTGTTAAAATTCCACTCCTTGGAGAAGCTAAAGCTGGAATTAGATTAGTTATTAAATTTTGGTTTCATGACATGGCCTAGCAAAGGTAACTCCATTTTGGTCTTTAAAAAAAAAAAAAAAAAAAGGTACATCCTTCCAGCCGCTCCCTGATAGATCTTAGCAACTCAGATCCTAGGTTCTGGAGTCAGAGAGCTTGGGGTAGATTCCTAGCTCTGCCACTTAACTGTCTTTGTGACTGTGATATTGTGATTTATAACCAGAAATATAGATTTACTGTTTGCCCCATTTCTAACACAGAGCTCCTAAAACCCTTAACATTTTCTAACTGATAAGAGTGACAAAGATATCTCATGTTATGTTAATGAGGTGACTTTTGGACTCCCAGCTAAGTATGAGGACCGGTTGGCAGAAGAACCAACCATGTAATTAGAGGGTTGGAACTTTCAGTTCCACCCCCATGAACTCCAAGGAGGGTTGGCACTGAAAGCTGAATTGATCCTTCATGGTCAGTGATTTGATCAACCTGCCTGTGCAATGAAGCCTCTATAAAAACCCCATAAAGATAGAGTTAGAAGAGCTTCCAAGGTGGTGAACATGTGGGGGTACTGGGAGACTGGTGCAATGGAATATTCATCAGCACCAATTCAATGCCAAAAGTAATCCCCAATTTGGGCTGTGGTGAAGAAGAAAATTTCTTTGGTGTAAACAGCTCTATTTTCATACAGCTTAGCTGTGAGAAAGTCATGGCTGTGAGAGCAGCTCAATAGGGTTACAGCTCAATTAAGAGACAGCATGGCTGTGGAACAGCACAGCTGTGAGGCAGCCCTGTGGTGAAGTGGCCCTGGGGCAAGTCAGCCCTAGGGTGAGGTCCCTCTCTGGCTAGACACCTCTACTATGCTCTGCCTGTTCTGCTCCACTCCAGTCTTGCTTCACTCTGTCCTGTGCTGCTTCACCTGCTCTTTTCTGCTCTCCTCTGGCAAGAAATCTTAGGTGTTTCAGCTCCATACAGGGAAATGCAGTCTTCAGTGGAAAGGGAAAGTATATTCTTTGACACAGAGGGGAGCTGACTTATATAAACAGAAGTCCTTGTTTGGTCTTTCCTCATACAAATGAGGATCCTGGTCCCTAATTGGTCCATTCTCATGCAAATGATTACTCTAAATTCTCACAGTATAATTGATCCAAAAGGCACTGTCCTGATTGGTCAGAGTAGAGCGGCTCTGATTGGTTGGTAAAGATGCTGATGGGGATACAGCTGTACAGCTCCAAGGAAAGCCTCAGGGCTATTGGTTGAAATATAATTCCAGGAACTCCTTTATAAGAGCTTGCTCAGATGGCAGGATCACAGTGTAGGCAGGCAATTCAGTGCAGGAGGCAGGTAGTTTGGTGCAGGCTTTTCCTGAAAGTGTAATTTGTGTGAGAGGCCCCTGTTTAGAAATAGCTGCTAAGTTCTGCTTTTTAAATTTGAGACTGGATAGCCACCAAGAGCCCTTCTTGGTAGGTATCTTCTTTCTCAGGGTCATCACTGAGGTTATCCCATCTGTTATAATAAACCAGTAATAATCTAGTAAGTAAAATATTTCTCTGAGTTCCATGAGCCACTCTAGCAAATTAATTGAACTCAAGAAAGGGACCATTGAAACCTCCGATCTATAACCAGTGGGTCAGAAGCACAAGTAACAATTGAATTTTTGACTGGCATTTGAATGTGGGATAGTCTTGTGGGACTGAGCCCTTAACCTGCAGAGTCTGACGCTATCTGCAGAATTGAGTTGAATTGTAGAACACTGAGATAGGGTTGCAGAATTCCTTACTGGTGTGGTAAAACCCACACATATTGGATTTGGATGCAGAATATAAGTAAACTTAAGCTTTGATTTGCTCTTGTGTAAAGTGGGATTATCATACCTACTTCCAAGGGTTATTGTGAAGAATGAATGAACTAATGCATACAAAGCACGTAGCATAGTAAATGCTTAATAAATAAACTAAAAAAAAAAAAACTTTCTTGGTCCTGTTCTTGCCTGTCTCGGTTCCTCATTCTTTGTATGCCCCCTTGGCGATCTTATGTACTCCATAGTTTCAAACACTGCAAATATGTTGATGACTCAGATTTCACTCTAACCCAGAGCTATCTCTAAAGCTAGTGAAACTTCTGGTCAGCTATGAGATAAGGAACTTGGCCAGAATGATGCATATCAACATATCACTTTCTTCCATGAGAAGGTCTTTCTGTCAAAAAAATCAGCTGAACTAAATGATATATGAACAGTGAAAAAGTTGATTTATAGTCTAGCTCAAGTTTCTTATCTTGTCGCACCCCAGCAAACAAGAGTTTTCAGACACACATACAGTATCAAAGACATTTCTAACTGAATTTTCCATAAACACCTGACCTCCCCACCAATGAAGAATGACCAGCTAGCAGACAGCCTCTGCTTTCTAAACAGGAGTCATAGACATGCTCACCACAATCATTGCTACTATTCTTAGTCACTATTCCTGATACTTACTACTATTGCGTAGGTTGAAGTTTCCTGTTTCTGTGCAAAGATCTCCATACCTGACTCTGAACATTTGGTGACCTTCCTGACTACTCCAATCCTAGCTTTGGAAACTTGGCTTTCCTGCACAGTTTTAAACTGTGCTCACATTTTTGGTTTTGGTGACTCCACCCTTGCCCTGCCTTCATGGATTCCAATCTGTACTTCATCCAGACTCCCTATCAGAGACTGAGAATTTGATAGCACCTTGCCTAGAACCCACAGTTTCTATGACCCCTGTCAGCCACCCAGATTCAAGAACCTGCAAACTTATGTGTGAAGTTACTGATGAAGCAGAAGATCTTCTACCTGCCCCCTAAGAACATCTCAAGTTAATAATAAAAGAGAAGCTTTGCTAGCTTACACATTTAGGTGTTCCACTAAAGGGACAGCTACATGCCACATCCACCAAAGTAGCCCGGTCTGCTTGATACAAAAATCATTGACCTTTGACCTCCATCTCAATCCTCAATCATAGGAGACAGAGACATTCTGAGTTCCCATGGAACCATAGGTAGGAAGCCCTCACTCCCAGCTTTATTTCCTGGTCCAAAGGCACAATCACCAACCAAACCAAAACCATCTGCCAAGTTAATGGGCAGCCAAGAGACCCATTGAATATAAACTCCCATTGAGTTTTAGTTATCAGCTATTACAAACACCCAGGTTCTACTAATTTTCAGCCTCTATTCAGTGAAGATCCATGCCTTCACTCTTCCACTGAAAATTATATACCTCACGCTTTATTTCTTACTGTGACCATGAGTATTGTCCTTCAATCATAGCTCCAATCTTTCTTGACTATACAAATTGTCCCCATACCTCCTCAAAATGTATTCATTGTCAAATTTACAACTTTTACATTTGCTTATAATTGTGCACTCACATGTTTGTGATTTGATCACATGCATGGGAATTATACAAGGGCAGAGATCATGTCTAGTTTTGCTTACTCTATATCCCCAGTACCAGCACAGCACCAATCATGTGGTAGAGACTCTAATAAATATTCACTGACTGAATGAATGAATTACCAGTATGGATCACTTCCTGCTAATCCTTGGCCTCTGGAAACAAATCTGCAGCCCAGAAATTAAAAATCTGGCCCAATTCAAAAAGGGCTGCACAGTCATACTTTCTTATGTAATGTCCTTATTATCCTTCAGTGATTATTGACTAGGATTTGTGCTAGTTCATTCTCTTGCCAACTTCAATACACTTGGAACTACATTTCCCAGAACACTCTTTTCTGTGTGGTATTTCTTTAGAGTTGGCCAAAAGTGATGTGCAAGATTTCCAATGCAAAAGTAAAGAAGACATTACAATAAAATGTCATTGTTTTAGAAGCAGTGAGAGAGACACAGAGGTATGGGTAGGTTCCAGTTTGTCCTCATGTTTTCCCGTTTGATCTCCAGCTTTTCTTCCCTACCCCAGGCTTACCACCAGATGCTTCACTGCATCTTCACAGCCCAGCTCTTACAGCCTGACATGCCTAGCTTTCAGATTTCTTGCAAGTTCCAACTCTTGAACCTGCTTCAGAGCTGATTAGTAAACTTTCTGGTGATCTTAAGCTCCTCTTTCCAGACCTTTATTTCTCTCCTGCAATATGTTTCTCCTGCAATTGTAAGAGGCCAAATTCTTATCATAAATTTCTGATGCCATAAAATTGCCCTCCTGAGAATTTTAACTGATCCAAGATAGTAAATAAACTTTTGAATTGAGGTAACAGTGGCTTTGAAAACATATATATGTGATGCCAGCATACTTAAAATTTTCTCACCTTACTTTACTCGCACTTCCTACACCTCCTGTCTCTCCCATCAGCACTCTCTCATCTACCAATAAGAAGAAATATGAAAAACTTTCAAATCCATTCCCTTACCTTTATTCTTTTATAAATGTTTGATTACTCAAGTAATATATGAATATGTTCATTAAATGAACATAATATAATCATAAAATATCAACCAATTATGTGTCATGGTTATACTATAACCACTAGTCTATAGTCCATGTCCATGAATTTTTGTTTGTTTGTCATGCTCATTTGTTGCTTTTAGGTTATATACCACATATGAGTAATGTCATGTGATTTTTCAGCTCTTCTGTCTGGCTAATTTCGCCTAGCATGATTACCTCGAGTTCTATCCATGTTGTCGCAAATGGCAGTATTTCACCTCTTCTTATGGCTGAGTAATATTCCATTGTATATATGTACCACAGTTTCTTTAGCCAATCATCTATCATAGGGTACTTGGTTGCTTCCATGTTTTGGCCACTGTAAATAATGTTGCTATTAACATTAGTATACAAATATCTTTTTGGATATGAGTTTTCAAGTCTTTGGGGTAAGTACCCAGGAGAGGAATTGCTGGATCATGTAGTAGATCAATTCTTAGATTTTCAAGGAACCTCTGTACTGTTTTCCATAGTAACTGTACCAATTTGCAGTTCCACCAACAGTGTATGAGAATTCCTATTTCTCTACATCCTCTTGAACATTTGTTATTGCTTGTCCTGTTGATTATAGCCATTCTAACAAGTGTGAGATGGTATCTCATTGTGGTTTTGATTTGCATTTCCCTAATACCTAGCGATGTTGAGCATCTTTTCATATATTTGTTGGACATTTATATGTCCTCTGGGAGAAGTGTCTGTTCGGGTCCTCTGCCCACTTTTTAATTGGACCATTTGTTTTTTTGTTCTTATTGAGTCGTATCAGTTTTGTATATTTGAGATATTAGGCCCTTATTAGAGGAGGAAGGAGGTAGACAGGGTAAAGGGGGTCAAATATAGGAGGGTTAGCGGTAGGGTGAAGTGGGTAAAGGCTATTGAATATATTGTAGCTGAAGGAAACTGGACTTTAGGTGGTGAACACACTATAGAATATACAGATGTCAAATGATAATGTACACCTGAAAATTATATGGTTGTATTAACCAATGTTACTGCAATAAACTTAATTTAGAAATAAAAATAAACTCAAAATGTCAAGTGTACATAAAAAAGTATATAAAGTAAAAATGAAAGACTTTCTTCATCATCACTCTCCATTCTATACCACTCCCTAGAGATAACCTCAATGCTAACAGTTTTGAACTGTTTTGTGTATATCCCACCAAAATCTTTTTGATGCATGTGTAAACACATTCATAGAATTTGTTTTTTATTTTTTGGCTTTTTTACAACAACTGGATCTTACTCTACAGTTTTATAATACCTTTTCTTTTTACCTAAAAATATACCTTGGTCTCCTCTCTATGTCAATACAGATAGATCTATCTCATTTTGTTTACAGCTGCAGGATAATATTTCATAGGAAAGAGGTATAATAATTTACTTAGTCTTTCCACTACAAATGAACTGCTAGATTGTTTATAATCTTTTAAAACTATAAACATCTTTGTCTAAATCTCCTTGTGCAGATGTACAAGCATTTTTATAAGTGAAATTTGCTGCATCAAAGTATATTTGCATTTTATATAATAGTGCTGAATTACCCAACAGAATGGCCAGTGTGAATCTACATTCTTACCACCAGTATGTGAATGTATCAGTTTCCTCTACCCTAATCACCACTACATGTCAATATCAATCTCAGATACAATCAACATAAGAAACATTTAAAAAATTTTGCCAACATTATGGGCAAAATAAACACTGATTTTTGTTTCATTTTTAATTTTCTTGGTTACTAGTCATCAGAAAAAACATCTTTTCCCAAGCTTATTGGCCATTAGTATTTCTTCAATGATTTGCCTATTCTTAGCTTTGCTCACTTCTCTAAGTTGTTTGTCACATTCTTAATGACTTGTAGGGCAGTTGGTATGTTATGGATATTAATCATTTGTCCTTTACATATATTGTATATACTTTTCCAGTCTACTTTTGTCTTTTCTTTTTGTTTCAGAGGTCACAAACTCGAAAAATTACAGGGTCAAGAAAGTAATGTAATTGTATGATGGTTACCAGGTGGAAGACACTAAGAAATTAATACAAAAATGCCCACTAAAAGTATTAACATTTCAAAAAAATATATCAAAACTCTGTGCATGACAAAGTATCTTGCATGTATGGGCCACCAGTTTGAGACTTAGCTTTAAGTGAGTTGTTTATTGTTGTTTTTGAGATGTTCCAAGGTTTTTGTTTGTTTATTTTACCTTTTAATTTATTTTATGTTTTGAATTTGTCAATGTTTTTCACTGTGGCTTCTAGGTTTACTTTCATTGCTTATGAAGGCCTTACTCTCTTGTATTTTAGTCTGAGACTGTTGTAGATATTTTTATGTTTATTTCTTCAATTTATCTGGAATATAGGTTATAATAAAGAACTAACTCTATTAAATTACTATTTGTCTCAAAAAATCTTTTACTGAAGAGTCCATCATGCTCCACTGATTTTAAATGTCACATTTATCACATGCTAAATTCCAAGTTTTTAAAATGGTCTGTTTTGGAATTCTATTTCATTAGCCTGCTATTATATTCTTAAATTGTATTCACACTGTTTTATTATATATTTATACAATATTTTAATATTGAGTATGGATAGTCATCAGTCATATTATTTTTTCAAAATGTCCTTGTCAGTTCCTGCCCATTTACTTTTACAAATGAATTTTAGTCGTTTCTTCTAGTATCCTTTTGGAATTTCATTTGAATTGCATTAAGTTTAAATACTAATTTGAAGGTATTTACATCTTCAAATTATTGAACCCTCTAATCCAATGGAAAAGGGTCTCTGCTGGGCATTTTATCCACCTCCTCCTCCATTTTCTTCCTCCTGCTTCTGTAACAGCTCTTTGATATCTTTACACTCCTATTCCCTGTGCTCAGGTGCCTACATGTGCCACAGTGCCACGGTGCAGCACTGGCCCCACATCACAGCCCACACACCGTGGAGATTCTCCCCACCAGAGCTGAAGGCCACAATGGATACACAGCAAGGGTGAACCTGAGCTCTGGTGGTGAAGGTGTTGGGGTCTGTGAAGAACAGTTCCCTACCCTGGAAGTCATCATTGAGGTAAAGGTATCCACTGTAGTTTCAATGGATGGAGCTGGGGTCTCCTGTCAGCAATCTCCAATGTAAGGGTCTAGGATGCAGTTGTCAGCATACACTAGGTGACTCAGGTCCATGTTTGCTCTTGCTTCCCTTTGATGGCACTTTGGCACACCAAGTGGGTGAAGGAAAGATGCAGGGACTTTCCGGGGAGAAGTAGGCCTAAATCAAGGTAAGTACATGCTCGCTCACTTCCAAAAGCAGCTTAGCACCCTGAGTGCCCACAGGCAAGCCTGAGCCAGATATGCAGACTTGAGCACCATGAGCACTTCAAAGCATTCATGGAGGGTGTGAGGGGAGTGGCAGTTTGGATAGCCAGACCTGGCTCCAGCCTCAGCTGCATCCTTGGATAGCTGCAGCAGTGTCCCATGCTCAGCTGGGGTGAGCAGACTGTCCAACACTACTCACTCGGACTCATTCAGCTGTCTTGCATCCTGGGTCAGGGTTACTCCCTCTAGGACACATTTCCAGTCAGTCAAGGGCTTTGGCTGTAGAGATTCATGGTCCCAAGACCACTGCTTTTGATCCTCTCTGAGCTTTTCTTTAAGTGTCTTCAGGATGAAAGCTGCAGGAGCCCAGGGATCAGGATTCCTGAAGTTGGTCTTCAGGTGTTCCATTGCATAGTAGAGCTATCGCCTTCCCCTCAACAAACCACAGGAGTCTACTCTTGTTAAGAGCTTCCTTGACAGTCTCATCATCTAGGTAGAAGAGCAGGACACTTAGGGCATTTTTCATCACATGGGACAGATTTCCCCATCTGAGCATGGGCCTAGTGCAGCTGGTTGGGAAGGAAATCAGAGACAGAGAATATGTGACCAGGTCATGTAGCTGTGTCCCCAGCACAGTTCTGCCAGGACTGCAGAACCCGAATTTTGTGCCCTGCAATGGCCTCATAGAGGACCCCCTGTTCCTTTCTCCTCTTCTTCCTCCCTTTGCTGCTCCTCAGACCCCTCACAGTCAGCTCAGCAACTCTCCATCTGTGACAGGCTCTCCTGCAGGGCTTTCTTGAGCCTGGGAAGTGCCAGTCCTGCTTCTTGGTGCCCCAGCAGCTCTAAGCCAGGGTCATAGGCTGTCCAGTATGGGGGCATCTCCAGATCCCAGAAGTTCCATGGCTGAACTCTGGATATATATCTGTACTTAAACGTGTCCTTCTGCATCTGAAGTTGTGTGGAGTTTGCTACAAAGAAGATGTGAGCTGTGGCTGCTGATAGGTCCAACTTCTTCAGTTAGTAGTAGGCCCTCTATAAGTAGTTATATGGCTCCCAGCAGCAGCAGAAAGTGTCCCAAAATAATCCCGTGCGGATCCTCACTAAGCTGCTGGGGCCCAGTCTCTGCACCAGGCACTGGCTCAGGCACTCAGCCCCGCACAGTGTGGCATTGAGTAGCAGCTGCTCCCAGACCCCAGAGACTTGGCAGGGCCTCACTCTTTCTAATATTAGTAGTTACTGATTACTTTTCTTATTTTTCTCTTCTCCTACTCCTCCTTCTTCCAAAATAATGTTGAATAGTAGAGGTGAAAGCAAACATCTCTGGATTTTTCCTGACTTTGGGGAGAATGTATCTAATATTTCACCATTAAGTATTGCATGTGCTATATATTCAGTAGAAACCCTTTAACAAAGTTAAAGAAATTTTCTTCTCTCCTTGGTCTGAGAGTTTCTTTTTTTAAGATCTAGAATTAACATTGAATTTTATCTAATTTTTTAGCATCTATTGCAATTATACATTTACTTTAATATGTTAATATGAGTTACATTTATAGAGATTGCAATGTTGAACTATTCTTGCCTTCACAGAGTAAAATCTACTTAGCAGATTTTATATGATGCTTTTTTAAAATTTTAATACACTGCTGCATTTAATTTGTTTATATTTCATTTTGATTTTTATCCCTGTTCATAAGTGAGATTAACCTCTATGCCATCACTTTTGACTTAAATAACTTCTTCATATCAACTTCTTTCTTTAAATAAGTCCCTGGACCAAATAGTTCTTTGGGTCAATCTTGAGAAATGTGTTTTTTTAATCCAAAGGTGTAATGCCTGAGCCATATTTTGTCTATCCAAGGGATATACATGACATCAAATAAGGTAACAGGTATTCTAAACTAAAATGATCTCAATAAATGATGTCCAGTTTTTATTTCCAGTTTATTCCAATAGTGAACTTCCTTGGGGGGAGGGAAGATGTATCTGGTTCCCTGATATTGTAGCAATATTTCCAAGGTTGAAGACTTCAATTCCACTTCCACAGTAGCTTAACCCATTCCAGCCATTAATAACAAAAATTTTGAATGTTTACTACATATCATGCACTCCTTTCAATCTTCAAAGAACCCTATATAAAACCCTAGTTTTACAAATAAGAAAACAGGAGCCAGATTCATCTTTGAGAAATGCCTGAAGTCTTACTGAACAAAAGTTCTACAACTAGGGATATATAGAAAAAGCCACCTAGAGACTGGTGGGAGGAGGTGTAGATGCAGAATGGGCTGGTAACCATACCCACACATGGAGATTAAAAATCAGGTGGGATATCTCAGTTGCTGGGGTTCCTGTGAAGGAGCAATGAGTCTCAGCCCACATCAGACTCCTCAACCTAGGGTCCCAATGCCAGGAAGAGGAGTCTCCACAACTTCTGGCTGTGAAAACTAGCAGAGATTGTGGCTGAGTGAGATAAAGGGCTGCAGGAGTTGCAAGCATCCATCTTGAAGGGCCCACCCATGGACTTAATCACTAATGAACTCACTCATTCTGAGCTCCAGTACTGGGACAGAAGTTTGAAAGATGCCAGGTATAAATGTGGAAGAACCAAATTGTCTGGTTTCAGGGTGAGGCCTGGAGGAGTGGCTTTCTCCCAGAAAGAAGGGCTGGAAGAAGCCACTGTTCTTTTGTTGAGCTCTCCCCACTTCTGGTTTGCAGACACAGGCAGGCACCAAATATGAGTCTCGCTGAACCTAGCTAACACTGGTCACTCTGCCCTGGTGATTCCCTGAGACTCTGCCTCACTCAAATTTTGGGCCCACCCACCCAATTTCAGTGGCTTTTCCATAATAATGACCTATCATGGCTTATGCTGCAAACTCTTCTAAAATCACTCAACTGTTCACAAGCCCCAAACTAGCAGCATCTGGCCTCAGCATGCCCTGTACCTCTGGTTGAGCAGCTCTATGCCTGGCACTAGTGGCAACTGGCCTTGGTTCATGGCTTGGCCTCTTGAGGCACCTCTAAGCCCAGCATGAGTGGTAGTCATCTTCAGATTATTTGGTGGCTCATGCCAGGTGGTCTCAGGCCTGACACAGTCTGGGACTGAACTTGTCTTGTAGTGGGGCCCTTCCCAGGAGGAAATGAGGGCCAAACACTCTGTAACTGGATTGCTGGAGCATCATCCAGGGTCACATCCAAGGAAGGAACACCCAAAGGACAGACTAAGCAGGCATCAGAGTCCTGTTAAAGTAAATTCTGCTCTGTGGGGTCAGCCCCTGCACAACAGTTCCTCCATTGAAGTCACAGCCAGGCCTCACAGCCAAAGAATCAGAGGACCAATCCCTCCCACTGAGGAACAAACAGCAACCCAGGTACAACTACAACAGGAGAGCACATACAGCCCATTCAAGGGAGACACCTGAAACACCTGGCTCAAGTGACCTGGGAGACTGCATCATGGGCCCCACAGGCAGAGTACCTACTACATAAGGCCACTTGACTAAGACTGGAAGACAGAGCAGTCCTACCTAATACATAGAAACAAACACAAGGAGGCAGCCAAAATGAGGAGAGAAGCAAACATGTTCACAAATAAAAGAACAGAACACTTCCAGAAAAAGTATTAAACAAAATGGAGACAAGCAATCTACCAGATGCAGAGTTTGAAACAATGGTTAAAAGGATGCTCAATGGATTTAGGGGAATAGAAAATGAACTTAGGGAGAACTTTAACAAAGAGATGGAAAACGTAAAAAAATGGAGATAGAAAACATTTAAAAGAACCAGTTAGAAATGAAGAATATAAAACTGAAATAAAGACTACATTAGAGGGAATCAATAATAGATTAGATTAGGCAGAAGATCAAACCAGCAATTTAGAATACAAGGTAACAGAAAACACCTAATCAGAACAGTAAAAATAAAAAGAAAAAAAGAATCCAAAAAATTGAGGATAGTTTAAAGGGCCTCTGGGACAACATATAGCACATCAACATTTACATCATAGGCGTACCAGAAGAAGAGAGAGAGCAAGAAACTGAAAACCTTTTTGAAGAAATGATGATGGAAAACTTCCCTAACCTGGTGAAGGAAATAGATATATAAGCCCAGGAAGTGTAGAGGGTCCCAAACAAAATGAACCTGAAGAGGCCTACACCAAGATACATTATAATTAAAATGCCAAAAGCTAAAGACAAAGAGATAATCTTAAAAGCAGCAGGAGAAAAACAGTTATCTATAAAGGAGTTCCCATAAGACTGTCAGCTGATTTCTCAACAGAAACTTTGCAGGCCAGAAGGTTTTGGCACAAAATATTCAAAGTGTTGAAAACTCAGGACTTTCAATCAAGATTACTCTACCTAGCAAAGTTATCATTTAGAATTGCAGAACAGATAAAGAGCTTCCCAGACAATAAAAAGGTAAGGGAGTTCATCACCACCAAGCCAGTATTATAGGAAATGTTGAAGAAACTTCTTTAAGAAGAAAAAAAAAGACTAAAAATATGAATAATAAAATGGCAATAACTACATATCTTTCAACAATTACTTTAAATGTAAATGGATTAAGTGCTCCAATGAAAAGATGTAGGATGGCTGAATGGATAAGAAAACAAGACTTTTATTTAGGCTGCCTACACAAGACTCACTTCAGATTGGAAGACACACAAAGACTGAAAGTAAAGGGATAGAAAAAGATATTTTATGAAAATGGAAATTAAAAAAAGGTAGCAATACTTATATCAGACAAAATAGACTTTAAAGCAAAGAATATAACAAAAAAAGAAGGACCCAGTAACCCCACTTCTGAGTATTTATCTGAAGAAATCAAAACACAACTTCAAAGGGACATGTGAATCCATATGTTCAATGCAGCAGTATTTCCAATAGTTAAGATATGGAGGCAACCTTGGTGTCCATCAGTGAATGAATGGATAAAGACAACAGAATATTACTTGTCCATATGCAATAATATAGATGGACTTAAGGGTATTGTGCTGAGTGGAGTAAGTCAGAAAGAGAAAGGCAAATTCTATATGATCGTACATGTGGAATCTAAACAACAAAATAAAGAAACACAACAGAAACAAACTTATAGACATAGAGGACATTTTCACGGTTGCCAAACAGAAAGGGAGTTTGTGGGGAGTGGGTAAGAAAGAGGAAGGGATTAAGAAGTACAAATTGGTAGTGTTAAAAAAGTCATGGAGATGTAAAGTATAGCATAAGGAATATAGTCAATAATATTGTAATAACTATGTGTGGTATCAGATAGGTACTAGATTTATTGTGGTGATCAATTCATAAATTATGTAAATGTATAATCACTATGTTGTATACCTGAAACAGTAGGTAACAAGGCCAGACTGCTAAGTCAGACCAATTTGGTTAAAAAGCCTGTGCTATTAACCATCACACTACTTTCCAACAACATAGTGAAGGCCATCCTGACCAAAAAAGATCCACAACAGTTTACTTCCAACCTTGCAGCAGCTTAGCTGAATCCAGCCAAATTCAACTGTTTTGTTTGAGAATGGTAGCTGCTATATATTGATGCCAACTTTGAGCTGCAGAAATATTACTTTGAGAAGATCAGCAAACTAATGATTACAAACCAACTGTGGAATCTTGAGTAAATTACTTAAATTTCCTAAAAATTCATTTTTCAATCTGTGAAATGAGAAAAATAATAATGCCTAGCTTGTGAGGGTTTTGTGAGCATTAAATAAGCTAATACATATAAAACCATTATCAAATTCCATAGCTTTAAGTATGCAAAAATGTTAAAATTGTTATCATTATATCAGACAATAGAGAGATATTTTACTACCACAGAATACTCAGCTTTCTGATCTCTGGCCACAGCCTCCAGTTTATGTTCTAATTATAAAAAAAATTAAAACTTTTTATATCTGGTTATGTCTATCTAACTTCCCACCAGGTCAAACTTTAAAACAACAAAAGTATCAAGTCAAATATTGAAAAATTTGTCTGTACTTGAGAGACCCTCACCTCAAAATGTAGCAAAGCCTCAGAAAAGTTTTTAATTTCAGGAAAAAAAATTCCATAGTTTCAGTTACCAGAAGTCAACTGAAGTCTAAAAATATTACATTTCCTCAATAATCAACATCTGCTCCTGACGTCCAACCATCGACATCATCATGGCTCAGTGTTCTAAGATCACCTCAAAGCAGATAATCCTCTTAAGAAGTCAATAGTAACCTAATGCTATGTCACAATGCCTACATCATTCACCTTCCTACATTTCATGTAGACATTTTAACATCTCACATCATTACAAGAAGGATAAGCACTATATAATCAGATACTTATAGAGAGACCACATTCACATAACTTTTATTATAGTATTGTTATAATTGGTCTATTTTATCATTATCTATTTTGGTTCATCTCTCACTGTGCCTAATATATAAATAAAACTTTATCATAGGCACGTATGTTTAGGAAAAAACATAGTGTATGTAAGGTTTGGTACTATCTGCAGTTTAAGGCACCCACTGGGGATTTTGGAGTATATTCCCTGTGGATAAGGGGGACAATTGTACAGTATTGTATATTTGAAAGTTGTTTAAAGAGTATGTCTTAAAAGTTCTCAACACACGAAAAAAATCTTTGTAACTATGTGAGGTGATGGATATAATTAAACTTGTGGTAATCATTTCACAATATATACATATATTGAATCATTATATTATATATCTTATACTTATACAATGTCATAGGTCAATAATATCTCAGTAAACCTGGACAACATTTTTAAATATTTTAAATAATCAATGCTGAAAGACACTGAAGCCATAACTAGGAAGTATTAAGGAAAAGAGTTTGTAACCCAAGAATACTTTACTGAAGGAAGTTGCCTTTTATATGTGAAAGTATAAAAAACTTCTCAGGGGCTCAGGAAATACATCACTTATGGATCCTTCATGAAAGAAACTAGGACATTTCAGTTGGCCAAAAGATGAATTACAATTAAGAGAGCAAGGATGAAGTAGTTGTTTAAAAGGAATAATATTTAGTCTCTATGTCTAAAATTATATCCTGAAAAAAATACTGAAATGCAAATAAATACTTTGCACAAATATGTTTGTGCAGACACTGCTCTCTTCCCCAATCTCTTTTCTCTTTCTTCCATAGTAATAGATATGCCAGGCATATGATTGATTGCCCAGCTATAGTACATTTTCAAGCTTCACTTTATTGTGTGTATGACTGTATGACTAAGAAACACAAGCCAAAGTGTGTCCTACTTCTGAGTCATAGCTCTTAAGAAGTAAGCATACCTCTGCCCTGCACTATCTCCTTTTATTATGAGTATCAGCATCGATATTCAAGTGAGTTTCAGCAGGGCTAGTAGAATGAAAAGGACAGACATCTGCATTCCTGAATGATTGCATTAAGTAGAACTATGACTTGATTTGGAATTCATTCCATTATCTCAAACAAATTTCTCCCTGATTTTGAGCCCTTATGTGTTAGGCAGTCTATTTTCTATGACAGTTGGAATTATGTTAATACAATGCTCATTGCAGCATCATTGATATTAATGAATTATCAAAACAATCTAACATTAGGGAACTACCAAACAATGAAAAATGATACAGGGTTCATAAAGTATGTTTCTCATAACTCATAAGGGTATAAGAAAATGCTTTTTACATAATGTTAATAAAATAAAGAAGGACACATATTGTTAATAACAAACTGATAGAGATGGTAAGGTTTCAGAGGTGAGATGCCCAGTTGGAAGAATGCATGAGGGGCTGACATGATAATGAAATGGCAGTCACCAACTTTATTGTGTGGAGTGCAGTTCTATTGCAGGAAACACATTTCTGCTCCTGCTCCTCTTCTACTCCCATTCTGGTCCTTTTCTGCTCCCCAGAGAGCTCCATGCATATCAGAGTACAACAGTGGCATTCGACCATATATGTGTGATACAATAAGCTGAATTATGTTTACATATTTTAGGTGCAGGCGCCCTACTACACTAATGTAATATTCTAAATCCAGGGTCCTATTCCTATCCACAAGCCTGGATCACAGCCAGACCTTGACAAGCCAGGATTGGGACCCACACATATGTATACAGTATAATCACAATTATGTAAAGAAAAATACATTGATTGTAAAAAAAAATACTAGAAGGAAATGTGAAAATATGTGTTTTGTAGTTGCCTTTTGCTAGAGAGATTGTATGTGCTCGTTTTCCGATTTATTCTTTGTTGTACTTTCTAAATTTTCTACAATGATCATGAATTACCTTTCTTTGTCACATTTTGTATTGTTTATTGTCTAAATTATTGCTATCCAATAGAAATATAATGTAAGCTACACACGCAAGCCATATATGTAAATATAATATTTTAGTAACCACATTAATAAAATAAAAAGAAACAAATAAAATTAATTTTAATAATAGAGCAGGTCCTCAAATGACATCATTTCATTTAATGTTGTTTTTTTTATAGCTTTATTGAAATATAATAGACAATTAGTTGCTCATATTTACATTGTACCATTCAATAAGTTTTTTAAATTATAGCTGGCATACAATAATATATTAGTTTCAGTTGAGAGCATAGTGATTAGAGATCTATATAACTCATAAAGTGATCACCCACTAAATCTAATACCCCTCTTCTGTTTACATATGTATTACAACATTAACGATTTTCCTCATGCTGCATTTTATATCTTCATGTCTATTTTTTAATTATCACTTTGTATTTCTTAATCCCTTTGCCCTTATTTACTGTTCCCCCCAAATCCTCTCTCATCTAGTAGCCCTCAAAATATTCTCTGTACCTATGAGTTTATTTCTGTTTACTTTTGTTGTTTATTTTGTTCTTTAGATTCCACATGAACGTGATATCATGCAATATTTGTCTTCCTCTATCTGATTCATTTTATTCAGTGCAATACCCTCTAGGTCCATCAAGGCAATGTTTATTTCCATCCCCTTCCTTTTAGTCTGTGTGTGTCTTTTAATCTGAAGTGAGTCTCTTGTAGGCAGCATACCTAGTGGTCTTGGTTTTATCCATTCAGACACTTTTTCTTTTAGTTGGAGCACTTAAGTATTTTCCATTTGATGTACTTTTTGATAGGAGAATAGTCATAACCATTCCTTATTACTGTTTTTTCTTCTTAAAGAAGTCCCTCCAACATTTCTGTAATACTGGCTTGGTGGTGATAGATTCCTTTGCCTTATTTTTGTCTGGGAAGCTCTTTATCTATCCATCAACTCTAAATGATAGCTTTGCTGGATAAAGAATTCTTGGTTGTAAATCCTGGGTTTCCATCACGGTGAATATTTTGTGTCAAGACCTTCTGTCTTGCATAGTTTCTTTTGAGAAATCACATCAAGTTTTATCAGAGCTCCTTCATAAGTAACTAACTGCTTTTCTCTTGATATTTTTAAGATTCTCTCTTTGTATTTAACCTTTGACATTTTAATTATGATGTGTCTTGATGTGGGCTTCTTTGGGTTCCTGGTTTTTGAGACTCTCTGAGCTTCCTTGGGTTGTGTTTATTTCTTTCACCAGGTTAGGGAAGTTTTCCATCATTATTACTTTAAATAGCTCTTCAACATATTGTTTCCCTTCCAGTATCCCTAAAACATGGATATTTTTGCCTTTAATAGTATCCCATAGACTCCTTAAATAATTATTATTGTCTTGGCTTCTTTTTCCTTGCCATTTGGATTGAGTGTCCTTGCTTTTCCTATCCTCTATATAAGTCATTCAATCCTCTTCTTTATTCACTCTGTTTATTACTTTTAATATACTTTTCATCTCAGATAATGTGTTCTTCATTTGTGACTTGCTCCTTTTTCTAACTTCCATTTCCATTTTTCTGTTTTATCTTTTTGTTAAAGTTCTCACTAAATTCATCTACACTTCACCTCACTAAGTTTATTGAGCATCTTTATAACCAGTGTTTTCAACTGTGCATCTGTTAGATTGCTTGACACTGTTATTTCTGAATTTCTGTTCTGTTCTCTTATATGCTTTCTACTTTTTTGTATTCCCATTTTGGCTGCCTTTCTGTGCCTGTTTCTATGTACTAAGCAAAACTCTTAAGTCTCCTGGTCTCATTAGTGCAGCTTTGTGAAGTAGGTGTCCAGTGGCACAGTCCTGAGAGGGGTTCAGCTGCAGGCTAAGTTTAGCTCCAGCCGTGCCCCTCTGGAGCCACCTGTTAAGATTCAGCAAGCAATCCAGATATTGTGCTTATAGTTGCCTCAAGAAACTATTCTAGAAAATATCGTCAGTTGCCACCAGTGTGAGTGTAGGTGTTGTTCAGCAAGGAGCACCTGACTCACCAAGGACACAACTGGATGTGACTCAGGTGGGCCCAAGAATTGGAGGAGATGGAGTTTCAGAGAATCTTTGGGTAAAACGACCTCCATTATCCAGTTTGATGAAATCTCAGCTATGACAGCACTGAGTCAGCACACTGGGAGCAGGGAGCACTCAACAGGAAAACAATGGATACCACCAGCACTTCTGTATGGAGTGAGTCTCACCTCTGGCCCTCACTTTGATAACTCAGTGTCCCCGTGTTTGTCCCTGGTGCCCCTTACACAGCTGACCCTGGCACTGGTGCTCAGACCCATCATGTCAGTCACTGCAAAAGTCAACTCACAGACCCAACTCTTTTAAGAGGCTTCTGCAGCTGCCAGCTGCCACTGATGCAGCCTTTATCACACTCAGGACCAGGCAGCTCTCATCTACACCTCATTCTACCTCTTCTTGTTGCAGGGTGATTTCTTATTCCTCTCCCTAGTTGTAGGGCTTGTTCATATAGATCCCAGGTGATTTTCTTTGCTGTTTACTCTGTCTTTCTGTCTCAATTTTGATTTGGTTGCAAGAGGGATGAACAGAGGTTCTATTATCTATGCCATTTTTTTCTCTTTCTCCATGATCACAAAAATTCAAATAAAAACTTGAAAAAGACTAATAGAAACATTGAAAATATTTAGAATACAATGCTGTGATGAAAGATCATAATATAAAATATACGTTCATTTGGGTTGCAACTATGTAAAAATAAATATACATGCAAGTTGAACTTCTGTGGAATGAAAAGTCTACAGGTCTAACGTACTCCATGATGACTATAGTTAACACCATATTGAATACTAGAAATTTGGTAAGAGAGTATATTTCAAGTGCTTCTACCACACACAAAAAAAATAATAACTATGTGAGATGATATATTAATAAGTTGGACTGTATCAATAATTTCACCATGTATATCAAATAATCATATTGTACCTCTTAAATATATATAATCTTTATTTAAAAATAAAAATATTAAATAATTTAAAATGTGTGTACATTTGGAGGCAGACTACAAAGGGAAATGCAAAAGTGAAAAGTAGCTGCTTTTTTAGAGGGTTTACAGATGATTTATTTGGTTTTTTTTAAAACTTTTCCTTCAATGTAATCACAGTTTTATTCCATATCCCCTAATATATATACTTCCTATTTTTATTAAACTAATCACTAAGATTTGAGACTCAGCTGAGTGTGATTTTTCTGGGTCAGCTACCTCATTGGCTACAATCTAAAATGTTTTGGCTAATCAATCCATGATGGAGTGAGAGATTCCCCCAGGTCTCTCACCTTGAAACAACAATAAGCTGAATATCTAAACTCAACAAAAAATACCCAAACTGCACACCAGCATGTCTGAGCATGGGATCTGTGCATAAAAGCTACCACAGGTCAGAAACCTGGGTATCGGGCAATGGACTGGGAGTAAGAAAGAAGCTGCCTCTTGCAGCCACTGGAGATCCCTGCAGGAAGAGGAGGAGGGGAGAAGGAGCAGTGAGTTCAAGCTGTGAGTTCCCTGAACATTCCTACCTGGGATGCTTGTGAGCGACCTATGGCCAGCTGGCTGTGGGGCCCAGTCATCAGGGCAGAAAGCACAGAAACAGGATGGGACCACAGAGGAACAGCTGCTATTTTCCAGCTGCAGTTGCAAAACCAAGGCTCAGCTGCAGCCCCCAACCCCTAACCCAGAGGGCCTCTACCCCCATACCCTCCAAGGCTGATCACATTATAGCCCCAGGGAAATTTGAGCAATTATTTCTGAGACTATCACTGACACTGACAGTGACAGAAACTGAGGGTAGCACGTGTGATTAAGTAACTGTTACAAGAAAATTAAAAAGCATTATTACGACTTTATATAAAGCAGAGATTAAAGAGCCTTAGACACCATCTACTGGAAAACAAAAGTGCCTTCTATAAAATAGATGAAAGAGAGACCTTTATATAATAAATCTTCTTTCTGGAAAAACAGCAAATACACTTCCATTAATGCCCAGGCAGAGGAAGAGTCAATTAAACACCATGAGCAACCAAGGTGACAAGGCATCTCAGAAAGAAAGAGAAAAATCTCCAGAAAATAAGTTCACAAACATAGAAATATGTGACTTAAATGACAGAGAATTCAGGATGTTACTTCTGAAAAAACTCAATGAGATCCAAAACAACTCAAATAAACAATTTCAGAAATTGAAAAACAACTAGATGAACATAGCAAGGAGATTGAAACTCTCAAAAAGAACAAAATAGAACTTCTGGAGATGAAGAACACACTGCAAGAGTTTAAAAATGAAATATTAAGCTTGGGAAATAGAGTCAACTAAATGCAGGAAAGGATCAGTGATATCGAAGACAGAAATCTAGAAATAAATCAGAAGAAAGAAGAGAGCAACTGAGAAATTAAAACTAATGAAAGAAATACAAGAACTAGTTGATACTATCAGGACAGGGAACAAAAGAATAATGGGCATTCTCAAAAGGAGCAGGGATTAGAAAGCATTTTCAAACAAATAATTGACAAGAATTTCCCAAATCTAAGGAATGAGCTGGAGCTTGGAATTCAAGAAGTCAACAGAACACCCAATTATCTCAACCCAAAAATGCCTTCACCAAGACACATTATATTAAAATTGTTAAAAATCAATGACAAAGACAAAATTTTCAGGGTAGACAGGGAAAAGAAGATGGTAACCTATAAAGGAAAAACCACTAGATTATCGTTGGACTTCTCAGCAGAAACCTTAAAAGCCAGAAAGGAGTGAATCAAATATTTAAACTATTAAAGAAAAGGATCTACCAGCCAAGAATAATGTATCCCACAAAGCTCTCCTTTAGATATGAAGGAGAAATAAGTATATTTCTAGACATACAATAATTGAGGGAATTATCTGCTATAAGACCTGCATTACTAGAAATATTGAAAGCAGCTCACCTAAAAAAAAAAATGACAAAAAAAACATAATTAGGAGTAAGATGACCATCAGGGAAAAAGAAGCAGAGGAGTGCAACCATTACTAAAAACAGGGCATTATAAATTTATACAATAAAAGGATAATTGCTATAGGAGGATGGTAATGAACGTTCAGCACACATAGGGACAAATTGAGACAACAAAGACTGAAAAAGAGAGGATTTAAAGATTCACATTCACAAGGGGCATAGAGATAGGCACACTCAGAGGAAAATGGATGACTGTATGTGTGTGTGTGTGTATGTGTATACACACACACGCACACACACACATATATATCTATATATATGTGTGTGTGCATGTGTGTGTGTAAATCCTTTACATATTTGTAATGCTAACCACATTCCAAAGCTTCAGAACTGAAGTATATAACATAAAACAAGAAGGAACAGAGGGAAAAACAAAACACAAAAGCCAACCAAAATAAAGAAAACAGAAACACAAGGATAAGAAAACAATGGAAACACCAAGTAACCAGAAAGCAAAATATAAAATGGCTGTAAGAAGATCTCATGTTTCAATAATTACCCTAAATGTAAATGGACATAAGTCTCTAATAAAAAGGCACAGAATTGCAAATTTGATCAAAAACAAAACCCAACCATATGCTGCCTCCAGGAGACAGATCTCAGTTCCAAAGAAAAATATAGACCCAGAATGAAAGGATGAAAAATGATACTTTAAGCAAATGGCATTGAGAGAAAAGTGGGAGTAGTGGTACTAACATCAGACAAAATAAACTTCAAAATAAAAAAGGTAAAGAAAGATACTGAGAGACACTTCATAATGATAAAGGAAATCATGCACCAGGAAGACATAACACTTCTTAATATCTATGTTCCAAATCAAGGAGCCCTGAAATATGGAAAGCGATTACGAACAGAAATAATGGGAGAAACAAAGCAAAACACTGTCATAGTAGGAGACCTATATACCCCACTGTTGGATATGGATAGATCTTCCAAACAAAATCAATAAGGAAATAACATCCTTAAATCACATATTAGACCAACTAGACATAATTGACATTTACAGAGCCTTTTATCCCAAAACAGCTTCTTATACATTCTTCTCTAGTGTACAAGGAACATTCTCAAGGTTTGATAACATACTGGGACACAGAGATAGCCTCAACATTTATAAGAGGGTTGAAATCATACCAACAATATTTTATGATCATAACGCTTTGAAACTAGAGATAAGTTTTAAAAAGAAAACAGAAAGAACCACAAATACATGGAGATCAAACAACATGCTACTGAAGAATAACTGAGTCAGAAAAAAAAACAGATCAAGAGACATATAGAAAAAAATGATAATAATAGTACAACATATCAAAACTTTTGGGACACAGCTAAAGAAGCAATAAGAGCAAAGTTCATATCATTACAGACATATGTCCAAAAAGAAGAATGAGCCCAAATAAATTACTTAATATTTGATCTTTAAAAAAGGAAAAATAAATGAATCCTAAAATCAGCAGAATGAGGACTAATCAAAATTAGAGCAGAATTAACTGAAATTGAAAACAAAACAAAACTAAAACAATGGAAAAAATAAATGCAACAAAAACTGATTCTTCATTAAGATTAATAAAATTGATAAACCCCTGGCTAGACTCACTAAAGGAAAAAGAGAAAGGATACAAATAAAATCAGGGATGAAAGAGTGGGAATTATGGCAGACACCTCAGAAATAAAAAGGATCATGCAAGAATAAAAAAGGTATATAACACCAAATTTAATAACCTAGAAGACATGGACAAGTATTTAGAAAGATACAACCTTCTTATACTGAATCAATAAGAACTAGAAAATCTAAAAAGACTGAACAGCACTATGGAAATTAAAACAATCATCAAAAATCTACCAAAAAGTCAAATCCAAGACCAGATGGCATCACCAGTGAATTCGACCAAACATTCAAAGAAGATTTAATACCTATTCTCCTCAAACTCTTCCAAAAAAAATTGAAGAGGAGGCCGTACTTCCCAAATAATTTTATGAGGCCAATATTACCCTGATACCAAAACCTGGTAAAGATAACAACAACAAAAAAAATTTACAAACCAACATGTCATGAACACAGATGCAAAAATTCTAGATAAGATACCAGTGAACCAAATACGGCAACATATTAAAAATATTATACACCAAGATCAAGTAGGCTTCATCTCAGAGGCACAGGGATGGTTCAACATGTGCAAATCAATCACTGTGATACACCACATAAACATTAAAAATAAAAATCATATGGTCATATCAATGCATGCGGACAAAGCTTTCAACAAGATACAGACAACATCCATTTATGATCAAAACACTTAACAAAATCAGAATAGAAGTAAAGTACCTTAAGACCATATGTGACCAACCCTCAGCCAACATTATACTTAATAGTGAAAAACTAAAAACCTTCCCTCTAAGATCAGGAACAAGTCGAGGTTGTCCACTGTTACCACTGTTATTCAGTATAACACTGGAGATCCTAGCAAGTGCAATCAGACATGAGAAAGATATAAAAGGTATCTAAATAGGAAACAAAGAAGTCAAACTGTCACTATTTGTGGATGACATGATTCTCTATATAGAAAGCCCTAAATATTCCACAAGAACACTACTAGAAACAATAAGCAAATGCAGTAAAGTTTCTGGATACAAAAATCAATGTTCAAAAATCCATAGCATGCTTATTCTTTAAAATGAAACATCAGAAAAAGAAGTGGAAAAAATAATTCCTTTAGCAATTGCAACAAAAAGAATAAAATAGCTAGTAATAAATTTAATGAAACAAGCGAAGAACTTATATAATGAAAACTATAAGACCCTATTAAAAGAAATCAAAGAAGATACAAAGAAATGAAAAGATATTCCATGTTTTTGGATTGGAAGAATCAACACAATTAAAATAATCATATTACCCAAAGTATTACACAGATTTAATGCAATCCCCATCAAAGTCTCATCAGCATTTTTTAAATAGAACAAAAATATCATCAGATTTGTATGGAAGCACTAAAGACCCTGAATTGCCAAAGACATCCTAAGAAAAAAAGAATGAGGCTGTAGGCATCACTCTGCTCAACTTCTATTTATACTAGAATGTGACAGTGATCAAAACAACATGGTACTGCAGCAAAACAAACACATGGACCAATGGAACAGAATCGAGAGTCCAGAAGTAAACTCATATTTATTATGATCAAATAATTTTTGACAAAGAAGCCAAAAACAAACAATGGAGAAAAGAAATCTTCTTCAATAAATAGTGCCAGGAAAACTGGAAAAACACCTGCAAAGGAGTGAAGCTAGACTGTTATTTATTACCACACACCAAAATTAACACAAAATGAATTAAGGACCTTAATGTAAGACCTGAAACAATAAAATGCATAGAAGAAACATAGGAACTAAACTCACAAACCTTAGACTTAAAGAGAATTTTATGAATTAGATCTCAAAAGCAAGGGAAGTAAAAATTAAATAAATGAATGGGACTACATCAAACTAAAAAGCTTCTGCTCAGCAGAAGAAACTGTCAACAAGGTAAAGAGACAACCATCTAAATGGGAACATATATTTGCAGACAACGTCTCAGATAAGGCCCTCATATCCAATATATACAAAGAAATCATACAACTCAACAACAACAACAACAAAAATAAAATGATCCAGTGAAAAGTTGGGCAGAGGACCTGAACAGACACTTCTCCCTAGAGACATATAAATGGCTAATAAAATGTTAGAAAAGATGTTCAACATCACTAGCTATTAGGGAAATGCAAATCAAAACCACAATGAGATACCATCTCACACCTGTTAGAATAGCTATAATCAACAGGACAATTAATAACAAATGTTGAAGAAGATGCAGAGAAAAGGGAACCCTCACGTAGTGCTGGCGAGACTGTAAATTGGTACAGCCACTATAGAAAACAGTACGGGGGTTCCTCAAAAAACTAAGAATTGATCTACCATATGATCCAGCAATCTCTGTACTGGATATTTACCCCAAGAGACTTGAAAACCCATGTCCAAAAAGATATTCGCACACCAATGTTCATAGCAGCATTATTCACAGTGGGCAGAACATGGAAGCATCTGAAGTACCTTACAATAGATGAGTGTGGTGTATATATATATATATATATATATATATATATATATATATATATATATACACACAAAGGAATATTACTCAGACATAAGGAGAGATGAAATACTACCATTTGTGATGATATGGATGGACCTCAAGATAATCATGCTTAGTGAAATAAGCCAGACAGAAAAAGTTGAAAATCATATGATATCACTTATATGTGGGATATTAACTAAAAGCAATGAATGAACAGGAGAAGCAAGCAGAGACTCATGGACATGGATAATGGATTAGTGATTAGCACAGAACTATAGACTAGTGGGGTAGTGAAGAAAGGGGTAGATCAATGGGGTAAAGGTGGTAAAATATAGGGTTTAGGGTAATGGTGAAGTGGTAAAGGGGATCAAATATATGGTAGCTGAAGTAAAGTGGACCTTGGGTAGTAAACACACAATAGAATATACAGATGTCAAAAGATAATGCACACTTGAAAATTATATAATTTTATTAATCAGTGTTACCCCAATAAACTTAATTAAATTTTTTAAATCAATATAAAATAAATAAAATAATATGTTTTGAGTTTAATCCTCAACTCATTTTACCATTGAACTAATCATTCCACCAGATGAAAGAAAAGGTTACTCAAAGGTCAGGAAAAAGCATTGCTGGTGATGAGTGTGTATTTAACCTAACATAATCATTGCTATTTGCCTCCATTTCCTTTTCTTGTTGCTAATACAGTTCAGCTAACAGTTCTGGGATATTTACAACTTAATAAAAGACATGATGCAGAATTTTCAGGTGCTTTCTGGAAGCTGATAATGGGCTTTTGGCTTTGAAACAGCCTCTTGCAATGCAGGATGCTTAAAGTTCAATAGAATCCTCTCAGGTTATATTCTTTCACACAAGTATCCCATACAGTGTAATAATGCTTTAAACATACCCCAATTTCCACTGTACTTACTTGAACTCTAACCAGCCATCTGCTACTCCTGTATGTCTGATTACTGGTCCATCTCAAATCAGATGAAATGAAAATAGACAAAATTTCTTTGTGTGAAACAAGGTGGAAAGATAATAATGGAAGTGACTGTGGCATCTACTTAAAAAAGGAGAAACTTCAAACCTCTCTTGCTTGTATTTCATTGTGTGACTGCTGTTTTGGTGCAGGGCAAGACCACTTGCCCAGATGGAGCAGTATGTGCTAGACCATGGAGCTGGAGATCTGTTTCCCTTTACTGTAATCCTTTTTCCCTTCAAAGGAAAGGCAAAGGTGTCTCTCTGATGAGAAAGTGTTTTATATACCGCCTTAGCAATCTCTCCACTGCTCAAGAGAATTTACTCTGGATTGTTTTCTTGCAATAATCTATTGATTATTTGAAGTAATCAAATAATTTAGAAAGAGGAACATCTGATCAAAGCAGGCTGATCAGAAATTGGCATTTTTGAAAAAATAAAAATATTCTAATGTACATCAAGCTTGCAGGAAATGTCAAAAGAACAAGTCAGAAACACTGTAACTTGAATGCAAAATATCTGCAGCCCTTCTAGTACTTCCTGAAGACACAGTGCTGCCATGTCAAATATCTGAGAGCATTAGCTGCTTGAAGGAGAATCTTACCATTGCCTTGGGATGATTTTTTAAAAATATTTCTACTTGAAAAGGCCTAGTCATCCTTAACGAAACTGTAAAGTCAGTAATTTGGCTTTCACATTTGCAGTCTTTCCTTTTTCACCCTCCCAGGGTCCATTTCTCTCACTTTCAAATAGGTAATGCTCTTGTGCTCTATCTTTTCTTTCTGCTAAGGAAATCTGCTCTCAAAAAAAAAAAAAAGCCTAACATCTCTGTGTAATGATGATCATGACCACTATTAGGAAGATTGGGAGAGTCAAAGAATCATGGAATAAATATTCTGTCACCTTCTAAAATAATTTTAGTCATCTTTCAGTAAATGGTAGAAGTGATATATTTTTAGGAATGTGACCCCTGAAATCCTATTTCTTGAGCTTCTACTTTTCTGTCTAGAGTAAGTTTTGAGCTTCAAACTAATATTGCAGGCCCAAAGCACCCAAGGCCCAGATAAATAGCAATAGCAGTATCTCAACTCCCATTTCCTTTTGGATAAAGTTCAGGTCCACCTATGACTTATGGAAAATCATGGTCAATTACTTCTTGTGTTCACCAGTCATGAAATGTTACATTGGCTAATCCACTGGTTATGAATTAGGTCTAACTTTGGCCAATAAACTGTTCTTATGGTAAAGAATCTAACTCTAAACTTAAATTCCAGGAGGATTTTGATTTCTTGGCAATAAAAGATACTCTGCCTGGAAATTCAAAAGAAGGTAAAGTCAACATCGACAGGGTATGACTTGGTAGGGGTAAAGAGCAGACCTCAAGACAGGTTTCTGAAGTAGTTTATAAAAAAAATTCCATCCTCAACAATCACATAAGATAAAAACTTTTCATGGTCACCTTTCTCTCTGGGGACTGCAAGCTCTTCCATAACACCACACCCTTGCACTATGCAAACCAATAAGAGTTAAACAGATTCTTTTAAGGTCCCATGAGGGTCTGATCCTGCCAAGTTTTCCAGTGGAAAGTTTCAGATGTTTCTATTTCTGATCTAATGACAAAACCCCTCCATCCTGTTTTTTATTTCCTTTATTCACGCTCTTTGCTTTTAGTTCTGGTTATAATAAAAGCACAGAATATCTCTCCTTGCTTATGTCTAGATCCATAGAAAGAACAGTAGTAGTGTCCTTACTTATGTGGGCCTTCATCATCTCACATCATTCCTTTGCCCCATCTCTGTTACAAGAAGGTAATTTTGTCCCACAACTCCCCTTACCATTGCAATATCTGCTCTACTTGCCTTCAAGATCTCTCTCTCCTGAGCCTCTTTACCCTCCTACCAGTTTGCAGATCAATGCTCCTATTTAAGGATTACAGGCTCTCTCATAATTCATTGCTTTTCACTGGTGTCTTTAACACCAATGATAACTTTTCTTCTATCTATGCTCTGGAGTTCCCATGATTCTGAAGAATTAAAGAAACACAAAGAAAATTAAATGGTCAAAATACAAAGAATATGCTTTGTGGTAGCTATTTATTCTGAACCACTGCTACTAGAAGAGGACACTGTGAGAAGCCAAGGGCCTTGACTTCTTCACCCCTAAGAGCTCTAAATCCATTATTTGGAATGGCAAATAAAAATAAGGAACTTGATTCACTGAAGAACTCATCTCTGTGAATGTTCTCCTTTCAAACAATGCCTTAACTGAGGTCTCCAGGGAAGGCCAATGTTGATATGTTTTGAGAAAGTTAATACAAAGTAGTGATAAACATTTTTCAATTCTCTATTGTGCTCCTGCCATCTGCTCTTCTGAGCTTGAGGGAGAAATCATGGGTTTATGACATCCTATCCATGGTACTGCTTTTCTTCATCAGAGAGCAAGGGGAAGCTCCCTCTCCAAGTGTTTTGTCCTATTAAGGCTGAGGTGTGCTGTCGCTCACCCTCCCTAGACAGTACTGTTCAAGGAGACTCCAGCTGTAAATGAGTTTCCTTTTGATGTATTTGGATGTGTTCAGATACACTGGCAGAAAGGAATCATACCCTATCTAAGTGCCACAGTGCCCTAAATAAGGAATCTATACTAGAGTTTGCTAAAGGCCTAATTAGAGTGACCTGTCTTTAAACTGCCTACAAGAATCATTATCCTTGCTGAAGGGAGATTTGCCTTCAGATATTGTCCCTCCATTGCTCAAGTGTAGAAACAGTGGAACAGAGTGCTATATATTACAATTACTTAGTGACATAGCTCTTCAGCTTTTCATTCAGAAACAGCCAGGAATTTTATTCCTTTTTCCACTCTGAATGAACTGACTGAGTAAGTAGAAGCAGTGGGACTGAGAAAACCTGTTATGTAATTCCTCTGATGACATAGGAAAATATTTCCAGAAGAAATAAAGTAAAAAATCAAGGCAAATAGACCCTGGCACCATGAAATGAAACAGTGGGGGAAAAGTCCAAATATAAAATGCTACTCAGAACATATCTCCTAGGAAATGAAGTGATCTGCTTGCACATAACAAATAGAAGATAAAATTCATGGTCTTAGAGGTCAATTACAGTACTAAAGGACATCATCAAGGCTGACAAAAGAATATAGTGACTTAAGAAAAAAATCTTTCAGAAAATGGTAAATACCAATAAGGAAAGAAATGCTGTTGTCGAAACACCAGTGACCTCCATGCTGATGAATCCAATGGAAACCTCTCTATCCTCTTTTTATTTAAATGCTCAGAAATATTCAACATGATTAAATACTGTCTCCATATCAGTAACCTTTACTCTTTTGGCTTCCGTGACATCATACTCCCCTAGTTACTCCTCATCAGCCTCATTTTGTAGGTCCTCCTCCTACTCTCTAAATGTGATAGAGCTCAAGGGCTCAATTCTGGTTCTCTTCTCTTGACTTGTAAGCCAAACTTTCTTGTTTTGAATTTTATCTTCTACTTAGTATGAAATTGGGCAATTTGTCTAATCTATCAGTGCCTAAGA
The DNA here is from genome assembly GCA_030015415.1 of Cynopterus sphinx. Lineage (NCBI taxonomy): Eukaryota > Metazoa > Chordata > Mammalia > Chiroptera > Pteropodidae > Cynopterus > Cynopterus sphinx. The sequence continues at coordinate 54,800,674 of CM057388.1, forward strand.
TTCTTCACTGGTAAAGGAAGGATAATAATCACACTTATGATGTTGTTGTAAAGATTAAAGGAGTAAATACCTATAGTACTTAAAACAATACCTAGTATATAATAAATACTATATATATCTATGTATGTATGTATATATATATATATATATATATATATATATATATATATATATAGTTTGTGATTATTACTACCATTATCACCATTACTGTTATCATTATCATTACTCTTCTCTTCTCTATACTCTTCCTTTGATAACCTTGTCCATTCCCATAATCTTAAATACCAACTATAGTCAAATGACTCCTAAATTACTGTCCCTCAACACTGACCTCTCATGACATCCAAACTCATAAATCTGTTTGACATCTCTGCTATCTAATAAGCATTTCAAATTTAACATGTGCCTTAGTCGGCTCAGGCTGTTATAACAAAATATAATAGACTGAGTGGTTTACACAATCGACATTTCTTTCTCACAGTTCTGGAGAAATCCACAGGCTGGAAAGTCGAAGATTAAGGAGCCAACAGATTCAGTTCTTGGCAAGGGCCTTCTTCCTAGCTTGCAGATGGCTGCCTTCTCAAAGAAAGAGAGCTCTGGTCACTTTTCTACTTCTTAGACCACACTTTCATGTACTCAGCTAAGTGTAATCACTTCTCAAAGGCCTCACTTCCAAATACAATCATATTGGGGTTTAAAGTTTCAACACATGAATTTGAGGGGGGTGCAAACATTCAGTCCATAACATATTTTAAATATAACTCTGTTTTTCCTCTTAAGTCTACTCCTTTTATGAACATCCATATTTCAATAAGCATACCACCATCCACACAGTTGTTCATACCCAAAGCTGGGAATCATTCTTGGTCCTTCCATTTTCATCATTTAATATCTAATCCATTAGCTAGTTATGATGGGCCTACCTCTAAAAGATATCTCAAATATGACCATTTCTTTCCATTTCTACTGTTACCACCCTAGTCCCAGCTACTGGAACTTCTCAGCTAGACTACTTCAATAGGCTGCTAACTATCTTCCATTCTTCTACTCTTCCCCTTTAAAATCCACACACCACACAATAGCCAAAGTGGGCTACTAAAAATGTAAGTCACTCTATGCCACTCTTTCACTTACAACCTAGTTACTGCCTCCTATTACATTTAGATTAATCTAAAATCATTAACAGGAACTGAAAGACCCTTAATTATCTGGTCTCTGCCTCTCTCTTCAACCTCATTTCCTATCTCTCTGCTCTTCACTAACTAGCTGCCAGCCATCTTGGCCAACTTCTATATCCTCTTTGAATAATTTTATCTCTTTCTAAACTCAAAGCCCTTACACTGACTATTTCTTCTTCCTGAAATGTTATCCTCTGGTTCTGCATGGGCCTCGCTCCTCCTCATCCTTCAAGACTCAATGTCAGCAGCACACTTCAGGGGCTTTTCCTGACAATTCTTTCTAAATAAATCAGCTCTCTGGGTACTCTCAATTTATTTACTTTGTAGATAATATGTATTTATGTTTAACTTATTTTTTCTTTATTGCATTCCCCTTCCCCACTAGATTGTGACTGCACAAGTTAGAAACTCTATTTTATTCAACAAATATAGTGCCTGGCACATATCAGGTAACCAATAATTATTTGTTAAATGAATGAATGAATGAATGAATGAATGAAACCAGGCACTGAGCACCTTTATTGTTCTGTATGTTTCATTTATTTTTATAAATTTATTTTTATGGTGACGGTTAACGAAATCCAATAAGTTTCAGGTGTACATTTTAATAGTAAGACACATACAGATTTACATTATGTGTTCACCTCCCATAGTTAGATTTCTTTCTGTCACCACATATTTGACCCATTTTACCCCTTATACTTCCCCACTCCACACCACACCCTATCTTCTGGTAACAACTAATCTATTATCTGTGTCCAACAATCTCTATGTGTTTGTCTTGTTTGTTTGTTGCTTTTAGGTTTATATTTCACATATAAATGATATCAAGTAATTTTCAACATTTATGTCTGAATTATTTCACTTAGCATGAGTATCTCGAGGTGCATCTATGTTGTCCCAAATGGCAGCATTTCATCTCTTCTTATGACTAATATTCAATTGTATATATGTACCACAGCTTCTTTAGCCAATCATCTATCATAGGACACTTTGGTTGCTTCCATGTCCTGGCCACCATGAACAATGCTACTATGAACATAGGTATGCAAATATCTTTTTGAAAATGGGTTTTCAAGTCTTTGGGGTAAATACCCAGTAGAGGAATTGCTGGATCATATGGTAGAACAGTTATTTTTTTGAGGAACCTCTGTACTTTTTTCCATAGTGGCTGTACCAATTTGCAGTCCCACCAGCACTGTATGAGCATTCCCTTTTCTCTTCATCTTCTCCAACATTGGTTATTACTTGTCCTGTTTATAGCTATTCTAACAGGTATAACAGGTATAATCATTGGGCTTTTGATTTGCATTTCCCTAATAGCTAGCAATGTTGAACATCTTTTCATACATTTGTTGGCCATTTGTATGTACTCTAGGGAGAAGTTTCTGTCTGAGTTCTTTGCCCATTTTTTATTGGATCATTTGTTTTTTTTGTCATTATGAGTTGCATGAGTTCTCTGCATATTTTGATATTAGGCCCTTATCGGTGACATTGTTTGCAAACATATGTTCCCATTTGGATGATTGTCTCTTTACCTTGTTGACGGTTTCTTTTGATATGCAGAAGCTTTTTCTTTTGATGTAGTCCCATTTATTTATTTTAGTTTTTACTTCCCTGCCTTTGAGGTCTAATTCATAAAATCCTCTTTAAGTCCAAGGTCCTTGACTTTAGTTTCTATATTTTCATCCATGTGTTTTATTGTTTCAGGTCTTATATTCAAGTCCTTAATCCATTTTGAGTTAATTTTGTTATTGGTGATAGACAATGGTCTAGTTTCATATTTTTTTTTTTGCAGGTGGCTTTCCAAAAAACAATTTATTAAAGAGGCTTTCTTTTTTTCACTGTGTTTTTCGCTTCTTTGTCAAAAATTATTTGCCCATATAAATATGGGGAATTACTTCTGGACTCTCAATTCAGTTTCACTGGTCTGTGTGACTGTTTCTCTGCTAATACCATGCTGTTTTGATTATTGTTGATTTGCAGTACAGTTTGAAGGCAGGCAGAGTGATGCCTCTAGTGTTATTTTTTCAGTATGGCTTTGGCAATTCAGGATTTTTTGTGCTTCCATACAAATCTTATTGTTTTTATTGTTGTTGTTATATTTCTTTTAAAAATGCCGATGGGATTTTGATGGGGATTGCATTAAATCTGTATAATGCTTTAGGCAATAAGGTCATTTTAACTATATTTGTTCTTCCAATCAAAGAAAATGGAATATCTTTCAATTTCTTTTTATCTTCTTCAATTTCTTTTAATAGGGTCTTACAGTTATCATTATATAGGCCCTTCGCTTGAAATTTATTACTAGCTATTTTATTCTTTTTGTTGCAATTGCAAAAGAAATTATTTTTTCCACTTCTTTTTCTGATGCTTCATTTTAAAGTATAGGAATACTAAGGATTTTTGAACATTGATTTTGTATCCAGAAACTTTACTGTATTTGCTTGTTGTTTCTAGTCATGTTCTTATATTTCTCTTTCATGATTTTTCATTCTTTGGTATCTCTCTTCTTTCTTCTGATTTATTTCTAGATTTCTGTCTTTGACATCACTGATCTTATCCTCCATTTTGTCGACTCAATTTCCCATGCTTGCTATTTCACTTTTTAACTCCTGCAGTGTGTTCTTTATCTTCAGAAGTTCTATTTGGTTCTTTTTGAGGGTTTCTATCTCCTTGCTAAAGAACTCATTCTGCTCAACTAGTTATTTTTCTAATTCCTGAAAATGGTGATGTGAATTATTTTGGATCTCACTGAGTTTTTTCAGAATTACTATCCTGAATTTTCTGTCATTTAAGACACATATTTCTATGTGTGTAAGTTTATTTTCTGGAGATTTTTCTCCTTCTCTCTGAGTTGCCTGGTCACCTTGGTTGTTCATGCTGTTTAATGGACTACTCCTCCTGGCCATTAATGGAAGTGTACTCTACTTTTTTTTCTCAAAAGGAAGATTTGTTATATAAAGGTATCTCTTTAACCTGTTATAAAGAAGGCATTTTTATTTTGCTTTTCAGTAGGTGGTGTCTAAACCTCTTGGATCTCTGCTTTACATAAAGCCTTAATAATGCCTTTATTTTTTCTTATAGATGTTTAATCACACTCACTTCCCTCAGTCTCTGTCCCTGAAAGTGTTAGTGACAGTTTCAGTAGCATTTGCTCAGATTCCCCTGGGGCTTCGTGGTGTTTAGTCTTGGAGGATATGAGTGGAGAGGCCCTCTGGGTGCTGACAGGAGTGTGGCTCAGCATTGCGTTTTGCAGCCATGGCTGGTGATAATTAATTTGTTTCTCTGCCATCCCCTTTCTATGCATTCTTCCCTGTTGTCTGAGCACTGTCACTGGCCACATGGAGCTCACAACTCTCCCAGGCAGGGCTATTCAGAGAACTTGCCATATCTCCCCCCACACACACACACACACCCTTGTCCTGCAAGGAGCTCCAGCTGCAAGAGGCATCTTCTTTTTTCTCCCAGTCTACTGCCCAACTCCAGGGTTTCTGACCTGTGGTGGCTCCTATGCTTAGATCTTATGCTCAGACATGCTTGTGTGAAGTTCGGGTGTTTTTTGTTAAGTTTTAGATGTTTAGCTTGTTGATTCTATGGGAGAGATCTGGGGATGTCTCTCACTCCGCCATCTTTCTGACATCATTCCTCCTGGATGCTTTAAAAACATCAATTTATTGAATCCTTGGGAAATGACTTTAAAATATCTTTTACACTCACTGCACAAAGGTAGAAACTGAGGCTCAAAAAATTTATAAAAATTTGCCAGGATCACGCATCTATGTAATGACAGGATACAAAGCCATGTCTTCTGATCCCAAAAGTCTTATACTGTCTACTTCAGGAAAACTTATTTATTCATTCATTCAACAATATTGAACATCTGTTTTACACCAAACACTGTGCCAGGTCCTGGGTATTACATAAATGAATAAGTCACCACTCTGCCATGCACAGAGTTTTCAGTATAATTATAGATTTAGGTAAGTAACTGAGTAGTTACACTAGTGGTAATAAATGCTACATTAGCTATAAAAGGGAAAGGAGAGGCAACAGAGTGTAGGTTTCAATGTTTCAGTTTCAATTGCAGCTCTGCCACTTTCTAGCTTTGTTACTTTTGCCTTAACCAATGCTTCAGTTTCTTTATAAAACAAAAGTTATAATAGAGTGCTTATCCTACTGAATGATTGTGAGGAGTAATGAATTAATACATGTAAAGTGTCTGGCACGTAAGAAGTACTTAATAAATGTTAGTTGTTGCTGGAGGTTCATAAGTGGTGTGTGTGTGTGTATGTGTGTGTGACTGTGTGTGTGTGTGTGTCTGTGTGTCTGTGTGTACAAAACCAGTAAAGTTGTCATTGAAAGCTTCTCAGAGAGGTAAAGATGTCTGAGCTAAGCTTTGCAGAAATAGTAGATATAGTGCCCAGCTAGGTTTAGAAGGCAGGGAATGACATTCCAAGGAAAGGAAAACATATGCAAAGGCTTTTTTTCAAGTTTATTTCAGGTTCATCAGCCCAATCACAATTTATTCAGAAACCTGGCACTGTGAACTCTGACTTTTTCTTTAAGCTAAAATGGTTTTCACGCATATAATGTGGTTCCAGTGATGCTCCCAGAATCCAGAAAGTATATAAAATGAAGCTGAAGAAGGAGACAAAAACAGTAAGAGCTCCAGATAGGATGGTGGAGACATGGAGGAAAGGCAGTACATGAAGGAACATATCCCATATACACTGGTATCTTTCCAAGTGCCTGGTGACTGGAAAGGTGGCTTAGGAGAAGAGGGAGAGAGCCAGAGAAAACCAGGATCCCAAGGGAAGGAAATTGCTGCTGATTTAAAACAGTTGATTCAAGTCAAAAAGAAGAGAGGTAGAAGCAGAACAACTATAAAATTATTTTTAAAACTCTACAAAGTATGTAAGCACTTCCAATTAAGTCAGCTTTATGCAGTTTCCCAGATCATCCACTTAAAGAGTTCCTTTAAGTTACATTTATCATTCACTCATCCAACTGAGAACAAACTGCTGCTGCATTGTGGTTGTAAGTTTTATAGAAACATTTCTGGAAGAGCCTGGCAAATGGGCCAAATAAAAGACCACCAGTGGGACAAGGGTCCCTGCTCTTGGCTTTAGTACATGCCAGAGAGTTGAAGGGGAAAACCAGCCTGCAGCCCAGTTTATAACTCTGAAGCAAGGCAAGCCTGATGTTTGGCACTGTAAGCTCACAGAACTTTTAATGTCTCACATTGCCTCTTGCTTGACAACATCTGCAGGAATTGACCAATACAATGTGACATTTAGTATCTAGAATCAGGACATAATTCCTTCCTGTAGTCCTTGTTCTCTGTCCCTGGGATGTGGCAATATTTGATGATGATGATGACTGGTGTTAGGGGCCTGCCTTGTTTTTTATGCATTCATGAGTACAGTCTTTAAGCAAACTTTATTGTATTCCCTCACCTTCTAAAAACAATCAGAGGACCTATGAGCCATGGTGGTGAGGAAGGAAGAAATATGCAAGCTTACTGAGTACCAAAGACTTGGAAATCCAAAACAGTATCCTAAAATCCATCTGCTCTCTTGGGAAGAAAAGTATACCTAAAAAGGGCACGTGAGTTCCAAAAGTCACACAGTTAGTGACAGAGGCCTAATTCAGTTTCAAACACTGTTTTATGCACCTTAAGGGAAGCCTGAATGTTGTTTCTTTAATAAAGCTAAGCACAGTTTTTTAAAAAGAAGATACATGATTCATGTTAATTCTCTTGATTTTGCTGCAATATATTATTACTCTGTGGAGAGGGTACAGAGAAAAGAATGCGACTTCTCATGACAACAGCTTACTGGCCCACATGATTTCTCTGTGGCATAGATATTTTGAAGGCTTCTTAGAGTAAAATTCAAAAAATTTAAAATAACCTCCTTAACTGCAAAACAAATGAATACTTTATTAATCACCTTCCTAAGCCTTTCAGCTTGAGGATACCAGGGCCATTGAACAGTCATTACACTCCTCAACAAATTGGCCAAATTGATTTGTTTCCCCACCATTTTGCACCAGTTTGTCTTTCCACCTTTTTTTCAATGCTCCCTAGGCTACCTCTCACCAAGTGTCTCTAATTTCTTCCAAACACTCTTCCTAATCAGTACCCCATGCTACCATTTTTTTTCAAATATTCCTACCTTAATTTTTTTTTATTAAACACTTTCTCCACGCCAGGTAGAATGCTAGGTACTTTGCACATGGTATGTAATTTATTCTCCAAATTCCCTCTAGGACTCCTGCTCTCACTATCAGCATCTAGACAAAATTTTCCTATCCCATGTCCCATGCTGTCAGGACCTTCCTTGAATTGCCAAGGTAACAGCTAGTTATCTGGTAAATTAATCTGTGTTGAGATGTTAAATGGCACCCCTCAAAGCACCCTGTGTAGGCATCTGTAAATCCATTTATTGGCTTTATTGGAAGCCTATGGTTTGCCAACGGTCTAATTCAGTACTCTTCACAGTAATAATACTCATAGCTTTTAAAGGTCCTTTCATGCAATTACCAAATATTATCTCTAAGCTGTACTGAGGTGCTAATGAGGACTTTATCTGCCATATAATACAAAAGCATGTTTTAAGGGGTTCCTTAACTGCTCTAAATTGTAGTCTTAACCTGCTGTTTCTTCTATGGTCCTGGTCTTGCTCTGACAAATTCTGTCTCCTGACAGAGGAAGTCAGAATGCCCAAGTCATCTAGTTGACAGAGGCAGTAAGAAGATAGCCAGGAATGTCAAGAGAAGTACTGAAAATACAGTCTCCTAACTGTGTCCCACAGTCTAATCCTGTGGGGATTTGAACCTCAGACCACACCTCTAGCCCAACCACTATTGGCAGCTGCTCCAACCCATACCAACTCCCACCTCTGGTTAAGAGGCTGGACTTTATTCTCTATCTTCTCATCTGTCACTAGCACAATGTGGGCAAGGGAGACAGATGTAAATAAAACCTGTCTTCCAGGCCTTCCCAAGAAACTAAAGTCATGTGATTGCTTCATCAGGGCATACAGTTTTCTTGCTTTTCTTGGGTTTAAATAGGTATCTCTGCCTAATTCTGAAGTTCAGAATTAATAAGCCCACTTTGCAAACACATCTAAGCCACTTTCTCTAACACTTCATCAGAAATAAAACTCTTTTGATCTAATTTGTGTTACTTCTCTGTCTCTCTCAATCAGTTCAGAAAGGGAGGAAGAAAAAAAAGGATGTCATTTATTGGGCACTTCAAACCTCTGCATTTTTATTGCTCATTCATGTGAATTAATGGAAAACTCTGTACTGAATCTAAGTCTCCAATCTCCTACTCCAGTGCCAATTAATTAACCTGGCTTTATTATATAGAAAATGTTTTCATGGCTACATTTCATTTACTTCATATCACATATATAAAAGTGCACAAACCATAAGTTTATATAGCTCATTGAAATTTCACAAACTGAACAAAACACATCCATGTAACCAGCACCCAGATAAATAACCACCATATCAGAAATTCTTTCTACCCCTCCAGGTACCACCATTCCCTCCTACTTTTGATAGAAAGATAAAATCATTATCAGCAAGATAATTATTTACATGCCCGACTACAACATAATCTCATGTTGAATTAGAAAATTGAATCAGCTCTCTCAATCATCACTTAAATAAACAATCTCCTCTCCAAAAGCTATGCAATTCGAGTATCATGTAAATGCTTTCCAGCATCATGTAAATATAGCCTGTACAATTTGCTGGAATTGCCAATGCAAGATTCAAAGCCATGCAAACATCTTCCCTTCATTTTCATTGGAAGTTACAGTTCATTCAGTAGCAACTCCAGCAGATAGATTAGGAAATAACCTCAAGTGCCAAAGAAAAATGCTTACGGTTCCTTAGGCTGGAGATGAGATGGGCTGATGACTGCTGAGGCTTCTGGGTCATCCTACCCACCTCCTTGACCTTCCAAAACTTGCAATCATATATACTACTCCTATCTCTACACTCTGCACACTTATATACACAAACAGACCTAGATTGGGTGAAGACTGCTGAACTGGAACTTTGTGCCATGTGGTTTTATAATAAAATATATTTATTATTTAAACTCCCTCTACCTCAAATATAGTTAATATTTATATTTAGGAATCCTAAATCATCAATTTTATTCTCAGAAAATCTTTCCATTAAGACCTGGGTAGAGAAGTTAGTTGAGAGCACTACTGGTTCACCATCATCCTAGAATAAAAGCTAAACCTTTCATTATGACCTACAGGGATCTATCTACATGATCTTCTTTCTCTCTCTCTTCCCTTCTCTCCCTCCTTCCTGCTCACCTCTCCTCCTTCCTTTTCGCCTTTGCTCACCAGTTACCAGTTACACTGGTTTCCCTTGTATTCCTTATACATTTGTCTGATGTGGAATTTTTTTTTTATCTTTTCAGGTCAGCTCCTCAGTCATTCTCCACTCAGCTTCAGTGTCACTTTCTCAGAGAAACCACCTGTGATCACCTCCCAATATTTAATTCTAATTTATTTCCTTTAAAACACTTGTGAATACCAGAAAATTACATTTTGTATTACTTGTATACCTGATTGCCTGTCCTGTTGCCCACAACAGGAGGTAAGAGTGGAGATTTTGACTGGCTTGTTCGCCTCTCTGTTTCACTATATATAGCATTGCTTGACACATAGTGGATACACAATAAATATTTGTTGATGGATTGCATGAATGAATTTTTTAAACTATCTGTATGCCCTGAAGTAACCAGATATAATTCATGGCATCACTCTTAGGAGTCTCTGGAAAGTATGGATGTTGAAATGAGCTAAATATATGTTCAAAGGTTGCTTTTTCTCCTTACTAATAAAGCTGGGTGACCTTGGACTAGTTTCTCAGACTCTCTAAACTCATTTCCCCTTCTTTCAAATTGTAATCATAACTACTACCTCACATATTTGTTGTGACAATTAAGTGCTATACTCTATATAAAGCCCACAGCATAGTGGGCTAGAACATGATAGAGCTCAATGTACAGCCTCAATCCTTCTACTGCTTGCTATTATATTCCTATCTATATGACTTGATTGTTCTATTTGGCCAGGTGTGTGTAAACATCCCCTTCGCTCTCTACTTTCCCTACTCCCATGAACTGTCCAAACAAAACAACTATAGCAACAACACAAAATTCTGAGGCCTGCCCAGGCCACATGGAAGAATTACCATTTAAGTTCCTATCTCTTCAGTAACTAGTCTGTTGTCTCCTGCCTATCATCTGTCTCCTTCCACTGCTTCCTATTGTTGTGAAGAAATCAAGCTGAAGTGTTAAAAGAATGGAATTTAAGTCATCATAAATCATTCAAATATCAAGAGTCTTAATCTGCCAGTCTGAGGGCAGAGGGATTGATTAGAAGGTTTAAAATCTTTACTTACCATTTTAAGAGTTTGCTCTTTCTTCTTTTTTGCTTATTTTGTTTCTCAAGAAAGATTGGGAGATGTGTCTATTTTCCTGCATGGAAAGTTAAGCAGGTTAATATCAAAGAAATGTCTGCTACAACTCTGCTAGGGAAAACTTTAGTCACTATGAATTAAGCTCTAGAAGGTACAGTGGAAGTCATCTAATTTAATCTCTTCATTTGACAGAAGAATAATTGAGACCCACAGAGGAGCTGTGGGTCACTTGCCCAAGCTCACAGAAAGTTAACAACAGAACCAGAGCAAAACCCCAAGTCTTCTGACTTTTAGTTTTGGGTTCTTTTCATTAGACCAAACTGTCCCCTTGTCGGAACTTAGCATCTCAAAAAAAAGGATTGGGGCAGCAATTCAGTGCTTTAAATGGAGACTGAGTGCATTTGTCTTCCTTCTATTTGTCATAGATCCTTAAAAATGGTAAGAAAATGTACCAATCAGTGTCCCAACAAGGAAGAGGCACACACACTGAATTGAGTAATTTGAGAAGAGTTCAATAAAGGGACTATTTGCAAAGGTATGATAAACTACAAAAAATAAAGAGGTACTGGGAGGAATGAGACAAGGGTTATCACTTTGGCCCTAAAAGGGCAATAGGAGGGAGTTGCTCTCAGGAAGAGAGAGAGAAGACTCCATGGAGAGAATTTCCTGATGGGAGTGATGATCTTACTTGAGTGACCTAATTAGGGAGGAAATTGAAGCAATAAATATCCCAAGTTTATTTTCCTCTCTCTGATTTCCCACTAGTGTTCTCCATTGGTCTAACCCACAGGAAAGCCAGAGGACAAGGAAGCCCAGTGAAGAAGTCTAAGACATGTCTCTCTTTAAGAATACAGTAGGATATAAAAAGGTGAGGAAATATTTGGAGAGACAAAGAGAAGATGTCCAGCACTGTTGACAAAGGAATATACACTTATGGAGCACCTATTGCATTTTAGATATTATTCTTAGAAGTTTTCATATTGCATTTATTCCTCACAACAAGTCTTTGTCATACATATTATTTTCCCCATTTTACAGATGACAAAATTGAAACCAAAAAGTGTTACATCTTTTGTTCAAGGTGATATAGCTATCATCTGTATTTGAATACAGGTTTCTCTGACTCCAAAGTTTGTGCTCTTAACTACCTCACAGTATTGCCTTGATTACAGTAAGAAATATTCAAAAGTCCTCTCCTGTACAAGCAGGTTAAGAAAAGAGGAAAGAACCATGGGATAAATACTATCCAAACAAACTCAGATATGTTAAGAAAGCTACACATACTTAATTTCTCCTTAGCCACCTTCTCCAGTCTTTATCTGCCCTCACATTCTTCTCTAGTCTTTATCTGTCCCCACATTCCTATAAACCCCTATTAAGAGGCTGTTGTCATTGGACAACTATTTTGTTATAATTTAGTATTAACTGACACAATTTTAAGGTGCAACTACTTAACTACTTCCAGAAGAATCAGCATTTTAATAAAGAACTTCTTTCTTGTTATCTCATTCACTTTCAAACCTTTCCCAGGATAAATATATAAAAAAGCAGATTTTTGAACTCACAGAAGCAGACAGTAGAATGGTACTTGCCAGGCTGGGGTGTATGGGAAATAAGTGGGGAGATCTTAGAAAAAAGGTACAAAATTTCAGTTATAAGTAAATTCTGAAGATCAAATATACGGTATGGTGACTATACACACACACACACACACACACACACACACACACACACACCACACACACACACACATATACACACATATATATGTATACATGCAGCATGATTAATATTATATTGTACACTTGATATTTGCTAAGAGAGTAGATCTTAAGTTTTCTCAGCAAAAATGTAAAAGTTAATATGTAAGGTGATGAATGTGTTAATTAGCTTGATTGTGGTAATTATTTCACAATGTATATGTATATCAAATCATCAGATTGTGCATCTTAAATATATATAATTTGATTTGTCAATTATACCTCAATAAATCTGGGAAAAATAAATAAAATTAAAAAATAATATGAAAAAATTAATAAAAAAGGAAGAATTGGAGCTGAGTTAGAAAGGTAGATGAGCTTTGCTCTAGTCTATAAAGTATTGGAGGATGTATTTATTAGAGGAAGTAAAATTTACAAAATCTGACTCAAAGAAAAGCAACTTAATTTTATATATCTGACTTCATTTTAGCTGAAGCCCTAATTCTCTCAGTATCTTTCAGATTAATATTCAGTCAATTCAAAGTTTAAACTTCTTATTAGGGTAGTTTCTATCTTCTCAAAATATCTTCTCTTCTCCTCCCCAAAGATGGTCAGGGTGTAGAAGAAAGCTTATATAGCCTCACTGCATTGGATAAGGGACCTATGTGCTGCACAGTAGTCTCTGGTTTCTTTCTCAATTCTGCTGAGATGTCTCTGAACATGTCTGATCATCATGAGTCATGAATAGGTGTCCACTACACAGTACCTTGGGGCCACCAGCCTTTGGAGAATCGTGCTGGGAACCACTGATAATGACCACAAATATTGCCATTATTCTAATGGTAAGGTTGGCACACTCAGCTCCCTCCTTTTCCTTTTCCCTTTTCTTATCCACTTATCTTCTTATCTACCTAGCCTTTCTTCACTCTTACATTCCCCACCAGGATGTGTAAGAACTTAAGATTTCCTTTAAAGCCCTCCAGGACCATGTACACTATCCCAGTCCTCTCTTTGCTTTATCATGCTATGGTGCCATTTCTACTCAACTGTGGATACTCTATGTTGATATGTGTACCATGTAGTCCCTTCCAAGGGTTATAAACCAGAAGGCAGATATCAACCTCTTTTGTGGCCCAGTGTGTGGGGTCAGCAACTTAAGCCTAAGCACATTCCTTCCCTAATATCTCCAAGCTCCTCAGAGCACCAAAACAGATTTCAGTTTCCTGAGTGGCAGAAACTTCCCTTACGTTAGTATCCCCCATCATTTCGGCACAGTGAGTGATGGTGCAGTACTGTTTTTTAGATCACCACACTTTACATTTGGTATGTAAAAGAAATCTTTACCTTCATGAAAGCCCGACTTTTAAAACTGTTATCTCACAATACACTCAAAAAATTACAGTTTGAAACTGAGCAATGATACATTTGTTCCAGGTCATACCTATCTTTCCCTGAAGCAGTAAGTTCAATTGATTCAATGAGTAGAAAGAGTACAAAACAAGAAGGAAACAGATGATCAGGGGCAATTGGCAACAATTTAGTTTATTATCTTAAAAACATATAGGGTACCTGTTCAACATTTAATTTAGACAAAAAAAATTTAAAAACATCTGCCATATTAAAGCCACCTACTGTTCCAGTTGACTCTATATAGGGAATAACAGTAAATGCTCCAGACTAATTTCTAACACTACAAATTTACTATAAAATAAAACTATTTCCAAACTGTGGACAATCATTTTTGTCTACTTTCAATATAATGACACATCAGCATGGCCAATCCTTTCTTTGTTGGGTCTGTGAATAGGAAATTGTGGTTATTTTTTTTTTGTCTGGATAACTTGGGGTTAATCTGAAACCCTATTATTTTTCAAAATTGATGGCTGGAAACCCTATGAGTCCAATTTCTTGCCTTAGTGAGTACAGTATAGCAAGTTACATTAGTGAACAAAATTTAATATTTGAAGATTGAAGATGCTGCTGGGTCTTGGAGACATCTTTCCAACCATCAGTGGCATCAGCCCAGACTAGTGATGTAGTTAACCCATAGTGAACCCACAATGCACTAGAAATGCTGTAGGAAAAAGAAAAGCTAGAACATGGTTATCTTTTGAAATATTTCTTTCTAAAAAATTAAATTCAGAAAAAGGTTAGTTAATTAAGGGTTTTAGTTAAAGAAAGTTGTATTAATCACTTGGATACTTGTTTGAAGTTTATTAGAGTGAGATTTTGAACTACAGTAAATAAGATTTTATTTTAAATGATGCTGCAAACTTCTTAAACATTTCAGTAAGCCTTCTTTTTATTGAAAAATCTTTAAGATTGTTTACCAATTATCCAGCACACCCAGTGGCCTGCTTAGACCAGCAACAGGGCTGAAGCACCGCCCAGGGCTGCAAAAGAGGAGGACACACCAAAAGGCAGACTGGGCAAGCACCAGAACCCTGCTAAAGTAAATTGTGCTCCACAGAGTCAGCCCCTCACAGGCTAATCCTCACAATCAATCAGCTAAAATGTCAATTCCACCATTGTCATTCAAACAACAACCAAGGCTCAACTACAACAAGAAGGCATACACAACCCACATAAGGGACACCCTTGAGAGCCCTGCCCTGGCAACCAGGGAAAACTGTGCCACGAGGCCCCACATGATAACTACTACATAAAACCAATCTACTAAGACTGGAAAACTTAAGAGCCCCACCAAATATATGGAAACAAACATAGAGAGGCAGCCAAAAATGGGAGAAAAAAAAACATGTCCTAATTGAAAAAACAGAACAAAGCTCCCCCCCAAAACAATACTCAACAAAATGGAGACAATCTACCAGATGCAGAGTTCAAAGCACTGGTTATAAGGATGCTCAGTGAATTTAGGGGAAAGGTAGATTAACTCAGTGAGAATTTTAACAAAGAGATAGAAAACATAAAAATGGAGGTGAAAAACATAAAAGAAAACCAGTCAAAATTAAGAATATAATATCTGAGATGAAGAGTACATTAGAGGGAATCAACATATTGGGTGAATGGAGGATCAAATCAGCAATTTAGAGGGCAAAATAATGAGGACATCCAATCAGAACAGCAAAAAGAAAAAGGAATATGAAATAATGAAGACAATTTAAGGGGCCTATGGGACAAACAACATCAAGCAAAACAACATTTGCATCATAGGTGTACCAGAAAGAGAAGAGAGAGAGCAAGAAATTAAAAATCTATTTTTAAAATAATGACAGAAAACTTCACTAATTTAAGGAAATAGACACACAAATCCAGGAAGCTCAGAAAGGCCCAAAAAAGATGAACCAAAAGAGGCTCACATCAAGACATTGTAATTAAAGTGCCAATGGTTAAAAATAGAATCTTAAAAGCATCAAGAGAAAAATAATTACTTACAAGGGAGCTCTCATAAGGGTGTCAGCTGATTTCTCAACAGAACTTTTGCAGGCCAGAAGAGTTTGGCACAAAATATTCAAAGTGATGAAAACTCAGGACCTATAACCAAGATTACTCTACCCAGCAAAGCTGTCATTTAAAATTGAAGGACATATAAAGAGCTTCCTAGACAAGAGAGAGCTAAAGGAGATCATCATCACTAAGGCAGTATTACAGGAAATGTTGGAGGGAATTCTTTAAGAAGAAGAAAAAAATTATGTATCAAAAATATTAATAAACAATGGCAGTAACTACTCATCTATCAACAAGCACTTCAAATGAAAAAATAACTAAATGCTCCAATCAAAAGATAGGGTGGCTGAATGGAAAAGAAAACAAGACCTTTACATATGCTCCCTACAAGAAACTCACTTCGGATTAAAAGACACAGACAAAAAGTAATGGGATGGGAAAAGATATTACACAATGGACCTAGAAGGTATTGTACTGAGTGGAGTAAGATAAATATAAATGCCATATGATTTCACAACATGTGGAATTAAAGAACAAAACAAACAAACAAACAAACAAAAAACCAGAAACTCATAGAAACAGAGAACATTTTGAGAACTACCAGATGGGAGGGGTTTGAGGGGGTAGGTAAGAAAGGGGGAAGGAATTAAGAAGTACAAAATAGTCAGGAAAATACAAAGTATAGCATAAGGAATATAGTTAATAATATTGTAATAACTAGGTATGGGGTTAGATGGATACTGGGATGTATTGGGGTGACCACTCTGTGAGTGATATAGATGTTTAATCACTATGTATGCCTGACACTAATTTACTATGGCATGCCAACTATAATTTAAAAATAAAAAATACTATAAAAACTATTTTTCAGTAATTGTCATTTTGCTTTACTGAGCCTAGAATACAGTGGGTTTTATATATCCAAATATGCCTTTAATAAAGTACTTACAAGCTTTACACAGTAGAAAACCGATTATTAGGGCAGTGATGTTATTCTTTTTAAATTTTATTTTATATTAGTTTCAGGCATACAGTACAATGGTTAGAGATTATATAATTTATAAAGTGATCCTCCTGATTATGCCTGATTTTATTGCCCTGCCCCCATATTGTTCAGAGTCAGTACAATTCTTGCTCTAATTTGAGATGAGCAGTGATTAGTTAAAAGTATTATTTAGACAGGTCACTGGGAGTGTTTTGCTCTAAGAGAATAATTACGTTTTCTACTTAATGAAGATCATGTGGCTAAAAAACCTCTCAAGTTATAACAAGGCAAAAACATAAAAGGAAGAGCCACTTACACAAATACATGAGATTTCAAATCTCTTTTATTTTAATTGCTAAACAAAGTTTGCAGACTTGAAAAGGGCTTTGACAGCCCTGGAGCAAAACCCTTGCTTATTAACAGTTGTGGCTTTAATCCATTGAAAAATAATATGAGGCCCCAAAAGAAAGCAACTCTGGTGTTTTCTTTAGGAATGGGAGTGTGAGAGATGAGGGATGAAAAGTTCTCTAGTGGTGAAGACAATTACATTTGTTAAGGGGAGAGCAAAGTACCCTATTTTCTTCCCATTTCCTATTCCAAAGCTGGGAGAAGTTATCCTTTCATCAATAAAAGAGGCTTGGTGCTTAGAGCAGAAGTATTTTCATCTGCACTTAACCACCTTTCTCTCCTAGGATTTCTCGGGGAAAATTGCAATGATTTATTTATGTGCATGCAGGGTGGGCCATTCTAAGATGACAATTAAGGAAGTCAGAACAGTAGCAGAGACATTCTAGCAGTGGCAGCAGCAGTAAGGGTCTGGTTGTTTATGGATAAATGCAAGTCAGCAGAAGCCAAGAGGCCCAGCACAGGGCTTGTCTGCTAATTACATTCAAACATACACTTTGCCAGAAAGCGACACCCTAAACTCTCAAAATAATGCTTGCTTAAGAAGTCAATTTTTCCAAGAGGTTTTTTTTATGAAAAGTTTTTAAATGGAAATATAAGCTTTATTTGAGCAAGAATGAAAATATACAAAACTCTATTCTCTACCTTCCACTCACTTTTTCTGCTGTGTTTTAGGCAAAAGAAAAATCTCACCAGAAATGACTACAGAGCCCAGCCTTTGACCTCCTCAGATCCTGCTTTCTCTAATCAGGCCACAGCTGACTGACAGTCAGGAAGTAAATTCTTCTTTGAAGGTACAGCCAGAACACGTTTACAGCAAATTACTATTATAATATAATCCTCCAACAATTTTTTACAGTTTTCAATTCTGGAAGATTTATATACATCTGTTAAACTTTCTCATTCTGTCCTGTAATTGCTCATTAAATTATCCTTCAAAATTCGGTCTTCTCAAACATTGCTACCTTTTTCATTATCAAACTCCATTGAAATATAAGGATCCACAATGTGTCTGACCCCACAGTATTCATCCAGAGGACACTGAAAAGTCAAAGAAAAGCCCTAGTAGTCAAAGCCTTTTTGGTAGGAGGAGTAGGTAACCACTTATCCAATCAGCAAATCCCCACTGAACTGCTATGAGGTGTGCCAGCCACTATGCTAAGTATCGTGAGTAGTACAATCACAGATCAAGTTCTGAGATGCCTAAAGTCTGCTTGGCCAAAAATCTACCTTCCCCACAAGTTCACTGATGCCTGAAATCCTTTTAATAAAAAATGAAGTCTTGACTTCCATAATTGGAGATAAAGCTTAAAAAGAGGCTCTCTGTGAGAGGGAAGGAAGTTGATTTAAATCATACTGATTCAGTTTATGGCCATGCCACCCAGAACAAGCCCAATCCTGACTGATCTCATAAGCTAAGCAGGGTCAGGCCTGGTTAGTACTTGGATGGGAGACCACCTTAGAAGACCAGGTGCTGTAGGCATAAAAAATAAATAAAATAAAAAATAAGAGATTGTAAGTTGCCAAGGTCCTTGCAATCTGTGAGGTCAATCAAGGGTTGACTCACCTAAAAAAAGAAATTAAAAATAAAATAAAATAAATCATACTGATTCGTAAATGTCTGATATTAGGGAGAATCCTCATAGCAGATTTTAATAGGAAAAAAAAAGGAATAGCATTGCTGGAAGCTGGAAGGGAGAAGAATGGGATGGGGCATGGGGGATGGGAGTAAGGTGTCAGGGGAGAGAACATAACCCAAAGTGAAAATTGTACAGTCAGAAAACCAGAGGTTCCAAAAGCCAACCTTGCCAACTATACCATCTTACCAAAGATAAACCAACCTGCAAGTCAAGTAAACAACAATGGGGTCTAAAAGGAAAGATGCCAAATACAGTTGGTGCCAGCCAGACTCTGCAAGAGTTTTACGCTATTCTTTTGAATCTAGTAATAAATTATATGTCTAAAGTGTCCTGACTGAAATTAAGAAACACTGCTTCAAGTGATAAAACATAATAAAATTCAAATCTTAAAATGGCAAAGGGTATTAAGATATAAATTAAAATTCCTAAAAGATTTTTAGACTCACCTGTACATATGATTCATTTCGCCTTGCCTACTTGAATTACCTTTACATTTGGAATTCCATTTTAGACTTCACTATCAGATCAGGTTTCGTATTTGTTTTGTTTAAAATTGTATTGTTGGGCTCTAAAATTTCCTTATGTATAACTCAGGCTCTATCCCTCCTTATTTCTATTTTAATTTTCAGTGGTCTATGCAAGGACTTGTGCTTTCATAGCATGAAGGTTCTGCTAGAGAGAGAGAGAGGGTGTGTGTGTGTGTGTGTGTGTGTGTGTGTGTGTGTGTGTGTGTGTGTGTGTGTAGTGAAGACAAATTGCCAAATTCTTAAAGAGTACATCTTTCAAATGGAGACACAAATGAAGGAACTTTCATGAAGCAGGAGACTACATTCTATATTGACAGAAAAGGTCCTCTGAAGTTCATCACCCTGCCAAAGAAGAGACTAGCCATAGGGTGGCAGCAGCAGCTGCTGCATTCATGATTCCATCCCTCTTTAATTAGGAGGTGTTTGGGACTGTAGCATTCAGCCAATTTCTTACAATTATTATGTTCTTTTTGTTTCTTCACTGAGACTTTTAGAACTTTACTTGGTAAAAAGAGTGCTTGTGTATAACTGCCAACATGAAAGTTCTTTATGAGCTCTATCGGAAAGAGACACTTTATGTTTAGAAAAAGGAAAAATTAGAAGAGAGGTTTCTTCCTCTCTGTCATTTCTCTGACAGACAGTAATGTCTCTCCTGCTGGTAGCTTTCAGGGAAAGGAGATTTGTGTGAGTCACCATGAAATTCATTACCATACATTTATGCTCTGAAAATACAATTGGAGCCACTCTTTATGTATGCCACATTTACGATAATTATCCCAATAAAACTTTATCTATAGAAATGACTAACAAGTACTCCAAGTGTGAAAGAAAAATTTTTTCATGATTGGATCATATCTCAGAGCTGAGAACAACCATGGTATAGTAGCCCAGTACAGCAGAACACAGCCTACTCATGGGTGACACAGTAACCTCTTCACTTGAGAATGTCTACTCCTAGCCAAAAGGCTTTCCAAGGAAAATCCACTTGGTAAGTCAGTTCACAATCTATCCAGCTAACATGAGATTTCATTATCCTATACTATGCTGAAGAAACTGTGGAAATGTGAGAGTTAGAGACTTTAAAAGTCTAGGTCTGGCTCTGTTACCAATCAATGGCATGATCTTAATGGATCAGCTTTCTTGTCCATACAAAGGGGCAAACACCACCACTTAAACACAGTAACTTGAGTTTTCTGTTACACAAAAGTTTAAATATGGTAATCAATATTAAAGCAACTTGAAATGTATAAAATATAATACAAATGAAAGATGAAATTATTCTAACTCTTGGGTAGAAAGATAATCTAGTGGGGAAAAATAATTCCTAATTTTCTGACTTGGAAGATATGCACAAGACTTTTTGTACCATTGAACTATGGCTGTGGAGACTTTTGATCAATGACCAATTGAGCTTTTCCTCTGGTTTTCCTTCCCTCCCAGGCTTTTTCTCTATGAAACCTCCTATTTATCTCCCCAAGGATATCATTTTTTCTTCTTACATCTAATGTTGCTACTAAGAAGACAGAGATAAACCTGATTCTTGTTTCTTTGTGGGTGTACTGCTTGTTCTTCCACAATGCTTTTAGAAATTCTTCTCTGATGCCTTTAATGTTCACTATAGAGTATCTAGTATAGTTTTTCCTTCTCTATCCTGTTTGGCATTCTATGATCCTTCAACATGAAGTCTTTCATTATATCTTAATTCCAAAATATTATCTTCATTTTTTCTTAAAGCAGTTACTTCTCACCATTTTCTCTACCTACTTGGACTCCTTTTATTTGATGTTGAAAATTTTATTTCCATCTTTTATGAATCTGTTTTTCTTTTATATTTCTATTTCATTACACTTCTTCACTGTCTTCTGGGAAAGTTTCTTGATTTTATCTTTTACTAAT
The DNA here is from genome assembly GCA_030015415.1 of Cynopterus sphinx. Classification (NCBI taxonomy): domain Eukaryota; kingdom Metazoa; phylum Chordata; class Mammalia; order Chiroptera; family Pteropodidae; genus Cynopterus; species Cynopterus sphinx. The sequence goes on from CM057388.1 coordinate 54,821,875, forward strand.
TTGTTCTTTAGCTGCATTAATAACTGTTGTTGACTCTGCCACATATATATATATATATATATATATATATATATATATATATATATATATATATTTTATTTCAACTATTTTTAGTAGAATTTTCGCTTCCATCTATGACAAAGTAGCTGACCTTGTTCTTGTCCTTCTCCCATAAGTAACTAAATTGTTTTCAGGTAGTAGACAATAGGCAGTTCAGTACTATGATCTTTAAAAGAAGGGAAACAAATGAAGTCATCTCTGTGATTGTCTCAGCCTGCTGCTTAAAAGAAATTTCTGGATCATAGAATGGAATGAAAGCCCAAGCAGAGCACAGTAATCTTGCCGATATAAAATTTCAGGGAGGCTGAGGCAGCTATAATTAGTGGAGCAGACTACTGGAGAGGAGAGAGCTATACAAAAAAAGAACACTAGAAGTTTGGCATAAGAGATTCCTTAAGTCTGTTATATATTGAATTGTGCATACATAGAGTGAAAACCCAGTGAGGATGGGGAAAGAAAAGCTGTTAGGAGCTATAAGCTGAACAATCCCCAGAGCTCATTCAAGGCTAGGAAGTATTTGAGTTACAACCATCCAGAGTAGATAAATGTTTAGTAGTCAGGAATTTAAGTATAGACCACAGAATGGTCACACTTTAGTAGTAGGGCTAACCTTGTCCTACAGTAAAGTCTATCATAGACCTACCATAAAAATGCTTATGAACAAGTCTTGAGAGTCTAAAGCTGATCTGTAAGTGACTTAACTGCCTGCCACAACGAAATTCAACATTCTTTAAAATGAGAGAGCAGAATCCATGCATTCAGCAACAAAATATTCACAATATCCAGCATCCAGTAAAAAAACTACTAGACAAATGAAGCATGAAAATATGACTTATAACAAGGAGAAATATCAGACAACAGAAAAAGACACTAAAATAACAGAAAAGATGGAATTAGCAGATAAAATTTTAGAATAGCTATAAAATATGCTCAAGGGTTTAAAGGAAAAAGTTGACATGATGAGGAAACTATAAAAAAAGAACCAAATGAAACTACCAAAGCTAAAAAATATATTTGAAATTGAAATTTCATTAGATGGGATCGACAGCAGATTCGACACTGAAGAAAGTGAGTACATTTGAAGAAATGACAAAGGAAACTATCCAAATTAAAGCACAAAGAAGATTGAATAGTGTGGTAAAGGTGACCAGAGCCTCAGTGACATGTGGGTAAATATCAAGTGGTCTAACATATATGTAATTGGAGTCCCAGAATGGAGATTCAGAGAAAATATTGGAAGAAATAATGGATGAAAGTTTTTTTTTTTTGATTTGATAATCACATGAATTCATAAATCCAAAAAACTCCACAAAAACCAAGAAGTACAAACAACAACAACAACAAGAAAACATATCAGGCATGTTATAATCAAGGTGCTGGAAACTAGTAATAGAGAAAATAATCCTAAATGCAGCCAGAGGAAGAAAAAAGACATCTTACATGTAAGGGAATAAAGAAAGAGGAATACAGAATTTTTATCAGAAGTAATGTAAGGTGCAAAGAATTCTATATGCAAGGGGAGGAAAAGTTTGAAAATAAAGCGTAAATACTTTGTCAGCCAACCCAAAGCTGAGAGAATCTGTCACCAGCAAACTAGCATAAAAAGAAACCTGCCTAGATCTTAATTTTTAATATAATTGTTCAATAAAAGGAGCTGGAACTTCTTGAAGAAATGGCAGGAAATATGCAAGATGAGCCTGGAGCATGTTATAGTATCAAAAAGCAAGAAAATGTAAAAAGAAATGATGGGGCCATGTCGCAGGAACATAGCAATCAAATAAAAGAACTCCCAATATCCAAAGTTGGAACAATTTGAAAAATAAAATAAAGTAGTATTGGATTACAATCAAATGTATAAAATAAATATCCAAAAATCCATACTGGTATAAATGTTATTCAATAAGCAAATAAATGGAAGATAGTATAAAAGAATTCCAAATAATTTATGTAGTCTCCCCTCAAAGATGTGAAGTATAACTCCCCACTCCTCAAATGCAGTCTTCAAATAATAACTCTCTTCTCAACAGGACAGTATAGAAAAGGGGGAGTACCTTTATAGTGGAGAAACCTGAAAAACTCTATCTCAGCCAGATGATCAAAGTCGACATCATAGCATGTAGCCATGATATGACATGACAAAAAGGGTACTTTACCTCTATGGTCTTCTTCCCAAGAACACATAATCCAGTCTTATCACAAGAAAAAAAATCATTATACAAACCCAAGTGGGGAAAATGTACAAAATACCTGACCAGTACTTCTCAAAACTATCAAGGTCATCAAAAACAAAGAAAGTCTAAGAACCTATCACAATCAAGAAGAACCTAAGAAGTCATGATAATTAAGTGTAATGTGGTATCTTCAATGGGTTTCTGTGAATAAAATAAGACATTAGGTAAAGACTATGAAAAAAGCAAAGTATGGACTTTAGTTAACAATAATATATTAATATTGGTTCATTAGTTACAACAGATGTACCACATTAATGTAAGATATTAGCAATAGAGGAAACAGAGTACAGAGTAAATGGAAACTCTCTGTACTATTTTTGCAATATTTTTGCAAATCTAAAATTAATCTAAAGTAAAAATGCATTTAAAAAGTGATAAAATTTTTTTTTCAGGTTGAAGTAAAATGATATGAGAGCTCTCTCCATTTAGCAGGTATCTCATCAATTTTAGGTGCTATTAATTTTATTACTATGATTATCAACACATGAAAATTGAGGTCTAAACAAAGGAATGAAGGGTTTCAGAAATGTTAAATATGTAGGTAAATATATATTTCATGGCTAATATTTTCAATTTATCCTCTTCAAATTATCTTATTTAATTTCATATTACTAAATAATTGCCTTAACTCCTTAAATATATTTATTTACCTTGCATATTTTAAATTATTAGCCCACTTGTTCTAGTAATTCTGCATTGGATGTTATTTGTTATCTTTTCCTTTAGCAATCATCCATCCTTCTGAGATGTCTAGGTATGCTAATTCCTGTTTCCTGAGTATATCTGCTATAGCATCTAATAAATGCTTATCAAGGAAAAGCCAAAGACCAGGTCCTAGCCTAGTTCAAGTGAAGAGCCCTAGAAACCACAGAAATAGTATTATTCTTTTACTCTGGTACCTCATGACACAAATTCTCCAGTCAGTCACCTTGAGTTGTAATCCATCAAATCAAAGAGTTTGGAAGGGAAGAGATGGGTGAATGAATGCTAGAAAACAATTGGCTAGTCTATTCCTATGTTCATCAACTCATCCCAGCAGGACTTTTGCACTGCCCATCTATTCATGAGCCTGCTGACACAGGCAATTTGGACTATTGCAACTGATTTCTGCAATCAATGAGGCAAGCAGTAATTATACTAAGGGTACACAGGGAAGAGGCAGTCGTAGAGCTCTAAAAGTTTTCTTCTGCCCTATCCTATCACTGATGTCTCTGGCCAACCCCACACAATAAGCTATAACCATCCACCTTCTACACACACCAGTTCACAGCAGCTTTCAGTATCTGCAGAGGTTTCTCGCAGTGCTGTTGGGATTGCTGTTGTTTTGGGAATGTTTTCCCCCTGGATTCTATAGTTTCTCTGGGGTTGATTTTGGAGAGGAAGACAGCAAATCATTTGTTCAAAATTGTGAGTAAAGCTACTGTTAGGTGCTTATTCTTTGCATAGAACTTTACTTGCATTATCTCATTTAATTCTCTCAGCAACCCTATGAGATACATATTATTATGATATCCATTTTTCAGATGAGGAAACTGCAGCACCTAGACATTGAGTGATTTGCAAAGATTACATAGCTGTAAGAAACAGATCCAAAATTCAAACCAAGTCAGTCTTACTACAGAAACTAGGATCTTTGTTCACCACTGATACCCAGTGATTAGCCTATTGTAAGTGTTTGAAAATATTTGTTGAATAATGAACAAATGGATGGATGGTTAGAATTATACTGCCAGCTTCTCCAGCAGTCATTCCTCCATGTTTTCCTATGTTGATTGCCTTGGTGTCTCTGAAAGATATTATGAAAACTGTCTGTGTATCTTTTACAGAAAGACACTTTCTATTCAGCCTTTACAATTTAAAGGACATCTGTACTTCTAATAAAAAGAAACACTTGTCATTTGATTTTTCTGAGAAAGCATGGGTGACACATCTTTCTCATTACCACAGCTATGTAAAAGAATCTGGCTTGTTTGTCCTCTGCGCTTCCTGGTACAAGTAGGTCCTTCAAAAGAAAGAATGTAAATGGCCATCAAACATATGAAAAAGTGCTCAGCCCCACCAATTATGAATGGAATACACATTAAGAAAATACCAACATACCATTTTTCAAACCGGCAAAAGAAATTAAACAATTAAAATATCCAGAATTGGTAATGGTTCTGGGAAACAAGCCCTCTTATATATTGGTGGTGGGAGTTTAAATTGATACAGCCTTTTGAAAAGAAAATTTGACAAAATATATCAATATTTAAATATGTAGACATTTTGTCCCAGGATTTCTATTTTTAGTAATTTGTGCTTCTAAAAGAGTCTGTGTTATACAAGTGTATTTGTTGTAGCATAATTCATATAGAAAATATCTTTAATAAATAAAATTTCAATTACTAAGGAAATGGTTAAATAGATTGTAACAATGGGATACTACAGAGTCCAACAATGAGGAAAATCTTTATGTATTTACATGGAAAGTATCCATGATATATTGATAAATGAATAAATACAGAAAATATATAAAATATTATCTAATTTTTATAAACCAAAATAACTTTTAATGTCTAACTGTATATATTTATACATGCATATTAAAGTCTGAATTATATGAATCTGTTATCAACTGTTACTTCTGAAGAGTGAAATTAAGAATAGACTGGTGGTTGCCAGATAGGGGAGGAATGGGGGAAATAGGAGTCAAAATGTACAAACTTCCAGTTAAAAGATAAATTAGTTCTGAGGATATAATCTATGGTGACTATAGTTAAGAATACTGTATAGTAGGAGAGAAAAAAGATGGCATAGATGATAGAGGCTTTCTTCATCTCTCTGGTGACCAAATCAAAGTGGTGATGAAAACAAGGAGCAGCAGCAAGGAAAAATCACCTGGGATCTAGATGAATAAGTCATACAACTAGGGAGAAATCCAAGAAAGCACCTTGCAATGGCAGAAGGTAGGATGAGGCAAGAACACAAGGCTGCCCAGTCTCCAGTGGCTGGGTGAGATAGAGGCAGCGGAAGACGCCTTTTAAAGGGGCTGCATCTGCTAGCGGATTTTCCCGGTAATGGATCTGCTGGTTCTGAGCACCAGTGCCTATTCGGCTGTGCACAGGGGACACCAGGGACTTACAGGTTGACATTGTAAGAGTGAGGGCTGAGACAAGATGTGCACGGTACAGAAGGGCTGGCGGTATCTCCTGTTTCTGTTGAACCCTCCCCTCTCCCAGTGCATGGACACAGTGTCGCCATAGCTGTGCTGTCATCAAACTGGATAACAGAGGTCAGTACACTCAGAGGATTTTCTGAAACCCTGCTTCCACCAACTTATGGCACCACCCAAGCCACATCCAGGTGTATTCTCAGTGAGTCAGATGCTCCTTGCTGAGATTCACACTAGTGGCAGCTGACCTCGGTTTCTGGCATGGCCTTTTGAAGCAACTATAAGCACAGCATCTGTGGATTGCTTGCTGAATCTTAACAGGTGGCCCTGAAGGAATGGACATTTGGGCTAAATTTGGCCTGCAGCTGAATCCCTCTCAGGACTGTGCCACAGCTACCTACTAAACAAATTCACACTAATAAGACTGGGAGACTTGGGAGCTTTGCTTAGTACACAAAAATAGACATGGAAAGGCAGCCAAAATGGAAAAACAAAGAAGCAGAAATCATATACAGAACAGAACAGAGATCCAGATATAATGGAATCAAGCAATCTAACGAATACAGAGTTCAAAACACAGGTTATAAATATGCTCAATGAACTTTTGGGAAGTGTAGATAAGTTCAGTGAGAACTTCAACAAAGTGATTAAAAACATGAAAATGAAAATGAAAATTATAAAAGGGAACCAGTCAGAAATGACAAACACATTACCTGAGATGAGAAGTATATTAAATGGAATAAACAAAGGAATAAACAATGTGAATAAAGAGGATCAAATGACCTATCTAGAGGATGGGAAAGCCAAGGACACTCAATGAGAATGGCAAGCAAAAAGATGTCAAGACTAGAAAAATAATTTAAGGAGCATATGGGAAACTATTTAAGGTCAAAATAGCCATCTCTTTGGTGTACATGAAGGAAGACAAGATGTTGGAGAGCTATTTAAAGAAATAATGATGAAAATTTTCCCAATCCAGTGAAATAAATAAACATACAACCCCCAGAAGCTCAGAGAACGCCAAAAACTAGGGATCCAAAGAGGCACATACCAGGACACATCATAATTAAAATGCTAAAAGTTAAATACAAAGAGAGAATCTTAAAAGCAGCAAGAGAAAAGTTGATAGTTACATATGAGGAAACACTCATAATACTGGCAGCAGATTTCTCAAAAAAAAAAAAAAAACTATGCAGGAAAGTAGGGCTTGGCACAAAATATTCAACATGATGAAGACCCAAGATCTACAACCACAATTACTTTATCCAGCAAAGCTATCATTTAGAGTTTATGGACAGATAAAGAGCTTCCCAGATTATAAGAAATGTTGGAGAGACTTCTTTAAGATGAAAAAAAAAAAACATGTATCAAATAGAGGAATAAAGATTGGTAATAACTACATTCCTATCAATAAGTACCTTAAATGGAAAATAATGAAGTGCTCCAACTAAAAGATAGAGTGGCTGAATGGATAATAAGACCCCTACATGCTGCCTACAAAAGACTCATTTCGGATTAAAAGACATGCACAAACTAAAAGAAGGGGATGTAAAAAGATATTGCTTTGATGGACCTAGAAGTTATTTAAGTCAAACAGAGAAAGATAAACACTATATGATTTCAGTTATATGCGACTCTAAGGAGTAAAACGAGCAAATGAATCAAAACAGACTCACAAAGATAGTAGACAATTTGGTGACAGACAGAGGGCAGGAGGGGTAGGGGAGCTGAAAGAGTGGGGTGAAGGGTTAACGAAGTACAAATTAGTAGCTGATGGATGGTCACGGGGATGGGGAGCATAACATAGGGAATGCAGTTAGCATTAATATGTTGGCTAAGTAAAAGGTTGGGGGAGGGAGGGAGTAATTGGGGGGATCATCTCATGAACTCTATAGATGTCTAACCAATGTACTGTATACTTGAAACTAATTAAAATAAATAAATCTTAAAAATTAAAAAAAATTAAAAAGTTTTTATATATTCTAGATACAAGTTCCTTGTCATATATATAACTTTGCCCATTTTTTTTCTTCCAGTTGGTGAGTTGTCTTTTTTTTTTTTTTTTTGGCTTTTTTTTTTTTTGGTGTAAACAATAAGAAAATACTGCCTATCCCAAAGTCATAAAGATTCCCTCCTACATATTTTTGTAAGAGTTTTATACTTTTATCTCTTCTATTTAGGTCTATGACCCATTATGGGTTATTTGTGTGTGTGTGTTGTAATGTAGGGGTCCAAGTTTGTTCTTTTATATGTGCATACCCAATTGTGTTAGTATTATTTGTTAAAAAGAATAATCTTTGTTCAGTGAATTGTCATAGCTTCCATGTCAAAAATCTATTGATCATAAGTATTAGGATACATGTACAATCTCAGTTGTATTCCATTGATCTATATTTCTATTCTATGCTAGTATAACACTGAGTTACTATTTTAACCATATATGCATGTGAATAGAAAATAATCTGAAAATAAATACATCAAAATATTAAATATAAGATATTCTCTTGTACACCTAAACCATGTATATTTAACTACTTCCTTCTTATTGGGCATTTTAAGCTGCCTTCGCATTTTCATTATTATAAGGAATATTGTGGTGCGCATCTCTCTACAAAAGCTACTCTATTTCAGATTTCCTTAAGTTAGATTTCCATCAGTGGACTCACTGAGTCAAAAGTAAGGCTATGTTTAAGATGACATTGGAAGGAAGGAAGGAAGGAAGGAAGGAAGGAAGGAAGGAAGGAAGGAAGGAAGGAAGGAAGGAAGGAAGGAAGGAAAAGGAGGGAGGTAGAAAATATCCATGTTAAAATTACTTTACATAAAATTTATATCGATTTACATTCCTAGCAAAATGTGTTACTTGGAGCAAATCTTATATTCTCTGTGCCTCAGGTTTCTCATCTGTCAAAGAAGGTTGTTATGAGAGATGCCTGCAGTTCTGGCAGGATTCCTGGTGCTTGAAGCAACAAGGTCATCAGAAGCAGGTGTGGACTTGCACACAAGGACACATTGCAGGGAGGGCACACACACCTGGCCAATTCTGAGACTTGTTACTCTAGGGATGAGGATGAAGATGAGAAAAAGATATTTGAGAAGAAATAGCTGAAAACACGGTGGTGGCCTTGAGGCTGAATGTGGGAATTGGCTGTAGTTTGCAATTACTAACTGTAAGGTAAACGCGTGACACGCTAAGATAAGTTTTAAAAGCAAGCCTTTATTGTGAGAGCGCTCCCTGGCGAGGTTCTTTGGTCCAGAGAGGAGATGGGCCAGAGAAGTCACGCCCTGGGGTGGGAGGGTGCAGCTCCCATGGGGTTATGTGGGAGTAGGGGTATAGGGTGGGGAGCATTAATCAAATGCTAATTGAGCCTCCGGATTAGGGTGGTGGCGCCTAGGGTTTTAGGGTGGGCCTTTATCAGAGGGTCTGGATTCTGGTATCAAGCTGGGGAGTCTCCAGGCAGGCATCTGGCTGGCCCTTCCCCCGCAAACCTAATAATAGCCTGATAGTAACTAATAATAAAAAGGCTAACATTGTAAGAGAGAATAAAAAGCCATGGAGGCAGGGGTGGGGAATTCTAGCATTGCCATTTCTTGCCATTTCTTCTCTCCCTTATCCATGTTAGTAAATGCATTTCCAGTCTCCGACCCTTCCTCCAAACTGTCTCTGCAGCAATTGATGCCCAACATGGGGCACGAAGAGGGTGAGGAACTACGCTAGGAACTGAAAGGATAAGTCTGCACAGTTTAAGCAATACCTTTGACAGTTTTTTAGCAGTGAAAGGGGAATATCTTCTCAGAGTAAGTGGTACCTTCAGTATAGTTTTATCACCAAAAAGGGAATATCCGCTGAGTAAGCGGTACCTTCAACATAGTTTATTAGCATAGTTTTTCTTTTTTCTTTTTTTTTCTTGGCACGTTGCCAAATCATACTGGAAACTGAAAGATAAGCTGGCTTATGGGTAAGCATTATTTTTGACATAACTTTAGCATGGGAGAATTCTCAGTCAAAGATAGAGTCTCAATATTTTAAGTTGTTGCGACACTTATAGTCCTCTTCAAGAGTAGAAGTGAAGTCAATTCCGTGAATTGTTTTTACATGGAGATAGACATTGCTACTGGTTCAAGCCAGAGGGAAATTCCCAATTATATGCTAAAGTCAGAAGAGCTTTGCGGAGAGCTCATCAACAGGAGGATCGCATCCCAGTTTCTATTTAGTCTTTATGCACTTTAATTTCTCAGGCTTTACAGCCACTTCAATCTGACTCTGAGGGTGCTGCAACTGACTTGGCAACACACCAAGAAGAACCTGAACCTGTTTATGAACCTGTTTATGAAATAGAGTCCACAAATGAACAAGAGGAATTTACTGAGTCTTTATCTGAAGAGGAATGTGCAGGACACATTCCTCCTAATAAAGAGTTATATCAGGTTCAATTAGCCTAAGTAGAGGCAACAAATCAAAGGTTGAAACAACTGCAATTGGAGCCAACTAGAGGATATTTTCAAGAAAGCCCTCTACAACACCTGTAAATAATTTATTTAGGGCTAAGCCTTCAGTTGCTGGTCTTGTTTCATTTACTTTTTCCCCTTTCACCTGCTTTGACTAAAGAAATAATGGATGAAGAGAGTAGTCGAGAAAATCTTCCTAGACGGACAGCTACTCCTCAGCTGATGGGGTTCCCTATAGTGAGACAGGCATTTCCCCCCAATGATCAATTTCCTCAGAGGGGTATCAATGTATAATATACTCCATTAGAACTTGAATTCCTAAGAGTATTTAAAGAATCTATCAATCAATATGGCATGCAGTCCAATGATGTGACAGGTCTTTTAAACAGTATAGCTGCAAAACAACAATTGTTAGTGTTAGTGTTATAAAAACTGTGTTAGAGCCAGGTCCTTATTTGCAAATAAAAACCTAGTGGAGAGAGAAAGCCCAATAAGTGGCTTGTAGAAACCCTGAGTAACCCTCCAGGGGCTACTCTTGAAGAGCTGACAGGTACAGGAAACTTTACTACCCTTGAGCAGCAATGTCACTCGACTAAAGAAACCTTGTTACAAGTAAAATTAATAGTGTTAAGAGCTTGGTCTTGAGTTGAGCCACCTGGGAAGCATCCTCAATCGTTCACTAAAATTACACAGAGTCATGGGGAGAGTTATACTGATTTTTTGTCTCGGCTATGTACAGCCATTGTCAGGGCGGTAGGTCTTCCTAAAGTCAACGATTTACTCTTAGAGTCTTTAGCTTATAAAAATACAAATACAGAGTGTCGAAGGGCTTTGAGACCCCTAAAAGCTTAAGGGGCACCTTTGGAAAAATATATTAAGGCTTGTCATGATATTGGCTCTTTTACATATCAAGTTAATCTGTTAGGAAGAGCTTTACAAAAAGGTTTCAAAGTTCTCAAATGAAATGTTTTCAATGTGGAAAACTAGGACACTTTCAAAGAGACTGTAGAAGAGGGAATAAGAAATGAGAAAAAGTGATGTATGCAAAACCCCCTGGTGGAGGACAGGGTCCTACTGAACCCTGTCAGAGGTGTGGAAAAAGATTTCATTGGGTTAGTGACTGTAGATCTAAAAAGGACAGATATGGAAATTGGTTATCAGGAAACAAGAAGCAGGGCCCTTGCCCCCGGGGCCCAGGGAAAAACAATTTGGGGTTTCAGTTTCCCATCAGCTCAGGTCTTCCCCATCAAATGATGCAGAATCAGAACCCACCAGGCAGTGTGTTCGAGATCTAATTCATGCTACTACAAAAAGCACTGCTTTAGATATTCCTGAACCTCAACATTTTACTTTAATTCCTGCCGGAGGGGTGTACAAATTATCAACAAATATTTTTGGACCTCTGCCTGAAGTAACAGTAGGCTTAATAGTAGGACATAGTAGTTATACTTCCAAGGAAACTTTTGTTCACACTAGTGTTTGATGAATATTATGAAGGAGAGATAAAAGTTATGGTTAATGTGAGACAGACCACCCAAATTACACCAGGAGAAAGATTTGCTCAACTGTTACTATTACCTTATGTTCAAGGGAAAGCTGCTCCAGTTAAAAGAACTAAAGGATTTGGGAGTACAGGGAAACAAATATTCTGGCAAACTATGATTGGTGAACAGCGTTCTAAATTAAAGATATATATTCATGCTATAGAAATTAAAGGCTTACTTGACACTGGGACAGATGTTTCTATTATTTCTCTACAATTTTAGCCATCTCAATAGTATATGAACCCGTGCAAACCCATTTAATGGAAATTGGACATCTCACAAAACTTTTTCAAAGTGTTAACTTGCTGACTTGCCATGGTTCTGAGGGACAAATAGCTTTCTTTAAGCCTTATATTACTAATATTGTAGTGAATTTATAGGGAAGAGATTTATTACAACAATAGGGAGCTTCTTTCAACATTCCTACTTTTTCACAGGCTACTCGAAATATCATGTTTAGTATGAATTATAGTCCTTTCAAATTTCTAGGTAAGATGAAAGAAGGCATTATAGCTCCCTTATCCACTTCTCTAAAATTCAACAAACATAGTTTAGGGTTTCCAAATTTAGAGTAGAGGCCATTGCTCAGGGCTTCGCTCTTCTGCTCAAATGGCTCAGTGTACAGCCCGTCTAGGTTGAATAATGGCCTTTGACAAAAAAAAAATTAGAAGGATTACAACAGTTAGTAGACAAACAATTGGCCAGTAATCATATTGAACCCTCCTGTTCTCCATAGAGTTCACCAGTATTTGTTATAAAAAAAAAAAAAAAAAAAAAAAACAGGAAAATAAAAAATGTTAACAGATTTAAGAAAAATCAATGTTGTCATTTCGCCTATGGGAGCTTTACCATCTGGGCTCCTAACCCTGCATTAATTCCCTGAAATTGGTTTTTAAAGATTATAGATTTAAAAGATTGTTTTTACACTATTCTTTTACACCTTCAGGATAAAGAAAAGTTTACATTCACAATTCCTACTTTAAGCAATAGCCTACTCAGCGATATCAATAGAAAGTATTTCCCCAAGACATGCGTAATAGTCCTACCATGTGCCAAACATTAGTAAATATGCCTTTACGATAAGTAAGAAAAAATGTTTACTAAGGGACTTGTGTATCACTACACAGATAATATTCTTTTTAGACACAATAAGAAAGAAATATTTTTAAAAAGTTTTTATTTGAAAAAGTTGCTCTGAAAAAGTATGGGCTCAAGATAGTACCTGAAAAAATATAAGATTCTGTTCTATATCAAAATTTAGGATATAAAATTTTACAATAAAACATTGCTCTTCAAAAGATAAAAATTAGATGGGATACTCTCAATACTCTTAATGATTTTCAAAAATTATTAGACAATACTAATTAGCTTCGTCCTTCCCTCAGTATCCTCACATATGCTTTAACTAATTTGTTCTCTATTTTACAAAGGCCCATTGCATTGGATAGTCCTCAAAAACTAATGGTGTTGGTGGAAAATGAATTTTAAATACTGTTTTATTAAAAGACACTCTTATAGTCACAAACTTACATTGCTCAGGTTTCATTATTATGTAGTAAGGGTTCTTTCTCTAACTTGAAATTTAAAAACTATTAATGATTTCCTTTTTCTTTTATTGGTTAATTAGTCTAAACTTAGGACATTTTAGCATGGAGTCAACAGTAAAGATAACATAATTTTATATTTAAAAAGGGGGGGGGGTAATGACTAAATTACAAATTTCAGTTCTTTTTAAGGTACCTTTCTGTTCCTGTTGTTGACCAGTCACTAGGGGTCTGTGGAGAAACTGGACACAGTCATAACTCCTGGACCATGGCCAGGCTGCAGGAAGCCGCCTCCTGTGCCCTGTTGCCGGGTTCTGTTGATTGTGTCTAGTCTTGTCTAGGTTGTAGGTGGCAGACTTCTCTGGGTCCACCTACACCCTGGTAATTGTTCTTGTCTGAGTGTCTTTTTTGTGTTCTCTGCACAAACGATGAGGGGAATATGGAATACCCTAAGACAAAGGCTTAACAGAGCATTATATACTTTAAATTTTTTAAATTAAGATGAACAATGTAGCACAGTGGCTCATCAATATAGGATGAAACAGGCCAGTGAGCCTTTGCAGCAGTCTGTATACTACAAAGATCTAAAAGGGGATTGGGTGCCTGCTGAGGTACTAAAATAGGGCTGAGGTTTTACTTATATCTCTACAGGAACAGAGAAGCTTTGGGTCCCAGCCTAGAATGTCAGGCTCTGGCTCCGGGAGCAGAGAAAAGCAGTGGGTTGTCAGTGAGTCAGGTCAGGAGATGACTCCAACTCCCCTATTCCTAGCAATGACAGCCCTGCATATGGCACAGGTAAGTGGAGTACAAGCTGAGACAGGAAATTATTTATATTGGGCATGTGTGCCCAATCCCCCATTAAATAAAGCAGTGGGATGGTGAGATGCTTCAGTGGTAGTTTATGTTAATGATTCTAATTGGATAACTGGGCCTTATGATACTAGAGGGCCTCTCAGGCCTGAAGAAGAAGGGAAAGTGATTGAAAACTATACGGTAGGAACGGAAAGGATGCCAATTTGCATGGCAGCTAGAGAACACTGTTTACAGCTAGGTGCTCAAGCATGGTTGACAATTTTGCAGACTTCTGAACAGAATGCTGGGGTAGGTCACTTGTTTTTGTTAGGTATGGAAGGATTTTAAAATGTTACAGAAACTGAATGAAACCTCTCCACCTGATTTGCCATGGTGTGCCACTCTTGAAAGCTCAGATGCTTAAACGTTGGGTTCAGTGGACTCAGTGTTGAGCTGAACAGGCTTGGGTTTTGGTTAATACTTCCTATGGAAAAGTCATTGATTGGAGTCCTTCTGGCTCCACCTGAGCAAAAGGAGGAAAAGTAAATTTACGGTGGCACCGAAAGGTAGTGAACGGATCAGTAAGCATTTTGTCAGACGGAATTAACAATAACACGATTGTCTGGCACAATGGAGGGTTTTCTCCCGCATCTCCTCAACTACCCCATCAAGGGCTACAGAATCATGTATAGAAGTTAGGAGCTGTTTTATTTCCCATGCATGCCTGGAAGTGTTCCGTAAATCAATCTGGGAGTTCTTCTCATATCACCTTTCATCAAAATGTTACTCACTTTGCTCTAGCCTGGGTTTGGCTCCCCTATAACATTTTGAAGTGTACAGAGGGGTGGAATGAAACTTTAGGTTATGTTTCATGTAAATATTGTTCCTTTTACACTTGTATTAACTCTTCTATTCCTTTTACTAAGTCACAGGAAAGCTTATATATTTATATATTCTTAGAGATAGAACTGGAGTATAGATGCCGGTTAAATTGTCTTGACCCTGACAGGATTCCTCTGCCACCATGATATTGTAACAACTGATAGACCATGTTAAAAGAAGAGCTAAAAGATTCCTTGGCATGTTAATCGCTGCTGTTATGGGTATTATCACTGTTGCTGCTGCTGCTGCTGCTGCTGCTGCTGCTGCTGCTGCTGCTGCTGCTGCTGCAGCTGAAGTGGCTCGGCATCAATCTGTACAGACTGCTAAATTTGTTAAAACCTAGCATCGGGATGCTGAACAACTAGGCACTTCTCAAAGACAATAGATTCTGTATTGCAAAGTCAAGTAGCAGATTTACAGCAAACAGTTATATTGTTAGGAGATCAAATTGTAAGTTTACAGAAACGGATGCAACTTAAATGTGATTGGAATACTGCTTCCTTTGTATAACTCTTGTACAATATAATGAAAGCATGTTTAAATGGGATAAAGTAAGACATCATATTTTGGGGTATGGTAATGCTTCAAGCTTAATTACAGACTTACAAACACGTATTGCTGACACTTAAAAAAAAACAGCTTCCTGAATTACAGGGGATCGCAGTGCTATAAACTATGGTCAAGAGTATTGAAGACTTACATCCTATTCCACAAATTTATAGGTTAATTGGCTCTTCTATTGCTTCTTGGATAGTAATTTGTTTGTTACTTATTTTTCTTTGTCTAGTCTGAAAGAGATTAGCAAGAAACCAAAGATTCAGAAAGGCTCAAGCTGCTGTGTTCTCAGTAATGCTGAATAAAATTCAGCAAAAAGAACAGGGGGATATGTTGTGAGTTAATATAGCCAGCTCTTCTTTGTTTACAAGAATGCTGTGAGTATCCAATGAAATTCTTGAGACAACAAAGCTTTAACGAGTATTAAAGGTTCTATAAATATATAAGCTATTATTTCCATTTATTTTGTCCAATTATATTCAATTAACATTTATTGAGCACCTACTTCTTATAGAAAACTATGAGACACAAAAAATGAAAGAAAAAATAAAAATTAAGGTAAAAATGAAGAAAAGAATCCACTCTGGAAATAAAAATTTATTAATCAGGTTGTAAGCTTCTTGGTAGCAGAAACCATATCTGGTAGAGGATATAAGAAAACTATTGTAGTACAAGGGAAAGTGATAGCTGCTAAATGCTACAAACAAAATCCTTTTAATTCAAAGGACATAAGGAGATTAATTTTGATGAGGAAATGAAAAAAACCCTCTCAAAAAAAAAAGACTTCTCAAAACAGGCAATATTTGAGCTAGGAATGGAAATTTGATAAGGGTTATCATGTTGGGTTCTCATGCTTCATTCAGAGACAGTATTTCTGCAAAGAGATGTGTCATGTCTATTTTATTTCTGATTCCTTTTGTAATTTGTTTTTCTTATTACTTCTTACCATGGTTAAGATTTTATTCACCTAACTAGAAAGTTAAAATTATTTTAAATTAGAAGTATGAAGTATATAATTGATGTTGGCAAATTGTTCAAATGACTCACAAAGTCATTAGCAAATGATGACCTGGCAAAATTAGATCAGTTAACAACTGAAGAAGAAAAAATGAAGAAAGATAATTATAACATTGATATTTCAAGGAAGAATTATTTTAATAATAAAAGCTTAGGAAAGGTCCTTGTAAAAAAAAATGATGCAGCTTCCAAACACTTTTTTTTTTAAGAAATGGCCCTGTAATAAAAATTAAAAGTGAAGTGAAAGGTATTATAATCAGGCCATCACATAAGTTTGTCATAAATTACACCCCAAAAAGTAACATTTTTTGTTATAAGAATTAGAAAAAAAGTTGAATTCAAACCTGAATTGAGTTAAATGTAAAATAAACCTTCTTCATAATTGTTTCACTTTTGAACAAAATCACAATCAAACCTTTTATTTTCCCACTATTTATCATAAAACTCCCTCTTTGTGTAGATGGTAGGCATATATGGCCAAAGTTACAACTGTGGCTCATAAATGACTTCAGTCTAGGTAACACTGTACTAGCATTAAGGCACCAGGCACAAGTTCAGGAACCTTAAGAAGACAACTTATAGTGGCCAAGGGTGTGTTGAACAAGACAGTAGAGCCTCACATTGGTGATGAGACAGGTCCTTTCACATCATAATTGTGGAACAGGTCTCAACTATTCAGACATACTTAAAATTCTCCAGATACAAACAGTTAAAAATATTAAGGGCATTTATTTTTTTTTCATTCTCCACTTTCCTTCTCTACTCTCTGAACATTCTACCCTTTCTAACATTCTACCCTTCCCATTTTTACCTTTCTTACATGAAAGCTTGGTCTTATCCCACTGTCTTATGATAATATAGTTTGGAAGCTCATTTTATTTACTTTGCCTCAACTTAAGCAATGATATTTTTAAAATTATAGTGTTATGTCCTAATTATATTTTACATACACTCTAAAATATATAATAATATTCAACATTTACTGAATGGCTACTATGAGCCAGATAACCATTCTCAGTGCTTATATGTATGACTTCACATAATCCTCACATTAAGCTTATTAATAAGATATCATTATCCTCGTTTTACAGGTCAGAAAACTGAGGCACAGAAGATTAAGCAATGTGTTAAAAAGTTACCTAGCTAGAAATCTATAAGAACTAATAAATGAATTCACCAAAATTTCAGAATACAAGATCAATATTCAAAAAAATCATTTGTATTTCTGTATACTAGTAATAAATGATCCAAAAATGAAATTTAAAAAATTTCATTTACAATAACATCAAAAATAATACAGTACTTAGGAATGAACATAACCAAGGAGGTAAAAGAGTTGTACACTGAAAACTACAAAAATCTTGAGGAAAGAAATTAAAGATGCAAATTAATTGTCATCTGTGTTCATGGGTTGAAAGACAATATTGTTAAAATTCTTAATGCTATCCAAAGTGATCTACAGATTCAATGCTATTCTCAAAATCTCAATGAGTTTTTTTTCCATAAATAAGAAAAAGCATCCTAAAATTTATATAGGATCTCAGGAGACTTCAAATAGCCATATATATGTATATACTAAAAAAGAACAGTTAGAGGTCTTACATTTCATGACTTTAAAACTTACTACATGCCTAACAGCAATCAAAACAGTGTGATACTGTTAAGGACAGACATAGAACCCAGTGGAGTAGAAATAAACCTTCTTATATAAGGTCAGACAGATAGGAGCAGAGGAGTACAACTCTTACTAAGAACAGGACATTATAAGTTTAAACAATAAGAAGAGATTTTCTATAGCAATATAGTTATGAACATTCAGCATCCATAGGAACAAATTGAAAAAATAATAACAGAAAAGGAGAGGGTTCAAATATCCAAACTCACAAAGATGAATGGAGATAAGGCTCACAGTGAAGAAAAATGGAAATTATATATATATATATATATATATATATATATATATATATATATATATATCTCCTCTACATATTTGTAATGGTAACCACACATCAAAAATTCAGAACTGAGGTATATAACATAAAACAAAAGGACCAGAGGGAAAACCCACAAAACACAAACAAACTTAAAAAAAAAAATAGACACACTAGGACAACGAAGCAATGGAAATACCAAGATACCAGAAAACATAAGATAAAATAATCACCCTAACTGTAAATAGACTGACACCAATAGAAAGACACAGAGAGTTGTAGTCTCGGTCAAAAAACAAAATCCAACCATATGCTGCCTCCAGAAGAGACACATCTCAGTTCCAAAGACAAATATAGACTCAAAGTGAAAGGGTGGAAAATGGTATTTCAAGCAAATGGTATTCAGAGAAAAGCAGGAGTAGTGGTACTAATATCAGACAAAATAGATATGAAAAAAAGAAGTAAAGAAAGATACTGAGGGACACTTCACAATGATAAAAAGTATCATACACCAGGAAGATATAACACTTGTTAATATCTATGCTCCCAATCAGGGAGCCCCCGAAATATCTAAAGAAATTACTAACAGAACTAAAGGGTGAAACAGATCAAAATGCTACTTTAGTAGGTGACCAAATTACCTCACTGTTGGAAATGGACAGACTATCCAAACAGAAAATCAATAAGGAAATAACATCCTTAAATGACACATTAGACCAACTGGAAATAGTTAACATTTACAGAGCCATTTGACTCAAAACAGCTGCTTATACATTCTTCCCTAGTGCACATGAAACATCCTCAAGGATTGAACACATACTCAGACACAGAGATAGCCTCAACAAATATAAAAAGGTTGAAATCATATCAACCATATTCTCTAATCAAAATGCTTTGAAGCTGGAGATCAACTGTAAAAAAGAAAGCAGATAGAATTGCAAATACATGGAGATTGAACAACATGCTACTGAAGAATGAATGGATCATAGAAGAACTAGAAAGAGAGATCAAGAATACATAGAAATGAATGAAAATAATAGTACAACATATCCTAACTTTTGGGACATGAAAAAGAAGTAATAAGACGAAAGTTCATATCATTACAGGCCTATCTCCTAAAACAAAAATGAGCCCAAATGAACAACCTAATACTTCATCATAAAAAATTAGAAAAGAAAGAATGAATGAAGCCTAAAATCAGCAGACAGAAAGAAATAATCAAAATTAGTTCAGAATTAAATGAAACTGAGAACAAAACACAGTAAAAAAAAATGCAGAAAATAACTAGTTCTTTGACAAGATTAATAAACTTGAATAACCCTTGGCTAGAATCACTAAAGAGAGAGAGGAGTGAGAGATAGATGAGAGAGAGAGAGAGAGAGAGAGAGAGAGAGAGAGAGAGAGAGAGGACACAGATATACAAAATATGGAATGAAAGAGAAGAAATTACAACAGATACCACAGAAATCCAAAGGAGAAATGGACCAGAACTTAGAAAAATACCTTCCTAGATTGAATCAAGAAGAACTGGAAGCTCTAAATGGACTGATTAGCAGTATGAAAATTGAAATAATCATCAAAAACCTACCCAAAAATGAACGTTCAGAACCAGATGGCTTCACCAGTGAATTCTACCAAACATTCAAAGAAGATTTAATACTTATTCTCCTCAAACTCTTCCAAAAAATTGAAGAGGAGGTAATACTTCTTAACTCATTTTATAAGGCCAGTATCACCCTAATACCAAAACCCAGTAAAGATAACACAGAAAAAGAAAACTACAGACCAACATGTGTCAGGAACACACATACAAAAATTCTAAGATCCCAGAGTATATAATATAGCAACATATTAAAAAGATCATATATCCCTTCATCTCAGAGTCATAGGGATGGTTCAACATATGCAAATTGATTCACATGATACACCACATCAACAAATTAAAAAATAAGAATTATGTGATCATATCAATAGATGCAGAATAAACCTTTGACAAGATACAGCATTTGGTTGTGAACAAAACGCATAAAATTGGTATAGAAGGAAAATTCCTTAACATAATAAAGGCCTTATTCGACAAACCATCAACCAACATTATACTTTATGGTCAAAAAGAAAACAAACTTTCCTCTATGATCAGGAATGAGACAAGGCTCTCCACTATCACCACTATTATTCAATATAATATTGGGAGTCCTAGTGAGCACAGGCAGGGAAAAGAAAGAAACAAAAGGAATCCAAATAGGAAATGAATAATTCAAACTGTCACTATTTGTAGATGACATGATTCTCTACATATAAAATGCTAAAGACTCTGTTAAAACACCACTAGAAATAGTAGACAAACACAAATATTTCAAGATATGAAATTAATGTTCAAAAATCCATAGTGTTCCTACACTGTAATAATGGATTCACAGAAAAAGAAATGAAAAATATAATCCCTTTTGCAATTTTAGAAAAAAGAATAAAATATCTAAGAATAAATCTAATGAAACATGTGAAGCACACTTACAGTGAAATCCATAAGACACTATTAAAATAAATTGAAGAAGACACAAAAAAATGAAAAGATATCCCATATTCTTGGACAGGAAGAATCAACATAGTTAAAATTACCTTATTACATAAAGCATTACACAGATTTAATGCAATCTCCATCAAAATCCCATCAGCATTTTTTAAAGAAATATAACAAAAATCATCAGATTTGTGTGAAAGCGCCAAAAGCCCCAAATAGACAAGGCTATCCAGAAAAAAGGACAAGACTGGAGGCATCACTCTGTCTGACTTCAAATTAAACTACAAAATGACAATAATCAAAATGGCATGGTGTTGGCAGAAAAACAGACGCACAGACCAGTGGAACAGAACTGAAACTCCAGAAGTAAATTCCCATATTTATATGGGCAAATTTTTTCAACAACAACAACAAAAAAAAACACAAAAACATACAATGGAGAAAAGAAAACCTCTTCAATAAATGGTGCTAGGAACACTGAAAAGCCACCTACAAAAGAATAAAACTACACTGTTGTCTATCACCACACAGAAAAATTCACTCGAAATGGATTAAGGACCTGAATATAAGACCTGAAACAGTAATTTGTATAGGAGAAAACATAGGAACTAAACTCTAATACCTTGGACTTAAAGAAGATTTTATGAATTTGACCTCAAACGCAAGGGAAGTCAAAGCAAAATTAAATTAATGGGACTACATCAAACTAAATAGCTTCTCCACAGCAAAAGAAACCGTCAACAAGGCAATGAGACAGCTATCCAAATGAGAGAAAATATTTGCAAGAAACACCACTGATAAGAATCTAATACCCAAAATATAAAATAACTCATGCAAATCAATAACAACAACAACAGCAAGTGATCCAATTAAAAAATGGGCAGAAAACTTGAAAAGACACTTCTCCCTGGAAAACATACAAATGGTCAACAAACATATGAAAAGATGCTCAACAATATTAACTGTTAGGGAAACACAAATCAAAACCACTATGACATACCATCTCACTTTTGCAATAGCTGTTACAATAGCTGTTTTTAACAGAACAAGTATTAATAAATGTTGGAGAGGATGCAGAGAAAAATGAACTCATACACTGCAAATTGCGAGACTACAAATTGGTACAGCCACTATGGAAAACAGTATGGAGCTTCTTCAAAAATCTAAGAATTGATCTATCATACAATCCAGAAATCCCTCTACTGGGTATTTACCCCCAAGATTTGAAAACTCATATTTAAGAAGATATTTGCACACCAATGTTCATAGCAGCATTATTCATGGTGGCTCCAACGTCAGGGGTGTCTCCGCTCCATGCAGGAAGCGGGGGCGGGGGCAGCGGAGGGAGGGATGCCAGCGAGAGAGCGCGGGCCGGCTGGGGGATGGGGCCCCTGCGGAGTGACACGTGAGAAGCAGAGAAAGAGGACAACTGTCAGCCTGCAGTTCCCTGTCCAAGCGAAAACCCCCTTCAGACGCGAGGGCACATCACAAAGACTTTGTCCAGAGAGTTCGGTGAGAGAATGCATAGTGGGCCCCAGTCACCACAGGAAACAATCGAAAAAGTTCTTCGTAGGAGAGAAATTTTGTATTCACTCACACACACAAATGAGACGTGCTGGGAATGGTTAACATGGGTAAATGTAATACGTTTTCTTATTTTTAACCCTTTCAAAAGGTCATCGAGGTTTAATAAAGTTAAACACACACTTACCATATGACTCAGCAAAAACCACACACCAATATTCCTCAGGAACCTAGATACGAAACTCCTTGAGCAAATCAAATGTAGTAGTACAAAAAAGTAAAATACATCACGATTCAGTGGGTTTTATTCCAGCAATACTGGTTGCCATTGTATTTGAAAATCAATCCATTAATTACCTATAGCAATGGTCGAAAAAATAAAGCCCAATGACCATCTCAAAATTCAATACCCACTTGTGAAGAAGAAAAGAAACCTCTCAGCAAACCCAGATGAGAATTTTCTCAAACTGATAAAGGGCACATGCAAGAAACACAGAAAGCTAACATATTCATATTTAACACTGAAAAACCTTTCCCCCTAAAACTGGAAACCAGGTAACAATGTCCACTTTCATCACATTTATTCAACACTTTTTTGGCAATACTAGTTATCCCGACATATTTCAGTGTGCTTGCAGAATTACACATCTCAGGACACTGTGGTTTCTTCATGTCTTGGCTACCATGAAATATATATATATATATTGGAATATTACCAGCCATAAGGAAAGATGCAATACTGCCATTTGCGACAATGTGGATGGACCTAAGCAAAATAAGGCAGACATAAAAAGTGGAAAACCACATGATATCACTGGTATGTTGAATATAGACCTAAAGGTAACAAATGAACAGAATAAAAAAAACAGAGATTCATGGACATGGACAATAGACTAGTGATTATTAAAGGGTTGAGGGTGAACAGGGAAGGGGGAGGTAGATGGGGTAAAATGGATCAAATATATGGTGCCGAAATGAAATCTAACTATGGGTGGTGAACACACAATAAATTATATATAGATGATATAGATTAAATAGATAGATATAGATATAGATATAGATATAGATGATATAAATATAGATATAGATATAGATGATATAAATATAGATAGATATAGATAGATATAGATATAGATAGATATAGATATAGATAGATGATATAGATAGAGATAGAGATAGAGATAGAGATAGAGATAGAGATAGAGATAGAGAGAGATAGAGATAGAGATAGAGATAGATAGAGATAGAGATGATAGAGATAGAGATAGAGATATGATATAGATATAAATGATATAGATATAGATATATAGATATAAATAGATATATAGATATATATGCTCCTTTCTGTTAAATTGTACACCTGAAACTTACTGTATTTTGTTAACCATTGTCACCATGATATAAATAAATAAATAAATAAACAAATAAATAAATAAATAAATAAAGTTTATGCATAGAATGAAAATCTTGAAGAAACTACAGAAAAAAGGATTGTGGTATTACGATTCTTTTCCCTCTCTCCCACACCCCAATTTTTTCACTGAGCATATATGTGTAATAAAAACAATCCATCTGTGTAACAGTTAATAATATTAAATATAGAATAACATGATCCAGCAATTCCACTACTGGTAATAAACCCAAAAGATTTGAAAGCAGGTATTTGAACAGAGATTTATATACTAATTTTCATAGCGCCACTATTCACACTAGTCAAAAGGTGAAAATAACCCAGTTGTCCATTGACAGATGAATAAAATGTGCTCTATACATAGACTGCAATATTGTTCAACTTTAAAAACGAAGGAAACTCTGGCAACATGTTATAATATGGTTGAAAGTTGAAGACATTATATTAAATGAAATAAGCCAGACACCTAAGAGCAAATATTGTATGATTCCATTTAATGTAAGATTCATAGAGTAGTCAAATTCATAAACAGAAAGTGGAATGGTGGTTGCCAGGTTTTTGTGGAAGAGGAATGGGGAGTTGTTGTTTAATGGGCACACTGTTTCAGTTTAGGAAAATGAAAAAGTTCTAGAGATGGATGGTTGTGATGATTGCACAACAATGTGAATATAGTTAAAATGCCACTGAATTGTACATCTGAAATAGTGAAAATGGTAAATTTTATTTCCACAATAAGGAGGAAGGGAAGGAAGAGTACTGATTCACTCTGAAGTACCCTTACAGAATGAGAGCTTGCAGATTTCAAACACTTCAGGAAAACTAAACTGAGGCATGGGGCTAAAACAGGGTAATTTGTTGGAAGTCTATATGAAGTTGTTGCATCACCACCTGAGATTCCAGGCAATTAAGATTCACCATGTGGAGACTTAGTGGAAGGCAGGAGTGTATGTGGACCTGAAAACAGCTAGATAAAGTAAAATTTAAAAAACTAAAGGCAGGACCCCTCAACTCCAATGCCCCCTCCCCTGCTCCAAGAATGCCAGCAATAAAACATCTGGCTCCTAAGATGAATTTTTCTCTTGAGAAATGGGAAGACCTATAGCATATGTCCTCTAGATTCTAGCATTTCAGGATCACTCAATACCAGCATGCTAAAAGATCAAACTGACAACCAGTAAAAGGAAATAGAGACAATACAGATAATAGATTATTCATCTTTATTGTTTTTTTCAATCAATAATATATTTACATGGTTCAAAGGTTAAACCAATATAAACATGGATACTCTGAAAGGTCTCACTCCCACCCTTCCATCCACCTCTTTTTCATCCCTAGTCTCCCACAGAAACTGATTTTATTAGTTCTTTGTGTATCATTTTAAATATTTCTTTAGGTAAATATAAGCAAATATAAATATATATATTTTACACCCCCCCATTTATACCAGAAAAGGTAGTATACTACATAATGGTTTTTATCTTAAATTTTTTTCACTAAAAATGTATCCTGGAGAGCTCTTCATATCAATCCATGATTATCTTTATTTTTGTCATAGTTCTTTTTTTTTTTTTTGCCTTTTTTTGTATTTGGAATTTGTTTAGTTTTATTTATTTATTTATTTATTTGCCTGAAAGTGTTCACTTTGTATACATGTCATTGTACATATGTGATTTTTATAGGATAGCCATGAGATAGAATCCCAAAAGTGGGATTATTAGGTCAAAGGGAAAATAGATCTGTTATTGTGACATGTATTTCAAGATTCCACTCCACAGGAATTTTGCCTTTTTCCCTCAAAGCCTCACTAATAGACTGTATTGTCAAACATTTGGATTGTTGCCAAAATTGTGGGTAAAATTTAGTATTTCAGAAAAGGTTTATTTTGAATTTCTCTGTTTCTGAATGAAGTTTGGCATCTTTTTACATATATTTTAAGAAATCTTTGCATTTATTTGAAATGTCTGTTCTTGTCCTATGCCATTCTTTTCATAAAGTGGGTCTTTTCCTTCTCTATTTCTATTAGAAAGTAATTATTTTTCCGTGATGTAAATTACAAATTTTTTCTCAGTTTGTCATTTTTACTTTGCTATGGTATCTTTTGCTATAAAGGAGCTTTTTATTTATTTAATGTAACCAAATTTGTCAATCTTTTTTCTTAATGGCTTCTGTATTTTAAATCATAGATTAAAAGGGGCCCTCTCTCATCCCAGGGTTATAAAG
Organism: Cynopterus sphinx; assembly: GCA_030015415.1. Lineage (NCBI taxonomy): Eukaryota > Metazoa > Chordata > Mammalia > Chiroptera > Pteropodidae > Cynopterus > Cynopterus sphinx. The sequence goes on from CM057388.1 coordinate 54,847,704, forward strand.
GAGTTCCTTCATGTTTTCTTCTAGTACTTTTGTGGTTTCATTTCTCTTTTAAATTAAATAATTGATCCTCTTGGAGTTTTTAGCTTGGTATATAGCATGAGATATGAATCTAACTTAATCTTTTTTTTAAAACCATATATTAAAAAGTCTACCTTTACCACATTTATTTGAGATGCACTATACTAAATTCCCATATTTCTAGAGATTTCTGTTCCATCAGTCTGTCTATTCATTCACCAATACCACATTTTAAAACTTTAGAGACTTTATAATAGGTTACAATATTTGATTTTTCTTTTCCAAGGATCTCCAATTTTTTTTGACTGCTTGTTTTCCATATGACCTTTAGAATTTCTTCAAAACAATTGCCACTTTGGGATTGCATTAAATTTATAAATTAACTTAGAATTAATACATTTACAATATAAATCTTTCCTATCTACAAATAAAGTATGTCCTTCTATTTGTTCGGGTGTACTTTTTCTGTCAGTAGTGCTTTCCTCATATGTTTTACATATTTTTTCTTAGTGTTTTTTTTCTGTTGCTGTTACAAAAAGGATCTTCTATTGTATCTTATAATGGATTGCTTGTACACAGTAAAGGTACTGATTTATTTCTATAAATTAACATTATATCTACCATTCTACTGAATCCTCATTCCAAGAGAGAGCGAGACATACAGACAGAGAGAGAGAGAGAGAGAGAGAGAGAGAGAGAGAGAGAGAGAGTTTTCCAAGTGATTTTCTTCCATTAAAATTTTTTTAAGTTAAATTTAACATGCTCAGGGAATTAAGAAATTATTCCATCCATAGAACAAGAGCAGGATTCTATGGGAAAAGAATAAAGAACAAGAAGATGCATTTTAAATTTAAAAAGACCAAATAAGAATTTTAATCCAAATATAGGAAGATAAAGTAGAGAAAATCTCCTTTTAAAAAAGCAAAAACAGCCAAGAGTTACACAAGACAAAATAGCCAATTTAAATAGCCATATAATTATTAAAGAAATTGCATCAGTAATTAATAACTTCCCCACCTAGAGAGCACTAGGCCCAGAGGAGTTCACTAGAAAATTCTATTATACATTAAAGGGTGAAATGTTATCAATTATCTACAATCTCTCCCAGAAGCTAGAAAGAAGGAATACCTCTTAACTCATTCTATGAGATTAGCAACAGCCTAATATAAATACCAGAAAAAGACATTATAAGAAAACTACCACTCAATATCTCTCATGAACATAGTTGCAAAAATCCTCAACAAAATATTATCAGATCAAATCCAACAGTGACTAAAACAATTTTTACACAGTGACCAAATGGAATTTATTCCAGGTACATAAGGCTGGTTCAACATTCAAAGATCAATTAATGTAATTCATCATATTAACTGGCTAAAAATGTCATATCAATAGATGCAGAGAAAGCATTTGACAAAATCCAACAGCCATTCTGATAAAAATTCTCAGCAAACTAGAAATAGAGGTTAACAATAAAGAACATAAATAAAAACCTACAGGTAACATCATATTTAATGGTGAGAAACTACAAGATCAGGAACAAGGCAAGGATGTCCCTCTCTCCACTCCTTTTCAACATTGCACTGGAATTTCTTGTTAGTGCAATGACAAAAAAAAAAAAAGATATAAAGGTATACTGGTTGGGAAGGAAGAAATAAAACTGTCATTGTTTGCAGATGACATGACTGTAGAAAATCAAAAACTGACAAAAAAAAAAAAACCTCCTGGAATTAATTGGCAATGAAAGCATGAATGCATGATATAAGGTTAATATACAAAGCCAATCACTTTCCTATATAGCATCAATAGAAAAAATACCATTTACATTAACATCCAAAAAACTGAAATACTTAGTTATAAATGTAAAAACAATATGTACAAGATCTATATAAGGAAAGCTTCAAAATTCTGATGGAAGAAATTAATGAAGAACTAAATAAATGGGAAGATATTCCATGTTTATGGATAGGAAGACTCAATATTATTAAGAGATCTGTTCTTCTCAACTTGATCTATAGATTCAATACAATCCAAATTTAAATTCTAGGATGTTATTTCATGGATATTGACAAACCCATTCTAAAGTTTATATGGAGAGGCAAAAGGCTCAGAATAACCAACACAACAATGGAGAAGAACAAAGCTAAAGGACTGACATTATCCAACTTCAAGACTCATTATAAAGCTTTAGTAATCAAGGCAATATGGTATTGGTGAGAGAATAGACAAATTAATGGGACCCAATACAGAGCCTCATAAGTATACCCACAAGGCAATACAATGCAGCAAAGATAATCTCTTTAACAATTGGTGCTGGAAGAACTGGACATCCACAAGCAAAAAAAAAAAAAAAAAAGAATGTAGGCACGAAACTTAAATCCTTCCAAAAATTAACTCAAAATGGATCATAGACATAAATGTGAAATGCAAAATTATAAAACTCCTAGAAGTTACCATAAGACAAAACCTAGGTGACATTGGGTATCAAGATGCATTTTTTAGATACAATCTCAAAGGCACAATTTATAAAAGAAAAAAATGATAAGCTTAACTTCATTAAAATGAAAAACTTTGCTCCATGGAAGACTCTGTCAAGAGAATGGGAAGACAAATCACAGACTAGGAGAAAATACTTGCAAAAGACATCTGATAAAGGACTGTTATCCAAAATACTCAAAGAACTCTTAAAATTCAACAATAAGAAAATAAGCAACCCAATTAAAAAATGGACCAAAGACCTCAACAGACATTTTACCACATAAGATATACAGTGAAAAATGAGCATATGAAAAGATGCTCCACATCATATGTCATTAGGAAAATGAAAATTAAAACAAGAATGAGATAGCACTCACTGCACACTTATTAGAATGGCCAAAATCCAGTGCAGTGACAACATCAAATGCTGGCAAGAATGTTGAGCAACAAGAAGTCTCACTCATTGCTAGTGGGAATGCAAAATGATTATAGCCACTTTGAAAGACAGTTTGGCATTTTCTTACAAACCTAAACATACTCTTACTATACAACTAGGTAATCACGCTCCTTAGTATTCACACAAAAGCACTGAAAACTTAGGTCCACACAAAAATTTACACATGAATGTTTATAGTAGCTTTATTCATAATTTCCAAAAACTCGGAGGAAACTAAGATGTCCTTTAGTAGATAAATGTATAAACTGTGGTCCACCCAGACAATGGAATATTATTCAACACTAAATAGAAATGAGCCATCGAGCCATGCAAAGATATCGAGAAATCTTAAATGCATAGTGTTAAGTGAAAGAATCCAATTTGAAAATGCTACTTATTATGTGATTCCAACTATAAGACATTTTGGAAAAGGTAAACCTATGATGACAGTAAAGGCCATTGGTTGCCAGGGTTTCGTGTGGAGGGAGAAATGAATAGGTACAGCAGGGAGGATTTTTAGGACAGTGAAACTAGTCTGTATGACATGAGAATGGTGGATATATATTATCATACATACATTTGTTTAAACCCATAGTATGAACAACATCAAGCATAAGCCCTACGATAAACTATGAACTTTGGTGATTATGATATGTCCATATAAGTTCATCAGTTGTAACAAATGCACCACTTTGTTGCAGAATTTTGAGAATGGGCAAGACTGTGCATATGTGGTGGCAGGGGAATATGGATAATCTCTGTGCTTTTCTCTATTTTCTGTGAACCTAAAACTGATCTAAAAAGCAAAATCAAAAGGTAAAAATTTAAAAAATGAAAGGATAATATAATTTGAGGATCAATCCAAGGGTCTAATATACACTTAATTGGAGATCAGAAAGAGGGAAGATGTGGGGGATGAAATTACTAAATAAATAGTGAAGAAATTTTTCCAGAATAATGGGATACAATTTCATAGAGTACTTGGTAAGTACTTAGTAAGCCCACCAAGTGCTCAGCAAAATGCCCCAAAAGAGATGACCACTGTGAAGTGATTTTCTTATTTTCAGTGGGAGCTGGTTGATAGTAAGCGCATGTGAAAGATATTGTTCTTTTTAAGTAGATTTAATTTAAAGCTTGGAAATTTATCACAACCACTTCAGTGGAGCTTTCATTAAAAATCAGTTGGCTGAGCCAAGGTGCTAATGAGGTCCTAGTCATGGGCCCTACCACTGGGTGGGCTATTCAATTTATTCTGTTCCATGGACAGCCTCTTAGCATTGAACATGAGGTAGGCAGGATTAGAAAGTATAGATGGGTTAATACAAAACCACCCCCAGTATGAGAAAAAACACTCCAAGTACCTATGCTAATGGAAATTATGTATCTTCATATAGAAAATTCTTCCTCCTTATTTTGCACAACCAAAATTTACAAATTATTCTACATGGCTGGATCTGTATCTTGAGGTATTCTCTGAAGACGAAAATAGTTGGGTTCTTCGTTTGGGGTTTTTGTTTGTTTGTTTGTTTGTTTTGGCGTTTTGTTTGTGTGTGTGTGTGTGTGTGTGTGTGTGTGTGTGTGTTCCAGGTTTTCTTTATTGGTGTAAAAATTCAAGCAAGAACCCAAAAGTAATTTTTTCAGGCTAGTATTTCCAGGCACACTTTTTATATGCCAGTCAGATTTATTGTAATAGGAATAGAATGAATTAAGTCGCTTCCAGACAATGTTTGTGATTGATTTTCCACAGCACCTTAAAGACTGTCATTTATCTCCTTCTGTTCTCAGTAAAAAGAAAAAATAAAAATCTCTTTGGCCAGGCACATGCTATTTTCCACCTATCCTCCTTGGCAACTACTACTGCACAGCACCACATGTTCTTTTCACCCAAATTGCTTGACTTTACCATGTCTCTCTGAGTTTTTTTTCCCTACAGTCATTGTTCTTTTGTCAAATTCTCTTCAAATGATTTTTTTGGTTTCCTTTCTGTCCCTTTCTTGCTCACTTTCTAATGAATCTTAGTGATATCCAAAAGGGTCATTTAGAAAGAGAAAAAAAAATAGCTAAGAAGTAAAACATATTTTACTCCAGATTTTTCTCCCATTTTAAACTATAATAGTCTATTCATCTTAGAGAGATTTTTTTAAGTTTTCAAAAGTGAATATTAATCAAGCCACAATATGAATTGGTGAGGATTCCGGTCACCTTAATATGCATCAGCCTTACCCTTTGTAAAAGGCAGTCACTAAGTTGCCCAGAAGTAATACCCCTTGAATATAAGTAAATTCTTTTTTTAAAGCCACTACTTTTTTTCTTTGGTCTCTGCCAAGGAATTCTGAGTATAGTTCTCCTGTAAAATGAAGAGACTGAGGGACATAGCTTCATCATGATTTAATGAGGGTCACATGGCTGCTCTGTGGTATTCAGAAATAGCCTGGTAAACCCAGTACACACACCAGATAGTCTTCCTACTCAATTGTAAATCATTTAAACTCAGATTTAAGTATAATACCTTGCCTTGGTCTCAGTGCCACAGGAGTCATTTTATTGTTTCTGGCAGAGAAGGGGGAAAAATTGAAAACTAATATAGTGGTTGAAGTTGAATCTCTTTAACAGACTAAGCTTAAAAAGAAGCTTACTTTTTTCCTTTGATTCTTCCTTTTGCTCCTCAGACTTGGTTCTATTTGGAGAATATGTGAAAAATTATTAATTTGTCTTCTTTGGAGACAATTATCTCTGCTATAGTGGGCAGAGCCCTGAAAAAGAAAATAGGGCCTGGCCCTAGCTTGGTCACTAACTAGTTGTGTATCTTTGAACAAGTTGTTTCATGACTCTGGCCTTCAGTTTTCCTACCTATAAAAATAAGGGTTGGAGTAGAAAATCTCAAAGGTCATTTTAGTCTCAACTTTCCTTGATGCTGTGATAAATAAAGGAAAACACACTCTGTGAATGAGCACGTGAAGTAAATAGGAAAGTAAGAAAAGAGACTAACTTCTTGGTCAGGACAATAGATAATGTACAAGGAAAAATAGAAAGAGGAATGAAGCTGAAAAGTATGAGTTGCAATTAGGAATCTAGAAATGAATTTAGATATCATTTGATATAGGGCAGTAATTTTATAAAGAACCTGAAGACTTGGATTAGATGTACAATTTCCACCCCTAAGTTGTCCTTTCTGTAAATTGATATTGTTACTGATCAAAGGAAACAGAATGGGCTGAAAGCCATGAGTCTTGACCTTAAGGGGTGAAAAATATGGAAAGATGAAATCTTACTGATGAAAGACCTCGGTAACATACATAAGATTGGTATCACTGTTTCAGCCAAACACTGATGCATCATTGGTAGCATAACGGAGTATTAGACACTTCAAAAACATTCTATGGGGCTGCACACCTATGTACACAAAGGTAGTCCCATAAATTCATGTTTCTATAGTTAGCATCTCTCTTGGGTAGCTCTGCTCTCTGTTATATTGGAGTAAATAAGTCAGCTTAATTACGTTTTAGAAGGTGACTCAGAACCAAGCTTTTCTAGTTTAGGAATGTGTAAGAATTATTTCACGGAAGTTGTTAAAATTCAGATTCCAGGGTACCACTCCTGGAACTGTAATCCAGGAGGTGTGTAATTATACTCATAAATCTGTATTTTCAAAAGTATTGCTGGTGATTCTAATGTAAGTCAGAGCATACATTGAGAAAGTCTAGAGTAGAGAGACTAGATCAAACTCTTTTTACCTGGAACATGCTCAAGCAAAGAGTTCCCTACAGCGTGTTTTCCACCACATCAAAAAGGCAGAATACACAGAAAATTCAGGTATAATCCAAATCCAAAGATAGTATTTACTTACTGATTATCCCCTTTGTCTTTAGCATCCTCACCATCAACTTTACTGATTTTGTTCCTTGAGCATTTAAATCATGCTCTAATCTACCTCAGACATTATTTTACTAAACTTTCCAGCAGTATTTTAAACATTTCCTACCTCCCATACTTATGACTCCTCCCACTTTTTAAAAACTTTCTTACCTGACTTCCATAACATCATGTTCTCATGATTTAACTTTTACTTTTCTGGTAGTGGCCACTCAGTTTCCTTCCTGATAACTTTCTTCTATCCCCATTCTTTGTGGAATATTAAGCTGTTCCAGGACCCCTTTTCATTCTAAGCACTCTTCTTGAGCAAGGTAATTTTTTCAAGGGACTTCAATTATCTGAATTTTCACATCAGATCTGAGCTGAATAGCCAGTAATATATTTGATTTCACCATTTGAATAATTCCCCAGATCTCCTAACTCCAAAATTTGCAAACCCAATAGATCTACTGAAAAAACTAACCAGGAAAATTAAGTAAAGAAAAGAAATTAAAAGGCATCAGAATTGGGAAGAAAACTTAAAACTATATTCACAGATGACATGATTTTATAGTGGAGACACCCTAAAGACTCCACTAAAAAACTGTTGGAGCTAATTAACAACTTCAGCAAGGTTTCAGGATACAAGATCAATATAAACAAACTACTTGCCTTTCTATATACAAACAATGAGCAATACAAAAATAAAATTAAGAAAATAATTATTTTTGCAATAGCATCAAAAAGAATAAAATCTTAGACATAGATGTAACCAAAGAAGTGTAAGACTTGTACACTGGAAACTAGAAAACATAATCGGAATACATTAATTGAAGATCCAAATAAATGAAAATACATCACCATATATTCAACGATTGTAAGACTTAGTATTAAGAAGGCAATACACTCCACATTGATCTACAGGTTCGAACAAATCCTCATCAAAGTTTTGGTTGCCTCTTTTGCAGAAATTGAAAAGCTAATTCCAAAATTTAAATGGAAATGCAAGGGACATATAATAGCCAAATCAACTGCGAAAAACAAGAGCAAAGTTGGAGGACTCACACTTTCTGATTAAAGAAAATACTGTAAAGCTACAGTAATCAAACATAATGTAACATTGACATAAAGGATAGGTATATAGACCAATAGAATAAAATTGAGAATTCAGAAATAAACCCAAACCTCTTTGGTTAATTAACTTTTGACAAGAGTGCCAAGCCCATTCAATGAAACAGAACAGTCTTTTCAACAAATGATGCTGTGAAAACTGGATATTCACAAGCAAAATAAAGGAATTTGGATCCCTACTTCATACCATATACCAAACTAACTCAAAATAGATCCAAGACCTAAATGTAACAGCTAAAACTATAAAACCCTTAGAAGAAAAACTTAGGGATAAACTTTCATGACCTTAGATTTGGCAATAGAGTCTTAGATATGACACCAAAAACACAAGCAACAAAATATATATATATATATATATATATATATATATATATATATATATATATCAAAATTAAAACTTCTGTGCATTGAAAGACATATCAAGAAATAACAAAAATACACATAAAATGGGAGAAAATATTTGTGAACCATATGCCTAACAAAGGATTTATATTCAGAACATATATGAAAATCTCTTATAGCTCATTAATAAAATGACAACTATCCCAACTTTAAAATATGTGAAAGATTTGAATAGACACTTAAAAGAATATGAAAATAGTTAATAAGTACATGAAAAATGCTCAAAATCTTTAGTAATTAGAGAAATGCAAATCAAAATTACAATAAAATACCACTTAACACCCACTAGAATGGCTACAATTACAATAAAAAAAGGACAACAATTCTTGGCAAGGCTGTGGAGAAACAGGAACCCTCAGACATTGCTGGTGGGAATGTAAATGATGCAGCCACTGTGGAAAACAATTCAGTGATTCATCAAAAAGTTCAACATAGAGTTATAAAATGGAATTTTCCTCCTAGGTATATGGTCAAGAGAATTTAAACACATATATTGAAACAAAAACTTGGACATGAATGTTTACAGTAATAATATTCATAGCAACCAAAAAGTAAAAGCAAATCAAATGTTCATCTACTAACAAAATGTATTATATTCATGCAATGGAATGTTAAGCAATAAAAAAAAAATGACATTCTTATGCATGCTAAAACATGGATGAACCTTGAGCACATTATATGCTAAATGAAGTTAAACACAAAAAGTCATTTAACATATAATCTCATTTACATAAAATATCCAGAAGAGGCAAATTCATAGAGACAAAAAGGAGAATAGTGATTGTCAGTGGCAGGGAAAAGGTGGAAATGAGAAATGACTGGTAATAGACACAGAGTTTTTTTTGGGGAGAGATGAAGATATTCCAGAATTAGATAATGATGATGGTTGCACAGCTCTTGAATATTACTAAAAACCACTGAGTCATAGAATTTTAAATGGTACATATTTATGGTATGATAAAATCCCAATTAAAAGTTAAAAAAAATAAAATTGGGAGACGTTGGAGAAACATGGCAGAATAAGAGATATCCCCAGATCTCTCCCTTTAATACAACAATAAACAGAACATCTAAAACTCAACAAAAAACACCCAAACTGCACACCAGCATGTTTGAGCATGGGATCTGCGCAAAAGAACTACCACAGATCAGAACCCCAGGAGCTGGACAATAGACTGGGAGAAACAAAGAAGCTGCCTCTCACAGCTGGAGCTTCCTGCAGGAGGAGGGTGAGGGGAGAATGTGCAGTGGGTTCCCTGTACAGGCCTGCCTGGAAGAGCTGTGAGCTCCACATGGCTGGAGGCAGTGCCCAGGTATCAAGGCAGAAAGCAGAGAAGTGGGCATGACAGAGAAGCGGGGACAGTTGAGAAACGAAGTTGATTTTTACCAACATTGTTGCAAAACTGATGCTAAGCTGCGGCCCTGATCATCCAACCCAGAGGAACCCTCCCCATATATCCTTTGAGACTGAACACCACAGAGTCCCAGGGAAACCTGAGCAAATGCTACCAAAACTGTTGCTAACACTGACAGGAACTGAGACTGAGGGTAACGAGCATGATTGAATATCTATAAGAAAAAAAAGGACACTATTAAGACATTATATAAAGCAGGGATCCAAGAGGCTTAGACATCACCTATTGGAAACCAAAAGAAAAATGCCTTCTTAGCAACAGTCTAAAGAGAGACCTTATACAATAAATCTTTTAGGAAGAAAAAAAAAAGCTGAATATACTTCCATTAATGGCCAGGTGGAGAAATAGTCCATTAAATACCATAAACAACCAAGGTGACAACGCAGCACAGAATGAAATAGAAAAGCTCCAGAAAATTGACTTACAGGCATAGAAATATGCAACTTAATAGACAGAGAATTCAGAAAGTTACTTCTGAAAAAAACTCAATCTCAATAAGATTGGAAATCATTCATATCAACAATTTCAGGAATAGAAAAAAAATAACTAGATGAACAGAATGAGTTCTTTGGCAAGGAGATCGAAAACCTCAAAAAAATAAATATAACTTCTGGAGATAAAGAACACACTGCAAAAGTTGAAAAATGAAATAACAAGTTTGGAAAACAGTCAACCAGATGGAGGATAGAAACATTGACATCAAAGAAAAAAAATCTAGAAATAAATCAGAAAACAGAAGAGAGAGACCAAAGAATGAAAAATAATAAAAGAGAAATACAAAAACTAGCTGATACCATCAGGAGAGGAAACATAAGACTAATAGACATTATCAAAGGTGAGGGAGAAAAGCATGGATTAGAAAGCATTTTCAGACAAATAGTGGACAAGAATTTCCCAAATCTAAGGAATGAACTGGAGCTTGGAATTCAAGAAGTCAACAGAACAAGAAGTCAACCCAAAAAGGCCTTCACCAAGACACATTGTATTAAAATTATCAAAAAACAATGACAAGGACAGAATTCTCAGGGCAGCCAGGGAAAAGATGGTAACCTAAAAAGGAAAATCCATTAGATTATCATCAGACTTCTAGCACAAACATAACAAGCCAGAAACAAGTCAATCAAATATTCAAACTATTAAATGAAAGGAACTACCAGCCTAGATTAATGTATCCAGCTAAGCTCTTCTTTACATATAAAGGAGAAGTAAATACCTTTCCAAACACACAAAAATCGAGGGAATACTCCACTAAGAGGCCTGCACTACAGGAAATACTGAAAGGGGTCAATTCACCGAAAACAAAATGATAACAATAACAAAATCATAATTAGGAAAAAGGTGAATAGCAGGCAGTTGGAAGCAGAGGAGTGCAGCCCTTACTAAGAACAGGGCATTTTAAGCTTAAACAATAACAAGATATTTGCTATAACAAGATAGTAATGAACGTTCAGTACACATAGGAACAATTTGAGATAACAATGACTGAAAAGCAGGGGATTCAAAGATCCAAACTTGCAAAGGAGAATGGAGATAAGGCACGTGCAGAAGAAAATGGACAACTGTATTTATGTGCCTATCCTTTACATCTTCAAAATGGTAACCACACATGAGAGATTCAGATTTGAAGAATATAACATAAAACAAGAAGGACCAGCATGGAAAAAAACAAAACAAAACATGAAAACCAACCAAAATAAAGAAACACAAGGACACAAGGACAAGGAAGCAATGGAAACACTGAGCTACCAGAAAGTAAAAGATAAAATGGCTATAAGAAGACCTTATATTTGGTTAATCACCCAAAATATAAACAGACTGAACTCACTAATAAAAAGGCACAGAGTTGCAGAATGGTACAAAAACAAAACCCAACCATACAGTGCCTTCAGGAGGCACATCTCAGCTCCAAAGATAAATATACTCAAAGTGAAAAAGTAGAAAATGATATTTCAAGCAAATGGCATTCAGAGAAAAGTGGAAGTAGAGGTACTAATATCAGACAAAATAGACTTCAACATAAAAAAGGTAAAGAAGATACTAAGGGACACTTCATAATGATAAAGGGAATAATACATCAAGAAAACATAACACTTCTTAATATCTATGCTCCCAATAAGGGAGCCCCCAAATACATAACACAATTACTGACAAAACTAAAGAGAGAAACAGACCAAAACACTATCATAGTATGGGGCCTAAATACTCCACTGTCGGATAAGGACAGATCATCCAAACACAAAATCAATAAGGAAATAACATCCTTAAATGACACATTAGACCCACTGGACTGAATTAACATTTACAGAGCCGTTCATCCTAAAATAGCTGTTTATACATCCTTCTCTAGTGCACATGGAACATTTTCAAGAATCAACCACATACTGGGACACAGAGATAGCCTCAACAAATGTAAGAGGGTCATATTGACCATATTCCATGATCGTAATACTTTGAAACAAAAGATCAACTGCATTAAGAAACAGGAAGAATCACAAATACACGGAGATTAAACAATATTCTACTGAATAATAACTGTGTCAGAAAAAGAAATTAAAAGGAGACCAAGAGATAAATAAAAATGAATGATAATGATAGTACAATATATCAAAACTTTTGGGACACGGCAAATGCAGTCATAAGAAAAGAATCCATATCACTGCAGGCCTACCTACAAATTAAGAATGAGCCCAAGTAAACAACCTAATGCTTCATCTTAAAAAGCTAGAAAAGGAAGAACAGATGAAGCCGAAGAGAGTAGAAGGAAAGAAATAAAATTTGGGTGAAAATAAATAAGATTGAAAACAAAAAACAATAGAAAAATAAATGTGAAAAAGAGCTGGTTCTTTGAGAAGGTTAATAAAATTGACAAATCCTGGCTAGACTCACTAAAGAAAAAAAGAGAAAGGACACAAATAAACAAAATCAGGGATGAAAGAGGGAAAATTATGACTGACATCACAGAAATACAAAGCATCTTAAAAGAATACCATGAAAAAGTATTTAACACCAAATTTAACAATCTAGAAGAAATGACCAGTACTTAGAAAAATACAACCTTCCTAGACTGAATCAAGAAGAACAGGATAATCTAAATAGACAGATCAGCAGTGAGGAAATGGAAACAATCATCAAAAACCTACCAAAAAGTTTAAGTCCAGGATCAGATGGCTTCACCAGTTGAATGCTACCGAACATTCAAAGATGATTTAGTACCTAATCTCCTCAAACTCTTCCAAAAAATCAAAGAGGAGACAACATTCCTCAACTCATTTAATGAGGCTAATATCACTCTGATACCAAAACCTGGTAAAGATAACATGAAAAATAAAGCTATAGAATAATATCTATCATGAACACATGCAAAAATTTTAAATAAGATCCTGGGGAACAGAATGCAACAACATATTGAAAAGATTATACACCACAATCAGGTGGGTTTCATCTCAGAGGCACAGAGATGGTTCAACATATGCAAATAAATTCATGTGATACACCACATAAACAAATTAAGAAATAAAAATCATATGATCATATCAATAGATGCAGAAAAAGCCTTCAATGATATACAACATCCATTTATAATCAAAACATTTAACAAACTCTTTATGGAAGGAAAGTACCTTAATATAATAAAGACCTTCTATGACAAACTCTAAGGCAGCATTAGACTTAATGGTGAAAAACTAAAAACCTTCCTTCTAAGATCAGGAACAAGTCAAGGCTGTCCACTATTGCCACTGTTATTCAGTATAACATTGGAGGTCCTAGCGAGTGCAATCAGACAAGAAAAAGATATAAAAAGCATCCAAATCGAAATGAAGAAGTCACACTGTACTATTTTCAGATGATGTGATTTTCTACATAGAGAACCCTAAAGAGTCGACAAAATACTACTAGAAACGATAAGCAAATACAGTAAAGTTTCTGAATACAAAATCAATGTTCAAAAATCCACAGCATTTCTATACTCTAAAAATGAAGTGTCAGAAAAAGAAGTGAAAAAAATAATTCATTTTGCAATTGCAATAAAAAGAATAAAGTACCTAGGAATAAATTTAACGAAACATGTAAAGGACCCATATAATAAAAACTATTAGAACCTGCATCTATTGATATGATCATATGATTCTTATTTCTTAATTTTATTTTTCATGTTATCTTTACCAGGTTTTGGTATCAGAGTGATATTAGCCTCATTAAATGAGTTGAGGAATGTTGTCTCCTCTTTGATTTTTTGGAAGAGTTTGAGGAGATTAGGTACTAAATCATCTTTGAATGTTCGGTAGCATTCAACTGGTGAAGCCATCTGATCCTGGACTTAAACTTTTTGGTAGGTTTTTGATGATTGTTTCCATTTCCTCACTGCTGATCTGTCTATTTAGATTATCCTGTTCTTCTTGATTCAGTCTAGGAAGGTTGTATTTTTCTAAGTACTGGTCATTTCTTCTAGATTGTTAAATTTGGTGTTAAATACTTTTTCATGGTATTCTTTTAAGATGCTTTGTATTTCTGTGATGTCAGTCATAATTTTCCCTCTTTCATCCCTGATTTTGTTTATTTGTGTCCTTTCTCTTTTTTTCTTTAGTGAGTCTAGCCAGGATTTGTCAATTTTATTAACCTTCTCAAAGAACCAGCTCTTTTTCACATTTATTTTTCTATTGTTTTTTGTTTTCAATCTTATTTATTTTCACCCAAATTTTATTTCTTTCCTTCTACTCTCTTCGGCTTCATCTGTTCTTCCTTTTCTAGCTTTTTAAGATGAAGCATTAGGTTGTTTACTTGGGCTCATTCTTAATTTGTAGGTAGGCCTGCAGTGATATGGATTCTTTTCTTATGACTGCATTTGCCGTGTCCCAAAAGTTTTGATATATTGTACTATCATTATCATTCATTTTTATTTATCTCTTGGTCTCCTTTTTAATTTCTTTTCTGACACAGTTATTATTCAGTAGAATATTGTTTAATCTCCGTGTATTTGTGATTCTTCCTGTTTCTTAATGCAGTTGATCTTTTGTTTCAAAGTATTACGATCATGGAATATGGTCAATATGACCCTCTTACATTTGTTGAGGCTATCTCTGTGTCCCAGTATGTGGTTGATTCTTGAAAATGTTCCATGTGCACTAGAGAAGGATGTATAAACAGCTATTTTAGGATGAACGGCTCTGTAAATGTTAATTCAGTCCAGTGGGTCTAATGTGTCATTTAAGGATGTTATTTCCTTATTGATTTTGTGTTTGGATGATCTGTCCTTATCCGACAGTGGAGTATTTAGGCCCCATACTATGATAGTGTTTTGGTCTGTTTCTCTCTTTAGTTTTGTCAGTAATTGTGTTATGTATTTGGGGGCTCCCTTATTGGGAGCATAGATATTAAGAAGTGTTATGTTTTCTTGATGTATTATTCCCTTTATCATTATGAAGTGTCCCTTAGTATCTTCTTTACCTTTTTTATGTTGAAGTCTATTTTGTCTGATATTAGTACCTCTACTTCCACTTTTCTCTGAATGCCATTTGCTTGAAATATCATTTTCTACTTTTTCACTTTGAGTATATTTATCTTTGGAGCTGAGATGTGCCTCCTGAAGGCACTGTATGGTTGGGTTTTGTTTTTTGTACCATTCTGCAACTCTGTGCCTTTTTATTAGTGAGTTCAGTCTGTTTATATTTTGGGTGATTAACCAAATATAAGGTCTTCTTATAGCCATTTTATCTTTTACTTTCTGGTAGCTCAGTGTTTCCATTGCTTCCTTGTCCTTGTGTCCTTGTGTTTCTTTATTTTGGTTGGTTTTCATGTTTTGTTTTGTTTTTTTTTCCATGCTGGTCCTTCTTGTTTTATGTTATATTCTTCAAATCTGAATCTCTCATGTGTGGTTACCATTTTGAAGATGTAAAGGATAGGCACATAAATACAGTTGTCCATTTTCTTCTGCACGTGCCTTATCTCCATTCTCCTTTGCAAGTTTGGATCTTTGAATCCCCTGCTTTTCAGTCATTGTTATCTCAAATTGTTCCTATGTGTACTGAACGTTCATTACTATCTTGTTATAGCAAATATCTTGTTATTGTTTAAGCTTAAAATGCCCTGTTCTTAGTAAGGGCTGCACTCCTCTGCTTCCAACTGCCTGCTATTCACCTTTTTCCTAATTATGATTTTGTTATTGTTATCATTTTGTTTTCGGTGAATTGACCCCTTTCAGTATTTCCTGTAGTGCAGGCCTCTTAGTGGAGTATTCCCTCGATTTTTGTGTGTTTGGAAAGGTATTTACTTCTCCTTTATATGTAAAGAAGAGCTTAGCTGGATACATTAATCTAGGCTGGTAGTTCCTTTCATTTAATAGTTTAAGTTTTTGATTCTAATCCATTCTGGCTTGTAAATTCTATGTCGAGATGTCTAATAATAATCTAGTAGGTTTTCATTTATAAATTTCCGTTTTCTTCTACCTGGCTTCCCTGAGAATTGTCTTTGTGGTCGATTGCTTATAATTTTAATACAATGTGTCTTGGTGAAGGTCTTTTTTGGTTGGGTTAATTGATGGTCTTTTTTGATTGAGTTCTGTTGACTTCTTGAATTCCATGCTCCATCCAGCTCATTCCTTAGACTTGGAAAATCCTCATCCATTATTTATCTGAAAATGCTTTCTTATACCTGCTCTTTTTCTTCCCATTCAAGAATACCCATTTTTCCTATGTTTCCTCTCCTGATAATATCAGCAAGTTCTTGTATTTCTCTTTCATTATTTTTCATTCTTCGATTTCTCCTTTCTTGCTTCTGATTTATTTCTATATTTCTTTCTTCAATATCACTGATCTTTTCCTCTATTTAGTCAACTCTATTTTCCAAACTTGTTATTTCATTTTTCAACTCTTGCAGTGTGTTCTTTATTCCCAAAAGTTCTATTTTGTTCTTTTTGAGAGGTTCAATTTCCTTGCTCTGCTCATCTAGTTGTTTTTTCTAATTTCTGAAATTGTTGATATGACTCATTTCAGAATTCACTGAGTTTTTTCAGAAGTACCATCCTGAATTCTCTGTCATTTAAATTGCGTATTTTTATGTCTGTAAGCTTATTTTCTGGAGATTTCTCTCTTTCTTTCTGAGATTACTTGTCACCTTAGTTGTTCATGGTATTTAATTGACTGTTAATAAAAATATATTCCGCTTTTTTCCAGAAAAAAAAAAGATTTATTGTATAAATATCTCTCTTTACCCTGCTACAAAGAAGACTCTTTTCTTTTGGTTTTCAGTAGGTGGCATCTGAGCCTCTCAGATCCCTGCTTTATATAAAACCTTAAAATGCCTTTTTATTTTCTGATAGATATTTAATCATTCTTGCTACCCTATTTCAGTCCCTGTCAATATTAGCAACAGTTTTAGTAATTTTTGCTCAGATTCCCCTAGAGCTCCGGGTTTTTGGTCCCTGAGGATATGGGGGAGGGGCCCTTTGGGTTAGGGTTGGGAGCTGCTGCTCAGCCTCAGTTTTGCAACTGGAGTGGGTAAATCAACTGTTGTTTCTCTTCCATTTGCTTCTCTGCTTTTTGCCCTGATGACTGCCATGCTGCCAGTGGCAGCGTGGATCTCATAGCACTCCCAGGCAGGGCTGTTCAGGGAACTCAGGGCTCCTTCTCTCCTCTACCTTCTCCTACAGGGACCTCTGTTTGCATTAGGCAGCATCTTTATTTCTCCCAGTCCACTGCCTGACACCTGGGGTTTTGACCTGTAGTTTTTCTTATGCACAGATCCTATGTTCAGACATGCTGGTATGTAGTTTGGGTGTTTCTTGTTGAGTTTCAGATGCTCAGCTTATTGTTGTTTCAAGGGGAGAGATCTGGAGATGTTTCTCATTCTGCCATGAAACTTGTCATTTTTCTCTCTTGACTTTTTTTTATATTGAAGTCTATTTTGTCAGATATAAGTACAGCTACATCTGCTTTTCTCTGAACGCCAGTTGTTTGGAATATCATTTTCCACCCTTTCGCTTTGAGCCGATATTTTTCTTTGCAGGTGAGATATGTCTCCTGGAAGCAGCATATGGTTGCTTTTTTTAAATTAATTTATTTATTTTTATGGTGACATTGGTTACTGAAATACAATAAATTTTAGCTGTACATTTTAACAGCAGGACACATGTACATTTACGTTGTGTGTTCACCTCCCATAGTTAGATTTCTTTCCATCAACACACATTTAACCCCTTTTACCCCATCTAATTCCCCCATCACCTTCCCCCTTCTCCTTACCCTCTGGTAACCACTAGTCTTTTGTTCATGTCCAGGAGTCTCTCTTTGTCCTGGGTTTTGTGTTTTGATACAGTCTGCAACTTTATTTCTTATTATTGATGGATTCTGTCTGTTAATTTTAGGGTGATTATTGAAATATGAGATTTTCCTATAGCCATTTTATCTTTTGTTTTCTGATAGTTTGGTGTTTAAATATCTTCCTTGTCCTTGTGTATCTGATTTTGTTTTTGTTTCATTTTTAATTTGGTGGGGGTTTGTCTACTTTCTCTCTCTGTTTTGTCTTATTTTATGTTATATATCTCAGTTCTGAATTTTTGGTTTGTGACTACCATTAAGATTATGTAAAGGATAGTTATATATACATTAGTCCATTTTCTTCTGTGTGTGCCTTATCTCCATTCCCTTTTGTGATTTTGGATCTTTACTCCTTCCCCTTTTATGCTTTATTTTCTTTTTATCTAAAATTGTCCCTATGCTTGCTGAACATTCACTTCTAACTTTTAATAGCAATTCTCTTCTTATTGTTTAAGATTGTAATACCTTGTTCTTAATAAAAATTCCACTATCCTGCTTCAATCTGCTTATTAGTCATCTTGCTCAGTTTTGTATTTTATTATCCTTTTATTTCTGTTAGGATGGCCCCCTTCATTATTTCCTATAATTCAGGCCTCAAAGTGGAGAATTCCCTCTACTTTTGTATGACCGTAAATAATTTTATTTCTCTTCATATCTAAAGGAGAGCTTTGCTGGATACATTATTCTTGGCTGGCTTTTCACTTAATAGTTTGAATATTTGATTCCACTCCTTGATTTTAAGGTTTGCTAAGAAATCTGAAGGTAGTCTAATGGGTTTTCCTTTATAAGTTACTTTCTTCTTTTCCCTGGTTGACTTGGGAATCCTTTCTTTGTCATTAATGTTGAAATTTTAATATAATGTGTCTTGGAGAAGGCCTTTTTGGATTGAGATAATTGGATGTTTTGTTTGCTTCTTAGATTCAAAGATCCAGTTAATTCTTTAGATTTGAGAAATTCTCATTAACTATTAGTTTGAATATGCTCTCTGTTCCCTTCTTCTTTTCTTCTTCTGGTGTACACATTATTTTTACATTGCTTTTCCTGATGGTGTCAGATACTTCTTGTAGAGTCCATTCACTATTTTTTCATTCTCAAGTCTCTCTCTTCTACCTTTTGAGTCATTCTAAATTTCTGTCTTTGATATTACAGATTCTTTCCTACATCTGGTCAGCTCTATTTCCTAAACTTTCTAGTTCACTCTTTATCTCTTATAGTGTGTTCTTCATCTCCAGAAGTTCTATTTGGTTATTTTATAGGGTTTCAATCTCCTTGCTAAAAAACACATTTTGTGTTTCTAAGTTATTGAAATTGTCTATCAAATTTTTTTTTTGCATCAAAAGGAGTTTTTTCAGTAGTGCAATCCTGAAATCTCTGTCATTTAAATCGCATATTTCTATGTTTTTAAGCTTATTTTATGGACATTTTCTTCTTTCTTTCTGAGCTGCCTGGTCATCTTGCTTGTTCATGTTGTTTGAAGGACTATTTCTCCTCCTAGGCATTAATGTTAGCATATTCTTCTTTTTTCTTTTTCAGAAAGAAGGTTTATTATATAAAAGTTTCTCTTTAGTCCATTGATAAGAAGGGGTTTTCTTTTGATTTCCAGTAAATGACATCCAAGTCTCTTGGATCTCTTCTTTAAGGCTAAAATTGCTTTTTTCTCTCTGATATAATATATATTTGATCTGCAATTAGGTTTCCTGGGTTCCAGTGCTTTTCTCTGGTACTAGCCATGGTTTATATTTCAGTACCAGTTGCATAAATTTCCCTATGTCTCTGTGGTGCTAGGTCTAAGAAGGATATGGGATGGAAGAATAGAGTGCTCTGTGTTGGAGGTGGGGAATGGGGATGTTACCAGGCTTTGTGTCTCAGCCTCCCACTGGGCAATGGCAGCTACTAAGACATAAGTGTTGCCCTTCTGAACTTAATAATAACACCACTTTCTGCCCTGACTCTTGGAATCTGCTGTGTGGAGCAAGCTGATCCCTCAGGCAGGGCTATTTGGAGAAATGGCCACAAATTCTCCCCTCCCCCTCCTTCTGCAGGGAGCACCAGCCACGTATGAGATCTCTTTTGTTTCTCCCAATCTATTCCCCAGACTCACTCAGTTCTGTCCTTTTGAAGCTCTGATGCACAGATTTCTCAGACATGCTTGTGTGCAGGTTGGGTGTTATTGAATTTTAATTGTTCAGCTCATTGTTTCAAGGAGGGAGATCTGGGGAGATTCCTTATGTCGCCATGCTTCAGATGTCATTCCAGCGGTGTCATAGATTAATTGACCATATAGGCATGCATTTATTTCTGGTCTATCTATTCTGTTCCATTGCTCTATATGTTGGTTTTTATGCCAGTATCATGTTGTTTTGATTACTACAGTCTTGTAGTATTGTTTCATATTCAAATAGTACAATATCTCAACTCTGTTGTTCTTTCTCAATTGCTGTGACTCCATGGTCTTTTGTGGAACCACATAAATTTTAGAACTATTCTTTCTAGCTCTCTGAAAAATGCCATTGGTACTTTGATAGGAATTGCCTTGAATCTATAGATTGCTTTAGGTAATATGGACTTTATAACAATATTAGTTCTTTCTATCCATGAGCACTGTATATGCTTTCATTTATTTGAATCTTCTTCAATGTCTTAGAGTTTTTTGAGTACAGGTATTTTACTTCTTTGGTTAAATTTCTTCCTAGGTATTTTTAATGCAATTATAAATGGTGTTGCTTTCTTACTTTCTCTTTCTGATAGTTTGTTATTGGTGTATAGAAATGCAACTGACTTCTAAATATTAATTTTGTATCCTGTTACTTTACTGAATTCATTTATCAGTTTTTTTGGTGGAATTCTTTTTTTTTTTTTTTTTTTTTGGTGGAATCTTTAGGGTTCTCTATACATAGTATTATTTTACCTACAAATAATTAAAGTTTTGCTTCTTTCTTTCCAATTTGAATTAATTTTATTCTCTTTCTTCTCTTATTGCTATAGATAAGACTTCCAATACTATGTTGAATAGAAGTGGTAAAAATGGGCATCCTTGTCTTGTTCCTGATGTTAGGGCAAATGTTTTTAGCTTTTCCCTGTTGAGTATGATATTAGTTATGGGTTTGTTGTATATGGCCTTTATTATGTTGAGGTATTTCCCTTTAAAAAAGAATGCTTGATTTTGTCAAACACTTTTTCTGTATCTACTGATATATGATTTTTATTCTTTTTGCTTATGTGGTATATCATATTAACTGATTTCAAACATTGAATCAACTTTGTATCCCAGGGATAAAAGAATCCCACGTGATTATGGTATATGATCTGTATAATGTACTGTGCTTTTGGTTTGTTAATATTTTATTGAGATTTTTACATGTATATTCATCAGAGATATTCTACTATAATTTTAAAAATAACTTTTAAAAATAATTTTTTTCTCTGATTTTGGAGTCAGGATAATGTTGTTCTCATAGAATAAGCTCAGGATCCTTCCCTACTCTTGAATTTTTTGAAATACTTTGAGAAGAATAAGTGTTTATTCTTCTTTAATGTTTGGCAAAATTCACCTGTGAAACCATCTGGTCCAGTACATTGATTTGTTGGGATTTTTTTTTGATAACTGATTTAATTAAATTATAGTAATTGGCATGTTCAGATTTTTCATTTTTTCTTCATTCAGTCTTTGAATATTGTATATTTCTAAAAATTTTTCTATTTCTTCCAGACTGTAGAATTTGTTGGCACATAATTGATAGTAGTATTTTCTTATAATTTTTTGTATTTCTATGGTGTTAGTTTATACTTCTCTTTCATTTCTGATTTTATTTATTTGGGTTCTCTCTCTTTTTTCTTAATTAGTCTGGTTAAAGGGTTATCAACTTTATTTATCTTTTCAAAGAACCAGCTCTCTGTTTGTTTGTTTGTTTGTTTTTAGATTTTATTTCTATATTTCCATTCTGATCTTTATTATACCCTTCCTTTTACTCATTGTAGGCTTTGCTGTTTTTTTTTTTTTATAGTTCCTTTAGCTATTAGGTTAGAATGTTATTTGAGAAATTTTCTTTTTTGAGGTACGCCTGTATTGTTATAAATTTTCCTCTTAGGACTGCTTTCAGAGCGTCCTAATTTGGGGTCTTTATGTTTTCATTTTCATTTGTCTCTAGGGATCTTTTGATTTTTTTTTCCTTGACCTCATTGCTAACCAGTTCATTATTTAGTAGCATGTTACTTAGCCTCCATGTGCTTTTTCAATTTTTTTCTTAAAACTGATTTCCAGTTCTATACCATTGTGGTTGGAGAAGTTGCTTGATATAATTCCAATCCTCTTAAATCTATTGAGACTTGTTTTATGGCCTAATATGTTGTCTATCTTGGAAAATGTTCTGTTTGCACTTGAAAAAATTTGTATTCTGCTATTTGGGGTGAAATGATCTAAAAATAAATTTAATTAATCTGGTCTAATGTATATTTAAGGCTGCTGTTTCCTTGTTGATTTTCTGTCTGGAAGATCTATTCTTTTATGTCAATGGGGTGTTAAAGTATTCTACTATGACTGTGCTACTATCAATCTCTCGCATTGTATACACCAATATCTGCTTTATATAATTAGGTTCTCCTATGTTAGGTGCATAAATATTTTCAAGGGTTATATTCTCTAGTTAGATTGATCCCCTCATAATTATGAAATATATTTCTTTTAATAGCCTTTGTTTTAAAGTCTATTTTATCTAAGTATTGCTACCCCAACTTTTTTTTCTTTTCCATTTGCATGAAATGTATTTTTGCATCCCTTTACTTTCAGTCTGTATGTGTTTTTCAGTCCAAAGTGGGTCTCTTGTAAACAGAACATGTATAGGTCTTGTTTTCTTATCCATTCAGCTACCCTGTATCTTTTGACTGGAGCATTTAATCCATTTACACTTAAAGTGATTATTGCTAAGTACATAGTTATTGCCATTTTATTATTTGTATTAATGAGGTTTCCCTCTTCTTCTTAAATAAGTTCCTTTAACATTTCTTATAATACCAGTTTGCTGGTAATTAATTCCTTTAACTTTTTTTTTTTTTTGCCTTCAAAGCTCTTTATTCTTCAATTTTAAATAACAGCTTTGTTAAATAGAATAGTCTTGGTTGTGGGTCCTTGTTTTTTATCACTTTGAATATTTCATGCCAATTTCTTCTGGCCTGAAGTTTTCTGTTGAGAAATCAGCTGGCAGTCTTATGGGAGCTCCCTTGAAGATAACTAGTTGCATTTCTCTTGTTGCTTTTAAGATTCCTTCTTTGTCTTTAATTTTTTCATTTTAATTATGATGTGTCTTGGTGTGGGCCTCTTGGGGGTCATCTTGGTTGGGACTCTTTGTGCTTCCTGGACTTGTATGTCTATTTCCATTCCAGGCTAGGGAAGTTTCCAGTCATTATTTCTTCAAAAAGTTTTTAATTCCTTGCTCTCTCTTTCATCCTTTGGGTACTGCTATGTTGTTGTGTTAATGTTGTCTCAGAGGTCCCTTAAACTATCCTCATTTTTTGTTATTCTTTTTCTTGTTGCTGTTTCTATTGGGTATATTCTGTTACCTTATCTTCCAAATCGTTGACTTGATCCTTTTCTTCATGTAATCTGCTGTTGATTTCTTCTAGTGTATTCTTTATTTCAGTCATTTTATTCTTCTATTCTGACTGTTTTTTTCTTTAAGGTTACTATGTTCTTTTTTTATGCTTACTATCTCTTTGTTAAAGTTCTCACTAAGTCCCTGAGCATCTTTTCAATGAGTGTTTTGAACTCTGTATCTGCTAGATTGCTTGCCTCCAATTCTTTTAGTTCTTTTTCTGGAGTTTTTTCTTATTCTTTCATTTGAGACATGTTTCTTTGTCTCATTTTGGCTGCCTTTCTGTTTATTTCTATGTATTATGTAGATCTGATACATCTCCCAGTCTTCACAGGGTGCAGGGTTGCCTTATGTAGGTCTCCTGTAAGATTCAGTGGCACGGTTTCCCTGATTTCCTGAGCCGGGTGCCCCACGAATGTTCCTTGTGTGGATTGTGTATGCCCTCCTGTTGTAATTGAGCCTTGATTTCTGGTAGCAGTGGGTTGGATTGACACTCAGGCTGACTAGCTGTAAAGACTGGCCATACCCACAGTAAAGAAGTTGCCGTGTGGAGATGGAGGGGGTACTGACCACAGAAAGCAGGATTAGACCCTTCAAGCTCTGGTGCCTGTCCAGACCACCCTTTTGGTATGCTACTTGTGAGGCTAATTGAGCGGTTCTCTATTGTGGTCTGAAGCCAGCCACTAGGTATATTGATTCTCGGGCCTCTTGGGAGAGACGCCTGTGCAGGCTAAGTTCATCTGCTGTCTGTGATCAGCCCAGAACTACCTGGCAGGAATGACAAAGTGATAAGTCACTTCCTTTGCTGAACTTGGAAGTGCATGGACCTGAGGCTGGTCTCCACCAATATAGTTATGGGACAGTTCAACAAAAGGCCCAGGGAACCCCAAGACCGGCTGCTACCTGGTGGCTATCCCAAAAAAAAAATCAGCTGCTGAAAAAATCTTGGACAATGCATGAGTTGGGCGAGGTGGGATCTCAGGGAGTCACCAGATAAAGGCAAGAGGTATTCAGCAGACTAATGCAGATTAAGATTTGGCTTCATTGCTGAGACTGGGACTATTCATCAAAAAGCTCAGAGCACATTGAGGCCAGTCATTGCCTGCCAAGTGCCTGGTGGTCCTTGAGAGTTGTCCAAGAAAGACTGCAGCATGAGCTGAAACTGGCTGTCAGCAGCCAAAATTGTGAGTTGTGCAGGGCAGTGTCCAAGGAATCCCCAGGGTGGAGCATGTGAATTTCAGCAGGCCAATGCAGATTCAGATTGCCTTAGGGAAGGGAAGAGGGAAGGTTCAACACAGGAAAGATGTCACCCATGTGCATGGGGGCATGGGAGAAATGCTCAACACGGGGACAATGGTGCTATCCCTCCAGTCCTTGCCCTGAAGCCACATAATTTATTTCTCTGGCCTCTCTTAAGCTAGAATCCCTCCCTGGAGCCCAAGGTAAGTATCTGGGAGTGAGCGAGTCTGTGCACAGACCCTTTAAGAGGAATACCTGTGATTTTAGTGGCTTTCTGTCTCACTTAAATTCACACAGTGGACAGAATCCATACTGATTTTTACAGTCAGATGTTGTGGGGTTTCTCTTCCTGGCACTGATGTTCTGAGCTAAAGACTCTGATGTTGGGCTGGAACCCCTCATTATTTAAGGATACCTCTGCAGCTGAGATATTCCACCTGATTCTCAACTGCCACCTATGGGTGTGGGTCAGACTTTTTTCATGTCTCCAACCCTTCTACCAGTCGTGATGTGGCTTATTCTTTACATCCTTGGTTATAGGTTTTCTGTTTAACTAGTCTTCAGGCTGACTGTTCTATAATTTAGCTGTAATTTTAATGGGGTCACAAAAGGTGGCAAGTACAGCATTTACCCACCCTGCCATCTTGACAGGAACCTGATCTTATCATTAAAATAGGCTTTCAGAGACTGCTATTCCTTTTTTTGTTTTTTAATCCCCCCCCCACACACACACACACACTTCTACCCCTGACCTATGGATATTGCCATCTCCCTTTGAGAATTGGATCTCTGAAGGTGGAGCATCTCCTCCAACAAGCTCATGGCACACAACCGAGGCCTGGCACACCTGAGGGGCCTACCATACTCAGGACCTGGCACACCAGGGCTTGGAGCAGCCAGGGGGTCTGGCACACCCAGAACCTGGTGCACCTGGGAGGCCTGCCGCACCCAGCACCTGGCATACCCAATGTATAGAACATGTCTCCACTGGGGCATGAATCCAGGACCTTTTCTGTGTAAAGCAGACATGCTAACCACTACTCTATGGAAGCACCCCAGGGACTACTGTTTCTTGTGGGAGAAAGAAACATGTATCTGAAATTTATCAATTTATTTCACTTTGGTTTTTCTTTTGTTTAATTTAAGCATTTAAATTTTTTCATATTTTTAAAAGATAACATGTATATTATTTCTATTAAAAATTTCTATGTGTCCATTTATTAATACTATATTATAAAAGTGATGCTCAGAATAATGTTCATTAATCTTAGCAGGTAATGTTTATAAAGTGTTTTCTCTCTGCCACGTAGCAGAGTAAGCACTTTAAATGGATTATTGTATTGTTATGATAATAATCTTATAAAGAGGTACGATTTTTTTATTCTTCCTTACTCAGATAAGAAAACGGAAAAACAATAATGGCTATTCCTAGTTGGTGCAATTTTGGAGGAATTCCTCACTCCCTTTTTTTTTTTTGTACTTTTCTACATTGTTTGCTTTTTAATAAAGAGTATATATCTTTTTTTCCAAAAACATGGAAGCCAGGGTTCAGTCTTGAGCTTTCTCCTTTTATTCTGCACTCTTTCTAGATCATATAATCAACTCTCATAGCTTTGAATTCTATCTATTGGAAAATGGCTCCCAAATTTATATTTTCACTTCATAGACTTCCTTCTGAGCTCTGGACACATATGCCCGACTATCAACTCGACACTTCCTCTTGTATTCTTCATACACACCTGAAATTCAACATGTTCAAAAACTGTACTCATCACCCCAAACTGGTCCTCCTTTGTGTTTTCTAATCCCAGTGAATGGCACCACTCTTCACCCTAATGCAGAAACCAGAAATACATGAATCATTTTTTATTTCTTCCTTTATCTCATCCTGTATATCTAATTTATCACCAAGTATATGCTACCTCTAAAATATATCTTAAATCTGTTTGCCTCTCTCCCTCTCCACTACCACTTCCTTAGCCTAAGCTAATATCATCTCTTGTAGTTACTTCTTAACTGGTCAACCTTTTATAATTCTTGCTCCTTTGCAATTTGTTCTCATAGCATCCAAAGGGATGCCAATAAACATAAAGGAACTGTATATCTTCCTGCTTAAAATGTTTCAATGAATTCTCATTGTTCTTAGAATAAACTTCAAATGCCTTACCATGGCCCTATGACAGAAACTGTAAGTTGCCTACTCAATACGTTTCTCCTTTCATAACAAAACCAGAATTTTGTTAGGAGTAGTGATAGACTGAGTTAAAAATAAAATCTCTACAGACTCCATTATAGCTAGGAGTGTCCAGCCAACCAAGCGGCCAATAAGTTAGGCAGAAATCCATAGAATAGGTCTTCTGGGAAAACTTACTTTCCTAATGAAAAGAGACAGACTCAGCTGTCACATACCATTTGCCCTTTGCACTCTCTCTTGTTTTCTCGCCTGGTGGTGGAACAGCTATTTAAGTATGAAGAGGGAAGCCATGCTCAAAGGATCACAGAAAAAAGAAAAAAGATAGAACTTGCATGATCCCTAGACTATTGACATTTACGTTTCATTATATCAGAAAAATAAACCCCTTATTTTGTTAAACCACCATAATTTGGTTTCTGTTATATGTGGCCAAGCACAGTCCTAATAGATGTGGTTACTGCTTACCTCTTCAGCCTTATCTAAAATGGTTCTCATTCACTACATTACAATCACCCTCTGCTCTTCAAACGCAACCTCTTTTCTGCTTCAGGGTGTTTGCATGTGCTGTTCTCCCTGACTGGAATAATCTTTTCCCCACTCTTCACCAGCAAAATTCTACTCATTATTCTGACCTGAGCTTAAAAGACAACTCCTCGGCACAGACTTCCTTAAACCCTCTTAATCCAAATTAGGTGCTTTCATAGAACCTTGAACTTTTTCTTCTTAGCATGTTTTATAATTTATATTTTAAATTTATTTACAGGACTTTTTCCTTTTATTTTAACTTCTCTCTCCCCTAGCAAACTCGGCTGTATAAGCTCAGAAACTTTATCTTGTCCACTATTAAATATGTATCCAGCCCTTATAACAGTGCCTGCTACAGAGAGGGCACTGAATAAATAGTGTTAATAAGTGAACAATATAATGAAATTCCCTGTGCCATTTTCCCTGCTCTCCTGGATCAAACTTAATCACTCTTCCTTGTATGCTTCTATGGCACATTTTTTATCTCCATTTTAATTCAATACTTTTAATAATAAGTCATGTTTAAAAGAATCTCAAAGTCTGTTTAAGAGGAAAAACATTAAAACTAATTATAATACAGTATAATAAGTGCAGCATTTGAAGTCTGAGCAAGATACAAAAATAGAACAAGGGAAAGGGTGAGGAACTCAAAGTGGTAAGGATGAAACCAGGGAAGGTTTTTAGGAGTTGGTAACATCTAGGCAGCATTGTGAAGGTTAAATGGAATTTTTCCAAGTAGACAAGGGGAGGAAGGAAAATCCAAACAGAGTATAGCACATACGAATGCCCTTAGTGAGAAAAACCAGGGTGCTCATTATCAATAAATGTAAAGAAGCATGGTGTGAGTAATATTGTTGAGGGGGAACTATCTAAAACAGTAAATATAGGTTTTTCTGTGAGACTGCTCTCATAACTTTTTTTTAAGTTTGGCCAAAGAATTGTAGAGCAAATAAAACCACAGCTTATATTTCATAAATTGTATAATCAATTTCAAGCATGATTATGTCTGCAAAAATTATTTTCCTTCAAGACATCAATGAATGGATGAAAAAAAAATATGTACAACTCTATGAGAAATATTGTCCCAAATCAAGGTTGGAGAAATAGGCTATGATGTTATCATAAATAGCTTTTATTTTAGAGACTTAATAGATACAGAAGGATTTTAAGCAAAGGAAAGGTTATACTGCTGTTCCATGCCCTTAAAAATATCTCCTTGGAGGCAAGGGATTCAAGGCTAGGAAATCAGTTAGGCTTCTATTGTAAGAGTAAAAGTAACTATGAGAACTTCAACTAAAGCAGTGACAATTAAGAATAGAGAGGATAGGATTAGGGAGATAATTCAGAGGCAAAATTTACTGTAGTTAATCATTGATTAGGCATGGGATATGAACAAGAAGAGGAAAAAATCAAGGATCATTTGGAATTTTATATTCTAGGGACTGATCATTGTATCATTTAGTGAGAGAGGTAATACAAAAGGAAGAGTATGTTTGGAAAGGGAGATAACTAATCCAGTATGGGACATGTGGTATTTGAGATGCCTGTGGGGTATCCAATTGGAATGTCCAGCAGGTTAGATGAACACATGGGTCTAGTGCCCTAAGAGAACAGCCTGGGTTAGAGAAATAGATTTGAGGCCTGTCAGAGAAGATAATAACCTAAAGTAAGTCTTTAGTAGTCAACATAGAGAGAAAAGAATGACTTGGAAAGCCATGAGAATTTAAAATTGATAAGATTTGGTGACAGATTGAATAAAGGGAATGTGAAAAAGGAAGGGGAGTCTAGGACAAACCTCAGGTTTCTGGTTTGGAGCCTGGGTGAGTGATGGTCCCACTGTTTCAGACTGAATTATGTACCTCCCTCCACTCTAATTTCATATGTTAAAGCCCTAATACCTACTATCTTAGAATGTGACTGTACTTGAAGATAGGGCCTTTAAAGTGGTGATTAAGGAAAAATAATGTCCAATTGATGGGCCCTAATCCAATATGAAGATATCCTTGGAAAAAGAGGAATTAGGATATAGACATGCATAGAAAGAGAATGCTGTGTGAAAATGAAGGCCATTTACAAAGCAAGGTGAAAGGCCTCAGAAAAAAAGCAACTATCCTGACACCTTGCTCCTTGGACTTTTAACCTCCAGAGCTGTGAGAATATAAATTTCTATTGTTTAAACCATCCAGTCTTTGGTACTTTGTTATGGCATCCCTAGCAAACTAATATAGCCACCAACCAAGATTAGGAATATGGACAAAAAAGTAGTTTGGGAAAAAAGAGTTATTGAAAAAAGAAGAGTTTGATGCAGGACATGTTGGGTTTGAGATTTCTGGGGTACATCCAGGTAGAGATATTCAAATGGCTTTGATCAAGAAATAGAGCAGAGTTATATATGTAGGTTTGGAAATCATTGACACGTACGTAGGTGATATTTTAAACTGTAGAGTGAATGAGATCATCTAGAAATGTGTATGAATGAGAAGGTCCTCAAGGATAGAACCATAAGGATGTGAACATTGAAAAAAGAACAGACTAAGGAAGAGAAACTAGGAAAAGAAAACAATCTGAGAGAGAGGATGAAGAGAAAAACATATTTAAACTGTTTAATTCTGTTTTTTTTTTTAATAATAATCAGTTGAGCATATATTGATCTCAGTCTTCAAGGAGCTTTAACATAGTGGAAGAGATAATTAATTCCTTGTTAATTTCTGACTCTTCAATGCCAAGTGCATTGTCTGACATTTAACATCCCTGCAATAAATCAAATGGAAATGAAATCAGGACTTCATTCCCTTTTTTTGTTTTATTTTGTTTGCCTATTTCTGGAGTGTGCAGCATGTATTGCCATTGATATTTTAAGTTCACAGTGAAAATTCATTTCAATGTGTTCTAGGCTTGGTCCCCTTCCAAAGCAACCCCAAAGACAATATTTTTCATAATAACCTTCTGTCTTTGCCATTTGCAATGAAATTCTGTGCGCAGAAGTTATATACATATATGGGTATATCTATGTAACAAATCACAGCACAGGAGCCCCCTAGGCTACCTCAAGCTCTGGTATGACATATTGAGCCATAAAATTCAGCTTCTCTTTTGGAATCTGTTAGCCGACCCACTTGCAACTCCACCTCAGCAGTGGTCTCAGTTCTCTCAAAGCTGAGAAAGAGTACTGTGTGCTGAGAGACCATGGCCAAGAATCCTCCAGAGAACTGTGAGGACTGTCACATTCTAAATGTAAGTTGATTCATATTTTTTCCCTTTTGAGTAGAAGTATGGTTTCGTAGATTTATCGTTTTGCAATGTGAACATTAGAAAGTGAAATAAAAAGTGAATTTATAGCTTGCTATTTTAAGGATTACTGTGTATTGATTTTTTTCCTGTTATTTGCTTAGGCAGAAGCTTTTAAATCCAAGAAGATATGTAAAACACTTAAAATTTGTGGATTGGTGTTTGGTATCCTGACTTTGACTCTAATTGTCCTGTTGTGGGGGAGCAAGCACTTCTGGCCGGAGACGCCCAAAAAAGTAAGTAAATAAACATTATTGTCCAATGCTTCTGTTTTGAATTTAATTGAACCTAATTACTGATTGGCATGTATGTTACTCTGAAAATGAAAATCATTTAATCTTTTGTTGTTGTTGTTGTTTTTCTAGTAATATTAAAAAAAAAGAACGAAGATTTTTCTCTCTTTTATTTGCCTAATTATTTTTGGTAAGGGAAAAATGTGCTTTCTGTATTTCAGTTAGTAATGATAGGATTACCCATTCTTTTAAAATGCTTGGCTTTGAGGAGTTAAGATTTTTCCTAGAAACAAATTTTTACTGTAAGAATAGAATACTTTCCATCTTTTTCAATTATCTAGGCAGAAACTGATGGAAAAGTAATTATACCACCACATAAGAAGAAACCACCAGAAATGGCAGCAGAGGATTTTTAATGATTATGTTTCTGACTTAATATATCTGTTGTAAGGACAGGCAATAAACTTCTTTGCAGAAGGAGCAATTCTAATGCCTGAGTTCACATTTCTTTATGACTTAAAAACCTAAACTAAAGCTTTTCAACTTTGCACCAGTCGTAATCATCAATATCCGACTGAGATAGTAATGCCACAGGGTAGAAATGAGTGACATAAAGTCATAAATCACAGGTCTCAGAAAGCTTCTGCTATTAGGGTCATTTGGTGAAACTTGACTGGCCATCATTGTACTTGGTATTAGCATACCTTATTGTTATTGTTACTTCTAGGCTCACACACAAAGGATAAGTTTAGATGTGACTTAAAGAAAATCATAGTTTCTTCATATTAACAATTTTCATTTGAAAGAGAATTAATAAATGTATAAGCTACAAGGTGTGAATATGGTTTTCTGGCTTTGCCACATTTTTCTCTCTGCAAGCTAGTTGCTGTTGTTGTTACTGTTGTTATTAATTTGTTGTTGTAAGGTGCTCATTTCTGTTTAATAATAGATGGAGAAAGGGAAAGGCACAAATGGAGGAGGGCCAATGAGAAACAAGAAGAAAATGGGTTGGCATGAACCATTAGGAGCAATAGGAGCAGAGAGGAAAGAGGGAGAAAATAGAAAATCAATAGGACAAGTATTCAAAAGAAAACAGAGAAGTAAGGCAGAACTGTCTTGAATTCTTCTCTGCTACCATACTCACTTTCATTTAGGCCTAGAGGCTACCTTATTTTAAGTAGGAAGAAGAATGAAGAACAATTCGCCCTATTTTGTTTGCCTTTTTACTTATACCTTGTTCCAAAAAGAATTTCAGGTATCACTCAACGCATACATTTAGCTTTTGCTCTCACTCTTGTTCTCATTCTCTCAACAGCATTCTCTCACTGCTCCTTGCTTTGAAACTACTTACTATTCACAATTCTTTCTAGAGAAACCACTTGCATTCAGGCTAGCAAGGAGGGCAAAGCAATTGAGATTTTGAGAGAAGTTCACAACAATCTTTTACTTCCAGAAAGTGACTGTCCAGGGATCTTGGAAACAGATTCCCTGAAGAAACATTCTTGCTTAAAACTCCTTGGATTACACATTTAACTTGAAACAATTAGAAGCCAGTTCCCCAGCTAATTAATCCAACATGGAGGAAACAAATCAGGAAATCTCAGCCCTTAAACTAGCAGTTTTTAGATGCAGCACAGACCTTGTAGTCTATTCCTTTCAATCCTTTGTAGAATGAGGCAGAAGAATAATAAAATAAATAAATGGAATGATGCTCTTCCTGAAATATCTAGGAACTTTCTTGCAACTTTAGGGCTGTTTGGAAACCCACAAAGCAATCAACAGATTCCTGGAGAGGTCCCCTCAATTTCTACATACTACCTACATGAGATGAGAAGTGGTATGGATAACTGGGAATCCTTCTGCCCTCCCCACCCAACTCAACTGCTGAAAGCCATTAAACAGTCTCACTTAGGATTCTGAGCTTAATGTTATTCTAGGCCAAAAGACTTTTGCAAGAAAAAAAAATAAAAAACAACTTCTTGCTAAGTCTGAGTCCAGCTTTCTTATGCCTATTTCTCTAATGCTAGAATTGACCAAAGATCAACTTTCTTCACTCCTCTTATAGACACACAAGAGATATTCCTTCCCAGGTTCCTTGGGATTTTCTACACAGCAGTTTGGTAGGTGAAATGTGGGTCTGGGGAAGCATCCACACCCTCAAGGAAAAAGTTGGAGTTGTAGCTGGAATCTATTTAGCAGAGGGACTTAGCTTCATCAGATCATGCCACATCAGCATTTTAAAAGAAAAGACTCCTCTTCATTTTTTTATTTTTCTCTCATTTTTAATTTTTCTCTCAAACCAAAGTCCTCTCATATATAGCAACTTTTGCTGGGTCAGCTCTTGTTCTGAACCACTCAAGACTGCTCCATTACGTAGAGCACGACTCTGGCTACTCTCTGAAAATTTTTATTCAGTCTCTTTATTCTCTTAAGGTAGAATTTGCTGAGTAATTCATGTGGCACCAGCTATGGAAGCCTGGGTCTTTAAAGAGAGCTTTCTTTTAGTGGCTAAGTATACAGTTGGAGCTGTAAGGGGAAAGCAACTCATGTGATCAATAAGTAATGGCAGTATACTGGCCAACATAACATGCAGCAGCCCAGTCTTAGCAGAACTAATTTCATCAGCTACTCAACATTGTATCTGGCAAGGGGTGAGAGATAAAAATGAGGAGTGAGCCTCCAGAGACATTTGATGATTTGCCCAAAGGCAAACAAATTGTAAATGGCAAAGTTGAAGCTAGAAATAGAACCTGGTCTGAAGATTCTTTCCACTATTTTTCAGCTGCATTTAAAAATAATGGGTAGTTAGGGGATGGGGTGAGTAGGGAAAAACTCAGCCAGCTTAAGTCTGTAGATGAAAGAAATGTTTTAATTTTTTTTCTTATTGAAAAAGAGGAAGGTCTATGCTGTTTGTACCTTTTTTTCCAGGGCTGAGAACTTGCGATTGAAGATGCAGAAGTCTAGTTTTGCATTAGAAACAATCTGTCTGCTCTATGTTGGTACAGATATACCCAGAGTCCCTTTAATTCCCACAGGCTAGGTTGATAATAATATGGTACAATGCATTCTCTTCCCCTCCTTCCAGCCTAACACCATCTAGCCAAGTATTCTGAGCATGTATTTCACCTTTGGAGAGTATACCTCATAAACAGACAGTAAAGGATGAAGGTGGAAAGAAAAGCAGCTAGATTAATCACAAGCTTCGAAAAACAAACCTAAGCCAAATGTCCTCAAATCGCTTCCAGGACATGTTAAAGCTACTTGCTCCCCCCCTCACCACCCCCAAACAGATCCATCACACTGAGGTCTAAGGCAGCTTTACTCTTTATAAAAAGCTTTCTTTTTCTGATATCAGGGATTGTCACAAATCAAGACAAGAAAACAGGGAAAACTGTGAAAGGGGAATGTTGGGGCTCATTTACTGCCTGAGGGGGGGATTTAAGGAGACTGGGGAAAGAATTCCTGGGCAAAAAAGAGAAATAAGCTTATGTTCTTTCCATATTCTGTCATTGTGGTCTTCTGACATCTCTCATTGCTTCTGCTAAACTACATACTTATCTAATTTTACTTCTGAGTCGCATTTTAATCCATTGGCTTCCTTGTTCCATTCTAGTGTGCTGGTTCTTATAGTTAAGACCAGCCTTATGTGTGTGTGGAGTAGGAAAACATTTGAATATTGCTGGGAAGATACCCTTGACTGAAAAATATTTCTTATTCCTGGTGCCATTGTGCTTGAAATCCACCATTAATAATTCATTCCTTTAAGTTAAATATTGCACTTATATATATATATATATAAAACAAACAAACAAACAAACAAACAAACAAAATACCCATCACTCACATCTTAGTGTGAAATCATTTGTCAGATTGATTGACATAAGGTACCTGAAGTACCACAAGATTCCTAGATGTCTAGACAGGAGTCAAAGAGTTTGAGGGAGATGGGAAGAGGGAGAAGGGCTAAGAGAATACAAAGTGAACAAAATATGAAAAAATAAAAACAGAAAAAGGAAGCTAGAAGCACCAAAAATTAACTTTCTTCATCATACTCTGTCTTTGCTCGAGCCTTCCTGGAATAAAGCTGAGTTGGGGACAGTCTGAGATGAGCTACTAAGCACCTTCTCACACCTCTCTCAGGCTATCATCCTGTCTGCTTTAGAAAAAAAAAATTATTTCTTCATCTCCAGAAAGATCCTCAGCCCCTAAGCCAGTGAGCTTAGTAGAAAGAAAAGTAATTTTGAGGCCAAAGGCAGGAGCTCAGTCTTCATATGGGCTATAAGGATTGCATAGCCTTTACCCAGACAATGTTCTTCACAGAGACCCAGGAGAGATAGTACGTCTGGATTTGATCAAACTCATCCCCAAACAGTCCAAAGTAAGCCACCAGCATCATCTTTTTAGACAAAGGATAGTCTGTTCCAAAAGGCACCTTTGATAGTGGAATTCCATCTGGGTGAATTATAGCTCCCCAACCCAAGTGTCGCGCATAAACGAAGTCATTCTGATTCCATGCTATTTAGCAATCTTCCATTGCTAACAAAAATCCAACAACCTTATGAACAAATACAGTCAGAAAGGACCAACAAAACAAAACAAAACTCTTTGAAGGAGTGTTGAAAATAATCAGGATCTGCTGGACTTGGCAATTTTCAATAGTTTTCATCTAGCAAGGTGTCCAAGTGAAGTTCATTGCCAATAGTGCAGGAAAACTCATTCCACAGAAGTACACTAAAATTCTAAATGTCACCAGTATGGTTCCACAGTCTTCTACCAGTGATTGAAAATACAGCCTGTATGTCCTCTTTTGCCCAGGTAGGCAGCCTTCCAACATCTCCTAGTCACTAATCTCATTTTTCCATGAAATAAGCCATCAGTGGTGCTACTGATGAAACACACACACAAACACCCACACTCACCCCCAGTGACTAGTGGTGTCAATATTTGTCTCAACAATGGATAATATTTTTAAAGAAATTCTCTCCTGTTTGGAAATCTGATAAGACTGGGTCTGAAGTACATCCCTCTTTCCTCTACTTAGGTCAGGACAACTAAGAGCTCAATTTGTTACCATATGTAGAAGTTTCTCAAGCTGACTGCAAAGCTGGAACTGAGGACATATTTATAACTACAAGAAAATAAGAAGCCTAAGAGAATTTTCTACTTATTACAAACCAGGCCAGAGTTCCTGAGTTAACTCCATGGTTGCTAGAAAGGTTCTAGATACTGTTTTCCTTTCCCTTTTAAAATATGATCTCTTAAAAAATCTTGTCAATGCTCAAAATCTCTCTTTAAGAAGATGATAAATTGTCATGGATAGAAAAAAACTTATTTAATAAATATTTAAGCCCTGACCATGTTCAAGGTATTGTAGGGCTACCAAGAGGTAAAAAACATTTCTATTGGTCTTCTACTCAACAACTACATAGACTTCGTGCTTGAAGAAGTAACATGGTTTCTACAAACCCTTCCAACTTGTTTTTCTACTTGAGTTGGGGAAAATTTGAGCAGGTTAAACTAACATTCAGTCATAGACACCAGCAGACATTAAAAAACAACCTAAACTTGTACAAGATTTAAAAGGCTTCCACTGAGAAGCCTTGGCTCTGTAGGTAACTTGCTTTTTCAGGTTTTTAGTTTACCAATTTTTTTTGTAAGGAAAAAAAAAGTAAGTATGAATAAACTTGATGCTGAAGCCCTTCAAACAACATGAATAAGAGACTTTCACATGGCACCATTAGGTCTGACCTGGTTTGTGACAGCAAATCCTTTTAGTCGTGTTATTTCCTTCTTTCTATAAAAATGTCCTCAGGTATAGGTAATGGGCTTACTACTAAAATGAGACACTCTTTTGGACTGGTCCTCTTGGTCCTTAGGAAGAGAAGTGTCTCTTTTAGAGTGTGAGAGAGAGTCTTGGGATTCATTTCAACCACTTAAGAACAATCAGATAAGCAGTCTTGCAAGGCACTTTTCTTGAGAAGCTCCATATTACTTAGTGCAGGACACTTGACATAGTTCTTGAATTCTGTATACAGGAGAATCTGGAGAACTTGAAGTCACCTGAATCAGTTTGGAAAAGAGAACTCAGGAATAAACTGAGTGGGGTTGGTTAGCCCCTAAAAGAGAAAGTTATTATTACTTAATATTGGACAATGAGAATGGTCTTCAGATTCTAAAAAGACTATGGAGGCAATATTAAAACCCTAGAGAGATAAGGAAATAAAGAGCAATAGCTAAGCATTCTAAATGTGTTTATATCTCTTTCTCAACCCTAGTGAATCTCATGGGGAATGAGAGGGTGCCCACTGAATACTTGGAAAGGCAAGCGGTAGCATAAAGAATCAGCATAGGTTTTAGGTGATCCCTCTGCTCAGCACAAGAGGAAAACGCTTTCCAAGCTGGTTTGCTATTTAGTCAAAGCTACCAAAGAACACTGTGGAAACTCCTATTAATTAGTTCAGCAACTTGGGTTGAATACAAAATACTGGCTCCAAAGGGAGCCCTATATCATCTCCAACTCCAAAAAGCACCTCACTTTAATCTCAAATTTCAGAGAATTCCCAATGGCAAGCTGCCAAGATGGCACCTCACTACAAAAGCTCTAGAAATAGAAGGTGCCCCGGATATTACCCAAGTAAAGTCTCTTATAAAGGGACACACAGAGCTTGTTTTCCTCTCTTCTCTCAGACATATGACATGGAGCACACTTTCTATAGCAACGGAGAAAAGAAGAAGATTTACATGGAAATTGATCCTGTGACCAGAACTGAAATATTCAGAAGTGGAAATGGCACTGATGAAACATTGGAAGTACATGACTTTAAAAATGTAAGCTAGATATTTACCCTCTAAGACTTTCTACATAACATATAAAATATTTAGCTGAGTTAAAAATAGCCTATAGCCTCCATTCAATTTATGAGACAAAGCTTTCTCTTAGAATTCAAATTTTGTCAGCCTCAGGTCCTAAAAGATTGTGGAACTCATAAATTGTGTCTATTTCAGAAGTGTTTTTTTTTTTGTCTGTATTATAGGGATACACTGGCATCTACTTTGTAGGTCTTCAAAAATGCTTCATCAAAACTCAGATCAAAGTGATTCCTGAATTTTCTGAACCAGAAGAGGAAATAGATGAGGTAGGTAAGAATAATAATGGTAGTAAAAACCATTGCTTATTATTGTGCGCTATGTGCCAGACATGGTGCTAAATGTTTTACTCTCATCTGATTCTCACTCGGACCCTATAATAATAGATAAATACTATTATTATCCCCATTTTCAGGTGAAGAAACTTGCACTCAGAACTGAAAAGTGACTTGCCCAAGGTCACACAGCTAAAGAAGAGCAAATCAGTATCTTTTGAACTCAGGCCTTTCAAAAAAATAAGTTCATGTTATTAAGCGTAACACTGTACTTTTATACCTGGGTAGCCATTAACATTATGTATCTTTGCTCCAAAAGCAAAGATTTCTAGTAAGAGAGGTGAGCAGTAGAACAAATTCTATTCTTCATAAGATAAAGTCCTAAAAATAAAAGTTCAAAAGCCACTAGGGATCTCTGTCACTTTTGCCACACTGTAACATTCCCTTATTTAAAAGATTTCAGTTAATTCACTTTAACATTATATGCTGGACTGCTAGTGTAATAATCCACATTTAATCTTACTAGGAAAGGTAAAGGCAAAGAAGGTGAGAACTACAGTGTAGTACAATTTCTCTGAAAACACACTGCTAGGCCAGAGTGAAGTAACCTAGGGTACTGGTGCAATCAATGAATGATCTCTGAAAGCCTAGTGGGAGATGGAGGATTATTGCCTAAAATACAGCCATCAATAAAGTCCCTGAGGCTCTTATTTTTTTCCCTCTTGTTTTGTCTGCCATTACAGGAAGTTGCTATCAGTGGAGGAAGAAGGTAAACCTTAGCTAAGGCCATGTTGTGACAGCATACCTACATTATAGCCAGGAAGAAACAAATATTTGTTTGGTTTGTTTTAGAGTTTAACTAAAATGAGATTATATCAATGGCATGTGGTCTCTCTATATACTATAAATATTTCTTTCCCTTTATCCTCTCTTCCCTGTTCTTTTTTACTTTTCTCTTACCCAACTCTTGCCATCTTAATTCTTATCTACACATTTATATTTTTCTTTTACTTTTCTTATTTTTTGGGGGGTGAGGTGGGGTGAGGAGCACTTTTTCATTTCTTTTACACAAGTGTCAGAGTTGTCATTGACTCCCACAGGCATGCTACTCGTCTTGTCATGGCCAGAGAAGTTACAAACCCTTATTACTAGAATTTCCCCATAGAAGATATTCTGCTCTCAAGGTCTATGTTAGTGAACATTTTTAGAAATTTTTTTTTTCAAATAATCAAAAGTTAGATGCATCTGAGAAACAGAACAATTTTCAGGATATTAGAATTACTATAGGAGACAAGTGTTAGATGAAAGGAAAATGAATAGGATAGAAAGGTACTATACTCAGTATCATATGCTTCATTTTACAGAAAATAACATTTGAGTAGGGCCAGCCAGCAATGATAATTCAAACTGACACATGGGATTTATTTTCTGAAAAATAAATAAATGAAGGCAAAGACCCTAGTGTCTTATTTTGTCCCTAATTTATTCTTCAGTTATTTTTGCCAGATGTTTTTAATGTCACAAGTCTTCATTTTATGATAGAAAAATTATTTTATCTTCAAGGAAAAAACTACTTTTTTATATTCAGGCTACAGATTTTTTATGAGGTAAATTAGTAGTCCTGAGTGACAAAAACCCTCTTATTCTATATTTCTCTCACCACTGTATCCATGGTTTGTAAGTGTTAAACATGCAGAGTGGGTACAGAAATAGCCCAGATTTTTCTAACAAAACTAGTGGGCATATCAACCTCGTTTTATACAATTCCTTTCAATGCCTCCCAAGGTTTTCACAGACTCAAAGGCAAAGGAGCTAAGACTTGAGAGTTTTAAATGACTAGGGTAAAATTATACAAAGCCAAATTTCAGGGGAAAAATAAAAACACCGAAATCATAAAGCTTGAAAGAGACAAAAGAGAAAAGTAAAAGCATTATTAAGAGTAAGGAAAAAATGTCAAAGCCCAAAAGACAAATGAGTAAGTACTAGGTACACAAGACATCTACTTCCAATACTAGAAACTGAAGGGAAAACTGCGTTCTTGACAATATAAGAAATATTACCTAAAGAAATAACACTCTGTGAGACAAACTCTAAGCATCTGGAATGAAAGGAATAAAATAGTGGTAAGGCCAGTGAAGTCACAAGCTGGAGACTTGATGTTAAAACAAAAACAACATCTTTTGTACTGCACCTAGCAATCATTAACAGGCAAATCTTGTAAAGCCAAAATATTAGGTCTGGTTGCTATTTCATTGATTTCACCAATTTAGAATATAGTAATTTGTTTGGTTTTGTTTGTTTATTTGTTTGTTTGGTTGGTTTGAGACCAAATCCTACTTGGAATTTTATTTGAAAATCTAAAAAAAGGGAAACACTCACAGTACTCATTTAAAAGAGAGAAAACAAATGCAAATCACTCAAGATTCCAGAAGGCCAAATTAAAACTTACATGGTTCAGTAGGAGGCCCAGATAATTATGGAGAGTCTTCCTGAGTTTAAGTGAAATGGTAGTAGAGAAGGTTCCTGGGTCAGTGAGCAACCTTCCTGTTAGAAAGAGGGATGGGTTGTTAACTCTCCCAAGGGCTCCTACTGTGTGCAAGGCACAGAGCTAGTTTACCAGCATCCCTGGGATTGAAATTTTCATTCAGAATCAAACTATATCTTTTTTTTTAATTTCAGTAGTCCATAATGTCTCACTCTTTTTATTAATATCTCTGACTATCTCCACCCTAATTTCTTCTCTCAGAAAGAAGAAATTACCACAACTTTCTTTGAACAGTCAGTGATTTGGGTCCCAGCAGAAAAGCCTATTGGAAACCGAGACTTCCTTAAAAATTCTAAAATTCTGGAGATTTGTGATAATGTGACCATGTATTGGATCAATCCCACTCTAATAGCAGGTATGGCTTCATCTTCCCCTTCCTTTTCCCAAAGTCAGTAACAGGTTCTCAGCACTCAGCAACTACATTTATAGGAAAACAAATGATCTCCTTATATCTTCTTAAATGAAACTGTGTATGCTAACTGCCAGTGAGGAGGAAATTTTTCACAGCCAAGTTATAAATCAGATAAATTAATGCTGACAGGCTTTTAAATATCTCAGCAAATGTAACACCACCTTAATGTGACCAGTGATAGCAAAAAGCTAATATATCTATCTTTACAGTCAGGATACAGGACTATTGCTAAAACCACTGTATGCTCAACCCAAGACCAGGGGGGAAAGCCAAAACAATGTTCTGTTGTCTCAAGAAATATATTCTATGTCAAATGACCACATTCTCCCAAGAAGATAGAACAATCACTGAAATGTAATTGTCTTTGTGGTTGTTTTAGGAATCACTATAAAAGTAATTGAGGGCTAGCGGTCTGGAATAGATGAGTCCAGCTCTCAACTTCTAGTCAGCCCACAGAGAAGACAAAGGTCTCTGGACATCTTATTCTGCTCAGCTAACATAGAACTTGGCCTCCCTCACTGTGAGCAGCATAGATTGCCATATTACCCAAGAGAGGCCACTCTAAACAATACAGAAATCTACCGGCATTCTTCAGCCTTAACAAGGCAACTAAATGCAATATGGTATCTTGGGTTGGACGCTAGAACTTCTGCTTCAGTATTCATTTTCAAAAGGACATTAGTAAAAATAATGATGACATCTGAATAAAGTCTGTTGGTTAGTTAATAGTATTGTATCAAGGTTGATTTCTTAGTTTTGATCATTGTGTTATAGTTATGTAAGATGTTAACATTAGGGGAAACTGGTTGAAGGGTATACAGGGACTCTGTACCATATTTGCATCTCTTCTGTGAATCTAAGATTATTTCTAAATAAAGTTTTAAAAAATTAAGACAGGAAAGAGAAGGGAAAGGGGAGGAGTACAGATGACACCAAATCAAATCAAGAAGCCAAAAAATATTGAGTATTTACCATAGGGAAAATCATGGTGGGAGACACAAAGGTCCCCTGTCCTCAGTTTTTAATTTAGTACGCTAATAAGGCAAAGCAGTAAGTGTTTGATGCTGAATGAGCAAAGAAGAGATACATAGAAATAATCGAGATTTGTTCTGGAAAACCTCCTTAAAATATCAGCTGAAAGAGTTTGAAAAAGTGGTGCATGCATACCTAAATGATGGCAATGAGAAGACACAAGGAAAATCTCTGCCTCAAAATGCTATTGCCCCACACACTTCTTTCACAAACATTTTCAAAGCAGTTGCATCCCAACTTTGTATTGATTACCTTAGTTTCAGAGTTTCAAGACTTTGAGGAGGATGGTGAAGATCTTCACTTTTCTACCAACCAAAAAAAAGGCATTGAACAAAACGAGCAGTGGGTAGTACCTCAAGAGAAAATGGAGAAGACCCGTCAAGCCAGACAAGCAAGTGAGGAAGAACTTCCAATAAATGACTACGTGAGTTATATTTCTGTTATTCCTGTTAGAGGAAAAACAAAGACCCTCACAAAACTCACTACCCCTCAGATCAAAGTCATTGAAAAGAGAATAGTCATTGTTTTAACAACAACAAAAAAAATAGTTAAGGAACCTGGAATCCTCAGGAGGCTCATTCAAAATCTATCTTGATCCCTATTGAGGTTTATCTCCACAATCAGGGTAAATTTCTCACCAGTCCCCAACTCATATAATCTTATAATTTTCCCCAGCTGGGTGAATCTCTTCCTAGTGAACCTCTCTATCCAACACTGACTTCTTCTTCTTTCAGACTGAAAATGGAATAGACTTTGATCCCATGCTGGATGAGAGAGGTTATTGTTGCATTTACTGCCGTCGAGGCAACCGCTACTGCCGCCGTGTCTGCGAACCTTTACTAGGTTACTACCCATATCCGTACTGCTACCAAGGAGGGCGAGTTATATGTCGTGTCATCATGCCTTGCAACTGGTGGGTGGCCCGAATGCTGGGAAGGGTCTAATAGCAAGTTTAAGCTCATTGCTTAAATTTCCAGCAACCAATATATAAAAAATGCATGCTATTCAATGAATTTCCACCTATGAGGCATTTGGCTCCTGGTAGCCAGTACTATAGAATTACTTGTAGATAATTCCTCTCTCATGTTTTAATAAACTTCTACATCATCGTCAATGGCCTGATTACTGGTGAACACACTGGGTAAGTGTTTCCTAAGAATATTTCCTGCATCTGAGATGGAGCAGAACTGTCTAACGTGGATGACAACACTGGAAACTTGTATTTCACCAGGTTTTTGGAGGAGTAAAAGGCAAAGCACAAGAATTCTCAAATATTATATTTTATTTTGCTATATTGAGAAAGTGGAAATGAGGGGCTGATGATAAAATGTCCCCATAACTAGTGCATAAACACTTGTCCTTTTGTGCATAGCTCCAATACTTAACTATGTGAGAGACATATTGTAGACTTGCTTAAGCATCTATCAAGCTGCTGGATGGGCTGTGAGTCACAGCAGGCCAACACTAAAATATTCAAAGTGCTCAGACTCAGCAAAGGAGAAAGCTAACCTAGGGGAAATAAAGAGGGGTGGTCCCAGGTTGTCCTCCAATGAACAGCAACTCAACTTTCAACAAATTCAATACTTCATAACCTTCAGATCTGACTTCTCTTTAGATAAGTGTCTGGTTGCATTACTTTCCAAGGTAATTGCTTGGAAAAGATAAACCCATAAATATTATTCAGAGAATAATATTTATTGTAGAAAACTACTGAGGTAATGAGTCAAATGGGATTGTTTTGTCTTCCAAAACCATAAAAAAAAAAACTAGCAGTATGCCACTT
Organism: Cynopterus sphinx; assembly: GCA_030015415.1. Lineage (NCBI taxonomy): Eukaryota > Metazoa > Chordata > Mammalia > Chiroptera > Pteropodidae > Cynopterus > Cynopterus sphinx. The sequence continues at coordinate 54,891,729 of CM057388.1, forward strand.
TCTCCCCCACCCCTATGGCTTTTTTTTAATAAATTTATTTATTTTAATTAGTTTCAAGTATATAGTACATTGGTTAGTCATTTATGTAGTTTATAAAATGATCCCCCTAATTGCTCCCTCTCTCCTCTGGTTTTCCACCTAGCCAATATATTAATGCTAAGTGCATTCCCTATGCTATGCCAGTTTGCTGCTTTCTTAAAAAGAAGGGTAAGGCCTACTTCCTGATCACTTGATATTTTCCTTAAACGAGAGAAAAAAGGTCGAAGGGGAGAAGAAGGTAGTTAGACAGTAATGTTAACCTTAATGTTCCAGCCCGTTCTAATGTCAAAATTCCTGTTTGACCATCTGTCATTCTTTTCAGTTTTGAAGATAGCCCCTTCATTGCTCAACTTCAAAGTTATTGTGGTATGAAATTATCTGTCTGGCACTTTCCATCAGAAAAGCACTTTCAAAGAGTAAAATCTTCACCAAGATACCTGTGAACCAGGAGTCATTTTCCCCCATTCAGTTGAGAAAGCAAATCAAAATGGATTCGCCGAACAATGAGTTAAGATTAGCCAATCATTGATTGAAAATTAGCATGCACACTGTAGCTGATTATAAACTTTCATAGAATGAGAGTAGCATAAAACATATCTAACAATGCAACATCATTGAAAACATTTTCTTATTATTAATGATTTAGAAGGCATTGGAAAATATTGGAGCACTTCAGTGAACATAACAGGTATTAATTTATAGTTGATATAAAAAATGTAAAATATATGACATTAATTTGAGGTTGTATGGCATTTATGATATTCTTTATTATTGTTTTTAATAAATTATTCATTTTAACATTGGTTGTTAAGATCACCAATTATTTTAAATTCCTGAGATGCTCAATTTTATGCAGTCTGCATTGTACTATATATATATATATATATATATATATATATATATATATATATATATATGTATATATATACTATGCTCTATGGGGGGTATAAATGAAGTAGCAGGTATACTCATTATTTCCAAAGGAAGAAAAAGACACCTAAAATATATAAGCCCAAGTAGAGAAGCTTATACACAACAACTAACTAGATGGCATGCTATATACATGAAAGTGTAATCCCCTTAATGAGGCAGACCAGGAGCTGGAAGAAAATATAAGGATATGCTTAAAGAAGCATTCAAATTATCTTACACTTAGAAAAAAAGCAAATCAAAACAGCAAACAAACAAACTGAAACACATTAGTCTGTCACTTCATATAGGCTCAGGCCAGGCTGAAAAAGGAAAAAGTGTGATATCACTCTCTTGTCATAGATTTTGCCCCTCTTTGGAATCCTGTGCAGACTCCTTGCATCATGCCTTGCATTATACTCAAGCCTACCCCACTGAAGCTAGAGTTGCCTCTCTTCCATCACCTTTCCCCAAACCCAGCCTCTCCATCACAAAGAAAGACACCAAAGTCACTTTGACCTCTCAAGTCAGAGATCTTGTAATAATTCTAATGTATCTCTCTTCCACTTGTCTTATGACAAATATTTCCAGTTCATTCTCCTAAACTACCCCTCAATCATGCCTATGGTCAAGCTCACATGTTATTTCTTAGCACAGTTTTTATAACCTCCTTCCTGCCAAAGTTCTTAGGCTGTAGACTGAAGGTAGAATGAATATTATTACACACATTTTATTTATCACCTATAGATTTTATGAATGCCATTTCCTTTCCTGAAAGTCTGTAATAGCTAATTGCTACATTAAAGATCAAGCTTAAATTGCATTCAAATAGTCCTTCCTCAAAACACCCTTAACCACCATCTCATATCCCTTTTTTCCTCCTATTGCTCTACCCATCCCCTTTTTTTCTCAGGGACATTAGCTTCATGCTCTATTTGTGCAATCATACTATTTCCATTACAGAGTTTTTCTCACTAATGTGAAGAGATTAAAAAATGTCACTTTCCTCTTACCTAAACATGAAAACTAAATACTCTCCACTTCGTTCCATGCCTGTATAAGTTAGTATAGTACTCAGAGCACTTACCATTTACAATTTACATACAAATTTAACTTGCAAGTTCTAAAAGAGAGTCCATACGCTCTCCCATTTTGCTTTGTCCAGAACTTAGCACAGTATTGAAATTATATGTGGTTTTTAATTTTTTTTTGAAGGCAAAGAGAAAGGAGAGAGAGAAGAATATAGAGGAAAAAGAGGTGATTGTAAAAGAACACAACTACAAGACTCTTTGGAATATTATAACAAAAAGTTTATCTAGAGTTCTGTTAAAATTTGGGATAAAAGTTCTTATCTTACTTAAATTAATTTTGGTATTCCTTATCTTTTGGCCTAGTCTATTTCTATAAGTATGAAGAATTCCTCTAATTCCAGAATGATCAAAAGCAGATATGATTGTCCACAGCTCAATTATCTATTTCCATTATACAAATACAGGCTTTTTTGTATTTTCTTCTTAATTTTCCATGATTCCATGTATAAAAAAGACAAAAAGACAAAAGGCACATCTGCCATGAAATCACAAGAAATATTTTACCTTTCAGATTTTTTGGGAATCTAAATTCCAATTAAAAAACTCAGGTGAGGCGAAGCCATCCATTGCCCCCATTCAGCATAAGGGCAATATGTATTAGTATATTCAGCGCCTTTCCTGCACAACTAAAATGCCTCTTTGGCAGGACTAGGGGCAAAATAAATCTATTTTTGAATCTTTATATATAAGGCTCACTGTCTGGCTGAGTCCAAAACTTTCACTTTGGCTCCTAAATTCTAACGCTGAAAGCTTACTGAGATAAATACGGACTTTCTCATTCAGGCTGTCAGGAAATGCATCGATTATTTTTTTATACCCTTAAACATGATTTCATTTTACTTTCCTTTTATAAAGAAGTTTCACTCTGGGGCATAATTTTGCTGACAAACATGTTGTTCCCTAACAAGAAAGCAAAGTGTCTCCATATTAAAAACCAGATATGAATGTACATACAAAAAATATTATCTGTGGCTCATTCCAAAATTCTGCTCTTAAGTCTCCTCCAGTATTTTTAGTTAATTCTCATGAAAAATACTTACCCAAGGACTGCACTGCACTGATAACTTATTTAGATCAATAGTCAGTTCTGGCATTTGTAGCCTAATGAGTGAATTAGTCACTGAATACTTACTGATTTGATTTTGGGGTTCAATTTGATTATTTGCTCTTCTGTTCATTTAGTGGACACTCAGGCCTGTTATCTTTGCTAAAAGGGCTCAGAAAGATAGAGGCAGATTGAAACAAGGGAAACAGACCAAACCACAATAAATTCCTCAACCAAAACAAATAAATAAAATCCAGCAACTTCACAGTTCTGAGATGATTTCTGTCTAATAGTGATATGAATATATTGTTTATATTTATCCTTCCCTTCTGATGCTATCATTTTCCATTCTGAATTTCCAACTGACAGCAGTATATCTGCTGGTCTTACAGAGATGTTGGCTACTAAAACATAATTCAAGCACATACCCATATCAATCATCCGTAAGCAAAGAATAAGACACTTGCCAAAGGTTGGAGATTTAAGATATGAGGCCTAGCTACGGTTGAGTTGTGGAAGTAGAGAGTTAAAATAGCATCAGTTTGACTAGCTACAACTAGGACACATGAATTTGAGCTTGTTTATTTTGCATGGGGCATGCTACTCACAAATTCACTGTGTCTACTGAAATCCATTCCTTGAGGTTGAGGTCACCTCTTCACAACAGTATTGTTCTAGTAACATGTATCTATCTGGTGTACCACTGTGATGTGAGTCTCCCATGTTCCCAGTAATAGTTTTTGATGTTTTGATTATGCTACATCGTATCATGTTCAAATCAGAAGGGTTTGTGGTTGACCTTTTACATTTCCTGGGCCTCCAAACTACTTCTTTATTTGAGAGTGTCTTTCTACCAGAGCATGTCAATCTGGGGTAACCACTGCACTAATTGATCAATAAGATATGAAGAACCCAGCACTCTACTCTGCTAGACACTATAGCATGGCAGATAGAAACAGGTTATCCTCTTTGTTGTCTAGTCATTTGCAACATATTTATCATGATAAGATCTACACCCTCTAAACAATTAAGAAAATGTGAGACAAACTTTTCTTTCAGAAAGATTCATAAAAGCAAGAATTTTCCATATGTTCTCAGAGACAGAGAACATCTCTTTCAAACGTGAACAGTGATGGTCTTCTCACAATTACCCTACCAATTTTGCTGAGAAACACCACAAAGATCCAATTTCCCAAAGATATGTGTCTTCTGTCTCCTTAGGATTAAGTTCAGCTGACTATAACAGAAAATCCCCAAATGACATGACATAAACAAAGTAGAAGTAGGTAGTCCAGGTAGTTCAATAAACTGACCCATGTATCTATCTACATTTCTACTCCACCATCCTCAATATGTGGTTTTCATCCTCAAGATCAATTTATGATCTGAGCTAAATCCAGTTCTAGCCATCACGTTTATTTTCCAGATTGGCATCACAATGAAGCTGGGCAAAATAAAAGGCCATTCTCTATCTTTTAGGGAGACTTCCTCTTATATGTTATAAGCCTGAAATTAACCACATGGCCAAATGTAGCTTCAAAGGAGACTAGTAATAGTCTTTGTTCTAGGTGTCTTTATTCAAACCAAATAAAATCACAATTCTGTTAACTGAGGAAGAAAGCAAGAAGTCATGCTGGGAGAGGCAATAGCACATACTGCCCACACCTAAAAATTTGTTAGAGCATCTATAATCACTGTTATTAAAGTAATCGTTTTTTTTGTATTTAGTTGCTGTTTCTCAAAATTTCTGTTAAATGCAAATACATTACTTCGAAAGTGATAAAACATTAACAAATTAAGAACCATTCATATGATCACAAACCTGTCTATAAGATTAACTTTTTCTCTGAAGAATGTGACCATAAGTAAAGGGAACTAAAAACACTAATGGGGAAATAAATAAAGAAAAAATAAAGCATCCACAGGACTCTGTGAAATTAAGGCGCTATAGGTGAAAAGGCTAAAGGTAGGGAGAGAACCAAAACCAATTTTACTTACTTCACTATTTTGCTGAGGACTAAGTCCACATGTCACATGTCAAGGTGGATACAATTTCATACAGTTACTGTAGTCAAAGATAGTATATTACAAAACAAATAATTCAATTTATCATTATCTGTTGCAAGATATTTGTTTTTTTGTTTGTTTGTTTTCATTTTTACCAGCAGTGTGGTGGGGTGAGGGGCAGTGGTGGGAGTGGTCCTAAGGGATTTAGAACTGGTTGGAAAAGGAGAGAAGAAAAAAAAAATCCAAATAAGTCATATAGCTCTCATTTTTGGAATGAAAACAGAGCACGATTTTGAAAATTATGGGATGGGTTTGTCTTTTAAAAAATCCTCATCAGTTTTTGGAGTAAGACTGTTACAAAATGAATATTATTCATTGAGAGGTTTTGTTCTGACAGAATTAAATCGACTAGAGAAAGTTCATCCTCTACATTATGGAGAATCAAAATGTGTCTAGTAGAGCAGTATAAATTTCATAACATATAATACACAAAGCAGATGTGAGAATCTGAGGCCAGATAAAACAAATTTTATTTTACTGTCACCCAGGGAAATTTCCCTTTTCTTTTAAGTAGCTGATAATCCACATTTATTTTTCTAAATCTTCATTTTTTGCACCATCAATGGATCTCATCCATCATCCCAATGAATATGACTTTGGAGACATAAAAGGCTGTAGCCAATTTTTGTACTAATCCCAGGATTATAAACCTTTATATTCAGAGAAACTATGATGACTACTTAGGCCACCAGAGAAAAAATAAAGATAAAAAAATTATTAGTTTGAAACATATTCACCATCTTCAGGCCAACCAACACAAACTGATTCCCTATAGCACATTCATAATGGGCATTCAATAAATATTAATTGTCATTCCTCAGTGTTTAACCCAGTATTATATGTAGGCACCATAAGAATGAAGTCTACTTAAGTACTGAGAGATCTCGTCACAGAAATTCTATTTGTCTCCATATTCAGTCAAATTTTTTTCCTAAACTTTGTTTCCCTAGTGTCTGCATTTTGTTAATGAACTAATCTTTCCCTTTGAATTTATGAAAAGTTATATAGAAAACACTGAGAAATGTTGTCATTTAAGGTTATTGTCATAGTCTCAGATATTTTGATTTTGTGGGGTTGGGAGAAGGGGAGGGAAGTTGATCTGTGTTTTAGCATTTCCCCAAAGCCCCCAAACCCTCGGCCCTTCAGTTTCCTTTTAGATGATAATTAAACTGTCTGTAGGAGCTAGAAACACACCAAATACCACAGAAATTTGAAATGTGTCTTTCATCTAGCATTCCAGTATTTCTCTTCAAGTGTTTAATTCTACATGTCAAAGTACGTTGTTTTCAAAAATAGAATAATTCGACATCTCATAGTTTTTCTTATAGTTTCTCTATTTCATGCACCATACTGAAGTTCTCAATTGGAATGTGTTACTCATAAAAAGGGGGCTCTACTTCATTTTACAGAGTAGTATGCTTATGAAACCATATTTTTTCAAATATAAAAGTTTTAGATATAAAAGTTTTATTCTGTGTCATCTTTGCAAAATGAGCAATCCCACCCTGAGGATCAGGTTCTTACCCCACACAAGAGTGGTCCCTCACTGTCTCTTATTATCCAAACCCCCAGGAAAAGCTTTCCATTCTAAAATACAGAAAAGACCATCTCAGATTTCTTTGTTATACAAAACCTAAGATCAATAGATAGTCTGTGCTCCCTACTGGTAAAATCAAGAGCTACAGCTTAGCATCAAAAATTTATGTGACAAAAGTCTTATAGAACTAGAAATTAAATTTTGTTTACTATGCCCAGGAACAGGATATTTTGCCAACTGAGTTCATAAACTCGAGAAAAGATTATTCATTAGCTTGAGAGCAGAAGCAAGTGAAGTCAGAGCAGCTCCTGGGTCAAGCTGAATTTGGATTCATATACTTAACATTATTGCCAGTGTGACTAGCTGCTTACTGTGTTCTGAACAAACCATATCTAAATATAACTTGATCCAGTGGTTCTCAAGCTTTAGTGTACATCAGAAGCTCCTAGGGTGCCTGTTAAAAATGTACAGTCTTAAATTTGAGGTCCAGAAATACTAATTCTGCAGGTTTGGAATGAAGCTCTAGAATCTGCATTTTATCAGTTCTTCCCTCCCCTGGTGATTCTGATGCAAGTAGCTCAAGGAATACATTTTAAATAACACTGACATATTCTTGACAAAACACCCTGATGTGTGGTCAGAATAATGACTTACCTGTGTGTCACCAACAACATCATCAGAACTATGATCTCCCGGGTGAGACTGAAGGAACGACTATGGTTTCCTGGCTCTTATACCTACCAGCAATCTGCCTCTTCCTGCTTTACTAGATCCTGCTAGGTGCCTAAGCAAAGGAGAGCATTTTAAATTAATAATAATAACAATAATTAACATTAATTGAGTACTTTCTATTTGCCCAGTACTAATGTTTCTGGAGAGCTCAGAGCTACAGCGACCAGGTTCTTGTCTTATGCCATGAAAAAGAATTCAAAGGCAAGATGAACAGCAGGCAGAACGCTCAAGAGGGGAGTGTGGGCAAATGAGGAAGATAGAGAGGGAGAAGGAAAAGTAGAGGGGGATAGGAGAGGAAAGGGAGGAAAGACAAAGGGAAAGTGGGGAAACAGGAAAGAGAGAGGTTGGGGAGAAAGAGAGGGAGAGAGTTGTTTTAGGATGCTTGGAATATAGACTTTTATTCTTCTTGGGGCCAAGGTGTCAAACCTTAGTAGTACTGAGTAGCCTCCTTATCCCCTCCCAATAGATGTGGAGCTCAGTTTTCTGTTCTGTCTTCCTTATATGGTGTTTCTGGAACTGTCATGGCATCAGGTACATGATGGGACCCACAATATTTGCAACGTAAATGAGATCATAATGATACTATAATTAACCAAAAGTCAAGCCTTAGCCAAAGATGGCATCTAAGCTGGGAAAGACTAGTGTGAGTTTATTTCCCCTTGCCTGAGCAGGTGGAGGCCCGAAGAAAGGAAACTTTTCTGGAACCATATCCTAGAGGGGGATGAGGCATCCCTGGGCTATCTACTCTGCCTTACTAAATGCTTTTCTTTTATTAATTAATTTGATCTTCATATAATTCTTAGATGAGGCAAGAACTATTATTATTCTTTTTAAAAATGCAAAAACTGAGACATTACCCAAAGTCACATACTTTGTAAGTGACAGAGCCAAGATATGAAGGCAGGCACTCTGTCTCCAAACGCATGCACTTAACCACTATGTTATACTAACTGTCTACATTAAAAGGGAAAGTGCTAGTGCTTTTTTTCTTTGTGATTATATGATTTTTACTTTATTTACTAAGGCACAAAAGTACAAAATTATTGTAAGGAGAAAAATGATTTAAGGTATAGTCTTTTATCAGAGGTTTACCTGATCAAGTTAAATTACCCTGAATAGTATGTGATCACAGTAATGTTTTGATAATGCTTTCTGTGTTCCTTCCTAACTCACTGCCTCACTTAAGATATTTGAAAACAAAGACATTAAGCAAATTTTTCAAAGTCACCATGGAATTGATGGTGGCAACTTAGTAAAATCTGCTCATCTTCCCCTACACCCCTAATTTCTATGAGCTTTTCACTCAATTCCACTACAGAAAGGCCTGATTTTAGTAGTGCAATATCAATAGTCTATGACTGGCTATATATGAGGAATATAAAATAACGATTTTTGTATTAAGCAAATTTGTTATAGCTTTTGGAAACCATGATAGTGCCCAAAAGAAAATTAACATAATTGAAGACATTAGCCTAAACAAGGGGAATGTTTTCTTTATGGCTGTCATAATAAATCTCTCCTGAACATTACCTAGGCATTTTAAGTATATCAGGTCTTCAATTGCAGACCTCGGATTTTTTTTCAACTTTGTTTTAAACATCATTATTTTCTTCTCTATCATAAAATATTTTTAAAGCAGACTGAACATAATAGTATTCTTCTCGTGCCCTCTATGAACAATTTGTGAGCCCAAAGCATGTACAATTCTTTCTAGTTGCAACTGTGAAAGAAAAAGGTCATCAGTAGCTACCCAACATATTTGTGAGCAACTGTAAATTCTAATCAGAACTTAACAGGTCCCAAGAGCAATTTATGCATTCACTACTCTGAGGCATTATGCCAAATTCCAGTGGGTAGGACTCCAGTTTTCCAACAATCACCATGACTCTTAATAGTGTAAAGTCACCCAAAACCAGGCAACAGCAGGTTTTGAATAATGGCTTTATCCTCAGACTTCTTTTGCAAACCATTGGAAAAGCCACTTTGGTAGTAAAGTATGCTCTGTGATGTTCTCACACTGACTGCTTTTCCCCAACTTTTGCTTACTTTAACATAGCTTAGGTCCAAAGGGCCTTTTAAACTATGTATGTGAGGTAAGCATAACTAGCCTTATACTATGCTGTTTAATCATATGTATTGATTCAAACCAAGTAAAAAATAGAGAAATGAATTAATGGAATGCGGTACCATCTTCTGAACTATTGAGTTACCAAGAATTAAGATTCTCCATCCTGGCAGGTGTATATGAAGAAAACACTTAGATAAAGTAGTAGAGAACAAGTAAGTAATGTATCTATTTTGAGGGCAATTTGATGATATCAAACTTGGAACTGCACATACTCTTTGACTAGTCCTCAGTAGAGAATTTAACCTTAAGATGTACACTTGTAACATATATAAAAGATAATTGATTGTGCTGGGAGGAAAAAAAAAACTAAATGGTCCAGTGAGAGGGCTTGGTTAAATAAATTATTCCGAATCCCTACTCTGAAACAATAGAAAATATCTGCATGACCTGGTATGGAAAAATCTCCAAGAGGCATTGTCAAATGAGAAAAGAAAAAAGTAAACTGACGGACACCTTGTATAATAAAATAATAGCTTACCAGGTGGCCTTCTGGAACGGCAGAATGAGAACTTCTGTAAATCCACTCTTCCATAAAAGCAACAAAAACACTGGAAAATTGAAAAAAATCAACTTTTTGGAAAATTGGAAATTAACCAAAGGCCTGAAGCAATTGAGGATCATTTAAACAAAACAAAACAAAAACAAACAAACAAACAAAAAAAAAAAACTGGCTTACTTCCATGTCTCTATCCCCAGATCCAAAATAACCTTGAAAAAAATAGCAGACTTACAACTATAGTAGTTTTAAAGAAAATGATAATACAACAGCAGCATTACAGCCACCAGAGGGAGCAGACTCAAAGAAACAGAAAAATATGGTCCATATTCAGGGTTTGAAGTAGACTGGGTTTAGAACTCCTCAAAAAGTCCTATCCTGTGAAAAAATATGAAGGCAATAACAAGTACAAATTTCAATTATAAATAAGCCACAGGAATGTAAAATATAGCATAGGGAATACAGTCAATAATATTGTAATAATTATGTATGGTGTTAGATGGTACTAGACTTATTGAGGCAATCACTTTAAAAGTTCTATAAATGTCTCATCACTATGTAGTATACCTGAAATTAATATAATATTGTATGTCAATTGCAATTTAATTATTTTTAAAAATTCCATCCCCAGAATAATGTCACCATTTAGCACATCTCATAGTTCTCTGTAAGGCTCCTTCAGGGAGTGTTTTCATTATTTGACCTGATTTAGATATTGCTCCATAAGAAAATCCCTATCTGCAGAGCATTCCTTAAAAGTTATCAATAGCAATTGTTTAACATCACAGCTGCCTGAGGTGACTCTACCAGTTCCAGCAAGCAGGAGCATAAACAAAAATTAAAAGAAAGATCTAGGGCAGTAGATGTCCATAGGGTTTTTAAAGAGCTCTGACACATTCCTGGGGATCTAGGAGAGGTACATGCGCAGGGCTGATCAGAGCTGTGTACATGCCTGGGAAAGATTTGAGAGAACATCAATTTCTCATCTGTGGCTGTGACTTTAAGGCTCTATGCAAGCCAGAAGCAAAGGCTAAGGCAGAGTTGTGAGCTGCCTGCCTGAGTGTTGAAGGCATGCCCCAAACAGCACGGAGTCTCACTTCCATCCTGTCCCCTAGGAAAAGGATGGAAGAATTTTTGATTCAAGACATTTAAGGAAATATCTGATTAATCTTTATCTAATCACTAAACTGAGTAGACTTACATGGCTATACATGGCTGTGATCCAAAGTTACCAAATTATATTATCTAAAATGTCTAGTTTTTCACAAAAATTATAAGACTCATAGAGAAACAATAAAATATGACCCATATACTCAGGGGGAAAAAAGTAGTCATTAGAAACTGTCCCTAGGGAAGTTCAGACATTGGATTCACTAGACAAAGACTTCAAATAAGCTTTGAAAAATATGTTCAGTGAACTAAGGGAAAATATGTCTAAAGAATTAAAGAAAAGATACAACAATGATGTCTCACCAAATAGAGAATATTCATGAAAAAAGAGATGTTTTTAAATGATCCAAATAGAAAATCTAGAAATGAAAAGTACAATAACTATACTGAAAAAAATCAGTAGAAGCATTCAACAGCAGATTTGAGCTGATGGAAAAAATAATTAGAGAACCCAAAGATAGGTCGATTAAAATTATCCACTCTGTGTAACAGAAAGTAAAAAAAAAATAAAGAAAGAAAGATGAACAGACCCTCACAGACCTGTGGGACACCATGAATCATGTCAACATACACATAATGGGAGTTCCAGAAAGAGAAGAGGAGCAGAAAAGGGAGCAGAAAGAATATTTGAAGAAATAATGGCTAAAACATCCCCAAATTTCACACACACACAAAAAAAAACTTTAATCTACACATACAAGAAGCTCAACAACCTCTAAGTAATATAAACCCAAACAGATATACATCTGGCACACATCATAGTCAAACTGGTGAAGGATAAAGAGAGATTTTTGAAAGTAGCAAGAAGGAGGTGAGTCAGCATGTACATTATTCTCAGTAAGATTAACAGTGGACTTCTCATCAGAATCTTTGTAAGACATAATACAGAAGAATTACATATTCAAATTATTGAAAAGAAAATATTGTCAACAAGAACTCTATATTTGACAAAACTATTCCTCAAAAATGAAGGAAAAAAATAAGACATTTCCAGATGAACAAAAACTGAAAGAATTATTTTACTGGTAGACCTGACATACAATAAATACTAAATAGTTTTTCAGTCTGAAATGAAAGAACTAAGCAGTAACTCAAACCCACACAAAGAAATAAAGCACACCAATAAAGGTAATTATGTAGATAAATATATAGTATAAATATATATATATATATTTTTACTTTTGTCTTCTCCTACTTTAAAATACAATTGCATAAAGAAATGATTGTAAAACTGTTAGTAGACTAAAAATGTATAAAAAAGTAATTTCTATGACAGTATTAGCTCAAAGGAATGAAGAGGAAATGGACCTATATTGAAGCAAAAATTCTGTATAGTATTGAAATTAATCTTAACTAGATTGTTTTAAGGTCAAAGTAATTATAATTCCCAGGGATGCCACTAAAAAGTAACTTTAAAGATAGATAGTAAAATAAACAAAAAGTCATTTAAACGGTACTCTATATGTGAAAATACTTATTTGTCACAAAAAAAAGTAAGTAATGGCAGAGCATAGGTACAAAAATATATAAGACATACAGAAAACAGAAAAATAACATGAATTAGTCCATTCTTATAAGAAATTAAATGCAAATGAAATAAACTCTCCAGTTAGAAGACAAGGATTGATAGAATGGATAATAATAAACATGACTTAACCATATATAGTCTATAAGAGACACACCTTAAAGACCCAAATAGGCTAAACATAAATGAGTGCAAAAAAATATATGCAAACAGTAACCAAACAAGGATGAGAATAGCTATATTAATAGCAGACAAGATAGCCTTTAAGGCAAAAATTGTTATTAGCATCAAAGAAGGATATTTTATAATAATAAAAGTGCTGATCCAACAGGAAAATATAACATTTTAAAATTATTTATGCCTAACAAAAGAATCTCAGAATACATGAAACTAAAACTGACATAATTAAAGAGAAAAAAATACACAATACAACAATAATAGTTGGATATTTTAATATGTTACATTCAATAATGGGTAGAAAAACTAGGCAAAATATCAATAAGGATATAGAAGACATGAACAACACTATCAACCAAATCCACCTAAGAAAAATCTATAGAACACTGTACCTAAAGCAGTAGAATACATATTTCTTAGAGTACGCATGGAACATTGCTTAGAATAGACTTATGCTAGACCACAAAATATTATGTAAACTTCTCATGAATAAAAATCCAGGTTCAGATGGCTTCATTGGTTAATTCTATCAAAAGTTTGAAAAAGAATTAATACCAGTCCTTCACAAACTCATAGAAGGAAATATCTTATAGCTAATTCTATGATGCCAGTATTACCTAAATCAGACAAAGATATCACAAGAAAGCTACTGGCCAATGTCCCTTATAAATATAGGTACAAATATCTTCAACAAAATATCAGTGAAACAAATCCAGCAATATATAGAAAGGTTTATATACCATGATCAAGTAGGATTTATACTAGGAGTATAAGGTTGGTTCAACAGATGACTATCAATCAATATAAGATATCATTTCAATTGGAAAAGAAGTAAAAACACATGATCATCTCAATAGTCTCAGAAAAGGCATTTGACAAAATACAAAACCTCTTCATGATAAAAACATTCAACAAACAAGAAATAGAAGAAAATTTCCTTAAGCCAATAAAGGGCATTTACAGTAAACCTTCAGTTAACATTATACTTAACTGTAAAAGATTGAGACTTTCCCCTAAGATTGGCGATAAGACAAAAATATCTGTTCTCATTACTTTTGTTCAACATTGTACTGGATGTCCTAGCCAGGAAAATTAGGCAAGAAAAAAGTAAAAGATATCCAGACTGTAAAGGGAAAAAAAGTACAACTATCTCTATTCGCATATGACATAAACATACATAGAAATTGCTAAGGAGTTCACAAAAAATTAGAAGTATAACAAGGCCACAGGATACAAAATCAATATAGAAAATCAATTTCATTTCTGTACACAAGGAACAAACAATCTAAAAATTGAATTAAGAATGCAATATCATTTACAATAGCATCAAAAAATACAACACTTAGAAATAACTTTAGCAGATAAGCATAAGACTTGTACAGTAATAACTAGAAAACTTTACTGAAGGAAGTTAAAGAAGATATAAATAAAAACTACTGAAGAACTCAGCAATTCCACACCTATGTACCTATTCAAGAAAAAATGAAAACATGTCCACACAAAGACTTGCATTCACAGAAGCATTATTCATAATAGCCAAAATTTAAAAACAATCAAAATGTCCACCAACTGGGAAATGGATAGTCAAATATGGTACATCCATACAATGAAATACTATTTAGTAATAAAATGGAATGGACTACTGACACATGCTATATCATGGGTGAACCTCAAAAACATTTTGCGAATTGAAAAACACCAGACACAAGAGACCAAATATTGCATGATTCCATTTATATGAAATGTCTAGAAAAGGTAAATCTATGCAGACTTAAAGTCATCAACTGTTGCCTAGTGTTAGGGGTGAAAACAGGGATTACTAAAAGCATGAAAGATCTCATTGTGGGAATGAAATGTTCTAAAACTGATTAAATAATTGATTTGTACACTTCAAAAGGGTGAATTTTATAATACACAAAATATATCTCAATAGTTACTTTTAAATTGTAGCTAATATTTATAGATTAATACTATATATTGTTGAATGCTTAGCATGTAGCAACTTATTTAATACTCATAACAGCTCTATGAAGGAGATAATATAGCTTATTCCTCCTTTTCTTTTTTATTTATTTACTTTATTTTTAATTCTTTCTGGCTTTACTGAAATATAATAGACAATTAGTTGTTCATATTTACATTGTTCAATTCAATGAGTTTTTTAAATTATAGTTGGCATACAATAATATATTAGTTTCAGTTGTACAGTTTAGTGATTGACTAGTGATCTATATAACTCACAAAGTGATCACTCAACTAAATCTAGTACCCTTCTTCCTTCATACACATTTATTACAACATTGTTAACTATTTTCTTTGTGCTACATTTTGTATCTCCATGTCTACCTTGTACATACCCATTTGTACTTCTTAATCCCTTTGCCCTTTTTCACTGTCCACCCAAAGTCCTCCCATTTAGTAGCCTTCAAAATATTCTCTGTATCTATGAGTGTGTTTTCATTTTTGTTGTTGCTGTTGTTTGTTTTGTTCTATAAATTCCACATGTACGTGAAATCATGTGATATTTGTCTTTCTAGATCTAATTTCATTCAGCACAATACCCTCTAGGTCCATCAAGGTAATATTTTTTCCCAAACTCTTCCTTTTAGTCTGCATGTGTCTTTTAACGTGAAGTTAGTCTCTTGTAAGGAACATATGTAGGGGTCTTGTTTTCTTATCCATTCAGTCATTTTATCTTTTGGTTGGAGCACTTCATTCTTTTCCATTTGAGGTACTTGTTGATAGATATGTAGTTATTACCAGTCTTTATTCATGTTTGTGATACATGTTCTTTCTTCTTAAAGAAGTTTCTCCAACATTTCCTGTAATACTGGCTTGGTATTAATAAATTCCTTTAGTTTACTCTTGTCTGGGAAGCTTTTCATCTGTTCTTCGACTCTAAATAATAGCTCTGCTGGATAAAGAATTCTTGGTTGTAGATCCTAGGTTTTCATCACATCAAATATTTTGTGCCAAACCCTTCTGTCCTGCATAGTTTCTTTTGAGAAATCGCCTGCCAGTCTTATGGGTGCTCCCTTGTAGGTAACTAACTGCTTTTCTCTTGCTGCTTTTAAGATTCTCTCTTTGTATTTAACCTTTGGCAATTTAATTATGATGTGTCTTCATGTGGGCCTCTTTGGGTTCTTCTTTCTTGGGACTCTGAACTTCCTGGGGTTTTATGTCATTTCCTTCACCAGATTAGGGAAATTTTCCATCATTATTTCTTCAAATAGCTCTTTAACTTCTTTTTCTCCTTCAGGTACTCCTATAACATGGTTATTTTTACATTTAATAGTGTCCTCTAGGCTCCTTAAATTGTTAATATAGTTTGGCTTCTTTTTTCTTGCCATTCTGAATCAGTGTCCTTGGCTTCCCCATCCTCTATATCGGTGGTTTGATCCTCTTCTTTATCCACTCTGTTGATTTCCTCTAATACCCTCTTCATATCAGATAATGTGGTTCTTCATTTCTGACTGGTACCCTTTTATAATTTCCATTTCCATTTTTATGCTTTTTATCTTTGTGTTAAAGTTCTCACTGAGTTCAGCTACACTTCCCCTAAGTTCACTGAGCATCTTTATAACCAGTGTTTTGAACTTTGCATCTGTTAGATCACTTGACTCCATTATATCTGGATCTCTGTTCTGTTCTGTCATATGGTTTCTGCTTCTTTCTCTTCCCATTTTGGCTGCCTTTTCATGTCTGTTTCTATGTACTAAACAAAGCTTCTAAGTCTCCTAGTCTTATTAGTGTAGCTTTGCATAGTGAGTGTCCAGTGGCACAGTCCTGAGAGGGGTTCAGCTGCAGGCCAAATTTAGGCCCAGCCTGAACCCCTCTGGGTCTACCAGCTAAGATTCAACAAGCAATCCATAGATGTTGTCCTAATAATAGCCTCAAGAGGCTATGCCAGAAACTGAGGTCAGCTGCCACCAGTGTGGGTCTTGAGGTTGGTTCAGTAAGGAGCGCTGGATTCACTGAGGATACAACTGAATATAGTTTGGGTGGGGCTACAAGTTGGGGGACACAGAGTTTTAGGGAATCTTCTGGGTGGAGCAACCTCTGTTATACAGTTCAATGACATCTCCACTATGGTAGCACTGTGTACACACATAGGAGAGTGGAGGACTCAGCAGAGGAGCAAGGGCTACTGCAGGTACTTCTGCCAAGGAGAAAGCCTCAACTCCAGTCCTCACTCTAACAGCACATTCCTTATAAGTCCCTGGTGTCCCCCAAGCAGCCGACCCAACACTACTGCTCAGAGCAAGCAGGTCCGTCACCACAAAATTGCACTCATGGACATAGCCCCTTTAAGAGACATCTGCAGCTGCCCTGACCTCTGTCCCACTCAGCCACTTGGAACTGGCAGCCTCCTATATTTGCTCCCTCCTAGTTTCTACCATTGCAGGTTGATTATTTCTCTTCCTAGTTGAAGTGCTTCTGTTCATCTAGATCCCAGGCAACTTTGCTCGCTGTTTACTCCATGTTTCCTTCACAACTTTGATATGTTCACAAGAGAGACAAAATCTCTATCATCTACGCCATTTTTAGGTGACTCTCTATCCCTCTTCCATAAATTAGGAAACTAAGTCACAGAGAGATTAGGTAATTTAGCTAAGAGCACACAGTTATTAGTAGAGATGGGATTTAAACCCAGTCGATCTGGCCCCACAATCCGTAATTTTAGTCATGGTTTCCATTTGTGGGAGAGGGGAATATAATATATAGATATATTTGTATATGACAAAATGTGAGAAAAAATCACAAGGAAGATTTATTGCTAATTCCCTCTTGGAAGTGAGAATAAGGGTGGGCAGGACAGGGAGACAAATTACTTTGAACTCTATTTTGTTTATACATTTTATAATTCATGCATTAATTTTGCAGATAAGCAATGTCTATTGTAAAATCAAATATTGGTTATCTTTGATTTGTCAGATTTTTACATTTTTAATTTTCCCTAAATGTTTTGATATGTTCTAACTTCTTTGGCGTATATATTTGGGTCAAGTTCTCAAATAATCACCACGACATGTTTTCTGTTACATTTCATTTGGCCAATATCAGAGCCCCAGGATGGGTTTGAGGCCAAGGAGGGTCAGGGTGGGGGCTGATGAAGATTTGATGAAAGAAAGGCCTATGTTGTTTGTTCTCCTGCTTGGTTTAGGCTGTGATTGGACTGGATTGAAGGTTGCACTGAGCTGTGGAGTACAACTCTGAGTACTCTAGTTGCCCTGGCTTGCATCATGAGAACTGGCTGCTTCAGAAATTGATGATATTCTGCAGGAGGATAGATTGTCTGTGTGCAGGTGTACATGTGGAAGCAAATCCATCTAACAAAAGCACGCAGCTGGATTTGTACCTACAGAGTTAGAGTAATTCTGCTTCTAGCATATGCGTCTCTGTGCAGGAGAGGTTTGTGGGGTATTTTTTCTGCTTAATATTTAAAGGTATTAAAAGGGAATACATTCTGAAAGCATCTAAGTGTTGTGGAGTATATTTACTAACATAGGAGATATTAGTTTATAAACTTTAGAAAGCATTTGACTGTGTGAAAAGACACTTAAAAGAAAATGGGAGGGTTGGAGCTTCCAGTCAAGATGGCGGAGTAGGTAAACTTTGCGCTTGCCTCCTCTCATGACCACATCAAAATTACAGCCAAACTACAGAACAACCATCATTGAGAATCACCTGCAGTATAACTAAACAGAAGTCCTATAACTAAGAATATACAGAAGAAAAAGACTCCTCAAGACTTTAGGAGGGTCAGAATCGCAGAACAGGCTGGTCCCACAACCACATGTTGCAGTTAAAATCAGGAAGGATATCTTGGCTGTCCCAGCCCCACACCAATCTCTCCAGCTCAAAGTTCAACTGCCAGGGAAAGAAGTCACCATAACTCTGGCTATAAAAACCAGCAGAAATTGTGGCTGAGTTAGATAAAGGGCTGCTGGAGTACTAAGGGTTCTGCTTAAAGGGCCCACACACAGACTTACTGACAGACTCAATTGCTCTGAGCTCCAGCTCTGGGGCAACAGCTCAAAAGGCAGCAGGGACATATGTGGAGGAAATGAATGGTCTGGCTTCAGGCAAGAGCGAAAGCCATAGCTTCTTCCTCCCAGACAGAAGTGTTGGCAGAAGCCATTGTTCCTTTGTTGAGTCTTCCCCCAACCCAGTGTGCAGGTTGGAGTCTCTATCAAGCTTGCTAACACTGTTGGCCCCACCCTGGTGATTTGAGACACACCACTCCACCCAAGTTGAGTGTTCCATATAAATGGCCCATCTTGGCGTATGCTGTGAACTTTCCTAAAATCTCTCCAAGATTCACAAACCCCAAATTAAGAATATCTGTGTTTGGTGTGACTCATACCACTTGCTAATCAGCCCCAAGCCAAAGACTAGTGGCAGCTGGACTCAGTTTGCTGCATAGCCTCTCCTGGGCGCCTTTAAGCACAGCATGAGTGGCAATCATCTGAAAATCACTTCTTAGCTCATACCAAGAATCCCCAGGCAGGACAAAGGCAGTGGTTGACCTTGGCCTGAAACACAGCACCTCCAAAGAGTCCCCAGAGCAACACACTCAGTGATCAGCTTCAGAGCACACCAGAGCAACACCCAAACACCTCAACAAATGACACACCAAGAGGGCAGAGTGGACAGGCACCAGAGCCCCACTAAAGCGAATCTTGCTCTGTAGGGTCAGCTCCAGCATAACAGCTCCTCCACTGTAGTCACAGCCAGTCATCACAACCAATGAACCCAAGGGTTGATCTCTCCCACAGACTTGCAAACAGCAACCAAGGCGCAACTACAACAGGAGAACATATACAACCCATACAAGGGACACAACTGGAGAACCTGCCTTAGGTGACAAGGGAGACTGTGCCACTGAGCTCCACAAGATATCTACTGCATAAGGCCACTCTACTAAGACCGAGAAATATAGCACCCCTGCCTAGTACTTAGATAGAAGAACAAGGAGGCAACCAAAATGGTGAGACAAAGAAACATGTCTCATATGAAAGAGCAAAGTTCCAGGGGAAAAAAAAAAAAACTTCAACAAAATGGACATGAGCAAAGTTCAAAACACTGGTTATAAGAATGCTCAATGACTGAAGGGTAGAGTAGATTAACTCAGTGAGAATGTTAACAAAGTGATAGGAAACATAAAAATGAAGATCAAAACATAAAAAAGAACCAGTCAGAAATGAAGAATACAATAACTGAAATGAAGAATACATTAGAGGGAATCAACAGAAGATTAGATGAAGCAGAGGATAAAATCAGCGATATAAAAAAATAAGGTAGCAAAAAACATCCAATCAGAACATCAACAAGAAAAAAATAATCCAAAAAGTGAGAATAGTTTAAGAGGCCTCTGGGACAACACCAAGCATAATAACATTCACATCATAGGGATACCAGAAGGAGAAGAGAGAGAGAAAGAAAACAAAAGCCTATTTCAAGAAAGATGATGGAAAACTTCTCTAACCTGTTGAATGAAATACACATACAAGCCCAGAAAGCACAGAGTCCCAAACAAGAGGAACCCAAAGAGGCCCACACCAAGACATATCATAATTAAAATTTCAAAGCTTAAAGATAAAGAGTGAATCTTAAAAGTAGCAAGAGAAAAGCAGTTAGTTACCTTCAAGGGAGCTCCCATAGGACTATCAGCTGATTTCTCAACAGAACCTTTGCAGGCCAGAGGGACTGGCATGAAATATTCAAAGTGACAAAAAGCCAGGATCTACAACCAAGATTACTCTATCCAGGAAAGCTATCATTTAGAATTGAAGGACAGATAAAGAGCTTCCTAGATGAGAAGAAACTAAAGGAGTTCATCACCACCAAACCAATATTACAAGAAATGTTAGGACTTCTTTCAGAAGAAGAAAAAGATCAAAAATATAAATAATAAAATAGAAATAACTACATATCTGTCAACAATTATTTTAAAAGTGAATAGATTAAATGTTCCAATCAAAAGACATAGTGTGTCTGAATGGATAAGAAAACATGACCCTTACATATACTGCCTACAAGAGACTCACTTCAAATAAAAATACTCACACAGACTGAAAGTAAAGGAATGGGAAAAGATATTTCATGAAAATGGAAATAAAAAAAAGAAAAGCTGGGGTGGCAATACATATACCCGACAAAACAGATTTTAAAACTAAGGCTATAACAAGAGGTGAAGAAAAACCCAGTAATTCCACTTCTTGGTATTTATCCAAAGAATCCCAGAACACTACCTTGAAGGGACATGCACATCCATGTTTATTGCAGCATTATTTACCATAGCTAAAATATGGAGGCAACATGCATATCCATCAATGGATGAATGGATAGAGATGGTACATATATTCAATGGAATATTATTCAGCCATAGAAAAAGAATGAAATCTTGCCCTCTGCAATAACACAGATGGACCTAGAGGGCATTGTGCTGAGTGAAGTCTAACAGAAAAAGACAAATGTCATATGATTTCACTTATATGTGTAACCTAAAGAACAAAATAAATAAACAAGCAGAACAGAAATAGGTTCATAGATAAGAAAAAATTTTGATGGTAGCCAGATGGGAGGGGTATTGGGGGTGGGTGAAAAAGGGGATCAAGAAGTACAAATTATTAGTTATAAAATAGTCATGAAGATGTAAAGTACAGGATAAGGAATACAGTCGATAATATTTTAATAACTATGTATAATGTCAGTAGGTACTAATTTATCAGAGTGATCACTTTGTAAGTTATATAAATTTCTAATCACTACATTGTAAACCTGAAACTAATATATGTCAACTGTAACTGAAAAACAAAAATATTTTTAAAAGAAAAAAAGAAAAAGCAAGGGTTAATATTTAAACTGCTATTAACTATTTGTAATAATTTCTTTGGTTCAATAATGTTGTGGGAGCAGGGAATAACAACAGGATTTGGTTTTATGTTTTCATGCTAACACCCTTCAAGAGCATATTATGAGAAAATAGGATAGTCTTTTTCACGGTTTCCTTTTTTAAAATTTTATACCTAATAAAGACTGATTAAAAGGTATTTGGAGGAGAATCTCTTTTCCCCTTACTTCTATTCTCTGGCTATGGACTAGTGTCACATAATCTCCACTTATCCCTTTTCTGCTATTATGATGTAGCAAAATCCAATAAAAGAAGCATGGGCTTTAGAATCATATGGATTTACATTCAAATCCCAGATATGCCACTTACAAACTGTGAGACCTTGGACAAGTTATTTCACCTAATCATCTGCTTTTTCGGTGGTGGGGCAGGGGGTCTGAAAAACAGGGGCAGCACTACTTTCCTACATAAGGTGTTGACTAAAGCACCTTACACAATGTCTGGCAATTAGTAAGTGTTCAACAAACATTAGTTCCCTTGCCCCTCCTCTGTAAGGGAAGAAACTGAGTAGAAAAAAAACACTCTGTGCATAGGGTCTACCTTCTCTTATATGCCATTTTCCTGCTATGTAAGTGCATGACAGAGTGAAAATATATAGATGCCGTCCTTCATCTCTCAAAATCTCTTATACTGTACTCTACGTGTGTTGCCCTGTGTACATTAACGTCACCTTTCCAGAGATGACTCTGAGTAATTGTTTCACCTCCTTGGACATCGTATACATCCATTTGTGAAATATCTATATCCAGGCAAGCACCATGCTGACTTGATTGGCTTTGAGGATGTTGCTACTGGGCTTGTCTCTTCCCAGAAAAGGTTGTGAGAAATTTGTTGGAAGAGAGGAGTCTTTACAAGTCACTGCTTCAATTTTTTTTAAATAAAAACTTTGAGGACATGGTAATGAGAGCACCACCTGTTCAAGTAGGACAATCATACCTAGAGAACTCATATTCACCTGATATATGCATGTGGCAGAGTCAATGATAACGAACTCACAGAAACTGGCCCATTTCCCCCAATTCCCATAAACTGTGTTATTTCTGGTAAAGAAATCAATTCAGTCAACATTAAATGAGTGCCTACTATCCATGGACTAATGTTATAGTTTTTCCATTTTTAAGTGTTCAGAATGTTAAGTTTTCGGGTGTGGTAGGGGAATACAAGCAAGCCAGTATAACCAACACACACTAAAATGTCCAACCAGAGAACAAGATCAGCATAACCTAAGAGCAGAAAGTCAAACGCAGTAATATTTCTGGTCCCTGGAAGTGGAACAACCCACAGGATACCTTTAGCATATCAAAGGTGGAGGTGAATTTTACAGTCCAGTGTGCACATGCACACACACACACATTGGCTATAAGGGACTTCCATAATTAGCCATGCAAAATAATCCCACCTTAAAAGTAAATACATCAATCCACCTCAAGGGTGACGTCCTTTTTTTTTCTTATTCTGCTTTCCATATTTTTTTTAATGAGAGAAAATTTTGAATTAAAAAAAAACTACTTAAAGAAAACTTTAAGTTTATTCTAAGCCATCTAGTGAAAAATACCTATTTGAAAATTGCTCTGATTATCCTTTAATTTGCGTTAGCTTCATTAATTCCAATAGCTAAAAAAAGTAGACAAAATCTAATGTACTGCATTTCAGGAGCCACTATTTTTCAACTGTTTTATTATTCTATGTCAAAAGTCGTCCCTGTTCAAGTGTTTTAATGGTTAATGACCTCTTTCTGCAGTAACTCCAAGCATTTTAAAACATGTACCTGAGTCATTATTGATCTTTAGTTTTTGCCACTTTCTCTGTGATTGTGATAGACTCCCACTAACCACTAAATTCAAAAACTGTGCAGATATGTGGCAGAGATGAGCTAGGTTATATTAATAGGTGAACAAAGAAATCAAAAACCAAAGAAAGAGTTCCCCCATTTCAACTCAAATTTTGATAATTATTAATTTCCTCATTACCTTAGGGTCGGGTTCTATCTCTCCCTAGCCAACTTCCAATGCAAACTATATGATCAAAAAGTCTGATCTCTAGGAGAATACTAAGAATATGCTATTTCATAACAAGGAATGCAATCCTTTCACAGGGGATAGATTTTTATAAACAGAAATATTAATGTTTTTTAAATGACAGAGTCAATACCTCAGTTTTATATTTCATGTCTAAAACTATACTCCAAGTAGAAATATGGCATGGCTTACCTCTCTCACTGGGAGAAAGACACTCCAGCAAATTTTCTAAAAGTGAATTTAAACACAATGATTTTAGAGGAAAACAATGTTAATTGTGTAAAAGATTTATATTTGTTAATTGAAGGCACATAGCAAAACTGAGATTATGAAAGGTGACCACAATATTGACAAGTCATATCGGCCTGGTAAGGAAATACCAGCTAAAGCTAATGAAGATGAATTGCTTTGAATTTCTCAGGAAAATACATTAATTGTGACAGCATTAATAATCAGAAACTTTCAAATAAGAGAGAAATTATAAACATCAGGATAAACACCTTAATTTGGAGCAAAATATGTAAAGTGTAAGTGTGCTGTTACCTGACGTGACAGAATATTGGTAGCGCCTTTAGCCTTGGGTACTTTAGGTCAGAGACCATTACCACCCTCTGGATAATGTCATCCAACTCCTGGCTAGAATTAAATTACACAATATCACTCCATTCCTATTAGCAGAATAGAGACTAATGAAAACATTTTAGCTTCTTGATGTAAATTATGATACAAATTATGCAATCAAACCAGATAACCTTGGCAGGGAAGGGGCTAGTTCAAAGGGGTTAATTTCCCATTCTATAGAACTACATCAAAATAGAAAATACATTGACTTTCAAAAGCCCCACATTGAGAAAAACAAAAGTCAAGCAGAACACAGCATTGTTTTATTTACAATTTACTAGCTCTTCCAGTGTTTCAGGGTGATAAGGGAGTTTCAGTGATCTTATATGAATAGGACAAAAGGTGGACTTATGACATATTGAACAAATGTCTACATTGAATCAGACTATTGGTGTAGATTTTTGGTCTACTGATGATTAATGTTAGGCAGTTTTCCAACCAGGCAATCTAGTAGTTCACAGTAGTTCACAGGGGGCAATGTAAATGACCTAAAATTAAAAGGAAAAAAAGGTTAATTTATGTGCCCAAATTTCAATATCTGCATTCACTTGCACACATTCTAATCTATTCCACTAATGAAGCCCTTTCATTTGTTCCCAGGCAATGGCTTGGGAACATAAAAATATGAACAGTGATTAATTCAGTCAATACTTCTCACATTTTACCATTCAAATATTGAAGTTATTAAAATACGTTATCCCCAAATCTGGTTCCTGGTTACTCTTGATGAGATTATGGCTCTAACAATAGTCCACCAGGGGACTATGGTAAATGAGAACTACGGAAAAGGCTACTACTAGTCAAGAGCAGAGTGTATTTGCCAGGGAACCTCATTTCTCTTCATTCTAAGTCCAAATGTGTTAGAAAGAGAACCACTTAGCATCTTTAGGCTGACATACAGGTAAATACAGAAAGGCTCTTCTGTCCGTTTTGGCCATTCCCTGTACTTTGAGACCTGAGCTGTCTGTGTGGAGCTAACATAGTATTGACAAGATTTGAAGGTACACTTGAAAAAACCTTCTCGACAAACTCAGTCCATCCATCAACACACACAGGCTTACGCAAACACCAAGACTGACAGAGCTGAGAACCAAAATGAACATACCTTAAAGTCAGAGAGGAATAAGGCCGTGTTATGCTGGTTACACTATCTCATACTGGTTATTTGTTATGGCACGAGAGAGGCAGTAAGCTAGAAAGATTCCAATGAGCTAGAAATAAAATATGAGCAAAATTAAACACACACAAAAAAAAAAGTTCAAAGAACTCAGGAGGTAGGTATAGTCTCCTTTCACTTCTAGTTCACTAATAATTCTTACCTGAAGATTTTCTAGACAGTTATGTTTGATATTCTGCAGTACCTACATTACATTCAAAGGGTAAAAGTGAAATTTTACTACTACTATGACCTGGAATTTCACAACTGTCATGACAAAAATCACTCAAGGATGATTCTAAATGTCATAGTTTGGGGGAAATTTTTTTCTACTTTTCCTCTCACTTATAACAAACCGAGTATACCTTAGAATAAGCATCTCATCAAGTAAAATCTATATTGGTGAGGGGCGCAGATTTTCTTGGAGGGTCAAGAGCAATGCTGTAATGGTGGCAGTGTTCTGTAATACCTCTCATGTCCAATATGTGGCTTTTGAGCATTCAAATGGGTCTACAGTAACTAAGAAACTGATTTTAAATTTTATTTCATAACTGAAACCTTTCAAAGGTAGCTAGTGATTATTTTATTAGACAGTACAGATTCAGGCATAGCTATGCCTGCTATTAAGAAGAGATTTCCCAAATCAATTACATGGGTCAAAATGAAGTATGACAATGCTTTTAGCCTTATCAGCACACTGTCTAATACAAGAAAAAACTCCATTCCCTAAAAAAAAATGTTTAGAGCCATAATACAGACTTTTAATACTGTGAGAAGTAGCAAAACTCTGGAAATAGTTTGATCCACAACATAGTATCCACCCATGATCTAAATTTTAATAGGTTGGGAATTATATGAAACTCATCAGGCAGTGTAGCCCAGGAAAGAAAGATGCCAATAATGTTGGAGAATCTTGACTGACTGCAGGGCAAAGCAAGGTTCCACTCTCTCTCATTTTTTTAAATTAATGAACAATGATGCTGGAAAGCTGCAATAACTAAGAGGGCACCAGGTCTTTCTACAGTTAACTGCTTTCAAAAGATATGTACTACAAGTTTTGCTTTTTGTAGGTTCAAGGTATGATTGGCCATGGTAAAAAAGAACAGGTAAAATGGGAACACAAGCTTAAGAGAACTCTGTAGTTGTGGAAAACAGTGTGGAAAAACAAGATCCAAGATATTAAAACTGAAATGAAAACAGCAAAATCTCCTCCCAAATAAGCTAAATACACATCCAATCACAAAGGACTGGTTATATATGTTTTACAGACAAAAATAAAAGTATTTCTATACTCTGATAAGTGTCAGAATTTTGTGAAAATGTGACTTCTCTGAAAATGCCCTTGCTACCTAGGCCCCTGAAGCAAAAACTTGAAGCTTACAAAGGGATTGAAATCTTCTAGCTGACACCCACTATAGTAATGAAACATTCCCTAACTACAGGGACTTACCTGGAAGCAAGCAACTCCAAAGGAAATGCTGGCAACAACTCCCATTTCTGATTCTATAATGGTCATCACCTTTATAAAACATCCCTAATAGGAAAGGGGAAAAAAAAACATTAAGTATAGCATAAGCAATAAGAAATACTTTGATCATGCATCATGGGCTGTTGCTACCCTAGCCTTTGTCATTTTATTAAAATTTACTTTCACATAAAATATCCAGTCTCCTTTCAAGCAGTTATTTTTGACAAGTTTGAGGAACAGAAGTTCCACCTTTTGGATTATGCATTTAAAAGTGTTTCTTATTAGTTGTGTGAACTGAAGTCACAAATTTTCTGAGTTTCAGCTTCCTCATTTAGTAAATGAGAATAATATCTGCCCTACTTCAGATTGTGTACTGTGAGTAAAAATTAAAAATTGGGATGACTGCATTAAGTTAATGTTTTTGAAAAAAATTTAAAAGGCTTCTTACTTCCTTGTTTACTTTATCTGCATTTTTCTGAGGAGAACAGTCTTCAATTTTGCAGCAGCTCTTGGGAAATCCTTTTTCTAAGTAATAATTAGTATCCTCCCAATCTTGAAAGTTGGTGACACCACAACAATGCAACTGAAAAAAAAAAATCCAATAAAAATACTGATATTTCATACTAAAACTTTGTAGTCAAATATTTAATCTACCATCTTAGACTGCCATTTGTATTCAAAACAACATTTATTATATAAAATGATATTTTTGTGCAGCTGTCTTCAAATGGCATCATAGTTCAAAAGATTAGCAGTTGTTTCTAATATCAAATATCTCTAATAATTTTAGACTAGCCTTACTTTCCTGCTTTCATCAGTGCTAACAGTACTTGGTCCAGATGTCAGTGGGGAGTGAAGAGAAGAGGTGCACTAGTAAGGAGAATGATTAGGAGAAAATGGAGATATGTCACTTAGCATCATCGCACACTTCTTTCAAGGGACATATCTCCATTTTCTCCTCATCTAAGATTGTAAGAAAACCTAGTAGCCAGGGGTCTATACTCTTCTCTGAAGAGATAGGGGATGTGTTCCCCTCTTGAGAAACCACCACCTACAACCACTTACCGTATTCTGAATCTTGTCTACTGCATCACTTCTATAATCTCTTGTAGCATTATACTGCTTTAAAGCCTTCTCATAATTATTGTTAAAGCTGTTCTTAATCTATAGCAAAAAAACACAAGGCCAGTAAACAAAGATTCTAGAAAGTTTGAGGTTTTTTTTTTTTTTTTTGGTTTCTAAGTCAAACATGAAATTCCTACATCTGACCAATGCTCATATCTTTGATAACAGCGATATACATGGTAATTAACTTCTGTGGTTCAATCCTGTCCTAAGGGGTATAGTTTAGCTGAGGAGACTACTAAGCAAAATGTTACAATAAGAGATGATAACCACTACAAGTTCAAAGTGCTATGAGAACATGTCAAAAGGCAGCTTTGTACTGTTGTATCCCCTGCCACCCTAACCTTTATCCACTTTAAACAGTACAAATTTGATGCCTATGGAATTTTTAAACTACAAAACCTTACTTTGGGAGACTGCACTGCTACTTTGTAGAAAGCCCTCATTGATGAGCCGTCACTACTCAATGTGGAACCCTAATTTCTAATTCAATACTAAGGTTTCAATTATGTGAAGTATATCCAATATTTTCTAAATGCGCATCACAGTGGTAAAGGTATCAATTTTGTGCTTGAAATAGTTTCCTATCAAATTTATAAATTGTACCATCTCCACATTAATAGGGACTTATACACAGAAAAATGTAATGATGGGTACCATTAATTTTCTTCTAGTGATTGTTAGTCTTTACAATTTTCCAAATGTTCTTTTGTATTAAAAGTGGGCTATAATTTTTACAAGAAAGCCATTATTGTCAGCTACAGTTTGCAATGTAAGTGATTTTTAAACTAATAAAAGTTGTCTTTAACTCTGTAACTTAAATTAATCCATTTTTAGCTCCCAAATTCAGGCTTACCTCATGTCTGAAAACAAATCCTACAATGGCAGCGACCAGTTCAACCAAAAAAATGAGAGTCAGAAACATTGCATACTGAAGAATAAAAAGAAAGTCCAAGTCAGTATAAATCAGATACATCACAGCTGCAAAGGGAGTCAAAGGTTAAAAAAAAAAAAGAAAAAAAGTCTGCTCAATTGCTCAATTAGTTCAGCATTTTTATTATTATTATTGAAAACAGCAGGGAACACGCAACAAAAGTGAGAATTGGCAGTTACTTGGTGAGTTTTCAAAATGAACAAGAAAAACCTTAAAAAGCCATAACCAGTTCCAAGAATCACAGTCTACAAGATAAGTTTAAGACTTCAAAAAGCAAGAATCAGACATGGTTCCATAGTGTAGCAGTTAGCACCTCTGCTTTATAAGCAGAGGGTCCTGGGTCCACGCCCCCATGGAGCCATGGTCCATGGTCTACAGCCATGCCACCCTGAACAAGCCAGATGTCTGATCTTGGAAGCCAAGCAGGGTCCGGCCTGGTTAGTACTTGGATGGGAGACCACCTAGGAAGACCAGGTGCTTTAGCCATAAATAATAATAATAGATTCTAAGAAAAATAAAAACTCACCAGTTTTAGCATCCATGCAGAAGCTCGACAGGTAGCAAAACAACCGAATGTGCCCAAAAGAATTATGCCAGTGCCAGTGCCAATAAGCACAAAGGGGACATTGGTGGCCTTCTCATTTAAAAGGGAGAAATAATTCTCTAGGCTCAACTTGCCCCAAATGCCAACTGCAAGAAGGATAACACCAGTGATCTATGTGAGGAATCAGAGAATACAAGGTTATACACTGTATACAGCAGCATCCTCACACCTCAAACCTCTAGGTATTTAAGAAGCAATAGGTATGACAACTGATTTAAGCAGTCTGTGGCCACAGAGCTGTGGGGTAGGAAGGAGATCTGCACACAAGGACAGGCCTTGATAAATCCACATGCTGGATCACTAGTTAGCCAAAGCAGCCAGGGCGAAACCAGGGGACAGCTAAAGAAGTAACTTAACAAAATTCTTAAACTTCTTCTGTTTTCTGTGTAAACAAAAGCCCATGACACATTTGCCCTAGGGATCAAAACTTCCTTAACTGTTTTACTCCGGCCACAGGAAGAAAACATTACTAGAGGGAAAAAAGTTTCTACAAATTCCAGAAACTTCCCCTTCCCTCCAGTTCAGAGATGAGCACAAAAGGACGGTACAAAAGCAAAGTCCAAGGACAGATTGGCGGGAGCTGAGCCATTACCACACTCACTGGAGGACTACACCCCCTTTTAGGAAGCAGTAAAAAGAAGAGACTATTATGCAAGCGAGCCCCTTTGGAGTGGCAAGGCCAGCTTGCCTCTCCAACGGTCTGGGGACACCCTCGGAGTATTCTGGAGGGTTAGCTCCTTTCCTTGTCCCCCACCCCCGCATCAAATTCGAACTCTAGGCACGTCTGTGTCCCAGCTCAGCCCACTGGCTGCCGTCACCCACGCAACCCTGGCTCAGGTGAAATGCCCAGGCTCGAGCTGAGGGCCCAAGCGACACATCGGCAGCACCAGGATCCTAGCAGGGACGGCCACCCAAACCACCCCCCGCCAGTCTGCTTCCCTCTGCCCCACCTGGGATCTGAGCGCCTCCGATCAGGGTCACACACACCCCCACCCAAACCCGGGATCCCCTACTGTCCCCAGGTGCCTCCGTCTCTCACCCAGAAGATAAAAGTGTAGATCAGGAGGACGCTCTTGAAACAAGTAATGACTGGTTTAGTCTGCAGTCTCCGAGAAGGAGACGCCATGACCAGCCCAGGACCCTGCACCGCTGCACCAGATCCGAATCGAGCAAGCGAGACGCTGAGTGCACGAGTCTTCCCGGAACCTGCCGAAAACTTACGAGTGTTTACAACTGAGAAGAGCCGGAAACATCGTTCAGTTTGCTAGAGGGCAAAGTCCAGAAGGCTGTCCGGAAAGTAATGACAACTGCCGAGCGCCCCCTGCTGAAGGTCACTGAAAACTATATACAAAAGTTCTCAGGTCGGGATTTCTTGGATCTGTAAGTGGAGCTTGCTTACTTTTTTCACTAAGAGTCTTTCCGCCCCCTGTTCCTCCCGCGCCTTTATAACTTCATCATATTGTTTCTATCACCAGCAGCGCTCAGAGATTCATCCTCACCGGGCCCCTGGTACCCTAGAGGGACGGAAAAGAATAAAAATAGGTTAAAAGTGACCTGAGAACATTTTATTACGCGGCAAAATACCCCACAAGAACTATATTTCCAAAGAAACAAAGCAGGTTGCAAAGAGATGCGTACAGTCACACGATTTTAAACAAAAACAAAGGGAAAAAATGAAATTTACATCAGTGGAGGAATTAGCAGATTTTTTCTCACTTTTGTGCTTTTCAACTTTTGAACGTTTTGTTATATGGTGGGAGGGGCCATAAGAACGAATGAATTGTGGGAAATAATCACTTGTTGAAAGAATTCCAGAGCTAGGTACGAAAGACTGAATGAATTTTAGAATTTCCTTTCTTCCCTTACATTAAAGTAATGAAGGCAGAAAAGTCAGTTCAGCTACTCACTACAAACTTTTAAAAACGGAAGGCACTACAGAGAAAGCCAGGTTAATGTGACCTCCTTTAAAATGTTAAAACAGAAAGCCACTAAGTATTCCACTCCCCTGCTTTTTCAGATCAAGAACCAGCTGATCACAGAAGCTGCAATCTAAGGTCAAACAGCTAATAGCAAAGCCAAAACTAGAGATTACTGTGCTTTCCAATCCCCTCCTCTGTTTACAAGCTGCATATGGAATTTGGTAGAAATTCTCCCAGTTGCTTAGAACTTGAGGCTATGTGTTCCTAAGGAGTTACACTGTTTACAGGAGGGGAATGAATCACCCAAAAGTTTTTTGTCCTTCATGTCCAGAGGCAGCCAAGTCTAATTTAAAAAAATTAAATAAATAATAATAATAATAATAATAATAACAACAACAACAACTCTAAAGGGAAGTTTATGATTGAACAGTCCTAGTAAATTATAGATGGTATGTAAAGTTTAGATGTATAGTATTATTTTTTTTTCAATCAAGTATATAGGTATCTCCATGCTCCCATGTTATGTAGCATGAACAAATGAGTCTATATTGTTACAGTACAGAGTATTATTAAGGTCTGGTTTCTCAACTAAAGTGTAAACATTTCAAGGGCAGAGGCTGAATGTCTAGTGAGTGTGTATTATTTCTAAAGGGGTGGGGTTAGAAGACCATATCAGTTGCCTATCCAAACCATTACATCATCACTGACACAAGCTTAACATCACAAATGGGCATTTAGTAGTATTGCTATGGCAAAAAGTCCAGCATTAGTGAAGGAAAGGTGGATGCCCAAAACTTTTTGCTTGAAACCTTGCTTTAAACATATATCACAGAACCAGAAAACAGGAAAGTTCTATTGATGGTCATACAGAGTTTCCCTGTGATTGACTTAGGATCACCTCTTGTTAGCATCATGCCAGATATCTGAGGTCTAAGAGGATAGCTATTGGAGAATGAATTACTGTACAACCAGGCCTTATACCAGAATATTACCTTAAAATTAGAAAAGCATAAATACATGGAGAGAATGGGTAAATGATACATCTATACACCTATTAACACTGAGACATGTTCATCAGGAAATACAGCATACATCAACTTTGAAAGTATCAAATGTGCCATTGCTACAGGGAATGAGACTTGATGGGGGCTCTTCAATCATTTGCAAAGCTTTCTCTGAGGCTAGATAGCACTATGCAAGGGGTTCTCATATTAAAAAAAAAAGTATCAAAGAAGTCTTGCTAACCCTTAACATCATAAATAGAAGTTTCTTCTGAAATTTAGGTTTGTACTGTGTCCTGGAAGGGATTTTCATTGTGAGCCCCAGAGCAAACAAATATTTCTGTGGCTGAAGAAAAAATAAATAGTCAAAGCAAAAGCCACATCTTATTTCCAAGAATGTGTTGATTTTCTTCCTCTCCCTTCCTCTGCCACTCACAGTGCCACTTTGCTTGAATAATAGTGCCAAATTAAACTAAAGGCTGACATAGAATTTAATATTCTTATGGCCACAACACCTAGCACCCCTGCCTCCCACCCTGTTACATCCCCTTTCTCCTCTGCCATGCCACCAAACCCAGAAGTTCAGTTTAGTTCAAATGTACACCTGGACCTGGGCCAAACGTAGGGGCATCTAATCCCATATAAGGCAATGTAAGAAGTAATTCTCTAGGTCATAAGAAATTTAGTCTTTAAAGAGTTAATAGACTGTAACATTGAGCATTGAGTATGTACCAATCACCATTGCCAAGTGCTCAACACATGTCACCTCATGCACATATCACAATAGCTCTTATTGTGAGGTCAAAGCTACTACTGGCAGCAGTTTACAGATGAAGAAACAGGTTCAGAAAGGCTAAGTAACTTGCCTAGGACTAAGTCCTTCTAACTTCTGTTTCCTTCATTGGAAACAGGGCCCACTCTATGATGAGACATGGCTGCCACAGTATAAACAGCTGTCTCAGTTGGGAATAATCTTACCAAAGACTGCTGTACTCAGACATTTAGCCATGAACAAGGACTGTCTAGAGCCCCTGAATCACAAGAATTTTCATCATTTCCCCAATTCTGCCTAGTACTTGTTTTTTGTTGAGTTTTACTTTTGCCTTCACTCCAATAGCCCAGTTACCTAGCAAGGTAACCTGCTTGTCCCAGAGTGGCGAGGTAGAGAGTTCAACACCTTTTTTGGTTCAACACCTTAATTTCTCCTTCTTTCTGATTATAAAAAGACACGTTTGATAATAAAAATGTAGGAGAAAAAGAAAATACTTTCCTTAAGTATTGTTGTTTGTTTTATATTCAATATTCAGAAACTGCATGTAACTTTCAAGATTAGGTTTAAATATTTTTCTTTGGCATTTAAATGATGTTTCCATCAGCGAATATGATATCCTCAGCAAATATTTCCTACTGCTTTTCCAAAGTGAATTTTCTGTTCCACAATTAACCAATATAATTCTCTCTCCAATAAACAAGACATTCTCTACTCTATTTCCACTCCCCAAAGTCACTCAAAATATCTGCCCCTTAAGTACCTAAGGTTCAACTAACCCCAATTCAAACAGGGCATCTTCCCTCCCCTCACCATAAAACCCTCATCTTCCCCATCTCTTCTCCCCACCCCAATATTTCCCCCTATGCTCCCTCAACATATAACTCTTTCTCTAACATCAGTACTCATAGTCTAATCACTCACATTAACTCAGACCCTTAAGTCAATCACTTTGGTACCTGGTACTTGCTTTCTTCTCTACTTACTTGTCTTATATCCTGCCATCTACATATTCAGAAACTACTTGAAGAGCCGGTGTGGCAGGCTTGTGCACCCTATTTTATACTCTTCCCAACAACCTAGGACACAATGCTCAATTGATGAGATCATCTGGTGCTCAGCCAATCCCTGTTGAGCTCATTGGTCATAGTTGGTCTCCAAAGCTAACCACCTAGTGGTGACTCAAAATTTGATTAATTAAATTAAATTACAAACTAAATGTCTATCTCATCTCAATACCACATTGTCATAAAATAGAAAAATTAAGTTGAACTTCTAGATAATGTCTTAGGACTTTACTACACCCTGTTTTAGGAACCAGTAAAAAGACATCAACCATTTCACCTAGAATACATCTTATATTCACATAATGACCTTATCATTTTTGTTTTCTAATACTTTTTCTAGAATCCCTTCAATTACTTTTGACTAAGTGCCTATCATAAAATTTTAATACATCTCCTACTTACTAGAACCTCATTTTACAACACTCAAATAAACATAATTTAAACAATTAATTTAGACATAATCATTTAAATAGATAATTCATATGTACAGTTTTAAGAATTAGTTTCCTGAATACAAATAGCTCTTTAACTCCTATTTTCTCATTGATTCTCGTCATTCCTTCTCTGTAATTTTCTTCTTGCCAAGTTTTCATTAACTTTTTTTCATCCAATCCTTTCAAATTCTCCATGAATCCTTTTCTTCCTCTTTAGCCTTGACCTGGCCTTCTCCAAAAAAAAGCTCATAATGTATAATTTGAGATACATAAAAATGAAAAATATTTTTTAAAGTTATTAAAATTCACAATCCCATGTAAATTTGACTTAGTCCATTTATTAAAAAAATGTTTCTAGTCTAGCCTTGTTAACCAAATCATAAGGACATGTGTTTATTTAACTTTATACCCTCAGTGTCTAACAGAGTGTTATCCACATATAGTAGGTACTGAAGAAATGTTGGTTTTTAAAATTAACCCCACTTGTTTAGAATAAGCACTTTATATTATTCTGTATAGGAATACTGTCCCTCTCCTTTCACTTATTCCTTGAATTTGTTCATTGTATGATTTTCATATTCTTCCCCCTTTACTTTCTTCTTCAATGTCTCTCTGTCACCCCTCTGTCTTTCTCCATTTGGCTCTAAGTGGGATTGAGGTTTATGCAGCACCCTTGTCCTAGCATGAGCTAGGCTCTGTGTTTCTACTGGGAAAATGAAGGAGACTAAGGCAATGTCTTTGCCTTCTAGGCACTCATGGTCTAGTAGGGGACAGAGATGAATCTGAGATGAACAGACAAGTATAGTAGGGGACAGAGATTGTCAGAGATGAACAATTAATCCTATAATTGAGACATGTAAAAGTGATGTGATAGAAAAGGAAGGCAAAATAAACCAGTTCTTGCTGGAGTGGGCTGAGGATAGCTTCTCAAGAGCAAATATATATACAGTTTCCACAAGCCAGGAAAGGAGAGAAAGAAATACAGAGTAGAGTTAATATGTCTATGCAAAGTCACCACAGTGTGAAAGAAAAAGCAAGAAGTTTAAGGTGTCCAGAATGAGGAGTCATGGGGTAAATGTTTAAAACTAGGTTGAGAACATAGGTGGTGTTTTGCTTGTGAAGGATTTGGTATGCTCTGCTAAGAGCTCAGACTGTACTCTTTGCCAAGAGGGAGCCAGTGAATAGGTTCCTTTTATTTAGAAAGAAAATAACCCTGGTAAAATTTATTCCTTCTCTCTCTTTCTTCTTTCTCTCTCATTCTCTCTCTCTCTCTCTCTCTCTCTCTCTCTCTCTCTCTCTCTCTCTTACACACACACACACACACACACACACAGGCACACAGGCACATGCACATTTAATAAATTCATTACTTTTTTAACACATGAATTTAGAGTGAACTCTTATTTTGATTTCAAGTGCCCCATAATCTGGACCTACTCTGTTCATTCAACTTTGTTGCCCACCTCTCCCCTAAACCCTCTAGTCAGTTATCCCATCCCCCTCTGACCAACAGTGAGTTTTTGTTTAAGTCATTTCTCTTGCCTGAGAGCATACCAAGGCCCACCGCTTCCCACAGAGTGTTGGAGAGTCCTCACAGTCTATAATATAGCTCTTGGAACTTTATTTGGTCTTGTACCATTTTCTAATAGTTTGTGTCCTCCTTATCTCCCCTACCAAATATAAACCCTCTGAAAGCTATAGAGTAAGCTCCTTTAGATCAAGGAACACTCTCACCACTGTCCCTTGATTCTTAGCTTATAATAGATGCTTGATGCAGGTTAGTTTCCTAAGCACACACACAATTGTAATCAAGAACATTTTTGTTGAATGTCTCTTCCATTTCACAAAAACAAGGATTTTTGTCTTTTTTGTTCACCAATGTCTCTCAAGTACCTAGAACACTGCATGGTATATAATATTTGCTCAATAAATATTTGTTGGATTAATTATGGATAAGGATGTTGAGGATTTTTGTCTGTCCATCATCCTTAACACGATACATGCTTGGTAAATGTATTGAATGAATGAGGCCAAGATCATATCTTCAGCTTCTTTATACCATTATCATACTGTTGAACATAGTAAACAATACATACTTATGATTGGTGGATTAAAATGAAACAGGCTTGTTACTGAACATTTTTATTAAGGTAAGCCCAATTCTTTCCTTCATAACTGAGAAAGGGTTTCCAACTTGCTTGCACATACAGGGAAGAAACCCTGTCTACACCAGTTAAAAATATTTAACTGATTTTACGACCACTGATTTTTCAAGGATGGAAATGTCAAGTCAGAGGGGAAGGAGACTGTAAGGAGCTGGCCTGCAGTATGGTGAAATAGTCTTGTTATCAAACACTAAAAAAAGTTTGCTTAGTGGAGAGAAACATATCCTTCCATCAGAGTCGCTGGAAAACAGCTTAGCAAAGGCTATAACCTTGCCATGCAGAAATCATCAGGATTCCCTTAAACAGCCTCCTGCTAAAGCTTCTCTAAGCATGCTTTCCCGCCAATCTTATTACAGGAAATCAGTCTTGATTCTTCAAGCAAGAAGCACATAATATTTTTTTGTAAACAA
Organism: Cynopterus sphinx; assembly: GCA_030015415.1. Taxonomy (NCBI): domain Eukaryota; kingdom Metazoa; phylum Chordata; class Mammalia; order Chiroptera; family Pteropodidae; genus Cynopterus; species Cynopterus sphinx. Next base: position 54,929,253 of record CM057388.1, read on the forward strand.
CATAATCTTATCAAAAACTAAAGTTCATAGAAGTTAGGTAATCAGTGCTAGTGTTTCAAAATGTGTCTGACCCTGGGTATATGGATGACAAGGCAATTTAGAGTTGAGGAGTACTAAGGAATTATAGGGAATGTCAAAATCAGGTATACTCTTCTCTTTGCCTTGAAGTTTTGGAAATTCTTTTTCATTCAATCTTGATGTCATGCTGAATCATAAAAAGTTGTGTTTTTCAGTGCACCACATCTTGGGAGGCACTTTTTCCAGCCTCTGTTAGTCATTACTATATTCAGGCACGCAGAGCCAGCACCATTCACACTACACGTCCCCCCCCCACTCCTCCACCCCCACTCCCACCCCCGCAACCCTCATTCTTCAGGAGACAGACCAAGTCCCTCTAATCCTTCTGTTCCTTCTCCTCTACCTCTCTAAAACCCTTCTCTGAGGGAAAAACAACCATAGCTTGGAGGATGATACAGCTTTAAGGAAACTTGGCAGTTGTGGATGTCCTAACATCTGGGCAGAATTCACAGGATCCCGGAGGCCCAGACAGACCAGGAGCCACTTGTTCTAGGAATGTTAAAGTAGAAGTTTTTTCGACTGATGACAGAAGCAGAGAGGAAGGAGAAAGAGAATAAGGAGAGAAAAAGGGAGCACAAAATTCCATAAAACAGGTAAGATCAGCTGCTTAACCCTTCCACACTATACTTACCCACATTTCACAGCAGTGGGGATAACAAGACTTGGGCAACATGGTTAGGGGTGGGAGAGAGAGGAAGAAGTTCTTTTATGAAATTGGATCATATGCTGCTTTTCATTTGAACTGTGACCTGGCTATAGACAGAGATTCCCAGTACCTTCCCAATGCTCAGCAGAGGGTTGGCTGACTCTGGTCAGTCAAATTTTAAATCTGAGATTTGAGAAGAGGTAGGCAGAGAAGCAATCACAGACTGAGTACCATGGTCTGAAAAAGAAAGGCCTTACTCCTAAACCAAGGAACTGGATTCCTTGAGGCTGCATGTGGTGGAGGGCTCAGGGATGCTTTAGCTGTTCATTTTTCTGGATCTCTCTCATTCTCATCCTTTTGTTCTGCCTTTCTGTTTTTATCTCTTTTCTTCAGCTCTGGCAGATTTTCTTTTATTTCTAGCTTCCTTCCCACATCTTTCCACTTTCCTTGCCTCTTTTACTTGCTCTCACTTTTTGTCTATACTGCTTCCTTGCCACTCTCTAGACAAAATCTGAAGCCAAAGTAGCAATAAATTGTAAAATGAATGTATGACATTTTTTCACTTCTCATGTCCCTTAGGGACTATAGCCAGAATCTGCCATCTTTTTGTTTCACCATTTCTGGGACTGACTCCTCTCCTGAGCATGGCATTTCATTGAAAGCATGTGAGTGAGTGAGTGAATGCTTATTGAATGGCCCAATGGCCAGTTTATACCAATGGGCAGCAAGTTTTAATATTGTCATTTATGAAGTATTTGCCTACTGGAAACCACAGAATTCTCATTCCATTAGAGTGAAAACAGGACTGGAAGTGAGGGGGCAATTAGTGATTGCCTACCCTCTCCTCACATACCTCAGTAAGTTCTTCCCAACCTCACTGACTTCCTGCTGGCTTAGCAAGGTAAAACTAGAATGTTAGGCTGGGCTTAAAAGCCAGAAGCCACGACTAAACCACTAAGCTTCAAAAACCAAAGCTAAGAACAGAGTCAGAGTATAGCTACTGACTAGAGAAAGGAGATATGCAGTCCTGTTTAATACAAAGTTGGTAATAACTAATATATATTGATTGCTCCTTTACGTGTTAGTCAATAATCTATTTTTATAAGGTAGGTACTGTTATTATTCCCATTTTACAGATGAGGAAACTGAGGCTCATAGAAGTTAAGGCATTTGCCCATGGCCCTGTAGCTAATAGGAACAGGATTGGATATACATCCAGATATGTGTAACTCCAGTATTCAAGCTCCTAGTCTGTATACTCTAATGCTTTGCCAGATTAGTGGTTAGAAAAAAACTAAGTAAATGGATAAAACTATCAACTGGCAGCCTTTAGACTGCAGAATTCCCTCTTAATTCTGTATGACTTCATGTTGACCCTTTCCTGGTTTTGGTACCTCAGTGTCCCTCTCTATTACTTAGACCATGGAACATTTGCATCTAATCTCACCGGAGTCAATTGAAAATTGATTGTTTTACATCCTCTTCTTTCTAGGATGAAAAGAGACCATGAATAACAAATGGAGTCTTATTATTTTCTAAAATGGAAAATCCTTACAAAATGGGAATGATGTAACAGGCATTTATTAATTTAAAAATCTCTCCTCTTCTTAGTAGATCCTGCATTTCTGCTTCTTTTCATTTTGGAAGTTAATTGATGGCTGATTTCTGAAAGTTATTTTCCTTTGCCCTGGTACTTCTAGTCACCTACCCCTATTTTTGTCTCCCTAACACCTCCCTCCCCTTTAGAGGATGTCCAGTCAACTAACTCAAAGAGGAGCTCTTTCTCTACTGTTCTTTCTCACTCCAGCAGTGACACCAACATGGTATGCAGGTAAGTTCTAGGAACTGTTGCCTATCATTTCTAGGCAGGGCAGTGCAGGGCCTAGACCCAGTCTTGGAGAAGGGAAGCATTAAACTGCAATGAAAGACACTTAAATTAAATATAGAACAGAACTATTCTCAACAATAAAGATAATTAAATATTACAACAGGCTACCACATAAGGCTTTTGAGGCAAACCAACAAGAGATATTTGTAAATAGGCTGCTGCATCATCATAAAAATGAGAAGGTTGAACAACATGGTTTTTTAGGCCATTGTCTCACTTCCTTGTGCACTTAGCTTCCTCCTCACTCCCTCATTCCCCCTCTCTCCCTCTTACCCCAGTCATTATTTATAGGATGATATTTTTATAGCCCTTTTATGCCAAACATGTTAATGACAATACAGATCATATTCGCTCAAACAGGAATTCCCCAGTTTATTCTGGTTTGTTCTTTACTTCAGAAGGGATGGAATATCCGGATTCCTGAATGTTTCATCCTTTGCCCCTGGAGGCATAGAGAGCTTAAGAGAAGAGACTCAGTGGGAAGAGGAAAAGGGAGAGGAGAAGAATTATGGAAGAATAATGAGGGGGTAGACAGAGGTTTTTCATGGGATCCAGCTAGCATTCCAAGTGCTAAGAATATTCTGTGGCCTACCATGTCTGCCTTCATCAGGGCTTAGCGGGGTTGCGGTGCGGGGGAGTAAAGGAAGGAGACAGGCCCAACCAATGGGTTTGGGAAAATATCCAGAGATGAGTAAATAACAAACTGCTTCCATCATAGCCACAGTCCTTGCAGCTAAAATTTTCCACATGCCCTTAGCTCCTGGTGGCGGCCTTTGGCAATAGCTCTGTTTGTCTGGAACTGCTGCATGAAGCTTTCAAACAAATATGCAAACTTCTTCCCCTCTTTAGCTTAGTCTGGCTTTGTAGGAGGTAAAGTACAAGAGCTGACATTAAGATGAAAAAAATTAAGTTAAGCCCTTGGCAGTGTACACACTATTTGCAGTTAAATAAGCTGTCCTCCTCAACCTCCCCAAGCTTCAATTCAAGTACATAAGGCCCAAATACAACCAAAGACCATACAACTTAGGGAGTGGAGATTAGATGGCTCAAAGCCCAATTTTGAACTCCTGTAAGAACCCTCTTGGAGTACAAAAGCCTTTACCTTTCCCAGAATAGAAGCCTGAGACATTGGAGTCTTGAGGACAGGGTGGTTTTATTTAAAAACTAAGATTCATATGAGGTTTTCAAAAGGCTGTTTACAAAAGTGGCACTCCCACTTCCCTAAGAACCACCAGGTCATCACTCCTTTGAAGGAGCCCAGGCTGTCAGGTCTTGAACAGCCCTGAAAACACATTATCCTGCCCTCCTTTGTTCGTAGGAGGTTACCTGATGAGAAACATTTGCAAATTTTCCAATAATTCTTCCCTCCATTGCTAGTTCAGGTTTCTGAGCTTGTTCCCCCCATTTGTTCATTCATTCATTTTCTAGGAATCCAGCACTGTTTTGTTCCCAGATACAGCATTGTCCTCAAATGGGAATGGCACAAGGAAAGCAGCTAAATGTGGATTCAGGACTAATCAGTAAAAGGATACAGGAATAATAAGCAGTGGTTAGAAAGGGTTAAGAATATGAATAAAGGAAACAGTCCATCAAAAGTGTCTATTGGCATACCTGTGCAGTCAGACCATATTACAAGCCAAGGATTAGTGTGGATCTGAAAATAGTCTTCACCTGTCAGTTACATTTCCATCCATACCTTTGTGAAGGGCAGTGCTTAAAGGATCTGACTGTACTATGGAAGTTGGAGGAATCCAGTAACAGAGCCCACAGCAACTGCTGATTGATCTAAAGGAGCTGAGGAATGCTGCCCAAACCTCTCTCTCCCAGAGCTGAAGAGAGACAAGCAGATAGAACATTGTGGAAAGGATGCCTCTAGTTTTTTATACCTCATCTCAATATACAAATATTTGCAAAAAGTACCCAATGCCAGGCAGAGAGGGGAAATGGAAAGACTTAAGGTAGTAAGGTGGCTTAAGCCCATTCCCATCACAAAACAAACTTGGCACCGCTGCAGCCACCTCTGCACCCTGGTGGAGACTATAATTATCTGGCTGAGTCTTCCCCTTAGCTTTCCCTTATGTTCTATAATTCTGGGATAATGTAAAATATTTTGTGGCCTTCGATCCCACACACACAGAATAAAAGAAGCTGGATTGCAAAAAAGATTTTGGATTTTTTACCCCTGCTGGACATTGTCCAAATCTCTCTCCTACTGTCATCTTTAGTGGAGTGCCTGTTTGGTATCAAGGTGGGTCAAAGAGCCTTGGGCTGGATGCCCACTCTGTTCCTTACTACCTGGGAGACTTGGACTACTCCCTTCACTCCTCTGAGTCTGTTTTCTCATTTGTACATTTGAAAACAATAAGGGTGTCGACTTCACTGAGTTGTTAGGATGACATAATGAGATAACACACGTAATGGGCTGAACACAGAGCATGTGCTGAGTGATGTTAGCAATCATTGCTGCTGCCGCCGCCCCCGCCACCACTGCCGCCACCGCTGCTGCTGTTTTCCAGCTATAGGCCTCCAATACTCCCATTTACTCTTCTGATAAGCAGAGGTTTTTTCTTTGCTGGCCATTTCTTCATAAGCTAGCTCTGGAAAACTGTGGGCACCAAATCCTTCAGGGAATCACACATATCTGGCCTCTTGTTTACAGAAGCTGTAAGGCTTCAAGACTAATACTAAATTGAAGCAGCCGACAAGAATTCTTCCCTCACAAAGAAGCCTCCCATATGGGAAAAGAGCATGACTGAGGATAAATAAAAGGAAGCCAGGAGAAGAATTGAAATGGGAAAACAGTGGAAAAATAGAGAAAAAATGAACCCTTTCTTCTGGAATGAGGGCAAACCAATGAGGACATGATTTCATATGGCTAACATTTAATTTGATGTATTCCCTTGTTCATCGAGTTGGGCTGGTTTTCCAACATCCCCCATCCTCAGTCTTTGGGGGAATGGAGGAGCTTCATCATCTAGCTTTCTGCTCCATCCTTTAGATCAGTGGGTTCTGTGCCTCTTCCTAGACAGGAGGCAGGAGCACTTGTGGTCTAAGTGTTTACACAGGCCAATGGGCTCCAGCATTAAAACCCAGTCTTGTCCTGGAAGCAGATTCTTTTCTGAATGTGAGGAATCGTCTTCTGACTCCAACACAGCTGGCTACTCTATTCCTGTGCATGCATTAGGGCTCAGGGAGGCTTCAAGAAGGTCTTCTTGAAGCTTCACTCCAGAAAGGAACAAGTTGTATTCCAATTAGTTTGTGTTCATGACTGATTTCCTGACATCTGATGGAACATATTGTTTAGTCTCCCAGGCAGCCACAGGCCTGCCTGCACCAGGGACTAGGCCACTTAACATAATGTGAGTGGACTGGGAATGTTCTCCAGCTCAGCAGCTCTCTACTGCAGTTCTTGCAGATTAGAGGAACCAGAAATTTCTCCAAAGAACTCTGCCTGCTTTTTCCCCAAAACCAGGATAAACAACTCAGGATGTGAAACTATTCTTATTTCTTCTTGCCTTTTGAACCCTCCCTCTTTACCTTGGCATGTCACCCTTAGCAAAGGCAACCAAGTGGCAAAAGGCTGGTGTTCTATGGACTAGTGGGAGCTTGAGGAATCATTTCCCTCTGAGGACTGTGACAGACTTGTCATTAGGGGAAAGACCTTACTCAGGCTCTGTTTTTTCTCCTGCCTTGGAGAACAGTCCATCCTCAGAGCTTGGTCATCAGCAGCTCTCCAATACTCAAATGTTGCAACAAGGAAATCAGTAATTTATAGTCCAGACTGGTGGGGTTGATGGGTGGTCAAGAAGTTCTATTATTCTTTCTTTCAAATGAAGGCTTCTAATGCTACCATTAATTCTTGCCCTACCCCGTGAGATCCCCCTTTATGAAGCTGAGGTGTTGAGGTTTACTCACAATAATTCTACTGCTTTATAAGGCAGAATTTGTCCCACTAAATATCCACCTGGCTTGCCACCCATGGAGTGCCATGTCCTCAAGAAGGGAACAAGTTGAATACAGGGAAAGGTGAGGAAGGACTTGAGTACAAACTCAATGTGTCATCTTGTTACTGTCTTTTTCATTCTAGGTTCAGGCTACTACCCAGATGAAAGCAACAATGAAGTATATACTGAAAAGGTCCCACAGGCCCCTGCCCTAGACTACCAAGGTAATCCTCACTGCTTCTCAGTCTCTGGAAGTGTCTTTTTTAGCCTAAGGTCTAGGTACTCCCTGAAGTGTCCTCACCCAGCTTGGTTCACATGTGCCAAAACTGAAGCTCAGGGAATCAAGGGCTGTGATTTCCAATCATGACCTTGGTTACTGACTTGCTGTTTGACCTTATCTCACTAGCACTAAGGTTGCCCATCTATTATTAATCATTACATATTGACTGAGTACCTCCTGTGTGCTTAATCCTGTGCAAGCTAAGTCTGTGGGTGAAACAAAATCTAAGATAGAGTTTTGTCCTCCTCAAGGACCTTATATTCTGCTGTGGAAGGGATGAGTAAGGGGCAGTAAAATTAACACATGCAGGACAAGTAAGTGTGAAACTATGTGGTAGCAGTAAATGCAATAAGTTAAGGAAAAGAAGTCAGGGAAGAGGTCTTGAAAGATTATATTAGACTAGGTCTTGAATGATGGGTAGGTTTTGAGAACTGAAAAGGGGAGGGGAGGACATTCAGTAAAACAGATGGCCACAGATACAGAGATAAGAACAAACCTGTCAGAGGAAGGAACTAGGAAGGAATCAGCCTGACTGGAAGAAATTGGATGTGGAGAGAGTAGTAGAAAATAAATTTGAATAAAAAGAATTAAACCAAATTAGGTAAGGCTTCATGATCTAGTGGTTATTCTAAGGAGGGGCAAGAGGACTATCTGTGAAGAATGCTGAATAGCTATTTCTGCACTAGAAGGAAAGTTAAATCAGGTGATATCAAATATCCCTTCCATTTCTAAGATTCTTTGTTTCTATGCTTTGCAAACTATGAAGAAGCATTTAGCTATTATACTGTGATTTTTAAAGAACTATCATATGTTTTTGCCCAGAAGAGTGACACGGTAAATGGTAATTTCAGTATATAAACCTCATTATTTTGTACAGAGAGTAAGGGTTCAGGAGGAGTAGATGCTTAGGAACTAATAACAATAATATTCGTTAGAGTTGTTTGATGGTAGTGGCAAAGAATTGGAGAATAAGGATGAACCCCATAGATGTCTCAAAAAAGACATGACATGATTTGCTACAAATCTGATGTACCAAAGGCTAAGAAACAAAAGAATACCTGAAAGCATCCAGTCTGAATATCTGGGAGAATTATAAGGCCATGCTCATAAAGACAAGGTTAGAAAAGACAATTGGTTTAGTGACAGTGCCCTACAGGCAGTGGGAATTGGAAAGATGGAGTCATCAGCTTAGATGGATGAGTTGTCTGAGGGAGCAGAGAGCCAAGGTCAGAGCCTAAGAAGACATCTGCAGGTACGAGTAGAAGAGGAGCCAACAAGGGAAAAAGATACAGTTAGTACTTAGCCATGTAGGAGGAGAGCAGGGTGGTATCTATATTACAGAAGTCATGGGAGAAGAAGTTTTAAGGAAGAGGAAGGAATAAGAGATCTACTATGTCAAATGTTGCAGGGACCAATTGAACATATTGCAAAAATTATATTTGGCAAGAAGTTAAATGGTAACTTTTGAGAAAATAGGTTCAATAGAGAAATGATCAGGGCTATGGGCTACTCTAAGCTCTTTTCTTGCTACCCTTTACCTATCTTCTTCTCACTCCCTAATGATTCATAACACTGCCTCTCTGTCCCAGCACCTACTAATTCCTAAACTCTCTACAGTTTGTTTCCTACTCACCCACATATCTGCATGCTGAAATGACATGACTTAAAGATTACAGTTATCTCACAAAACCCAAATTATATGACCCTTGAGCTTCAATCTCTCCTGTCTCTCAGCAGCAGTGAACACATCTCTTTCTCTTCTTAACCTCCCTTCCCTGGGCTGCATGACATTTCACTATTCTGTTCATAGCTGAAACCAAGAAGGGAGATGGGCTCTCTAGTGGTGATAAGAGAGAAAATGAGGCATGGATCTGCACTTTGGGTGACTCTGGCCTGTCTCCTGAGCACCTGGACTACATCTTCAAGTGCTGTTGAACAGTTCTACTTGGAGATATCTAAAGCTAAATATTTTCATCTTTCCTAAAAAAGGTTGTACTAGCTGACCTTCATACTTCTGATAATGGTACCATCATCCTCTTAAAAATACCTCATTGGCACCTTTAATAGCCCCCATCACTTCTAATAGCTCCCTTTTCCTCATTATCTCTCACCGATCATTCATCAAGAACTGTCATTTCTTTATTAATCCATGAGATTAATTTTATCACCTCACACATGAATAATGGCAGTTGTCTCCTAACTGGATTCTCTGATTCATGTTTCTCCTTTCTTCAAAACTAGTGGGCCACTATGATCATTTCTAACAGAATTTGGCCACAGTCTAGCTTCCCAGCCTGACAACTCATTATCTCTTCTTCCCAGATGAAATCTATGCTTCAGCAAGCTTAGTAGATCTCTGTGCCATTCTTTGACTTCTTTAGCCTGCACTGAGTCCTTCCCTGTCCATGCATTCTTTTATTCATTTATTCAATGAATATTTATCAAGCACTTACTATGTACCTTTTCTGAATTAAATGTTTATTTTCTGTACCACTTACTTGTCATTCATTATGTACTGCCTCTTCGGTTTACTTTTTTTACCCTCAACAAAATAGTTACCTGTTTAACAGAAGGAGTCACATATAGGACCCCCTCAAAGCAGTGTAAAAAGTAGATGCTCAAAAAATGTTTACTGGCTGGTTGGCATCCTGGGAGAGAAGCTGCATTTTAAGAGACTGTAAATAGGAGAATTGGACAGGAAAAAGAAACAGATGCAGAAGGTACTTTCAAGAGGTCTTGCAATCCCATGATTAATGTTTATCTGCCTCTTTGGTTATTTTAAAATCTGTATAAAGACCTTTTGAAAAACATAAGCCACCTGGCAGCTTTGGCCTTGGGGTCAAGTGTCTCCTGGTCCTCTCTGGGACTTAGTCTCAGTACATAAAACTGATTGAGTGAGGTTATCCATGTTGAGGGGGCGGGGGTGGCCAGGAAAGTAAAATCTGAGGTCTCAGTCTCCTTTGTAAAGTCTTCATGACCTCCTAATTCCAGCTCTACAACTGAAGGGTTTAAGAGACTTTCTGTAAATTGGGAATGGTGCCTCCAGATGGCAGCAGTACGTTGTTGCTTGAAGCCAGATGAGCCAGTGGCTCAAATCCAGACACTGATATAGGGAATATCATTCTCAGGGCTAAATACAGTTTCATTTGATTCTCAAAATAGCTCAATGAAACTGATTTATTATCCCCATTTTACACATCAGGAAACTAAGCTCAGGGAAGTTAAATTTAGAAAGTCACAGAGCTCAAAGGTGGCAGAGTAGGAATTTAAACCCAAATTCGTCTGACTCCAAAGCCATGCTCATTCCATCTCTTTCCAACAAAAATGTAACTCACTGTTTAAGAAAAAAATATTTTAAAAAAGAAGAGTTAACCATTAAAAACAAGATCATTGTGTTAGAAAAAATTACCCGTGTAGTTTGCTGCTATTTTCACTTATCTTGAACTTTCTTTCATTCTGTTACTCTAAGTCCTAGTTTGGAATCAGAAACCCTTCTCTGATGTCTGCCCTTGGTTCTCTTGGCTGCCACTTTCCCTGAAGATTGCTTCAGCCATGGGCAAGATGGTAACTCTACCCAGATTATCTGAAAATAATCACAGAGAAGGCTCTTTCAACCCTGTTGTCAGCACTTTGTTTCCTTTATAATCCCTGAAAATATATTATAAGGGTGAACAGCTGCACAGAGCAGAGGCCACGGGCCTGAGTTCAAGTTCCAGCTCCTCCACATTCCAGATCTTTGATCCCAAACACCCATTATGCGCCAGTGTGCTATGTATTTTGTAAATGTTATTTCATTTAAGCAGATTGCATGCTTGTAGTGATAAGGAAAGATCTCTCAAACACATTAAGTTTATAAAAATAGCATTGGTAGGAACAGTGGTCTACTCTATGTATTTAAAAAGAGGAAAAATTAGAATATATAGCAATATTTGCTCTATTAGCTTTATATTCTTAAACTATTAACAGCAGTTCTTTTTGGGGGGACAAAGTAGCAGTCAGTGTGTGAGAGAGGTGGGAAGGAGACTTTACTGTATAATTTTTTATATTTTTTGGATTTTAAACCATGTGTATATATTATCTATTAAAATATAAATGTATACTTCAAAATAGCAGCCTAACGTGTTGCAGTGCCAGATATTATTAGAAAAAAAATACAGGTTTTAGACCCAGACAAAGCTTGGGTTCAAACCCCGGCTCTGCTCCTTACTTGTAATGCGACCCTGGATAAGTTAATTCCTCATCTGCAAGATAGGAATAAATGCCACTCCTCTACCTCACAGTTCTCATAGCTGAGAGAACTATAGAAGATTATAAATGTGAAAAATGAAAATACAGAGGATGGTGCCTAGCACACAAGTAGCTACTTAGTAATGAGTAACACATTTCCTGCCAGACATTTTCACCATACAGTATTTAGCCACATTCTTAGTTTCAGTTTCCCATCAGCATTCTTTGGGTACAGTTGTTCAGCTAGTTATGAATCTCCATAAGTGTGCTATCATCTCTCCTGTATTTCTGCATCTTATCCATATCAATGGCATGAAGGCATTATGACATATTTAACTTCTACATAGTGTACCCACCATCTCTCCTGCTCTACCAGTCTGGTGATTGTACCCAAAAGGGAAAGAAGGTCAGTCTTGAATGACTTGTTCTTGAGGATACCTGGAGCAAAGCACTTCTCTTTCTAACTGCTCATAAACCTGTTCAAATATTCTAGAATACTGTGCTATCAGTGCTGTCAGTCTCATCAGTCTATAGTCCCCAAAGACTACCTTCTTCTTCCTTATGGAGATCTAATTTATAGCATGGTGACTATAATTAACAATGCTGTTTTGTATATTTGAAATTTGCTAAGAGAGTAGATCTTAAATGTTCTCACTACAAAAAAAAAAAAGATAACTTGTATAGGTGATAGGTTTGCTAATTAACTTGATTGTGGCAATCATTTCACAATGTATACATATATTAAAACATCACATTTTATACCTTAAATATATACAGTTTTGTTTGTCCATTACACTTCAATAAATCTGAGGGGGAGAAAAAATTTGAATAGGGTTTTGCTCTTATTCAGCCTCCCAATGTTTTCTTTATACCAGGGTTCCTCTTGGCCAGCAAATTTGAACTTTACAATAGCTAGGCCCTCTCTTACTGTCTCAGCATTTATCCTGAGCTCTATATTTCCCTTTATTTTGCTTGCTTGTGCAATCCATTCCAAACTGAATGTGCGTTTTCCTTGGCGGAATGTTGGAGAGAAATAGGAAAGGAGTGATTGTTGAGGTCTGAGTCTCTTATATAGCCTTCATGATATGCGTTGTGACCACATAATCAACAGCTCTGCAACTGTAGTGCTTAGGAGATTTTATGTAATTTGGAGATGGTGTCTCCAGATGGCAGCTATGTGTCACAGCCACAGGCTCAAAACTAACAATGAAGCCACAAGTCTGTTGTTGCTTGAAGGATAGTTTTCTCATTGTCATCTGTCTTTATTCTTCACCTGCCTTCAAGCAGAGGCTCTAGCCTTTCTTTCTTCCTTTAACTCCTGATATGCTTTTCTCAAAGCCCCCTATCTTTGTCCCTGAGGATTTGGGAATCTAATAAGCTTATATGGAGTTTTAGCCTTCCTGACTGCAGATTAACAGATCTGTGTTATCCTGTGTATGCATTCTTGGGCCTGTGGCCCTATGCCTGTTTATATGTGTCCCTTTAAAACCTGAACCTACTAAAGAGTCATTTAAATTATGTAGACCAGTGGTCCCCAAACTTTTTGGCATCAGGGACTGGTGCTCTTAGGAGAATCTAATGCCTGATGATCTGAGGTGAAGCTGAGGCAGTGATGCTAGCGCTGGGGAGTGGCTGCAAATATAGTTGAAGCTTTACTCGCTCACCTCCTACTGTTCAGCTTGGTTCCCAACAGGCCATGGACTGATATCAGTCTGCAGCATGGGGGTTGGGGACCCCTAGTGTAGATAATATGGCGACTTTATGATGCTTTTATGATTTAATGGCTGTATTACCTTTTGTGCTAAGATCTGAACTGGGATCAAACTTTCATTCCTAAGCATGCTTTTGATATTGCATTCCCTCCCTCTCTCAGCATCCATCTTAGTGTTATTTTTTAAAATTATTTTAAATTTACCTACTGTAAAATGCATTCTTTTTGGTGTACAGTTCTATGAGTTTTGACAAATGCATAGAGTCAGGTAATCACCACCACAGTATCAAATAATTCCATAACCTCAAGAACTTGCCCAGGGCTTCTGCTTTGAAGTTCTCTCTCACTCTCGCTCTCGCTCTTGCTCTCACTCTCTTGCTCTTGCTCTCTCTTCCCCGATATATGGCAACCACCAATCTGTCTCTATACTTTTACCTTACCCAGAATATTATATAAATGGAATCCTACAATATGCAAACTTTTGAATCTAGCTTCTTTTACTTCACAAACTGCATTGGAGATTCATCCATGTTGTTATACATACCACCACTTCCTTTCTTTTCTTTTTTTTTTGTATGGATAAACCACAGTTAGTTTGACCACTCACCCACAGTTGTTTTCAGCTTTTGCAATTAAGAATAGATACTTTAAACATTTGCGTACTGGATTTTGTATGAGCACAGGTTTTCATTTCACTTGGGTAAATACCTAAAGTGGGATTGCATAATCATATGGCAAGTGTATATTTACTTTTATAAGAAACTACCAAAATATTTTCCAAAGTGGATGCATCATATATAAGAGTTCCAGTTTTTCTACATCCTTACCAAGACTTGGTATTGTCATATTCTTAAGTTTAGACATCCTAATGGCTATATAATGGTATCTTGTGATTTTAATTTGCATTTCTCTAATGACTGATACTGAACATTTTTGCATGTGCTTATTTGCCATCAGTATATCCAATGCCATGTTTGTTCATATATTTTGTCCATGTGCTAACTGGATTGTTGGCATTTTACTGTTGAGTATTGAGAGTTCTTTATATATTCTACATACTAGTTACTTGTTGGATATGTGGTTTGCAATTATTTTCTCCAAGTCTATCATTTGTCTTCCATCTATTAACAGTGCTTTTTACATAACAAAAGTTTTTAATTTTGACAGGGTTCAATTTCTTGATTTATTTTTCTTTTATGAATTGTGCTTTTGGTGTCATGTCTAAGAACTCTTAGCTCTAGATCTCAGATATTTTCTTATTTTTTCTGTTGTTTTTTTCTAAAATTTTTAAATTTAACTTTTTACATTTAAATCCATGATCCATTTTGAGTAATTTTTTGTATAAGATGCGAAACGTAGGTCAAGGTTCTTTTTTTTTTCCTTTCTTTCCCCCCCCCCTTTTTTTTTTCTATTTTCTTTCTTTCTTCCTTTCTTCCTTCCTTCCTTCCTTCCTCCCTCCCTCCCTCCCTTCTCTCTCTCTCTCTCTCTCTCTCTCTCTCTCTCTCTCTCTCTCTCTCTCTCTCTCTCTCCTATGAAAGTCCAATTACTCCAGCACCATTTGTTTGAAAGGCTATCTTTCCCCCACTGACTTGCTTTTGCACCTTGGTCAAAAATTATTTTGACATATGTGTGTGGGCCCATTTCTGGGCTCTTTATTCTGTTCCATTGATCTATATGTCTGTCATTTCATCAGTACCACACTATGTCTTGATTACTATACTTCTAGCTTATTTTCTTCTATTGCTACAGTCCCCCGATGGTGTTATACATTAAATATCCAAGATGGAGAAGCCACATGCTACTCACCCAGGGGAGGAAATTATCACAGCAGCCTGGGCACTCGTTGTGAGCTCTCCTGTGACTGGGGTTTTCGACTGATTGGACGAAGGTCTGTGCAATGCCTGCCAAGCCGCCGCTGGTCTGGAACTGCCTACTGCAGGCGTAAGTGGTGTATGTGCAGATGCTGACATGTGTATGCAAAAGAGGCCACCCAGCCACTGAGAGTATAGACTTAGAGCTGTTACTGTGCCCTCTGTCAAATGCAAATTGAGAATTTTCCACAGACATCCCACAGGGCCTTTTCCCATCCTAGCGTTCTAGTTTATTTTCTCTCCCTGAGGCTATTGTCCAAATAACATTGGCATTTAAGTAGCAACCAGGCCTTCTGGCTCAGGAGGCCCAGGAGTGCATATAAAGCTTAGGCCTGACATGGACCTGGGCCTTCCTCTGCTCTCGAGGATGTGTGGTCTCAAACTCTTTACCATTTGTGGCAAACTGCTATTCTTCCTGACCTAAAGCCTTAGAAGGCCTTGGTAGTGAAGCTATGAGACATTTACTATTCTTCATTTTCTTTGGAGAGTCAGAAGGTATCCTTAGGCTGGAATGTGAGATGCTAATACATGCACATTCCAAATCACGTCCCCCTCAACTCCCAAATCCTTGACTCTAATTCAAGCTTTACAGCCTATTCTTTTTCAGCAGCAGAGTTTTGTCTGTTCATATGTCTAATCACTGAATGTCATTTATAGGACAGCCATATATGCAAGGCCCTGTAATGGTAATTTCAGGAGCTTACTGAATTCCTCAATTACCCCCAGGCACCTTATACACTAATGGGATAGAAACATAAATGTGTTCATGTGAATGCAATGTGACCAGACACAGAGCATTGAGCATTCAGAGAGAAATTGGATTGGTCAGAGAAGGTGCCATGGAAGAGAGCAGAAGCTTCATAACCAGAAAAAAGGAAGCCACCACGCCCCTCTAGGTGACTGTAATTAATTTGTTTTAAGACTTAGACCCCATTTTTTCCAAAATTAATTTGAATTGGTTTCACAAAATTAAATAAATCTACAAATGAACATAAAACCAGTTAAAAGAATTGAGACATACACATTTCCAGGTGCCTAAAATGAGTTAATTACTATATTTGAACACAGAATCCAGCTTTGTCCTTCCTCATAAGAGACAAGAGGGCAAACACTTTGAATGTATCATTTTCACTGTCAGATAATACTAAGAAAACAAATCCATCTGAAAAGACAAAACTTTTTTCTCAGCCCTGATTTCAAGGAGGTGATTTTTGCATAAAGAATACTGAAAACATAAAAGGCAATAATCTTCAAGTCTGGTTTGACCAAAAAGCAAAACGAACATAGCTTATAGGGTCTTTATTCAAAGCTCCAATAATTGAACTTATGCAGGGTTAGAACTTAGACAACCTAAAGGAACATATGGCTCACCCACTCCTATTAAACATCAGGTATCTCGAACTGGACTTTGGCAAACACCAGCTCACAATGAACTCATGGTGGCAAGCTCAGTGGCATCACCTCCAGATAGTCCCACAAGTCAAGCCACTGAGCTTGCCACTTCGTTCTCTCTTAGAGATGAGATGCCACGCATTGCCATTCATCACGAGTGGCACCTACACCTGCACAAATGGGGTGCTTCTTGACTCCCGCTGTGACTACAGATGTTCCAGTGGCTACCACCTGGAAGGTGACCACAGCAGAATCTGCATGAATGATGGGCGATGGAGTGGAAGTGAGCCTGTATGTGTAGGTAAATGCTGGTTGCTCCCAGATGTCCTACTGCAAAGAGCCACCCTGGTATTATGTTCACAAAGGATGTGGAATTCTCACCACAGAAAGCATTCTTGCTTTGAGGGTGGCACTCTGGAGCACATGCTTAATGAAGTGATCACTTCCCCTGAAGCTGAGCTTTTCCCCCCAGTTCCATTGAGCATCTTGAATGGAGGGTACTTTTACCTACCAGTGGCATGTTATTGCTTCTTTGAGTTCCCCCCAAGGAAGGCAGTAGGCCCACAAGTTGGCACCTGATTTCTAACCTTGGCAGACATAGATCCTCCCAAGATCCGTTGTCCCCACTCACGTGAGAAGATGGCAGAGCCAGAGAAACTGACTGCTCAGGTTTACTGGGACCCACCTTTGGTGAAAGATTCTGCTGATGGTACCATCACCAGGTGAGTAATGGATGCCCCTAAGCCCTCTCAAGAGCTTTCTGCAGGATCTTAGGCAGCCCACACTGACCTGCATAGGCTGAGGTTGTAGTGATAATGACCCAGAACCAGATCCTAAAGGTCTCTTTCCTCAGTGTTTCTTTCATTCTGTCCCATGCAGGGTAACACTTCGGGGCCCTGAGCCTGGCTCTCACTTTCCTGAAGGAGACCATGTGATTCGCTACACTGCCTATGACCGAGCCTACAACCAGGCCAGCTGCAAGTTCATTGTGAAAGTACAAGGTCAGAAAGAAGTCTTCCATTTCCACATTGCTCATTATTCCTGCTCTATTCTGACTTTCTAGATTCCCATCACAACCCTCTCCTCTTGATGCTTAAAAAAGACACCTTTTTTAGATTGGGAAAGGAATAAACAAGTTCACCAGAGTCATTCAGGAAGCCTACATGACACATGCATACATGTTCCAGAAAACCTGACAAAATATTCTGCTAAATTGAGATAAACTTCACCAAGATACTCTGCACTTATTTCTTTTCTTGGCCTTTCAGTTATCAAATCTAATCAGACTTCATTCTCAGGCTTTCCCATTTGCTGAAATTGGTGGTGTTGCCTGCCTGATTCTTCCTCTTTGGTTTGTGGTGTACTGTTTTGTTTTGATTTTTCCATTATAAAACTAGTTCATGCTCATTTTTAATACTTGGTAAATAATAAATATACAAAATAAATCTATTATCATATCATTCAAAGGCAATTGTTAATTTTGTGGTGTTTTCTTTCCAGTCTTTTATGTACACATACTTAAAAATACATATAACTAAGATCATACTGTACATCTAATCTTAAATAATCCTTTAACTTTTCATTATAATACAAGTAATTTCTCCATGTCCTTTAAAAATTCTTCAGAAATATTTTAATGAGAGTAGAATAAGCTACCTCTAAGAATGTATTAAAATTTTCTGGACACTTCTCCAACTGATAGATGTTTAAATCTGCTCTGATTTATTTTTTATATTAAAAGTAATTTTGTTATACAACTGAAATTGATATATTATTGTATGCCAATTATTGTTTAAAAAACTCATTGAATTATACAGTATAAATACAAGCAACTAATTATCTATTATATTTCACTAAAGACAAAAAAGGTAATTTTGGAAGGCAGTCATCTTTATGCAGCATGTCCACAAAGTCTGAAAACAAAAATGGCAATATTTATTTTACAGATTAATAAAGTCTTTTGATGACAATCTGTATACTCAGCTTTGCCTCCAGATATATGAATGCCTTTGTCTACATTTCAGATTTAATTCCTTAGGTAAGGGAAATTCTGGCTCTATCTCTGGCCATTGGGAAT
The DNA here is from genome assembly GCA_030015415.1 of Cynopterus sphinx. Taxonomy (NCBI): domain Eukaryota; kingdom Metazoa; phylum Chordata; class Mammalia; order Chiroptera; family Pteropodidae; genus Cynopterus; species Cynopterus sphinx. The sequence continues at coordinate 54,947,367 of CM057388.1, forward strand.
ACAGAAAAGGTCATTTTTCTGATCATTTTAGATTTCCTGATCTAGAAAACCCAGCACAGTTACCCTCTTAGCTTTTTTTCCTAAAAAAGGCTACCATAGCCCCTAACTTGAGCTCCACCCTGACAGTAAGACGCTGCCCAACTCTGAAACCACCACAGCATGGCTACCTCACCTGCACCTCAGCGGGGGACAACTATGGTGCTACCTGTGAATATCACTGTGATGGAGGTTATGAGCGCCAAGGGACCCCCTCCCGGGTCTGTCAGTCTAGCCGCCAGTGGTCAGGATCACCACCCATCTGTGCTCGTGAGTGAAACCAGGGAATGGTGACAGTGAACATATTGATCAGGGATACTCTGGAGTATCTCCCAATGTGTGTGGCACAGGAGTACAATAGCAACATGTATAATGTGGGAATGGGGGTGGGTTGATCTGAGATGTGTTTAAGGGCCAATGTTTACCTTCAGAATATTCCAAAACAAAGGGCTTAAAATCCTCAAGTGTCATTTCAGGATTTCCTCCAAGGAAATGGGGGAAAAAAAAGGTTAACCTAAAAGACTGGAATGCCACAAGATGTTGTTACCCATGCTGGGATGAAGGAGGAGGCTATACTCTTCACTGGCCATCTGCTTCTGCCCTAGCTATAAAGATTAATGTTAATGTCAACTCAGCTGCTGGCCTTCTGGATCAGTTTTACGAGAAACAGCGACTCCTCATCATCTCAGCTCCTGATCCTTCCAACAGATATTATAAAATGCAGATCTCTATGCTACAGGTGAGACACACTTCCCTAATTAGGTCTTAGGTCCTTTACATGGCCCCTAACCCCGCCCCCCCCCCCCCGCAAATCTTCTAAATCAGAGTTGCTCTTTCTGCAGCACAAACTCTACTTCCTCAAACTTTTTGTGGACATTTGATCAGTTTTACTATAGATACATTTAGAACATTTAAAAAACTACTTTGTTTTTACTAAAAAGGCAGTGAGGCCATTGGAATGGTGAGTGTGACTTGCAGGGGGCTTGGTGAAGGATGGGAAGGGAGTGTGACAGAGCACTATAGAGAGACTTGTAAGACATGTATGATTAAATGTAAATGTTGGGAATAAATTACGTTTATATTTTCAAGTAATAATAGCAGTAACAAACATTTAGATGGTAAGTGCTATATAGGTACCGGCTATATAAGTCTGTGCTTTATACATATTCATGTAATTCTCACAACAACGTTTAAGACGCAAGTACTATTACATTCCTATTTTAAAGGCAATAAACTGAGGCATAGAGAGGTTAAAGATTTGCCCAAGATCACTAGCTAGTAAGTGGCTGAGCCAGGACTGAATCCAGGCAGTCTGACTCATGGATCTGTGCTCTAAACCCTTACTAGTAGCAGAAGAGAAGGAAAAGTGTTATGATGTTTCAAATTAAAATGGAGGAGTTGCATGATGATTTTTAACGTACTGTGAAATAGCTAGCCAAAGCCACTTGAGGGAGAAGGAGAGGTGGATAGGACAGAACAGATTTGGCCATTTGGACTTTTAAAAAGAATAGACCAGTAGTTACCAAAGAGTAGGGCATTGGGGGGAGGTAAATGGAGTTAAAGGGGTCAAATATGTGGTGACAGAAATAAATCTAACTATGAGAGGTGAACACACATTACAATACACACACACACACACATATACACACACACACATACATATACATATACACCTTACTGTTGAATTGTATATTTGAAACTTACTGGATTTTATTAACCAATGCCATCATAATAATAATAATTTTATAAAAAAAGGAATATACTAGGTTATTGGAAAGAACTCAGAATATGATGACAAGACTAAGAGAACCAGCACTGAAGAGCTGGAAATGGGGCTGGATACCCTAGTAAAAGAAGAAGCTATTTAGGGGGTTTCTAAAGGATAAATATTTACAAGTTGCCAAGTCAATACTCAGAGGCCCATGATGGAAGCAGCTTTATCAAAAGGATGACACTGGGTATCTAGACCAAAAAGGACCTAGTTCCTCCAGGAATCCAAAACAGGCAGACAAAGGAAATACCTCAGCTTCAACAGGAATTATGAACAATAACAGGAACCAGCCTGTGAGGACAGTGACTCTGAAGGTCTAGACTAGAAGAGTAGCCCCAAAGTTCAGACAACAAAGGATAGAGTATTCACTGCAGCTTTAAACCTTCCCCAGGTCACTGGCTAAGAGGGGATCTTTGGGACAAGGCAGGACAAAGAGCCAGAGTAGGGTTAGAGGGTATTAGAAAAGCAATGAAGGGTAATGAAAAGAGCACTAGTACTATTTTGGAGAAATCCTAGAAACCAAGAGAAGGCCTGGTAGTGTAGCCCAGTGGTAAGGAGTACACACTTAGGAAGGCAGCAACAGCTATAAGTTAAAATCTTGGCTCAGCCTCTTATTGTCATGCAAATATGGGCAAGTTACTTTTTCCTCTACAGAATAAGAATGATACCATTTATCTTTTTAGGGGTGTTGTGAGGATTAAAGTAGATTATGACTACAAAACATTAGGTATGTATATTCAGTAAACAATAGTCATTATTATCATATCACAATTAGCTATCCATTAAGAATCTATGTAGCTTCTAGTTGTAATATAAATAAGTCATAGGGATATAATGTATAGCAGGGTGACTATGGTTAATAATACTGTAATGTATATTTGAAAATTGCTAAGAAAATTTCTCATCACAAGAAAAAAATCTATAACTGTCTGATGATGGATGTGAACTAGACTTATTTTGGTAACCATTTCACATTATATATACAAATATCAAATCATTATGTTGTATACCTGAAATCATTATATGTCAACTATATCTCAATTTAAAAAACTAAGAATCTACATGGTTTAAAAATCTATGTAAAACTAAGCAAGGAGAGATTATGTTCCTATAACTCATCAATTACATTTCTCTTTTCTATCCCACATTGTGTAACCAGTTTCATACACTTCATTAGAAAAAAGTAAACACTGTTAGGGCAAGTACTTCAGGAATGATAGAGAGGAGAGGTTGTAGACACCATCATATACTGTCTGGGGAGAAGACCCTCCTTTTCTTCACTGCCTCAATGTGGTCCCAAGAAAAATCACCTAAGTAACCTTAGGTTTGAATCTGAGAGCCTATTCCATAAAACCTTTTTTCTCCCTTCCCAGCATTCCACCTGTGGACTGGACCTGAGGCATGTGACCATCATTGAGCTGGTGGGGCAGCCACCTCAGGAGGTGGGCCGTATCCGGGAGCAACAACTATCAGCCAAAATCATCGAGGAGCTCAGGTACAGGGAAGGGGTACTCAGAAATCCTAGGCAGGATACTGGCAACATTGAGGGTTGTAGGAGAATCAGCTACACTACTCTTAGATGCATTAGGTGAGATCAGAGAGTGGCAGGAGGACATCAGAATTGTGTTGAGGAGCTTAAAATACAGATGACCAGGCCCCACCCCAAACTACCTCGGGAGTGTGCTTTTTTTATAAGGCACTTCAGGTGACTCTGAAGCACAGCCAGGGCTGAGACACAGACCCAAACAAGATTCAGATAAGCCTCTGATCATGTTGCTAATGGCTTCAGCTCTTTGCCTTCAGTCTCCAAAGGAGGAAAAGGCATCTTTAGGCACTGAAATCTGAATCACACCCATCTGCCACTAGGAGAAGAGCAGACAGGTGGTAGAAGTTGACTTTTTCATTATCTATCCATTATCACCTTTCCTAAGCCTCCACATATAACTCAGAGTCATCACTGTTCTCTGTTCTAAAAACAATACCTGCCTCTAGGCCTCACTCTCAGTAGGGTCAGAAAGATTCAGTCCCAGGTCGGGGAAAGACTGGGAAACACTCAGAGGAAGGAGACTATAGACTTGCAGCTATAAATGAGTTGACTAGGTGATACTGATCAACTTCAGGGCTGCCATTTAAGGTTGTGCAGGTTATGCCCAGATCATCTCTAGAAAATACTAGTCACATCATAGTGCATGTGATTGGTGTTCCCTAGAGTTATTCTGTGCAGTCCACATAGCTATATGTTGTAGCCTGGCTTACAAGGGCCTGTGAAGGAAGTGCAGCCCAGTAATAATGAAGCTTCTCCATCTGTGGAGAGAAAGAGACAGCTTAGCAGAGCTAGACATATAAGGGCAGCAAAACTAAGGTCTGAGGAGAGAAAAACAAAGGGGCTTGAGATAGGTAGTGGAGGGAATGAAGACAAAGGATCTGGTGAGGGAAAGAATTAGTCCATCAATGGAGCTGTGAAAGGTCAAAGGGAAGTAGAACCTGGTGAGATGGAGCCCAGACAAGATCTCACACCTGCCTGCGCCCCTCTCTCTAGGCAATTCCAACGCCTCACTCATTCCTACTTCAACATGGTGCTGATTGACAAGCAGGGAATTGACCGGGAACGCTACATGGAACCTATCACCCCTGAGGAAATCTTCACATTCATTGATGACTATCTACTGAGCAGCAAGGAGCTGACCCAGCACTGGGAGCAGAGGGATATATGCGAGTGAACTTGAGCCCGGGCATAATTATGGTTAAAGAAGCTCCCCTAGTAAGCTAAAACTGGGGCCTAATAAAAGGAAGAAATTGTTTCCCATAGGTCTAGGGAGAGGAATCTGAGGTGGGTAAGGTTCACCAATCCTGGGACATTTCCAGGCACCTTTTTAGGGTTGTGTAATAATTTCCCTAAGCAAGTCTCTGATTTAGGTAGCACTGGAGGATAAGCCCTGGGCAGTGGTTGAAGAGTAGGTCTTCCTTTCCTAATTTGTGCCTCTGTTCAGCTCTCTGAAATCTTCCAGATAAGTAAATCCTAAATTTATTCACTAACTGCCTATGTTTTAAATGGTTTCTCTATCCTGTGGTGACAACAGAGAGTAGTATCACCAAAGCAGACAACCTTGACACTTAGCATGAGTAACTGGATTTTCCTCATAGGTTAACTGTATCATTGGAAGTGGGAGAAGATTCAAAAAAATTCTTGGATTTGTTTGTCATCCTCTTTCTAAAAGGGATTAGACTACAAATGTTATGTTAAGCATTACTTCATCTAAGAGGTAGGAGAACACTGCAATGAGAGGGAGCTTGGGAAGAAAAATCAGGAGAGTAGAATGTTTTCTCCTGCCTCCCCCAACTGGTTCATGGACAACCATGTCTTCTTACTGAACCTTCAGTTCCAAAGAGAAAGGGAGACAATGCTGTCTCTTCCTCAGAGGAGATCCCAGCTTGTGATCTAGGAAACATCAAAAGCACCACTGCAAGCCTCTGTAAAACTAAATAGTGGAGAAGGAAGATTCATCTTCATGTTTTAACTTCATCAGATAATCACTTTGAAGAGATGAGCACAGAGTATGTGGCAGCTACAGCAGCACAAAGTCAAGCCTTAAGAGCCAGGCCTGAAAGGAAATTTGAGAGTAGGCTAAATGGGGCCACGTTCAAATCCATGCTAATGGCTTGAGCCACACTCAACGATGTGTCAGTGTTTGGAAGAAAAATATTCTTCCCCGTGCTGCTGGGAACTTTCTGTTCTACACTAAGAGAACCCAGTGTCATGGTTAAGACCCAGCAGTCTTTCTCCCTTAACTCTATCCAGACGGTCATCAGCGGAAAATTAGAGGGGAGACGGAAATCAGCTGGGTGGAGAGGCAGAGCTAATAATGTTCATGCACTCACTATATGCTAGGTGCCATTGTAAACATTCTATTGATTGACTGAAATCTTCATAAGAACTTTATAAGGTAGGTACTATTATTAGTCTCATTTTTCAAGTGAGGGAACTGGAGCACAGAAAGGTTAATAAACTTGCCTAAGACTACAGCTAGAAAGTGTCAGAGTTGGGATTTAAATACCAGCACTCTGGCTCCAGAGTCACTGTTCTTAAACATTACGTATACTGCTTCTATTTATTTCTCTACTTTTCATTTAAAGATAGCTGACAGCTCCAAGCAAGGAGAAAGGTTTCATCTTCTATATATAATCCTAGCCAAACACAAGACTCAGAGTGGGCTCAGGAGGAAAGAGGGAAATGAAAAGCTCTCAACCCAAGAAAATTCACTCTCCAAAGCACAGTGATAGAACATAAATCATAAGCCCAGAACATACAATGGTAGTAATGTGTCAGAAGCTGTTTCCATGGGGGGTGGGCAGGAATAGTAGAAATATTTTTAAAATGCAAAGTCTAAAATTCAGCAGGAATGGGGCATGGAGGTAATGACCAAACTTGGAACAAAAAGGTCTCTTTCTCTCTTTCCTCCGGGGTCATACAGGAGTTGTGAAAGACAGGAGGCAAGTTATGGGTAAAAAGTAAAATGCAGTGAATTAATGTGGGAAGTCTCTGAGCAGGCAGGGTCTGTGGCTCCAAAGGCAAAGATTGCGCATGAGGCAAGATGAATGCCCTTCCTTGTCTTTATCATTAACATGCCAAGTGGCAAGCCAGGGCATGTGAGTAGATCAAAGGCCCAATGATAACACGAGGAGGCCCAATGATAACTCAAGGAGACCCACTGCCTCCTAAACAGAGATTCCACCTGGGCCTGACTCTCACATATAAATGCTCCTCTAACTTAAAAAAAAAAATTGCAAGCTTTTGTTTTGTTTCATTTTATTGAGTAGTCAAAGCAAATCAATCTTGCTTTCTTTAGGTAAATTTTAAATGTAGCCTCCTTTGAATTATAATTGAAAAAATATCGACTCCTTAAGTAGGGGAAGGAGACAGCAGCAGGATCAGGCCCACTGCCAGACCCAAAGGGGCTAGCCCAACCCCAACCCAGTACATGTCTCTGTTTCTGTTTTCTCTGTGTCCCTCTTTGCACCTCCAGTCCCGAGCTAGTCAGGCTAGATAACTTCCAAAGCACTCTGATTGTCCTGCTTTGTAAACTAAACTTATTTCTTTGGGATATTTTAGAAGAGGAGTCATCCCTTTCTTAGTATCTTTGCCCATAACAAACATATCACTCTCGCAGGAGGTGGCATAGTACTGTAGAGTCAGACCTTGATTCAAATTCCAACTGTTGTGTAATAGTGGCCTTGATTTTCCTCATCTGTAAAAAGGGAAATTTTCCGACTTTATAAGTGCTTGGAGAAATTAAGGCAATAATATATAAAGTGCCTAGTGTAAAGCCTTGTACACAGAAGGCATTAATTGTGTATTAATACCCTTTTGCAAAAGAGATCAATAATCACTTAGGCTCTACCTAGAAACCCGGAGCCTTATTTCTGAGATGAGTTACTTAGCATCTGTGTTATTATCTCTCCAAACTAAATAATGGTAGTAGGAGTGAAGGAAGAAGGCTCTAACTCCTAGAGAAGTTGGAGGATTCAGAAAGAAATATTTATTGCTGGGATCGTCTTCCCCATGCACATCACTCTCCTTCTTCCAGCACATGGGGGTGACAGGAGCACAAAGCTAAAGGAAAAGTTCTCTTAGTACTTGAGAGAGAGAGAGAAAGAAAAGTGGTGTCATTTTTAAGATGGCCTTTTAGTTCTTTCTCTAGATACCAAACACAAAGGTCAATGGTCAGATCTGGGCAGAGGTCTGGGGCAGCAGTGTGGAGCAAGGGTAATTTTTTTTTTCGAGTCAGCAAAGGATGGTTATGGAAGGATGTTTTTCACTTTGGTTCTTATCCTTCAAGCTATGTGAAAAGCAAGAGTAAGTCAAACATCGGAGACAAAAGCATCTATAGAACTAAAAAAATGCAAACACTTGACAAGTGAGAACACTTTATTAAAGAACACATACATTTCAAGGGGTGGAGAACAAAGGAGTAAGCTACAGCCTAGGATACCAAGTTATGCCTTCCATTACAACACCAATCCACACCCAATAAACCTTTTAAAAACACCTCTCCATTTAGTTCACACATATAATAGAAACCACCTTAGCTGCCTTCAATCTAGGGGCCTTCTAGGAGAGTCAGACAGAAGCGGACTGGCCTGAAAGGGCTTTCTTCTCTGGTAGAGACTTCTTTTGTAAATGACTTTGTGTAGATATACTTGGAAGAATAAAAAAAAGTTTTGAATAGTGAGTTTCAGAAAATGGAACTTAGATCACCAGACTCTTCTTAGAAAGGTCTTGCTCACCACACCCATGTTACACTAGGTTAAGTTTAGGAAACAACAGAAAAAAATAAGAACTGAACCCACTTCAAGAAGGAAGCCAGAGTAACTGGGAGATTCTCTGAACACACATTCTCCTGGAGCACTAACAGTGCCCAACCTGGAAAAAATACTGGAGAAGTTTAGATAGTACTTGGCTATTCTGGCTGGTATGATGGCATGTAGACCATATTCTGTGTGGTAACACATGGTGGACACAACAGCTAAGAATGATGTGGGACATGATGTTCAGAATTAAGATGTCTTGCCTTTCATTAGAGAAATGAAGATCACTCCAACAACTTTTCTATCAGTTTAAATACAAAAGATTTAACACAGACTGGAAGATACCTGATCATCTGTCACTCTGATCCTGTAGGATCACTGAGAAGCACTTGTTGGGCATGTCCATGACTCAGTCAAAAGATCATAATTTAAAGTGCTTTTTTAAAGCAGTTCCATTATAAGTTCTAGTGAAGGTATCTAGAACCAGAAGGGAGTGAAAATTTTTCTTAGTATTTCAAAGAAAACCATTAGTCCTAACCAAGGTGGAAACTGCTTAAAAGCAAGAGAAGTTAAAAGCCAAGTTCTAGTAATTTATCAAGGTAGAAAATGAGTTAAAACATATAATAGAGAGGAAGGAGAGGACCTATTCACCTCTCTCCCATCTTCTCCTGTCTTTAGTAATCCAACCCTGCTTCCCAGAGCATTGGCCTCAGACCTGAAGCACCTTGAAACATAGATTGGTACTAATGCCAGAGATAGGGCTTCCTGGGGAGGTAGGAACAAGAATAAGAAGACAGGAGATAAAATGCTATCTTAAAAGATTTTATAAATTAATTAAACCTCAAAAGATATAAGAAACAATGGACTCTGAAAGTACTAGATTATGCACAATAAAAGCATTTTGAAGTGACCCTTATTCTCGAGCCTGCTTTCTGATGGGAAACCAGTCTGCATCACTCTAGTATAATGAGAGTTATAGAAATACATTTGTACACACACATACATAACACATATTAAATTATAAATCTGTGCTCTTGGTTTCTTCACTTCCTCTGACTTTCCCTGGCCAGGACTCGTCCTGCAGAACAGGGTGGGTACTCAAAACCCAGCTTCTGCTTGGCCATTGAAGAACGGAGCTGCAGAGTTCCTTCTGCCCAAGACCCTGGGTACCGTCGCATCTTCTGCCACAGGCTCACTTCTTCCCCAGTCGAGTCCATCCAGTCCACCACTTCCCCATTACTGATTCCTGAAGAGAAATACCAGAAAAGGCTTAAAATGGACCTCACTCTTCAGTCCACCAGTGATGATTGGTTGTATAGCAAGGGTAGCCACCCCAAAAAAAAGTATGCTATGAAGATGGGCTTATGGTGGTAGCAGTCTGGGAACTGTTCCTTGATAGTCCTACACAGCTATTTCTGTGCTCCTGAGACTCTATGAAGAGACTACAGGTTGATGAAATGGGACTCCAAATAGCACATAATAGCTAGAGATCTCTTATTCTGAGGTTGGTTTGGAGCTCTGGTACCTGACACCTCATGCCAGAGCTATAGACCTTCTGTTATTGACAACTTGACTTATTTTTTTTTAATGAAGACACTGAACACCTTTTTCTCTAGCTGTAGACTCTAGGCCTGATGCTAGGATTGTATGTGGCCTCATTCCTATTCTCTTATACATTTATTCATTCAAGAAACATTTCTTGAGTACCTACTGTATGTCAGTACTCTTCTAGGCTCCGGATATACAGTGGTGAACAAAACAGAAAAAGTACTGCCTGAAGGCAGTCTACATTTGAATAGAGAAGACAGAGAATATACAAGTAGATAAAGTAGATAAGCAAGAGAATTTCAGATAGTGAGGTAAATGTCATGAAGTTAATAAACAACGTGATTTGTAGTGCCTAGATCAGGGCACCTTTAGATGGAGTTGTCTGAGGGCCTCTCCAAGGAGACATTTGAGTCAAGATATGAAGGATAGGAAGAAATCAGCCTTTCCAGACAGAGGAAATATTAATTGCTTAAGTTATGAAGTAGGAATAACCTTGGTATACTTGGAGAACATAAAGTTATTGTGGTTGGAGCATAGTGAGCAAGGAGGAGAGCAATACAGGATGATCATAAAGGAACAGAGAAGGTCTAGATCATATAGAGCCATTGGCATGCTGAGAACTTTGGATTATTTTCTAAGTATGAAGTGTTTAAAGCAGGAAATTGACATTAACTAGATTACATTGTAAAAACATCATCCTAGATGATTTTGTTAAATGCTTTGTATGAGTTTTTAATATATACAAGTATTATTTAAGGCCACATGAATGCAGAGACTATAGAGAAAAAAGTATGCATTGAGAAATACCAACATTTACAAAGTTTAAGTATAGAATTAGGAACCCACAAAGAAAATTGAGAAGGTGAACAGTGAGTTAAAAGGGAATCAACAGTGGTGTGTCAAAAAAAGCTAAGTATTTCAAGAAAAAAGGAAGTGATCAGCTATGTTAAAAAGCACTGAAAATTCTCACAAGATGAAAACAAAAATTTGGCACAAGTAGTTGCTCAGTGGAGTGGTGAGACAGAAGCCTGATCACAGTGGATTGAGAACTAAAAGAGGTGAAGAAGTGGAAACAATGCTTTTTTAAGAAATTAGAGGGGAGTTGTGGGGTCAAAGGAAGGTTTTTTTGTTTCTCATAAAAACCAGAGCATATACCAGAGTAGGTTTTCATCTCTAGCAGAGAGGAACAGTGAATGAAATTGATCAGACAGGAGAGTTGATTCTAGAAGTGAGGTCACTGAGAAGGTGAGGGCGTGATCCAGAACACTTGGATAGAGATTGATCTCTGCCAGAAAGGAACTTTCTTTCATTATAACAGCATGGAAGATAGAAATTATAGTGACAGATATAGGTAGGTTTTCAGATTTTCTGGTGGGAAGATGATGGTATTCCTGGCAATCAGGATCACATTTATCTGTATACATAACAGTGCATGAGCTCAGTTTTCCTCTAGGCCTACACATAATAGGCACTCAGTAAATATTGGTTGAATGTTAACTCAAAGGAAAGAAAACAATTCGTGTCATAAAAAAGCTTTGTAGGGAAGGGGCTGGGTATTTTGGAAGTAAGATATATAAGATGTCTTTAAGATAGTGAGGAATGGGGAGAGATACTCACCAGTGCCAACACCAAGCCTGACCCCTCCCAGGAAATCATTGCTGGCCAGAGGCTCCCGGTCCCACACAGTCAGTTCCAGGCACATGTGTTGTAGGTCTTCCAGCCTCACACCATTGTAGACAAATGTATGGTTGTAGTGGGGATTCAGGGTCTTCTTCATCACCGGAGTTTTATGTTTATTGGCCTTGTTCCTCATAGGAAGGAGGTATCTGGCAGAGGGTGGGGAGTAATTAACAGCCTACTCAAAGCTGGCAATATCTATCTAAAGTCTTCTTTTCCCCTACTACAGGCCTAGCCCAGGAAGGTGAATAAACACTCAGATCCTAGTACACATACTCCTGTCTTTGAGTCTGCTGAAGCAGAGTTCCTACTACCTCCACTAGATCATTCACCTGATTCAATTCCTTCAACCTGGAGAGAAAATTAATATAATGTTATTAGTGAGCTGTTGTTTATCCTCCACTATAAATAAGTTTTAAATATTTGGTTCCATTTCTACTGGGCAAGGTCTTCTTTAAATAAAGTCAGTGGTAGTAGTAGCTATAGGCATAGCAAAATATGATTTGCTAAAGAACTTAAGTCAGTGGGATAATCCATAATTCGGAGAAAGCTAGCATTGCTTAAATATTGTGGGGAACAAAGTCATGAGTTCCCAAATCTTGAAAGTCAGGGGACAGAGGTTTTAATTCAAGATTAATGAATAGCATTAGTCTGTAACAAAGGACGTCAGACCTATGTATCTACCACCCTCCTCTTTAGCAATCAGCAATACAATTCAGCAAAAGCTGAGCTCAGACTAGTACAAGCATAATAATGGAGCTTTTGCCGTTATCTTTTTTTTATGAACAAAGTTAGGTGCTGGATGTGGTAGGACACACAAGGATAATAACCACAGAGAAAAGTTAAATTGGGTTTCTTTCTTAGTGATCTTGTCTGAAACTGGTCCAGGGACTCACCCCTTGACAAAGCTGTCTGAAATCCCTCCTGATTTGGCAGCCGTCAGGTTCTTGGCTTCTTTGATCCACACTTGGAGCTCTCCCCCTTCCCCACCTTTACCTGTAAGGAATGTCAGCCAAGTAAGTGAGCCCCTACACCTCCAGATTTCTCTTGAGCTTAATCTACACAGTACTTCCTTTTCCTGCTCCTAAAGGCAGCAAGCTCCATAATAACTGGACCACCACCTGACTTTGGATTCTCATTACCTAGCACAGTGCCTCAAAGTAAGCAATGGAAATACAATTAATAAAAACAGCAGCAATACATGCTTATTGAAAACTAGCTATGTGTCAGATTCTCCATTAAGTATTTAATTCTCAAAACAACCCATGAGATATATACTATTATTGTCCTCATTTTATAAATGAGAAAATTGATGCCTGGAGAAATAAAGTTGCCTAATATTTGTTGAATAAATTTTTAAAAAGTACTCCTCCACCTGTGTTGTTGATTTCACTCCCATTTCACAGGACTCATTGGCATCATGAATTCCAACCCCCAACTCCCATTTTTTTTAATTAAATTTAATTATTTAAATTAGTTTCAAGTATACAGCGCATTTGTTAGACATCTATATTGTTCATAAAACGATTCCCACGATTGCTCCCACCCTCCCCTGGCCCTCTACTTGGCCATCATATTAATGCTAACTGCATTCCCTGTGCCATGCACCCCATCCTCATGCCCAACTATCAACTACTAATTTGTACTTATTTAATCCTTCACCCCATTCTCTCAGCTCCCCAACCCCTCACCCCTATGTCTATCAGCAAATTGTCCACTATATTTGCAAATCTGTTTTTGATTAGTTTGTTCTTTTTGTTCCTTAGATTCCACTTATAAGTGAAATCATATGGTATTTATCTTTCTCTGACTTATTTCACTCAGCATAATAAACTCTAGGTCCATCCATGTTGTTGCAAATGGTAGGATTTGTTTTTTCTTACGGCTAATATTCCATTATATATATGAATTATAACTTCTTTATCCAATTGTCTGTTGATGGGCATTTAGGTTGCTTCCATATCTTGCCTATTATAAATTGTGCTGCCATGAATATTAGAGTGCATAGTTCTTTACGAATTATTGTTTTGGTTTTCTTTGGATAAATGCCCAGAAGTGCAATGGCTGGGTCAAAAGGTATATCCATTTTTAATTTTTTGAGAAGCCTCCAGACTCTTTTCCATAGCAGCTGTACCAGTTTGAAATCCCACCAACAATGTATAGGGGTTCCCTTTTCTCTGCATTCTTGCCAACACTTGCTGTTTTTTGATTTATTGATGATAGCTATTCTGACACATGTGAGGTGATATGTCATTGTGGTCTTAATTTGCATTTCTCTGATGATTAGCGACACTGAGCACCTTTTCATATGTCTGTTAGCCATCTATATTTCCTCTTTAAAGAAGTATCTGTTCAGGTCTTCTGCCCATTTTTTAATTATATTGTTTGTTTGTTTGTTTGTTTGTTTTTTGCTGTTGAGTTGTATAAGTTCTTTATAAATTTTGGATATTAACCCCTTATCAGGTGTATCACTAGTGAATATCTTCTCTCAAACAGTCAGTTGTCTTTTTGTTTTGTTGGTTTCCTTCGCTGTACAAAAACTTTTTAGTTTGATGTAGTCTCATTTGTTTATTTTTTCTTTTGTTTCCCTTGCCCAACTCATCTCCCATTTTTAATCTCTCTTTCCCTCCTGTTCCCATCCTCTCAGTCTAAATATACCCTAATATAATTTCTCCTTTTTAAAAATTTTTTCTCCCTTAAACCATATCTTGTTTTCAAGCTATTCTCTATGTCTCCTGTTTTCATCATTAGTTATCCTTAAAAAATAAAAAGAGTCCATACTAAACACCTCTACTTCTCTGCTTCATTCACTCAGCCTAGTTTCCAGTGAAGTCTGTTTTTTGCTTTGACTAATCCTCTAAAAATGTAATCTACTGCCAATGAGCCATGTCTTCTCAGTCCTCAGTGGGCCTGACCTTCCAGTGGTAGTCAATACTGTTGACAACCCCCGCTCCCTTCTTCAAGCTCTCTCCTGATAACCCTCTACCTTACTGACTTTTCTTCCTCTCTTCATCCCTTATAATGTTGTTTTTCCCTGTGGTTCTACCCTTGCCTCTCTTCTCCAGTCATTTTGTACAACCTCCTTGGGGATGTCATTGATTTCCTGCATCCCATAGTTAGACCCTACTGCAGGTATCTTTTTAAGAACCTTGGCTTCCCATCACCAATGGATCAAGTTCAACAACTTGCCATTATGTTTAAGGCCCTTTTCAGTCAGGCTCCAGCCTCATCAATAATTCCAGTCCCACTCCCGCATCTGCATAGCTCCAGCTCCACCTAAATAAGGAGTTCATTCCCTCACACTAATATACACCCCATATTTACCATGCCTTTTAATAACCTTTGCACATACTATCTCCTCTTCTGGAAATGCTCTTCTCACCCCATGCTCTTCCTTTTTTCACCAAGTAAAGTCTTAAGTCCAGTTTCAATATTACTTCTTCTTTAAAGCTCTTCCAAATGTAACCAGACAGAATTCATCACTTCTGTATATGTTCTTTTAGCATATGGCTGTCTTTCTTGCTAAACTAAGCTCCTTGAGGAAAGGAAAATGTCATCTCTAATTCATCTACATTTCCATAGTCACTACCACAGTACCTGGCATATTGATTTACACTTCCTCAGCCTTCAACTTTCTGTCCCTTATACTTCTCCACCCCTTCTAACCACTCTTTCACAGCTCTAAAGTTTCTGTTCTGTTCTGCGCTCTTAGTAGCTTACCACAGCTGGACCTTAACCAAGTCAAGTGTAATGGACTAAAAAAAAAAAAATGGAAAACCAACCCTAAGGCATTCCCTTCTGGTTGAAAAAATGCAGAAAAGGCTTACTTAGTAAGTAAAGGACCTTCCCTAGAAGATGATCCCAGGCTCATCTCAACCTGGTCTCTCCAACAGTACTAGCCAATAGCCCACACCACCTCACACAGATCCTTTGCAAAAGATAAGGGCTAATCCCATGGCCCCAAAGAAAACTCACTCTTTTTCCGGTCACTTCCAACAGGGAGTTTGGAGGCTGGGATGTATTTCAATGAAACCACCAATTCGCCTTTGTGTGATGGCAAGCCAGCTTGGGACTCAGTATTGATCTGTAAAACAGGGAAACTCAACAAGTCAAGCTGGGCTTCTCAGGAGTTATTGAGAATTCTTGCTGAGGAGAATCTAAAATTACCCCCCAAGAACAGATTCATGGCACAAGAATCCTTCTCTTTATGAATCTAATCCAGGATGCCAAGGCCATGGCAGCCACAGGTTTCTCAGGCAGTTTCTTCAGAAGAAGATCCAGAAGAACCAACAAAAAAGCCTTCTGCAATGCCCACTATTTTGCTACTTGGGGATACAATTACTTGATTCTAAATACCCTCATAGGTCTTCCAGAAAGCTTGGCACACAAACTCACAGGGCACTGACACCATGATGAAGGATCTTGCTACCATCATTGTAAATATTTTCCAAATAGTGGAAAGAACCTACATGTCAATCAATAGAGGAAAGATTAAATGAGTGATTTTAATGCCTTCATATGGCATATGGCATGCAATCATCAAAAGAATTCAGTGAATCTGTACAAGCTAACATGGAAAGATGTAGTGTTAGGTCACAAAAGCAAGATACAGAAAAGGCATCCCACTTATATTAAAATATATTCACATTTGTATATGTGAATATGCATATATATAAATAATGGATATTATTATCACTTAAATAATACTTATTATGTACCAGTCACATCATATTTTAAGTATGTGTACTTTAAGTACATCATTTTGTTTAATCCTCAAGGATTTGTTTAATCCCTATAGATTATGGAATAGAGGAACAGAGAGTTTAGGTAACTTGCTCAAGATCACAAAGTTAATAACTGTCAGAGGCAGGATTCAAATTCAGACAGACTGGTTCCTGAGTCCACACATTTAACCACTATGCTACACTGCACAGAAAAATATAGATAAACTTAACAGTTATTTCTTCTAAGGAAGGGAGTGGAATGGGGAAATGATAGAGGGTTTTCATGTTTTGCTCTGTATCTATAGCATTTTTTTTAATAAGAATGACATGTATTACTTGTATGATCTTCAAAGATAAAGTATTTTCTAAAAAGAGAGCTTGCAAAGATTTGAGGGCTAGGTGGAACTCAATTACAATCATTTAAATATGTCACAATTTTTAATTGTACATTTATTTATATTACTTTTTATTAATGACTGTCTCTACCACTAGAATCTAAATTCCAGGACAGGAATCACGCCTATTTTTGTTCATCCTTGTATGTCAGACACTTAGCAAAGTACCTACCACATAGTAGATGCTCCACAAATATTTACTGAATAAATACAAGGGTGAATGAATAAATGTCTGAGATGAGCAGCAAGTGGCCTATCATCTTTGGCTGTGAGTAACAGAACTGCTTCACTCTATGGAATCTTTGGACGTGACTCTGTTCCTTATACTTTAGTATTCAGAGCATAAACTGGTGTAGACTAGAGGTGCCCTATTACCTGTCTGTATTCACTGGGACTCCTCTAAACTAGGTCCACTCCACTGAGCACACTGTCAAGAAGGCATAATCTCCATTGGTTTTGGAAAATGTACCACATACAAAGAATGCAAAAAGTTTAGTGTATGGGAAAGATAGAAAAGAATAGGGAGGTAATAGTGGTTACTTATGGGAAAGAGAAGGGGCTGGGGGGGGAAGAAAGAGGGTAAAGGGCATCAAATATAAGGTGGCAAAAGGAGACCAGACTTCAGATGGTGAAAACACAACAGAGTATACAGATGTTCTATTATAAAATTGTGCACATAAAATTTATATAATGTTATTAACTAATATTGCCTCAATAAATTCAATTTTAAAATCGAATAGGGAGGTAGATGCCAGGAAGAAGAAGAAACTGACTGGGAGGCAAATAGATTACAGGGGGAAAAATAAAATAAATCAGAGACAATCAATGTAGAAAATTTTAAGTTAAAATAGATATACAGAACACTGAAGTGGTCTTTGTTTTGTTTATAAAATGTCTACAAATTTTTAATTTCTAGATTGTGAATTTCAGTAGACACTTAAGAGTTGGGGTTTAGCCTTAGCTGGAAATTGGCATGTTTATTGCAGTAGCATATTTACATTATGTATCAAAATAATTGCAAAGACAAAATACCTCCATTTTAATGCAGCCTTTTCATTTGATGTAAAACATTTTTTATTGTCATTAGTTCATGATGGTTTATAGTAACATTTCCAATACATTATATCAACTGTAGGCCCCTGAGAGAATGACTTGCATGACAAATGCTTAAGAGATCCAAATTTCTAATAAGATGCTACAGTTTTGTGATAATTGCTTTCCTGTTTTTATTACTTAAAAGAACAGATGTAATGTTTTTACAATTTTTTTGGAGGGCAGCAGCTATCAAAATATCAGAGGTACATTTCCTTTTACTCAGCAATTCCACCACCAGAAATTTCTCCTTTAGTTACATTCACAAAAGAAGGCCATGATATATTATAGCATAGATTCAACAGCAAAAAAAGCTGCAAACAACTTAAATGCCCATCAGTGGGGGAATAGTAAATAAATTATAATATAGGAACATGAAAGAATACAGCAATTAGAATAATATCTATAATTGATGGTATAAAAAATGTCCATGAAAATGATAAGTTGCTAAGTTAAATCAAGGTATATATATATATACACAATGTGTTTACATGAACCTATTTGTGTAAAAAAGAAAAAATATAAATTCATATTTGTACATCTGTGCTGCTTAATAGAAAATTTCTATAAAGATATACAGGTAGTTGATAAGAGTGGTTATTTCTAGGAAATGTAATCTACTTTTCTTCTTATATTCATTTATGTTGTTTTAATTTTGAACCATTTACACATAAATCCTTTTATTCTTAATTTTCCTTTTAAGATATGTATGTGTATATATATGCATATGTTTATGTGTGTGTATATATATGTATATATAAAGTTCAAACATTATAAAAGGGCATAAAGAGAAAAATAAATTGCCCTCCCACCTCACTCTCTCTTCCTAGAAGCATAACTACAAATAGTTTATGGTCTATCTTTCCAAAGATATTCTATACACCACGTACTATTTTTATCATTTAAAATGCTAGTGTAAACAAAATTTACAGAAGAACCTTGTCGTTGATGAAAGTTCTGATAATCAAGAAACCTGTTTTAGCAACTTCATCTTAACCAGAATGTCAGTAACCTATTGAATGTCCATTATGTGCCAGGCACTGGTTGGTACTTTGCATATAATTCTACAAAAGAAGAACATTATTATCTCCATTTTATAAATGAAGAAACTAAGGCTCATGAAAGTTAGGTGACTTACCTAAGTTATTTCATATATTAGGTGACTTTACCTGCTATTTGCTGGGATTCAAATCCAGGTCTGAAGTCAGAACCAGACACTATTATACACACTGCTACACTCTTTCCTGAGGTGTCATCTCCATTTCCCTGGCTTGTGTGACCAAGAGCAGAGAAATCAGAACTCCATGGATTGCTTTATTTACCATTTCTTTAGTGAAAAGTATAGCTTGTAAAGGAGTACAGATTAGTATACACCCAAAGGTTAGCTTGGAGAAGAGGTTCAAGTTAGGATGTTAAGATATGCCCAGACTCTAGAAGGTTAGGAGGCAAAGCTTAGCACACACATGAAATACTTTTCAAAGGAAAACTATGGCTTTATCCTTTACCTGGCCTACACAGAACAGATTACTCACATTTGATACACAAGTGTTATCTGAGATTATTGTTAAACTCAGAAACCTCAGCAGGGTGCGCTAGAACTCTAAAGAAGACTACATTTAAAAACTACCAACCTGTGCCAGCAGCGGTCACTGTGGACAATTCTACCTACCTCTCAGATCCAAAGTATCTGAATTGTTAAAGTACACTACCTTTCCATGCAAAGGGAGGCAATGGTCCAGTTTCTTATCAAGCTTCCAGGAATCTAACTGGACTTCTGCCTCTCCGAGGAAAGTGTTTCTGCCCAAACGACCATGATGCCAAACTGAGAACTGCAACATCCTCTGGGCCAGGAGAGATTCTGGGATATCATACTGTGAAAGAAAAGAGAAGCCCCAGATGATTAGTTAGTGATAATTTCTCAGTAAAGGTTATTCCAAAATCTGAGTAACCAACCATACCTAAAGTACATAGTCCTAAATATCAAATTACTCTAGTTCCTATGCACTTTGTTTCCTCACTCAAAGCCTCCGTTTACTCCAATTCACAAAAACTTACCATATCCATGAGAGGACCTGGAAATTAATTTTTCTTTGAGTGAGTAAGAGAACACTAGAACATTCCAAAAACAAAACAAAACAAAACAAAACAAAACAAAACAAAACAAAACAAAACAAAACTGCCTCATCCCAAATGACTTTTAAATAGATTTGTGGCCACATGAACTTCCAACTTCAAAATAATCCAAAAAAGCCAGACAATCACCTTTGTTCTCTTCTCTGGGAGGTCAGAATATAGACAGATGCCCCAAGTGTAACCCCAAACACAGACGTAACCACTGAAAACTGTGTCAACCAGCTACATAGCACAGGAAGAGGAATAGCTACAGCTTAGTGTGCAAAACAGAAGTTCTCCTTCCATCAGGGTCTAGATACTTACTTTAAGAATCTCATCATATAGTGGATTAATGGTGTCCCGCTTGATGCTGGTTTTTCTTTTTCCTTGGCGGGACTTGTCTGGCAGAAGATAAGTCTTCACATATCTAAAAAACCAAGAAGAGTACTGAGTAATTCACCATTTATTCTCAACCCATTCTTCCCTTCTCTGCTCTCTGTATACAGATGCCATGATGAAATGAAAATGGTACATCAAGTCCTCTTAGACATGCCATTCTTGCATTTTCCCAATTATGGCCCCTTCCCCACACCTCCCCTAAGCACTCTCAATCACACCTGCCTATCAGCCCAGGAAGTGATAACCTTGGTACAAGAGTGTCCAGGTAGATGCCATGTTCTGAGCTCTCATCTCAGAGCATCAGTCTGGTTCCAGAAACACTCACGGATTAGAGCGCTTCTTGACTTCATCGGCATAGGCCAGCTGGTGACATGCCTTCACAAGGATGACCAGAGTCTGTGTTTGCTGCTCATATTTCAGGGAAAATGTAATCTTGCCAGTTACAAAGATGTCCCCGAAATCGCCAGCTTCACTATAGATGCTCATCATGCTGCCAATTGTACTCTGAAGATAAAGCAAAGACAAACATCTGCTCACATCTTTCCTCATAATAAAGACAGTCACTCAATAAAACAAAAGTTTCAAAAGCCCTTGCAATAAACCAGCACTGCCAAAAATCCTGTACCCAGAATATAAAGTGCTTTAAGTTAAGAAATCAGCTAATGGCTCACCTAGGATCTTAGCTTCTCCTCTTCCTCTCTTTTGATACATTTTATTGTTAATTTTTACCTGTTCCGGAAGGTGGGCAAGGAGTAGAGATAAGTTGGATCTAAGTCCATTTTGGGTATATGTTATATATGCTATAACATTGGCTAGAAGAAGATAGTTACTAATTAAAACAAGGTGCCTTAATTATCTGTGGGTTTCTTGAATCCCTTATTGTTATCAAGAACCACAGAGAGAAGTGAATGGGTCAGAATTGGGAAGTGGGGGGACCTCACCAGAACTAAAGAGACATCATCCTCTCAGGTAGTGATCAGCTTTGCAAGCCTGCCATTATCTTCCTGTGTGAGAGCGGGAATAAATGACCCTGGTTCCTGACTCTCGTTCCCCCTAAACATCATTCTTTGTGCTTATGACACAACTAGGTCCTGATTCTCAAATGTCCCTTTAATTTCATGATTCTGATTGGTACTGTTGCTCCTTTATCATACCTTGATGCTAATTAATCCTTCCAGAGCCCTTATAATGACATTCACTCTCCTCAAATGTGAGATTTGGGGTGGGTACTGATGAACAAATCTGATCTTGCTTACTTCATGGCCTGGGCAACACTTTAGGGGAGAAGTTCCAGGTTACTGTTCATAAAACTATGACTATGAATGTCTCTAGCCTTAATTACCTGACAGAAGAATCTCTAGGGCAGAGGCTGAGGAAGTCACACAGCTGTGCACTAAGCAACCACTATTTAAATTGAGGATAGGAATGAATGCATCTCACATATCTTGAAAGAGTGACCAGGATGATTTCCCCAGGTCCTAACGCGGCTCCAGGGAGGCACCTCCTTTCTCCCCATTACCCCAATATTTCTATAGCCCTGGGCTAACAGAACTTACCATGGAGGAGCCACTTCTCAAGCTGCTTCTGGCTAGCTTCTGGCAATGCAACTTCACCAAGTGGTCAATGTCTTCCTCTTCCTCTTCCTCTTCCTGAACAATAAATATAGATTCAGAATTAATAAAAATAAGAAAAAGTTCAAAGATAAATACTCTTTCTTTAGTAGGAACCATAATTGCTTACCTCTGAGGTGTCATGTGTACACGTATGTACATATCCCTTTTTTATGTGCCCCCCCAATTTAGGCTTCCAAACTATATTACAACCAAATTTCTCAAATGTCAAAGAATAAGAATATCTCTTTCCCATTCGACTGTCCCAACCCAGCCATCCCTTTACATTTTAATCAAAATAAACATTTATTTGAGCCCCCAACTACATATCAAGCAATGTATTAGAAGATAAAAGAGACAGTGTAAGACAATTTTTTTTCTTTAAGCAATTCAGCAAAGAGATATACTTCAGAAATTTGGGTAAATCGAGATTAATGCTGCCTTTTTCTAAAGAATTTAACAGGTTGATTGAGAGTATCAGGTACTAAAGGCAACTCTAAATATATAACATTTGACATAGTGACCAAGGGTACTTACCATATCCACACTGAGGCCTGGGACAGATTTGCTTCTGTCTCCCAAGGAGCCACTTTCACAATCCACATCTTCTGGGCGAAGGTCAATCACTGATTTAGTGTATTCTGAATGAAAGATCAAAAACCCAAATCAAAAGATACCTCTTCCTCTTCTCAATACCAAGAACCCATCAAAGGTACACAGAACTTCAATTTCTAAAGGCCATGAAGGGGAAACAGCTACCTGAAGGCCTGAGAATTTTTCTGGTGTTCTTTTTGAATATCATTTCACCCTCATCAACAAATACCACATTTGGACCCCCAGGCTGAGTCTCCTAGGAAATGAAAAAAGAACAGTTGGGTAGGTGGAAGGATGGAGTAAGGAAGTATAGCCACAAAAAGAATAAGGCTCAGACTTACACTAAACTATGAAAATCTTAAAGGAAAGACTATTCTTAGGAATTTAATTTAATTCTAGGAAGTAGTACAGAACCTTTTTTCTCACATTTCAACCAAAATCTTAGAAAAGGCTCCCATGTGGATCTAAACTAAAATTTGTTTAGTTGAATCTTTGATTTAAAATCTTCCTGAGAAAGAAAAGAGGAGAGGAGAAAGGAGAGACACTAATGTCTAAAGTTTACCTTTCCTACTTGAGATTTTGGGGCAGACATCTTCTTCCATTCTGGAAAGAGGCCAGATTTATCCAGAGAGTCTCTCCTGGAGGCAAATACAAAAGTTATAACAAAATCACCTCCTCCCATTGCCCTTATAGTTAGGGACCCAAGCTCTATGGAAGGATAGCCACTGGTTTGAGGTCATTGTAGTAAAAAAATCCAGAAAGTAAATTTCACAATAGATTTGCCTTGAAGGAATACAAATGATCGGATAAGCAACTACACAAATACAAACACTCACACCATTTCTAGAGGACAGCACTATCAGTTGCTGCTAATCCAGGAAGGCTCCTCTAAGGTACAGCAGCCTGTGGAAGTTAGCATGCTGCAGAAGGCTGGGCTCAGAGCCAATGGCAGAAGTGCAACTAAAGACTTGTGGCAAGGTCAGAGAAAGGACTTCATTCAACTTACTGAGGAGAAAAATCAAGTATGCTGAAGGCATAGGAGCCTTGCATCCTGATGCTAGAGAACAAAATGGGAACTCAGGTTGAGTGTCCATGCAGGGACTGGGGATGATCTCACCTGGACGTGCTATCCCAGTCAGCTGTGTAGCTATCCAGACTCTCATGCTCAGCCTCCAGCTCACACTTTCCAGTTTTCACCTTTGGCGCTTCAAGTGGCACACTAGAATAAAACTCAAGAGCCAAAATATAAAGGACAGGGGCTCTCCTGTCAGGAGTCAGTCTTCTTTCCAACCCATTCACAATGATAGCCTAAGTGATCTAACATAAATATCTGAGTATACTTTTGAAACTGTTCAACAGTTCCCCTTTGCTGTTAGGATTGAGCTCAAATTCTTCAGTATGTCAAGAAAATCCTTATGACTTGACCTCTGCTCACCTCTGCAGATTCATCTTTCACCTTCCACTTTTCCTTACACTTTACATTCCAGAATGATGAAGCTCTCTGGGTTCCCTGAATATGACAAAGCTCTAAATTTTCCCTCTTTTCTCTGCCTGAGATGTTCTTTTCACAGTGGCCATTTTTCTTCATCAGGCTAAATCTACTCCTTTAGGTTTCTCCTTGTATGTCCCTCCAGATTTCTCTGACCATGCTCCCACTCCAACTCTGGACTAGTAACCTTCCTATTTGCTCTTAAAGCACCCTGATTCCTTGGTAGAAGTCATTATATATACAATCATTTCTTTATGTCTTTTAAATAAATTATTTAATTTGTTAAATAATTTGGACAAATGATTTGTTTAATGTCCTTCTCCATTAGACTGAGTTCAGTAAGTGCAGTGACCGTATATCTTGCTCACTGCTGTGTACCAAATACCTAGAAGAGAAACTAGCATAGGGTAGGTACTCAACTTGAATATTCATTGACTGAATTCTTGACTTAACACTCTTAGCGGGGCTAAAAACATTACATAAATTAGCAGTATGTTTTAAGATGGTATTCATAAGACCAGAATTGTTTTTCAGCTTAATGAAGGATGACTCTCCACATTCAGTAGAGAAGAACTTATCTCTAATGTGAAAGACACAATTCCTGGGCCTTTTACCTCAAGGAATTTGTGAGAGAAGCAAGAAAAAGAAACAAAATCACTCTTCCTCAAGTACCTCAAGTAATTTCACTTGACCTCCAGAACACCAAACTCTCCTGGTCTTCTGACCTCACTGGCTGTTCCTTCTCAGTCTCCTTTTCTGGTATTTCTTCATCTCCTAGTCCTCTAATCTTTGGATTGTACCCAGGCTTATTCCTTGGACTGCTTCTTTTTACAATCTAGAATTATTCCTCAATTATCATATCGAGTCTCATGGCTTTGGGTATTTTCTACAAACTAATAATTTCTAAATTTATCCCTCACTCAAATGCTAGACTTATATTTCCAAGAACCAACTTGACATCTCTGCTTGGATGTCCCAAACACATCAAGCCCAAAATCAAAGGTCTAATTTTCCCCCAACCTTCTCTTCCCTCAATTTCACCAAATGGCAACTCCCTCCTTTCATTTCTCAGGTCAAAAATATTAAGAATCATCCCTCATGCCCATAATTTTCCCACAATACAAATCCAACCTGTTAACCAATCTTGACTCTATCCTCAATGTATAGCTAGAATCTGATTGTTTCCACCCCCTCCCACTGCCATTACTCTTGTCCAAATCACCATCATCTAGCTTCTGGATCATTGCAAAAGTCTCCTAACTAAACCTTTCTTCTGCCATTTCCCCCAAGCAATATGACCTCAACACAAGGGGAAAAATGAGCTTTTGAAATATGACTCCAATACAGAATTACCATATGACCCAGCAATCCCACCCCAAGAGAAATGAAAACATATATCCACGTACAACCTTGTACACAAATGTTCATAAGAACATTATTCACATTAGCCAACAGGTGAAAACAATCCAAATGTCTATCAGCAGATGAATGAGTAAACTAAATGTGGTTTATGCATACAATGAAATAGTACTGACAATAAAAAGGAAAGAAGTTCTGATATATGCCACAACATGAATGAACCTTGAAAACACTATGCAAAGTGAAGAAGCCAGATACAAATGGCTACATTTTATAAGCTTCCATTTAAATAAATATCCAGAATAGGCAAATTCATAAAGACAGAAAGCAGATTAGAGGCTGGGAGAAATGGGAAGTTATTGTTTGATTGGTACCAGGTATCTTTTGAGAGTAATGAGAATATTCTGCAATTAGATAGTGCTCATGGTTGCACAACATTCTGAAAGTACTAAAAACCACTGAATTGTATACTTTAAAAGTAGAAAATAATTAAATCTATATTATGTGAATTTTACCTCAATTTTAAAAAATTGTATCATGTCACTCAGAGTTCTTCTCACTCAGAGTAGAACTCAAGAGTCTTTTCAAGTGCCAATAAACTCTCACATGATCTGCTTTTCAACCCATCCCTGTATTCATCTCCTACTACTACCCTCTTTCTCACTCAGATCGATATTACTCAAACATGTCAAACACAAATTCACCTTAAGGTCTTTTATAACTGCTGCTTTCTCTGCCTAGAATGCTTTTCCCTTACATACTCTCAGGGTTTTGCTCCCTCATTTGCTTCATGTCTTTGCTCAAATGTTACATTATTAAGATTTTTCCCTGACTATCCTAAATAAACCAGCATATGTACATATACATGCTTTCCTGGCACCCCACCCCCATACCTTTAGTCTACTTCATTTTCTCCATAGCACTTGTCAACATCTGATATACGATATATTTATTTGATTATTTGTTGTCTGTGTCCTCCACTAGTATTCACTAGTGTGTCCCATTGCCTAAAACAGTGTCTGGCAAATAGTAGGCATTTGTAGATATTTGTTAACAAATCAATTAATTAACAAATGAACAAAGACTGAAGTAACAAAAGTCTATGATGTCTTAGGCACTATATAGATAGCAACAGTTTAGTAATATCTTAACAATGTGTTTCCAAGTTATCACATGATGTTTGAGATGGCTCTATGAAAACAGACAGTAGGGTTTGAAATCCTAGAGCATGCAAGAGGTAAAACAGAGGTCATTTCTTAAGAGATGAATTAGCTTTATAGTCCAAGACACAAAAGGGAGCTTGATTTCATTTTTACTTCAGAATCATTCTTTCCACCTTTGCTCCAAAGAATAAAGAACCCAAAATGGAACCATTCCTCTAGAGAGCTAGTTTAACAATGTCCTGTAGAAAGTGTTTTCTGCTTGTATTTTTTCCTAGAGATTAATACGTACTGATCCAGAGCTGATATAAACAACCCTAGGGAAAAAGGGCAATTATTCGACATCTGTTCAGTAAATAATAAACTAAGAGATGGGAGTTCTGGGCTCTAACTATCTGTATGATCTCAGGTAAATCATTTATCCTGCCTTCTTTTCTGTAAAAATAAGGGGATTGAATTAGATTATCTCTGAGGCTCCATAATTCTATGAAAAAGATCATTTATAACCACTTAATCTGTTTTTATGTTTAGAATAAATAAGAGGTTTCTGGGTCCAAAAAGGCAGGAGGTTATAGATGGCCAAAAGCAGTAGGTTTCAGATATTATATTCTGACTAATGCTGTCAGATATGTTAATCAGATTCAGGAAATAAAAGCCATTCTTATCCTTAACCACAAAGGAAAAAGGGGGCCTCATCACCTAGAACATGAGTCACCCAACCAAGGCTGAGTGGATAAAATCACAGTATAGTAAGTTCTCCCTTCAGGTCATCGACTGTTCTTGGAAACTGTGACTTAAAGTGAAATGACATATAATGAAACCAACTTTACCACAGGCCGATTGATATAAACAAGAGTTAAATTCCTACACCATATTTCTGATTACAAAAACATTACTGAACTTCTAAACAGAGACCCAAAACACTTCTAATTTCAAACAATGAAATAAATGTGAGCTATATATATACATTTAAAAAAGATAAACAAAAACAGGTTAGGTCACTATTTTCCAACCCATTTACTCCAGTTCAAGGTCACAGGTGGCTGAATCCTGTCCTGGCAGCTCAGGGTGCAAGGCAGAAACCCACTCTGGACAGGATGCCCTTCCATCACAGACAAACTCAAACACACCCACATACTCACTCACACTAGAACGATTTAGACACAAACACTAATGTTAGCCGATTAACCTAATATGCATAGGTTTGGGACATGGGAGGAAACCAGAGTACCCAGAGAAAATCTATGCAGACATGGGGAGAATGTACAAATGCCACACAGTGGCTCTGGCTGAGAATTGATTTTTTTTTCTCATAAACATTATAGCAAAATGACATTGAATGAAACAACATTATTTAAGGAATTGTTGTACATGAATACAAAGAAACACTATACAGACAGCAAAAAAAAAAAAATAAGGTACACCCTTTGTGCGACATAGAAAAATATTGATATTATATTTTTCTGGATTTTTATCCTTTTACACCTTGAGTTATAATTTATAAAAACATAACTTACATGGATGGGCAAGTGTGCAATTTGATAAGTTTTGACATATGTATGCACTCATGAAACCTTCACAATTAAGTTAGTGAACACATTATCACTACCAAAACTTTCTTTGTACTTCATAATCTATCCTGCTTCTGTCACTAAAATTTAGTTTGCCTTTTCTAGGATTTTATATAAACAAAATCATAGAGTATGTCTTTTTTGTTTGGCTTATTTTGATCATCCATGTTATTGCATGTATCATTAGTCCACTCCTTTTCATTGCTTAGTAGTAATCCACTGTGTAAACAAACACAAATTTATCCCTTCACTTGTTTATAGACATGTGGATTGTTTCTATTTTTGGCTATTACAAATAAAGCTACTATGAGCATTCATGTACAAGACTTTGTGTGGACATATGCTTTCACTTCTCTTGAGTAAATAAATATTTAGGAATAGAATGGCTGAATCACAAGGTGGACACACATTTAACTTGTTAAGATACTACTAAATTGTTCTTTTCAAAATGACTCCACTGCTGTACAATACCACCAGCAGCATATAAGAATTCCAGTTGCTCTACCTCTTCATAAATAATTGGTATGGCCAGTCTTTTTAATTTTAGCCATTCTAGTGGGTAAACACTACTATCTTTTATTGATGTTAATTTGCATTTCTTTAGTGACTAATTATGTTACACATCTTTTCATGTGTTTATTTCACATCTGTATATTGTCTGTTCAAATATTTTGCCCATTTTCTATTGGATTACCTGTATTATTGAGTTTTTAAAGTTCTTTCTCTTTCACTTTTTTCACTTAATGTGCATGTAGTATAATCCTTTAAAAAATAAGTTAAACATTTAAGAATCCAACCCACATATGTACATTTAGATCATCTGGTAGTCCATACACCAAATCTATGAACAACTATTTATAATAATTGTTTGAGGTAGAAGCAGTGTGGTTGCTCATTTTATATACTTCTATGTTGCTTCTCAACAGAGGTATAAAACATGATAAAGTTATTTGTCTTTGGTTGAGGGGAAGTTAGAAAAAAAAACACAAATATCAAGTCTAAAATTCATCAGCAACAACCGAATAAGGAAAGGAGTAAAGCTTGAAGCCATAAAATTAAAAAACAAAATAATCATGGCTATGAAATCAGAAGAGATTTAGCTCAGCAAAACTCCTTCCAATGTGAAGATGTGAAGACTAAGTGAGTGAGTACGCAGTCCTGGGATGTCAAGGAAAATAAAGTACTCAAAATGTGTAGTCCCAGGTAGCCCTTGGGGACCCCAACAGAGGCAGACAAGACAGCTGGGGTATATCATCTCTCAGGGCACTGGTATGAACTAAAGGATACATCCAGAGCTGAATTAAGAGAGCTGAGACATAAGAGAATTTCAGGACCCCCAAGTTGCCTTTTGCCCCTTCACAGGGTTACAAAAAAAAGAAGCATATAAAAAGCAATATTCTATCCTTAAACTGAAGTGTACTTAGGTGCAGGAGGGAAAGATAAATTGTTTAAAGTTGAGGTGAGAAGGCTGTCAAGTATTCACACACGCTAGATCAGAGCAAACAAAAGATATAGGCAAACCTTCACATGTTAAACATGAATAGAATAAAAACAAATGGCCTGGCAGATATATAAATATCACATGGGGTAGGGAAAAATAGAAACAACTTGAAAGATGAACAAATAACTCATTCTGGAGTAGAATATAACCATAGGGAAATAAGCAGCTTTTACACTGCACAGGAATTTGATAAAAATATAGATGAGATAAAATGCCGGAATTCAAATACAGGATGATAAAGCAACAAAATTAGAGGAAAAGGAAGATTAAGAGCAAAGAACAAACTAAAATCTAAACAAGATAATTCATTCAAATAAGTAAATTATATACAGCAAAAAGGAAAGGGAGGGGGAAGGAGGGAAACAAAGAAAATGACTGAAATCAAAGTAAGAGCACAGGGCTAATCACGTTAACTGCTTTAATCTTTCTCTTTTTCTTCTGAATTTAATAGTAAAGGAAAAAGATAGAAATAGAGTGTAAATATTTCAATGTCCCTGGGGTGGAGAACTCAACTAATGAAAAAAAAAAAAAAGAGTTCAGATTATACAGTACAGAAAAAATTTCCAGCAATGCAGAAACAACTCATCAAGGGTACACCACATATTAGGGAAAATAATACACCACTGAGACATATCCTTGTTAAATACTAAACTTCAAGAAAAATAAAAGGTATTTGTCAGACATATCCAAACACACACACACACACACACACACACACACACACACACACACACACAAAGAGAGAGAGAGAGAGAGAGAGAGAGAGAGAGAGAGAGAGAGAGAGAGTGAGTGAGTGAGTTACCTGTAAGGGAGAAAAACAAGAGGCTAGCTAGACTCAGACAACTTCACAGTTACATTCAGTGGTAGAAGATAACAGACTAATCTCTACAACGTTCTGAAGGAAAGAAAGTATGACCCAAGAATATAATATATGCCAAGATATTGTTCAAGTATAAAGGCACTAGGTAGACATTCTCAACATGAAAGAATGAAATAAAAATAGCACCTGTGAGCCCTTCTTGAAGGAACTTCTCAATAATAAAATCCAGACAACTAAGAAATAAATCAAAGAATTCAGAAATACAGAGAACCATGGTACAACACCAGTTAAGCATACAATTCCTTTAAATATGAACTAAAACTAAACAAATAAATATAACAAGCAGATGATCTATGACAGTATAATAATGCAAATGACATAAGTCCTGACAAAGTAAAAATAATTTGAGTAATAAAAATTGGGAGTAGGGGGAAAAGTTGGAAGTGTAAGAAATCTAATCTCTTTCATAGCAGAGAGACCATTGATAATGTTTAATATTTAAACAGGTAGATTTAAAAATGACTAGATGATTGTTTGACCCAGCAACTCTACTCCTAGGCATCTATCTAAGAGAAATTAAAACTTAAGTCCAAACAAAAATTCATAATGAATGTTTATAACAGCATTGCTCATAAGAACCCCAAAGTGGAAACAACCCAAATGTCCACTGACAGAAGAATGAATAAACAATTATGATATCTACATATAATGAAATATTTGGAAATAAAAAGAAATGAAATGCTGATACATGCTACCATATGGACAAACCTTAAAAACATTATGTTAAGTGAGAGAAGACAGTAAGAAGGACCACATATTATATTCCATTTAAATAAAATGTCCAGAATAGGCAAATATATAGAAATAGAAAGTAGAACAGAAATTGCTTTGGGATACAGAAGGAGACGGAGGTTGCGGTGAGTAATAGATAGCTAAAGGGTACAGGGTTTCTTTTTAAGGCGATGAAAACTCTTAAAATCAGTGGTGATGGTTGCACAATTCTGTGAATATACTAAAAAACACTGCATTGTACACCACAAATGGGTTGGTTGAATTTTATGGTATGTGAATTTTATCTTGAAAAGGTTCTTAACAAAAAGACATTAGAAAAAAAGTGACTAACTGCTCAATGTTTTCATAATACTTTTTTCTTAAGCTTAGAAGGTTATTAATGGTTAATACTTCTTATGGTAAATATTTGTCTGAATATTCGCAATTCTTCAACTGTATTTCAGTGTTTTATTCTGCTAAATCCAAGCATAATTAAACAGAATGCTTTTAATTTAATATATTATTATTCACCCATCACTCTATCTCTATATTTGCACAAAAGATAAATGAAATAATTTTCACATAATGTGAATACTGGGGTAGTAGGAATTTGGATGCTCTGTTGCTTTCTTTATTGGTTCCTATACTGGTTAAATTTTTAATAATGAGTATGTGTTTCCTATTATGAACATGTATTATTTTATAAACTGAAGTAAAACATAATAGAATTAAAATGACATGTAGAATTTCTTTAAATGATTGTGTGGTTCTTACCTGGATGCCTTCTGTTGATCCTGAATGATCTTTCTTCCTGGCCAGACATCACCCATCTGTGACTGATGAAGGTGGGGCTGTCCCACTGTCCCTCTTTTATTCACTTCAAAACAAGCAAATGCATGGCAGAGTGGTGGTGATGAGGGAGGAAAGGGAAACACATCACACTTGCAGAAGGGATGGCAATATATTCCTTATATTTCCCACATATAGGTTGAGCCCATAGAGGCAAGAATACATGAGGATTCCACATCAGAAGTTCTATCACTGAGTTCAAACACCTCAAAGAAACACCTCCAGAAAGATCCAGTACCTGCAGTTTTGTGGCACAGGGACATCCTGATTATCTCACTGCCTGTGTGGTAAGAAAAGCGATTCACCTTCTGGTCATAAAACCAGTCTCCAGTTGCCTTCTTTAGTTCTCTGAAAAGGAATTAAAGAAAATGACAGATGGCTAAAGAATGGCCCTTGTCATTCAACCAACAAAGGCTGAGAGGAGAAATCCTCATCAGAGCCAGGGCCTCATTTTCTCTCTCTACTTGGCCATAAGTGACACTCACATTTCCTTCGTGCACACCTTGCACCTCCAGGTACCATTGCTTTCTTGGATACGGCAATCCCAGCATACCAGGTGATTACAACCCCGACAAGTGTTGGTCTTAGAGGTCAAACGGCCCAGGTTCTCCTGGCAACGGGCACAGGTCCAATCACTGTAGTGTTGGCTTCCCCTCTTGGCCCCTTTTCTTTTTATCTCCAGTAACTCATTCTTCAATCGCCTGCCAAGACCCAAAAGAGAAGTACAAGTGGATTTAGGATTTGTACAGGTTGGAGAGGAGTTGTGGGGGTAGAGATAGTAAGTCTGCAAGTTCTGTGAAAGCAACAACCTCAGAGCCCAACCTGACCTAATGATGGGTTGTAAACTGCATACACTGTTCCTCTGAAAGTCAGATGAAAGGTATAAGGACAAGTCTGGATACTATTGGTCAAAGGCCTGGGAACCAGTGATTTTTCTCAGACTCTTACCTAATTCTTTTCTCATCTGCTTTCTGGAGCTCCTCATCTCTTCGTAGAACACTGAAGATCAAATCCCTTTCCACCTCAGACAGAAAAGAGAGGTCAAGGATCTCCGACATGACTTATTCTGTGTTTCTTCTACTCTTCTTTCTTCAAAGCAACCAGACCAGGAGAGCTACCAGAGTTGCCTGAAATAAGGTAAGAACTAATTCACACAGATAATTTACTCCAGAATATGCCAATAGCCCTAGAACCTTTCAGTAGGCTACTTTCCCCTTGAACCAGGCTAAAGAAACAACATAGAAGTATCTGACCTATTTACCATTCCTACTCCCACCTGAATCTTGCCCTGAAAATAAAGAGGCTTTGATTTTCTAAAAATAAAATCTTATTCATGACCCTGTGAAAGGGTTGGGTCTTTCAGCATAGGCACCTTTGATGGGAAAGGGCAGAGAATAGCTGAGTCAAACTCCCCCTCCACCAAACAGATCCTCAATCATTCAATTTTAAATACTTTAAATGTTTTGAAGACCTAAGTCTATTAAACACAAATAATCAGACAGCTGGTCTCTGTTGTGGAAGAGAAAACAACATGGGGACTCCTGCCAGTTGAAGCCTATTTCTCTTTTACAGACCAAGACTCAGTCAGCTTTCTGCTACACTGAAAAACTTCCACCACCTATTCTATTTCACAAACTTCTTATTGCGAACACTACCTCAAGTGCATCTTAACTCATTTTATGCATATTTGTTGAGCACCCACTCTCTGACAGGCATCATGCAAAGTGCTGGTGATTCAGAGATGAGTAAAACAGTTCCTGTCCTTAAACATTCACAGAGTGCTAGGGGAGACAGATATACATAAATATAGTACAAAGTACTAAGTGTTATGAGAGAAGCAATAACTTAAGTGCTATAGAACTTAGAGAAGGAAGTAACTAATTCTATCTTGCATAGAGAGGGGAGAGAGTTATATACATGAAAAGTTTAATGGGAGAGATGGATTTTGCCTTATAGAAGAGTATATGTTGGTGGGGGTGAACAGTAGGAGAAAGAGGTCTGCACCAGATTATATAATTCTCAAATACTCTTAATAAGAATTTTAAAATTCATTATATAGACAGTAGAAATCCATCAAACATTATGTTGTTGCTTTGTTTTTGATGTTGGGCAATCACATGATCAAATTCATTTTATAGAGATCACTCTATGTATAGTATGAAAGACTAATTGAAAGGACAGATTGAAGTCCAATTTCGTAGTCCTAGACACTTATAAAATATGCATTCTTTTAGAAAAGCAATACCACTTGTAAGAATCTACCTAATAATTCACACAAATGTGCATGCAAGGGTTACTGCAACATTATTTGTCAGAGGAAAAAAGTCATTTAATAAAGGCATCATTAAACCAAATAATACTTCCATATAACAGCATACTATGAAGCCCTTAAAAATGTGGTAGAGGTGTATGAAAATACATTCCTGAATGCAAAAAAAAGTAGTTGTAGGGCAATATTGAATGATTTCTTTGGTAAAGTATTTATACATTTGTGTATGCAAAGAAAAAAGTCTAGAACAAAAACCCTTATTACTGGTTTCTCTTAGAGAGTAGAATTGGGAGGGGCAACTTACACTTTTTTATATAGTTATAACTTTTTACACATATGTCTTAAGTTTAAATATCAACAAAGAAAACAATTTAAAGGAAACAAGAATTATTGTAATAGTCCAGAAAAAAAGACAACCTAGGTTTACTAACTATACATCTAGCTTCTCATCTACAAAATAGCCTACCTCACAAAGTTGTCAAGAAAATGAAATAATTTATGTTAAAGGGCCAAGCACAATGTTTGGGAACACATGTTTGGAATACATATACTAGCTGAATCTGCTACAGGGAAGGCCTAAAGCAGGGAAGCAAGACGAAAGAACAGAGAATGGGTTTAAGAAGTAGAACTGACATAATGGAATAACTGATTGAGGGAGATGATGAAGAAGATGAAGTCAAAGATGTCTACCTCACATGTTTAGGTCCAACAACTGACTAACTAGTAACACTACTGACAGAGATAGGGACGATAAGAGAAGAAATGGGTTTAGAAGTAAGGCAAGTTTTGTTTTAGTTTTATTGATTTTGTACTGCATACAGCATATACAAGTAATTCGGCCCAGGAAGTAGATGGAGGTACAGGGCTGGACCTCGAGAAGAGAGACCATAAGTGAAAATATAGGTTTGGCAGTCATGGAAGTCAAAGAGACCAGGAGAGAAATAATGAGAAAATAAATGAGGTTCATACTTACCTTCTCTGCTCTCCCTTGAAACTAGAAAATAAGCCCTTTTTTGCTTTGATCCTTTTTTTTACTAATTATCTACAGGACAAAAGAAATATAAACAACACAGCAAAACTATAAGGTTCCTGGAATCTCAACATTTTCTCGACTTGGCTATTCCCTGGTCTTTATCAAACTATATAATGCTAACTAACCCACTTTCATAGGCCCTTTCTTTGAGAGTCTTAAGGAAGACTTCTTAGTCCTCATCCCCAAGTAGAATATATATTCTCCATGAAGACAAGGACTTCAATATTCTTCTATGTATCTGGCTCAGCACCTAACATAATATTTGGCACAGGTGTTGCATATACCATCACTATTGTTGACCATCATTACTGTCTTCATCACCCCAACAGTTCCACTTATTGAGAATTTACTATATTCCAAGCAACAAGTACTTTACATATATTAACCAATTTAATCCTCACAAAAACTCAGAGGGTGAGGTATTATTATTATCCCAATTTTATAAATAAGGACTCAGGAGAGGTTAGGTTAATTTGCCAATGAATAAACTCTAAGTAAGTGAAGTTGCTGGAATGCAAGCCCAAGCTCTCTTATTCTAGAGCTAGTGTTCTACTGGCTCAGATCAGGCAGGATCCTATCCAAAGCAATGATAAAATATTGCACAGAGCAAGCAAATGCACTGTAGAAATGAATTCTCCTATGTGTGATTATGGCTTAAGCACTGGCCAAAAAATCAGTGGCTCCTGGATAAAATAGGTATCATCAATTTCCTAGTCTCCAAACTCAGCTGGACCCTTGTTGTTGCCCATAAATCTTTTTACTTGCACTTAGTTCAGCTGTTACCTAATTCCTTCAGGTTCTATTTTAAGACTTCATTCATCTCACACTCTCACTTTCCACTCCTCCAGTCCCATCAGACATTCTCATCTCCCAAATGTAAAAAAAAAAAAAAAGTTTTCAGAGTTCGTCATCCATGACCTCCATCATCTCCCTGTCTCAATCCTTCCATCATATGCAAATCTGACTCCTTTCAGAAAAGCTACATCCCACCTCCAGCTCAACCTTCAACAATGGGTTGCTGTTATTTCCAACACTAACTAACCCTGTTACTAGCCAGCTCACTTGAGTTGGGTCTTGCAGAATCAGTAGTAAGAAGAAAACAGAATAAGTAAAAAATTTTAAAGGCAGCATAAAAAGAAAAGCATAGGGAAAATGTGAAAAATAGAAAGCAAAACATGGTAAAAACAAGTTCCAATATATCAATAAACATAAAGAGCATACATAAGCAAAACTCATCCTTTAAAATACAGAGATTAACAGACTAGAAAATATTTCAAAATTCAGCTATGTGACATTTTACAAGCAACACACCTAACACATGAGGACAAGGAAAGATTAAAAGTAAAAAATAAGGAAAAAGATATACCAGCTAAATGTTAACAAAAAGACAATTGAGATAGCAATATTAATATCTAAAAAGTAAAACTTCAAGACAAAGATATTATAAAGGATAAAGAAGATCATGACATAGAGGAAATAAATTTATATGCACTCATAAAACACCTCTAAATATATAAAGAAAGACTAAGTACAACTAGAGAGAAAAATTGAAAAATTAACTGGGAGATTAGCAAACCTCCTTCACTTATAGTCATGTACTGATTAACGACAGTGATATATTCTCAGAAATACATCATTAGGTGATTTCATCATTGTTTGAACATCATAGAGTGTACTTATAAAAACTTACATGGTAGAGCTTACTACATACCTAGGCTGTATAGTATACTACCATCATATATGAGGTCTGTTGTTAAACAAAACCTTATGTGGCACATGACTATATTGCTAATATGAGCAGATAGAAAATTAATAAGTTTATAGACAAGATGAACAATGAAATAAGCTTAATTTAATGGACATCTGTAGAATATGATACCCAGGTGGAGAATCATACTTTTCAAGTATATATGGAACATTTTTACTCCAAATGACCATTGTACTATGTTATAATGCAAGTCTCAGAAATTTCGAAAAAAAAATCATTCTCATACAGACCACGAACTTTTACCTCAAAGAAATTAAATAAGAAGTTAAAAAAAGAAGATATTTTTCAGTCCCAATACATTTCGGCAATTTTAAGACACTTCTTAATGAATCACAGGTTAAAGAACAAATCATAATAGTACTAAATCTATCATTAACATCTTCTTTTGCCAAGTTCTATATTTTTATTTTTATTTTTCTAAGGAATTTATTTTTTATGGTGACATTGGTTAATGAAATCCAATAAGTTTCAGCTGTAAACTTTAACAGGAAGGTTAACACACACACACACACACACACACACACACACACACACACACACACACACACACACACACTGTGATCACCTTCCATAGTAAGATTTCTTTCTATCATCACATATTTGACCCCCTTTATACTGGCGAACTCCACCCTCCCCAACACCCTACCCTCTAGTAACCACTAGTCTATAGTCATGTCTATGAGTCTCTGTTTGTTCTGTTCTTTGTTAATTTTAGGTTTATATCCCAAATATAAGTAATATCGTGATTTTCAACTGTTTCTGTCTGTGTTATATTACTTAGCATGATTATCTTGAGATCCATTTATGTTGTCACAAAGGGCAATATTTCATCTCTTCTTAAGTCTGAGTAATATTCCATTGTATATATGTACCACCACTTATTTATCCAATCATCTATCGTAGGACACTTCAGTTGATTCCATATCCTGGCCACTGTGAATAA
This sequence comes from Cynopterus sphinx, assembly GCA_030015415.1. NCBI lineage: Eukaryota > Metazoa > Chordata > Mammalia > Chiroptera > Pteropodidae > Cynopterus > Cynopterus sphinx. The sequence continues at coordinate 54,985,164 of CM057388.1, forward strand.
TGCTGCTATGAATATCAGAGTGCAAATGTCTTTTTCGATATGGCCTTTCAAATCTTTGATATAAATACCCAGTAGAAAGATTGCTGAATCATATGGTAGATCAATTCTTAGTTTTTTGAGGAACCTACATATTGTTTTCCATAGTGGCTGTAACAATTTGCAGTCCCACCAGCAGTGTATGAGGGTTCCTTTTTCTCTGAATCCTCTCCAACATTTGTTATTACTTCTTCTGTTAAATAGAGCTACTCAAACAGCTGTGAGATGGTATCTCATTGTAGTTTTGATTTGTATTTCCCTAATGGCTAGAGATGTTGAGCATCTTTTCATATACTACTTGGTCATTTGTATGTCTTCTAGGGAGAAGTATCTGTTTAGGCCCTCTACCCATTTTTTTTTATTGGATCATTTGTTTTTTTGTTGTGATTGAGTGGTATGAGTTCTCTGTATAATTTGGATATTAGGCCCTTATTGGAGGCATTGCATACAAACATAATTTCCAATTCAGATTGTTTTCTCCTTACTTTGTTGACGATTTTGATTGCTGAGGAGAAGATTTTAGTTTGAGGTAGTCCCATTCATTTATTTTTGCTTTTATTTCCCTTTTGAGGTCAAATTCGTAAAATTCTCTTTAAGTCCAAGGTCTTTGAGTTTAGTTCCTATGCTTTCTTCTATGCATTTTATTGGCTCCAGTCTTATATTCAGATCCTTAATTCATTTGGGGTTAATTTTGGTATGTGGTGATAGACAACGATCTAGTTTCATTCTTTTGCAGGTGGACTTCCAGTATTCCCAGCACCATTTATTGAAGAGGCTTTCCTTTCCTCAAAGTAGGTTGTTGAGTTTTTTATTGAAAATTATTTGCCCATATAAATATGGGTTTACTTCTGGACTCTCCATTGTGTCTCACTGGTCCGCGTGTCTATTCTGCTGCCAATACAATACCGTTTTGATTACGGTCGCTTTGTAGTATAATTCAATATCAGGCAGAGTGATGCCTCTAGCCTTGTTCTTTTTTCTCAGAATGGCCTTGACAATTCGGGGTCTTCTGTGCTTCCATACAACTCTGATGATTTTTTGTTTTATTTCTTTAAAAAATGCCAATGGGATTTTGATTAAAATTGCATTAAATCTGTGTAATGCTTTAGGAAATATGTTCATTTTAACTATGTTGATTCTTCCAAAGATAGCGAAATATCTTTCCATTTCTTTGTATCTTCTTCGATTTCTTTTAATAAGGTCATATAGTTTTCATTATATAGGTCTTTCACTTGCTTCATTAGATTTATTCCTAGGAATTTTATTCTTTTTGTTACAATAACAAAAGGTGTTATTTTTTTACGGATCTTTTTTCTGACACTTGATTATTAGAGTATAGGAACACTATGGATATTTGAACATTGATTTTCCATCCAGAGACTTTACTGTATTTGCTTATTGTTTCTAGTAGGTAGGGTTCTGGTTCTAGTCGGGTTCTATGTAGAGAACAATGTCAGCTACAAATAGTAAGAATTTGACTTCTTCCTTTCCTATTTGGATGTCCTTTATATCTTTCTCTTCTCTGACTGCACTCATTAGAACCTCCTGGTTATATTACAAAACAGTGGCAGTAGTGAACAGCCTTGCCTTGTTCTTCATCTTAGAGAGAAGTTTTTTAGTTTTTCACCATTAAGTATCATGTTGGATGCTGGTTTGTCATAGATGGCCCATATTATCTTAAGGCACTTTCCTTGCATACTGATTTTGTTAAGTGTTTTGATCACAAATGGATGCTGTATCTTCTCAAAGGCTCTTTCTACATCTATTGACATGATCATAGAATACTTATTTTTTAATTTGTTTATATGGTCTATCGCATGAGTCGATTTGCATATGTTGGACAAACAATGAGCCACTGATAGGAAGCCCACTTGATCGTGGTGTATAATCTTTTTAATATGTTGCTGTATTGGGTTTGCTAGTATATTATTTAGGATTTTTGCATCTGTGTTCATGAGAGATATTGGTCTGTAGCGTTCCTTTTTGTGTTATCTTTACGAGGTTTTGGTATCAGGGTGATATTGGCCTTATAAAATGAGTTAGGAAATATTGTTGCCTCTTTGATTTTTTTTTTTTTTTTTGAGTTTGAGGAGAATAGGTATTAAATCTTCTTTGAATGTTTGGTAGAATTCACTGGTGAAGCCATCTGATCCTGGACTTTTACTTTTTGGTAGGTTTTGATGATTGTTTCAATTTCCATACTGAGGATTGGTCTATTTAGATTTTCTGGATCTTACCGATTCAGTCTAGAAAGATTATATTTTTCTAAGTATGGTTCCATTTCTTCTAGGTTATTATGTTTCTTATTATATAATTTTACATAGCATTCTTGTATGATCCTTCATATTTCTGCAGTGTTTGTCATAATTTCCTCTCTTTCATCCCTGATTTTGTTTTTGTGTGTATGTCCTTTCTCTTCCTTCTTTAGTGAGTCTAGCCAGACGTTTGTTGTTTTATTAACTTCCTCAAAGAACCGTCCCTCTGTGGCATTTATTTTTCTATTGTTTTGTTGTTGTTGTTGTTGTTGTTGTTGTTTTGTTTTCCTTTTCATTTATTTCTTCTCTAATTTTGATTACTTGTTTCCTTCTGCTGAGTTTAGTCTTCATTTATGCTTCCTTTTCTGTTTTTTGTTTGTTTGTTTGTTTGTTTGTTTGTTTTTTAGGATGAAGCATTAGGTGTTTATTTGGACTCATTCCTGGTTTTGGAGGTAGGCCTGTAATGATATGGACTTTCCTCTTATGACCGCTTTTGCTGTGTCCCAAGTGTTGATATGTTGTACTATCAATATCATTCATTTCTATGTATCTCTTTATCTCTCTTTTTATTTCTACTCTGACCCAGTCATTCTTCAGTAGCATGTTGTTTAATCTCCATGTATTTGTTCTTTCCACTTTCAATTTACGGTTGATCCTCAGCTTCAAAGTGTTACGATCAGAGAATATGATTGGTATGATTTTAACCCTATTATATTTGTTGAGGCTGTCTGTGTGTCCCAGTATGTGGTTGATTCTTGAGAATGTTCCATGTGCAAAAGAGAAGAATGTATAAGCAGCTGTTTTAGGATGAAATGCACTGTAAATGTCAATTATGTGCCTTTGGTCAAATGTGTCTTTTTCTTACTGGTTTTCTGTTTGCATGATCTGTCCATATTTGAAAGTAGGGTATTTAGGTCTCCTACTACGATGGTGTTTCATCTGTTTCTCCCTTTAGTTCTGTTAGTATTTGCATCTATATTTTGGGGTTCCTTGATTGGAAGCATAGATATTAATAAGTGGTATGCCTTCTTGGTGCATGATTCCCTTTATCATTATTATGTTTCCCTCAGCATCTTTCCTTACCTATTTTATTTTGAAGTCCATTTCATCCAATATTAGTACTGCTACTTCCACTTTTCTCTGAATGCCATTCGCTTGAAATATTGTTTTCCATCTTTTACTTTGAGTCTATATTTGTCTTTTGAGCTGAGATGTGTCTTCTGGAGGCAGCATATGGTTGGGTTTTGTTTCTTGATCCAATCTGCAACTCTGTGCCTTTTAATTGGTGAGTTCAGTCCATTTACATTTAGGGTTATTATCGAAATGTGAGGTTTTCCTATAACCATTTAATATTTTGTTTTCTGGTAGCTCGGTGTTTCAATTGCTTCCTTGCCTTTATGTGTCTGTTTTCTTTATTTTAGTTGGGTTTTGATGGTTTCCTTTTGTTTCTCCTTGTTTTATGTTATATATTTAGTTCTGAATCTTTGGTGTTTAGTTACCATTAGAATATGTAAAGGATAGTTCTATATATATATATATAGTTTTCCATTTTCATAAAGTATAGTTCTATATATATAGTTGTCCATTTTTTGCATGTACTTTATCTTTATTTCCCTTCGTAAATTTGGATCTTTGAATCCTCCCCTTTACAGTCATTGTTGTCTCAATTTGCCACAGCTGATAAAAATCAACTTGTTTCTCTGCCATCCTGTTTCTCTGCTTTTTGCCCTCATGACTGTTCCTGCTGCCAGTGGGACTTAGCTCCCAGCGCTAAGTCATTAACTGTATCATTAACAGCTTAAAGAAGAAAACTGCTACCTGCCTCACTAGCCCCTCCATCCCCTTATAATAGTATAAAATTTTTTCTAGAAACTCAAAAAGGAAAATATGGAGTAAAAATAATGCTTTTATATGAAGTGAGTTATGTAATTTTTTTATGGTAAATGGTATATCACATTTTGAAAAACATAATTGAGAAAACTAATGGAAGCACAAATAAAACCAGACAGATTCTAAGTTAGAAAACTTGTGACTTTTCATATTCTCCCAACTGACAGACAGTGCAGAAACCAAAGCCCAAGTATGCTTAAGGCGTTTCACTGAAATTAAATCACAGGTGTGTAGGGCAAGAATTATCTACTGTATAAACCACAGCTCAGATTACACAAGTGTCTGAAGCTGAGCTCCGATGGACAATTTGTTCTATGTTGGTTATGAGGTCTCAATACACATATGGAAGATCTTAATATAGCATTCTTATGAGGCTTTATGACTACAAGAAAATATTTTAGAACAGATGGATTGTTTAATTAGAAAATTATATACACCTATTTCCCCAAATTCAGGATAATATTTTAATGCAAATACTTATAAAAGAAAGGGTGAACTGAAAAATGTGCCATCAAAATTGGAGGTTAATATAACCTTTCTAATTACTGATCATATAATCAGATAAAAATTAATAAATATGTAGACAAGTTGACCACCACAATAAGCTTGATATGATGAACATATATAAAATTATATATCCAAATGGATATACCTCCTTTATACTCTAATCCTATAGAAGATAATAATAATAAATTAGTATTATCACTAACACAGCTACCTTCCAAGAAGGGGTAAGAAGAGTTATCTCAAATTATTTTAAATTCTGAAGACCAGCTTTAAAAATGAAAAACTAGGCAAAACTGATAGGAGCATGAAACAATGAATATAGGGTTTAAGACAGACTTGGGTTAAAATCCTGACTTTGCTATTTATTAGTTATATGACCTTGGGTAAGGGCCTAGAATATATATGTATGTATGTGTGTGTATATATATGTACACACACACACACACACACACATATATGTTAGATATATAGACTATACAGAATATAGAATTTCTTATAAGAATAGTACTTAGCTTAAAAATTATTGTTGGTGTTCCCCAAATGAAAACTGATGTGAATTAGAAAAATACCAAATTATATCCCTGTACTGAGTAGAAAATATAACAGATTTTGATGTGTTCATCTTATTGGGTATATTGGTACACCTCCCTTTCCCACACATGCAATGCACATATGTGTAAACAGTAAAATTTATGCTCAAACTAGAAACTCCTACTTGAGGGCAGGCTCTATATCTGGACTTTATACCCCCAGAAATTAGCACAGTGTCTGAAACACAGAATGAGTTCAATAAATGTTTGTTGAATGTCTTTACCCAGAAACGTATTTGTATTTATATGTTTAAACTTATACCCACAGAAACTGAAGAGTGGTAATAAAGCTGAGAGAAAAGTGTTTTTGTTTCCCTGAGGCAGCATGGTGTTAGCATCAAGAGCATGGACTCTGTAGCCAGCCTGAAATTGAATCCCAACTTCTTCATTTACTAGCTGGGTGACCTTGGGCAATTACTAAACCTTTCAGAGCCTCAATTGTCTAATTTGAAAAATGAATATAATAACAGTGCCTACCCTCTTGGGCTTGTTATAAAGATTAAATGCATTTTTAAATATATAAAGTGCTTGAAGTCATGTGAACACAGAGAATGCTAAGTGTTGGCTATTTTTATTTTCAGTTTTTTATATGTGCATTGCTGTTTTAAGACTTAACTAGTGAAGTTGGTCAGAAACATGGCAGAGTGAGAAACATCCCAGATTTCTCACCATGAAACAACAATAAGCTGAACATCTAAAACTCAACAAAAAACACCCATCTGCAAACCAGCATGTCTTAGTGTTGGATCTGTACATAAGAGCTACTGCAGGTCAGACCCAAGGAAACAAGCAGTAGACATAGAAAAACAAAAAAAGCTGCCTCTTGCAGCTGGAGCTACCAACAGGAGGAGTGGGAAGGGAAGAAGGTACAGGGAGTTCCCTGAATAGCCTGGCCTGGGATACCTTTGAGCTGCATGTGGCTGGCAACAGTGCCCAGGCATCAGGGCAGAAAGCAGAAAAGGGAGGAGGCAGAGAAGAAGAGATGGCAAAGAAACAACAGTTGATTTTTACCAGCTGTGGTTGCAAAACTGAGGTGGAGCTGCAGCACCCCAACCCCTAACCCAAAGGGCCCTTCCCCTCATAACCTCCTAGACCCAATACCACAGAGCCCCAGAAGAAACTAAGCTAATATAACTGTTGCTAACAATGATAGGGACTGAGATCAAGGGTAGCAAACATGACTGAATATCTATTAGGAAAAAAAAAAGCATATTAAGCTTTATAAAAAGCAGGGATCCAAGAGGATTCGACCCCACCAACTGGAAACCAAAAGAAAAACAACATCTTAGCTACAGGCTAAAGAGACACCTTTATATGATAAATTTTCTTTCTGGAAAAAAAAGCAGACTACACTTCCATTAATGGTCAGGAGGAGAAATAGTCCATTAAACACCATGAACAACCAAGGTGACAAGGCATTTCAGAAAGAAAGAGAAAAATCTCCAGAAAATAAGCTTACAGTCATAGAAATATGCAACTAATATGAAAGAGAATTCAGGGTGGTACTTCTGAAAAAACTCAGTGAGGTCCAAAACAAGTCATAAAAACAATTTCAGCAATTGAAAGAACAACTAGATGAGCAGAATGAGTTATTTAGCAAGGAGATTGAAACCCTCAGAAAGGAGAGAATAGATCTTCTGTAGATAAAGAACACACTGCAAGAGTTGAAAAATGAAATAGCAAGCTTGGGAAACAGTCAACCAAATGGAGGAAAGGATTAGTGACATCAAAGACAGAAACTGAAGAATGAAAAATAATGAAAGAGAAATACAAGAACTAGCTGACATTATCAGGAAAGGAAACTTAAGAATAATGGGCAATCTTGAAGAGGAGGAAAAGGAGCAGAGAGTAGAAAGCATTTTCAGACAAATAGTTGACGAGAATTTCCCAAATCTAAGGAATGAGCTGGAGCCTGGAATTCAAGAAGTCAACAAAACACCCAATTATCTCAACCCAGAAAGGCCTTCACCAAGACACATTGTATTAAAATTATCAAAAATCAATGAAAAAGACAGAATCCTCAGGGCAGCCAGGGAATAGAAGATGGTACCTATAAAGAAAAACCCATTAGATTATCATCAGACTTCTAGCCAGAAAGAAGTCAATCAAATATTCAAACTATTAAATGAAAGGAGCTACCAGGCAAGAAAAATGTAACCAGCAAAGTTCTCCTTTAGATATGAAAGAGAAATAAAGACCTTTCCAGACATAAAGAAATTGACGGAATTCTTGAATATGAGGCATGTATTACAAGAAATAGTAAAAAGGGTCAGCTCAGCTAAAACAAAATGACCAAAAAATAATAACATAACTAGGAGTAAGGTGACTAGTGGGAAAATGGAAGCAGAGGAGTGAAACCCTTACTAAGAACAGGGCATTATCAGCTTGACCAATAAAAAGAGATTTGCTATTGCGAGATAGTAATGAACATTCAACATATGTAGGGACAAATTGAGACCACAATGAATGAAAAAGGGAGGAATCAAAGATCCAAATTCACAAAGGAGAATGGAGATCAGGCATGCGAAGAAGAAAATGAACTACTATATAGAACTATCTTCTACATATTTCTAATGGTAACCAAACACCAAAGATTCAGACCAGAAGTATAGAATATAAAACAAGAAAGACCAATGGGAAACCCCACAAACCTCAACCAAAAAGAAAAAAAGAAAAAGAAAGAAAAACAGACACATAAAGGCAAGGAAGCAATTGAAACACCGAGCTACCAGAAAACAAAATATTAAATGGTTATAGGAAAACCTCACATTTCGATAATAACCCTAAATGTAAATGGACTGAACTCACCAATTAAAAGGCACAGAGTTGCAGATTGGATCAAGAAACAAAACCCAACCATATGCTGCCTCCAGAAGACACATCTCAGCTCAAAAGACAAATATAGACTCAAAGTAAAAGATGGAAAACAATATTTCAAGCGAATGGCATTCAGAGAAAAGTGGAAGTAGCAGTACTAATATTGGATGAAATGGACTTCAAAATAAAATAGGTAAGGAAAGATGCTGAGGGAAACATAATAATGATAAAGGGAATCATGCACCAAGAAGGCATACCACTTATTAATATCTATGCTTCCAATCAAGGAACCCCAAAATATAGATGCAAATACTAACAGAACTAAAGGGAGAAACAGATGAAACACCATCGTAGTAGGAGACCTAAATACCCTACTTTCAAATATGGACAGATCATGCAAACAGAAAACCAGTAAGAAAAAGACACATTTGACCAAAGGCACATAATTGACATTTACAGTGCATTTCATCCTAAAACAGCTGCTTATACATTCTTCTCTTTTGCACATGGAACATTCTCAAGAATCAACCACATACTGGGACACACAGACAGCCTCAACAAATATAATAGGGTTAAAATCATACCAATCATATTCTCTGATCGTAACACTTTGAAGCTGAGGATCAACCGTAAATTGAAAGTGGAAAGAACAAATACATGGAGATTAAACAACATGCTACTGAAGAATGACTGGGTCAGAGTAGAAATAAAAAAGAGAGATAAAGAGATACATAGAAATGAATGATATTGATAGTACAACATATCAACACTTGGGACACAGCAAAAGCGGTCATAAGAGGAAAGTCCATATCATTACAGGCCTACCTCCAAAACCAGGAATGAGTCCAAATAAACACCTAATGCTTCATCCTAAAAAACAAACAAACAAACAAACAAACAAACAAAAAACAGAAAAGGAAGCATAAATGAAGACTAAACTCAGCAGAAGGAAACAAGTAATCAAAATTAGAGAAGAAATAAATGAAAAGGAAAACAAAACAACAACAACAACAACAACAACAACAAAACAATAGAAAAAATAAATGCCACAGAGGGACGGTTCTTTGAGGAAGTTAATAAAACAACAAACGTCTGGCTAGACTCACTAAAGAAGGAAGAGAAAGGACATACACACAAAAACAAAATCAGGGATGAAAGAGAGGAAATTATGACAAACACTGCAGAAATATGAAGGATCATACAAGAATGCTATGTAAAATTATATAATAAGAAACATAATAACCTAGAAGAAATGGAACCATACTTAGAAAAATATAATCTTTCTAGACTGAATCGGTAAGATCCAGAAAATCTAAATAGACCAATCCTCAGTATGGAAATTGAAACAATCATCAAAACCTACCAAAAAGTAAAAGTCCAGGATCAGATGGCTTCACCAGTGAATTCTACCAAACATTCAAAGAAGATTTAATACCTATTCTCCTCAAACTCAAAAAAAAAAAAAAATCAAAGAGGCAACAATATTTCCTAACTCATTTTATAAGGCCAATATCACCCTGATACCAAAACCTCGTAAAGATAACACAAAAAGGAACGCTACAGACCAATATCTCTCATGAACACAGATGCAAAAATCCTAAATAATATACTAGCAAACCCAATACAGCAACATATTAAAAAGATTATACACCACGATCAAGTGGGCTTCCTATCAGTGGCTCATTGTTTGTCCAACATATGCAAATCGACTCATGCGATAGACCACATAAACAAATTAAAAAATAAGTATTCTATGATCATGTCAATAGATGTAGAAAGAGCCTTTGAGAAGATACAGCATCCATTTGTGATCAAAACACTTAACAAAATCAGTATGCAAGGAAATTACCTTAACATAATAAGGGCCTTTTTTTGACAAACCCTCAGCCAACATTGTACTTAATGGTGAAAACTCAGAATATTTCCTCTAATACCAGATACAAGGCAAAGGTTTGCTCTATAGTCACTGTTATTCAATATAACGTTGGAGGTCCTATCAAGTGTAATTGAGCAAGAGAAAGAAATAAAATGCATCCAAATAGGAAAGGAAGAAGTCAAATTGTCACTATTTACAGATGACATGGTTCTCTATATAGAAAACACTAAAGACTACACCAGAACCCTGCTAGAAACAATAAGCAAATACAGTAAAGTCTCTGGATGGAAAATCGATGTTCAAATATCCATAGTGTTCCTATACTCTAATAATCAAGTGTCAGAAAAAAGATCCGTAAAAAAATAACACCTTTTGCTATTGTAACAAAAAGAATAAAATTCCTAGGAATAAATCTAATGAAACAAGTGAAAGACCTATATAGTGAAAACTATAAGACCCTATTAAAAGAAATCAAAGAAAATACAAAGAAATGGAAAGATATTTCGTTATCTTTGATTGGAAGAATCAACATGGTTAAAACGAACATATTTCCTAAAGCATTACACAGAATTAATGCAATCTCAATCAAAATCCCATTGGCATTTTTTAAAGAAATAAAACAAAAAATCATCAGATTTGCATGGAAGCACAAAGACCATGAATTTCCAAAGCCATCCTGAGAAAAAAGAATGAGGCTGGAAGCATCACTCTGTCCAAATTCAAATTATACTACAAAGAGACAGTAATCAAAGCAGCATTGTATTGGCAGCAAAACAGACACGCGGACCAGTGAGACACAATGGAGAGTCCAGAAGTAAACCCATATTTATATGGGCAAACAAAAATGCCAAAAACATACAGTGGAGAAAGGAAAGCCTCTTCAATAAATGGTGCTAGGAAAACTGGAAGTCCACCTGCAAAAGAATGAAACTAGATCCTTGTCTATCACCACATACCAAAATTAACACCAAATGGATTATGGATCTGAATATAAGACCAGAATCAATAAAATGCATAGAAGAAAACATAGGAACTAAATTCAAAGACCTTGGACTTAAAGAGAATTTTATGAATTTGACCTCAAAGGCAAGGGAACTAAAAGCAAATATAAATGAATGGGACTACAGCAAACTAAAAAGCTTCTGCATAGCAAAAGAACCCATCAACTAGGTAAAGAGACAACAACCTAATGTGAAAATATATTTGCCAGCAACACCTCCGATAAGAGCCTAATACCCAAAATATATAAAGAACTCATACAACATAACAAAAAAAAAAAACAAAAAAAAAAAACGATCCAATCAATAAATGGGCAGAGGACCTGAACAGACACTTCTCCCTAGAGCACATACAAACAGCCAAGAAATATACGAAAAGATGCTCATCAGTGCTAGCTCTTAGAAAAATGCAAATCCAAACCACAATGTGATATCATCTCACACCTGTTAGAATAGCTCTATTCAACAGGACAAGTAATAACGAATGTTGGAGAGGATGCGGAGAAAAAGGAACCCTCATACACAGTTGGTGAGACTGCAAATTGGCAGAGCCACTATGGAAAACAATATGGAGATTCCTCAAAAAACTAAGAATTGATCTACCATATCATCCATCCATCCCTCTACTGGGTATTTACCCCCAAAGACTTGAAAATCCATATCCAAAAAGATATTTGCACACTGATGTTCATAGCAGCATTGTTCACAGTGGCCAGGATATGGAAGCAACCTAAGTGTCCTACAACAGATGACTGGATAAAGAAGTGATGGTACATATATACAATGGAATATTACTCAGCCATAAGAAGAGATGAAATATTGCCATTTGCGATAACATGGATGGACTGTGAGATAATCATGCTAAGTGAAGTAAGCCAAAGTTGAAAACCACATGATATCACTTATATGTTGTATATAAACATAAAACAACAAATGAACAGGACAAACTACAGAGACTCATGGACATGGACAATAGAATGGTGGTTATCAGAGGGTAGGGAGAAGGGTGGGGAGGTAGATGGAGTAAAAGGGATCAAACGTGTGATGACATCAAATAATTAAAAATTTTTAAAAATTGAAAATAAAAAGACTTAACTGTGTCTTGCATAATGACATTTATTTCCTTTTAAGGAACACAAATAAAAATGCAAGTTGAACTCCATCTAAACACCATTTAAATTTCAGGCAATCTTTTTTTTCAGTTTTTTAAAAGTCAAGTTTATTGAAGTATAATTTATATACAGTAAGATTCACTTTTTAAAAATTCAATGAGTTTTAACAAATACATAGATTCATGAAAACACTAGCAAAATCAAGATATAGAACATTTCAATCACCCCAAAAAAGTTCCCTTAGACCCCTTTCTTGTCAGTCTCATCTTCATGCCCACACCTTGATTCAATTTTTCCCTATAGGTCTTCCTTTTCCATACTGTCAAATAAATGGAATCATACAGTAAGTAGACTTTGAGTCTGCCTCAATGTCTTCAGTATGTCAAATCAGTAAACATGTAAAAGTAATAATAACGGTAAGTGTGCCTAGACACAACAAGTGAGTGCATAAACTGCTATAACCTCTCTTGGATAGAAACTGGCAATATATATCAAGATCCTAAATATATCGATACACTTTGACCATTTATAGATATTCCTATACCAAGAGTTATTATCAAAGATATGGATAAAGACATATATGCACAAAGATGTTCATTGTAGTGTTATTTATGATTGTGAAAAATTAAAAACATCCCAAATATTCAACATAAAAGTAATGGATAGGTAAATTTATATAATAAATACATTTATCAATATGCTAATTAGAAGTAAAATTTACTAAGCTTTTGATGACATAGAAAAATATATAGGATATTGGAATAGCACAAAGGTGACACAAAAGTTATGTATATAATATAATATCAGAATAAAAATGTGTAGAAGAAAAACTGGAAGGAAAATTATTGTCTCTGGGTGAGAGGTGACTGAAAAATATATATTCTATATTATCCTAATTTTCTCCAATTAACCTCTATTATGTTTCTAATTAAAAAAATACTTCATAAAAGACATAAAGTTCTGCTTTCTATCTAATATGAATTAATTTTTCTCTACTATATACATAAAGAAGATTCATATCAACTGGTCAAACACTCACATTTTTAACTAAGATTTATTAAGCACCTACTGAGTCTCAAGCACTCAGGTGCTAGAAATAAAAAATATAAGACTCTGACCTTATCTCAAAGGAACAATATGTAAACATAATATCAATTACTTCTAATAATGTATTCTGCAATTTTACTCTATGCTAGGTAATAACCATTTTTCATACATTACCTCATTTCCTCATCTGTTAAATTGAGGGAGATAATACAAGGGTGGTTATGAAGAATCACCATTAAATACTGCCATTTGCAACAACATTGATGGACCTCAAGATAATTATGCTAAGTGAAATAACCCAGACAGAAAAAGTTGAAAATCACATGATATCACTTATATGTGGGATATAAACCTAAAACCAACAAATGAACAGGACAAACATAAACTCATGGACATTGACAATAGACTAGTGGTTACCGGAGGGTAGAGGGGAGGAAGAAGATGGAAGGTATATCAGTAAAAGGGATCAAATATGTGGTGACAGGAAGAAATCTAACTATGGGAGAGTAACACACAGTGTAAATACATATATGCCTTACTGTTAAAGTGTACCACTGAAACTTACTGGATTTTGTTATCAATGTCACCACAAACAATAAATTTAAAAATTTTTAATAAATTTACTTAAATTAGTTTCAAGTATATAGTACATTGGTTAGACATCTATATTGTTCAAAAAATGATGCCCCCAATTGCTCCTTCCCTCTCCTGACCCTCTACTTAGCCATCATGTTAATTCTAACTGAATTCCCTCTGGCATGCTCCCCATGCCCAAATATCAACTACTAATTTGTACTTCTTTAACTTTTCACCCAATTCTCCCAGCCTTCCAAAACCCCCCTTCTGTCCATCACCAAATTGTTCACAATATTTGTGAGTCTGTTTTTGATTAGTTTGTTCTTTTTGTTCCTTAAATACCACATATAAGTTAAATTGTATGGTATCTATCTTTCTCTGACTAATTTCACCCAGCATGAGAAACTTGAGGTCCACCCACGTCATTGCAAATTCTAGGATTTCATTATTTTAATAGCTGAGTAATATTCCATTGTATATATGAACTATAATTTATGCAATTGTCTATTGATGGGCATTTAGGTTGCTTCCATATCTTGCCTATTGTCAATTTTGTTGCCATGAATACTGGAGTGCATAGATCTTTATGAATTATTGTTTTGGTTTTCTTTGGATAAATACCCAGTAGTACTAGGTATTAGTCAAAAGATATATCCATTTTTAATTTTTGAGGAATCTCTATATTGTTTTCCATAGTGGCTGTACCAATTTGCAATCCCACCAACAATGTATGAGGGTTCCCTTTTCTCTGCATCTCGTCAACACACTGTTTTTTGATTTATTGATGACAGCCATTCTGACATGTGTGAGGTAATATCTCATTGTGGTCTTAATTTGCATTTCTCTGATGATTAGCGACCTTAAGCATCTTTTCATATGTCTCTTAGCCATCTGTATTTCCTCTTTAGAAAAAATATCTGTTTAGGTCTTCTGCCTATTTTTTAATTGGATTGTTTGGGTTTTTTTGTTGGTGAGTTGTATAAGTTCTTTATAAATTTTCGATATTAACCCCTTATTAGATGTATCATTAGTGAATATCTTCTCCCAAACAGTCCATTGTCTTTTTGTTTTGTTGATTGTTTCCTATGCTGTACAAAAACATTTTAGTTTGATGTAGTCCCATTTGTTTATATTTTCTTTTGTTTCCCTTGCCTGAGGAGATATATCTAAAAAAGAATTCCTGTTAGTAATATCAGAGAGTTTTCTGCTTATGTTTTCTCCTATAAGATACATGGTTTGGGGTTTTACATTGAAATCTTTAATTCATTTTGAGTCTATTCTTGTATACAGTATAAGAACATGGTCCAGCATTTTTTTTTGCATGAACATGTCAAATTTTGCTAACACTGTTTATTAAAGAGACTGTCTCTACTCCATTGTATATTCTTACATCTTTTGTCATATATTTAGTGAGCAATAGGCATGGATTTATTTCTGGGCTCTCTATTCTTTTCTATTGATCAATGTATCTGTTTTTTGACAGTACCATGTTGTTTTGATTACTGTAGGCTTATAGTATAGTTTGATATCAGGTAGTGTGATACTTACAACTTTGTTCTTCTTTCTCAAAGTTGCCATGGCTTTTTAGGGTTTTTTTTGGATCCATATAAATTTTAAGATTATTCATTCTAGCTCTCTGAAAAATACCATTGGTATTTTGATAGGAATTGCATTGAATCTATATATTGCTTTGGGTAGTATGGCCATTTTAACAATGTTGATTCTTCTTACCCATGAACAGTGTATATGTTTCCATTTATTTGTATATTCTTCAATTTCTTTTTTCAATGACATAATTTTCTGAAAACAAGTCTTCTACCTTCTCAGTTGATTTGATTCCCAGGTATTTTATAGTTTTCAATAAAATTGTAAATGGGTTTGTTTTCTAAATTTCTATTTCTGAAAGTTCATCGACGGTTTATAAAAATGCCACTGACTTCTAAATATTTATTTTGTAACCTGTTACTTTAATGAATTCATTGATCAATTCTAACACTTTTTTTTTTGGTGGAATATTTAGGATTCTCTATATGTAGTATCATGTCATCAGCAAATAACAAGAATTTTACTTCTTCCAACTCAGATGCCTTTTATTTCTCCTTCTTGTCTTATTGCTGTGGTTAAGATTTCCAATACAATGTTGAAGAGGAGTGGTGAACGCAGGCATCCTTGTCTTGTTCCAGATCTTAAGGAAAGTGCTTTTTAGCCATTCCCCATTGAGTATGATGTTAGCTATAGGTTTGTCATATATAGCCTATATTATGTTGAGGTACGTTTTCTCTATTTCCACTTTTCTGAGAGCTTTTATCATAAGCGGATGCTGAATTTTGTCAAACACTTTTCTACATCTATTGATATGATCATATGGTTTTTATGTTTTGATTCATTAATGTGGTGTATCACATCAATTGATTTGTAGATATGGTACCATCCTTGCATCCCAGTAATAAATCCAATTTGATCATGGTGTATGATATTTTTAATGTCTTGCTGAATTTGGTTTGCTAATATTTTGTTGAGGATTTTTGCATCAATGTTCACAAGAGATACCAGCCTACAGCTTTTTTGTTTGTTTGTTTGTTTTGTTTTGTTTTTCTTTGTTTTGTTTTGTAATTTCTTTACCTAGGCTTGGAATCAAGGTAATGGTGGCCTCATAAAAGGAGTTAGGGAGCCTTCCCTCTTCTTGAAATTTTTGGAATAGTTTGAGAAGAATAGGTGGCATTTCTTTTCTGAATGTTTGGTAAAATTCGCCTATGAAGCCATCTGGTCCAGGAATTTTCTTTTTTGGGAGGTTTTTGATTACTGATTCTATTTCAGTGGTGGTAATCAGCCAGTTCAGATTTTGTTTCTTTTTGACTCAGTCTTGGGAGATTGTATGTTTCTAGGAATGTGTCCATTTCTTCCAAATTGTCCAATTTGTTGGTATATAATTGTTTGTAGTATTTTCTTATGATCCACTGTATTTTCATGGAGTCTGTCATTTCTCCTCTTTTATTCTGATTGTATTTGAATCCTCCCTCTTTTATTCTTGATGAGTCTGGGTAAGGGTCTGTCCATTTTGTTTATCCTTTCAAAGAACCAGCTCTTGGTTTCATTAATCTTTTATATTGTTTTTCTAGATTCTATTTCATTTTTTTTTTTAATTTAAAAAGCACTTAGGCCAGTTCCTGACATAAGGTAAGTCAACAAATATTTGTTCTACTGTTCAAGTTTTTATAACAGAGGCAAAGACTAAATCAGTTAAAAACTAAATATACGAGGGTAACAAAGTAAGGCCAATTCTACACAGAGACACTTGTGCATTGCTTGATATGATCAGGATTTTGAGGGTGACCAAGTAAGGGTAAGGTGTTTCAGGCAGAAGGGACAGTCTACATCATCAACTCTTTGAAGATGACTTTTTTAAAGCATCTTCAGGGAACAGTTCCCTGTGTGATATAATCATAGTGTCCCTTAAAAAGAAATGCTTCATGCTTGCATGAAACTACTTCCAGTGTTAAGACACTCCAGAGTAGGATCTTCACAAAAACTCACCAGAAAGCACATGAGTTTCGAGATAAATGGAAACAGGTATACAAAACTTTAGAAGCAGCAAAGCATCAATATTTTTTGCCAAGAAAGAGGAGTTTGCTCATTATCTTTTCTTCTTTATTGTTCCCCTTGTCCTTTGTACTATCTACCAGGAGCTCTTCTAGTACACAAACAACATAGAAATTCTAGCCATCTTAGTGACCTTTTGTATCTCAATATATTTTCTTGAGTAGGGAAAAAAGCACTACATGAACAGCTTGGACTCTGGAACCACATACAATGCTGGTTGTGTTCACAGCACATGTCGATAGAGCTTTAGTCTATGTGCACCTAAGCAGAACTTTTCCTTCTTACTCCTATGCCATCTTTGCAGAGATCTGAGTGTTTTTGATCCATCAGAGAGACATGAAGACACTCAGAACTGTTGAGCAGATTTCACTAAAATCTGGAGGTGTGAGCCTCATGGTGACCACTTAGGCATGTCTCCAGTTGCATGACTTCTATTCAGCTAGACTTCAGGCAACTCCTAGTGATGGTTGCTCTGTAGTTCCACTATAATTTTGGTGTGGTCCCAAGGGAAAGAATGCATAGATAGCATCTACCTTCTATCCCTTCTTTACCAGTCTTCTCCAGGCATTATTTTCAAGTGATAAACTATACTGATAACTTTAGTGATGACTGAAGAATTTCAGAAAAATTGATCCATGCTCAAGGACAAAAAGGCTGAACTGGTATTAAATTATTCCTCTAAACTTACAAGTAGCAATTAAATGACAGCTTTGCATATAAATTCTATTGGATTATCAGTCTCATCCCACCAAAAAGAGGGGGTACAAGCATTTTACTGTTTGGGCGAAGGACAATAGACAATTTTATTAAAATATAGCTCACTGAACATGAAAAAGTGAACAAGAGTCTTAAAAAAGAATGTTAGTTTAACCAAGAAACCCTGGATTAAACTGCTATTATTTAGCAAAAGACACTATGTTTTACACAAGAAACTAGTGATGCGAGATATATATTGCTGTGTGTCAGATTCTGTACACTTTTGAACACAGGTATTTAGAACTGACATATATATAATGGTGTCCACATTTTTGAAAGATTAGAACCCAAACTAGACTCAAATTATAACTGGTCATGGATTTCCACCCTGCCTAAAACAAGACAAAATAACGGATAAAATACATGAAACAATGGTGGTTTTCAAGACACTGAAGATCAGCCAATAAAGGACTGTGATCCCTGAGAGACAGAAAACAAATAGGATGAGCCCTCCAATTTTCCAGGCTTACTGTCTTGAGACAGTTTGTAGGCTATTATGCAGAGAGTAGGAATGTAGGCAGAGCCAGGCAAACTCCCTACATTTAGGTGACAAAGCTGTGTCTGGGAAAATCTAAGTGGCTAGAGTACATAGGACAGAGTACCTGAGAGAGTCAGAGAAAGATCTTCAGAGAGCTTAGAGGGTCTTCCTCGAGTATTAAGCGAAGGACTAATCAGTGCATGGCATGCCTGTGAGGCATTATCCTAAACCGGGGAAAGAACCAGCTAAAAGGATTCAAAAGAACAGTGCCTGTCACTCCTACAGGCCCAGTAGTAGTGCTTGTTCCACCAGCCAAACCTGAAAACTTCGTGATTCACAGGGCACTGGGAAGAGTATGCAGAAGGGTCTTGCCTCTGTAATAGGAAATAATTAGGCCCAGACTGTGCTTTGCCCTGGTCCTGCCTAACAAATCTAAATGGCAAAGCCTGAAAGGATCAATCTGTTTCCAAGTAAGTCAAGTGCATCCCAGAGTTCAAAAATATGTATAGTAATATAAAAATATATAGTACCCAAGGAGGTAAATTCACAATATCAGGCACCCAATACAAAATTAACAGATATGCAAAAAAGAAAAAATACAGTCTATATGGGAAGAAAAAGCAATCAAAAGCTAACCAAGAACAGATACAAATGTTAGAATTAGCCAACAGTCATTAAAACAGTTACTATAACTGCATTCCACATTTCAGAAAATTAAATAAAGACATGGAAGATATAAAACTAAGACCCCAAATGAAACACAGAGATAAAACTGCAATGTTAGAGAGTGTATTTATGGGCACCTCGATCTTGGACTTCCCAGCTACCTAAGTGTGAGAAATAAATTTGTTATTTATAAGAAAAAAGAAATAAAGAACTACAATATCTAAGATGAAAAATAGACAAGATGGGATTAGCATTAAATTGCACATAATAGTAGAAAAGATTAGTGAACTTGGAGATAGCAATAGAAATCACCCAAATGAAACACAAAAAAAAGACTGAAAAAACAGAACAAAGCACAAATGAGCCATGTAACAACTTTAAGCTGCATAATATACATGTAGTTGGAATCACCAAAGGAAATTAGGGGATTAAAAAAAATATTTGAGGAAATAATGGCCAAAATTTTTCTAAATTTGGTGAGCACTATCAACTCACAGATCCCAAGCAGCTCAATCAACTTCATGCACTAGAAATATAAGGAAAAGCACACCATATGGCATACTATAGTAAAACTCCTTAAAACCAAAGATGAGAAAATCTTAAAAGCAGACTACTGGTTACGAGAAGGTAGGAGGTGGGGGAAGGGGGAGGTAGATGGGGTAAAGGGATTCAAATATGTGGTGACTGAAAGAAATCTAACTATGGGAGTTGAATATACAGTGTGTGTGTGTGTGTGTGTGTGTGTGTGTGTGTGTGTGTGTGTGTGTGTGTAGTGTACAGCTGAAACTTATTGGATTTCATTAACCAATGTCACCATAAAAAATAAAAATAAAATATTTTTTAAAAAAATATTGGGGGGACAGGCATACAGAGGAACAGAGATAATGATAAAAGCAAATTTATCATTGATAACAATGCAAATAAGACACTGGAACACCTCTAGATACCAAAAGGAAAAAAAAAACTGTCAACCTAGAATTTTAAACCCAGTGGAATATCATTCAAAAACTGAGGTGCAATACTTTTTCAAACATGCAAAATTTGAAATAGTTAATTACCAGCAGACCTGTACTATAAAAACTTAAAAGAAATCCTTCAGTCAGAAGAAAAATAGAAAGAAAGAAATATGGGTCCACAAAAAGGAATGAAGAACAATGGAATGGTAACTATGAGGGTAAAAATATCTTTCTTATTATTTACATCTCCTTTAAAAATATAATTGACTGTTTTGAGCAAAAAATACATACATTGTGGCATACCGTGATGTTCAAAACATATGTAGAACCAAGTTGGAAAACTTACAAAACCTGATTTCAAGACTTATTACAAATCTACAGTAATCAAATGAGTGTGGTATTTACATACAAATAGAATAGATCAATAGAACTGAATAGAGTCCAGAAATAAATCCTTATGTTTATAGTCACTTGATTTTTGATAAAAGGTGCAAGAGAATTCAGTGAAGAAATGATGTCTTTTCAATAAGTGGTGCTAGAAAAAATTGGATATATACATATAAAAAATGCAAAGATTTCATAGATATGACACCTAAAACATGATCCAGAACTGGATAAATTATACTTCATAAAACTCAAAAACTTCTGGTCTTTGAAAGATGCTGATAAAAAATAAATAAAAAGACAAGTTACGTAGTAGAAGAAAATGTCTGAAAATAACATATCTGATAAGAACTTGTATCCAGAATATATAAAGAACTCTCAAATCTTTACAATTAAAAAAACAGATTTAAGGAGGAGGGAGGGCAGATGGGCTTTTATAAAAGGGGTCAAATATGTGGTGACAGAAAGAAATCTAACTATGGGCAGTGAACACACAATACAATGTATATATGCTTTGCTATTGAATTGTACACCTGAAACTTACCAGATTTCGTTAACCAATGTCACCATAATAAAATAAATTAATTAATAAAAAATAAAAAAAAAAAAAAACATTTGAACAAATACATCACCAAAGAAGGCATATGAATAGCAAATAAGTACATGAAAAGATGCTCAACATCATTAATCACTAGGGAAATGCAAACTAAAACCATAATGAGATATTACTACAATTTATTAGAATCACCAAAATTTTAAGTGTACCAAATGTTGACCAGGATTTGGAGCAATGAGAACTTTTCATATACTGCAGTGGGAATGTAAAAATGGTACAACCACACTGGAAAACAAAAATTTTGAAGTTTCTCAAAAAGTTAAACATATATCTCCCATATGACCCAGCCTTCCCACTTTTAAATATGTAATACAGTATAAAATAACTATAGTAGCCATACTATGCATTACATCCCCATGACTTATTTATTTTATAACTGGAGTTTGTACCTTTTGACTCACTTCACACATTTTGCCTATCCACACGCCCCCTCCTCAAGCAACCAATAAACTTTTCACTATATCTGTGAGGTTGGTTTTTTACGCTAAGTGAAATAAGTCAGACAGAGAAAGAAAATTACCATATGATCTCACTTATATGTTGAATCTAAAAAAAAGAGATTCAATTAAAATTTAATTATGTTGCCTAAAAGATGTGTTTTATCTTGCAACTCTTCCAAATGAAGAGTTTCAGTGATTTTGAACCATTTGTCAAAAATGTGAAAAGAGCATGCTCAGAACAGGGAAGACAGAACAGTACCAAAACGTTTGCAAAACTGTTTCCTGGAACTATAATACAAATATCATTATTTAGTGAGTACATCCAATGATGTACTTCTTTTATTTTCACATGTATGTGTTTTGTAAGCTATCTTTTTCAGCTATGACAGTCACTAAAATCAAGTAAAAAAATAAAAAATAAACTTAGAATGATACCTTAAAGAATTGTATAAAATAAGCTTTTGTTTAAATGAAGCACACAATGTCTCTGCTGCCATCAAAATGAGGCAAAAGGTTATTATACCAATAATAAATATTAAAATTAATTTTAAATAGTGTTCACTTCATCTCCCATCCTTCCTTTTTGATATTCAATATTATTTTATATTAGTTTTAGGTCTCATCCTTCTTCATTTTTATGAAAACTTTATAATATATAATATTAGCACAGTGGTAAATATATAGTTTAAAAATAAAGCTATGTATATTTGAGTTGATCAAAATTTTTGGTAGTAAAAAAGTGATCAAAAAATGTTGGGAAACCCTTTGCTTAAAGGAAGGTGAAGGAAAACAGTCTTACAAAATGCCATATGTAATGGTGGTTCTGCTTGCCTTGCAGTTATGATATTTGTTAATTAGAAAAGAATAAGTCATTCTGATACCTGTAAAGCAGTTGCCCTGATGCAGATAGGGAAGCATAATGAATGAGAATTTGTGCTTCCATAAAGTTCATTCCAAAGTGGACTTTATTAACTAACTGTGACTAAGGCAATTACAGTATCTGAAGCAGACCGATCTAACGCACTGTCAGAATTAATACCTATTATGTGTGTGGGCTTCTAAAACATGGGTGAAGTATAACACTAAAGGCTAGGAAAATCCAGCCCCCTTTCGGGAAAAAAGAAAACTATTTTAAAAATCTAAAGGTAGAACAGAGTGGATTATAGTGCATAGAAAAATGAGACAAAATACAGATTATGTGATGAGTGTGTAAAACTTAAAAAACAAAAAAGACTACATGTAGAAAAGAAAGTTTCTAGGGATGCAGCCTTCCCCAAATCCTTGTTTGGACCCAGCCGCCTATGCACAAAGGCACCCACTGATAACATCTTTCTGGTCCATAATGGCTGAGTGAGCATGCAACATTGCTGATAGTCAATGAAATGTTTACATTGGGATACCTAAAAGTGGATCCTTCCAGTTATAGGGTGATGTCCTTCCAAGTAAACAACCTTAATGTTTATCAAAATGTGTCTTAAATGTCTAGTCCAAACTACTCAGACAAATTTAAGGTTGATTCAAGCTACAAAGCTGTTAACTCTGGTTTCTCAGGTCTTCCCAAGTTCTCTTTGGATACAGATCCCCACTTCCAACCCCCCAACCCTTTCTGGCTCCTGGATTAAATAATGTAAATGTATCTGGCCCAAGAAATTATTATTTGAAACTTCCTTCTGCTGTCCTGGTAGTTATCTCTGAATGTCTCTGTGGTTTAAGGCCTTCAAAATCATACTTGTCCTGACCTAGAGTTCTGCATTTTGCACTGTTAACAGATTATTCACTAGTTAGGAAGGCCTACTATGTGCTAATGGCTGTGCTAGCTGGCTAAGGATAAAAGAATAATGCATAGACCCTGCCCATAAAGAGATCATGGTCTATTAAAGGAGATACTTAAATAGATAATCATATAAGAACATGGCAACCAAAGAAACATAAATATATAGGGTATTATGAGAATACCAAGGTGGGGTACCTACTCCAGCTTGGGGAAAGGGGACGAGAAAGAGATACCAGCAGAAACACATGAACTGGTTATAAATAATGTGTACCAGTTGATTAATCAGGTAGAGTGGACAGCATTTACAAAAGCATGGAGGTAAAAAGTAATGCTGTGGGGCCAAGCAGGCAGTGATTATGCATAGTAAATTGTAAGGGAGGATGTGAAAGAGGTAGGTGGAGATCATATTACATAGGCAGAGGAACTTGATATGCTATTCTCAGAAACATGGCTAATTAGTCTTTGACAATGGGAACCATTGAAGAGTTCTAGGTAAGACAAAGGTGTGTTAGATCACTGTAACAGTTATGCAGAATATAAACTGAAGAGGCTGTGGTGTAAATTCAGAGGGAAGATGATGAGAACACAAAGTACAAGGTAGTGGTAGCAAAGATGGAAAGGAGAATATTGAAGACCTAACACTGAAGTACAATGTGCATGACCTGTGAGTGTTCTTCTACTAGAACCTAAAGTTCTAATGTGCTAGATTTCTAAGCAAGAGCAGTGTAGCATAGAATAGTGCCTATGAACACTGGATCTGGAGCCAGGCTGCCTGGGTTCAAATCATAGCTTCTCTTCTTTTTAGCTATGTGACCATGGGCAACTTATTCAACCTCCTTGAGTCTCAGTTTCTTCATTTATAAAACAATGTTTAACAATAAGAACTCCTGCCTAAAGCTGTGACAACAATTCAAGTATACATCATGAGTAAAGGCACAGATCAGTGCCTGGTCTAGAATAAGCAACCAGTATTGGTAGCTGTTTAATTTTAATTATTATCAACCATGTGCTTTGGAAAATATATGAGCATATGTCTGTTTTGACACCTTACAATGAAATTTGAGAAATCTAATCAGTATTCTTGCACAGATGGAAAGTCACTGTACCTCTCTGCATAGAAAAGCAGATAAGCATAAATATTAAACAAATATTAGTAATTAGATATGGTCAGTTTGTAAGATATTTATTTATACACTGTTCTAGACAGCATTTAAAGTGACTTAAAAAGATAGATACAACATAATAAAATAGCATTGCATTTAAAAATAGGATCAAAAACAAGAGTGGGGACAAAGTACTCAGAATCAAGACTCCAAAACCAAAGGGAAACTGAGGCTTCTCAGTGGTCAACTGGGGTCTAGACCCCCACAAGCCCACCCATGTAGCACATCCATGCCTCAGACAGTGTGCCCAGGCCCACTCACACTGGACACATTCAAAAGTATTATGGTAGCCAAGTTTTTTATTTCCCCTTAACAATAAGAAATTTGTAACTAGCTCTCAATTTTACAAGTTTCTGATTTTGGTGTTGCACTGTTTAGTTTTCCCACATAATCCTTTTCAAAATATGTTCTACAGAAGTGGACTTTGCATATACTGAGACATTTTGACTTTTAGCTCCTTTTAAGATGATGATGATGATGGTGTTGGGGAAGTGGGAAAGAAGAAAGCAGCTAACACTTCTAGAGTGCTTATTAAGTACCATGCACTTTTCTAAGTACTTTACATACATGGAGTCATTTAGTCCTCAAAATCACACGAGATAGGTACTATATCATCATATTTCATAAATGAGGAAAGTGAGGCACACATCAAGCACATAACTTGTCCAAGATCATATACCCTATAACTGATAGTATAATTTTTTAACCCAGGCAGTCTGATACCAGAGTCCAAGCTCTTAAACACTATGCTATATAGTCTCTTCATATTCTGAGAATATTGCTCATACATGAAGATATTTGGAAAGGAAGAGACCTTACCCTTAACAACTAGAGGCAGAGGTTTTAAAAAGTCCTCAACTATTAACAGATGAACATGTGAGAAGCCCTCAGTGCAGCTTACTTTCTAAGTCTCCTGACCTCCCCAAGCAATAATGTGTAATAGATTCAGAGCAACTCTACACATGGAAAAGGACACATTCTTCTCATCTGGGGCATTCCTTTTTAAGGATGGTTGGAGCATATGGAGTAGGGGAATAACTATAATTAAAGTATGATCTCTTTTGTTAGCTCTTAGAATCATAGGTGTGGACAGTTTCCTCCAGATTGAATCCACATAGTTAACTTTCAATACCACTAAATTCTATCCAAAAAAGGTTTGAAGAAATTTCCAGTGGATATAATATATACTTTTCAGAAATAAATCCAAGAGGGAAGCTGGATGTCTTTATATATTTCTCTTGCAAATTGGTTACTTGGATATATGGAAATGTGGTACTATTTTCATGATATCACTCTTTTTACCTGCTCCTCAGCAACTCCAGGTATCTTAAACCTACCACTAATCCTAGAAAGCAGATCTCCATAAATGTGGTACGTAGAAGTAAGAAAGATTGTAAAAACTTCCTTCTCTGTCCAAATCCCTTTCCTTAAGAATCTCAAAGCTTATAAAGATAAAACATCCCCAACTAAAAGAACAAAATATTTTAAAATCCAGGTCATTTATACGCACAAAACGTTTTTTAAAGTCTGGTAGGAGCCAATACATTGTTATTTTTCAATGCTAAGCTTCATCACTGTGTGGAACACCATTTTCTTTGGTGATCAAGCTTTGGTCAACAAGTTTGATAAACCAGCACACCACAGAGAAGACCCTCTTCTCCTGCTAGGGTCACAGATAATGGGAATCCCTAAACAAACTAGCTACCATCTAATTATTTCTTGCAGGCCATGTAACCTAAAAACTACCCACATAGCTTCCTTAAAAGAGATATCATGATGGTACGTGACTAATCCAGCCATGTTCACATGTAACTGTGATTTCATGCATTTAGTTTCTTTTTAATTTTTAGGGATGCTGTGATCTAGCTATGGCCACAGAAACCTTAAACACAATCCAATAACCTGTAGTTGAACTTAAATTGAACAGTATATGTGGCAGATAATTTTAAGGTGTTATTTAAGGCCAATAAGATATAAAATAAATGTTAATTTATTTTTAAAATGTTAATAAAATATATACATGAATATACATACACAAAAGAGTTGGTATAGATTGGAGGATATAAAATAAAAGTAAAATATTAACATATTGTAAGCCCTTTTTCCCTCCTAAACTACCTGCTCAACCATAATTACTTTACACATTACATCAAGATTAGTATATGCATTGTCAACATCTGGTCTACAGCTAGAAGCAATATCCCAATATTAAAAAAATACTAAAGTATAAAAAATTTCAAATTGCTTAAATGTCCAAATTGTGTGTGTGTGTGTGTGTGTGTGTGTCTGTGTGTGTGTGTGTTTTATTTTCAATTCTGATACAGCATATGAAAATACCTTAAAAAGTTCTATGGGGGGAGTAGGTAGGAATTTTCATAAGTCAGTTAATATAACTTACAATAAAATAAGGCACTCAAAATGTCTAGATAGACTTTCCTCGCCCCATATATGTAAATATTTGACATTATTATTATTATTATTATTATTATTATATTATTTCTAAATAAAACTATGCATTCAGTAATCAGCATATCAAGAAAGATGCTCTTTTATTTTATAAAAATGAATAATCTCCCTCACTAGATAGTAAGCCACATGAGAGAAGGGACTTCATTTTGTTCATCCCTGTAACTTCAGTGCCTAGAGCACTATCTGCTATATAGTATGTGCACGATAAATACTTGTTGAATGAATGAGCTAGCATCAAAAATATCACAAATCACATTCAACCACACCCAAAACCTTATCACCTAGGACTTCTCCACTGTATATATTATTAATTCAAATATTCCACTCTGGCTGCAACCTCCTAACCATCTAGCCTGTTTGCACTGGTTCTCAGACCTCATGGGGGAGGTTTCATCTTTCCAGAGACCCTTCTACTTTTACCCTGTCATCTCCTTCCTCTCTTTACTTCCTTTCCTAGATAGTATAGATTCTGTTGTTTCAACTACACTCTTGTCAATATCCTCAATAAACCAAGTTTTCATTGCAAATATCTAATAAATACATAACCCTAGAAGAGCCAATTGTTGTGCTTTTGAGTTTGCACTGGGACTCCTGAGATCCACTGAAGAAAATAAAAATCACAATCTGGTGGATTATTACCAATATGAATTCTTGGTCAACAAGCTTACCTTAACACTTCTTGACACTCCAAGTATGCTTCCCTGCTCCTAGTTTACTCTGCTAGTCACTGTGATAACTATTTTGAACCTCCCTCAAGCATCTCAGATCTCTAAACCAAACCATGCCCCACCTCAACCCCTGCTCTAAGAGGATTATCTTTCCTCTTACATCATCGAGAAATAAAAATGCCCTCAGACAAGTTCCTGCTGCCAAATGTATAAACCTATTATATATATATATATATATATATATATATATATATATATATATATATTCAGTTTTTGTTCTTCCCAACACAAATGCCTTTTCTTATTTAAGGGAAATCCCTCCACCTCATTCTGGATCCTTTCTCATCTGACATAAGGATTTTGCTGTGTAAAGACTTCTTGTATCAATCATCCTTTCCTTCTCATCATCCTTTAAAAATATGTAAGTCATGTGTGTGTATACACATACATGTATATAACTATATATGTATATGTGTGTGTGTGTGTGTGTATTATTCTTCTCTGAATTTCAAACCTTCCCCTATCTGCAGAGCCAAATTTTTCTAATTAATTGCATATATCTATATACATATATGCATATATATGCATATCTATATATGTGTGTATACATATATATACATATATGTATGTATATATGTATGTATGTATATATATGTATGCATGTGTGTGTGTGTGTGTGTGTGTATTATTCTTCTCTGGATTTCAAACCTCCCCCTATCTGCAGAGCCAAATTTTTCTAAGTGATTGTCGATATTCACTACCTCCATTTCCTCATATCACCAATCATTTTTCAGTCTACCAAAGTCTAGAATTCCACTCCCCACTCTCCTGAAATTCCTCTAATATCATAAAGAACCTTCTAAATCTAACAGACAATAGTCAATCTTTATCCTCCTACATCTCTCTGAATCTTTAGCACTACTGATCATTTTTGATGGAGCCATTTCATTTTGAAAAACTTATCCTACTCAAGTAGATGCACAAATATATATATATATATATATATATATATATATATATATATATATATATATATATATATATATACACACACACACACACACACACTCACACACACACACACACACACATATATATTTCATAAGAATGCTAAATGTTTGAACCAGCAAAAAAAAATACAATTTAAACATCTGTGAATAGAAAACTGATTAAATAAATTATGTACATATGTAAAATAGAATACTATTCTGCTGTTAAAGACAGAGGTAGTTCTATATATCCTGACACTGGAAGCTTACCACAAATACTAAGTTAACAATATACTGCAAAACAGATATTATGATTCCATTTGCATTTCCTAACATTTAAGTGTAGACAAGATGGATGGATAGATAGAAGGAAAGAAGGAAGGAAAGATTGAAGGAAGGAAATATTTATATAGGCATGGAAAATGTCTGGAAATAGATACAAATTTAATATTGTTACCTCTTAGAAATGATATGTAGAGAGAACAGAAGACTTATATGTTATATTTTATTGGGTCAAATAATAAAAATGAAGTCAGATTCCTAAGCACACCAACATTTCCAAAGTAGGCAAGAAAGACGTTCAAAGGAAATCAAAATGGAATGGCCTGAGAGACTGGGTAAAATCTATTTTAGTGTTTCTAGAGCTAAGGGAGAAGAAAGAGAAGGGTGATTAATTATTTCAAACTTGGAAAGACAGACCTACTGAAAATAAGAAGAGATAACTATCCAATAAACAAAGAACATGAACAGATAATTCTTAAAGGAGAAAAATCAAATGGCTAATAGATGTAATAAAGTAAAAGTTTCACTCCTACTGGTAATAAGATTATTCATATTTGTCTATAAGTTCAGTAATTTTTTTCAAATATTCAATTTAAAGAGGGAGGATGTAGGAGATACTCTAATACTTTGTTGGAAAATATAAATTGGTAAAACCTATTAGAGAAAGTAATGTGACAATTTGATTTCTAAAAAAAAAAAATTGAACTTCCTAGAACTATCACAATTGTGATTGTGTGATACATTATTCAACACATACCTCCACTGCTGAAATAAGTTCCATTTAAAAAGGCCATTGTCTATCTTCTTCTCCACTATATCTCAAGCACCTAGTCTAGAAACCAGCACATTGTAGATCCTCAGTAAATCAACCTAGGCTTTCTTATAAGTTGCAAGCAATAGTTTAAAGACACTGATACTAACACTATTCTGATGCTTGAATTGATACAGGTACTAATAAGAAACGGTGTAAATGCCATGGAAATTTTCCATGTCTTAGGAATTACTTGAGTTCAAGGTAGGTTTAGATAGTCACAGGTATGAAAGTCATGGTGGGTCCATCATTTGAATTATTCTGCTAGCAGTGTCTAATCTCCTGCCCTCTTGTATTTCTATCACAATCACCCAGAAAAATCCCCAAACTAGATTGTCCACACTGTTTCTACACCTGAGCTGATGATTGCTGCTGGAGAGAATGGATACAGGCTCCTATTATGGGGTGGAGACACATTCAAACTTTCCAAATTTTTCTTGGCTCACTATAATGTAGCAATCTGGATGATATACCTCTAAAGAGCTCTTCTCTCCATCCCTCTCAAATGCTATTTCAAATGCTCATCACTCTCATGAAATGGGACAGCTGTCAAAATCCTAATGTTTGACAGTTCCTTCCTTCTCCATAGCCTCACCAATCCTGCCCCCTTTCCCTCCTGTCTCGGTGAAAAAGCCACCTTCCTTTCTGTAAGGCCAGTCTTTTCATGTCTTTCACTCTGGAGGCCCCATCCTCCTGCTTTCTCAGTGACATTGTACCATCAAACTCTATGCCATCTAAACACAAATGGGCTCACCTCTCCTATATTTAAAACAAAATAAAATTAACAGCATTTTCTTGTCCTTTGCATGATACTGTCTATAAGAAACACTCTCCTTCCCATCACAGCCAAGCCCCTTGAAAGTGTACATCATATTCCTTATCAGTCCTCAGTGCTCACTCCCCAACCCTCTACAATATGCCTTCTCTCTTCTTGTTGCACTGAAGTCATCACTGACTTTCTAATTGCCAAATCTAATTAACATGTTTCCTTTTTAATGTTTTATAGTGTGTGTTATCTGATTTCAAGAGGGGTACACATCATGAACACAGTTATGACATAAACAGACTAGAGAGGAAAAAAACATGTACTATATAGCAGGCTGTGGGTGAATATCTCTAATAAATACAGTGTTCTTACAAATTAAATATATAAACCAAAAGAAAAATGTACAAAGAATATTAAAGAGTAAGTCTTAGGAAAAATATAAATACCTAAGACACATGAAAAGACAGCCTCACCAGTGATCAGAGAAATGCAAGTTTAATCTGTTAGATACTATTCTTTTTTACCTATCACACTGGCAAAAATTGAAAAGATTGTCCATCCTCAGCAAGGGCATGAGGAAAGGCACTCTCAATGGTGTCAGTATAAATCCTCTTGGATGTCACTTTGGTGGTGCCTACTCACATTTTTAAATGTAATATCTTTTGACCTAACAATTCTACTAGAAAGCTATCCCACATAAATATTTGTGTATTTTTATATCTTATATCTATATCCATCCTTGAGTCTTGCACACAGATGTTTATTGCAGCTTTGTGGCAGATTGGACTAGGGTGATAAGCAAAGGAGATGGAGACGTGGCAGATTATATGACACACTTGGAAGTTCAGGTCAACAGGAATGGCTGAATTGGATGTTGGAGAATGAAAGAATGAAAGGAATCAAGGGTGACCCTTGGCTTTTGGTTCGGGCAATTGAGTAGATCCTGGTGCCATTTTACTGATAGGAAGCTGAGAGAAGGGGCTGGGGATGTGACAGGAATCAGGAGTCCTGTTTTGGCCATGTTATGTTTGAAGCTGTAGCTTAGAAGAAAGGCTTGAGTCAGAATCTGGAAGTGATGAGTATATAGACAGGTGGTATTTAAAACCAAGGGGCTGGATGAGTGCTTGAAGGAAGATTTTGGATGGAGAAAAGTTCATGGACTTAGTGCTGGGTGACTCCAACATTCAGAGTTTGGGGAGATAAATTTAGTAGGAGAAGGCTGAGCAGAAATTTTGTATAAATTTGAGTTTCACAGAAGTTTTCGTCAAATGGTGAAGAATCACATATTTACCACCATATCACGTACCTAATTCCTTCCAAGCCTGTCTTTTTAAAGGGTTATAGCCCCCTTTTTCTTTCTGAATATCTCAAAACACATTTAAGCAGAATAGCATTTTTTTTCTTTTAGGTTACATAGTGGTTTCAAGTACTACACAAGTAGCACTCAGCAATGGCTTTTCCATAAAGTTAATAATCCAATAACTACCTCATGCCTATTAGGCTAAAAGGATGACTTGAGGACAGAAGCTTAATTTGTGGCATCTTTTATTCTTTTGGGCTGTTCAATTCTCCATTGTACAGTAACTTTCCCCAGCTTCTTACTTAGCTCTCCAAATGCCTAAAATCTATCAAGACTAATAATCCACAACACCCTACTCTCAGTGCAGCCTCCCTTTCTAGCCACAAGAAGCACCCCATCTTTACATTTCCACTTTAACCTGCAGAAATTTCCATCCAGAAACTCATGCCTTAAGAGAAAGAGGAAGTACTTCCAACTAGGTCAAAGTTATCATCAGGAATGCAATCTCAATGGAAAACTCAGTAGGAAGAAAACTGAGAACTGGACCCAGGGCAACCTTGCAGCTATAGGGTGACAGACAATTAACACTTAGTTTCAGTTTCAGGAGAATACAAATGAGTGCCATTCCTAGAATGGTAATGCCATTAATTAATTCATTAAACAAATATTAGTAAGCAGCTATGTGCCAGGTATGGTTATGGATGCTGAGGTCCCCTGGTGAATAAAAGAGACAGAAATCCCTGCCCACAAGGAACTTAAATTATGAAGAGGGGAGAGGGACAGACAGTAAAAAAATGAATAAAATACATATGTTACATTAGAGTAATAAGGCAGGGAAGGGGCACAAAGAATATTCTGGGAAGGGTTGAGAGTTTAAACAGGATGATTAAGGAAGGCCTCATTGAGGAGACATTTAAGTACAAACTCCTAGCTATTGGATTTCAAGTGCCTCAAAAAAGTGTCTTTTGTACTTCAATTCTACCATCATCAGACCCCAGTTCTTAGCAAAAATATTTGTTAATTTTATAGGCTTAAGACAGAGACAGCTCCAAGATTCAGACCTTCCCCTTAAAGAGGTTACAACCTTCCAGGTGGAAAAACAACTAAGAGAAGTGTTAAAGACTTTCCTGAGGTATAAACAAAGTGCTTTAGGACACAGGATAACTAGTAATTCTGGTTAGAGGAAAGAATTGTGTTTAGAAAGGCTTCCCAAATGAGGGAAATTTTGAGGTGAGTAGTAATTAATGGCAAGGGAGTGGGTATGGGTGGCAAGTAATCTTTTCAGGGGGAAACAAAGCAGTTTGAGCAAAGGCTAAGAGTTCACATCAGGGAGGACATTTTCTCTTGGACTGTCTCTGTCTAAGGTACTCCATCCATTTCATGATAAAATAAGCAAACGCTTCCCCTCAGTCTCTCCGACCTGACTGTTGGGAAATCCTTTTCCCATACCACATCCTCAGTTCTCCCCTAAGCCAGCAGGATAGGAAGAAGTTGAGTCAGGCATACATCCCTAGAATCCAGATTTACCTTGTCCTATCTTCAGAATAATTACTACTACTGAGCTAGGAGCCCCAGAGGTTTCATTCAGTCAGGTGGATACACTCAGGTGTTGTGTACTTATAGCAGTAACATGGGAACTGGGCCCTGCTGGAAGTGGTAAAGTGGGTAAAGATACCAGTGAGAAAGTGGTCTCAAGTTTCTGCAGTGCATTCAGGGTGGAGTCAAGGACCAAAAC
This sequence comes from Cynopterus sphinx, assembly GCA_030015415.1. Taxonomy (NCBI): domain Eukaryota; kingdom Metazoa; phylum Chordata; class Mammalia; order Chiroptera; family Pteropodidae; genus Cynopterus; species Cynopterus sphinx. The sequence continues at coordinate 55,018,721 of CM057388.1, forward strand.
TTATGCTTCAGCTTGGAAGGGAAAATTTTAATCACTCAGTCCTCACTCGGGAGGTATTTAGTGTTCCTAACATCTAAGACAATGGAGGTCGTGTGACAGGGGATAGGAACACAGCTGTGCCATCAGATAATCCAGATCTGTCCCGCATCTATTGGGTGATTTGGGGCATGGCGCTTAACTTCTCAACGTCTCCTTTTCATCATAACACAATTATAACTATAGTGCCTACTGCTGAGTTATTATGAGGATTATGAGATAATTATGTCAAGAACTTATCATAGCACCTAGGTCAGTGGATTCTAACAATCATTATTAGTGCCAGCCTTTAAGGGTAAAAGCTCAGAGAGTACCAATCATAATGCTACATACACTCACAGATGAATTATACCTCCAAATACCATTTCACTACTCTGAAATTGTGTTACCAGAAATGTTCACCTCCTGCCAGGAAGTCTCACAAGCCAAGTTGGTGGTCTTCTCTACTAGGATTTCCAGCAGGTGCTAAAAAATAATAACTACAACAACAACAAAAAAACTTCCTCAGGGTCTCATCTCTTTATACTAGACATTATTCCCCTCACAAACCAGCTGGTAAACACATTAGATCATTAATACCTTGATATTAATGAATTTATGAGGGGTGGCAGTGGGGAGCTGAATGAGTGGGGGGGGGGAAGCCAGTTAAAAAGAAGTCAAGGATGTACTGAAGACTGATTTCTGCCATCAATGTTCAAGATCTAGGGCCAACCCTACCAAAAGCTGTATTCTGGAATGCTAGATCCTCTGGTTCTGAAGAAGCAGGGTATTGGGGGGGGGGGGGGAGTTAATGAGAAAAGATCATTTGTTCAAGCCACGAGAATTCTCACCCAATGATTTCACCACCAAAAACCAACCATTTAATTCAGTGTTAAGGGCTGGAGACGTTCATCTGCCCCATTACAAACCATCATAGAATAGAGAAGTGTTCTGTGCCCTTTCTGAGGGTTCTGAGGAATCCTCCAGGAGTAAATGCCCAACAGCCTGTTTTCCTGTTTTCAGGGTAGCAAAATAAAGCAGTTCAGCTCTAGAGCACCCAGCCGGTTCCCCTGCCCCAAGTACAGAAGGAGCCCACAGAAACAGGACTGGGGCCATCTGGCCCGCAGCCTTTACCTGTGACAGGCCGACTGAAGCCAGGGAAGACGATGTCCTCCGAGGTCCAGAAGGAGCGCGGCGCCGAGACCAAGCCCTAGGGCCGGGTGCTGCGAGAGGAACTGGCGAAAAGATGACTCGACGCCTCCTAAGGCGCAGTTCCCGCTAGTACCTCCGGACCCACTGCCGCCCCCAGCGCCGTCCGTCCGGAGGTGCATAAGCTACCTCAGGCGGGAAAAGCTGGCGACTCTGCCTGAGGCGTCACAGGGGACACAGCCCTCGTTAGCTACAGGTGGGCCCAGGAAGGGGCTCAGGAGAAAGCAAACTGGCGGGGAAGGATCGCCCCAAACAGACGCGAGTCTAGGAGTAGGGGGTGCGGTCCTGAGAGGCAGACAAACAGAAGGGGCCAGGAGTTACTGGGAAAGCGGAAGGGGATAGGGAGGGGCACAGGTCCCCGAGATGGGGGTGGGGACGTTTAGGCACCGAAAATGGGCTGGGGGCCCGGGAGGAGTTCAGGACCTACCGCAAAGGGGCGGCCTCTGACCACAGACCTACCTGTCACCTGCAACAGGTGCCACGAGGGGGCGAGAAGTCCCAGTGCCGGATTCAGGGCAGGGTCTAAGGCTTCAGGAAGACCGCAACCTCGCTTCGGCGGCTGGCCTTTCTCACCCTCGCATGAGGCGGAAAAAGCTGAAACTTTCCCTGGAGCGGGGAGGAGCTGGACTCTTAAAGGGGCCGCTCAGTGCTCTGGACTCCTTAATAGGCGACCGCACTACCCCAAGGGGACCTCTGGGAGCCAAAACCTTAAGGCTCTGGCGGGATGCCCTCCTGGTTTAGGAAAGGGAGCTTGAAGACTAAGTAAGGATAGGGGTCTAAGATTAATCCTGAGCCCCTTTTCACTTCCATCTGTGGTCACTCTCTTTGATGATAAATCACCTGACTCTTCCACTCAGCTGACCCAAAAGTTGTCTAACCGCCATATACCTCTAGGGAGATGAAGACTCTAGACCATATAATGTGAGAAGATAAAATTTGATACCATTCTCATCCTTTGACTTTTGGCCTTTTATGGCAAAGAAAAGTGTCTATCTAAAATACAAAAGTTTGGGTCAAAGAATATAGACTAAATTCATACACATGGACACAACTGGGTAAAACATGCAACTCACTATTAATCAAAGAGTAAAGTAGAACAATAATGAGGTTCTTTAGTTAAGTTTTGTTTGTTTGTTTGTTTGTTTGTTTTTATAACACTTAAAGAGAAAGTAGCCACCAGACAAGCTCTCTCATAATTGCTGGGAGTTTATTTTTTGTTAAAAACACTTTGATAAAGCATATCAGCAATGTATATCGATAGACCTTCAAATATTTATATATACCAAGTAATTGTAGATTCTTATCAGCCATTTACTATGCATAGGTCACTCTCATCTGTCTTCAGCAGATAAATGTCCTACAGTCTCTGCCATCTTAAAAAATATTCTTCCTATACACTAGGTACCTCTCCAGCTCCTCTTCATGAGCAAATTTATTGAAATTGTACTTTACAAATACATTTGCAATTTCCATTCCCTAACTTATCACTCAACAGTTTAGCTTCCTTCCCCGACACTCCACTGAAACTGTGCTCAACATGATACCCAACCATTGACCTCCATTTCAAGAAAGAAAGAATGAAAGAGAAAGAGAGAGAGAGAGAGAGAGAGAGAGAGAGAGAAAGAAAGAAAGAAAGAAAGAAAGAAAGAAAGAAAGAAAGAAAGAAAGAAAGAAAGAAAGAAAGAAAGAGAGGGAGAGAGAGAGAAAGGGAAAGGAAAGGAAAGGAAGGAAAGGAAAAGAAACAAGTATTTTAAGTCCTTATCTTGTTTGACCTCTCCCCTACAGTTTAATGTTGTTAACCATTTCCTCCTCTTTGAAAGTCTTCCTGTGGCATCTATGATACCATACTCATCTGCTTTTCCTCCTACCCCTTTGCTCTCTCTCCTCAGTATACTTTGTAGATTCCACTCCGGTATTTAACCTCAGAAAGCAAGACATCCTCATGACTAAGCTACATACGCTCTTTCCCTAAATGATTTCTTTCACTCACTTGGCTTCAATTACCATTTATATGGCCACATCTGTAATGTTATAGTGTATCCAGAGCTTTCCACTGATTTCTGCTTTCTTGACATTTTTATTTGGATGTCTTGCAGGCACCTCATACTCAACATATTCAAAGTTGAACTAACCTTCTTTTCTCTTAAATTTGCTTCTCCTCCATTGTTTTCCATCTCAGTATTAAAAAAAAACTTAAGGCACAAACTTGGCATCTAGCATTGTACCCAGCACATAGTAGGCCATCACTAATATTTGTATAGTGAAGGAATGTATATGTCTTAAGGAAACAAAGATGTATATAGACTTTTTGTACAATGATGTTAATTTCAGTGTTACTTAGAATAATCAAATACTTGGGGGGAAAACCTAATGGTTCAATTGTGAATTATTGTATAGTCATACAATGGAATATTATATAGCCAATAAAACTGACATAGTAATTCCTCTTTATCCATGGAGGATATATTCTAAGACCCCCAGTGGATACCTAAAGCCATACTGAACCCTATGTATACTATGTTCTTCCTCCTATGCATACACACCTTTTCACTTAAAGGAAGCACTCTATGGCTCCTCTTTGATATATTTGAATTGCCAGCATCAGTACCCTTGCACTTTGGGGCCGTTATTAAGTATAGTAAGGGTTACTTGAACACAAGCACTGCAATACTGCTACAATTGATCTGATAACCTAGACAGCCAAATATTAATAATAAATACAACATGGATACACTGGTCAAAGGGATGATTCATATCCTAGGTGGGATGGAGCAGGATGACATGAAATTTCATCACACTACTTAGAATGGCACATAATTTAAAACTTATGAATTGTTTACTTCTGGAATTTTCCACTTAATATTTTCAGACCCCAGATGACTATAGGTAACTGAAACCATGGAAAGCAAAACTGCAGATAGCGGGAGAGTACTGTATTTATACATAGTTCAAAATGAAAAGAAAGTACTATGTCTAATAGTAATTGAAAGTAGGATACAAAATTTAACATAACATGATTACAACAATTAATGAAAATGGAGAGATATGCAGGGACAAAAAGATAGAAAGAAATATGCAAAATTTTAATGGTAGCTGTCTCTAGGTGGTATAACTAAATTATTTTTTTCATTTTTCTCCTATTTTTCTGTATCTTCAACTTTCTTATAATGATTATTATAGTTTTTATATTATAAAACATGTTTTTAAAATCTTTAATAGAGAAAGAAAAAATCATTTTAATTCTAGCAGACAAAACAGTAAAATTCAGCTCCCAGGCTCTACCCAGAATTTTGTTCCATTCTTGAATCCTTCAATACCCTGCCCATAGCCTGAAGTGCAAAGAAGCCTCTTCTAAAAAAAAATTCTTTGCTATGTCTAGCTTTGTAAACTCCCTCCTAGGGGTGTCTATGCTCTTCCCCGGGCTTTGAATGTGTTCATTTCTCTAACCTGGCATGTGGGAACTCAAACCAAGCACTTTGGTGCTCCTTCTTTGAAGGTGGTGCTCGGCAGGAGCTGGAAACATCCTCATGACTTCAGTAAATGTTTAGTCCAAGCTTCTCATTCCACAGCAAAATTTCTAGATACTATTTTAAATTTTTACTTCTTTATGCATGTGCAATTTCTCACTCTCCAAGGTCTACTTCATTCAATAGGATATGCGAGGATATGACTCTTTTACTCTAAGACAGTCTCACTAAACCAACTGCAAATACACAGAGACAAACGTACCAAATGAACCAAAACAGTTAGTCAATGGCCTGTTCACACAGATTCCATGCTTTGCAAACTGCTGTCCATTTTTGTTTGATCCTTTTTGATTGCCACAAGGATTCTGTGCTCAAATTCTTATGCCAAATATTGTAAGGGCTCCAGTGCAAGAAAACCCAGGCACTATCCTGTGAAACAATATAAATAGGAATTTATGAATTATTTTCCTATGTATGATATGTAAACTCCCGTTTCATAATGAATGATTGGATTCAATGAGTAGTTCAAATTTACCACACAAAGGGAGTTCTGGATAGTGCAAAATAATAAGATGAAGTTTTTCTTCAGCCCCAGGTGACAGAATGCCTCAGTATTGTGCAATTGTTCTCTTTTTAAAAAGTATTAAATATTTCAAAAATACATAAATATATAGAGAATAATACAACAAGAATATTCCCATTAGCCAGCTTAAGAAATAAGGCATTAACACTACAATTAGAAAATTACTTATACACCCCCATCCTGAGATTTTCACTATCCTAGATTTGATATAGATTATTTTCATGTATGTCTTTATACATTTATCATATATGTGTTTCTCTCTAAACAATAAGTAGTATTTTACAGAAATAGTGTCATTCTGTATTTTCTGCAATTTGCTTTCTTCTCTCAACATTATGCTTATGAGATTTATCCCTGTTGATAGATGTAGCTCAAATTCATTCATTTTCACTTCTATAGAGCATTCCAGTATAATAGTATTATATGTGTTCTCTTATTGATCAGGTACTTTTCTACTGCCAAAGTCTTAATTATGGATGCCAGGACAGTGCCTCTTCATTTCTTGTTAGATAATAGTTTACTTTTGAAAAAAAAAAATGAAAAGATAAGCCTTCCTAACCAACTATGTTTTGTGCACTAGTTGTCAACTGTGAGTGTAGCGTGTAAAAAGTAGATTCAGTCTCTCATTCAGTCAATATCAGGGTTTCTCCACTTTTACAATATTGACATCTTGGACCACATAATGCTTTGTTGTCTGGAGCCATACTGAGCATTGTAGAATGTTTAGCAGCATCTCTTGTGTTTACTCACTAGATGCCAAAAAGGATAACCAAAAATATCTCCAGATATTGCCAAATGACCTCAGTTGAGAATCACTGGTCAAGATGTATTTACCATCCATTATATATTAAGCATTTTAGTAGCTCTTATGAGAAGAAAGATGAATTAACATTAAAAAAAAAGTCCTTTCACCCAAAAGTATGTATTGAGCATCTTCTATGTGGAAAGTATACTGTTCTAGGCACTGGAATTTGGGTAACCAACCCTTTCCTCAAGGCGTTCACAGTTTTTTTGCATGGGGGTAGAGGGTGGCATACAAATCGTAAACATAAAATTATAATACAGTATGGAAAGTGCAAAGCTGGGAGGTGTGCAGGATATGTGTGAGCACCTAGCAAGGCCACTTACACTGGTCCGATGGGGAGTAGTCCGTGAAGGGTTCCTGGAAAAAAGTAATCATTTCTCTGAATCTTAAAGGATGAAAAGGAATTAGCTAGACAAAAAAAAAGGCATTCGAGGAAGAAAAATAGCATAATCAAGAACAAAAAGGCTAGAAACATTAGGTTTATGCAAAGGAAGTACAAGGAAATTGGTGTTGTTAGAGCAAAAAGTATAAGGAAAAAGTGATCACAGAAGAGGCTAGAAAGATAGTGTATTTTTTTGTTAGGGTTGCTGTAACAAAACAGCACAAACTGAATGTCTTACACAATAGGAACTTATTGTCTCACACTTCTGGAGGCTAGAAGTCTGAAATCAAGGTGGTTGCAGGGTTACTTCTGACGAATGTTAAGAAGAATATGTTCCCTTCTTCTAGCTTCTGTTGGCAATATTTGGCATTTCTTGGCTTATAGATGCATTACCCCAATATCTGATATCATCTTCACATGGCATTCTTCCTGTCTATGCCTCTCTAGTCTAAGTTTTCCCCTTTTATAAAGACACCAGTCATATTGCATTTGGGCCAATTCTAATAACCTCATCTTAACTAATTACATCTACAATGGCCCTATTTCAAAATTAGGATACATTCTGAGGTACTGGCGGTCAGGACTTCAACATATAAATTTTAGGGAGTGACATTTTTCCACTAATAATAGTTGAGTAGGGGTTAGAACTAGAGGACTTACGAGTCATGTTAAAGAGAATTTAGACTTTATTCAGTATCTAATTACAGCCTTTTGAGAACCCCTGAAGTTCTTCATCGTTTTTAGTGACGTCATTCAAATTATTTTTCTTTTTTCTGGCTAAGTACTATTCCACTGTATGAATATGCCACATTTTGCTTGCCCATTTATCATTTGATGGACATTTGGGTTGTTTGCACATTTTAGCTGTTATAAATAATGCTAATGTAAACATTCTCATAACATTTTTTAATATATGTTTTCAAACTTCTTGTGTGTATACCTAGGAGTGGAATTGATGGGTCATATGATAACTCTATGTTTAACCTTTTGAGGAATCACCAAACTGGTTTCTAAAGTGGCTGCATCATTTTACACTCTCACCAGAAATGTATGAGAGCTCCAGTTTATCCACATACTCAATACTTGTTACTATTAGTTTTTTGATTATAGAATCCCAGTGGGCATTATGTAGTATCTCATTGTACTTTTGATATGCATTTTGCTAACGACTAATGACGTCTACCTCTTTTCATGTATTTATTAGTCAATAGCATATCTCCTTTGAAAAAAAATTCTATTCAAATCCTTTGTCCATTTTAAATTATTTGTCTTTTTATTATTCAGTTGTAAAAGTTCTTTAAATATTTTACTGATACTCTTGAAAAAAAGGGGGTGAGAGGGGGAAGGAAGAAGGACATTTTTAGGAGGGAAGTGGCATGGAGTTATATGCAGATGTCAACAGCAGGTTTTGTTGTTGGATTTAAGAGGAGAGTCTGGGTCAGGGAAAAGTTATTGACTTGTATTGATAATGGGCCTTTTGTAGTTATGGCCAAAACTAAGTAAATACAAGACTGATTTGTTCTTTGGAGGTTGATAATGCAGGACTGAAAACTTTAAAGACCTATTCAAAAATTTATTCCAAGTGGTCATTCATTCTAATAAAAACATATCTGGTAAAAAGAAAACCATTACATACCAGAATATGAAAGCAAAAAATAGGGGCTCTTTGGTACAGAATGCAATGACCAGATTTTAGTTTTATTTTTTCTTTGACACTCTAGTGATATTTGATGATGTTACCCATTCCTTTTTTGTTAAAGACTCCTTTCCTATGGTTTCTGAAACATCATGGCCTCCTGGCTCTCCTTTGACACTGGCTATCTTTCTTAATCTTCTCAGACCTTACTTTCCCTGCTCATACCTTAACATTTAAAGCTTAAATGCCACATTAATTTATTCAGAAGAAGTCTAAGGGTACTAATATTTACTAGTGCCTGTTTTATGCACTGTTTCTAAGAGCTGGAAATATGGCAGGAAACAAACAAACAAAAAGATCTTACATGCATGGAGCTTACATTCTACATCAATGAAAAATAAACAATAGCAATAATAGCATAATAATAATCACATGTAGCACCATTATTCTACATACTGTTTTAAGGTGTTATCTGAGACACACGCAGTTAGTCTTCACAAATATCCTATGATACAGGTAATATTATTATCCCCATCTTACAAAGAAAAAAACTGAGGCACAGAAAAGTCAAGTGGTTAAATCAAGATTTGAAGCCAGACAGTATGGTACCAACATAAGATTCTTAACTAGAACTCTACGTTGCCTATCAGTGATTAATAAATATATTAAGTAGTACTTGCTAAGAGGTGGCCAGACTGGTAATTGAATTATCATTCCTCACCACTCAATCCCTGTTTATATAAGAGAATTCTAGAGATCAATTGGAGGAAAATAAAAAGAATTTTTTGGAAGGAAATTCATGGGAGTAGAAAGTGCTATGATGCTCCTGCTCAAACCAAGCAAAAATGACCCAATTAAATGTTTCAAGAAGGGCATTGTACTGACTTCTTATCCCAGGCTGGAGTCTTGCTGCACTACACTTTTTAGGCCTTGCCTGTGTTGCCATTGAAGCAGGAAGAGTTCACGGGAGAACCGAACATGTGTCCTTTGGTGTCTAGAGAAGATAAACACTTGTGTTTGACCTTTACCTGAAGAAATCTGAAGGCAATAGTCTGGTTTAAGTTACTCACAATGGCAAGACAAAGAAAAACATCTAGATTTCCAAAGTACCAGCTTTTCTATGGGCCAGGTAATTTCTTTTGACTGTAGCTGGAAACTCCAGCAGAAGAATGAGGATCCCATAAGAAAAAAGAACCAACAGGGAAGACAGAGGGTGCATTGCTCCCATCAGGAATGGTGAAGGGAATAGGTCCTCATTAGGGAATAGGAAGTGAATGAGGTCGCTGAAGGAACCACAAAAGTACATCACACAAAAAGGCAGTATTTGAGCATCTACTTCACAAAAGATATTGATAACCATATTACACTGGTCCCAGTCAATTAGGCCTTTCACTATCCCTTTAAGACTCTTTCTTCTTATCTATTCCACCCCTGAATGCTGGAGGAGCCAGAAGCAGCAGATCAAGTAGGGGAAGAGATGAAGCAAGGAGAGTGAAAGGACAGACTGAGCCACTTTTCTTCACTAGAGAGAGATCTGTGGCTTCTCTAGTGAAGCAGCACTGTAGGTTGGGGGCTGAGGAGAAGCTTTAAACTGAACACAAGATAAAAGCATTGATTTTTGAATGGTTGAACCTTTTAATGCCTATGAATTAAACTATTGTAAATATCTGAGAGTAACCAAAAAACTAGTAAGTTAAGTACATAACAATATAGAATAGTGTTACGTTACCAAAAAAAAAAAAAGTAAAGTAATAGAGAGCTATAGGGGTGATATTTTATTTATATTAATCAAAGAAAACCTCTCAGAGAACAGGACACAAATGAAGTGAAGAACTAAGCCTTCAGATGTCTCCCTAAAGTGCCCATATACAGACTCACTCACTTGCAGACATTTGCCCTGGGCAGAGGGTCAGTAGCTGGTGAGGTGCAAGAGACATAAGGAGAAATATTGAGCTGTGTGGTGCTGAAGTGAGAGTTGGAGGGACAGCTGCCATTGCTCCTTTGTCAGGCTGTAATTGGGGGTAGTCTGCAGACAGGCACCATCTTACCAGTGTTGAGCCCTCCCCCCACACAGCCAATTCCGAAGCTAGATTAGTCTAGCCACCCTGTGCCTCTTTGAAATCCCATCCCATCTAGTCCAAAAATTTCCCATGGTGAGCCCATTACCAGGCAGCCAGCCTCACCTTGCACCTTCTTTTGACCATACATTCTTAGGCAGACAGCAGTCCTCAGCTTGTGCTGCCAGCATGCAATCCACATATTACGAGGGAGACTTTTGGTGGTGTGCCACTAGTGCTAACCCAAACTACAGTCTCTCTTGGGTAGATGGCTGGGGTCTGTGGGCCCAAGGTAGATGGTGGCTGGCCTCACTGATTTGTGACTTTTGTGGGAGCCTGTGGGCTCAGCACTGACAACAATCTATATTTCCCTGACAGAATTGGCTCAATCCATTGCGGTGAGCAGGTGAAATCTGCATGCCTTACCCTGGTGACTCCCTGGATCCCTACCCCACACAACTACCACCCAAACCCCAAAGTCTTATGGGCAACTGGCAGACAGCCTCAAGCTTTGAGGTGTACTGGTCCTTGTGCTGAGCCACCAATGGCCAGTATTGGGGGTAACCAACTCTAGCTTGCAGTGTGGTCACTTCTACTTTCCTCCAGATACAGCACAGGCAGGAACCATTTTCAGATTGCTCTTACCAGTTAGCCCTAAGCAATCAAAGGCAGTGGCAGACCTTGACCTACACGGGAGCCCTTCCCAAGGTGACCCAGAACCAGCACACCCAGAGGCTGGTGTCAAACCACAATAGAGCATCCCCTGACTATCCCCATAAGAGGAACACACAAAGGTTCGTATCAACAAGTACACAAGCCTGATGGGGCAAATATCACTCTGTGGGGTCAGCACTCAAATAGCAGCTCATACCTTGAGGGAATAACCAATCCCTAAAACCAGTCAGCCCAAGAGTCAATGCCATCTACTAGCATGCTAATAGCAATCAAAGATTAGCTATAACAAAAGAACACACACAACCCACACAAGGAACACATCCAGAGCCACCAGCAAAGGAGATCAGGGAGACTGCACCACTGGGCCACACAGGACATCTACTACATAAGGCCACCTGGCCAAGGCTAGGAGACATAAAAATGAAGAAAGAAAGGAAATTAAAGTGAGAAACAAGAAATTAAAACAAGGAAACATGCCACAAATGAAAGAAGAGAAAACTCAAAAAAAAAAAAAAAAAGCCAAATGAAACGAATACAAGAAACTTACCAGAGACAGACTCCAAACCACTGGCTATAAGGATGCTCAATGAACTTAGAGGGAGAATGGATAATCTTAGTGAGGACTTTAACAGAGAGATAGTAAGCATAAAAAAAAGACATAAAAATCATATAAAAGAACCAGTCAGAAATGAATACAATAACTGAAATGAAGGAATCAATAGTAGACTAGATGAAGTAGAGGATCAAATCAGTGAATTGGAAGACAAGGTAGCAGAAAACACCCATTTAGAACAGAAACAAAAAATATATATATATTTTTAAAATAATGATAGTTTAAGAGACCTCTGGGACAACATCAAACATACGAACCTCCACATCATAAGAGTACCAGAAGGAGAAAAGAGAGAGCAAGAGATTTAAAATCTATTTGAAGAAATGATGATGGAAAACTTCACTAACCTGGTGAAGGAAATAGATATACAAGACTAGGAAGCAAAAAGAGTCCCAAACAAGAAGTCCTCAAACAGACCCACACCAAGACATATCACACTTAAAATGTGAAAGTTAAAGACAAAGAGAGAATCTTAAAAGCAGCAAGAAAAAGGCAGCTAATTACTTACAAGGATACTCCCATAAGAATGTCAGCTGATTTTTCACCAGAAATTTTGCAGGCTAGAAGAGATTGGCATAAAATATTCAAAATGATTAAAAACAAGAACCTAAAACTAAGACTACTCTTCCTGACAAGGCTATCAATTAAAATTGAAGGCAAGATAAAGAGCTTGCCAGACAGGCAAAAGCTAAAGAAATTCATCACCAACAAGCCAGAATTACAAGAAATGTTAAAGGGACTTCTGTCAAGAGAAGGAGGAAGAACCCATAAATATGAATAATAAAATGGCAATAACCATGTACCTATCAATAATCACTTTAAATGTGAATATATTAAATGTTCCAATCAAAATACATAGGGTAGCTGAATGGGTAAGGAAAAGAGACCCATATTCATGCTGTCTACAAGAGACCCACTTCAGATACAAGGACACATACAGGCTGGCAGTGAAAGAGAAGGGATATAAAAAAAAAGCTGGAGTAGCAATACTTACATCACACAAAATATACTTTAAAACAAAGGATATAAGAGAGAAAGGAAGGTATTGTATAATGATAATGAGAGCAATACAAGAGGACATAACCCTAGTAAACATATATGCACCCAACATAGGAGCACCTTCATATATAAAGCAATTATTGACTTATATAAAGAGAAAGATTGACAGTAATACACTCATAGTAGAAGATTTTAACACACCAATGAAAAGATCATTTCCAAGATGGACCACATGTTAGGTCACAAAACAAGTCTCTATAAATTTAAGAAAACTGAAATCATGTCAAATGTCTTCTCTGACCACAATGGTATGAAACTAGAAATCAACTACAAGAAAAAAATTGGAAAATACACAAACACATAGAGACTAAACAACATGCTACTAAACAAGGAATAGGTTAACATCAAGATCAAAGAAGAAATTAAAAATACCCAGAGACAAACAAAAATGAAAAAAAAAAAAGATTAAAAATCTATGGGAGATTTTGATTAAGACAGCAAAAGCAGTCTTAAGAGGGAAATTCATAGCAACACAGGCCTACCTCAAAAAAAAAAAACAAGAAAAATCTTAAATAAACAATCTAATCTTAACTTAAAAGAACTATAAAAATAACAGCAAACAAAACCCAAAGTGAATAGAAGGAAGGAAATAAGATCAGAGCAAAAATAAACAATTTTGAGTATAGACAAACAATATGAAAGATCCATGAAACCAAGAACTGGTTCTTTGATAAACCTATAACAAGGTTCATCAAGAAAAAAAGAGACAGGACCCAAATAAATAAAATCATAAATTAAATAGAAGTAACCACAGACACCACAGAAATACAAAGGATTATAAGAAAATGCTACAAGCAATTGTATGCCAGCAAATTGGACAATCTGGAAGGTATACATTTCTAGAAATATACACTATCCCAAAACTGAGTCAAGAAGAAACAAAAAGTCTGAACCAACTGATTACCACCAACAAAATTGAATTAGTAATCAAAAAACTCCAAAAAAACCCCAAAGTCCTGGACCAGATGATTTTATAGGTGCGTTTTATCAAAAAATTCAAAGAAGAATTAGCAACTGTTCTCAAGCTATTACAAAAAAATTTAAGAAGGAAGGCCCCTTAACTGTTTTTACTAGGCTATCATTACCCCAATTCCAAAACTAGACAAAGACAATACAAAAAAAAAAGAAAAAACAGAAAAGAAAACTCTAAGCCAATTTCCCTGATGAATCTTAATGTAAAAATCTTCAACAAAATGTAAACAAACCGAATTCAGTAATACAGTAAAAAGATCATACACTGTGATCAAGTTGGATTTATTCCTGGGATACAAGGTTGGCTCAATATATGTAAATCAATTAATGTGATACACCACATTAAGAAATTGAAAGAAAAAAAATATGTTATCACATCAATATATGCAGAAAACACATTTGACAAAATCCAGTATCCATTTATGATAAAAACTCTCAGCAAAGTGGGAATAGAGGAAACATACCTCAACATAATAAAGGCCATATTTGACAAACCTAGAGCTAATATACTGAAAGAAAAAGACTTGTTTTGTGGCCTAACAGGCAGATGACATGATACTATGTATAGAGAACCCTTAAGATTCCACTAAAAGAAAAACTGTTAGAACCAATGAATGAATTCAAGAAAGTAGTGGGATACAGAATTAATATTAAGAAGTCAGTGGCACTTTTATATACCAATGATGTACTATTAGAAAGAGAAGTTTAAAAAATTATCACATTTACAACTACATCAAAAAAAAAACCAATAAAATATCTAGGAATCAAATTAACCCAGAAGGTAAAAGACCTGTTTTTGGAAAATTATAAGTCATTGAAAGAAGGAATGAAAGAAAATACAAATAAATGGAAGCATATACTGTGTTCATGAGTAGGAAGAATCAACATCATTTAAATGGCCATACTACCCAAAACAAACTATAGATTCAATGCAATCTCTATCCATTCTTTAGAGAACTAGAGTAAGTAATCCAAAAATTTATATGGAACAATAAAAGATCCCAAAGAGCCATGGCAACCTTGAGAATGAGGAACAAATTTGGAGGTATCACACTACCTGATATCAAACTATACTACAAGGCTATAGTAATAAAAACAACATGACACTGCCATAAAACCAGATACATTGATCAATAGAACAGAATAGAGATCCCAGAAATAAATCCATGCCTATATGCTCACTTAATCTATGATGAAGGAGCCATGGATATACAATGGGGTAAATACAGTCTATTCAACAAATGATGTTGGGAAAATTAAACTGGACCATCTTCTTACACCATATACAAGAATCAACTTGACATAGATTAAAGACTTAAATAAAAGAACTGAAACAATAAAACTTCTAGAATAAAACATAGGCAGTAAACTCACTGTTATTGCTATTAGTAATTTTTTTCTGATATATCTTCTCAAGAAAGTAAAACAAAAGAAAAATAAATGAAAGACTACATCAAACTGAAAAGCTTTTGCACAGCAAAGGAAACTATCAACAAAAGGAAAAGACAACCTAGAGACTGGGAGAAGATAGTTGCCTGTGATACATCTGATAAGGGGTTAATATCCAAAATTTATAAAGAACTCACACAATGCAAAAAAAAAAAATCCAATTTAAAAATAGGTAGAGGACCTGAATAGGTATTTCTCTAAAGAGGAAATACAGATAGCCAATAGACATATAAAAAGATGTTCAATGTTCTTAATCATCAGAGAAATGCAAATTAAAACCACTATGAGACATCACCTCACTTCTGTCAGAATGGCTATCATCAATAAATCAAAAAACAAGTGTTGGTGAGGATGTGGAGTAAAGTAAACCCTCATATACTGTTGAAGAAATTACAAATTGATGCCATTACTCTGTAAAACATTTCGTAGTTTCCTCAAAGAATGAAAAATAGAACCACCTTATGATCCAGCAATTCCACTTCTGAATATCTATCCAAAGAAATCTAAAGCACTAATTTAAAAAGAATATATATATATATATATATATATATATGTGTGTGTGTGTGTGTGTGTGTGTGTGTGTGTGTTCATATATATATGTTCATATATATTATTTCCATATCAATATCCCAAAGTCCACTGCAGCATTATAAGATTATATATTTATATATAATATATATATTCCAATGTTCATTTCAATGTTATTTACAATAGCCAAGATATGGAAGCAACCTAAGTGCACATCAATAGATGACTGAACAAAGAAGAAGTGGTACATATATACAACAGAATATTTCTTGGCCATAATAAAGAATGAAATCTTATTTGTGACAACATGGATGGACCTAGAGGGTATTATGCAAACTGTAATAAGTCAGACAAAGACAAACACCATATGACTTCACATGTTGAATCTAGAAAAACAAAATAAACAAAACTAAAACAAACTCATAAATACAGAGAACATTTTGATGATTGCCAGATGAGAGGGTGTTTGGGGGACTGGGAAAAAGGTGAATGGATTAAATACAAATTGGTTGTTACAAAATAGTCACAGAGATGTAGAGTACACCATAGGGAATATAGTCAATATTATTGTGATGGCTGTGTGTAGTGCCACATGGATTCTAGAGTAATCAGTGGGATCACTTCATAAATTATATATATGTACTGTGTGTGTGTGTGTACATATATCTGTATACCTGGAATTAATATAATTTTTTTAAAATAAAGTAATAAAATTCCAGTGTTTTCCTCTGTGTAAATTCTTTTTTCCCACACTCATCCTTCCCCTTTGAATTTCCAGTCACTCCTAAAGATTCCAGTAGTCTATCCCTACAGGATGTTTGTTTGCTAAAATACCTGGCAGGTTAGTTTCTCCTATGGCTGGTTCTCAGCTGAGAACAATGTTATTTCTCTCCTTGAGGGACATTTGGCAGTGGTTGGAGATACTTTTTGTTGTCAAAACTCAGGGGAAGTGTGGGATGCTACTGGAATCTAGTAGATAGAAGAGAGAGATGCTGCTAAACATCCTGTAATGCACAGCACATCCTCCCACAACGAAGAAGTATGCAGCTGAAAACATCAATAATGCCAAGGCTAAGGAACTGTCTGAAGGCAAGCAAAACCCTTCAGCTATGGTGAATTTTCATGCTAGATTACAGAGCTGCCTGTGAAATTCAGTCCTGTCTTCTGGAGTCTAAGATAATGATGAGGAGTAAAAATAAATCATAAAGATAAAGTTCTTGTGGGCTGGGGTTTTGCTGGATGAGCTAAAACCCATATTGGGGAAAATGCTCACTTATAGAGATGGCCCATTCTACAAATGACTCAAAGGGATATAACTGAATTTAGAGAACACTTTGGAATGATCATTTTTGACTCAAGCTAAGCATTCTAGACAAACTCCTGTATAAGTGGAAAAGGAAATACTAATGAACATTCTTCAAACTATTTCTATATATCAAAGATTATATAAAGTGCTTAATGTGAATTATCTCATTTAATACACGCAATAGCACAATAAATTAGGCACTGTTATTATCTACATTTTGCAGATGAGAAAACTGTGGCTCAAGAAGTTAAGTAACACAGTAATGCTAAGTGAAGAAATAAGTTATTAGATTTAACATCTTTTTATTACACCATGCTGATTCAGTGCTCAAGACATAAAAATCAAAATCTCAAAGCAGAAGATACCTTCTAATACTTTCAACATTTTTTTGTTTGTTTCTGTCAAACTTTTTTAAAAAAGTAGTTTGGCATCCACCCTAAGTGTATTTGACCCTTTCTTTGATTCTTCACACTTAAGTAGGACCTCATCTTCCTTTGATACATTTTCATTTGAGACACTGTAGTCCAATAGGATCCCTGCTTGAACTGAGAATCAAAAGACGTGAACTCATTAAATTAATCATGTATACTCGAAAAAAATGACTATGGCATTTACCACACTATTCCTTGGTGTTTCAGCTGCAAAATGATGAAGTTGGATTATGGCAACAACAGGTTGTGGATATAAAATATCCCACATATAGGCTTTTCTAATATGAAAATTCAGGGCCCCTTCTCAAGAACAGACCTACACCCTAGTCAAAGGGCCCTAGGATTCACTCTGCTTTTTCCTCTTCCCAGAAGTGCTTGGGGTTCTCTGTCATCAATATTCCCCTCCCCAGATTCTATAGAGTAGGAAACAGTCTCAATACTCCAGAAGACAATCAAAGAGTTCTTTTATGTAGCTTCTTATATCATTGCTAAACGATTTCTTCACTTACAGGGAGTGATTATTCCTTGGGCCAGAATCAGAAGAAAGCATGGATCTTGCAACTTTTCTGTTGTTATTAAGTACAACATTAAAGACTGCTCTAGCACCATATACAATGTTTCATAGGAATAGGAATGAATGGTGATCATTGTAATAGGATTGTGCTTGCCTTATAATGGTTCAATTACTCAATCATCAACAGGGGTTCTAATGTAAAGGGTGGTTTGTGCTGATCCTGTAGCATGTAATTTGACCATTGCATACCACAACTTGCATGATTAACATTTTCCCCAATCTGTTTATACCTACTCGAATAACACAAGCTTCATCTTTAAGGATCTTGAGGTCATATCTCTAAGTAGATCTTGATGTTGCCATTACTTTTTGATGATGCACTTCAAAATTTTTCTCTTCAGCCTTAAAAAGAGGAACTATCTGCATATCCCTTTACATAGGTTTAATTCCTGCCTCCTTCTCCTAAAATTCTCTTTGCAGTTCTTGAACTTCTACTGGACAACATGGAGCTGTTCTTAATGTGTAACCAAAGGTGTGTGAGAAAAAAGCCTGACAAAAATAAACTGCAATTAGGTGTACAGGCAGTTACTAGGAAGCTTCAGCATATTTGTTGAGCCCTGGAACTCATTTTGAGCAAACAAACAAGCTTACTGAGAGCCCACCCTTCACAGTACTTTTTCTATTTGAAGCTCAGTAAACTCGCAACTATCTCATCTCGGCATGAACTGAAAAGGTGCAACAAGATTTCCAAAAGAAAGGCATTTCAATAGCAGAATTAAAGTGAAAATCAGTCTTCTTTTTTTTTTTTTCTTTTTTTATATTATGGCTGACATTCAATATTATTTTATATTAGTTTCAGGTGTACAACAAGTGATCCCTCCCCACCCCGGTGAGGTCAGTACCCACCTGACAGCATACATACTTATTACAATATTATTGACTATATTCCCTATGCTATACTTTGCATCCCTGTGAATATTTTGTAACTGCGAACTTGTACTTTTTAATCCCTTCACCTTTTCCACCCAGGTCTCTAATCATCGGTTTTTTTCTCTACATGTATGAGTTTGTTTCTGTTTTGTTTGTTTGTGTATTTTGTTGTTTATATTCCACATATAAATGAAGCAGTCTTATTTTTTGTTTTTATTAAATTTATTAAATATATAGTTAATAAAATTACCTAGGTTTCAAGTGTACAGCTCTATAACACATCATGTGTATATTGCAATTGTGCCCTGCCTTCTTTTTTTAAATAAGATTGGTTCTCTCTGTACTCTAAGTCCTATGATTGGCCTGTGACAAATTTTTCACATATCTCTTTCTTAAGGTATTTCAAAAAAGCAAACTCACAACAGGATCTTATTAGAGTGAAACTACAGGCTTGAGAATAATAAAACAAGGAAAGAACAGGCTTGAAGGATGATGTTGAAATTCCATCCATCTGTTGCTACTGGTAAATATCCAGAGGAGGAAACTGGTAGAAAGTTGATGCTTCAGTTTGCTCTGAAGTAGTCAGACAAATAATCAGATGGGACATTCCACTGGAAAGAAAACTACATTAGCAATAATCAACAAATTCAGAGTAGCCTCCACTCTTTGCATATCTCTGTGTCATATGCCCTCTCTTTGGTGTCTATTTTCCCAGCTTAATTTATAAACTTGATGTCAAAAGGGTCAAATATTTTAGGTCATTATAACACTGGGCAATTTAAAATCAAATACAGGGGACAGGGACAAGATGTTCTAGACATATATAATGGTATCATTTCTTTTGAGTAGACACAGGAATCAAACAGCAGAAATTTTGGGCTCTTAGAGTTCTGAGGGAAAATAAAATGACCTTGGCACCTAAAAAAAATAGCCCCAGTTCTGAAGACAGAAGTTATTATTCATAATAAGATTAGGTTTTCTCTGTGGAAACACATGGGTGTCTACAATCCATTTAGGACCTTTTCAGGATTGCTGTAGAATTAAATGGGTCTTAACTTCTCTCTCTAGGTTCCCTTAGGTTCTAGAGTTTTCCACGTAGTATTTCAAAGGAGCTTTGTGCAGGGCAGCCAGCTGTACAAATGTGGTTTATTTATTCATGCTCTAGTTTAGATTCCTCTAAGTGTGAGAACTAGAGAAGGCAGCCCCTCCCAGAGAGCACACAAGCCCAGCACAGCACAGCAGGACTTAGTATGGGTGGGGTCCATCCAGTGCATCAAATATGGAAGAAAAGGACGGAACTCTGAAACTACCCGAGGTCTGCTTCCTCCTCTTCTGTGCTCCCTTGTTATTCAATTGCTCCTACTTTGTATATACTATCACAGATGGGAGCAGTTCTGAAAATTTCAGAAGCCCAAGAATTCAAGCTGGCACTGTTTCAGGGATTGTGGATGTACAAAGAAATTTATAATTTAGTTTTAAAAGGATATTCATCAAAATGTTAACAATGGTTCTTTTTGTGAAGTGGATTTACTGGAGATTTTTATTTTCTCTTTGTGGTTCCCTAAATTTTCCATCATGATCATGTATTACTTGTATAAATTTTTTAACCATTTTTTAAAAAAGGTTACCTACTTGCATGAGTCATTTTTTTTTCCTGGAGCTCTATCCTTAAGCATGATAGAACAGCCAAGAAAAACACCCAAGAACAGTTCAGAAAAACACCCAAGTGTGGAGTTTTCCACTTCCAGCATTATTGTTCTTTAAAGTCATGGAGATAACACAAAGGATGAAGATATAATCAGGACCTAAACAGGAAAACAAGTCACTCCCAGATGCTTCAGATGAATGGAGTTTACGAAAAAAAAACAAAAAACTATTTACAGTGAGTGTTCAGGATTACAGGGGAAAAAAGGGAATATAGTGAAGTATGAGTAGGAAACCATTATCATCCTTAAAAACAAGGGGTCAAAGGAAGTAATAGAACTACCATATCCAAGTGAGTGTCAAAACCAAGAAAGAGGAGGAGCCCAGTAAGTGCTCTACTGTGCAGGGATGCAACTACTGCCAAAGATGCAGTGCCAGAGAAAGAAGAGAGTGGGGAAGAAATATTCTGACCTTCCTTTCTTCCCATTATCTGATTGCTTGCCATTCCTACCTCTTTACCAAACCCAACTTTACAAACCACCAAGCAAAGGAGCCAAGAATATGCAATTTACAGGAATAAATTTCATAGGACAGAGAGAAGAGCTAAGAATAATAGAAATTGGATGAAGGTAGTAGAGGGAGGATATTAATCAGCAACAGTCTATCCCTTTTGTCACTTAAAAGCCATTCCTGTCTTTTGTGTAAAAGAAGAATTCTCATCTCCAACACAGAAGAGACACAGTATTCTATGAGCCACCATATCACTATCATGAGGTGGTACAGATCAATTATATTCTTATCTGGAAACTAAATTATAGCCTTAACCATCACCAGTACTCTTCTTCAAGGAATCAAGGGAAAAAAAGTGAGATAAAGAGATAATTGATTAATATAAAATATTCATACCTTTTACAGTTCCCACTTGGGGAGACTGTAGCAGTCCCTCATTCCCTACCCACGCCACACAGAAGTACGCACACTCAGGGAATCAGGTATTCTCTTTATACAATCCTCTCAATAAATGCTCCTGTGGCAGTTGCCAGACAAACTAGTGGTTAACCTCCCCTGTATCCATATTCTTGTATGCTTCAAGTCCATAAGAATAATTAGAGCCAACAAAGCACATACTGGAGAGGTACAAGGCCTTATCAAAGAGAGAGCCTATACCCCAAAGACTCAAAAGACCTCATCAGTCTTTATTGACAGAAACAACATGAAGCATGTATGGAAGTGAGGCCTAAGACTGTTGATCAAAGAGGAAGAAATATAAGTTTTGATAGGGTCAAATTCATTGATACAGGTGTACTCACCCAGAATTCAAATGTTAAAATGTTGACTCAAGCATTAAGGTATATTGTCATCATCTGTTTAATTAGTTAATCAAAGTTTGGACTCAATGATGGCCTGCAGTCATTGAAATCAAACTGCATGAACTTCTCTGATATTCTATAGAAGAAGTATTCCAAAGGTTCAGGAAAAGGGGTATAATGGAATGGATCTACTTGCAAACTGCTTAGCTACCCCAAACCATACCTCTTAGGAAGACATATAGGACACTCCCTTCACCAAGATGTTAGAAAAATGTATTGATGCCTTCCTCTTCTCTCCCATTCCTGAGCAATTCAGTCTGAAAGTCATTTGGTGGGACTAGAGCAAGGGATACATCTGGAGAGTAGTGTGTTAGAATCTGAGTGGGATAAGAAAAACATGCATAAGGTTATGAAGCCCAATCAGGGTGTGGAGGGCACCTATGCAGTTATGGAGAGCATCAGGCACAGGTGCAATCTGGCATGGAGTGTCAAAGTGAATTGGGAAAAGGAAGAAGTTCATTCAGAGTGGTAGCTTGGCATGAGGTGCTGGGTTTGGAGAGTGTTCATACTAGAGGGCAGTCCAGCATGGGGAGTCACAGCCAGGGTAGAATGAGGACTTCACCAGAAGAGGTGGCCTGGCATAGGCTCTGGGAGTCCAAGGACAGTGAGAAAAGGAGCCACATGGAGTGAAGGGGACTGCCAGGTGTAGGGAATCAGAGCCCCTTGCGAAGGGGGTGGACTGATGACAGGGTGTCAGAGGCCAAGCAGAATAAGATAAAAGCCAATAGGGAGAGGTTGCCTGGCATGGAATGTCCCAGACTAAGTGGGGTTAGACATTGGAGCATACATAGTCAGAACTGAGCAGAGTGAAGAAGGCATTCACACAGAGTAATAACTTGGCATGCAGTATCAGAACCCAAGTGAAGTAAGTAGGGTTTCCATGATGGTAGACAGCCAACACACAGGTTAACAGATCCCAAGAAAGGTGATAAGTGCATCTATGAAGTGAACCAGCAACCTAAAGCAAGGAAGGTGTCAGAGCCTGAGCATGCAGAATTAAACCTGGTGTGGGGTAATAGATCCAAGAAGAGTGAGAAGGATGTCCATGAAGGGAAGGGCCTTTTGGTACAGGATGTGAAAGTCCAAGCAGAATAAGGAGAGTTGCCATGTAGGTGAAGAAGCAGCTTAGAGCATGGTGTTTGAGCCCAAACAAAGTAAGGATGATGTCTCCAGGGAAGGGCTGCTTGATGTAGAGTATCAGAGACCAAGAAGTGTAAATAAAGAATCTATGTGAAAAAAGAGCAGCCTGGCTTTGAGGAGTCAGAGCCTGTGCAGGGCAGAGCGTGGAAGGCATCCTTGCAGAAGGGTGAACTGTCATAGGGTATTAAAACACATGTGGAGTAAAGAAGTCATCCATACAGTGGAGAATGTATGGGGTGGGCAGTATGCAACATTTTAGAATGAGTGGGATGGAATGGGTATTGCCACAAAAAGATAGCCTGATGTGGCATGTCAGCAGCTAAGAAGGATGAGGAGTGCATCTATGCAGAGGGGTGGCCAGACATCAGGTGTTGAAACCAAAGTGGAGTTAGGAGGGCATCTCTATACGGGAAGGGGTAGTGGAGGAAATGCAGATCAATTACATACAGGGGCCTTAATTAAATTATTAAGGATAGCTGTAGACAGGTTTATCACAGCGAGAGTAGAGAGTTACCAATAAGTTAAGGGAAAAAACTAGAATAAACCTTGTGGTATTGGAAGTGGAAGTATTGATGAGAACTCATGGTTTTAAATATAAAAATATAGATGTAAATGTGTATGTGTTTATGTACACATTTAAATAAATAACTAGAGATAAATATACACACATACACACCCACCCACTCACCACACACCCCTCTACATATATTTTTTGGGTCTGTCCACTGAGAGGATCTAAATGCAATGACACCCAGTAGCTATGATCACACATAGCACCTAGATCTTGTTTTCTAAATACCATTTTCTGTTAAAAACAAATCATATCTCCTTGGAGAAATGGCTTATTACAGGACTGGACCAGGAAAATGACGAGATGGGCCTGGAACATCTTTTGTACCAGAAAGCAAGGAAACAAGGAAGTGCTCAGAGAATGATGGGGGCATGTCAAAAGGACAAATAAACCAGCTTGAAGGGGCTCCCACTGGCCCAATTAGTAACAATTTGAGCATTGAATTAATGATAGTAACAAATTATTGAATAAAATAGAAAACCATGAATCTATACTGATATAAGTAAATAAACTTAAATTTTGATGAAGAATATAAATAACGTAGTAAATAACATAGTTTCAAGCATCACTTCACAAAATATATAAAGAGTAAATTTACAATGTAGAAGCCTGGTAGATATCACCACCTTACTTAAGTAATCAAAGTGAACATCATCAGTACTGGAACAAATAAAGATCACTTACCACTTGAGACATGATAGGAAGAATGCAGCATCACTGCTGTGATATTCCTACTAAAGATGCTCTATCAATCAGGGTTCAGTGAAAGAAACAGAACCACAAGGAATTTGCTACAGATTTGCCCTTATGCAATTGGAGAAGTTAGTGAAGCAGTGCATGCAAGACTGTTTGTTATCTTCATGTTTGATGCTGGAGCTTGAAATTCACAGGTCAGGCAGCTGAAAAGGTGAGATAGGCATAAAGCAGGGGAGAGCAAGGACAAGCTGGAACACACAAGCATGAGCCAGCAGTTATTGTTGCCTCTGCCCTTAGTAGTATGGGTACCCCATAGAAGCTGGGTCCTTAGTCATAAAACTAAATATATACCTGACCTAGAGAAACTTAAGGAATATCCAGGAGAAGGTGGAGCACTTGTAGACCCACCTTGTGCCTTACACTACCAAGGTAAGCCAACAGATAAGTAACAATGTGTATAAACTACAAAATGTCTTCAGCTTCACTTCTATCCTTCAAATATCCCAAAAGAATCTTTTCTTGTGGTCCACCTCAACAAGAAACATACAGAAAAGGGAATTTTGGAAACTGCATTTCACATTAACCAATTGACAAATTACAAAGCCACCAGAGATATATGACATCGACCTATTCATGAGGCAATATCAGAATAATCCAAATTGAGGGACAGTCTGCAAAATAACTTTAATTTTCAAAAGTTTCAAGATCATGAAAGTTAAGAAAAGACTGAAGAATTATTCCAGGCTAAAAAGTCAATACAATTTAATATAATGCATAATTCTATCCTGAGTCCCTTTGCTTTGAAGGACAAGTGGCACAATTTGAGTGGGATCTCAGGATTAGATGGTAATAATGTATCAGTGTTAATCTCCTGATACTAATTTTCTTTTGGTTATCTAAGAGGATGTCCTTGTTTAACAGAAGCACTCATGTGTGTATTTGTGTAAATACACACTTTAGTATTCTGAGGTAAAGGGGCAACAGGCTGGCAACTTATTGTCTAAAGTTTCCAAGGGAAAAATGTTATTCATATTTGTCACTTTTCTATAAGTTTTCTATATACTTTTGATTGTTTCAAAAAATCATAAAAAATGCATTGGTTCAGGGACTGCCTATATCCTTGATAAGCTCAGTAGTAGCCATACTCTGAAGGCCAGAGATGATGATGGGGGATACTGCAATGGAATTACATTCCCTGATCTCAAAAGAAAATCTAATGGGATCCCAAAATAATAAAGATCAAGTGGCAGCCTAATCACAAAATAGGAACCATTGCCACAATAACACACAGGGACCAAATGGTAATCTGAGTGTTTGGATCCACAAAGATCTGTGGCAATGGCTAATTGACCATGGGTCAATTAGCTAAAAAAAAAAAAAAAACTATATATATATATATATATATATATATATATATATATATATATAGTTAGTCAGTCTAATAAAGTGCTGTTTGACATATATAAGAGGAAAGAATATAGGTCTTATGGAAAGAAACCTAACTTCCATTAGTCACCATAAAGCAAATTCATGGCTTCTTACCCAGTTTCTAGTCAGAAGCCAGTTCACAAACACAGAGCCCCCTGACTAAGGAAGGATCCTGCAGTGCAGCCATAAATATGTATCATGAATCTTCCCCCAAGGGTCTTGTGGCCATTTATCATGGTAACTGCACTAGAGAAAGAGATACCCAGACATAATGGATATTATTAGATACTGGCTATGAAAGTATGCTTATCTCCAAACAACTGAAATAACTACTGTTATCCACTGATAACAGGAAAACAGTGAACTTTAGATGACCAATGGAGTCTTGGCTTTAATGTATCTTACAGTGGGACTAAGGATACATCAGAATGTATAGTGAGAATAGACATAATTATTAACTGCCAGAATTCCCAAATTGATTATCTGGCCTATGGAGTGAGAACTGTTATGGAAGAAATATCCAAGTGGAATCCCCTGGAACAGTCCCAATCCTTACCATGATAATTAAAGCAAAAGTAATATTGTGTCTCTGGAAGAACTGCAGATATTAATGTCATATCACAAAGTGAAAGGTGCTATAGAGGCAATTTCTACCAAATCTACATTTAACTCACCTGCTAGGTCACTGTAAGTCAGATGGTTAGTGAAAACTTAGAGTAAATTATTACAAATTTAATAAAGTGGTACCAAGTGCAGCTTTGGGTCTGTATTTGCCATATCTATTTGTATGCAGTTATTGACCTGGAAAATACATTCTTTTTCATTTCAATTAATAAAATCAGAAACAGTTTATATTTATAAGGCAAGGAGAACAGGATAGCAGTATAGCTTTATTGTAATCTCAGTGCTATGTTAACTCTTCTGCTCACTGTCATTCACAATCCAAAGGCTACTTTATTATCTTGATATCCCTAAGAACATCACATTGGTTTATTACATGTATAATATTATGCTAAATGAACCCAGTGAATAGGAAAACAAACAAATAAATAAATACCTTAGCAAAACATACTATCCCAAAGGATAGAGGATGAAATTTGGGGAAGTCCAGTGGCCTGCAAAATTGGTGAATTTTGTAATGGTCTGATGGTATTGGATATGTCTAGATATTCCTTATAAAATAGGATATATGACCCTCCACTTGTATCATCTACTATGAAAAAAGAGACACAATGCTGGTTTTTAAAGTAATATTTACCATATTTGATTATGCTTGTCTGACCCTTTGGCAAGAACCTTTTAAGTAACCACATAACCAGGTAAAACTCTACTTTTGAGTGAGTTCCAGAGCTTTGGAGCACATAGATTTGGAGCAGGTCCCAACTGCAGTGGAAACTGATCTACCACTTAGTTGATGACCCAGAGGACCCAATGCTCTTCAAAATGTCATGTCTGAGGACAGTGTTGCAGGTTGGAAGGTGCATCTGGAGAATGATTGTCACTGTACTGAAGGAACTGCTGAACTACTGAATTACTTCCATCTTTCAACCACAATAGAAAATTGTCTGTGGAATTGAAATATATATTGCAGTATTTTCAGGCCTTACATAATTGAGGTCCACATTGAAAATACACTTAATTATAAAATAATCAACGTGTAAAAACACCTGAAGTCCAGCTAATCACAACACCTACATCTCATAACATAAAGGAGCCACGTCAAAGCCAAACCAGCATACAAACCAACCATAAGCAGACTGCTTTTTAATTCCCACCAGGTAGCCCTGAGGAATCAAAAGCAGAGGCTGAACTTGGCCTCTAGGGGAGACCCTCCTAAGGGGCCACAAAACCAATGCATCTGGAGGCTGGCACCAGACCACCAAAGAGCAACTCCTGACTAGTTTCAGTAGTGATACACACAAAGGGTGGTTGCAACAACTACACAACCCTGCTAAGGCAAATCCCACTCTGTGGGGTCAGCCAATACATAACAACACTTATCCTAAGGGTGAAGCGAATTCCCACAATTAGTCTGCCTAAATGTTAATCCCACACACTGCATCTATTAACAGCAATAAAGGCTTGGCAACAGCAGAAGATCACACAGAACCCACACCAGAGTCACATCCAGAACTCCCAGCACAAGGAGTCAGGGAGAGTGCACTACTGGGCCATACAGAACACCTTTCACATTAGGCAATCTGACCAAGGCTGAGAGATGAAACAAGTAATCCTGACACATAGAAACAAACACAGAGAGGCTAATAGAATGAAAACAACAACAACAACAACAAAGAAACGTGCCACAAATGAAACCACAGGAGAAACCTCCAGAAAGTAAACTAAATGAAATAGAACTAAGCAACAAACAAGAGACAGAGTTCAGAATAACAGTTATAAGGATGCTCAACGAAATTATAGGGAGAATGAATGAGCACAATGAGAACCTCGACAGAGATAGTAAGCATTAAAAAGGACATAGATCCCATAAAAAAGAATCAGACAGAAATGAGGACTACAATAACTGCAATGAAGAATACACTGGAGGATTCAATAGTAAGATGAAGCAGAAGATCCAACTGGCAAATTGGAAGACAAAGTAGCTGAATATACCCACTCAGAACAACAAAAAGAAAAAAAAAGAATCTTAAAAAATGAGGACAGTTTAAGAGACCTCTGGGAAAACATGAAGCATAAAAATATCCGAATCATAGGAGTATCTGAAGAGGAAGAGAGAGAGAGCAAGGGATTGATAATCTATTTTAAAAAATAATGACAGAAAACTTCCCTAACCTGGTAAAGGAATTAGACATGCAAGTTCAGGAAGCACAAAGAGTCCCAAACAAGAGGAATTCAAACAGACCTATACCAAGACACATCATAATTAAAATGCCAAAGGTCAAAGACAAAGAGATAATTGTGAAAGCAACAAGAGAAAGGAAGCTACTTACAAGGGTACCCCCATAAGAATGTCTGCTGACTTTTCAATGGAAACTTTGTAGGCCAGAAGGAAATGGCAAGAAATATTCAAAGCTATGAAAAACAAAAATCTATAACCATGGTTACTCTCCCCAGCAAGGCTTTTGATTAAAATGAAAGGTGGGATAAACAGCTTCCCAGACAGGAAAAAGCTTAAGGAATTCATCACCAATAAGCCCGCATTACAAAAAATGTTAGAGTCTTCTATAAAAAGAGAAGGGGTAAAAGAAAATAAAAATTAAAAATATGAATAATAAAGTAACAGTAACAATGTACCTATCAATAATCACTTTAAATGTAAATGGTTTAAATTCTCCAATCAAAAGACATAGAATAACTGAATGGATAAGAAAACAAGACCTAAGCATATGCAGTCTACAAGAGACCCATTTTAGATCAAATAACACTCACAGACTGAAAATAAAGGAATGAAAAAAGATATTTCATGCAAACGAAAATGAAAGAAAAAAAAGCCAGGGTAGCAATACCTATATCAGGTAAAATAGACTTTATAACAAAGGCTACAATAAGAGACAAAAAAGGGCATTACATAATAAAAAAGGGATTGATAAATCAAGAGGACATAACCCTAGTAAACATATACACACCCAACATAGGAGCACCTACATACATAAATCAATTATTGACTGACATAAAAGGACAGATCAACATTAATACACTCAGTAGAAGAAATGAAAACTCCATTGACGCCAATGAACAGACCTTTCAGGCAAAGAATTAACAGGGAAACAATGGGTCTTAAAGATACATGAGAAAAGATGGATTTAATAGATATTTTCATAACATTTTACAACAAAGTAGCAAAACATATATTGTTCTCAAGCGCACATAGAATATTTTCAAAAATAGACCACATGTTAGGACACAAACCAAGTGTCAATCAATTTAAGAAGATTGAAATCATATCAACCATCTACTCTGATCACAATGGTATGAAACTAGATATCAACTATAAGGAAAAAATGGAAAATACACAAACATATGGAGGCTAAATAACGGGCTACTAGACAATGAATGGGTTATTAATGAGGTCAAGGAAGAAATCAAAATATACCCACAGAAAAATGAAAAATGAAAACATGACTCAAATTTATGGGACAAGCAAAAGCATTCTTAAGAGGGAATTCATAACAATACAAGCTCACCTCAAAAACAAGAAGAAGCTAAAATAAACAATCTAACCTTAGAATTAAAATAACTAGAAAAAGAAGAGCAAACAAAGCTCACAGTGAATAGGACGAAGGAAATAATAAAGATCAGAGCAGAAATCAATGAAATAGGGTCTAGAAAAATAATACAAAAACTGATGAAATCAAGAGCTGGTTCTTTGAAAGGATAAACAAATTTGA
Organism: Cynopterus sphinx; assembly: GCA_030015415.1. Classification (NCBI taxonomy): domain Eukaryota; kingdom Metazoa; phylum Chordata; class Mammalia; order Chiroptera; family Pteropodidae; genus Cynopterus; species Cynopterus sphinx. The sequence continues at coordinate 55,048,550 of CM057388.1, forward strand.
CAGACCCTTAGCCAGACTCATCAAGAATAAAAGAGAGAGGACTAAAATAAATTAAATAAGAAAGGAAAGATGAGAAATACCCACAGACTCCACAGAAATACAATAGATCATAAGAAAATATACGTGCAATTATACACCAACAAATTGGACAATCTGGAACAAATGGATACATTCCTAGAAACATATAATCTCCCAAGACTGAGTCAAGAAGAAACAGAAAATCTGAACCAACAGATTACCACCAAGTAAATCATCAGTAATCAAAAACCTCCCCAAAAATAAAAGTCCTGGACCAGATGGCTTCATAGGTGAATTTTACCAGATATTCAAAGAAGACTTATCATCTATTCTTCTCAAACTATTCCAAAAATTTCAAGAGAGGGAAGGATCCCTAACTCCTTTTATGAGGCCACCATTACCTTGATTCCAAGCCCAGGTAACGACATTACAAAAAAGAAAACTATAAGATGATATCTTTTATGAACATGGATGCAAAAATCTTCAACAAAATATTAGTGAACTAAATTAAGCAAGACATTAAAAATATCATGCACCATGATCGATTTGGATTTATTCCTGGGATGCAGATTCGGTTCAATATCCACAAATCAATTAATGTGGCACACCACATTAACAAATCAAAAGATAAAAAACATGATCATATCAATAGATTCAGAAAAAGCATTCAACAAAATCCAGCATCCATTTATAATAAAAACTCTCAGCAAAGTGGAAATAGAAGGAACATACCTAAACATAATATAGGCCATATATGACAAACCTATAACTAACATCATACTCAATGTGTAAAGGCTAAAAGCATTTTCCTTAAGATCAGAAACAATACAAGGATGCCCACTTTCACCACTCCTCTTCAACATTGTGTTGGAAGTCTTAACCACAGCAATAAGACAAGAAAGATAAATAAAAGTCATCCAAATTGGAAAGAAGTAAAATTCTTGTTATTTGCTGATGGCATGATACTATATATAGAAACCCTAAAGATTACAACAAAAAACTGTTAGAACTGATCAATGGGTTCAATAAAGTGTCAGGTTACAAAATAAATATTCAGAAGTCAGTGGCATTTTTATAAACCATCGATAAACTTTCAGAAAGAGACATTGAAAACAAGCCCATTTACAACGTATCAAAAACTATAAAATACCTGGGAATCAAATTAACCAAGAAGGTAGAAGACTTGTTTTCAGAAAATTATAAGTCATTGAAAAAAGAAGTTGAATAAAATACAAATAAATGGAAGCATATACCCTGTTCATGGGTAGGAAGAATCAACATTGTTAAAAGGACCATACTACCCAAAACAATCTATAGATTCAATGCAATTCCTATCAAAATACCAATAGCATTTTTCAGAGAGCTAGAATGAAACTAATTTAAATGACTATTTTTTTTTTAAGTAACATCTATGGTTGTCAGAGAAGCATTATGAAACCTCTGGCAAGCCATAATAATAAAAAAAGTACTTTTAAATCACTATGGCTTATGATTAAGATCATACCCTTCTCTGTTGACAATTATTCTCCACTTGAAAAATAGCTACTGACTTACTTCTGGGCCCTGATGGAAACTGAACATCTGACAATGGGACCCATGGAACACAAAGTAACTATATAAACAAAACCTTTCTTCATGAACTGAGTGCTATCTGACCCACTGAACCATAAAATTACTCATACAAAGCATTTGCTAAGGGTGAAGTGAAGGAAATCCACGTCTAAAATAACATATGAGGAGCACTGTAGACCCAATCCAGAGTAAAACAAGAATAATTGATGAAATTATTTTAAAAGTCAACCATTTAAAGTCTCTTGAAATTTTCCTAGGGCAAACAGCAAATGCAGAAACATTTCTTTAAGGAAATCTACTAAAACTCAGTAAGAACAGCAAGAACCTGTGGCTGCTCAGCCGATATCCATTCCCTCCAGCCCCATCCCCCAGCTGGGTTTAATGGATGCTCCCCTCCAGGAGGATGTGGCCAGAACAGGTCTCTCTCACCCCTCAGCTCCAAGTCAAGGGTTACCATATCTCACTGGGAGAGGCAAACTACCAGCAATTCTAATCCCCTTCCATTCCAAGTGGAGGAAGCTAAATTTCTGGTGAATACAGCCAAGAAGTTGATGCACTGTTCCTTCACCCAGCTCCCACTCCCGGGGCAGAGGCTCTATACCAAGCATGACAGAATACTGAGGCTCCAATTGCCATAGCTCTAGGTCACTCTAAAAGAAAAAGTTCAATGTCAGAAGAAACAAGAGGAGAACACCAGAGGCTACTGCATCCACACAGTGCCCAGATAATGACTCAGAGATTTTTTCCAAGGGAGAGGCAGTATATAATAACAAAGACCTCCAAATTTCTCTTCATAGAAACTGACTTAATTTGAAATAGTATGTGGGGGAAATTCAAGAATAAAGGTGCTCTTGGAAATAATGGACATTTTGGTACTAAGCACTTTAAAAAAAAGAGTGATAACTCTGTAAAGAAACAAGGTTAACTGTAAGCCAACAAATTTATCAGAAAGAACTACGAAGAGAAAACTAATATTAATTCTTCAGAGATCAGAATAAAACTAAAATTTGTGCCTCAAAAACTATATTCACAATGGGTGCCAAATGTGATTAGATCAAAATGGAGCAACTTAAGTCCTAAGGCATGGTTAAAACAATATAGCAATCAGCCAGAAATTAGTGGAGCTTAACAGCTGAGTGTGATACCAACAGAGGCAGACAGCTTAAAAGAGAGAATAGGGAGAGAGAGATTTGAAGACAATCCTGCTGAAACACATGCTCAAGACAGTACCTTCTGAGAAGCAACATCAAAGGCTTCAGCCTACATGAAAAATACATTTAACTAAAATAGTCTAGTCCAGCCACTAAACAAATTAATAAAAAATTAATAAGCAAACAGAGGCAAGCCACAGACATGAGAGAAGAAAATTAGTATCTAGACTTGCTATGCTATATTACGTAAAATATCCAATTTTCAACAAAAACTTATAAGACATGCATAAAAACAGGAAAAAGTCACACACACACACACACACACACACACACAAAGCAGGCAACAGAAAGTGCCTGAGATGTTGTATTTAACAGGAAAAACTTCAAAGTAGCTATTATAAATATATTTAAATGAATTAAAAGGAAGGCATACTAAAGAAGTAAAAGAAGTTATAATTATATCATTGCATCAAATAGAGACTATTACAAAAAAGAAAATTATAAAAAAATTCAATACAGGATTTAAACAATAGGTTTGTGCTGGAAGAAGAATAACTCAGCAAACTTAAAGACTTGTTGATAGACTATATAATCTGAAGAACAGAGAAAAATCAACTGAGCTTCACAAAACGTTACTAAGTGGAACTCTGCTAAGCACACCAAACTACACATAATGGAAGTACTGGGAGGCCATGAGAAAAAAAAAAAAAAAAAAAGCGGACAAAATATTCAAAGACATAATGGTTGCAAACTTCCCAAACTTGATGAAAACATTAAACTACATTTCTAATAATGTATGAACTTCAATAGCATAAATGCAAAAAAAAAAAATCACATCAAAACGCATCATAATAAAAGTGCTGAAAGCAAAAGACAAAAAAAAAATGAAAGGAAAAGAGAAAAACTTGAAAGCAGCAAGAGAAAACCAATTCATCATATACAAGAAAATCCCATAAAGATTAAAAGTGACTTTCCATACCAAACAATGAGGACTAGAAGGCTGTGGAATGACATTTTGCTGAATGGAAAAGAAACTGTCAACCAAGAATCATGTATCTTAGCAAAACTACCTTTCAAATCATGGTGAAATAGACATTCCAAGATACTTAGAAACTGAGTAGAAACTGAGAAGACTTACTGCTAGTAGATGCACCTTATAAGAAATTAAAGAAAGTTCATGAAGCTGAAAGCCAATAACTCTGGATGGTAATTTGAAACCACTCAAAAAAAAAAAAAGAAAAAGAAAAAGAAAAAAAAAGAAAACAAACTACCGGTAAATGAAATTATGCAATTTTAAAAGATAGTATAATCGTTTATTTTTCCTTTCTTTCTTGACTTATTTTAAAATAATGTCATGAAATAATTTGTATATAATTATTCTATTAAGCCTATTACATACAGTAATATAATATGCATGATAACAACAGCATAAAGGAGTCAGTGAGAGAAAAGTTATACTAGAGTTAAGAAATTATAATAAACTGTAACTCAAATTCACAGAACAAAAGAAGACAACTAGAAATGGTAAATTAGAAGGTTAATATCACAAATTCTACAGATACATGCTTGCTGTTCTTTCTTTTCTTGGCTTTTTTAATAGATGCAAAATTATATAAAGTAATTAGAATAATAATGTACTGTTGGGTTTGTAACATATACAAATGTAATAATATAACAAGAGTGACTTAACAAAGAAGGTAAGAGGGAATAGGGCTGTATAGGGGTAATATTTATATACTCACTGGAATTGTTAGTTTAAGTTTGAAGTAGATTCTGATAGGTTAAGATGTACAAGATAAGTTTTGAGCAGTCACTGAGAAAAATAACTCAAAGAATATAGAGAAAACTCATTAAAGGAATTAAAATGTTGCATTATAAATACACAATGCAAAAGAAATTAGTAAAAGAGAAATGCAGTGACAAAAATCACATATGATTTGGAGAACACAAAATTTCAATTGGCAGATATAAATCTAACTACATCAGTTATAATGTTAAATGTGACTATATTAAACAATCTAGTCCAAAGGCAGAGACAGTCAGACTCGATTTAAAAAAAAAAAAATGGTCTAACTACATGCTATGCAAAGGAGGCATACATTAGATTCAAAGGTAAAAATAGCCTGAAAGTAAAAGGATGGGGAAAGATACATCACACAAATAACAACCATAAGAAAGCTGGAGTGGCAACATTCATGTCAAAAAAAAAAAAGGAATGAGTTCAAAACCAAAAAAGGTCACTAGAACTAAAGAGGGACATTTTAAAATGACAAAAAGATTAACCTATCAGAAGATAAAACAGTTCTAAACATATATAGACGTAACAAAAGAGGTCCCAAAATAAATAAAGCAAAAAAATGACAGAAATGATAAAATCAGACACATAAATCAATCAATAGAACAGAATAGAAACCCAGAAATAAACCAATGCCTATATGACCAATTAACCTACGACAAAGGAGGCAAAAATATACAGTGAGGTAAAAACAGTCTATTCAATAAATTGTGTTGGAAAAACTGGACAGATCTATGCAAAAAAAAAAAAAAAAAGAAACTGGACCACCTTCTTACATAATATATAAGAATTAACTCAAAATGAATTAAAGACTTAAATTTAAAGACCCAAAACCATAAAATTTCTAGAAGATAATATAGAATGTAAACTCTCTTGAATTGCTCTTAGTAATATTTTTTCTGATTTATCTCCTTGGGTAAGAGAAACAAAAGAAAAAAAAAGGAAATGGGACCACAGCAAAGGAAACCATAAGCAAAATGAAAAGACAACCGACTGAATGGAAGTAGATATTCACCAATTATATATCCAATAATGGGTTAATATTCAAAATTTATAAAGTACTCACACAACTCAACATCAAAAAAGCAAACGATCCAATTTAAAAATGGTCAGAGAACCTGAATAGGTATTGCTCTAAAGAGGTAATACAGATGGCCAATAAACATAAAAAGATACTCAATGATGCCAATTATCAGGGAAATGCAAATTAAAACCAAAATGAGGTATCACCTCATACCAGTCAGAATGGCTATCATCAATAAATCAGAAAAACAAGTGTTGGTGAGGGTGTGGGGGAAAGGGTACACTGTTTAAATTACAAATTGTTGCAGTCAATATGGAAAATAGTTTGAAGGTTCCTCAAAAAATTAAAAATAGAACTACCTTATGATCCAGCAATTGCACTTCTGGATATTTACCTGAAGAAAACTAAAACACTAATTCAAAAAAAATATATGCACCCCTATGTTCACAGCAGCACTATTTACTATAGCCAAGATATAGAAGCAATCTAAGTGCCTATCAATAGACAATTGAACAGATATACAATGGAATATTACTCAGCCATAAAAAGTGAAATTTTACCAATTTGGAATGACATGGATAGACCTAGAGGGTATTATGCTAGTGAAATTAGACAGAGAGAGATAAATACCATATGATTTCACTTTCGTGTGGAATCTAAAGAACAAAGTAAACAAACAAAATTGAATCAGACTCATAGATAAAAGGACAAACTGATGATTGCCAGATGGAAGGGAGAGTTGTGGGTTGAATGAAAAAGGCAAAAGAATTAAGAAGTGCAAATTGGTAATTACAAAATAGTCACAGGGACGTAGGATACAGCATAAGAAATATACTCAATAATACTGTAATAACTATGTGTGGTGCCAGGTGGGTACTAGACTAATCAGGAGTGGGGGTAGAGAGATCTCAAATTATATAAATATCTAACTACTAGACTGCACACTTGAAATTAATATAAAATATTAAATGTTAGCTCTAATTGAAAGATAAAACCCAAATTAAAAATTAAAAAATGACAGAAATGAAGGGAGAAATACACAATTAAACAATAAAAGTTCAGACTTTAATACCCCTAACCACAAATAACAGAGTTTAGACTGTCTAAACATAGATAATCTAAAATGATTGGAGACTACAATATCTTATAAACCTGGCCTGTGGCACACACTATCAATAACACAGGACAAGGGTATTCTTTTTCTGTAAAATTATACAGGCAACCTGTTAAGCTGCTGATGGAAAGGAGACTAAAGATATTACTATTAGAGCTATTGACAGTTCTACTCAGATTTGGGGTGGGTTTATGTTTACTCTGGGTTATGAACATTTGAGTACCTGGGCACCTCTATGTAGGGAAAAAAATCACTGTAAACAAAACCAACCCAATTATACCAGGAATATAGAACAAATATCATTGTACTTGTGTAGTCATTCAGTCATATTATTGGATAGTGACTGGCTTGGCACTGACTGGTGACATTGCTCAGGTATTTGTTGGGTGGCCCCAAATGGGACCCCATGGTTTTGTGTCAGAAATCGTTGGTTGTGGCTTCCACCTGGATAGTTGAGCCACTGCACCCTGGGTTTTACCTGAGCACAGGGGGAATCTGTTCCAAGGTAACAACTGCCAACTTCCTTCTCCTCAAGGCCAGGTGGGTATGTTCTTCTTTCCATTGGTATGATATTTGATCACCATATTTGTCCCCTCTATTGGCCTGGAGGATGTTATAACACATGTAGAAGACCTTGCTAAGTTGACCCAGCAAACCTTGGATGATAGCCAATACAACCTGTCCTTACTGAACACTGAAATGTCTCTAGTGAGAAAAGCCGCCCTCCAATTCAGAAAGGCTGTGGACGTTATTATTGCCTTGCAAGGAGGTACCTATGCCATTAGCCAACCAGACTGTTTTATGTTCATACCTGATGAGTCCGCTAATGTGCCATCTTTGTTAAATCACATGAAAGCACAAGTGAATGCTCTGAGTGATCCAACCTCCAACCTAGAGGACTCAATAATGTAATGCTTTAGATTATGAGACTCTTAGAAAAAGTTGTCACTGATTTTGAAAATTGTCTTAGTCTTCATTTTCTCTTGTATGTGCTTGTATTGTGGCTTGGCATCTGCTTCCAATGCAGATAGCTGCCAAATGAGCCAATCCTCATGCTAGTGGTTCAGAGAGCATGGCAGAAGAGGGGAAAGTGTGAGTTTCTAAAAGCCAATCACAAAGGTGAAGTGTTGAGGAAGGTCACCAAGAAGATGTGACCACCAGTTTGACCCTCAAGTTGCACTGGGCAATCAGAACCTCCTAACCCCCTTCCCTATGTTTTGGAATGTGTGCTCTACCTGCTTTTCTGCTCCCAGAAACTGCTCCAAGGACACAGCTTTGAAATAAAGATGTGGTGTAGAGAGTATCTGAACTAGGTACATGACTGAACCCAGTTAAAGTCTCTGTATAAACTTTTAATATTTGGTGGTAGGTACAGAAAATAACTTATCTGGTGACTTCCCAAGACAAGTCTTGTAAGTTCCCTTGCTTATTAAACCTACCACCTGCCAATCTGTAGTGGTCTGCCTTTTTCTTCCATCTCTCCCTGCCCTCTGTATATGGGGGCTGGTTTCATATTACACCTGGGAAGTTCCTAAAGAGATTGAAACCCAACAATAATTCATCACTTTTTCATGATAAAAAACACTCAAAAAACTATAAAAGTAAACTTTCTCAAACTGCTAAAGAGCATCTACAAAAACCCCACAGCTAATATTGTACTTAATGGTAAAAGACTGCATGCTTTCCCTCTAAAATCAGGAACAAGACAAGGATGTTGCTCTTACCACCTCTATTCAACACTGTCCTGGAGGTTCTAGCCAGGCAATAGGCTAGACAAAGAAATGAAAATTATACACTTTGAAATGAAGAACTAAAACACTCTACTTATAGCTGGAATGATCTTGTATGGGAAAAAGAAACCACCAGGGAATCTAAAAGAAAACTATGAGAACTAATAAATTAGTTCAGCAAAGTTTCAGGAAACAAGAGTAATATACAAAAATCAAATGCATTTCTATAAATACAATTGTATTTCTGCAAATACAAAAGTCAGTTGCATTTCTGCTATTAATGATTTCAAAATGAAACTAAGAAGAAAATTTTATTTACAAAAACAACCAAAAGAATAAAATATTTAGAAATAAATTTTACAAAAGAAGTGCAAATCTTATTCTCTGAAATTCATAAAATATTGTAGGAAGACATTAAAGAAGATCTAAATAATTGGAAAGATATCTGTGGTAGGCAGAAGAATGACCTCCAAGTATGTCAACATCTTAATCCTGTAAACCAGTGAATATGTAAAATTACACAAAAAAAGGAGACTTTGCAGATGTGATTTCATTAAGGATCTTGAGATGGGAAGATTATCTTGGATCTTTGGGTGGGTTCAATGTGATTGGAAGTTTACTGTTTGTTTGTTTGTTTGTTTGTTTATTCATTTGTTTGTTTTAGAGGAAGACAAGAGGATAAAAGTTAAAGAGAGGAATTAAAACATGCTATACTGTTGGCCTTTAAGATGAAGTAAGGGCCATGAGCCAACAGCCATGAAGAATGAATGTGGACTCTAGAATCTTAAAAGGCAAGGACATGGATTCTCCCCAGCAGACTTCTTGATTTTTCACCCAGTGAAACCCATTCCAAACTTCTGACCTGCAGACCTGTAAGATAATAAATTTGTATTATTTTATGCCATTATATTTGTGTAAATTTGTTACACTGGCAATAGATCAATGCAACAATCCATGTTCATGGATCAAAAGATTGAATATTGTTAATATGAAAACACTTCCCAAATTTATCTACAAATTCAATACAATTTTTATCAAAACCTCAGCTGCATTCTTTGAAAAAATTGACAAACTGATTAAAGTTTATATGGAAATTCAAGGAATTCAAAATAGCCTAAATATTCTTGGAAAAGAAGAACAAAATGGAAGGACTCATATTTCCTGATTTTAGAACTCATTATAAACCTATAAAATAAAGACAATAGTGTACTGGCATAAATACAAACATATAACCAATGAATGTCAAGAAAATGTCATGAGAAAGGAAAAGAATAGTCTTTATAACAAATGATGCCAGTACAATTGAATATCCACATGAAAACAATGGAGTTATACTTCTTACCTTACAATATTTATAAAAATTAACTCAAAATTATCAAACATAGGAACAAAAACACTTAAGCTCTTAGAAGATATAGACATAACTCTTCATGACCTTGGATCATGTCATGATCTCTTGGATATGACACCAAAAGCAACCAAAAATAAAATACAAATAAGAATGCATTAAAATTTAAAAATTTGTGCTTCAAAGTACAATAACAAAAAAGTGAAAAGATAATACACAGAATGAGAGAAAATATTTGCAAATCAAATCTCTAATAAAAGACATGTATCTAGAATATATAAAGACCTCTTATGTTTTATATTATAAATTATATAAAAGTCTAACCTATGTACTGTATACTTTAAACTAATAATAAAATAACTTAAAAAAAAACTCTTAGGTCCAGAGGAAACATGGTGGATTGAGAGATGTCCCCAGATCTCTCCCCTTGGAACAACAATAAACTGAATCTCTAACACTCAACAACAACAAAAAAATCCAAACTGCACACCAGCACCTCTGAATGTGAGATCTGCACATAAGAGCTACCACATGTCAGAACTCCAGATGTTGGTTATTGGATAGGGAGAAATGAAGCAGCTGCCTCTCACAGCTGCTGAAGTTGCCTGTAGGAAGAAGGGCAAAGGAGAAGGTGTGGTGACTTCCCTGAACTTCCCTGCCTGGGACAGTTGTGAGTTCCATGCATCCAGCAGCAGGGCCCAGTCATCAAGGCAGAAAGCAGAAAAGCAGATAGCAGAAAAATAACATTTATTTTTACCAGTAGTGGCTGCAAAACCAACGCTGAGCTGCAGATGCCAACCCCCAAACCAGAGGGCACCTCCCCCCAATACTCTAAGACAGAATACTGTGGAGCCCCAGGGGAATCTGAACAAATACTACCAAAACCATTGCTAATACTGACAAGAACTGAAATGGAAGATAGTGAGTGTGACTAAATATTTACAAGAAAATAAAGGCACTATGTAAAGGCATTATTAAGGCTTTACATAAAGCAGGGATCCAAGAGGCTTAAATGCCACTTACTGGAAACAAAAAGAAAAGCACCTTCTTTGCAACAGGCTAAAGAGAGACCTTTATGTAATAAATCTTCTTTCTGGAAAAACAGCAGAATACACCACCATTAACTCTCAGGAAGAAAAATAGTCCATTAAACATCATGAACAGCCAAAGTGACAAGGCATCTCAGAAAGAAAGAGAAAAATCTCCAGAAAATAAGCTTACAGACATAGAATATACAACTTAAATGACAGAGAAATCAGGATAGTACTTCTGAAAAAAATCAGCGAGGTCTGAAATAAATCATATCAACAATTTCAGGAACTGAAAAAACAACTAGATGAGCAGAGCAAGGAGATTGAAACCCTCAAAAGGAACAGAATAGATCTTCTGGAGATTAAAAAAAAAATACTGCAAAGGTTGGAAAAAGAAATAGGAAGCTTGGGAAATAGAGTCGACCAAAGGAAGGAAAATATCAGTAATAGTGAAGACAGAAATCTGGAAATAAATCAGAAGAAAGAAGAGAGAAACTGAAGAATGACAAATAATGACAGAGAAATACAAGAACTAGCTGATACAATTAAGAGAGGAAAAATAAATATAATGGGCATTCTTGAATGGGAGGAAGAGGAGGAGGGAGTAGAAAGCATTTTCACACAAAGAGTTGACAAGAATTTCCCAAATCTAAGGAATGAGCTGGACCTTGGAATTCAAGAAGTCAACAAAACACCCAATTATCTCAACCCAAAAAGGCCTTCACCAAGACACATTGTGTTAAAATTATCAAAAATAAATGACAAAGAAAGCATTCTCAGGGCAGCCAGGGAAAAGAAGGAGGTAACCTATAAAGCACAACCCATTAGATTATCATAGGACTACTCAGCATAGATCTTACAAGCCATAAAAAAATGGAATCAATATTCAAACTATTAAATGAAAGAAACTACCAGCCTAGAATAATGTATCCAGCTAAGTTCTCCTTTACATGAAGGAGGAATTAAGAAATTTCCAGACATACAAAAATTGAGGGAATTCTCCACTATGGGGCCTGCAATACAGGAAATACTGAAAAGGGTGTGTTTACCTAAACAAATGACAAAAAAAAATACATAATTAGGAGTAAAGTGACTATCAGGCAAATAAAAGCAGAAGAGTACAACCCTTACTAAGAACAGGGCATTATAAGCTTAAATAATGAGAATAGAATTGCTATAACAAGATAGTAATGACTGTCAGCATACATAGGGACAAACTGAGATAACAGGGACTGAAAAGGAGATTTAAAGACCCAAATCTATAAAGAAAAATGGAGCTAAGTCACGTGCAGAAGAAAGTGCACAAATGGAAAGACAATAGGTAGGTAGGTAGGTAGGTAGGTAGATGATTAATAATAATAATAATGATGATGATGATGATGATGATGATGATATAGATAGATAGATGATAGATAGATAGATAGATAGATAGATAGATAGATAGATAGATAATAGATAGATAATAGATAGATGATAGATGATAGATAGATAGATAGATAGATAGATAGATAGATAGATGATAGATAGATGATAGATGATAGATAGATAGATAGATAGATAGATAGATATAGAGATAGATATATAGCGAGATAGAGATCTATCCTTTACATATTCATAATGGTAACCAAATGCAGAAGATTCAGAACTGAAGTATATAACATAAAATAAGAAGAACCAGAGGAAAAATCCACAAAAGCCAACCAAAATATAGAAAACAGACACACAAAGACAAGGAAGTAATGAAAACACTGAGCTACCAGAAAGCAAAAGGTAAAATGGCTATAAGAAGACCTCATATTTCATTAATCATCTTAAGTGTAAATGGACTGAACTCACCTTATTGGCAAAAAATTTAAAGGCAAAGAATTTCAAATTGGATCAAAAAAGACAAAACCCAACCAGATGCTGCCTCCAGGAGACACAGCTCAGTTCCAAAAACAAATGTAGACTCAAAGTGAAAGGGTGGAAAATATTTCAAGCAAATGGCATTCAGAGAAAAGGAGGAGTAGCGGTACTAATATCAGACAAAATAGACTTCAAAATAAAAAGGTAAAGAAAGATACTGAGGGACATTTCATAATAATAAAGGGAATCATGCACCAAGAAGACATATCACTTATTAATATCTGTGCTCCCAATCAGGAAGCACAGAAATATGTAAAGCAATTACTAACAGAACTAAAGGCAGAAACAGACCACAATACGATCGTAGTAGGGGACCTAAATTCCCCACTGTCGGATCAGAACTGATCATATGAACAGAAAATCAATAAGGAAATAATAGCCTTAAGTGACACATTAGACCCACTGAACAAAAATGACATTTACAGAGCCTTTCATCCTAAAATAGCTCCTTATACATCCTTCTCTAGTGTACATGGAACATTCTCAAGAATCGACCACATACTGGGACACAGAGATAGCCTCAACAAATATAAGAGGGTTTAAATCATATCAACCATATTCTCTAATCATAATGTTTTGAAACTAGAGATCAACACAAAAGAAAGCAAGAACCACAAATCCATAGACATTAAACAACATGCTACTGAGAAATAACTGGGTCAGAGAAAAAATAGGAAGAGAGATCAAGAGATACACAGAGAAGAATGATAATGGTAGTGCAACATATTGAAATTTGGGGGACACAGCAAAAGTGGTCACAAGAGGAAAGGTCATATCATTACAGTCCTATCTCCAAAAACAAAAACAAGCCCAAATAAACAACCTAACACTTCATCTTAAAAGATAACGAGAAAAAAAAGAACAAATGAATCCCAAAGTCAGCAGTAGGAAAGAAATAATCAAAATTAGAGCAGAAATAAATGAAAATGAAAACAAACAAAAAAACAAAAACAAAAAACAGAACTGGTTCTTTGAAAAGGTAAATAAAATTGGCAAAACCCTGGCTAGACTCACTAAAGAAAAAAGAGAAAGAATACACACACACACACACACACACACACACAATCAGGGATGAAGAAGGGGAAATTACAAATGGTATCACAGAAATACAAAGGATCATAAAAAATACTATGAAAAAGAATATAACACCAAATTTAATAACCTAGGAGAAATGGACCAGTACTTAGAAGAATACAACCTTCCTTGACTGAATCAAGAAGAACTGGAACATCTAAATAGACTGATCAGCAGTATGGAAATTAGAACAATCATAAAAAAATCTACCAAAAACTGAAAGTCCAAGACCAGATGGCTTCACCAGTGAATTCTACCAAACATTCAAAGAAGATTTAATACCTATTCTCCTCAAACTCTTCTAAAAAATTGACAAGGATGCAAAATTTTCCAACTTACTTTATGAGGCCAATATTACCCTGATACCAAAACCTGGTAAAGATAACACAAAAGATGAAAGATATGGACCAATATCTCTCATGAACATAAATGCAACAATCCTAAATAAAATACTAGTGAAGCGAATACCCCAACATATTTAAAAGCTCATACAACATGATCAAATGGGTTTCATCCTAGAGGCACAGGGATGGTTCAACAACACGCAAATCAATTAATTTAATACACCATATAAACAAATTAAAATATAAGAATCATATGATCATATCAGTAGATGAATAAAAAGTCTTTGACAAGACACAGCATCCATTTATGATCAAAACAAACAAAATCGGTATAGAAGGAAAGTACCTTAACATAATAAGGGCCATCTATGACAACCCCTCAGCCAACATTATACTTAATGGTGAAAAACTAAAAACCTTCCCTCTAAGATTAGGAACAAGGCAAGGCTGTTCACTCTCACCACTGTTATTCAATATAACATTGGAGGCCCTAGCAAGTGCAGTCAGGCAAGAGAAATATATAAAAGGCATCCAAATAGGAAATGAAGAATTCAAACTGTCACTATTGGCAGTTTTCTCTATATAGAAAACCCTAAAGACTCCACAAGAATACTACTAGAAACAAAACACAAATACAGTAAAATCTCTGTATACAAAATCAATGTTCAAAAATCCATGGTGTTCCTATAGTCTAATAATGAAGTGTCATAAAAAGAAGTGGAAAAATAATTCCTTTTGCTATTGCAACAAAAAAAAAGTTTAAAGAAACATGTGAAGGACCTATATATAATGAAAACTACAAGACCCTATTAAAAGAAATTGAAGAAGATACACACAAAAAAAAAAAGAAAGATATTCAGTCTTCTTGGATTGGAAGAATCAATGTAGTTTAAATGACCTTATATCTAAAGCATTATTCAGATTTAATGCAATCTCCATCAAAATCCCATTGGCATTTTTTTTTAAAAATGGAACAAAAAGTCATCAGATTTGTATGGAAGCACAAAAGGCCCCAAACTGCCAAAGTCATCCTGATAAAAAAGAATGAATCTTGAGACATCACTCTGCCTGACTTTTAATTATACTGCAAAGTGACAATAATCAAAATGGCATGGTATTGACAGAAACACAGACACATGGACCAGTGGAATAAAATTGAGAGTCCAAATGTAAACCTATTTTTATATGGGCAAATAATTTTCCACCAAAAAGCCAAAAACATACAGTGGAGAAAGGAAAGCCTCTTCAATAAATGGTGCTGGGAAAACAGGAAAGCCACCTGCAAATGAATGAAACTAGACTCTTGTCTATCATCACATACTGAAATTAACTGAAAATGGATTAAGGTCCTGAATATAAGACCTGAAACAATGAAGTGCATAGAAGAAAACATAGGACTAAGCTCAAGGACCTTGGACTTAAAGAGAATTTTATGAGTTTGACCTCAAAGGCAAGGGTAGCAAAAGTTAAAATAAATGAATGGGACCACATCAAACTAAAAAACTTTTGTTCAGCCAAAGAAATTGTCAGCAAGGTAAGGAGACAACCATCCAAATGGGAAAATATATTTGCATGCAATGTCTCCAAAAAGGTCCTAATATCCAAAATATACAAAGAACTCATACCACTCAATAACAACAAAAAAGTAAATGATCCAATAAAAAAAAATGGGTAGAGGACCTGAACAGACACTTCTCCCTAGAGGACATGAAAATGGCCAACTAATATTTGAAAAGATGCTCAACATTGCTAGTTATTAGAGAAATGCAAGTCAAAACCACAGTGAGACACCATCTCACACTTGTTAGAATAGCTGTAATCAACAGGACAAATAAACACAAATGCTGGAGATGATGGGAGAAAATGGAACCCTTACATACTGCTGGTGGGACTGCAGATTGGTACAGCCACTATGGAAAACAGTTTGGAGATTCTTCAAAAAAAACAATGAATTGATCTACCATATGATTCAGCAGTCTTTCTACTGGATTATTACCCACAAAGACATTTGCACACCAAACAGATATTTGCACACTGATATTCATGGCAGTATTATTCACAGTGGCCAGGACATGGAAGCAACCCAAGCATCCTACAATAGATGATTAGTTAAAAAAAAAAAAAACTGTGTACATATTTACAATGGAATATTACTCAGCCATAAGAAGAGATGAAATACTGCTGTTTGCAACAACATGGATGGACCTAGAGATAATCATGCTAAGCAAAATAAGCCAGACAGATAAAGTTGAAAATCACATGATATCACTTATATGTGGGATATAAACCTAAAAGAAACAAATGAATGGGACAAACAAAGAGAGACTCATGGACATATAGACTAGTGGTTTCCAAAGGGTAGGGTTAGGAGAGGAGTGGAGAGGTAGACGGGATAAAAGGCAATCAAATATAGGGGACAGGGGGAGGGTGAAGTGGGTAAAGGGGATCAAATATATGGTAGCTGAAGGAAACTGGACTTTGGGTGGTAAACACAATAGAATATACAGATGTCAAATTATAATGTACACTTGAAAATTATATAATTGTATTAATTAATGTTACTCCAATTAACTTAATTTAAAAAAATGAACTCTTAAAATTTTACAACAAAACAGCATAAAATCTGAATAGATATTTGTACAAAAATATATACAGATGGTCAATAAACACATGCATAAATACTCATATCATTAGTCATTAGGAAAATCCCAATCAAAACCACAGAGATATCATTTCACACCCACTGATATATCCACAATCAAAAAGACAGGTAATAACCAATGCTCATGAGGATGAAGAGAAATTGAAATCCTCGTACATTGCTGGTGGGGATATAAAATGGTGTAGCCACTATGGAAAACAGTCTGATATTTTCTCAAAAAGTTAAACATGGAGTTACTCTATGACCCAGCCTTCCACCCCTAGGTATATACACAAGAGATTTGGAAATGTGTTCGCACAAAAACTTGCACATGAATGTTCATAGCAGCATTATTCATAATAAATAAATATAGGAAAACACAAATATTTATAAACTGATGAATGGATAAATAAAATGTGGTATAGCCAAACAATGGAACATTACTCAGCAATAAATTACAAAAACTAAGAGAGTTTATTTATTTATTTGTTTGTTTGTTTGTTTGTTTCTTTGTTTCTTAACTCTAGGCATTTCATGAAACCCTGTCAAAATACTAGCTGACCACCTAGGTAACAAAACAAAGACTTCAGTGGCCAAAGAAGATAAAGAATACAGTCATTAAAAATTAGTTTAGAAGAGGATGTCAATAGGATGGCAGAATAGGAGGTTCCAGATCTCAAATCTCCACAGAAACATTAATTTTAACAACCAGCTACAGACAGGAATATCTTCACAGGAGCATAGGAGTCCAGTGGAGAAGTTTCAGCACCACGATGAAGCAAGAAATCTGAGAATATATTCATTGAAGAGAGTAAGAAAAACAGTTTAACTCTTTTTTCATTTAGAAAAGAAAGTGCAACTCTCTGCCAGCGTTAATTTAACATCACAGGTAAGAATGCTACGTTTTCTAAGATCTGACATTTTCAGTGATCGAGAATTACTATATTTTATAAATGAAAATACCACTACTAAAAATAGAATTATATAAATAGAATGATGTTATTTGTTTCCAAAGAGTATTGATATACTAGAACAATGCAAAGTAATAAAAAGCAAGATATTTCATGGCAAATTTTGGGAGTAAAGATAAGATTATAATCTGCGAATTATCTTAGAGTAAATGCTGCAGCTGGAAGTGCCATTGGCAAGTATTCTCAGGACAAATGGGAAATGGGATAACTTCATCCATGTCTCCTTTAGTGTGGCACAGCTTGGTGCTAAGAGAGATCTCCTTGTCCCTCAATTTATTCCCAGGAGAAAGGAAGAGAAAAACGAACACCCAAGTTTCAAAGCCTTGTGGGGCATTGCCTAAGTGGCCCATTTTTTCTCTCCTACCCAGAATGCTGAGGGCATCAGCACAGCTGAAGCATCTGAGGGAAGCTAGGAGCAAGGAAAATGAGTGAGGGCTTTCAGAAGCCAGTATGGGGAACTCAACTACTGGATGGAGATTCTACTGGCCAGTTCATAAACTACACCTGAAGCTCCACCCATGAGCCCCATTGGGTGCCTCACCTGCAGACCCTCCAAACTAGCTGATGCATGTCCCCATCACTCTGTGCACTACCCCAGCCCCATGACTGGGGGAGAGAATAATGCACTAGATGAGAGCCTTGTGATATGGGCTTGCAATAAAATCCAAAGACAGAAGTTTGCATCAGAACCTCCAATGAGAAATCTTGGAGTTTGTAACCATTCATTGACTATCTCTGCTAAATGAATCCTAGTGGTGGGGTTAAAGAGGTCTGTAGTCCAAGAGCTGTTCATGCATGGGCACAGAATCACCAAGGTAGCCTTGAAGGCTACTCCAAAATGACTGTTCCACGGACAATTGAAGCAGAAAGTGGGTGGGGCATCTAACTAAAGGGAAGCCTGGGGCAAAGATGTTGTTAATCAGAGTTTGTTAAAATATATCAGCAGAATAAGCATTTAAGATGGGATACAGGCAATTAGAATCCATAAGACAAGTCCAGCAACTTTTTATTCCCAATGAGTGGTAGCATTCTTAGTCCATTGTATTAAAAATGGTTATGATGTTTGTGAAACATCTTGCCAGTGTCATAGAAGATAAAGGGGTGAAGCGTGGTTGAAGAGGTCATAATAATGTTGGGAACTGTGGTAAGGACCAGAAGATATCATGGTTGGGAATCTCCATGCAAGCACACAGAAGTGAAAGGTCATGTGGAGCCAATGAGGACAAATAGTCTAAATCGTCAGTATTTGTAGGCAAGAAAGCTGTCTGGTTCTGAATGCAAGTTTTGATCTGCCACAATGAAGAAATGTGATACAATGCTGCCCTGAAGTCAATAAGGGATGTGCTCACAGTCTGATAGGCCCCTTGGTATAAGGTAGGGTCATCAGGTAAGCACCACACAAATTTGGCAAAAAATCATATTCCAGTAGGTTGTCTCTTAATTCCATCAGGAAAAGATATTTATTCCATTGTTCCCAGAAAGTCTTAGTTTCCACTGTAGAGTTCCTCTGAGTTCAGTGTATACTGGGGAGTGGAGCAAACTGGGTGAGCAGCAAGGTCTCCAACCTGGTGCTATGTCCTTGGGATATCATCTCTGGTATGAGTCATAAACATACCTAGTGATGAGTCTATCTCACTTGAGAGTAAGGTCTGGAATGGTAGCCACCCAGGGACAGGTGATCCTCCTATGTAGCTATCCAGCAGGAGTACTGGTTATGGATTAGAAAAGGCTAGCTATCCTGATATAACTTGAAAACTATTCTCAGGACTGAGCTGTATATCTGATGCCTGCTGCTAATGGAAAAAATTGTTGAGTTCCCTGGGGTCATCAGAGACATATTCAGCAACATAATGGGTATTTGCCCTTTCATTCCCTGAGGAGCTAATTCAAAGCACATAAAGATTCTGAGCACATTTATATCCCAGGCTAAGGGAGATATTATGGTTACTATTTAAGCATTCTTGAGAGCAACCTATAATGACAAATTATGGGAGCACAGTCCCTGTAACCAGAAAGATTTTATGTATGGGCAATCATATAGCCAGTTTGCTTGTAGCAATATTTTATGTGCAACAATCAGGGAGTGAGTGTCATCTAGACATCAGTTCCAAAGGGCCCATTGCTTAATAAGGGATTCAGTGCTTCTGTCTTCCAGATTGGTGGCATGCTGGCCTGAGCCCTTCCAACAGGGCTCTTCAACATTCCCTGCTTTTCCATCCTGTGGTGAAATTTCAGGTTGCAATGGTATTGTTCTAGTACTGTATTAGGTCCAAGCAATCTACCAGTAACCCTATCATCCAGACCATACAAAGCAGTAAGAATCACCATAGTAATATAGAGAACCGACATTTGATGAGTTTGGGTTGGGTTCCATCTGGTTGAGCTGTTTGTATATTGCTTAATAGCTGAATGTGGTTTCTCTCAGGGATAGTCATTGGTTACCTTGTCTAGTATGTGGTAGCTTTCTTTCCATAGTCTCGTCTCTGAATGTGGCTCAAGTCTACTAAGCAGAGAATTTCTTTCTTTCTTTTCTTTTCTTTTCTTTTCTTTTCTTTTCTTTTCTTTTCTTTTCTTTTCTTTTCTTTCTTTCTCTCTCTCTCTCTCTCTCTCTCTCTCTCTCTCTCTCTCTCTCTCTCTCTCTCTCTCTCTTTCAGACACCCAAACTGTGCCACTGGTTGGTCTCAAAGGGATGATTTCTACTTCATATAAATTGGTAGGGGAATTTTGTTTCATTACCCAGCCCTTGTAGCCACTATACTTGTGGCTTTTGAACTGGTGGCATTTAATAATTAGGAGATAATTTTGAACTATCTGCCCTTGCTCAAGCCTCTGGCACGAAGTAGATGGCAAAATGGTTGAAACGTTATAGCAGAAGGAAAAAGCGAAGTCAGAGGATAAAATAAAAAGGGCATAGTGTTAAAGAATAAAAGCTTGAGGATTTCCAGAGATGACAAAAAGTATAACTTCAGGGGCCAAAAAATAATTGGTATGTGGGGTATGAGACCCAGGGGTGAGAATTAAGCAAGATGAGGATTTAGGGCAAGATCTGATCTATTTCATAGACCACTTGCCTGAAAGTAATTTAAACAGCATCTCTTTAAGAAGGCCATTATGAGACTCTATAAGATCTGCTGTCTGGGGGCTGTAGCCTAAATGGAAGTTCCAAAAGATATTGTTAGGGAGCCTACTGTTAAGTCTCCTGACAGGTAAAGTGAGTACCCTGATCAGAGTCAATTTAGTAAGAAATATATTACCTGTTTTTAAGAGGAATTCTGAGTGTAAGTTGCCAAGAGGAGCCCCATGTAAGTATCGATGATTGTGACAGCATATCTGGAAGCCCAAGCAGAAGAGGGCAGTGGACCAATTAAATCAATCTGCCATAGTGAGTATGGTCAGTATCCCCTGGGAACATGTTCTCATCATGATAGTCTCCATCATTTAGTTTAGGAGCAGAGAATATACTCCTCTATTACAACATTGGCTGCCTCGGAGAAGAGGGGAAGTCCTCTCACTTGAGCCCAAGTTATTAAGTCATTAATTCTCCAATGACCTGAGGTTGTGTGGGCCCATTTTGTGAGCTGGTAGTAAAGGTTAGTACTCTAATGAGTCTGTACTGGGCAGAGTATGGAGAGCTTAGTGAGGGAGTCTGTGATACTGTTAAAAATTGTTTCTGTTGTAGAGTAGTTAGTGTGAGCAGAAATGTAATTATGATAGGAACTGGGGACTCAACTAATTCCTTCCATATCTGGGTGCCCCAGATGACCTTACCTTATATGAAAAATATTGTCTCTTAGCTCTTGACCAGGGCCATTAGCTGCAAGACCATTAGCTACAGCCCAGGAATCTGCGAAATATGAATTTGTGAAAGATCCCTGTATTAACCTTCCTTAAAGACTAGGTGAACAGCTACAAATTTCTCCAATTGGGATGAACTGGCTGGGAGTGTCTTCCTTGACTAGAGAGCTGCTTGAGACAGAGTGGAATGCTGTGGTCCTCCAGAGAGCTGAATTCCATGCATGCAATGGTGGCATTGCCATCAGCGAAGAACACCAACTGCCTGTGCATCTCCAGCAGTTGGTCCCAAGGTGCTCCCCAAGTACCCAGAGGAGGAGGTCATGGGGGTACAGCTATCATATTCTCAAGGCTCTCAGACAAGGGACTGAGCATGGAGGAAGCCACATCCTACTGTAATTTGTAAAGGCCTTTGACATTAGGATTAGCCCTCTCCTGAAGTTACCACTTCCATTTTACCAAGGAAGCATTAGTGACCACACTGAGCTTCTTCTGTGATACATCTCTAATCCAAGACATTATAAGAACTTGTGTCTGTGTTAGTACTAGTTAGGAATCAGTTAGGGCCTTGGTTTCTGAAAGGGTTCAATCAGATAACAAAAGTTGGTGCTAAGAATGGGCACTTAGTCCAAACCCCATAGTAAACAAGATAGACTCTTCTTTGGTCCAGAGACTCCAGGAAGCATATCCAGGTGTGGCCAAGGACTGGATTTGTAATGTGGAGCCAGGAGGGACTTGCTGCACTGCTTGCTATAAGTGAAGCTTTTAAAGATTACTATTGGGCTTTCACTCCAATGGTAGGTGGCAGATTTGTGTGTGATTTCATGTATAGGTCAAAGAATTAGTGAGAGATGAGGGATGTGTTGTCTTCAGAACATGAAAAGATCTAGTATATAGTGTACATGTCTGAATACAGTGGATGGTTTAATGATGAGCAATAGATGTTTGTTGGGGGATTTCTAGCCCTTAAAAGACTAGATGATGCCCAGAAATTTGAAAGATAAGACTAGGCCTTGGATCTTGTGAGGAATAATTGCCCAACCACTTTAGTGTAGGTGGTCTGAGGATGTGCAAATCTGCCCATACCACTTCCTCAGCATAATGTCATCAATATAATGGCAAAAATAGTACCTTTCCCACTGTGAGGTATTTGGAACCTGGTAGCCAAGATTCTGTGCAATTGCAAGGCTGTTTATATATATCATTAGGAGTCACATAAATGTATATTGAACCCCATCATAACTGAAAGCAAATTGGGCCTGAGATTTCTCTAGGCTGGAAACAGAACAGAACACATTAACTAGGTCAATGACCATGAGGGACACTCCTTGGGCTTGTTGTATGTCCCCAATTAGTTTTATAATATTGGAAACTGGAGCTGGGATCCTGATGTGGGAACGTGAGCATTGAGATTTGGATAGTAAATTGTGAAGTGCCATTCATTAGTGGCTCGCTTAATCACCAGCCAAATAGGGCTATTGAGATGAAAGATTGTGGACTTAATGGCTCCTGTTTCAAGCAAATCATTAATGATTCAAGCAAATTGTTAATGGCAGCGTGTAGTCCTTCAGTGCCCCTCTTTATGTCAGTATAAGAAGTGTTTACTGTCTTGACAGAAGAAAAGTCACCAGCATTCATTTGGTGAGTCCCACCAGGAAGGCAAAGGACTTGAGCTTGTTCCATACAGCATGACATCTTGTAAATGTATCCATGCCTATAAGAGAGAAAGAGCAAGCCAGAGGTGCCACCACCAGAGGAAGCTGTTTGAGATGAATGGTTCCAATAGTTACACCTAAATGGGTTTGCACACCTTTGCTTGTTTTACTGGTATTATCTTGTTAGCAGAAGGGCTCCCCCTTTCAGAAATTTAGAGGGATTGCCTGGAATGACAGTGACTTAGGCCCTGGTGTCTAACAGGGCCAAAAAAGACTTCATTTTTTAATTTCAATGGACCACCAGAGAGGTATAAGAGCAATTGTTCCTGGGAGGTTGGATAAGCCCCAGGGAGCCAAAAGTTTCCTAGGTGTCAGGGCCAAGCTAATCCTGTTGGTAACACCAATTGTCAGAGCCAAGCTAATCGTGTCAGCTACACCAGTAGTATCACTGATTGAGAAGGGAAGGTTTGATGGTGAGACACTTAGTTGGAAGAATGCACACACAAAAAAAAAACTATATAAGAATGAAATGGTAGGCACCAACTTTATTGTGAAGAGTACAGTTCTATTGGGGGAAGTGTGGTCTATTGCAGGGGGCACGCGGTATTGCACGCACTTCCTCTGTTCCCCTTTCTGTGCTTCCCTTGCTCTCCTGGGGACTACACAGCTCCTCACATAGCAGAGTACAATTGTGGCCTTTAGCCACAGATGCATGATACCATAAGCTGAAGTATGTTTACATATTTTCTAAATCTGGTGTACTATTTATAGCTGGGGTCCTGGATCACAGCCAGACCTTGGACCAGCCAGACCTTGGGCCAGTCAGGCCTGGTGCCCACACTAGGGTAAAGGCTTAGATTGTTGCCAGTCCTGAAGTTTAGGGAAGGGGGCAGAAGTAGTGGGGACTGTGTAACTGTCAGAGGGTTTAGACAGCAACTGTGTGGTTAGAAGATGGATGGCAGAAGGGGGCTATAGCGAGAAGAATGCTAGCTTTAGGGCTGGCTGTCCAGAAATTTAGTGTCTAGGAACCCTGAGTTTTCATAACTCCCCATAGAAGTTTGCCTGTGGATTCCCATAAAGGGCAAAATTAGGTCACAGGTTTATTGGAGAGGTAATGGAAAGCCCTTTCTGTTGAAGGGAATTTACTCAAGGGAGCCTCTCCTAAAGCAGTGGGAGTGGAGGGGCATAAGTCTGAAGTATCTGGGCATCTCGGTGGGAATATTCTCCATGTCTAGCAACCATGTCAATGTCCTCTAGTGACTTTTGGATGTTTTCTGAAGTCCCAATAAAATATAGTAATGCCACCCTGTAATCAGAGGTAGCGCCCTATTAAAAGAATTATCTGGACTCAGGATCAAATGGCCCTCTTCAGCGTTGGAAATGAAGAGGGGACACTTGGGTCACTATGTTCACAAAAATTATAAACTCACTGCATAGCAGAATCTTATTTAATGTTTTATATTCACTATGGGCCTTAGTAGGAATCACCATGCTGAAAGGATGGGCATGACATCGGGCAATAAATATCCAGGTGAAGAGAGAGAGTAATGGTACAAATATCAACAGCCTAGGGGTCTTTGCCTTCTCTTCTCCTTCTTCATCCTCACTAGAAATCCCTTAAGGGTAGGGATGCCTCATGAAGCGTTTTTCTTGGTTCTGTCTCATTCAATGCTTAATTGAAGGAACTCAGGATCTGTGGTATCTCAGAGGAAGTAGATATGTAGTCCAGATGGATCTTTGAGAAGATAATAAACTTTAGGGTGTGTAGAGATACTTGGCCAATTGACTCATTTCAGCAGCCATGAGTAATATAATTCAGAGCCCATTTCAAAATCCACAATAGCCAATCATCTCCTTTCTTTCATTTCTGCTGCATGAAATCTTTAAGGGAGATTTGAATTTCAGTTAAGGTATAGTTTCTTATCTCAGTTTCTACTTCATGATTTTCTCCCATTTCTTTAACCTTACGTGTTGATACCAGAAAACTTGTGGATGATGTGTCCTGTGAGCCCTCTTCATAGCCAGCCATTTCCCTTTTCAGGCTGTTCCAGTCCACCTTTCCAGGATTGGGGTTGGCTCCATTAGGATGGTAAGCAGAAGTCCTTTTGGAAAAGCCTCTGAAGCTTAACCAGAGCCTTCATATGTTAGTATTCTGTGGCCCTAAACAATGCCCAGGAAGCTTCCACAGAGATTTTACTTTTATTAAGGTGCTGGTGTACCTCTCCAGGGTTCTAAGTAAATGTTGGCACCAGATATTCAGGACATTTATATTTGCCCATTAATTTTTAGCAACATTGCACCAAGGATTTGACCCACAATATCCCATCAGGTCAGGGGACAAAGAGTGACAGCAGCAAGTAAAGCAGTGATGGAGAAACCATAGGCCTCTGCTGCATTTGATGGTGCCATTGGTTTTTTTATTGCAAGGCTATTTCACTCATCCAGGCCTGGAGCTTTTCCTTGGGCAACAACAAGAGCCTGGTGAACCAGTCCATCCTCCTTAGCTCTCCTTGTCCTCAAGGCATGGAAGACCCTCACATACATTAATAGTCAATTAAAGCCTTCATAGTTAGTGGTCTAATCATCTTATTAGACCATATGGCTTTGATCATACTGCTCTTGGTCATTGAATTATTTGAGCAGCAGAAACATTTTAGGATACCATAGGCAACACACAGCATAGGCAACACACAGCAGAGGCAACATGCAAAAGCACATAACAGTACAACAGACCTCCAACAAACATTGTTGCCATCCCAGATGATGTTACCCATCTGGGTTAACCAGTCAATAAGTCAATTACTGCTAAACGGCATTCCCCTCAGTTAATTCCAAGGGCAAACACTTAATCCTGCCAACTATGCTAATTGTTTTATGTTGCCCTTGGACTATTAATAGTGATGCTATCAGCTAAGAAGGCCTAAAGCACTCATCTTGGCCCATGCTATTTGTGGCAAGCCCCCACAGACATTTCCCAGTTTGATTAGAGCCAGTGTTGTGGCTGGAACAGCCCTTGAGATTCTTAATACAATTGCTAGGTGCTCCTCAGCAACATCAAGGAACTTTGAAAGTACAAGGTTTATTCACAAGTCCTGAAGAATACACAGCACACCTAGGATCACATAGCGAAGTCACAGGTAGAGAGAGAGAAAGAGAGACAGAGAGAGACAGAGAGACAGCAAGACAGAGAGACAGAGAGAGAGAACCTGGGATTCTGCCTTTATTTGGATCGAGGGTGGGGTGACTAGGGTCTTGTAGATTCATGCTGTATTGGTGAATTTAAACTATAAGATTGAGAATTAAAGCACAAGAAAAGAAATGCAGGGACACTCAAGTGGTTAATTGTCTATGTCATCCAGGGCATTCTAAAAGGGGAACTTCACGTGTAGCACAGCCTGGCTTTTTGTCTATTTGTGTAGCTGGCAATGTGTTTATTCAAAGTATATGTCTTTAAAATGGATGAATTGGCAATAAAAAAGTTTAATGTTATGCATTTACATTACAGTCAGAAGAGTCAATTGTCTTGATTTGCATTCCTTAATAGCTAGTGATGTTGAACATCTTTTCATTTGTCTGTTGGCCTTTTCTATGTCTTATTAGGCAAAATGCCTGTTCAGGGCTTCTGCCCATGTTTTAATTGGATTGTTTGTTTTTTGTTGTTGAGTTGTATGAATAATTTATATATTTTAAATATTAACCCCTTATTGGAGGAGTCATTTGAAAAATGTCTTATCCCATTCTGTTGGGTGCCTCATTGTCTTGTTGATGGTTTCTTTTATTGTGCAGAAGCTTTTTAGTTTGATAAAGTCCCATTCATATATTTTTGCTTTTACTTACCTGACCTTTGAAGTCAAATTCATAAAATCCTCTGTAAAACCAAGGTCCACGAGTTTAGTACCTATGTTTTCTTCTACACAATTTATTGTTTCAGGTCTTATATTTAGGTCTTTGATCTATTTTAAGTTAATTTTGATGTATGGTGACAGACAGTGGTCTAGTTTCATTCCTTTGTGTATGGCTTTCCAATTTTCCCAACACCATTCATTGAAGAGGCTTTCTTTTCTCCATTTTATGTTTTTGGCTCCTTTGTTGAAAATGATTTGCCCATATGTATGTAGGTTTATTTCTGGGCTCTTGATTCTGTTGCCAAAATATGGAAACAACCAAAGAGTCCTTCAATAGATGATTGGATAAAGAAGATGTGGTACATATATACAATGGAATATTACTCAACAATAAGAAAAGATGAAATATTTCCATTGCAACAACATGGATGCATCTTGAAATAACTGTGTTAAGTGAAATAAGTCAAAAAACATTGAGAACCATATGATTTAACTCATTTGTGTGACATAAAACTGAAAGCAACAAACAAACAAGACAAACAAAACCTCATAGACACAGACAACAGTTTAGTAGTTGCCAGAGGGAGGTGGGGGAGGGATAAGGTACATAAAGGTAAAGAGGGTCAAATATATGGTGACAGAGAATATTTGACTTTGGGTGATGAATATACAATGCAATATACAGATAATGTCTTATTGAATTTTACACTTGAAACATATAATTTTATTAACCAATACCACCCTAATAAATGTAATTTCAAAAGCTAATTGTCAAGCACTTACACTACAAATTTACACTATTGAACTGTACATGAAATGGTTAAGAAAATAAATATAAAGTTATGTGTTTTTACCACAATAAATAAAATTAAATTTAAATAAAATAAAATAAAATAAAATAGATTGTATAATTCCTCCAGCTTTATTTTTCTTTTTCAAAATTATCTTGGCTATGCTTCTTCCTTTGTATTTCCACATAAATTTTAGAATCAGCTTGTCTATAGCTACAAAAAAAAAGTCCTGTTAGAATATTGCTTGGAACAGAATTAATTTATAGATTGATTTGGGAAGATGGACATCTTGGGTCTTTCAATTCATGAACATGGTGTGTCTGTCCATATATTTAGGTTTATTTCTTTCATCAGAATTTTGTGACTCCAGGATACAGATAATGCACATACTTTTAAAAATATTTATACCTAAGTATTCTATTTGGAGATATTAAAAATAGCATTGTTTTAAATTTCAGTTTCCAAATTCATTATTAGCATATGAAAATATAATTGATTTTTGTGTGTTGAAATTGTATCATGTCACCTTGCTAAATAAATAAGTCTTGGAGGGGTTTTATTGTTGTTAATCTCTTTCGAATCTATACAGATAATCATAACAGTGGATAGAGTTGGTTTTATTTCTCCCTATCCTATCTGTATGCCTATTTTTATTGACTTGAAATAATTTTTTACTATAATATCTTGCCTTTTGTTACAATTTAATACATTATAGTAATTATCAAATTTGCTATTTTCTGTTTCATGAATATTTATCTTTAAACACTGAAGCATTTGAAAAGTGACTTACAAAATATTACTCATATTTTGATAGAGGACTATATTAGATGGTTTTTTAGAAATGTGTTCACTCTTTCAATAAGTATCAGTAATTTATTTATTAATCATTTTCAAGATATTGTAAATATTAGAAACATTTCATCTTTTATAGAAGGTGACATAGACTATGCTCATTAATATCATCTGCCTTTCTTGTTAGGTATTTTTACCTTTAGGTAAAATAGAACTACATTCTGGGATATTGAAAATTACCTAATATATGAACCAAAAGTTTTTTTAAAATCCTAGAAACAATTTATTATTTAATATACTAAATGTTTCTTTTAATGAACAACTATAAGTAGGATATTTCCTGCCTCCTAGATAACTGGATGTCTGTAACCAGTCAAAAAGACCTGTAGAAAGAGACCACTAAAGTGTTTTTAATGGCAAAATCCACAGATAAAATTTATAACTATACAGATATAGTGTATGACTTTAAATATTATTTCTTGTAATTTTAAGATGCAATATTAAGAAAGATCCTTCAACATGACATATAAGTTCAAAGCTCATATTATTTGCTACCAAATTAATGTATGGACCTCAAAGTATATGGAAACTTTTAACTGAATTTCCCATACATTTCAGGCCTGCAATTTATTGAGCATCATTTATTATTTGATGTAGACATTTCACACAGTTCACTTTATGCATTATTTCTCCTTTGAATTTTGAAATCTTGCAATCTTAGAAGCAAAAATTAAACATGGATTTTAGTTTTTATGATCTCTGTTTTGTGAAACAAGAATTTGGTGGTACTAAAGGCTCTATTATCTAGCATTATTGTTTAATTTAATGTTTTTAAAATAAAGATAAATTATATATTGACATAATAATATTTTGGATATATTGAGTTAAAATATATTATGAGACATTTAAAGAAGTGAAGCCATCTGGTCTTTGGCTTTTCTTTCCTGGGAGGCTTTTTATTACTACTGTAATCTAATTACTAGTTATAGGTCAGTTCAGATAATTTTTTTTTAATTTCTACATGATTTAATCCTGGTAGATTCTAGTGTTTCTAGGAATATACGTATTTTTTCTAGGTTGTCCAATTTGTTAGTGTATAATTAACTTTTCATAGTAGTTTCTTATAATCCTTTTATTGCTGTGACATCAGTTTTAATGTCCCCATTTTCATTTCTAATTTTAATTATTTGAGTCTTCCTTTTTTTCTTAGTTTAGCTGAAGGTTCGTCAATTTTACTGATATTTTCAAAACACAACTTGTGGTTTTACTGATTTTTTTCTGTTGCTTTTCTATTCTCTATTTCATTCACCTCTGCTCTAATTTTTATTACTTCCCTCCTTCTGCTAATTTTGGGCTTAGTTTGTTCTTTTTCTAGCTCCTTGAGATGTAAAGTTAGGTGTTGATGTGAGATCTTTCTCCTTTTTTACTGTAAGCAAGTACCACTATAAACTTTCCTCTTAGTGCTGCTTTCTTTGAGTTTCACAAGTTTTAGAGTTTTTTAAATCAGCTATATCGAGCTATAATTGACAAATAATATTGTATATATTTAAAATATACAGTGTGATGATTTGACATATATGTAATTTGTGAAATAATTATCAAAAACAGGTTAATTAACAAATTTACCACCTCCCATACTTACTTTTTGTGAATGGTAAGATCACTTAAGGTTTTTCTCCCTTGGCAAATTTCAAATACACGACTTGGTATTATGAATTGTAATCACCACGCTGTAAATTAGATTCCCAGAGCTTATTCATCTATAACTGAAGGCGTGTACCTTTTGATCGGTATGTTCCCATTTACCCCACTCCTAAGCCCGTGTTAACATTTGTCTTTTTGGTAAAAGCCATCCTAATGGGTGTGAAATGATATCGCATTGTGATTTTGATTTGCATTTCCCTGATAATTAGTAATGTTTTCGTGTACCTAGCCACCATTTGTATGTCTTCTTTGGAAAAATATCTATTCAGATTCATTGCCTATTTCAAGATCATAGTATTTGTTATTTTTGTATTGAGTTGCATAAAGTCCTTATATACTTTGTATATTAACACCTTATCAGATATATGGTTTATTTTACAAATATTTTCTCTAAGTCATGGCTGTCTTTTCATTTTATTGACTATATCCTTTGCTCTGCACAAGCTTTTCATATTGATACAGTCCAATTTGTTTATTTTTGCTTTTGTTGTCTGTGCTTTTGGTGTCATACCACAAAATCATTACCAAAACTAATATCAAGGAAAATTTCCCTATGTTTCGTTTAAGAATTTTATGGTTTCAGGGCTTACATTTAAGTCTTTAATCTATTTTGAGGTAATTATGTAAGTGGTGTAAAGTCGGGGTCCAGTTTCTTTCTTTCATATGTGAATATTGAGTTTTCTTAGCAAAATTTCTTAAAGATAATATCTTTCCCCACTGTGTGTCTTGGCACCTTTGCCAAAGATTACTTGACATATATGCATAAGTTAATGCTGGAATCTATTCTGTACTATGTGTCTATGTATCTGTTTTTATGTCAGTACCATACTGTTTTGATTATCATAGCTTTGTAATATACTTTGAAGTCAGGAAGTGTGATGCTTCCACCTTTGTCTTTGTTTTGGCTATTCAGGATCTTTTGTGGTTCCACAGAAATTTTAGAATTGTTTTAAATATTTCTGTGAAAAATACTATTGAGATTTTGATAGTTACTGAATTGAATCTGAAGATCACTTTGGGTAACATGGATATTTTAACAATATTAGTTCTTTCAACCTAAGAACATAGAATATCTTTTCATTTATTTGTGCCTTCCACAATTTCTTTTATTACTATCTTATAGATTTCAATGTGCAGAAAAATCTTCAGCTTTTTAACGTTAAGTATGATGTTAGCTGTGGGCTTGTCATATATAGCCTTAATGATGTTGAGGTACATTCTTTCTATACCCACTTTGTTGTCATTTTATCATAAAAGGATGTTGAATTTTGTCGTTATTTTTCTGCATCTATTGAGACAATCATATGATTTTATCCTTTATTCTGTTAATATGATGTATCATATTTATTTATTTGCATACATTGAACCACTCTTGCATCTCAAATAAATCCAACTTGATAATACTACAAGATATATCTTTTTTTGATGTAGTTATTTATTGCTACAAACTTCTTTCCTAATTTCTTTTGCTACATCCAATAAGTTTTTTTATGTTGTGTTTCCATCTTTGTTTGTTTTAGATTTTTTTCATTTCCCTTTGATTCTTCTCTGATGGTTGTTCAGGAATGTATTGTTCAATTTACATATATTTGTGAATTTACCAGTTTTCCTTCTGTTATTGATTTCTAATTTCATACCATTGTGATAAGAAGAAATACTTGGTATAATTAGTATGATTTTAATCTCCCTACATTTGTTAAGACTTGTTTTGTGACAAAATATATGATCTACCCTGGTGTGCTTTAGAAGAATATGTATTCTGCTATTGTTGGATGAAATGTTCTTTATGTGTCTGTAGGTCCATTGAGTCTAAATTATAGTCCAAGGCCAATGTTTCCATTTTGAATTTTTTTATCTGGATGATCTATCTAATGTTGAAGGTGGAATATTGAAATCCCTTACTATTATTATAATGCTATCTTTTTCTCCCTTCAGATATTAATATATTTAAAGTGTTCTGATGTTGAATAGACATACATATACATATATATGTATATACATAAATCGTTATATCCTCTTGATGAATCAACTCATTTGTCATGATATAATGACCTTTTTCACTTTTTAATAACATATTGCTCATATTGAAATAACATGCATCAAAATTTCTTCTTACATGTTTTTAAAATATTTTTTTACTTTTCAAATATAGTAGGCATATATTATATTAGTTTCAGGTGTACACCATGGTGATTAGACATTTATATAACTTACAAAGTAATCAGCCCAATAAATCTAGTACCTATCTGATGCCTTACATAATTATTACAATATTTCTGGCTATATTTCTTATGCTAGACTTTACACCTCTATGATTATTTTGTAACTACTTGTTTGTACCTCTTAACCCCTCCCCCTTTTTCACCCAGCCCCAACCCTCCTCCAATTTAGCAACCATCAAAATGCTTTCTGTATATATGAGCTTGCTTCTCTTATTTTGTTATTCATTTAATTTGCTCTTTAGATTCCATATGTAAGTGAAATCATATGGCATTTGTCTTTGACATCTCCACTCAGCACAGTATCCTCTAGGTTCATCCAGGTTGCTACAGATAGCAAATTTCATTCATTTTAGTGCCTGAGTAATCCATTGTATATATGTATCACCTCTTCTTTATCCATTCACCTATTGATGAACAACCAGGTTGTCTCCATATCTTGGCCATTGTAAATAATGCTGAAATGAAAATATGGATTCATATGTCCCTTTGAAAGTAGTGTTTTGGGTTTCTTCAGATAAACATACATAAGTGGGATTACTGGATCCATCTTTGTCTCTTGTTATAGCCTTTGATTTCAAGCCTATTTTGTCTGGTATAAGTATTGCTCCCCAGCTTTTTTTTAAAAAATGAATTTATATATTTAAATCAGTTGCAGGTATACAGTACATTGATTAGAAATCTATAATGTACATAAAACGAATCCCTCAAATGCTCCCTCCCTCTTCTGGCCCTCCACTTCGCTATCATATTAATGCTTATAGCATTCCTTCTGCCATGCTCCCTATCCCCGTGCCCAACTATCAACTACTAATTTCTATTTCTTTAACCCTTCAACCCATTCTCCTAGCCCTCAAACTCCCTCCCATCTGTCCATTTCCAAATTGTCCACTGTATTTGTGAGTCTGTTTTTGATTAGTTTGTTCTTCTTTTCCTTAGATACAACATAAAAGAAATCGTATGATATTTATCTTTCTCTGTCTGACTTATTTAATTCAGCATAAGAACCTCTAAGTCCATTCGTGTCATTGCAAATGGTAGGATTTCAGTTTTTTAATGGCTGAGTAATTTCCATTGTATATATGAACTATAATTTCTTTATCCATTCGTCTGTTGATGGGCATTTAGGTTGCTTCTATATCTTGCCTATTGTAAATTGTGCTGCCATGAATATTGGCGTGCATAGATCTTTACAAATTATTATTTTGGTTTTCTTTTGAGGAATATCCAAAATATCCATTTGTAATTATTAAGGAACTTCCATACTGTTTTCCAAAGTGGCTATACCAATTTTCAATCCCACCAACAATGTATGAGGGTTCTCTTTTCTCTTCATTCTCGACAACACTTGCTGTTTTTTGATTTATTGATGATAGCCATTCTGACAGATTTGAGGTGATATTTCATTGTGGTTTTAATTAGCATTTCTCTGATGATTAGTGACACTGAGCATCTTTTCACATGTCCTTTGGCCATCTGTATTTCCTCTTTGAGAAGTATCTGTTCAGGTCTTCTGCCCGTTTTTAATGGAACTGTTTATTTTTTCATTGTTGACTTGTATAAGTTCTTTATGTACGTTGGATATTAACCCCTTATCAGATGTATCATTAGTGAATATCTTCTCCCAGTCAGTTGATTTTTGTTTTGTTGATTGTTTCCTTTGCTGTGCAAAAAAGTTTTTGGTTTGATTTAGTCCCATTTGTTTATTTTTTCTTTTGTTTTTCTTGCCAGAGGAGATATCTCTGAAAAGAAATTCCTGTTAGTAATATCAGAGAGTTTACTGCCTACGTTTTCTTCTAAAAGTTTTATAGTTTCAACACTTACATTTAAGTCTTTAATCCATTTTAAGTCTATTCTTGTATATGGTATAAGAAGGTGGTCCAGCTGCTGCTGCTGCTTCTTTCTTCTTCTTCTTCTTCCTCTTCCTCCTCCTCCTCCTCCTCCTCCTCCTCCTCCTCCTCCTCCTTCTTCTTCTTCTTTTCTTCTTCTTCTTCTTCTTCTTCTTCTTCTTCTTCTTCTTCTTCTTCCTTCTCCTCCTCCTCCTCCTCCTCCTCCTCCTCCTCCTCCTTCTTCTTCTTTTCTTCTTCTTCTTCTTCTTCTTCCTTCTTCTCCTCCTCCTCCTCCTCCTCCTCCTCCTCCTCCTCCTCCTCCTCTTCTTATTCTTCTTCTTCTTCTTCTTCTTCTTCTTCTTCTTCTTCTTCTTCTTCTTCTTCTTCTTCTTCTTCTTCTTCTTCTTCTTCTTCTTCTTCTTCTTCTTCTTCTTCTTCTTCTTCTTCTGCTTCTGCTTCTGCTTCTGCTTCTGCTTCTGCTTCTTCTGCTTCTGCTTCTTCTTCTTTCTTCTTTCTTCTTCCTCCTCCTCCTCCTCCTCCTCCTCCTCCTTCTCCTCCTCCTCCTCCTCCTCCTCCTCTTCTTCTTCTTCTTCTTCTTCTTCTTCTTCTTCTTCTTCTTCTTCTTCTTCTTCTTCTTCTTCTTCTTCTTCTTCTTCCTCCTCCTCTTCTTCTTCTTCCTTCTTCCTTCTTCTTCTTCTTCTTCTTCTTCTTCTTCTTCTTCTTCTTCTTCTTCTTCTTCTTCTTCTTCTTCTTCCTCCTCTTCCTCCTCCTCCTCCTCTTCTTCTTCTTCCTTCTTCTTCTTCTTCTTCTTCTTCTTCTTCTTCTTCTTCTTCTTCTTCTTCTTCTTCTTCTTTCTTCTTCCTCCTCCTCCTCCTCCTCCTCCTCCTCCTCCTCCTCCTCCTCCTCTTCTTCTTCTTCTTCTTCTTCTTCTTCTTCTTCTTCTTCTTCTTCTTCTTCTTCTTCTTCCTCCCCCTCCTCCTCCCCCTCCTCCTCCACTTCTCCTCCTCCTCCTCCCCCTCCTCCTCCTCCTCCTCCTTCTTCTTCTTCTTTTCTTCTCCTTCTTTTGTATATATCTGTCCAATTTTCCCAATGCCATTTATTGAAGAGATTGTCTTTACCCCCATTGTATATTCTCACCTCCTTTATCATATATTAAACGAGCAGATAGGCGTGTATTTATTTCTGGGCTCTCTATTCTGTTCCATTGATCAATGTGTCTGTTTCTATGCCAGTATGATGCTGTTTTGATTATTATAGCCTTGTAATATAGGTGAGTATCAGATAGTGTTACACCACCAACTTTGTTCTTCTTTCACAAGATTTCTGTGGCTATTTAGGGTTCTTTATGGCTCCATATAAATTTTAGGATTATTCATTCTAGCTCTCTGAAAAATGCTATTGGTATTTTGATAGGAATTGCATTGAATCTATAGATTGTTTTGGGTAGTATGGTCCTTTTAACAATGTTGATTCTTCCTACCCATGAACAGGGTATATGCTTCCATTTATTTGTATTTTATTCAACTT
The DNA here is from genome assembly GCA_030015415.1 of Cynopterus sphinx. Lineage (NCBI taxonomy): Eukaryota > Metazoa > Chordata > Mammalia > Chiroptera > Pteropodidae > Cynopterus > Cynopterus sphinx. The sequence goes on from CM057388.1 coordinate 55,084,422, forward strand.
CTTTTTTCAATGACTTATAATTTTCTGAAAACAAGTCTTCTACCTTCTTGGTTAATTTGATTCCCAGGTATTTTATAGTTTTTGATACGTTGTAAATGGGCTTGTTTTCAATGTCTCTTTCTGAAAGTTTTTCGATGGTTTATAAAAATGCCACTGACTTCTGAATATTTATTTTGTAACCTGACACTTTATTGAACCCATTGATCAGTTCTAACAGTTTTTTGTTGTAATCTTTAGGGTTTCTATATATAGTATCATGCCATCAGCAAATAACAAGAATTTTACTTCTTTCCAATTTGGATGACTTTTATTTATCTTTCTTGTCTTATTGCTGTGGTTAAGACTTCCAACACAATGTTGAAGAGGAGTGGTGAAAGTGGGCATCCTTGTATTGTTTCTGATCTTAAGGAAAATGCTTTTAGCCTTTACACATTGAGTATGATGTTAGTTATAGGTTTGTCATATATGGCCTATATTATGTTTAGGTATGTTCCTTCTATTTCCACTTTGCTGAGAGTTTTTATTATAAATGGATGCTGGATTTTGTTGAATGCTTTTTCTGAATCTATTGATATGATCATGTTTTTTATCTTTTGATTTGTTAATGTGGTGTACCACATTAATTGATTTGTGGATATTGAACCGAATCTGCATCCCAGGAATAAATCCAAATCGATCATGGTGTATGATATTTTTAATGTCTTGCTGAATTCAATTTATATATATATATATATTTGTAGTGTCTTTTCTGGATTTGGAATCAAGTTAATAGTGGCCTCATAAAGGGAGTTAGGGAGCCTTCTCTCTTCTTGAATTTTTGGAAATAGTTTGAGAAGAATAGGTGATAATTCTTCTTTGAATGTTTAGTAAAATTCACCTAAGAAGCCATCTGGTCTAGGGCTTTTATTTTGCAGGAGGTTTTTGATTACTGATTCTATTTCATTGGCAGTAATCAGTCAGTTTAAATTTTCTGTTTCTTCTTGACTCATCTTGGGAGATTGTATGTTTCTAGGAATGTGTCCATTTTTCCAGATTGTCCAATTTGTTGGAGCATAATTACCCATAGTATTTTTTTTATGATACATTGTATTTCTGTGGAGTTCATGATTATTTCTCCTCTTTCATTTCCAATTTTATTTATTTGAGTCCTCTCTCTTTTTTCCTTGATGCATCTGGCTAACGGTCTGTCAATTTTGTTTATCCTTTCAAAGAACAAGCTCTTGGTTTCATTAATCTTTTTGGTGTTTTTCTAGACTCTATTTCATTGATTTCTGCTCTGATCATTATTATTTCCTTCCTCCTATTCACTTTGGGTTTTGTTTGCTGTTCTTTTTCTAGGTTTTTATTATTATTATTTTTGTAAGGTTATATTGTTTATTTGAGCTTTTTCTTGTTTCTTGAGGTAGGCCTGTATTGCTATGAATTCCCTCTTAAGACTGCTTTTGCTGTGTCCCATAAATTTTGAGTCGCTGTATTTTCATTTGTCTATAGGTATTTTTTTTTTATTATTTCTTCCCTGATCTCATTAATAACCCATTCATTGTTTAGTAGCACATTATTTAGCCTCCATGTGTTTGTGTATTTTGCAGGGGGGTTTTTTTGTAGTTGATTTCTAGTTTCATACCATTGTGATCAGAGTAAACAGTTGATATGATTTCAATCTTCTTAAATTTATTGAGACTTGATTTGTGTCCTAACATGTAGTCTATCCTTGAAAATGCTCCATGTGCACATGAGAAGAATGTATATTTTGCCACTTTGAGGTAAAATGCTCTGAAAATATCTATTAAATCCAACTAGTCTAGTGTGTCTTTTAGGCCCATTTTTTCTTTGCCTGGAGCATCTGTTCATTGATGTCAATGGAGTGTTAGAATCTCCTACTATGAGTGTATTGCTATTGATCTGTCCTTTTATGTCGGTCAATAATTGCTTTATGTATGTAGGGGCTCCTATGTTGGGTGTGTATATGTTTACTAGGGTTATGTCCTCTTGATTTATCAATTTCTTTTTTTATTATATAATTTCCTTTTGTCTATTATTGTAGCCTTTGTTCTAAAGTCTATTTTCCTGATATAAGTATTGCTACCCTGGCTTTTTTATTTTTTATTTTTTTCATTTCCATTCTCATGAAATATCTTCCATCCCTTACTTTCAGTCTGTAAGTGGCATTTGATCTAAAGTGGGTCTCTTATACCATATGCATGGGTCTCATTTTCTTCTCCATTCAGTTACCCTATGTCTTTTGATTGTAGCATTTAGTACATTTACATATAAAGTGATTACTGATAGGTTTACTGTAATTTTATTATTCATATTATTTCTATTATTTTTTTACCCCTTCTAATAGAACACCCTTTAACATTTCTAGTAATGCTGGCTTATTGGTGATGAATTCCTTAAGCTTTTTTATGTCTGGGAAGCTCTTTATCTCACCTTCCATTTTAATTAAAAGCTTTGCTGTGTAGAGTATCCATGGTTGCAGATTCTTATTTCATAACTTTGAATCTTTTTTTACCATTCCCTTCTGGCCTGCAAAGTTTCTTTTGAAAAGTCAGCAGACATTCTTATGGGGGTACACTTATAAGTATACAACTTCCTTTCTCTTGCTGTTTTTATGATTTTCTCTTTGTCTTTGAACTTTGACATTTTAATTATGATGTATCTTGGTGTAGATCTGTTTGAATTCCTCTTGTTTAGAACTCTTTTTGCTTCCTGAACTTGTATTTCTAATTCCTTTGCCAGGTTAAGGAAGTTTTCTGTCATTATTTCTTCAAATAGATTCTCAATCCATTGCTCTCCCTCTTTCTCTTCAGGTACTCCTATGATTCTGATATTTTTATGATTCATGTTGTCCCAGAGTTCTCTTAAACTATCCTCATTTTTTTAAATTATTTTATCTTTTTCTTGTTCTTATTGGGTGTATTCTGCTACCTCATCTTCTAATTTGGTAATTCGATATTCTATTTCATCCAATCTACTCCTGAATCCTTCTAGTGTATTTTTCATTTCAGTTATTGTATTCCTCATTTCTGTCTGGTTCTTTTTTATGGGATCTATGTCCTTTTTAATGCTTACTATCTCTTTCAAGGTTCTTATTGTGCTCATCCATTCTCCCTATAATTTCATTGAGCATCCTTATAACCATTATTATGAACTCTATCTCTTGTATGCTGCTTGTCTGCATTTCATTTAGTTTATTTTCTGGAGGTTTATCCTGTTGTTTCATTTGTGTCATGTTTCTTTGTTTTCTCATTTCATTAGCCTCTCTGTGTTTGTTTCTATGTGTCAGGAATTTTTGTTTCATCTCTCAGCCTTGGCCAGATGGCCTAATGTGGAAGGTGTTCTGTGTAGTGCAGGGTGCACTCTCCCTGATTCCTTCTGCTGGGAGCTCTGGACATGACCCTTGTGTGGGTTGTGTGTGATCTTCTGCTGTTGCCAAGACTTTCTTGTTGTTAGTAGATCAGTGAGTGTGATTAACATTCAGGCAGACTAATTATGGGGATTCACTTCACCCTTAGGATAAGAATTGTTGTGTGTGGGTTGACTCCACTGAGGGGGATTTGCCCTAGTAGGCTTGTGAATTTGTTGCAACCACCCTTTGTGTGTATCACTACTGAAACTAGTCAGGAGTTGCTCTTTGGTGGTCTGGTGCCAGCTTCCAGATGCATTGGTTTTGTGACCCTTTGGGAGGGTCTCCCCCATAGGTCAAGGTCAGCATCTGCTTTTGATTATTCAAGGCTACCCGGTGAGAACTACAAAGTGATCCACTGATGTTTGTTGCCTATGCTGGTAAGTGGAAGAGATAATGCTATAGGCAGTTCCGTTATCCCCTGTCCCTGACCTATGGCAGTTTAGCAGAAGGACCAGTGCTTCTCAAGGCTTAATACTGCCTATCAGTTGCCTTTAAGTCTCTGAAACTGGATGAGCCTCTGGGTAATATTCATGTTGGGTGGTGCAGGGACCCTTGGAGTCTCCTGGTTCTAATTAGTAAATTTCCCCCTGCCACTGCAGTGTCAGTTTATGTGCCCACACTGTTTCTGTGGCTCTCTGTACAAGTTTCCACTCATAGCAAAGTCAATTGATGCACACTCTGAACCTAAATGTGCTACTCCAGAGCAGGGGTATCTGCCTATCAATGTGCAGTGGGCACTTTATGTACTGGACGGTGCAGGAGCTCAGGGAGTCAAGGGCAATCAGGCTAATACAGACCTCTGCAATCCCCTTAAGAGATATTGCAGCTCATAAAGGCATCATTGTTCTGTCCACAACTGTTTCCTTCATAATGCGCTCGCTGTGCTAGCCAAAGTCTGTTGCTTGTGCTAACTGCTCAAGAGGATGTTTGTCAATGGGCTGCAAGAACTTTGTGGCTTGGGAGAAGTGGGATCTCAAGGAGACAAGGTCTGCTCAGTCAATACAGTCTCAGTTTTGATGCAACTTCTGTGCCTGGGCATTCCCGCTGTAGACACAGATCACGAGGAGACCAACTGCTATCTGGGGTGATCCCACAGACCCCTGTGCTCCCTGAACACAATATTGCAACTCTTGCAGGCAGGAAAGTTCTGCCTGTCATTGATTTCCGTGCAGTGCCCACCCTGTGCCAGCCAAAGGTTTTTGCCTGTGTAGATTAGGAGATCACGGGAGGGGAAGGGCAGGGCTGTGTCAGTTCACTGTCAATGAACCACTTGGAGCAATTTGTGGGTAGGGTGAGGTGGGGTCTCAGAGAGACAATGGCAGTCAGATTAATACAGCCTCAGTCTTGCTGAAAATTTGGTAACTGTTGTGAGTTCCCACAGATGACCTAAGTCACAGCAAGACCAACTGCTCTCTGAGACTGTCCCACAGGTCCCCAATATCCACCTAAATTTGTGTTGGCAGCAGTAATTTGCCTGACCCTATCTCTGAAATGGGCCTCACAGTGCTGGTCGCCCCCTGGGAATGCAAATTTGGCTCACACCACCCCGCTGTGAATATTTGGCTCTGAATCACTCAGAGCAGGGCTTGGCATCCATCCAGGAACAACTTCCCCTGGGAAGACTACAGGTTAGGCAGGGCAGGTTGTTACCCTCAGACAAGTGCTGCTCAATGGCTCTGTAGACCACGCTACAGTCAAGCTGATGTGGTCTGTAGGTTACCCTGTAGGAGGGCCAGAGGAAGGCACAATGGTGGCTGCCTTTCCAGCCCTCATTCTAATGCCAGGTAATGGAGACTTTTTCAGAATGAATCCTACATGAGATTCTGACCTACTGCTGGTGTCCCAGGTAAGTGTCTGCAGGTCAGAAAGCTTTCTTTCGGGTCCTTCAAAGGGACATCTAGGGGTTCAGTCACCTTCCATCTCACCCAGGTGGCTGGAATCCCCTCTAGTTTTTATAGTCAGAGTTATTGAAATCTCTCTTCTTTGGGCTGGGACCTTGGGCTGGAGAGCCCCCATATTAGACCAGGAACCCCCTCTCCTTCAGAAGAGCCTCTGCAGCCTCACTCTCCCTCCCAGTGATCCTCCACCACCCGCGGGTGTGGGTCCAGCCCAATTAGCAACTTTGCCTCTCCTACTGGCTTCAATGCAGCCCCTTTATATTAGCTGATGTACCATCAACTGGACTTCAGGTGATTCTCCATATTGATTATTTTATAATTTGGTTGTAATTTCAATACAGTCCTGGGAGGAGACAAACTCTGCTTTTACCTACTCTGTCATCTTCTGGAACCTAATCCACTACCCCAGCTTTTTTTGTTTGTTTGTTTGTTTCTACTTTTATTTTTATCAAATATCTTTTTCCATCCCTTTTACTTTCAGTCTGTGTGTGTGTCTTTTGATCTAAAGTGAGTTTTTATAGGTGGCATACATAAAGGTCTTGTTTTCTTTTCCAATCAGCCACCCTATCTTTTGATTGGAACATAAATGCTCCATTTGCATTTAAAGTAATTGTTGATAGACATGTAGTTATTGCTATTTTATTATTTATATATTTTATCTTTTTTTATTCTTCTTAAAGAAGTCCCTTTAACATTTCCTGTAGTGGCAGTTTGGTGTAGATAAATTCCTTTACCTTTTTCTTGTCTGGGAAGCTCTTTATCTGTCCGATTCTAAATGATCGCTTCTCTGAGTAGAGTAAGCTTGGTTGTAGGTCCTTACTTTTCATCATTTGGAATATTTCCTACCAATTCCTTCTTGCCTGCAAAGTTTCTGTTGAGAAATCAGCTGACAGTCTCTTATTGCTTTTAAGGTTCTCTCTTTATCTTTAACCTTTGGCATTTTAATTATGATGTGTCTAGCTGTTGACCTCTTTGAATTCATCTTGTTTGGCACTGCTTGACCTTCCTGGGTTTGTATGTCTGTTTCCTTCACCAGGTTAGGAAAGTTTTCAGTCATTATTTTTTGAAATAGTTTTCAATTCTTTGCTCTCTGTCTTTTCTTTCTGGTACCCCTATGATGAATAGCTGTGTTTGTTTCTATGTATTAGATAGGGCTTCTATGTCTCCTAGTCTTAGTAGAGTAACCTTATGTAGTGGGTGTCCTATGGGGTCCAGTGGCACAGTCTTCCCTTGTCCCATGAGTCAGGTGGTCCAGATGTTCCTTGTATGGGCTGTGTGTGCTGCCCTTTGTAGTTGAGCCTTGGTTGCTGTTTGCATGTCAACGAGAAGGATTTTCTCTCAGGCTGATTGGTTGTGAGGAATGGCCAGTGAGTGGCTGGCTCTATGGAGGATTCACTTTGGCAGAGATCTGCTACCTTCCCAGTCTGGCTATGGGTGTGTTCTCAGATGCAGCCCCAGGTGGTGATCCAGCTTGGTCTGAAGCTGGCCACCAGGAATTCTGACCCCAGGGTCTACTGGTAGGGGCACCGCCACAAGCCAATATCAGCCACAGACTGTGCCCTGTCCAGGGCCACCTAGCATGAGACACCAAACAATCTGCAGATGACTGCATCCCCCCCCACACACACACACACACACTAGCCTTAGAGGTGCCTTGAGAGGTCAAGCTGGGAACTAAGGCTGGCTGCTGCTAGAGCTGGGTTTGGGGCTGCTCAACAAGAAAGTATGAGGCACCGCTGCTTGTTTGGGTTTTGTGAACCTTTAAGATATTTTAAGAAAGTCTGCAGCATGATCCAAGACAGCTGTTTGTATGAAAAAACCTCCAGAAGTGGCTTGGGTGGGCCCACAGTTGGGAGGAGTGGGGTCTCAGGGAATCATCAGGGCTGAGAAACCTGTGTTAGCTTGGTTGGTGGAAACTCAAAGATGGTGGCCACCTGCATCTGCATGCCAGGAGGAAAGGAAGGCTCAATAAAGAAACAATGGATTCTATCAGCACTTCTTCTGAAGACAGCTTTCCTTCCAGCCCTCGCCCTGAAGCCAGATAATTCAGTTCTTCCTGTATGTCCCTGGTGCCCTTCGAGCAGCTGCCCCAGCACTGGAGCCAGAGTGAGTGAGTCCTTCAGCAAGAAAATCTGTGCGTGGGCCCTTTAAGAGGAATTCCAGTCACCCTCTGTCTTAGCCACAATTTCTGCCAGTATTCACAGCTAGAAATTGTGAAGACTTCTCTTCCTGGCACTAGAACTTTGGCCTGGGGAGCTCACTGTGGGGCTGGGACCCCTCACTCCTCAGAGGGGCCCTCCACAACCAAGGTATAACTCCTGATCTTTAACTGCCACATGCAGGTGTAGGACTAGACTGCTCCACATCTCCACCCCATCTACCAGTCTCAAGGTGGCAAATGTCCTCAGTTGTAGGACTTCTGTTCAGCTAGAGTTCAGGCAATTCTCAATGATGGTTGTTCTATAGTTTAGTTATAATTTTGATGTGGTCATGAAAGGTGACATACACAGCATTTACTTACTCTGCCATTTTGACTCTCCTTGTTCTTGTTACAGTTTTTTACTTAAAGTTTATTTTGTCTGATATAAGTATAGTTACTGCTGTTCTCCTTTGGTTTCCATTTGCATGATACATCTTTTTCTATCCCTTCACTTTGATTTTAACTGTATCCTTAAAACTAAAGTGAGTCTCTTGTAAGTCAGCATATAGTCATGTCTTTTTTATTCATTGGACTATGTCTTTTGATTGGAAAATTCAATCAATTTAAAGTAATTATTACTAGGTAAAAGCTTACTAATGACATTATTGTTTTCTAGTTGTTTAGAGTTCCTTTGTTTTTGCCTTTCTCTCTTGCTATCATCCTTTGTGATTTGATCATTCATAGTGCTATGCATTGTTTCCCTTCTCTTTATCTTTTATGTATCTACTGTGTTTTCAATTCATTATTGCTATGATGTGTACATAAAATATCTTACAGTTTTAAATCTGTTTTCTTCTGATAACTATGTGATTTTAATCACATACAAAAACTCTACCCTTTTACTTGCCCCCACACTTTATGTTTTGATGTCTTGATTTACATATTTTCATATTGTATATTCATTAACAAAATTTCTAGCTATAATTATTTTAAATACATTTGTCCTTTAAAATTTTATTCTTGGATTGTAGGTGTGTTTTTCTTTCAACACATGAATATATATCATCTCACTTCCTTCTAGCCTGGAAGGTTTCTGCTGATAAATCTGCTGATAACAGGAGCTCACTTGTGTGTGATGAGTTGTTCTTCTCTCTCTGATTTCAAGATTTTCTTTTTGTAACTTTTGACAGTTTGATTAACTGTATATTGGTGTGGATCTCTTTACATTTATTCTAGTTGGAGTTTTTTGAGCTACTTGAATTTGTATGTGCATTTCTCCCCGGATTTGGAAAGTTTAGGGACATTATTAGTTCTTCAGAGACTCTCTGTCCTTTTTTCTTCTCTTTTTTTGGACTCCTATAATGCATGTTTTTTTTCTTTTAATAATGTCCCTTAGATTGTGTTCACTTTCTTCTTTTTTTCCCCTTTTTTCTCCCCTGCTTCAATACTTTAAAGTCCTTCTTTGAGTTCACTGATTCTTCTGACTGGTTAAGTCTACTATTATACCCCTCTACTGAATTTTTCAGGTCTGTAATTATATTCTTCATTTCCTGAATTTTCTTTCTTTCTTCTTCATAATTTCTAATTTTGTTAACATTCTAATTTACTTCATGTATATTTTTCTAATTTTTAGTTGTCTGTGTTCTCTTTGAATTCATTGAGCATCCTTATGACATTTATTTTTAATTCTTTGGTAATTCATATATGTATTTCTTTAGGGTTGATTTCAAAATATTTAACTTGCTCCTTTGATTAGGCTGTTTCCCTGTTTCTTTTGTGTATCTTGTTACGTTCTGTTGAGGCTTTGGCATTTTAAAAATCAGCCACCTCTCCCAATCTTTGTGATCTTCTTTAGTACAGTGAAGACTTTCCAAAATTATCGAGCTATAGAGTCAAGAGACCTCTTAGGCTTTTTCTGGCAATGTGATATCTCTGAGCTGCTATGTGTAATCTAATTGCAAAATGTGCCAGTTTCTATTCACAGGCTCCCTCTCGTGTCTGTTTGTTGTATTGTAACCTCTCTGGTTGTGTACTAAGCCACAGTACTGGAGCTCTATCTAGTGGCTATTTGTGGTACTTCAGACTCTGGTGCATGTTAATCTGTTTTCACAGGCTCCCAACCTTGTACCCAATTCTTGTTAGAGCTTAGATTCAAGCAAGACCAAAAAAACAGTCTCTCAGACAGTCACCTCAACATTTTGAACGCTGGATGTATGTTCTACTCTTTCTCTTCCCAAGGAGAAGCAGGAAGTTGGGAGTTTTCTTCCAACCATGCCTACTGTGCTGGGATGAAGGGCTCTAGTGAGTGATTTTTTTTTTCTAATAGTCTTTGATGCAGTTGGCTTCATGCTTGCCTTGGGTGCAGGAACCTCTTAACTATTTTATTGATTTCTTACAAAGGCACAAAGGCAATTGGTGTATGTATTGTTGTTAAGTTGGTGTTTCTGTAGGGGAAGGAGGTTTCTGGGCTTCCTGTTCTGCTATCATGCAGATGACACACCCCATGAGTCAAATCATTTTTTCTAACAGATTTATTGATTTATAATTCACATACCAAAAATTTATCAATTTAAAGTATATAACTCAGTAATCATTAATATATTCACAAACATGTACAACTACCACTACAATTTTAGAATATTTTCATCACCTCAAAAAATAAAGAAAAAAAAAGCACCTGTATAATTTAGCTATCAATTCTCCTCACCCCCATCCTCTCAATTCCTAAAAAAGACATTAATCTACTTTCTGTCTCTATAGATTTCCCTATTCTGGACCTTTCATATGAATGGAACCATATAATACATTGTCTTTTGAAAACTGGCTTTTTTTGCCTAGCATGTTTGTAAGCTTCACCCATCTTGTAGCATGTATCAATAGAGACATACCTCATTCATTGCACTCTATTACAATTTGCAGATATTGTGGTTTTTACAAATTGAAGGTTTGTGGCAATCCTGTATCAAGTAAGGCTTTGGGTGCCATTTTTACAACACAATTTGCTTACTTTGTGTCTCTGTACCACATTTTGGTAATTCTTACAACTTATCAAATTTTTCATTATTATAACTGTTATGGTGATCTGTGATCAATGATTATTAATGTTACTATTATTATTTTGGAGCACCACAAATTACACCCACATGAGACAGTGAACTTAATAAGTGTCATGTGTGTTCTGACCAGATATTTCCCCATCTTTCTCCCTCTCAGGCTTCCCTGTTGCCTTGAGATGCAGCAATATTAAAATTAGGACAATTAATAACCCTACAATGGTCTCTGAGTGTTCAAGTGAAAGGAAGAGTCATGCATCTCTCACTTTAAATCAAAAGCTAAGAATGATTAAGTTTAGTGAGGCTGGTATGTCAAAAGCTGAGATAAGCCAAAGGCTAGGCATTTTGTGTCAGGCAAGTTGCGAATACAAAAAAAAAGTTCTTGAAGGAAATTAAAAGTGCACCTCCTGATGACATGTGAATAATTTTTTTAAGTGAAACAGCTTTATTGCTGATATAAAAAAATATATTTTAGTGGTCTGAACAGAAGATCAAACCAACCACAATATTTTCTTATGACAAAGCCAACCGAGACCAAGGCCCTAACTACCTTCAATTCTCTGAAGGCTGAGAGAGGTGAGGAAGCTGCATAAGAAAAATTTGAAGCTAGTAGAGACTGGTTCATGAGATTTAAGAAAAGAAGCCATCTCCATAACATCAAATGCTGATGTAGAAGTTGCAGCAAGTTATCCAGAAGATCTAGCTAAGATAGTTCATGAAGGTGGCTACACTTAACAATAGATTTTCAATATAGATAAAACAGCCTTATGTTGGAAGAAGATGCCGTCTAGTACTTTCATAGTTAGATAGTAGAGGTCAATGCTTGGTTTTCAAGTCTTCAAAGGACAAGCTGACTCTATTGTTAAGAGCTAAAGCAACTGATGACTTTAAGTTGAAGCCAATGCTCATTTACCATCCCCAAAATCCTAGGGCTCTTAAAAATTATGCTAACTTGACTCTCTTTGTGCTCTATCAATGGAACAGCAAAGCCTCAATAATAACACATCTGTTTACGTGGTTTACTGAAAATTTTAGCCCACTGTTGAGACCTACTGCTCAGAAAAAAAGAAAGATTCCTTTCAAAGTATTACTACTTATTGACAATGCATACAAGAGCTCTTATGTCCTTGCACAGTGAGAGTAATGTTGTTTGTTGTTTTCATGCCTACTAATACAACATCTATTCTGTAGTCCATGGATCAAAGAGTAATTTAAATTTCTTAGCATTAAGAAAAAAATAGTTTTAAAGCTCTATCTGCCATAGATAGCAATTTCTCTGTTGAATCTGGACAAAATAAATTTAAAACCTTCTGAGAAGAATTCACCATTCTAAATGCCATTAAGAACCTTCATGATTTATGGGAAAATGTCAAAATATCAACATTAACAGTTTGGAAGAAGTTGATTCTAACCTTCATGAATGATTTTAAGGGGTTCAAGACTTCCGTGGAAGAATTAACAGCAGATGTGGTAGAAATAGCAAGAGAGCTAGAATTAGAAGTGGAACCTGAAGGTATGACAGAATGGCTGCAATCTCATGATAAAACTTTAATAGATGAGGAGTTCCTTCTTACAGATGAGCAAAGAAAGTGTTTCTTGAGATGGAATCTTCTAGTGACGATGCTGTAAAGATTGTTGAAATGACAACAAAGGATTTAGAATATTGCTTAAACTTAGCTGATAACGCAGCAACAGAGTTTGAGGAGACTGATCGCAATTTCGAAAGTTCCACTGTGGATAAAATATTATCAAATATCATTGAATGCTACAGAGAACTTGATCATGAAAGAGCCAATCAATGTGGCAAACTTCACTGTAATCTTGTTTAAAGAAATTGCCACAATGAACCCAACCTTCAGCAATCACCACCCTACCCTGATCAGTCATCAGCCATCAACACTGAGGCATGATCTACCACAAAATTGATTACAACTCTCTGAAGGCTCATATGATGATTAGCATTTTGTAGCAATAAAGTATTTTTAGTAAAGGTATGTGCTTTTTTTACACATAATGTTGTTGCACACTTAACAGACTAGAATATAATGTAAACACATGTTATATGCACTGGGAAACAAAAAAAAACTGATTTGCTTTATTGCATTATTCGCTTTATTGTGGTAGTCTGAAACTGAACCCACAATATCTCTGAGGTATGCCTGTACATCATTACTCTTTTCCAGCCGAATAATATTCCATTGTATAACCATATCATATACAACAAAAAAGAAATCTACAGACAAATGTCTCTGTAAACCATTATATTAACAGGCTAAAGAAAAAAGTCATGTATCAGTTTATGCTGAAAAATCACTTGAGAAAACTTAAGACACATATGAATGCCAATAAAGCTATTTTTAAGTCTTAGTAAATAAGGAATAGAAGGAAACTACTATTTTGTTGAGGATTTTACATCTGTATTCATAAGACATATTGTTCTGCTGTTTTAGTGTGTGTGAGTGTGTGTGTGTGTGTGTGTGTGTGTGTGTGAGTGAGATGTTTGGCAATTTTTGGCATCAAGGTAATACTGGTCTCATAAAGTCAGAACTGTTCCCTTTTCTTTTATTTTTTGATGAGTTTATATAGAGTTGATATATTTTTAAATGATTTGTAGAATTCACCAGTGAACTGATGTGGTCATAGGCTTTTAATTATAGAAATACATTTTATTGAGATATAATTCACATACCATAAAATCAAACCACATAAAGTATACAATTGTGAATTAGTGTGTTTACAGACTCGTGCAACCACCACTACAATTAATTTTAGACATAGTCATCTCCCTTAAAAGAAAGTCCATACCAATTGGCACTCTCCTACCCACACTGTTTCCTGCTCCAGCCCTATGCAACCAATAATCTACTTTCTATCTCTGTTTTTGCCTATTAGGGACATGTCACATGAATGGACTCAAAATATTTGATTCTTTGTGACTGTCCTTTCACATAGCATAATGTTGTTGAGGTTCTTCCCTATTGTATCCTGTATCAGTACTTCACTACTTTAAATGCCTGAATATTTCATTGTATGGATATGGCATATTTTCTGTATTCATTAGAGGATATGTCACATTTTGTTCATTTATTAGTTGATGGACATTTAGGTTATTTTCACTTTTTGGTTATTATCAGTAATACTGCTACGAACATTCGTGTACAAGTTTTTACATGATCATGCGTTTTCAATTGTCTTGGGTATATATTTAGGAATGAAAGTCCTTTATGTTAACTCTATGCTTAATTTTTTGAGGCTTTGTTTCACACAGCAGCTGCACCATTTTTCATTTCTACCAGCAATGTATGAGGATTCCAGTGACCCCAGTGATCACCAGCAAAATCAATCTAAGTTTAGCCCGCTGGCTGCTGTGGTTCATTCCTATTTCCTTCCAAATGGTGTTAATTGTGGGCTAAATAGTAACTATAAGTGGATGGGTTGCCTCAATTAGACCCAACTGTACATGAGGCCTCAGTGGGATTTTCCCCTGACTCCCTCTCTAAAGGCCTCAGGGCTGCCACATGAATAAAGGTGAGGGTACTTGAAGGATCTACATACTTTTACAGGGCCTAGTAGCACCTGAATTTCTAGAAGCAGTAGGCTGCTGAACAAGTGCTCCTCTGCAGCAAACAGGCATGCCACTTAGTCAATGTGGGAGGTTGAACCATTCCTTGATAGGAAGAAAATTCTTACCATGACATATTGTTCCTTCAGGAGAGGTTTGACCTGAAGGAGTGATTGTACACACCTAGGAATTGTTGCTCTATGTGAGTATATTTGGTTTCTGCCCCTTCCAGAGCTAGACCCAAAATCCTAGGGGCACTCTCTCCTCTTGTTTCTGCCACAGCATCCGACTCATACCTTCTACAGTCACAGATACATCCAACTCAAATGGTAGCCCTGCTTGGGAAATGCCCAGAGCTTAACTAGTGTGTTTGCCTTCTCAAAGGAAGCTTGCTTCTTCAATCCCCAGTTCCACAACATCCTTCCTTTAGCAGGTGGTATAAGGGATGGAGGCTCTGTGCCAGGTAGGAAATAAAAGTCCTCCAAAACCTCAAAATCCCTACAAAACCTTGCACTTCTTTCACATTCTTAGAGGTTGTGCCCTATCATTCACAACTTCTAAAAAAATGTGTGTCCTAACTGACCAAATGACTCCCACAATTTTATGGCAGTGCCTGAGCCTTGAATTTTCTCATGGTTCATCACCCATCCTTTCCCTCACAGATGTTCCAGCAAAGTCTACAGAGTGTCCTACAGAAGAGACAAGTTTTCACATGTTAACGTTTTATCAGAAATATAATGAACTCACTTAACTGATGTGGGAAAGAACACGGACAGATCTCAGGCTACCCATGACATTTGAGGGAATGTGTTGATAGCCTTGGGGAAACATTTGATAAGTTCATATTTTGTTCCTCCCATGTGAAGGCTATTGTTCTTCATTATCAGAAACCTGTACTTGTAAGAGTCTTTTCCATGAATCTCCTTGAAAATGAAGTACCTTGGCAAATAAACTTTTTCAAAAGCATTAGGGTCAAACAATAACCAATTGTAAATGACAAAACACTTAAAAATAGACATGTTAAAGATCTAATGAGAGTTCATTATGATGCAATTGACAAGGGAATTTGGTTATTTCTTTGATATCTTTTTTTTAAAAATAGCTAGAATTATAACTGATAACATATTAGGACATAGATTTTTAAGAATTTTATACAATTTCTGGAAAACTTATATTAATAATGTATATTTATACAAATATAAACTATAGAAAGTTCAGCCACATGAGAGGAGGGTTGGGATAATTGGTGGAAAAGGTGAAGAGATTAAGAAGTACAAATTAGTAGTTGCAAAATAGTCATGGGGGTGTAGATTACAGCATAGGGAATGTAGTCAATAATATTGTAATAACTATGTATAGTGCCAGGTAGTCACTAGACTAATCAAGAGGATCACTTCATAAATTATAGAAATTTTAACCTTTATGTTGAACACCTGAAACTAATATTAAATAACATCGATTGTCAACTGTAATTGAATGAAAATAAAGAAAAAATTAAAATAGCGAAATACAAAAAAAAAGAAGTCTAGGGTAATTACTATTTAAAATTTTTCTTTATATTAGGGGTTGAAAAACATGCAGCACTCCTTCCACTTCAATGTCAATCAGTATAACCTCCTTCCCTTTGTTATCATCTGTTTCCCAGGGATTCCACCTCTTATAGTGTCTCAATTAGGTTTTTACACAAGTGCTTGGACCTTAATCCACTTGTGTCCTCCGAGCTTTGCAAACTGTCACTCTTAGGTCTGCAATTTATTATCCTGGTCTCTCGCCTTGTCTGCTAGCTCTGAAGCCAGGAGAGTAATGTTCAATCACACATCCATCTCTAATCTCAGCTCCTCTTCCAACTTTCTGACTTGAGCTTCATACTCTTTTGGGGTATCAATAGCCAACTGAACTGCCCACAGTAGCAAACACTTGTTTCCTTTCTTTGCCTCACTGCACTAAGCATAGCACTCAAACAAAAGCTTCAAATCAGCCAACTTTTTCAGTGAATCCCCATTTAATATAAACAAGAATTAATTACATGGGAATAAATTAACTGATGAGAATAAGTATATTTTTTAACTTTTTGCTTGAAACATTGTTAGTTCTTTTATGTTTTGTTTTTCTAGGTTTAAGGAAACCATTTTTCTCTTAAGCTACCAGCAATTTGTTAACATATACATTTGTAAGCAAAGTTGAAACATCTATTTTTTCCTCCCTATCTGGTCCCTCCACAATTTGTAAACTCTTAGTATTATTGTTTTCATAGCAATATAGTTAGCTGCATAAGAATCTGCTCTCCTTATAATAGGACATAATTAGAAACATTCAGTATATTGCCAAGGCTTTGACTGGGATGTCACATTTTAAAACATACATAGAATCAGGTATGACTAGACATCTTTAAGGAATATCATTTCATAGTAATAACTTCCCTTCCTATCAAGAGATAGATTGAGAATATGTTCTATTGACCCACCTCTGCCATGACTCAAACTCTCACTTTGACTAAGTGGCATGTCTATATTCACTAGGGAAGCACCCTGTCAGCCAGCACACTGTCTTTAGAAAGGTTATGCTACTAGACCCTGTAGAATATGTAGATCCTCCAAATGCCAGAACCCCTGTTCCTATGCCAGTACCTGTTTCCTATAGAGAAGGAATAGGATAAATTCCCACTTATGCCTGGTACATAGATGGATTTATTTGGGACAACCCGCCCACATGGACTGCTGTTGCTACTCAGCCCAACGCTGACACCATCTGGATGGAAACAGGAAACAACCATAACAGCCAGTGGCTAAATTTAGAGAAGTTTGGCTGGGTGATCACTCATGAACCCTGGCCATTAACACTTTACACTGTGACATTTGGGCTGTTTTAAAGGTATTAACCCTATGGCTTGGACAATAGGAAGCCGAGGGGTGGGTAATCATCAATAAGCTCTCATGAAGTCAGACATTCGGGTTTACCTCTAAGAGTCTGAAATTGTCCTTGCTATTTTCCACATTTTGGCTCATGGGGCACTGACACCCCCTGGAAATCAGGAAGCTGATGCCCTATCCCAGGTACAAGCCCTAGAAACTGGCCCTTCAGTAGATACAATAGATTGGGTGCATAGAAAGAGTGGCCACAATAGTGCCTGTGTAGGATTGTATATTGCTGAGGATGTCAGATTGCCCTTAAAATACAGTGACTTGGTTCATGCAGTAACAACATGCCTGTGTTCTAAACAATTCCCAAGGCAACTGCCAAAGTCTGGGCCATCTACCAGAGTTCCTAACTGGTGAGAGATTAGCAAATTGATTATATTGGTCCCTCCCTGTGAATGATGACTCTAAATATGCCTTGTTTTGTGTGGATATCATGTCTGGTTTAACCTAAGCTTTACCCTGTAGTCATACAGATAAAGCTGCCATGATTAGAGGATTAGAGACGCTAAGTACCATCTACGATAGCCGTATCAAATAGACAGTGAAAGGGGGTGCACCTCACATTCCAAAAGTTATGATATGCAAGACTGGTCAAAGGAACATGACATTAAATAGAAGTCCCATCTCCCTTATAACCCACAAGCAGCAGGTACAAAGGAAGAATGGGCTATTAAAGCAGAAGATTACATTACTAATAAGTAAAACTGCCTTGACGAGGTGGACAAAAATATCATCTCATGCTTTAATAAATTTAAATAATTGACAAGTAGCTCCTGTTTCTCGATATGCCAGACTGGGGTCACCATGAAGGTATATATGTAAAGGTATGGAAGTTGCAGGAGACAGCCATTGCCCTGACCCTCATAACATGATCAACATGTTATGCTACTGAGAACACCAAGCGCCATCACACCTGGGAAAGAAATTATCTACTAAAATTTGCAATAGGGTGTCCACCAGGATGGGTGACTTACCTCACACCCCTGGGTGAGGGGGAACTACTTAATTGGCAGTGGGATCCCATTACCCTGCTGCAAGCTGGCCTTATTGAAATGCACTATACCTAGAATGAACTACACACCATTTAACGAGTGGAGAAGGTGAAAGTCCTGGTTTGGCATATCTCACCTATAGTCCATCTCCTCACACCTGACATGCTGCCTCTCTTGGCCAAGATGTATTTTATGCACAACCAGGTCATGTTCCTAAAGTTGCAGCCACATTAACATCTAAGGATCAGGGGAAAACCTCCCCATATAAGTTTCTACTAAATATCTGTCTTTTGACCTTAAACTTCTTTGCTCCTGTATTGTCCAGTCATGAGACAGGCACATTCTGTTTTTCACTGGTATGATCATTTAGCTGGTCTTTATTCCCTTCATTGGCCCAGACATTATAATGCACACAGAAGCCCTTACTAAATTCACACAAGACTGAAATGATAGCTGACAAAGCCTGTCTTTACAGAACACTGAAATGTCTTCAATGAGAAAAAAACTGTCCTCCAAAATAGAATTGCCTTGGACATTATTGCTGCCTCACAAGTAGGCACCTGTGCCATTATTTAAACAAAACATTGGGTTCATACCTGATGACCCTGCTAATGTGCCATCTTTATTAAACAACATGAGAGCATAAGTGAATGCCTTCAGTAGTCCAACCCTCAATCTAGGGGACTTAGTAAATAAATCATTTGGATCATGGGGCTTTTGATGAAAAATTATTGCTTATATTGGAAATCATTGTCTTAATCTGTGTTTTCTCTTGCATGTTCTTGTATTGTTGCTACAGCATTTGCCTCCAATACAGCCAGATAGCCCACAAATGAACCAATTCCATGGGAGTAAAACTCTTTGCAGACCTCTCAGGGACCATTTTGAAAGAGGAGGTGCCATATAAGATTATAAGAGGCATGAAGTATTGGAGGAGGTCATCAAGAGGCCATAACTACCAGTTAACCCAAGAGCTAGACCTAAGCAATTGGACGCTCCTTACCTCTATCCTGTCCTTGAGATGTACACTTTTCCCACCATTCCCACATGAGGAGCCATTTCAAGGATGCAGCATTTTGAGAGTAACATGTTGTTGAGAACATCTGGACTGTGTACATAACTGAACCCCATTAAGTCTTATATATAAACTTTTAAGATCCTGGCAGGCAGTTACAAAGATCTACTAGTCTTGTGGCTACCCAAGACAAGCCTTTTATGTAAGTTCCCGTGCTTATTAAAACTACCAATCTGGGCTGCTCTGCTTCTTTCTTCAGTCTCTTTTTGCTCTCCTTTTACAGGTGCCAGGTCACTTGGGGAAACTTCCAAGATTGAAAACCAACATGAGCCCATATCAATAAATTCAGCCTGATCCAACTTTATGTTCATTCCACCATTATCCCATACTTGTAGTAAATATCCCCAGAATTTCCCCCAGATGTCTGCTTGCCTAAATAAAAAACCTTAAGTAGTTTATTTTGAGTGTCATGTACTGCTTCATGAATCATACTTTGAAACTCAACTTTAGAGGCCTGCTGGGACTTGAATCTAGTTATAGCTCTAGAAGCAGGTAGTGGTGATAAAAATGAATCCTAAGGAGTCTCAGCATTGTCTTGCATGGAAACTACCTAAGGAGAGGCTATTACCATCCTCAGGCAATGCAATGTTAATCCCTATAGACTGATAGGGAGACTCATATCACTGTGGGTGTAGAGGCCCCTACAACTGTGGGTGGGACTGCTGCTGTACTAGGGATTGAGGGGACACTTCTGCTGGAGTTGGGAAATGCACTTTTACTGAGGCTAGGGAGATCAATTCTGCTGGGGATGGGGTAGTTGCTTTCACTGAGGATTCGTAGGCCACTTCTAGGGGGAATGAAGAGACTGCTTCCACTTGCAAAGAAGAGTAATCAGTATTTAGGGATTCAATGTACCCAGCTTCATCAAGGTCTTCCTACACATCCCATCACTACTAAAGGAGGCCATTGATTCCCAATAAATAACCTTACTTTAATGGTGGATACCATGCCAGGCTGAGAGTTTAACTTGTGTTTGTAATTCAGCCAATCACAAGGTAATTGTTTGATTTTCAGCAATTTCAGTCCTGCAGCTACAGGAGGTAAGACTTTCCTTCAGGACACACATAGAAGGTCCTAGGTTATTTATGTGACATTTGAGCTAAATATTCCAATGCCAGAGCTCATCCTTTTCTTTCACCACTTGGTTCCATAACATTAGGAGCAACCAACCAATATCATTATATTTCTTAGTTTTCAAAAATTGTTCACAAGTATCAGATCTTGAGTCACTTAGCTCCTTGCTTCTTATAGTGGTTGATTAGGAGTAATCCAATGCAGATGTTTTGTGTACCTTTATAAATAGTTCACACTTGGACTTCAGGTGCTTTCTTTACTACTGGAAATAGAGTCATTAGTGTCTTTAAATCTATTCAGATTGTTGTGGCCAACATTAAATAGACCAAACCAGGTATGCTCTCAAAGGCTGTTTATTAGCCAGTGGCTGTCCTTGCCAGGAGCAGCACCAAAATGTAGAGGTGCAAGATTTTTAAGCTCTAAATCCCATTCTTCATTCTGTCTGCTCACAAAGATCTACTTTTCTTCTATTCACTATCTGTCAACCCACTGGCCAGGTGTGCAAGCGGGGGTACAGAAGAAGAATGCTTATTGTTAGTAGCCTATGTTCCCATGAGGGTAGCCAAGCAATAATTTTCCAGCTTATATACAATTGATTATTTCTCATGCCATGCAGGTAAGCAAAGTCACTCAGGCAGTTAGCGTTTGAGCTCATTGTTACAAGTGTCATGATTAACAGAATGTGGTTAAAGGTTCCAGGAGCTAGGCCTTTGTCTAGTTTTAGGTTTTAATTAACCCTTACCCTTACCACATTTCAGCAGGCTATCACAAGATTAGAGAGCCAATTCCAGAAACAACAGAATCAAATCAGAAAACTCACTCTTAAAATTATTTTCCTCTAGAACCACTCTCAGTACCAATTCAGAAAAAGAGTCAATGAGGGAAAGGGAGGAGAGAGAGAGAGAAAGAGAGATTTATTATAGAAATTGGATCACAATATGTCATTTTCAAGTAGGTTGAATTCCAAAGGCCCAAGAATCAGGAGCACCAATGTGGAGGTCCTAGTTCAAAGAGAGCAAATTCACCCTCCCTGCGTCTGTCTGTTCTATTCAGATCCTCAATGGATTGGATGATACCCATATTGATGAAGGTGATCTTTATTCAGTTTACCAATTCAAATGCTAATCTCTGCTGAAAACATCCTCATGGACACACCCAGAAATAATGCTTTACCAATGATCTGAACATCCTGTAGCCCAGTCATGATGACATAAAATGAATCATTACAAACATAAAAATGAGATCATGGAATATTTGTCTTTCTATATCTGGCTTATTTCACTTAGCATAATGTCCTTTCTTTATCAATTCATTCATTAATGGACATTTAGATTGTTTCCATAACTTGACTATTGTGAATAACACTTCAATGAATATGAGAGTTCAGATATCTCTTTGAGATACTAATTTCATTTCCTTTAGCTATATAGCCAGAAGTGAGATTACTGGATCATATGGTAATTCTATTTTTAATTTTTTGAGGAACATCCATACTGTTTATCATAGCTGTTGCATAATTTTACATTCCTATCAACGGTGTGTAAGGGTTACCCATATCCTCATCACCACTTATTACCTTTTGACGTTTTAGTAATAGCCATCCTAACTGGTGTGAGATGATATCTGATTCTGGTTTTGATTTACATTTCCCTAATGATTAGTAATATTCGACATCTTTTTTATGTACCATTTGGCCATTTGTATGACTTCTTTGGAAAAATGTCTACTCAATTCCTTTACTCATTTTTTGATTGTGCTATATAGATTTTTATTTTTGTATTGAGTTGAATTTCTTATATATTTTGGGTATTAACCCCTTATAAGATAGATTATTGACAAATATTTTCTCCCATTGCAAGGAATTCCTTATCATTCTGTTGATTAACTCCTTTTTTAGTTTCAGGAATCCCACGTGGCTATTTTTGTTTTTGTTGCTTGTGCTTTAGGTGATATAGCCAAGAAATCATTGCCAAGACCAATCTCAAACTTTTCTCCTATGCCATATTCTAGGACTTTTACAGTTTCAGGTCTTACATTTAAGTCTTTAATTCATTTTGACTAAATTTCTGTGTATGATGCAAGGTAGAGCAGGGACTGCTCACAGCTCCACTAGCCTGAAATTGTAGTCATTGTTAGAGAAAGTAAAAACAAGTTAAGGAGGCAAAATAAAGAGCTAAATCATACCACGTATCTTGCTTGACTGTGCATGTACAACAGATTCTGGAGAAAACCCAATCCAATTATATATACCTGGGACACCCTAAAGCTGAACATTCATGCGTGGGGAACACAAAAGGGCCCAGCAGAGTAAAAGCCTGGGCATATTTGAAAATGGCATGAACTTTGAATGCCGCCTGTCATGCTCACATTCATTAAAAAAAAAAAAAAGCTTATCTTTTAGTAAAAATGAATGTGAATTATATGGTACGTAAATTACATTGCATTGAAACTATTATAAACAAACATGGAAAAAAAGAATGCATGTAAAAAGTCACCAGTAAAAGCCTTGCCATTATTACTAAGGGACAAATTTGTGGAGATTTTTAAGAAATTCCCACGAGGTAGTGAAAGAGAATCTCACCTGAAACTAACAACAGGTCCAACTTCAGAAAAGATGTCTTTTAATTGCTCTTCAGTAGCCTCATATGGAATGTTCCCCACTAAGGAAGAAAATAATAATATATTAAAACTCTAAATTCATAACCTAGATTTTTATTTTTAGTAAGAAAATGAACGGTATCTACTTATCTCACTTAAAATGTAACAATTGGCTCAACTGTAACAACAGTGCTTCTCGAATCCCAGTTTCAAGATTTCAATCTTGTCTGCTGATTTTAATTGCAAGATAAATAAACCACTGCAACTAATTACAAAAGGTGACATCAATTCTCAGGCTCATCTGACAAGCGTTAGATTTTCCTTAATTTTGGTGAAAATAAATACTTAGGCATCGGTATTTATCTGAAGGTCTGCAAGTCTTAACAATAACTACTAAAAATAGCAATATTGTAATTAAAAAAAACTGACTCATATGTCTGTATTTACACACACACTCTTTCTTTCAAAGAATGACCATGGAAGTAGTGGAAGATGTTTAAAAATTATTCTGAACTGTTTTGTCACGTCCTTTCCAAAAGGTGGTTTAAAATCACCACACATACTTAAAAAAAATATTATTCCGGATGAAAAGGTTACTGAATAGATTCAATCCTCTTTGAAATGTCTTCAATGAGGTCTTAATTGTTCATTTATTTACAATCGACCTTAAGACACCAGGTAGCCGTTACAACTATTAACGAACTAAAATGTTACGGGCTAAAAGCAGAGGATGAAAGGGGGTGAGAAGCAGTATAGTTGCTATATACCCCCGCTTCTAGAAAGTAATTGAAGCTCACGAAAGGAAAACCGCATAGAAGCTGAATGCTAGTTTAACTTCCTCAGCCATATCGTGGAAAGGCTGGAAAACCTCAGGGGAAGAGGCGCATCCCTCTGCCCACGAGTCCGCCAGCTTGGCCGACTCACAGGAGTGGCAGGTAGAACTGCAAGTTCGAACCATCGCCGGTTACCGTGGCGACTCTTGAGATGCAGGAGGTGTTCCTCGCCTCTCACTGTCTTTTTTGTCCCTCCCCATGGCCGGCTCCACAGAATCCCTCTCACCAAACACTGAACGTAGAGAACGATCCACCGCAGGGTCTCTCACAGTCAAACCCGCCATCGCTCTTTTCAGGCGGCTTCCGGTGCTCTAGGGCATACTTCCGCAAGGCCCTTGAGCCCAGCGCCCAACCCACTTCTGTTTTGCGCCTGGACGGAAAAGGCCTGGGCGGAGCGGACACAGGGCCCCGCCCCGGCGTCATTACGTCACAGTAGGCGTTGCTTCCGCCAGCGCATTAACCCTTTCAGGGAGGGCTGTCTCCCGAAAATAACTTCATTCAGATCCGGATTCGGGCAGGTCCAGGCTAATTTGAAGTCTTTATTATTTCCCTTTTCCCTTAGGTTAACGCAGGTAATAGTGTACTGCAATGAAGATGGCAGGAGCATCTTTACCAAGGAAACAGGGAAATCATTTGCTAACTACCGTGACACTTGTATTTTAATTGCACCCTGTGAGGGGCGGGAAATGCTTGGCTCCGCCCCAGCAGCGCGCAAATTATCATTTTGTAAAAGTTATTAGTCAACGGAGTGATAAGGGTAAAGACAGCCATCACAGACTAGAGAGTGAGAGAATGAGTGGGTACTCAAGGTCCAGGCGCTAACAACTGAGAGGATGGGGAGGTAAAAGGAGAACAGACCCTTGTTTCTCGTCTACTCCCTGGACTCACTGGTCTTGGTAATGGTCACGAGGCGGGAAGGCGGAAGACATTAGCAGGCAGGGTATCAGAAAACATCAGAAGGAGAAGCGTCATTGACCAGTGGTATACAACAAGCAAAGCAGCTAAGGCATGATTTGAACTCAGGTTACTTTGGCTCAAGACTGAGTGCTTACTGCTGTGTCTATTGTCCCCAGAATAACTGAGAGAATATGAACGGCTACACATATTTTATTACCATTCTTGGAAAATTACTTAGAATTTGTGACCCAGTGATGTTAGGTCAAGGACTCACAATAATAAACCACCCAAGAAAAGGTTGAAGCACTTAGCCAGTGTTTGTTCTGCCACCATTAACTGTCTAGGGAGAATTGACGGTTGGTTCTAACATTTCATCAACCAATCCTACTGTACTGGTTATAAAAGTGGAGGTGTAAGGGATATTTCCTAAGCTTTTGCATTTTATATTTGAGTTTCACTTATAGGCCATGTGCTAGTGACCCCTGCCTCAGTGTCTGCTGTCCATGAGCATCTTTTCCCTTCAGTGTGACACTCACTCCCAGAGTAACACAACTTTTTCCCTTCCCTGTTACAGCAAAATGAAGACAAGATGGAACATCTGATGCTGTTGCAGGTATTATGGCACAACCTCACTTGACACAACCATATAGTTGCATTATGAGGAGGTAGGGAGAAAACTAGGAAAGATATATTACTACACAAAATGAAACTAAATATATAGAATAGGTGTTATTCGGGGGCTTTGTGCAGAAGAGAAAGTGTAATGGAGAATCAAGGAATTTGGGAAACTATGGTCGAGCTTTGTGGGGCATTGCAGAAAGTTTTGTGGAACGTTGAATTCTTATCCAATCTTGATGACACTAAGAGTTTAGATAACGCTCAATTGAAGCAAGGAAAGACATTTAAGATTATGAAGGCACAGAGACTTGGCTTCTTTCTCTTGGCTGTAGAATGTCAGACTTCCAAGATGGGTAAGTACTACATGTTTGACCCCCATTTGAAGCTCATCAAAAAGTCATGAATGAAACCCCTCATTGGTCCTCCATAGCAAGGGTCCCCAATTCCTGGTTTGTGGATTGGTACTGGTCTGTGGCCTGTTAGAAACTGGGCTGCACTGCAGGAGGTGAGTGGTGGGCAAGCGAGTGAGTGAAGCTTCATCTGTATTTGCAGCCAATCCCCAGTGCAGCATTATCTCCTCGGCTCCACCTCTGATTATCAGGCATTAGATTCTCATAGGAGCACCAGTCCCTGGTGCCAAAAAAGGTTGGGGACCACTGCTCCATGGAATATCAGAAAGGCAGCAACTCCTGGATACACATCATTGTATGAAAAAGATTCCAGATGGCACTGTAGCATTACTCGTTTTAGGAGAAATCCTCAGGAAACAATACCTGAAAGCTAAGGAAAGTTGGTACTTCAGAAAGCACCTGAATGCTGACACAGAGCCTGGTCAGTATCTGGATGTAGGTACTAACTGGCTTGCTTTCCAAAAAGAAACATCATTCCTAAACTTTGTGCTACAGCATTATCATACTGGTTCTGCAGCAATATATGTACTTTCAGGGAATATTTGAGGGTTCATCTCTGAGGTTATTATGTAGAGAGTTGTCCAATCCATCAATGTTGGCCATTCTTGTCTTTTGATATTGGCATTTTCATTTTTTATTTCTTCTAAAATTTTTTTTAAATTTTCAAATTTATTTCATTTTTTAATTTTATTAATTTAATTTAATTTTTATTATGGTGACATTGGTTAATGAGATCCAGTAAGTTTCAAATGTACAATTCAACAGTAAGTCATATATATATTTTGCATTGCACGTTCAGAGCCCATAGTTATACTTCTTTCTGTCACCACATGTTTGAACCCTTTTAACCCATCTACCTCTTCTCTATACCCTCCTCCTTTCTGGAAACCACTAGTCTGTTGTCCATGTCCATGAGTCTCTGTTTCTTTGTCCTGTTTGTTTGTTGCCTTAGGTTTATATCTCACATATAAGTGATATGTGGTTTTCTGCTTTTTCTGTCTGGCTTATTTCACTTTCCATGATTATCTTGAGGTCTATCCATGTTGTTGCAAATGGCAGTATTACCTCTCTTCTTATGGCTGAGCAATATGCCATTGTATATCTGTACCACAGATTCTTTATGCAGTCATCTATCATAAGACACTTTGGTTGCTTCTACATCCTGAATAATGCTGCTATGAACATTGTTGTGCAAATAATTTTTTGGATATGAATTTTCAAGTCTTTGGGGTAAATACCTAGTAGAGGGATTGCTAGGTCATATGGTAGATCAATTCTTAGTTCCTTGAGGGACCTGCATACTGCTTTTCATAGTGGCTATAGAAATTTGCAGTCCCACCAGCAGTGTATGAATGTTCCTTTTTCTTCACATGCTCTCCAACACTAGTTATTACTTGTCCTGTTGATAACAGCGATTCTAACAGGTGTGAGATGGTATCTCATTGTGGTTTTGAATTGCATTCCCCTAAAGCTAGTGATGTTGAGCATCTTTTCAAATATTAGTTGGACATTTGTATGTCCTCTAGGGAGAAGTGTCTGTTCAAGTTCTCTGCCCATCCTTTGATTGTATCATTTGTTTTATTATTGTTATTGAGTTGTATGAGTTCTTTGTATATTTTGGATGTTAGGTCGTTAAGGAGGCATTGTCTGCAAATTTCTTCTACCATTCAGAAGTTTGTCTCTTTACCT
This sequence comes from Cynopterus sphinx, assembly GCA_030015415.1. NCBI lineage: Eukaryota > Metazoa > Chordata > Mammalia > Chiroptera > Pteropodidae > Cynopterus > Cynopterus sphinx. Next base: position 55,111,591 of record CM057388.1, read on the forward strand.
TGCTGATGGTTTCTTTTACTGTGCGGAAGCATTTTATTTGATGTAGTACCATTCATTTATTTTAGCATTTACTTCTCTTGCCTTTGAGGTCAAATTCATAAAATCCTCTTTAAGTCCAAGATCCTTGAGTTTAGTTCCTATATTTTCTTCCATACATTTTATTGTTTCAGGTCTTATATTTAGGTCCAAAGTCCATTTTGAGTTAATTTCAGTGTGTGGTGATAGACAACAGTCTAGTTTCATTCTTTTGCAGGTGGCTTTCCTGTTTTCCCAGCACCATTAATAGAAGAGGCTTTCCTTTCTCCACTGTATGTTTTTGGCTCTTTTGTCGAAAACTATTTGCCCATATAAACAAGGGTTTACTTCTGGACTCTTGATTCTGTTCCACTGGTCTGTGTGTCTGGATTTCTTGCCAGTACCATGCCATTTTGATTACTGTTACTTTGTAGTATAATTTGAAATCAGGAGGAGTGATGCCTCCTGCCTCATTCTTTTTTCTTAGGATGGCTTTGGCAATTTGGGGACATTCGTGCTTCCATACAAATCTGATAATTTCTTTTGTTCTTTATCTTTAAAAAATGTCGATGGGATTTTGATGGGGTTGCATTAAATCTGGATAATGTTTTATGTAATAAGGTCATTTTAACTGTGTTATTTTTCCAATTCAAGAACACAGAATATCATTCTCTTTCTTTGTATCTTCTTCAATTTCTTTTAATAGGGTCAATAGTTTTCACTATATAGGTCCTTCTCATGTCTCGTTAAATTTATTCCTAGCTATTTTATTCTTTTTGTTACAATTGCAAGAGGAATTATTTTTTTCTTCTTTTTCTGATAATTCATTGTTAGAATATAGGAAAGCTATGGAATTTTGAACGTTGATTTTGTATCCAGAAATTTTACTGTATTTGCTTATTGTTTCTAGTAGTGTTCTTGTGGAGCCTTCAGGGTTTTCTATATAGAGAATCATGTCATCCACAAATAGTGACAGTTTGACTTCTTCCTTTCCTACTTGAATGCCTTTTATATTTTTCTCTTATCTGACTGTACTTGCTAGGACCTCAGATGTTATATTGAATAACAGTGGCGATAGTGAGAAGCCTTGTCTTGTTCCTGATCTTAGAGGAAAAGTTTTTAGTTGTTCACCATTCAGTATAATGTTGGCTGAGGCTTTGTTGTATATGGCCTTTATTATGTTAAGATACTTTCCTTCTATACCGATTTTGTTAAGTGTTTTGATCATAAATGACTGCTGTATCTTCTCAAAGGTTTTTTTCTGCATCAATTGTTGTGATCATATGATTCTTATTTTTTAATTTGTTTATGTGGTATATCAGATTAATCTATTTGCATATGTTAAACCACCCCTGTGCCTCTGAGATGAAGCCCACTTGATTGTTATGAATAATCTTTTTAATATGTTGCTGTATTCAGTTCGCTAGTATCTTATTTAGGATTTTTATATCTCTGTTCATGAGAGATATTGGTCTGTAGTTTTCTCTTTTTGTGTTATCTTTACCAGGTTTTGGTATCTGGGTAATGTTGGCTTCATAAAATAAGTTAGAATGAAATCTCTTTTTCGATCTTTTGAAAAGTTTGAGGAGAGTAGGTATTAAATTTCCTTTGAATGTTTGGTAGAATTCACTGGTGAAGCCATCTGGTCCTGGAATTTTTTTTTCTTCTAGGTTTTGGAAGATTATTTCAATTTCCATACTGCTGATCACACTATTTAGATTTGCCAGTTCTTCCTCAGTCAGTCTAGGGAGGCTATTTCTTTTTAAGTGCTGGTCCATTTCTTCTAGGTTATTAAATTTGGTGTTATATACCTTTTCATAGTATTCTTGTATGATCATTTGTATTTCTGTGTGTCAGTTGTAATTTTTGCTTTTTCATTCCTGATTTTGTTTATTTGTGTCCTTTCTCGTTTTTCTTTAGTGAATCTAGCCAGGGGTTTGTCAGTTTTATTAACTTTCTCAAAAAAACGGAATTGTTGTATATATGTTTTCTATTTTGTTGTTGTTGTTTTTAATTTCATTTATTTCTGCTCTAATTTTGATTATTTCTTTCATTTTACTGACTTTAGGCTTCATTTGCTCTTCCTTTTCTAGTTTCGTAAGATGAAACATTAGGTTGTTTATTTGGGCTTTTTCTAGTTTTTTGAGATAGACCTGCAATTATATGAACTTTCCTCTTATGACCTCTTTTGCCATGTCCCAAAAGTTTTGATATGTTGCACTATCATTATCATTTGTTTCTATGTATCTCTTGATTTCTCTTTTTATTTCTTCTCTGACCCAGTCATTCTTCAGTTGCATGTTGCTTTATCTCCATGTATTTGTGATTCTTCCAATTTTATTTTTATAGTTGATCTCCAGATGTAAAAGATAACCATGCTATTGCAAATAACAGGGGAAATCTTTCTCAAATTCAGTTGACCACCCAGTATCTTGGCCTGCTACCGAGCAATGTTTCTAATAAGACAGCATTTGAGCAAATGAAGGATCCTGAACCTGGGGGGAAAAATCGTGGTAAATTTATTCACAGAGCATGGATTGAGAGCAAAAATAGCTAGATAAGAAATAAAAACTCGAGTGATATCAGAAGTATGGTTAGAGTGAGAGATACCCCCAGATCTCTCCCCTTGAAGTAACAATAAGCTGAACATCTAAAATTCAGCAAATAACACCTAACTCACACATTAGCACGTCTGAGAGAGTGGTCTGTGAAAAAGAGCTACCACAGGTCAGAACTATGGGAGCCAGAAGGTAGACTGGGAAAAACAAGCTTCTTCTCACAGCCAGAGTTCCCTGCAGGAGAAGGGAAAGGAGAGAAGGTGCAGCAGGTTCCCTGAACAGCCATGTCTAAGAGAGCTGTGAGATCCACACATTGGCAGTGCCCCAAGATCAGGCCAAAAACAAAACAAACTGGTGATGGCAGAGAAGCAACAGCTGATTATTACCAGCCAGGGTTACAAAACACTAGGCTGAGTCACAAGCACCAACACCTAACCCTGAGGACACCCCTTCCCATACCCTCCAAGACCAACCTCAGAGCCTCAGGGGTATCTGGTCAAATGCTAACAAAATTGTCACTAACACTACAGGGACTGAGCCTGAGATTGAGCATAACAATCATGGTTGAATATTTATAAGAAAATAAAAAGTCATTATTAAGGCTTTATATAAGGCAGGGATCCAAGAGGTTTAGATGCCACCTACTGGAAACCAAAAGAAAAACTCCTTCTTAGCAACAGGCTAGAGAACTTTATATAATAAATCTTTCTGAAAAAAAAAAAAAAAGAAAATAACAGAAAAAGCAGAATACACTTCCATTAATGCCAAGGTAGAGAAATAGGCCATTAAACATCATGAACAACTAAAATGACAAGGCAGCTCAGAAAGAGTAAAATCACCAGAAAATAAGCGTAAAGACAGAAAAATGTGACAGAAATAAGACTGAAATGACAGAGAATTTAGGATGGTACATCTGGAAAAAAAACTTAATGAAATCCTAAATAATTCATATCGACAATTCTAGGAATTGAAAAAGAAACTAGAATGAGGTGTTCAGCAAGGAGATTAAAACACTAAAAGAGAAATAAATAGAAATTCTAGAGATGAAGAACACACTAAAAGAGATGAAAAATGAAATAGCAAGCTTGGGAAATAGATTCAACCCAATGGAAGAAAGGATAAATAATATTGAAGATAGAAATCTATAAATAAACCAGTAGGAAGAAGAGAGAAACTGAAGAATAAAAATAAGAAAAGAGAAATTCAAGAACTAGCTGATACTATCAGGAGAGGAAACATAAGAATAATGGGCATTCTTGAAGGAGAAGAAAAGGAGCAGGGATTAGAAAGTATTATCAGACAAATAGTTAACGAGAATTTCCCAAATCTAAGGAATGAGCTTGAGCTTGGAATTCAAGAAGTCAACAGAACACCCCATTATCTCAACCCGAAAAGGTCTTCACCAAGACACATTGTGTTAAAATTATCAAAAATAAATGACAAAGAAAGAATTATCAGGGCAGCCAGGGAAAAGAAGGCAGTAACCAATAAAGGAAAACCCATTAGATTATCATAGGACTTCTCAGCACAAACCTTACAAGCCAGAAAGGAATGGAAGCAAATATTTTGCCTATTAAATGAAAGGAACTACCAGCCAAAAATAATGGATCCAGATAAGCTCTTCTTTAGATATGAAATAGAAATAAATACCTTTCCAGAAATACAAAAATTGAGAAAATTCTCCACTATAAGGCCTGCATTGCAGGAATACTGAAATGGGTCAGCTCACTTAAAACAAAATGACAACAAACAAACAAACAAACACACACAAAACACCAACTAGCAGGCAAGTAGAAGAAAGGAGTGCAACCCTTAATAAAACAGGGCTTATATGCTTAATAAGAAGAGATTTGCTATTGCAAGATAGTAATGAATGTTCAGAATATGTATGGAGAAATTGAGACAACAATGATAGAAATAGGGAGGATTCAAAGATCCAAATTCACAAAGAGGAATAGAGATAAAGCACACACAGCAGAAAATGAAATTATATATATATATATATATATATATATATATATATATATATATATATATATATATATAAAATCTCCTTTACATGTTCATAATGGTAATGACATGACAAAGATTCAGATCTGAAATATATAACATAAAACAAACAACAACAACAAGAACAAAAAAAAAAAAACAGAAGGAAGACCTACAAAACCCAATCAAAATTAAAAAAGAAAAGAAAAAAAAGACACACAGAGAGAAGGAAGCTATGGAAACACTGAACTACCAGAAAGCAAAAGATAAAATGGCTATAGGAAAACTTCATATTTCAATAATCACTCCAAATGTAAATGGACTAAACTCACCAATAATAAGACACAGAGTTGCAGATTGGATCAAAAAATAAACCCCAACTGTATGCAGCCTCCAGGAGACAGATCTCGGTTCCAAACACAAATTTAGTCTCCAAGTGAAAGGGTTGAAAATGATATTTCAAGCAAATGGCATTCAGAGAAAAGTCAAAGTAGTGGTACTAATATCAGATGAAATAGACTTCAAAATATAAAGGTAATGAAAGACACTGAAGGACATTTCATAATGATGAAGAGAATCACACCAAGAAGACATAACACTTATTTATATCTATGTACCAAATATGTGAGCCCAAAAATACATACAGGAATTATGAACAGAAATAAAAGGAGAAACAGACCAACACATTATTGTAGTAGGGGACATAAATACCCCATTGTCGAATATGAACAGGTCATCCAAAGAGAAAATCAATAAGAAAATAACATCCTTAAATGAACCATTAGACCAACTGGACATAATTGACATTTATATAGCCCTTCATCCCTAAACTGCTGCTTATACATTCTTCTCTAGTGCACATGGAACACTGTCAAGGATTGACCAAATACTGGGACACAGAGATAGCCTCAACAAATATAAGAGGGTGAAATCATACCAACCATATACTCTGATTGTAGTGCTTAGAAGCTGGAGATCAACTGTAAAAAGAAAGCTGGAAGAACAAATACATGGAGATACAGAAACATGCTACTGAGGAATGTCTGGGTCAGAGAAGAAATAAAAAGAGAAATCAAGAGATACATAGAAACAAATGATAATGATAGTGCAACATATCAAAACTTTTGGGACATGGCAAAAGAGGTCATAAGAGGAAAGTTCATATAATTGCAGGTCTATCTCAAAAAACTAGAAAAAGCCCAAATAAACAACCTAATGTTTCATCTTACGAAACTAGAAAAGGAAGAGCAAATGAAGCCTAAAGTCAGTAAAATGAAAGAAATAATCAAAATTAGAGCAGAAATAAATGAAATTAAAAACAACAACAACAAAATAGAAAACATATATACAACAATTCCGTTTTTTTGAGAAAGTTAATAAAACTGACAAACCCCTGGCTAGATTCACTAAAGAAAAACGAGAAAGGACACAAATAAACAAAATCAGGAATGAAAAAGCAAAAATTACAACTGACACACAGAAATACAAATGATCATACAAGAATACTATGAAAAGGTATATAACACCAAATTTAATAACCTAGAAGAAATGGACCAGCACTTAAAAAGAAATAGCCTCCCTAGACTGACTGAGGAAGAACTGGCAAATCTAAATAGTGTGATCAGCAGTATGGAAATTGAAATAATCTTCCAAAACCTAGAAGAAAAAAAAATTCCAGGACCAGATGGCTTCACCAGTGAATTCTACCAAACATTCAAAGGAAATTTAATACCTACTCTCCTCAAACTTTTCAAAAGATCGAAAAAGAGATTTCATTCTAACTTATTTTATGAAGCCAACATTACCCAGATACCAAAACCTGGTAAAGATAACACAAAAAGAGAAAACTACAGACCAATATCTCTCATGAACAGAGATATAAAAATCCTAAATAAGATACTAGCGAACTGAATACAGCAACATATTAAAAAGATTATTCATAACAATCAAGTGGGCTTCATCTCAGAGGCACAGGGGTGGTTTAACATATGCAAATAGATTAATCTGATATACCACATAAACAAATTAAAAAATAAGAATCATATGATCACAACAATTGATGCAGAAAAAACCTTTGAGAAGATACAGCAGTCATTTATGATCAAAACACTTAACAAAATCGGTATAGAAGGAAAGTATCTTAACATAATAAAGGCCATATACAACAAAGCCTCAGCCAACATTATACTGAATGGTGAACAACTAAAAACTTTTCCTCTAAGATCAGGAACAAGACAAGGCTTCTCACTATCGCCACTGTTATTCAATATAACATCTGAGGTCCTAGCAAGTACAGTCAGATAAGAGAAAAATATAAAAGGCATTCAAGTAGGAAAGGAAGAAGTCAAACTGTCACTATTTGTGGATGACATGATTCTCTATATAGAAAACCCTGAAGGCTCCACAAGAACACTACTAGAAACAATAAGCAAATACAGTAAAATTTCTGGATACAAAATCAACGTTCAAAATTCCATAGCTTTCCTATATTCTAACAATGAATTATCAGAAAAAGAAGAAAAAAATAATTCCTCTTGCAATTGTAACAAAAAGAATAAAATAGCTAGGAATAAATTTAACGAGACATGAGAAGGACCTATATAGTGAAAACTATTGACCCTATTAAAAGAAATTGAAGAAGATACAAAGAAAGAGAATGATATTCTGTGTTCTTGAATTGGAAAAATAACACAGTTAAAATGACCTTATTACATAAAACATTATCCAGATTTAATGCAACCCCATCAAAATCCCATCGACATTTTTTAAAGATAAAGAACAAAAGAAATTATCAGATTTGTATGGAAGCACGAATGTCCCCAAATTGCCAAAGCCATCCTAAGAAAAAAGAATGAGGCAGGAGGCATCACTCCTCCTGATTTCAAATTATACTACAAAGTAACAGTAATCAAAATGGCATGGTACTGGCAAGAAATCCAGACACACAGACCAGTGGAACAGAATCAAGAGTCCAGAAGTAAACCCTTGTTTATATGGGCAAATAGTTTTCGACAAAAGAGCCAAAAACATACAGTGGAGAAAGGAAAGCCTCTTCTATTAATGGTGCTGGGAAAACAGGAAAGCCACCTGCAAAAGAATGAAACTAGACTGTTGTCTATCACCACACACTGAAATTAACTCAAAATGGACTTTGGACCTAAATATAAGACCTGAAACAATAAAATGTATGGAAGAAAATATAGGAACTAAACTCAAGGATCTTGGACTTAAAGAGGATTTTATGAATTTGACCTCAAAGGCAAGAGAAGTAAATGCTAAAATAAATGAATGGTACTACATCAAATAAAATGCTTCCAAGACAGTAAAAGAAACCATCAGCAAGGTAAAGAGACAAACTTCTGAATGGTAGAAGAAATTTGCAGACAATGCCTCCTTAACGACCTAACATCCAAAATATACAAAGAACTCATACAACTCAATAACAATAATAAAACAAATGATACAATCAAAGGATGGGCAGAGAACTTGAACAGACACTTCTCCCTAGAGGACATACAAATGTCCAACTAATATTTGAAAAGATGCTCAACATCACTAGCTTTAGGGGAATGCAATTCAAAACCACAATGAGATACCATCTCACACCTGTTAGAATCGCTGTTATCAACAGGACAAGTAATAACTAGTGTTGGAGAGCATGTGAAGAAAAAGGAACATTCATACACTGCTGGTGGGACTGCAAATTTCTATAGCCACTATGAAAAGCAGTATGCAGGTCCCTCAAGGAACTAAGAATTGATCTACCATATGACCTAGCAATCCCTCTACTAGGTATTTACCCCAAAGACTTGAAAATTCATATCCAAAAAATTATTTGCACAACAATGTTCATAGCAGCATTATTCAGGATGTAGAAGCAACCAAAGTGTCTTATGATAGATGACTGCATAAAGAATCTGTGGTACAGATATACAATGGCATATTGCTCAGCCATAAGAAGAGAGGTAATACTGCCATTTGCAACAACATGGATAGACCTCAAGATAATCATGGAAAGTGAAATAAGCCAGACAGAAAAAGCAGAAAACCACATATCACTTATATGTGAGATATAAACCTAAGGCAACAAACAAACAGGACAAAGAAACAGAGACTCATGGACATGGACAACAGACTAGTGGTTTCCAGAAAGGAGGAGGGTATAGAGAAGAGGTAGATGGGTTAAAGGGTTCAAACATGTGGTGACAGAAAGAAGTATAACTATGGGCTCTGAACGTGCAATGCAAAATATATATATGACTTACTGTTGAATTGTACATTTGAAACTTACTGGATCTCATTAACCAATGTCACCATAATAAAAATTAAATTAAATTAATAAAATTAAAAAATGAAATAAATTTGAAAATTTAAAAAAAATTTTAGAAGAAATAAAAAATGAAAATGCCAATATCAAAAGACAAGAATGGCCAACATTGATGGATTGGACAACTCTCTACATAATAACCTCAGAGATGAACCCTCAAATATTCCCTGAAAGTACATATATTGCTGCAGAACCAGTATGATAATGCTGTAGCACAAAGTTTAGGAATGATGTTTCTTTTTGGAAAGCAAGCCAGTTAGTACCTACATCCAGATACTGACCAGGCTCTGTGTCAGCATTCAGGTGCTTTCTGAAGTACCAACTTTCCTTAGCTTTCAGGTATTGTTTCCTGAGGATTTCTCCTAAAACGAGTAATGCTACAGTGCCATCTGGAATCTTTTTCATACAATGATGTGTATCCAGGAGTTGCTGCCTTTTCTGATATTCCATGGAGCAGTGGTCCCCAACCTTTTTTGGCACCAGGGACTGGTGCTCCTATGAGAATCTAATGCCTGATAATCAGAGGTGGAGCCGAGGAGATAATGCTGCACTGGGGATTGGCTGCAAATACAGATGAAGCTTCACTCACTCGCTTGCCCACCACTCACCTCCTGCAGTGCAGCCCAGTTTCTAACAGGCCACAGACCAGTACCAATCCACAAACCAGGAATTGGGGACCCTTGCTATGGAGGACCAATGAGGGGTTTCATTCATGACTTTTTGATGAGCTTCAAATGGGGGTCAAACATGTAGTACTTACCCATCTTGGAAGTCTGACATTCTACAGCCAAGAGAAAGAAGCCAAGTCTCTGTGCCTTCATAATCTTAAATGTCTTTCCTTGCTTCAATTGAGCGTTATCTAAACTCTTAGTGTCATCAAGATTGGATAAGAATTCAACGTTCCACAAAACTTTCTGCAATGCCCCACAAAGCTCGACCATAGTTTCCCAAATTCCTTGATTCTCCATTACACTTTCTCTTCTGCACAAAGCCCCCGAATAACACCTATTCTATATATTTAGTTTCATTTTTGTGTAGTAATATATCTTTCCTAGTTTTCTCCCTACCTCCTCATAATGCAACTATATGGTTGTGTCAAGTGAGGTTGTGCCATAATACCTGCAACAGCATCAGATGTTCCATCTTGTCTTCATTTTGCTGTAACAGGGAAGGGAAAAAGTTGTGTTACTCTGGGAGTGAGTGTCACACTGAAGGGAAAAGATGCTCATGGACAGCAGACACTGAGGCAGGGGTCACTAGCACATGGCCTATAAGTGAAACTCAAATATAAAATGCAAAAGCTTAGGAAATATCCCTTACACCTCCACTTTTATAACCAGTACAGTAGGATTGGTTGATGAAATGTTAGAACCAACCGTCAATTCTCCCTAGACAGTTAATGGTGGCAGAACAAACACTGGCTAAGTGCTTCAACCTTTTCTTGGGTGGTTTATTATTGTGAGTCCTTGACCTAACATCACTGGGTCACAAATTCTAAGTAATTTTCCAAGAATGGTAATAAAATATGTGTAGCCGTTCATATTCTCTCAGTTATTCTGGGGGACAATAGACACAGCAGTAAGCACTCAGTCTTCGGAGCCAAAGTAACCTGAGTTCAAATCATGCCTTAGCTGCTTTGCTTGTTGTATACCACTGGTCAATGACGCTTCTCCTTCTGATGTTTTCTGATACCCTGCCTGCTAATGTCTTCCGCCTTCCCGCCTCGTGACCATTACCAAGACCAGTGAGTCCAGGGAGTAGACGAGAAACAAGGGTCTGTTCTCCTTTTACCTCCCCATCCTCTCAGTTGTTAGCGCCTGGACCTTGAGTACCCACTCATTCTCTCACTCTCTAGTCTGTGATGGCTGTCTTTACCCTTATCACTCCGTTGACTAATAACTTTTACAAAATGATAATTTGCGCGCTGCTGGGGCGGAGCCAAGCATTTCCCGCCCCTCACAGGGTGCAATTAAAATACAAGTGTCACGGTAGTTAGCAAATGATTTCCCTGTTTCCTTGGTAAAGATGCTCCTGCCATCTTCATTGCAGTACACTATTACCTGCGTTAACCTAAGGGAAAAGGGAAATAATAAAGACTTCAAATTAGCCTGGACCTGCCCGAATCCGGATCTGAATGAAGTTATTTTCGGGAGACAGCCCTCCCTGAAAGGGTTAATGCGCTGGCGGAAGCAACGCCTACTGTGACGTAATGACGCCGGGGCGGGGCCCTGTGTCCGCTCCGCCCAGGCCTTTTCCGTCCAGGCGCAAAACAGAAGTGGGTTGGGCGCTGGGCTCAAGGGCCTTGCGGAAGTATGCCCTAGAGCACCGGAAGCCGCCTGAAAAGAGCGATGGCGGGTTTGACTGTGAGAGACCCTGCGGTGGATCGTTCTCTACGTTCAGTGTTTGGTGAGAGGGATTCTGTGGAGCCGGCCATGGGGAGGGACAAAAAAGACAGTGAGAGGCGAGGAACACCTCCTGCATCTCAAGAGTCGCCACGGTAACCGGCGATGGTTCGAACTTGCAGTTCTACCTGCCACTCCTGTGAGTCGGCCAAGCTGGCGGACTCGTGGGCAGAGGGATGCGCCTCTTCCCCTGAGGTTTTCCAGCCTTTCCACGATATGGCTGAGGAAGTTAAACTAGCATTCAGCTTCTATGCGGTTTTCCTTTCGTGAGCTTCAATTACTTTCTAGAAGCGGGGGTATATAGCAACTATACTGCTTCTCACCCCCTTTCATCCTCTGCTTTTAGCCCGTAACATTTTAGTTCGTTAATAGTTGTAACGGCTACCTGGTGTCTTAAGGTCGATTGTAAATAAATGAACAATTAAGACCTCATTGAAGACATTTCAAAGAGGATTGAATCTATTCAGTAACCTTTTCATCCGGAATAATATTTTTTTTAAGTATGTGTGGTGATTTTAAACCACCTTTTGGAAAGGACGTGACAAAACAGTTCAGAATAATTTTTAAACATCTTCCACTACTTCCATGGTCATTCTTTGAAAGAAAGAGTGTGTGTGTAAATACAGACATATGAGTCAGTTTTTTTTAATTACAATATTGCTATTTTTAGTAGTTATTGTTAAGACTTGCAGACCTTCAGATAAATACCGATGCCTAAGTATTTATTTTCACCAAAATTAAGGAAAATCTAACGCTTGTCAGATGAGCCTGAGAATTGATGTCACCTTTTGTAATTAGTTGCAGTGGTTTATTTATCTTGCAATTAAAATCAGCAGACAAGATTGAAATCTTGAAACTGGGATTCGAGAAGCACTGTTGTTACAGTTGAGCCAATTGTTACATTTTAAGTGAGATAAGTAGATACCGTTCATTTTCTTACTAAAAATAAAAATCTAGGTTATGAATTTAGAGTTTTAATATATTATTATTTTCTTCCTTAGTGGGGAACATTCCATATGAGGCTACTGAAGAGCAATTAAAAGACATCTTTTCTGAAGTTGGACCTGTTGTTAGTTTCAGGTGAGATTCTCTTTCACTACCTCGTGGGAATTTCTTAAAAATCTCCACAAATTTGTCCCTTAGTAATAATGGCAAGGCTTTTACTGGTGACTTTTTACATGCATTCTTTTTTTCCATGTTTGTTTATAATAGTTTCAATGCAATGTAATTTACGTACCATATAATTCACATTCATTTTTACTAAAAGATAAGCTTTTTTTTTTTTTTAATGAATGTGAGCATGACAGGCGGCATTCAAAGTTCATGCCATTTTCAAATATGCCCAGGCTTTTACTCTGCTGGGCCCTTTTGTGTTCCCCACGCATGAATGTTCAGCTTTAGGGTGTCCCAGGTATATATAATTGGATTGGGTTTTCTCCAGAATCTGTTGTACATGCACAGTCAAGCAAGATATGTGGTATGATTTAGCTCTTTATTTTGCCTCCTTAACTTGTTTTTACTTTCTCTAACAATGACTACAATTTCAGGCTAGTGGAGCTGTGAGCAGTCCCTGCTCTACCACTACCAGGATTGTCACTCCTACTGAGAACAGTGCTGGGTGTGATCTTTTCTCACCACACCAAATTGAGCAAAAGCCCCTTTACTAGCCATAAAGAAGCTGCTAGTCCTTATGACCTGCCCAGCAAAATCTTGTCAACTGAGCTGGGAGAGGAATTCATTTTAAAAAAAAAAGTTTATGAATGTCAACTGTAATTGAAAAAATTTTTTCAATTAATGTTTAAAAAATATTTCAGTGAGTAATAAGGTTATTTGTCTTACAATTGACAAACTTAGAGCATGGCAATGTTAGCAGGAAACCTGTGTGTATGTAGCATTTGTGCCTGATACTTGGTTCTGCTCTCCAGGTTGGTATATGATAGGGAGACAGGCAAGCCAAAGGGTTATGGCTTCTGTGAATACCAAGACCAAGAGACAGCACTTAGTGCCATGCGAAACCTGAATGGACGTGAATTCAGTGGGAGAGCACTTCGAGTAGACAATGCTGCCAGTGAAAAGAACAAAGAGGAGCTGAAGAGTGAGTATAAACCCAAGTTGTATGTACATGAGTTACTAAAGATGTAACATTGAAGATTTTTCTATTTGTGATATGTTTTAGCACTTGCCGAAATGGTTAACCACATAGCTTCTTTACTTGACCCACCTGAGGTGCATTAGGAAAATTTGTATTTTTTTTTTCAGTTTTTTTTAATAGCAACATTGGTTAACGAAATCCAGTAAGTTTCACCTGTACATTTTTAACAGTAAGGCATATACATATTTACATTGTGTGTTCACTCCCATAGTTAGATTTCTTTCTGTCACCACATATTTGACCCCTTTTACCCTGTCTACCTGCCCCCTCGCTCCTACCCTCTAGTAACCACTAGTCTATTATTCATGTCCACGAATCTCTGTTTGTCCTGTTCATTTGTTGCTTTTAGGTTTATATCCCACATATAAGTGACAGCATGTGGTTTTCTACTTTTTCTGTCTGGCTTATTTTTCAAAGCATTATTATCTTGAGAGGAAAGTTTGTATCTTTGAGAAACAAAGTAAAGTTAATGTTAAAAGTCCTTCAGTTTCCAAAGAGTTGATTCCAGTTAGAAATTAATTCAGGCTCGCAAAACTAGTAATGCTAAATACTTTACTGGTGTTTACCACTTCTGTAACTATATTGCCAGATCTGTAACTGGCAGGAATACCAAGACATCCTTAAGCTTGTTTTTATGAGGTTATAGATCCAGGAATTCCATTTTGAAATTAACATCTTTTTCTATTTAAACCTTTTTTCTTCTGAAATGGCTTGTCAAAGGAAATTGATATGCCTATTCCCTAATTTAATATTGTGCATCCACGTCATCCTTGTCCCAGCTTTACTCTGAGAACAGAAAATATGCTGTCACTTTCCTCCACAGAAATCAGAAATAAGAGGCATAGAAATCACTTATTTCTCAGCTCCAGAGAATTGAAAGTTATCAGCAAATCCTTACAACAGTGCTAGAAAGTAGATACTTGGTATGATTTAGCTCTTTATTTTGCCTCCTTAACTTTTTTGTATTTTCTTCCTGATTAGGCCTTGGCACTGGTGCCCCTGTCATTGAGTCACCGTATGGAGACACCATCAGTCCTGAGGATGCCCCTGAGTCCATTAGCAAAGCAGTTGCCAGTCTTCCACCAGAGCAGATGTTTGAGCTGATGAAGCAAATGAAGGTGGGAGGCGGCATTAAATTATGAATAAATCCAATTACATCAAATTTTCTAGTTAATGGAAATAATTGCCTGAGTTCAAATAGAAGGTGTGCCTATTGACCACCATTTCTTGCACCATCAGTATTCCGAATGTGCACAGTGTGTTTTACATTTTGTGCATAGAGCTTTCCATTTTTGTACACAAACAGACCAACACAATGTGAACGGGTTTTTGTGACCCATAGATAACAAATGTAGATATTAAAATGTGGCTTTTTCTTAAATGATGGTATTATGGTATTTAAAATGCCTCTTCTTTTGCCTGCCATGACCAAGATTTTGTGTGCTATGCAAAAACCGATAATAGCTTTAAAAGCCTCTGGAATGTTATGTTACTCAGATTGAAATGTCTCTAAATCACTATCAATGTCTGAGCAATAAGTATTGAACCTGCTGATGAATCTGTTTTATCTTCTCAGCTCTGTGTCCAGAATAGTCCCCAGGAAGCAAGGAACATGTTGCTCCAAAATCCTCAACTGGCTTATGCTTTGCTGCAAGCTCAGGTAGTGATGAGAATCGTGGATCCAGAGATTGCTCTGGTGAGTACTTCGTGTCCTTATATGGAAATGCCAGGGTAAGCCTTGAGTGTGGTAGGAACTGCCTGATTGCTTTATTAAACAGACAGCTCATAGACATGTCTTTTTCCTTTTTAGAAAATTCTGCATCGTCAGACGAATATCCCAACGCTAATTGCAGGCAACCCACAGGCAGTCCACAGTGCTGGGCCTGCCTCAGGATCCAGTGTGTCAATGAACCAGCAGAATCCTCAGGTCCCTCAGGCTCAGCCTTTGGTAGGGCTTTACCCCTTAACATTTATTTCATCTGTTTTAAAATGTCATTTTCATTTCAGGAGGATATATGGAAAGAAGAATATGAGCCAGAGATGATAATTTCAATTTCTAGGCATAGAAGCAATTTCTAAGTTGCAAAGTATGTGGCATCTGAATGAATATAGATTGAGTGCCAAATTTAGAACAAAGAGGTCTTTCCTGTTTGCCATGTGTGTACATGCATGTGTGACACTATAGTTGGCACTATTATTCCATATTCATCATTTAATACAGCAATTAGATTAGGGTGACACTCTTGTTATCCGTATTTTTACCAATGAAAAAAGTAAAGCTAGCTTTCTAAGTATGACACAAAACCCTGAAGCCATAAAAAATTAATATATTGGAAAACTGAACAATTTCTATATGGAGAAAAAGGAATAAACACCAAAGACAACTGACAAATTGGGAAAAAGTATTTGCCACACACGTGATGGGCAGTAAGCTGATTACTTAAGAGGCCTTAATCATATTCAAGAATGTTTCTTGCCACGTTATAATAGTGAAAAATTAGAAACAAATGTATATCAGAGGAAGAATAGAAAAAATGTGGTAATAGATGTATGGTAATACAGAAGTGAAAATAAGTGAACATGGAAGTATTCCCAAAATATGGGAACTATGTTTCTGCATATATCCCAAAAACATGTTGAGTGAGCCGCAAAGAATATGTTCAGGATGTAGTGATTTACATAAAATTTCAAAACATCTATAAAAATCCTTAAGTGGCTGTCTAAGAGGGGATACAGGGTGCAGTTGGGGAAGACCATGTGGGAGATTTCAATTGTATATATAATTTATTTCCTTAGCTGCGTGGTTAATTTTATTTCTGTAATATTATTTTCTGTAAAGACCTCCTATAAATTGGTAAGAAATTTACCAATAACCCACTAGAAAAGTATGTAATGGACATAAACAGTTCACGAAAGTGGAAATACAAATATATGCTAAATATATGAAAAAGTGTTCAATCTCAAAATAAGATAAATGTAAACAGAAAGTACAATAAGCTACCATTTCTCACCTGTAGATTAGCAGAGGTGAATAACTGGATGGATTGTACAAAGGTTTAAGGTGGAGGTCTGCAAATATCTTCTGTAAATGGCCAGATAATAAATATTTTCAGTTGTGCAGGCTGTGGAATCAGTCCTAACTACTTAACTCTGCTGTTGGAATGTGAAACCAGCCACAGACAATACATAAACAAATGTTTGTAGTTGTGTTACAATAAAACCTTATTTAGGAAACCAGGCAGTCAGCCAGATTTGGCCCATGGGCCATAGTTTGCTAACCCCTGCTCTAATTCAATAAATACTTTTCAGAAATAGAAAGGAAATAAATTAAGACCCAGAGAGGTTAACTGGTCCAAAAATAACGTAATCATAGTGCAAAACCAGGAACTGAACCTGGTTCTCTCTGACCTCATAGCCTGTTTTCTCTTAGCCACCTCACTATGCTATTTTCTGTTTTAGAGTTTTGTTTGTGTTCTATGAGAGTACATGTGATTTTTTTAATGACTTTTATTTTTTCTTTATTGCACTCTTTCTTTTTCAAGATACTCCTCAGTTCTCTGGGGAATACACAGATTAAAACAACCTTCCCTTTCCCTCAGGAAGCATTTAAAAAAAATAACATTGCCCCCCAAACCAGAATTATATCTGAGGACAGGGATGAGAAAAGATTTGATCAATAAAGAATTTTTTTTCATTTTAAAAATGCACACTGCCAGTAGTTTATTTATTTTTTTAGAAAAAAAAGTCCCAGTCTCCTCTTTTTTTTCTTTGCTTTCCAGTACTCTTTTTTTACTCTTATTGCCACATGCCAGTCATGAAGTCAACAATAGGTGCTACCAGCAGCCTCACCACAAAGATAACACTTGTCAAGCTCAGCTTTTAGAATGTGGTGTGTCTTAATGCTATAACCAGGCTCTTCACGTGTATTGCAACTTCTGTTCAAAATGTGTTACAACTCTAATGCTACATGAGAAATGCCATACAAAAAGGATATTTGGTAGAATGTTTGGGGCGTCAATTTGAAGAGTTCTTTAAGATCATGGACTAGGTATGTTTTGTCTCCAGAGAGACATCTTCATACTCTGGTTTTTCTCTTGGTCAGGGTGGAATGCATGTCAACGGTGCACCTCCTTTGATGCAAGCTTCTATTCAAGCTGGAGTTCCAGTACCAGGGCAAATACCAACTGCTGTAACTGGACCTGGCCCCAGTTCCATAGCTCCTGGAGGTAGGTTTCATTTACAGTCTTCACCATTTTGGTATTTTGCTAAATTTTTATTATAGCAAATAGGATAGATCTTGTTATAAAATTAACACTCAACTAAAGTATGTTTCTTAGGTGGAGGAAATAGTTGATTTCTTATATATAAATTCTATATGTCTGAACAGGACAGTAAAGTGGAAAAGTACAGTAAAACTTCCAAATTAACAAAGGGAAAATTTGAATGAATGGCAACTAGAATAGCCAGCAAACATAGAGAAAGGGAAGGGCCACTGAAGTAAGTAATAACAAATTTAGAGTAAGGGGGGAAGGAATAAAATCTCATATAGTCATGATACTACTAAATTTGAATGGACTGAGTTCTCCCATTAAAAGCCAGGGACTGTTAGATTAGGTAAAAAAAAGCATATGAAAAAAAAAGACACAGAATACATGGTCATGTTTCTTCTTATTATAGTTAACAGACATAAAATTGCATTTCATAAATATAATCAGACCAAAGACAAAAAGAAAAAAGTTTTAAAACTGTATATGTTTATTGAATATGTATATACAGGAATTATAGAGTATTGCTATTTCACTTGTAGATTTTCATCATTCAACAATGTTAAGTAAAAACGTTATGGATGAAATAGTAATTCTCCATATGAAACACCTGTATGAACACATGATGTGTATCAATATTGAAAGTTTTTGTGCAATAGACTTGCTTGTTTATCTAATTTGGGTTAGATTTACTACAATACTACTCATGGGGAAAATTTAATCTAAATTGTTCTATTTTGTACAGAGCAAAGTTGACAAGAATTGGAATAAGGGATTTTTAAATTCCAGCTTACTCACAATTTTCATTTATCTTATAGAGTTATAGATAAATTATCTTTCAGTGAAAGAAATGGATTCTGTAATTTATACATTTTTGAGTTTTAGATGTATAATTTACTGTAAAATGTCACAAGTCATAATATGGTTCTACTACACATGACAAGTATACAAACCAAGACATGTGCAGCTCATTTAGTACATGAGTTGAAAAACGCCCAAATACCTTGTTCAGTGAGATAGATGCACTGATCACACACTTGGATGTCAAAACAATGTCACATTGCTATAAAAGTTTCTAAATGTCTGCTCTCCATTTCTGTACTTACATTGTCATGAGCTGTTAACACACACAGTGTGGATCAGCCGTGTTAATGGACAAAAAATAAGTAAAGACAAGGAATAAAATAATGGAATCATTAAGCTTAATTTAATCTATAGAGGGTGCCTTATATCTTTCAACTAGAGAAGGTACCTCCCCCCAATAATCATGGAACAGTAAAAAAAATAATAACCATGTGCTTAGCCATAAAATAAAAACAAATTTTAAAATATTTTGTAGGCTGCATTCTCTTATTGTAAGCCAATGAAATTAAAAACAAATAAAAGGTGACTTAAAAATATTTACTTAGAAAATTAAAGAACATACTATAGGCAATCCTTGAATTAAATAGAAAATATAAAGGAATTTATAAGCTATCTGAAAGACCACAAAAAGTAGTACACTTTATACAAAGAAAGTATGGGAAATAGTGACAGCAGTACTTAAAGAAAAATGAATACCCTTAAATGCCTATATTATTAAAGAATAAGGGAAACCTATCAGTTTTAAATAATTAGAAAAATAATTTTTAAAAATACCAAGAAGAGGGAATTAATAAATATAAAAGTTGAAAGTAAGTGTAAAAGGGAAAAAAAGTGTAAAAGGAACTTAAATAATTGAATTTTCAAGTGGTATTTTTTTTTGTGAGTTTGTAGCATTTATACTTCTGAAGTTATTAAAACTTCACTTAAGATTTTTGAGTCCCCTGTACAAGGGGTAACAACCCGTTAGGAAAGTAGGTAAGGAAAATGAGTAGGCACTCTATAGAAGAGCAAATGGCAACAAAAACAAATTCATTTGTGGTCAGGGGATTGCAAATTAAATAATGAGGTTTCATTTTACTTCAACCCAGCAGACTAGCAAAAGTTTCAAAGAGAGTTGACATTATTGGTGGGGAATGTGGTATCAAACATTGCTGGTGGAATTGTGTTTTTCAGTCTTTTAAGAAAGTAGTGTCACATTAATATAAGAAATTATGCTTATAACTCCTGCCACTATTTTCTTCGGGTCCTAAATCTTTGTATTGTTTTGGTGAGTGGTCTGAATAAATCATAGAATGTTATGTCTAGAAGAGAGCTTTGAAATCAATTAGACCTGTGGTTCTCAAACTTGAGTGTACATTAGCATCACATAAAGGGCTTATTAAAACACAGATTGCTGGTCTCCATCCCCAGACTTTTAATGCAGCAGGTGTGAGGTAGGGCGCTGAGAGTTTGCAGTTCTAACAAGTCCCTGGTGATATTGACATCACTGATCTGAAGACCATATTCTAAGAACCACTGGTTTAAGCCAACTCCTCTTTACAGATAAGAAAGCTTGGAATTATGTTAATTTTATCAAATCACTTGTTCAAAATCACAGTTACTTAGTAACAGGGGTAGGGCTAGCAGGTACAGGTTTTTAATCCATGGCTATTAAATGCCTAACATGTTAAATGGAATTAGAATGTGAAGTGAACGTTGATATTTTAGATAACTATTAATGACTGCAAACAGTTAAGCTTGTCTTTTCTCCCTGCTCATAGCATACATTGTTCCTCTGAGGAAAAGAATTATTGCTTTGTGGTAAGGACCAGACAAGGACTTGTGGTACATGATTGATTGTTCCTTGTACAGTAGTCAACATACCCTGACTGGTTAGAATAGATAAGTAGTTCTCAACTCTGTTAGACCCAGTGGCCCCTCTTCATAGCAGTGACTCTTTACTATCCTGAAATGAAATGCACAGATAATATAACCTATTTAATATGTTTTCTAAAATCATCCCAGTATAATGTCTTAACTATATCATAAAGGATAAGTAAAAGAAAATTATAAGAAAAAGTCTTTTTAACATGCAAGTGTTCAAGCATAACTACACTAGAAAACGAAAGGTAGTAGTCAGGTGCTTGCACCTATGCCATGAATGTAAAATGTCTGCAAACGTGCAGATACGGGTTTGTTTGTTTGTTGCTTTTTTTATTTTTTGGTTTTTTTTCTTTCTGTTTGTATTTTGGGTGTTTTGGGGGGGGCAACTCAGAGACCACAAAAATTGTTGACTTTGATGATGTGATTTTCTGAAATGATGAAAACTCTCGGTAAAGTTCTTAACAAAACAAAATACAGTACCCATAGTTTACTCAGTAACTGAGTTTCTGGAAAATTGAGTAAATGTATACACACACACAAACAGAGCAAAGAAGCTTTTTGTTTACAAATAAGACAGACTTAGGTTTTAAATTTGAGTGATTATATACAGGTTTTCATTTGTGTGTTAAGCAAGAAATTTGTAAGACAAGGTAATTCTTGGTTTTATGGGTCTATCTCATACATTATAGGACATCTGGTATCCTTGTTGGGTTCTCATTAAACACCAACTTTGACCCCGCAAATCTTTGTCATAACCAAAACAGTTAACACACATTTACAAAATGCCCAAGAACATTACTGCCTCCTGTGAGAGGAGTTATGTGGGTAAGTGCCCTTGTTCTCCTGTATTGCAGAACTTCCTGCCAAGGTATTGGTAACCAGTGGTATTAAATATTCATATAATTCACTTTTCTGTCACTGAAGTCTAAAGTACACTAACAAACTCCACCTTCCTCATAACTGCATTGTTTGATGGTAGTTATCTTCTTTCGTAGATTGCTGCTTATAGGGCAGAAAGAGAAAATTTGTTAACTCAGCCACTGTCCTAATTTTTTCTCCGCTTTCCTAATTTGTGTTTTCTTTCTGGCCCTTTATCTTCCAGGAGGAATGCAGGCCCAGGTTGGAATGCCAGGAAGTGGACCGGTATCCATGGAGAGGGGACAAGGTAAATAAATAGTAATGTCTGATTAATGTGGACTGGACTTGGAAATGTTCTATAGCTGCACTACCTAAGATGGTAACGTGGCAGCCACTAACCACATGTAGCTATTTGAATACTTAAGAAATTGAAATTGAATTGAAGTAAAATTTAAACTTCAGTTCTTCATTCACACTAGCCACATTATAAGTGCTCAGTGGCCACATGTGGCTAGTGGATACCCTCTCCACTGGATATTGCAGATATAGAACATTTCCATCAATGCAGACAATTCCATCAGACACCACTGGTCTAGACATTTCAACTAGTGATTCAGAGTCCAGTTCTACAAGAATTGATGACAAAGCAAATGGATCCTTATTTTCCATTTAATTTACATCACCTTTTTCCTGATATTCTAATGATTCTGCTAATGTGATTCACTCTCCCTCTGGATATCTCTTGACTGAGTAAGGAATTTTAATGATGATCATGTAATAATGCATCTGGTATGTTGAAGTCTAAATTGAAACCTCAGAGAAAACTGGGAGGGGATCAAAGGTCTATGAAGCCTGTATAGGTGTATGCTATACTTTGGCAATAACACTAGATACCATAGCGGCAGCTGCTCCAAAATCTCCACATTATTTTCTCTGTGTTATTGGAGTTTAAAGAAAAAGAAAATGTAGTAGTTTAGTTGAAAATGACATTAGGGGAGAGAGAACGAGAAAACAAGGAACTATCAGTAAAACTGAGTGAATACTATAGGCCAGGCTCTTTAATTTTTATAAACAACCTTGTGAGTTAGGGGGCAGCACCTGAGTTTTCAGGTAAAAAGATGGAACCTCAGAGTTTTAAGTTACTCAAGGGGACATGGTAAGTAAATACTGATATCTGAGCGACGTGGACTAGACTAGGTGTGCTCATCTTCTTTTCTAGCTCATTAAGTGTAAGAGCTAAGATTCTAAAGTCCCTGATTCAATAATCTGTCATGTCAATCCACACTTTCTCTGTTAACTTCCAAAAATACTTTGCATGTCTTATATTCTTATTCATCATGTCCTTGTGATGAAAAAGAACTTCTGTGGACAAGCAGAGAAAAGCTTAAGTTACTTCTTAACATGTGGCCTATAAGTGAAACCTATTTTTAAAGCAAAATATTAAGAAATAGGCCTCCTTTGTACTGTACTCCTTGACTATTTATACACTGGGGTGGTTAACTGAATTGACAGACCAATAATTTTCTCAGTTGACAGCGGGACAAGCTCTTGGCTAAATACCTCATCTGAGGAGCCCATGCTTTTGTGCTAGTGTGCCCCACCATCTCAGCTAATCAGTAGATTGTTTATGTGCCACAAAATAATTTTGCAGTAGTGAAGAGGAATTGGGATTTCACTCATACTTTTACCTCTTCGCAAGCCATCCATCAAGCTAGAGCTATTTAATATACACTTCCAGAAGACATCTTTCCTGCTATAGTTAGCTTCAACTTTCTGGCAAAAGTTAACAAAAGGAAGTAACTCAAATTTTGAAGGTATATCAAGGCTCTCTTTGTGAGGAGACAAAGTGAGATGAGTTTCTTTTTATGTTTTCTTCACTACCCTTCAGGAGAAGCAAGAATCTTTTCATTTGTACCTAGTTTGTCTTTCTTTTTCTGGAATCATTGTTTCTTTTGCGTATTTGTAATGGTGAAAGGAGACAGTGAGATGTTTAAGAAGATACTTTCTCTTGCCTTCCGCCACCTTTGTTTAGTGTTGGTGCCTTTATCATCTCATTGGTCTTTGTTTGCTATTGTCATGACGTTTATTTAATATTAAAGACTTGCAGTGGTAGAGTGTTTCTTTAGGAATGATATTCTCTTTTCTTGTCTAATGTTCATTCCTTGCATTTCCCCACTTGATACTTTTTGATAGCAAAAAATTTTATGCTTTAAAATAAGGCAAAAATAGTACTGGTATGGGCCTCTCCAGAATAAATTTTGCCTTGCACATACAGTGTAATTTCTTTCATTTTTTCTTACAAAATATGTTTATATTCTTTACCTAACTAGAGAGTCAGAACCATTCTTTTAATATTTGGGGGGTTTTTAATGATGTCATAAGGTGATTTAGAGGGAATCATAGTAGCAGAGGTGAAAATTGAAAGTGGCTGGTTATTCCTGCCTAGTCACTGGCCCATAGGTTTCAACTAGGAGGCGATCTCATCAAAGTGACACAGTTTCAGATCCCAAAGAATACAGTTTAGGAAGATGTTGTAGCCCAGGGCAAACTAATGAACTCTTGGCTTTTTAACTAACGTGTAAATCTCTAGTGTCAGTATGTGCATGTTTCTGCATGTGTGTGCAAGCTATTTTAAGTGTCTGTTCTTTCTCCTTTTGAACTTACTGCTTACCTAGGAACCCTACAGCACTCGCCTGTGGGACCCACCGGGCCTGCCTCAATTGAGCGAGTTCAAGGTACACATTGTATCTGCGGGTTTCCTTTGGCTTGTGGTGTTCAGGGTGGGACGTTGAGAGGACAAGGGCTGCTTGGCAGTCATCCTCCCATTCAGAACCCAAAAGGGTAGTGTTTTGGGTTTTTGTTTTTTAATTTTTTTCCTATTGGGGCCACAAGCCTAAGATTGACCTCTTCACACAGGGCAGAGAACATGGATGATATGGGCATCTGTCCGAGGCTGTACTCCCTCCCTACTGGTGTCAGGAGGCTTGGATGGAATAGCAGTCTGTAAGGAGACAGCAGGTTCTTGCAGAGCCATGGCAGTGTTCATATATGCCAAGACCCTACCTCTCTTTTGTGACTCTGGTCCTTGAACTAAGATTAATTTTAAGGAAAACCAGGAGCATAAGTTTCTTCAGGTTACAGTGCTAGTCCTTGGCAGGTTGCTCCCCATTTTGCTCTTTACATAATTCCATCCATACCTCTGACGTGGCACAGAGTCTGCCAACACCTTTCTTCTGTTCTTGAACTGCAAGAGGAGTCTGCTGTGGTGAGGTTTCACCCACTCTAAGGTGTCTGAATTATGTTGTCATTGGTATATGGAGTCATTTCTTTTTCCCTTATGTGTCCTTCACAGCAGTAACTCCCCATTTGTTTCCCTGTCAGTGCCGATGCAAGACCCCAGAGCAGCTATGCAGCGTGGGCCCTTGCCTGCCAATGTCCCAACTCCTCGAGGTCTATTAGGAGACGCTCCAAATGACCCACGTGGAGGCACTTTACTTTCTGTAACTGGAGAGGTAGAGCCTAGGTAAGCAATGACATGGAAGAAAAAACTTAGAGGAATCAGAATTTGCTCTTGCTTTGAGAAGAAAGTCTTTCCGTACCAGTTGTACCTGTTGGCTGCTGTCCAAGATTAAGCACCTTTCCTTGGGCAGAACCGTGTAATTGAGTATGTCATTTTGAACTAACCAAGGCTATTCTGTCTTCAGAAATTGGAAATTCTAGCATATATCCCGGAATAGGAAAAACTTATATTCCTTATTGGTAATGGTAATACCATAATGGCAATAATAATGAAATCAAAATTGATACTAATAGGGATTATGCCTCTGACTCTACTCTGAGTACTTAAATCATCTCATTAAATCCACACAACAACCCCCATTTTACAGATGAAGAAATTGAGGCATAGAGAAGTTAAATAAGTATGCCCAAGATCACACAGGTAATAAGTGATGGAGCTTAGATTTGAACCCATATAGTAACCATCTTCTTAAACATTATAATGCATACTTATTTTCTATAATGGATATCCATTAATTCCTTCTTAATTTTAAGTGCCCTGACCAAATACGAAATTCTAAAATATGTTGATTTACATCTCCATAGCTTTTCTTCAACCTCTTTGATGCTATTCTTTTAGCATTCATAGACTGATGTTTGCATCATTTCTTTGTGTAATTTTTAGTTATTGGACTTCTGTTTGACACTTTTATCTTGTTGTTTTGTTCTTTGATGCTATTCTCTTACCATTCATAGACTGATGTTTGCATCATTTCTTTGTGTAATTTTTAGTTATTGGTCTTCTGGTTGACACTTCTATCTTGTTGTTTTGTTCTCTTTTAAAATATAACATTTTTTCCATCTGTAGAGGTTACCTGGGACCACCTCATCAGGGTCCACCCATGCACCATGTCCCTGGCCATGACAGCCGTGGCCCACCCCCACATGAGATGAGGGGAGGACCATTAGCTGAGCCCAGACCTCTGATGGCAGAGCCAAGAGGACCCATGCTAGATCAGAGGGGTCCACCCTTAGATGGCAGAGGTAAGAAGAGCAGACCATGTCACAAGATTGACTGGTAGTTGTGGGCCAATGGTAAACCCAGCTGTCATAGGTTCTAATCTGGGATAAAAAATGCTGGGGTGTTCGGGTTGGTAAGTATTTCTAAGGTTTATCTGCAAATCTGAGAAATTGGAGAAGAGAAAGCAGTCTCATGTAGTTGGGGGGAGATATAACTAGAGGAATAGATTTTTATCTTGGATTGCTGGTTCTTCTTGCCGTAAAGGTGAATAGCTACATGATGGTCTTCTGGCACCTTACTTTATAGGTGGAAGAGATCCCCGAAGCATAGAGGCACGGGCCATGGAGGCAAGAGGATTAGATGCCAGAGGATTGGATGCCCGTGCAATGGAAGCCCGCGCGATGGAGGCTCGTGCGATGGAGGCCCGTGCGATGGAGGCCCGTGCGATGGAAGTCAGAGGGATGGAGGCCAGAAGCATGGATACAAGGGGCCCGGTCCCTGGCCCTAGAGGCCCTATACCTAGTGGAATCCAGGGTCCCAATCCAATTAACATGGGTGCAGTTGGCCCCCAGGGATCCAGACAGGTATGTTTAACTTTCACTTCTAGCTTCTATGTGAAATCTTGATCTATCCAGAAATTTCTTATTGAGCCTAATTATTACTGCTTGTTGATTTGGACTATTTCTCAGCTTGGTAGAAAGGAACAATTACAATCTCCCTTCTTTTAGTTTCTCTGTCTCTTAGGATGGTGATTTCCTGGTCCCCAGGAATATAGTCCAAAAGAGCAACCTTGTCCCACAATGTCGGGACCTCTTCCATTCAGAGAAGAGGCCCTGAAAATATATTTGTAGAATCTAGGCATGGGTCATTTGAAAAACCTCCCCCCCAAAAAATCCTAATGTACAACCCTAAGAGCCACTGCATTAGAGAATATGAAGAGTTCTTTGTGGCCATTTAGATAATCTTAGTTTTATATAAACCTATTTTAATTTGCTTTCATTACATAGCCTAAGTGAACAGTAGAGTGTGAAAGGCAATTTACTAATGTTCACCTTAAAACCTGTTGAACCAAATTCTTATCTCTGCTTTCTCTTTATTTAGCTCTCCCTAGCTATGTTGTGTACTTAGTGGTCTCTGATGGTCTATAATTTGTCATCTCCTCCCTCTTCACCCCTATTTTGTTGTGGGGAGATATGTATGTATCTTCCCTAGGTTTTTATATGCTAGAACCTTCATCTTTCTTGAGCCCCTTCATCTTCCTTTTTCCTGTATGTGCCTTCTTCCGTCTTTTCTGTACTTGTCTCTCTTTCTTCTTCCATGTGCTTCTGTGCCTTCCTCCTGTCATCTGTGTGAGTGTTTGTGAGTGAGTGTGTGCATGTGAGAGAGAGACAGAGTGTGTAAGCAAGGGGGAAGGAAAATGTCAACTGAAATGGAACATGTTCGTAGGTTTGGAAACTGAGACCCAAGAATTCAGTTGATTTGGCTAAATTAACACAACTAAAAAGTGGTAGAGCAAGGAATAGGACCCACTTTTTTTTTTAATTGTACCACACTCTGTCCTGACATCAGCATACTGCATATGTGTATGTGTGTGTCTACCTCCTCTGTAATATGAAATATGAGTATGTTTTTTCTGGCATGTGTAGAAGACGACTGTTCATTATTATCTTTCAAGTCATACTTTTTCTTTAAAAAATGTGTTCATGGACCTTGATGTTTATTTTGCCTCTATGATCAGTACCCTCATAATAATGTTTTTAATGTATTCTTTAAGTCATTTAATAAATCTTTATTGAATACCTACTATGTACAAGACAGAGCTATAGGTACTAGGGATATAGCAGTGTGAACAAAACAAAGTCACTTCCCTGCCCCAGGGCTTGCATTCTAGTTGGGGAGACAGACAACAAATTATATGATATGCTTATATAATTCTGTCAATAATTCTATGAAGAAAGATGTTGAAAATAATGGTTGAAAGACCATTTCTGGGTAATGTCTCACTGCTTTATTTCTGCTAACACTTGAACTCACTTTGTAATATTAGGTTTATATAGTTTTAATTAGTAGGTTCTGTACAACTAATTAGATCTGAGGTAGAACAAATAAAAAATCTTCAAACCCTTTAAAACTTGTTTAAATCAATGTGTTCACTTATAAATAAATATATAAAATATATTCACTCATATATAATATACAATAAAAACCTTACTTCCTCTCCATATTAATCTCCCTGTGACCCCCCTCTCCTATAGATAATTGCTTTTATTAGATTTTTATTTGCTATTTTTATTTTTATTTGCTAGATCTTTCATATTTTTATTTTTTCAAATATGAATATATATACATTCTTATTTTCCCTTCTTTTCACTGTTCTGTGCCTTGTTATTTTTTTACTTAACGGTATACCCTTGATCATTTTAAATCAAATTTTAAAATTAACTCCAATATACCTAAGTTAGAAACTTGCCAGTAAAAGACTTATTATTACTAGGGTGATTATATAACTTAATTCAAAGAGAGACATGTTTGAGAGTGAGAATACTGTAAGAAATTACTTTGGGACAAAAGCATAAATGGGACTGTCTTAGGCAAACCTAGATGTGTGATCACCCGTATTATTGTTTGTCTGCCTAGAGCAAGCACTCCTGGAAACTTTAAATGGCAATTAGTGGATGATCAGATCACATTACAGTACTTCATATTAGTATCTAGTGAAGTTTCAAAAAAGGTTATTATCAGGGATTTTTTGGATCTGTAACAGATAATGAAAGTTCAGAACAGTCTCTGGATTTGGTATTGATAAAGAACAGAAAATGATAATATTATAGCAATCTATACAAAATTGTACTAATGCTTTATCTTTCTGATGTCTTTGGGAAATTCGTTAATACATGTAAATGAATGTTCCAGATAATAGAACTGTTCTATCAAGTTTTTAAACTCCTTGAATGAAAAAAATTTCTAAAGTGTATTACACTTCTTTCCTTTTTTAAACAGGATACAAAAAATGATTTTAATTGTTTTGTTTACTCAGGGTCATCATTAAATGTACCCATTAGTGTATATGTTATAATAGAAAGCATAGTTAAGTCCTGGTTTTTGGTTTCCTTCACTGTCAGACTGTCACCTGGCTCCTCACATTGCTATCATTGTATCTGCTCCTAAGAGCCTATCCGCATTTCTGTAATGCTTTGGTGCTTCTAACCTGCTGGGGAAACAGGTAACAAGTTTGTTAACAATTTGTGTTTAAAGGTACCTGATCTCTCTAGGTGAGTGCCTGAGTGCAAACATAACTCCACCATAAAGGCCTTTTAACAGTTATTCTCTGTGCTCTGAGGCCTGTTCCTTGAGTTCTGGTAGTCTTCCCAAAGATTGAACTCACAGAAGATCATAAAAACTATTAAGTCCAATATAACTGCATTTTGTTCTTTTAATTTGGATCAGTCATATTTCTTGGTCTCTATTTAGCAGAAAACACCTGCTGCATATTCTCTCTGGAAAGTTACAAAAAACAAACATTGGGCTAATAGCAATCTTCTCCCCAGAGGCCTTCTCATCTCCTTTCTGCCTCTGCCGTTATGATTACCCTTACTTGTGGGATAGGGATGACCCGTTTGGTATGAACCACCTATGTCCGATTGAACTAGAGGTGGTATCCTTTGAATGTAGCTTCCCCAGTGGACCAGCATGCATTATCTCTAGACTCCATTAGCTTTCATTTATTTCCACTGAGCACTAGTTTCTGAGGTGCTCTCAGTTTTTTTTTGTGTGTGTTTATGTGGCTGAATTTTACTTAGTTTGATGGTATCCAGTTGTGTTGTGTGATATTTGTTGATTCTAGAACTATTATAGGCAAATGTGCCTATTAGCTAGTTGATCTCTGCCTAAACCCTGCCTTCTACCATTGCTAGCAGTAGGAAGTAATCTTCAGAGTCATTAATTTGCTTTTCTTACTCATATCCATAATCAGATCATATATTTTCACATTGCTATTACTGGATTCTGGTTACCTATATGAGAAGTTCCAAAAATCTCTCCTCATCTCTGTGCACACAGGTCCCAGTCATGCAGGGAGCGGGCATTCAAGGAGCAAACATCCAGGCTGGAGGTCAGCCTGGTGGCTTCAGTCCTGGCCAGAACCAAGTCACTCCACAGGACCATGAGAAGGTAAACAACACTGTTTGAGTGCCTCCATATGCACAAATCTTCTGGATTCCTCTTTTTAGTTACCATTTGGAAGTCCTGAGTTTTTGGAGTTCCTTTTAAAGTGATATTTACTCTAAGAAATCTTTGTGATCTTGTTAACTGAAATTTGTGAGCCAGTTCAAAAAATCCTTAAATGGATGTATATAAATGGCAGCTTATCTTATATTTCAGACTCATCTGCCAATAGCAGTTATTTGTGCAGCCCAGATTGACCCGAAAATACAAATCCCCTTTTTCAGACCCTTTCTACCTTATCCCTAAAAACAGTAGCAGATTCCCTATGGATATCTTTCTTTTTCTATATTTGACCATTTGGGGGAGCTGGTATTTGATTTAAAGGCTAAAACTTGTGAAAAGGAGAAAGATTTTCAGAACAGGATTAAAAACTGAAGACTTCCCAGGGCTCATATATTCCACCTTAGTCTTCAAGAGCTTTGAGTTCATGAAGGTGTCTGTTTTCAGCCTTCTAATCTTGGGTACTATTGTACTTGTGCTTTTTATTGTACCTCTTCTTGCCAGCTGTTTTTGGTTTTTGTTTACTTTGGGTTGATTGGGGGGTGATGCTGTTTTCTCTGTGTGAAATATCTTTCTTTTTGGACAGAAGTTGGCATTGTTTTTTAGATGTCATCAAAATTCACTACCTTTTTTTTTCTTTCTGCCCAGGCTGCTTTGATTATGCAGGTTCTTCAACTGACTGCAGATCAGATTGCCATGCTGCCTCCTGAGCAGAGGCAGAGTATCCTGATCTTAAAGGAACAAATACAGAAATCCACTGGAGCACCTTGAAAGGTGAGCAGACCTACCCTACCTAAGTCAGACAAGCTCCTTATGCATTTGGGGTGTATACTTCCAACCTAAACCAACAGGACTCTCCTGATTTCAAGACTCCAAGGCCTGTACTCCTCTTGACTGGACTCTACCCCTCAATAGGTCAGCCCCTATTGGGATAGTGAAAGGCTACAGAACATTTGTTCAGTTGTTGAATTAGTTGTAATCTTTTTTAACCTTTCCTTCTTCATGTCAAAAGGAACATACAATCAATTTAATAAAATTAATCAAATACAGAAATGTAAAAAGTTCAGGGTAAAAAGCTCGACTTTCACAATCTTGGTCCCCAGACATAACCTCTAAATATAGTTTAGTGTATATTCTTCCAGAGTCAGTTATGTTATTTTACCTCAAACCGTCCCATGTAAATGGAAAAAATACAGAGCATTTCAATAATATGTGTACATGTTTTAGTTCCCAGCATTTATTTTATATTGAATATTTTAAGGATAAACTATTACAGCATGTAATTAAAATCATAAATGTCCACCACCCCCATTAGTTCCTATACATTCTAGAGGTTGATGTACGCTGTTGCCCTTATTTTTCTTTCTCATTCGTCAGGTAAAAGGGATCATAATCATGTGACCTGAACATATATTGGTCTGTCTTTCTTAAAATTTCCCAACATCATCTTGTATTTTATTAGCAATTCTGTTTTCTAAAAACAGTTCAAATTTTACATTGTCCTTTATAGACTGGTGATTACTAGACCACTATAGAGTAGTGGTTACTAGTGGGTTGAACTCATACTAATTAGCAGTCTTTACTAAACATTGTATTTAATCCATATTTCTAATGTCATTAAAACATCCATACTAGAAATATGCATCATATCTGTCATAGATGAATGGCTAGCTAGGCTATCAGTCTGACCAGCACTTTAACTTTTTAGTTCAGATACCCAAGGCATTCTCCTTTTTTGTGTCAGTAAAAGCACAGATTACCTATTATATGCAGAGGAAGAAATAAACACTTCCTTTTACTTTTTAAAATTTATTTATGCCAAAGAAGGTGTTCTCTACAATGTGAGGAAATGGAGGGTAACAGAGGTAGAAACGTTTCTTAAGGTTCTTTCATTAAATGCTTTCTTGTTTATATCTCATGTGAAAGCTTTACACATAAACCACAGGTAAAAGATTTTTGTTTTATCTTTGATTTTGAAAATTGTAAATTTGCAGGAAGTTGGAAAAATAGTCCAGAGAGCCTCATCCCTCAGCTTCCTCCAATGATAAAATCTTGAGAATCTGTTTTACAACACCTTTCTGGTTTATAGTACAAAATCAAAAAAAAATTGAAATTGGTACATAGCTGCTAACTAGACTGCAGACCTTA
Organism: Cynopterus sphinx; assembly: GCA_030015415.1. Taxonomy (NCBI): domain Eukaryota; kingdom Metazoa; phylum Chordata; class Mammalia; order Chiroptera; family Pteropodidae; genus Cynopterus; species Cynopterus sphinx. Next base: position 55,143,775 of record CM057388.1, read on the forward strand.
GTCTTTACCATTTTTTAAACCTACATTAATTTGTGTGTGTGTGTGTGTGTGTGTGTGTGTGTGTGTGTGTGTGTGCATGTAGTGCTGTGCGGTTTTACACAGGCAGGGTTTTAATGTGCATTTGTTGTTATCTGCATACTGTAGCCAAAATGTTGGCTCTCCCTCCATCCTGTACCTCATTATTTTGATCCATCTCTGCTGTCACTGACAGACTTATGTACTGTTACCATTAGATCACTGGTTCTCAGCCTGAGGCAGTTTCTTCCCCTACAAGACATTTGGAAATGTCTGGAGACATTTACAGTTGCCAGAATTTTAAGGGCTGTGGTGTGCTACTGGCATTCAGTGGGGAGAGACCCGAGATGCTACTAAATATCTTATAATGCACAGGACATCCCCCTATAACAGTTTTTCTAACCCCAGATGTCAGTAGTGCTGAGGTTGAGAAACCCTGCAGTAAAGGATGATTACTTTGGGGAGGCAGAAGCCAGAAACCTTAGGAATCTCCCCCTGGCATCTTGCTCTTAGATATAGTCACCCTCCCTGACCTTAATTTTTTTTTCTATGATGTTTGGTGAAGAGAACTTTGTCTCCACTTCTAATGGCTTTCCCCCAACTTTTCCTTACAGGTTTTCAAAAATTCCTGGCAACAAGTCTGGAAGTTAATTTACAAAGCTTTGTTTGAACATTGCAAAAAGATGGCTTCTACATCCTTAACCCTTGAATGACTCAAATTGGTTCCAGGTGGAGGACTCCCATCACCTTCTCTCAGAACAAACCAAGTTCATTTTGTTGTCTTAGTTTGTATATTTTCTGTGACTTGAAATAAACTTTGAACACAATTTTAGTATACTGCAAATTGATAATACATGACCTTTTTGCTTTTAATAAGCTGAATACCAAGGGTGAAACCTTAGATGTGTTTTCTACCCTTACCCCATAGTATTGTTCTTTAATGTTATATTGCTATAGCTCTGTTTTTCTTTCTAAATTAACTGTTTGTTCTTCTTGATGATATTTGAGAATTTCTCAGAAACAGTGTTTTCTGAAACTTAGTTTTTACTTCATTTGCTTCCAGCAGGAATAAGATTTGCCCTTTGAGGACTTGCTCAGACTTCTCAGTCTACTGGGAGAAAACAGTACATGCTTCGAGCTATAAAATGGTCAGAAGGCCAACAAAGCAAAAAACCTAGCAGAGCAGCATATTTAGTTTAGAAAAATCCAAATATCAAAATGCATTTTGTCAACAGCAGGTCTATTCACATGCATAGTTCAGAGTTAAGACAAAGATGTGTAAGCTACTGGTTCAAGGATGTCAACAACACAAGAGACTGTTGACATTTACTTGTCTGTTCTAATGCATATATTTATTTGATAAGAAAATCCTGGATACCAAAAAGCCCTCTTCAGTCTGGGTAGTCAACATTAAGGGTTAAAAAACAAGTTTTTCATATGTTCCAGATGAAATAAAAACTGAACAGAAATCAAATGAACAAAATACATTCCATCCTACCTTCTAGATAATCACTAACCTATAGTGTTACCCTATAACCAAATTTATTATGGGTAATTAAAGATAGAAAACCCTAGAACTTTTACATTCTTATTTATTTTAAGAGGACCAAATGTGGAGCACAAATGGTCAGAATGCCCATTAGGCCCTCCCCTGCCTCCTTCCTTGCGGATAGATATGAACATAATTAGTACCCTAGCTCTAACTATGGCTCTTCTGGCCTAGTGTTCTTTCTCATAGTGGCAGTAAGGAGGGACATGATGTCTCTCCATCAGGCTAACCTCAAATGGTTATGAGGTGCCTTAATAATAAAGTTCCACTGGAACTACTTGAGCCTGTTTATACTCTCAGAATCCTGCCCCCAGGCTAGGATTATGGTCAAGTGAATTAAAAGCCATAATCAACTTGATGAGAGACACTGAAATTGAGGGATTTTCTACTCTAATATATAAATACTTACTACAACAAGAATTTGCTGAATAAGGTACTTCATATTACAACCTAGGAAGAAAAACTTGCTCAAAATAGCTGAGGAGCCTTCTAAGTATCCTGCACATCCCTTATTTGGGCTTGGATGTTTATTATGTGTAGGATTTATTATTATCATTGCCTTTTCTGCCCACTTCCATGAATATTCTAGGCTTTACTATGTTGATTTTAGCAGCAGTCCTACCTTGAAATATCAATATATTTAGACATTGAGACCAAGAGTGAAGCCTTTCTCATTAGGAACTCATAAGTTTCAAGGAACAGCAAGATTCCAAATCAAAAGTCACTGAAGATCAAATTTTCATTAGGTCAGCATTTGTCTAATAGGAACCTATTGTTAAGGTTCCATTGTGCATTTTTCTAAACCCTTATTAAATTTAATTTAGACAGCTAAAATCCAGGAAGTTGGCAACAGGAGGGGTATCCCAATCTATTCCTATGGAAACCTCCATTAGTATATTTTACCGACATCCAATTAGTAAATGAAATACAATTCACTACAATGAAATCCTGACCTACCTTTATTTAGTTCAAACTAGTGACAGGAAAAAAAATCATGAATCCTTCAAGTCATATAGGTTTCTGGATAATTAGAAACAACCATTTATTCATTTTTGGTCCCTTAATAGAGAAATAGGTGCTATAATTCCAATTTAGTAGAAATATTCTCATAAATCTAATGAGTTGAAATTTCTAGGCACAATGAAGTACAGGTTTTCCCTCTTAAAGAGACTGGTCTACTGATTCACTGTGACTACTAACATCCTAGAGCCAGGAAGATAGGAGAAATAAGCATTTTGACAGAAGAAAGAAAAGGCATTTTGGTTGTCATTAGGTGAATGATTCCCTAATAAATAAGTAGGTAGGAGTCAAAAGATGTTATCAAAATTCTAAATTATCTTTTTTAAACGACATTAATAAACTCGCTCAATAAAAATGGCAATAAAGAACCCCTGTTGACTAAATAAGTCATCCTAATATGGAGTTCAAGTTTTTACAATTATTTCCAGCAGCAATGCAAGCTAATGATAACATAGCTGACTTTCAATTGTAGAATGACAATTAGCATACTTTCAAGATTTCTTTCCCAAATGGAGAGCCTAGCTAGATAAAGTAACAAAAGATTTATTCATTAAGCAAAGAAGAAAATCCTTCATTTTTTGACAAGCGATAGTAAAGCATAAGTTGCTGTTCACACTGGATAAGACCATATTTAAAATAACAGTAAGAATGTATATACTGTACTATAGTGATGGGGTTCTTGGTAACTTTGCTTTATTATTTATGCTTATTATGTTTTGTCTTTAATCCCTAATAAAATTTTATTTAAAAATCACTCTACTTAGAAATCTTTGAGGGAGGGAGGGAGGGGAGAATATGACCCACAGTTCAGGAGACAGTAACACTGAGTCAACAAAATTACCCTGCATTAAATTGTTAACTACCTCTGTAGTCATAGCATTCCAGAATGATTTACACTTATATTTTCCCAAGAAAGGCTCCATGCAGTTATTGTGGCTTCTGAAATTCTTAGGTTCTTGGAGCTCAGTGACAACAAAGTTGAATCCAACTAAAAAAATGCCAGGGAGTGAAGGCTTGAGAGGCACATTATTGTCCTAATGGCTGCCTAAACCTGACCAGACCAAGTAAGTTGTTGAAGATAAGAAAGAGAGATTAAATGCAGGTTATTGCCCTTATTCCTATAAGTCAAAAATTTTCTTTGTTGAAGTAGAATTGAACCTTCCTAGGATCTAAACTGGAGTATTGGTGACGGCATTTGCGCAGGTTCTCTGCCAGAGCCTAAGGACCACATAAGAAGACTCCCACCACAGACCTGAAAAAAATAGAATAGTCAGGGTTAGAATGCAGCAAAGAGAGACAAGAGCAAAAGCCTTTGTGAGGCCTCTACTACTCCCAACAACCCTGCATAAAAATTCAGTTGTTAACTCCCATCTCACAGGCTTCTGTTTGCAAGCCTCAATGTGCTCCCAGTCCTTATCACTCTTCAGCACTCAGCCTTGATTATTCTACTGAGAACAGACACTCGGGAGATATAGTGCCTTGAGATGGTTAAGTGCTATCTAGGCTCTAGAGAGCCAGGCTGCCTGAGTTCAAATCCAGCTGACAATTGTTCCAGCTGTATTAACAATAGGAAATTTCTTAATCTCTCTGTGTTTCAGTCCCCCCGGCCCACCCTGCCAACAGAAAATGGGCATAAAAATAGTACCTCATAGGATTATTTTGAAATTTAAATGAAAAACATAAAGCAATTAGGAAATGCCTGGCACAAAGTTAAGTGCACATGTGTTAGCTGCCATTAAATCCATCCATTGTGTACTTATCCCCACTTCAAATTTCTCACACTGAAGAAGTGGTGGAGGATAATCTCTCTCTGGGTCTCAACTTCATCTTCCTTCTCTCATACCTTCTTCCCTTATTTTTACTTAATTGAGGTAATTCACATATCAGAACATTCATCCTTTTAAAGTGTGCGGTTAGTGCTTTAGGTATAGTCACAAAGTTGTGCAACCATCACCACTATCTAACTCAAGACCATTTTATCACCCCAAAAAGAAAAATCCATGCACATTAACAGTCATTGCCCATTTCTTTCCAACTGCTTGCTTTCTCGAGAAGATTTGCCTATTCTAAACATTTCATGTAAGCAGAATTGTACAATATGTGGCCTTTTACATCTGATTTCTTGCACTTACCATACTGTCTTCAAGGTTTATCCATGTTGCAGCATGTATCAGTATTCCATTCCTTTTTTATAGCTGAATAGTATTCCATTGTGTGCATATACCACATTTTGTTTATCCATTCTTTTATTGATGGGCACTTGGATTGTTTCTACTTTGGGGCTATTCTAGGTACATTAATGTACAAGTTTTTGCACGGACATATGTTTTATTTCTCTTAGGAATATACTTAGGAATGAAATTGCTGGGTCATGTGGTAACTCTATATTTAACATTTTGAGGAAATGCCAGAGTTTTCCCCAAGTTCTATACCATTTCACATTCCATCACAGTGTAGGAGAAACCCTCCTACAATTTCTCCACTTCCTTGCCAGCTCATATGACTGCCTGTCTTTTATTATAGCCATCTTAGCCCTTTCCCCACTTTTGTGTATTTATTTATTTCCTTTCTACTGGCTCCTGTTCTGTCTATATGCTGAGATCATCTTTATGATAAAAAGGCATTCCTTGGATGTTGCCACTCCTCCAAAACTTTTGACCGCACTTCTCTAATCTTTCCTCCCTTGGCTTCGGTGATACCACTTCTTCACATTCTCCTCCATCTTCCCTGGATAATCTTTCTCCCTTCCTACATAATGTAAACATTCTTTAACACTCTGTCCTCTGCCATTCTTTCTCTCTCCTAGCAATCTCATCTATTCACATAAGCAACTATTGACACACTAATTGAAATAATCTATTTTGCTTATATGCTGCTTTAGGCTTTACAGAGCATTTTTATATATTGTCTCACTTAATATTCACAACAATCCTGCAAGTGAGAGAGCAGGCCTCTACTAACATAATCCCCATTTCATAGATGAGAAATCTGAAGATCAGAGGGTTTTCTAGCTCAAGGTCTCATAACTAGAAAATGTCAGAACTAGCATTAGCATCCAGGGTCATCTGAATCCAAGTCACTAAGTGACCACTGGCTTCATGGAGCCTTTCTTGATCACCCCATGTGGGCTTAGACTTTCCTTCTCTCAACACCCATGTGCCTGTCCCATGAAGAGCATCATTCTGCTTTGAGTTGACTGTATGCATCTCTTATTAAAACATGTGCTTTTTGAAAGCAAGAACCATGTTCTATTTCTCTTTCAACCTCCAAAGCTTCTAGAATAGCGAGTGCTAAGCTTATAGAAAGTAACCAATAATGTTTGTGGAATTCAGTTGATCACCTGCCAAATTGTTCCTTGAATTTATCTAACACAATCAGCTTAATCTTATTCCCATCAGAATGGCTGATCTCATTGCACTAGGTTGTTTCTGTATACTCTAGCATGTCTCAAAAATCCTCCAGAAAGACCAAACACTTCTTAGTTTACATAGAGGTCACTAAATCCAAAAGCAATGCATTTGAATTTTTCCAGTTCTCCATTTTGTTTGGTAATACAGATCATAATCGAGTCTCCTTGCCTCACTTTTTGAATAGGGGCTTGTCGAGGCAGCAAATATCTTCTCATCAATAATAAGCTCATGACCTTATTGGCTAAAACCCCAGATGGATTTTCCTCTGTTTTAAGCAAGAATCTAAAAATAGTGCAAAAATTTTGGCCCCAGTGCTCTTTCTCCCAAGAGTGTTCAACATGCCATAATACCTTTCCTAAATGCTAATTCTTCAAACTCAACTAACAGTAGGGGAAGACACTTACTTGGGGTGGGTGGGAGCTATTGCAGAAAACTCATTTTCCCATACAGGTCTCCCAAAGAAGGTTTTATGTTTCAGACATGTCAGGAAGTCAATGGCTTTGTCAAAGTTTAATGTTGCATGACCAGCCTGGAATCAAAAAAATAAAAATTTAAAAAAGCAGGTCTTGATAGCTGCCTTTTCCTTCAGGCATTCTTGAACTTGGATGTGATGATGAGAGTAGATAGAAAATGACCAGAAATAATTATTTACAATCAGCATTCACTATCTTTTGTCTGATATTCAGCTTGCATCCAACATGGGAATTAGTGTGTTATTTAAACTCACAATGTTGCTATCCCATCCAGTGAGGAAGAGATGGTAGTTTATAAAACCCACTTTGCCTAATTCCTCCATCTCCTGTTCCAGGTAGGCCATTGAACCAGGCAAAGGCACCTTTCTCCTGGCATATCCAGTAGAAATAGACCTGGAATCAACAAGAGAGAACATAGACTTATTAAGTGCCCTTTACAATGTGCACTGTGGTGACATGACTAAATAGATATACTCTATCTTTGTTGGCCAAGTGTAGGGTGACCTGAAAAATCGCCTCTACAGACTAGCAGAACTGAGGCAGCATGAATGTCCAGAGTCCTGACAATTTCCCTTATGGCAAGAGACCTCCAGTGCCATCTTTGGTTCAAAGGTGATTTTAAACACCAAATTGAAAATGAAGACCCTCTTCTTATGATCAATCTGTAGAAGCAGATGCTGTGGCAGAGAAAAGTGATCATTTGCTCTCATAACTCCAGGGAGGCCTTACTTTTTATCAAATGTGAAGAGCTTAGTCCATGAAAACAATGGACCTGTCAAACCCAGACCAGATGAAAAGTGGTATGAGGGGGTGTACTGTTTGTGTTCTGAGGTTCTTATCTGCATGCCAGAATTTGTACCAGATGGACTTCAAAATGGAAGCAAAGGAGGTGACCCCAATTCCTGCTCCAACCAGCACAGTCACTTCATACTGGAAAACACCCTCACTGACAGTGCCAAAGGGACCATACACCTCAATTCTGACAGAAGACAGAAGATAATGGGCAAGTGAAGTTTTACCTTCACCCCTAACCTCACACATCCTCCCAGAAACACAGTGGTTCCCATGGCTAATTTTGGCCATTTATTTTAATCACATTCTATTGTGCCAGACTTAAGTTTCAACGGGGAATTGCTTTTTCTTTTTTACTTGTCTGCATTCTGGTCTGGGTCTCTGCTGCTCTCCAGGACTACCTGGTTATTGGTGAATGTCGTTGTTCAAAAGCCTTTATGAGATTTTCTGTCCAGTCTCCCACTGCTCAGATATGAATGGAGAAGAAATCTCCCTCTGGAGCAAAGGTCAGAGTAAAGGGATGCCACTCCAGGTAAGAGATTGAGGGGCAATTAACACAAACATACTGTCCCACTTCCATGCTGAAGTCACTCTTGTTCATCTGCAATTCCAAAACTTTGGAGGGGTGCATGACAACCTATGAATGAGGCACAGATACCAAAGGAGTCAATCTCAAATGGCAACAGGGACAGGCAGATAAAGTAAATGGCTAAAGCTGGAGGGCTGGTGACAAGGGTGAACCGTTAGTACATCCCCTCTAAAGGGGGCAGCAAGTTAGTCTAGACAATGGTTGCACTACAGGATCGAAACTAAGTGTTAACAGGTTATCTGATTCTTCAAGAGAAGCTAGAAATGCTATTTTTAAAGTGAAAGCCTCCATCCAGATTTTTAAATGTTAGCAACCAATTTGACTTTCCAAACAATCAGTGTGTGGGACAAACAAAATATGTCTGTGGACTAGATTTGGTGCAGGCTACCAGTTTGCACTCTCTGACATAGACCCATGCTGACAATTTTTGCCAAACTCCTTTTCTCATAGTTCTATCCAGCATTGAAGGAAATGAAATATGTTACCCCCAAGTTCATTTTTTTAAATTCCCTTCAGGGTGACAACATGGCGATTTATTTCTATAATCAAAAAGAACAGAACTCTTATCATGGCAAGATGAAATTGTATATGCTTTACCTTGGTAATCACAACCCACTGCTGGGAGTGATAAAATCGAAGGATCCTTTCAAAGATATAAAGAACACTTGGTGCAAGGATCCACTTCCAAGACTGCATAGAAATAGTAAAGAATGAAGTTACACATTAATCTCTTGTTTGGGATTTATTTTTGTAGCAGTTCATTCCTTTATTCAAAACTATTTGTTGAGTTCTCTGATGTATATCAATTATACACATATAGGCACTAATTTCACCAAATCTTGAGAACAGAAATGGAAAGAAATAAACTACAAGAGTTTTGTTTGCTAACCTGTTACTCACAAAGCCGATCACTTCCTGAAATTTTACAGGTCTCACCAGGAAGCAAAAGAAAAGCACAGAAATAAAGTACATGGTAAGTATGCATATAATTTTAAGAATCTAAGACTGTTTTCCAGGACAACTTGCCTAATTTGAAAAAAAAAAAAAGAGAGAGATGGTAGGTGTGAAATAGAAGCATATGATTAGTAACAAAATAAACTAACATGAAAAGAAAAGTATGTATCTGAAACTATTGGTGACAATATATAAAACTTGGTACTTATCCCTCACCTCTTTTCTCAGATGCTCCAAACACCTAACATAGTAATATGCTTTTTATCTTGTGTACATTTTTTCAAAAGCAGCCTTCCTATCCCTGCGACCTTTTTAAACATAGAAAGTTGCTTCCATGTGCATAGGACCTTCTAAAAATGTGTTTTCTAGTAATGATAAATCATGTCTTTTCTTGCACAATTGTTCAAGTGTGATACATCAGAACTGTGTGGAATGAGGTTTCTTATGCTGTTTCAGGTAAATAATTTCCTTGGATATCTCTGGGAAGAATACCCAAGGGCAAGGATGGGGCTGGAAAACCTGAGAATGGGCATTATACAATTTGGTGCAACTTATTTGGAAAAATGCCCAGCTGAATTCAGATGACATGAAAAAATCTTATTTAAGAAATGGCTAATAATGTAGAAAAAAAAATTTTGGCCTCAAAAGTAATCAGAGAAATGAATATTAAAGTTAAATAGCATTTGAGCCTCTCAAATTGAAAAACAAATTAAAACATCATTAATTGGGATGCAAGGAAATGGACACATTCACATGTGCAGCTGGTAAAAGTACAAATTAGTAGCAGCTTTCCAGGGAGCAATTTGGCAATACATCTCAACAGCCTTGAAAGCATTCTTTCTCCTACCCAGGAATTTCACTTCTAGGAAATGGAGCATAAAGAAATAATTAAGGTGTACACAAAGTTTGGAAGTATAGTCATGGCCACATTATTTTTATTAAGAAAAAAATGACAAAATGGTATACCATACATTTTTTCATCAAACCAAACACTTTCAAAAATTTTTCATTTAATTTTAATAGAGATATAATTGACATATAACATTGGTTTTAGGTGTATGACATATTGATTTGATATTTGTACATATTGCAAAATGATAATCACCACAATAAGTCTAGTTAATATCTGTTACCTTACATAATTACAAAAAAATTTTCTTATGATAAGTACTTTTAAGATATACTCTTATAGCAACTTTCAGAAATGCAATACAGTATTATTAACTAGTCACCATGCTGTACATTACATGCCAAGCTCTTATTTATTTATCACTTGAAGACTACCTGTTGACTGTTTTCACCCATTTTACCTACTACCACCCATCCCCTTCAACAGGCAACCTTCAATTTCTTTTCTGTATCTATGAGCTCAATTTTTTTTTAATTTAGGTTCCACATATAAGTGAAATTGTATGATATTTGTCTTTCTCTGACTTATTTGACTTAGTATAATGCCCACAAGGTCATTAAAAATGACCATGCAGAAAAAAATATATATGAAAAATGGTATATCGTACAGCTTTCTAAAAAACATATGTTTCAGAAGAATATTTGACAACAGAGGAAAGCATCTGATGATATAGATGAAGAGGAAAAACAATTATTCCCTGTAAGTGGTAGAACTCGTGAAATTTTTATTTTCTTCTAAATATTTTTCTGCATTTTCTAAACTTTCTACAATAAACATGAATTATTTTTATAATTTTAAATGGGGAGCATGTGGAGAGAGTGTTTTTTAATGCTTACAGAAGAAACAAACCAATACACTCAAACAGATGGCAAAACTGGTGTTCTCTCCCTTGGGGTATTACATGACCAATCTAAGCAACACCTGAGTTTTAAGTATACCTCCAACTAGGTATACCTCCAAATATATCTTAAAATAAACCTTTAAAAATATCTTCCAATATACTTTATTTCAGATAACATATGGGAAAATGAGAGACATTGATGTGCAAGGTAAGACAGGGAATTAACTGCCTTAGCTATAAGGGACTGATCAAACTTTATAGGTGTCTGTTTTTAAGGGCCTCTTGTTTACAAGTTCCTTCGACTTTCTAAATGAAATATGCTGTTAACATATTCCAGGCATGTCCTTTTAAAATTATTTTTACATTGGTAATACATGTACATTGCACAAAATTCAAAAGTACAAATCTCCCTTCCATCCCTGTCTCCCAGCTCTCCAAAGGCAATCAATGTTATTATTTCATGAATCCTTCTGGAAAATGTGCATTTAGGTGCTAATATTGCATTAAGTACAAATAGCAGAAGACAATACACACTGCCTTGTCCTTTATTCATTTAAAACCTTAGAGATCAGTCCACATTAGTACCTATAGGGCTGCCTCTTTCCCTTTAATGGCTGCAGAGTGTTCCACTGTAGGAAAGTCTCAGAATTTAACTAATCCTCTATTGATGGACACTTATTTCCAATATTTTGTTCTATTAAGTTATGTTATAATGAATAAACTAATACATGAAAACTAATACATGTAACACATATGCAAGTATATTTTTAGAAAAACTCCTGGAAGTAGAATTTTAAAGTTTGATAAATACTGCCAAATCGCCTTTAGAAGCAATTGTATAGGTTTACACTCTCACCAGCAATGCATGAAAGCATTGCCAATACAGCTCATGAGCAGACTTTTGGATCTTTGCTAATCTGTTTGGTTAAAAAAAGTATCTTAATGTAGTTTTATTTTGCATTTTTTCCATTATAACATTAAGCATCATTTCATATATTTAAGATTAACATATATCTCCATTTCTGTGATCATTCTGTTCATATCTCCTATATCTTTTTTATTGGATTGCTAGGCCTTTTCTTATTGATTTTTAGCAGTAATTTATGTTTTATAAAATTTGTTAATGGTCTGTAGGTTGTAAATACTTTTCCTACTTAGTAATTTGTTTCCTGTCTTTATTTATGATGTGTTTTTTTCTTTTGCCACACAAAATTGTGTGTGTGTGTAGTATATGTAAATGATAATAAATTTGAATACATAAAAATAATAAATTTGATATATACTTATTCAAATTTATTATCTTACCCTTTCTGGCTTCAAGGTTTTTTATCTTAGCATATTTTACTAATATTCCAGTATTAGAAAAAAACATTTCCCATTGGTACTAGAGTGCTTATGGTATTAGGGTAGTACTATCATTTCTTTTTTAACATTTAAATTCTTAATCCATGCATCCTTGATCCATATTTTAGTGTGAAGTGTGGAATAAAGGTACAGCTTTTTTCTTACACGGTTATCCTATTATCCTAAAAAAATATATTAAATACTCTGTCTTTTCCCCATTGTTATAAAATGCCAACTTAGGAAATTTTTTAAAGATATTTTTCCATTTTTAGATTAGGGCTAATGATAATACTATATAGTATACTTGAAATTTGCTATTGCTCTTTGTTCTGCACCTGACTTAAAGACTTCAATCATCCTCAGAGAACTTTGAGTCACCACAAGTTAATTTTTTCCTTTTATTTATTCCTCAATCTAATGTATTTTTGAGCAAATGCAAGTAAGGCATAATATCTGCATAATTACCCTGAGGCACACCTTGGGTTCCCTGGAATCCAGTTTTTTAATCATCCACTATTTAACAATAATATCTAAGCTTCAATGAAAGTCTCCCTAAGAATGCTTTTTAAAACAAAATTGACAACAATCAAGTGTCTGCGAGGATGTGGAGAAAAGGGAACCCTCATGCACTGTTGGTGGTATTGCAACTTAGTTCAGCCACTATGAAAAACATTATGAAGGTTCCTCAAAAAATTAAAAATAGAATTACATTATGACCCAGCAATTCCACTTCTGGGTATTTATCTGAAGAAATCCACAACACTAATTTGAAAAGATATTATGCACCCATCTGTTCATTGCAGCATTATTTACAATAGCCAAGATATGGAAGTAACCTAAGAGCCCACCAATAAATGACTGGATAAAGAAGTGGTACATATATACAATGGATAAGTCAACCATTAGAAAATGAAACACTACCATTTGTGATAACATGGATGGACCTAGAGGGTATTATGCTAAGTGAAATAAGGCAGGCAGAGAAAGAAAAATACTATAATCTCACTTATATGTAGAATCTAAAGAATGAAATAAATGAGCAGACAAAACAGAAACAGGCTCATAGACAAATAGAATAAATTGATGGTTGGCAGATGGGAGGGGGTTAGTAGGCTGGGTCAAAAAAGTGAAGGGATTAAGAAGTACAAATTGGTAGCTATAAAATAGTCACAAGGATGTGAAGTCCAGCATAGGGAATATAGCCAATAATATTGTAATAACTATGTATAGTGCCAGGTGGGTACTAGACTAATGAGGGGGATCACTTCATGAATTATATAAATGTCTAACCACTGTGCTGTCCACCTGAAACTAACATAAAATAATATTAAATGTCAACTCTAATTTAAAAAAAGAAACAAACAAACAAACAAACAAACAAAAACAAGCTGAATTCATAGAAACAGGGGCTGGTGGAGTGGAGGTGGTCAGAATGGGGAGACACCGGTAAAGGGTACAAGCCCTCTGTTATAAGATGAATAAGTTTGGGGAATTTAGTGTACAGTATGGCGCTTATAGCTAATAATACTGTATAGTATACTTGAAATTTGCTAATAGAGTAGATATTAGTCATTCTTACCACACACAGAAAAAAAAAGTAACTATGTGAAGAGATGGATATGTTAATTAACCTCATTGCAGTAATCATTTCACAAAGTATAAATACATCATTCATGACATTACATACTTTAAATATTTTTGTCAGTTATACTTTAATAAACAACAAACTTTTGGACAGTATAATGGTCAAGAGCACAATCTTTGAACTGTGAAAGGCCTAGCTTTGAATTTCAGCTCCATTAGTTACTGCGATAGCTTGAGAGTTTACTTCTTCTCTCTGAATCCTAGTCCTTTTGTCTCAAAATGGAGACAAAAGAAGTACCTACCTCATAGGTTATTGCTGTGTATAAATGAGATAATCCTTGCTATGAAGAAAATCTGGCCCATGGTAAACACTATTTATAATGTGGGCTATCATTATTACCTTTGGGGAGGGGCTCACAGAATGTACTAACCATCAATACTTCCTCTTCAGAGTCCTCTGCTAATGATAATTCCCTAGCCTGTTGCTAGTGATATTGGAGTTCCTTGATGATAGGAAATTTGTAGATATATCGGCTGAACTAATAATAATAATAATAATAATGATAATAAGTAATAATGACAAGAATAACAATAACAGCCCCTAATAAGAGTCTATCCTTGTTCATAGGGTTTTGACCTCAGCGGGGTGCCCTTCCAATTGGGGACACTTGCAGTGGGAGTCATGATCATCCCACTTCTCGAAAGACTGCACAGCTGTGAGGATGACTCTCCTTCATGCTCTCTTCTGTTTGACCCCAGACAATTCCACTGAAATAGACAAAGAAGAATAGGATTTTTAAAAAGGACAAACTGTCTTTAAATATGTTCATTGGGTGGTTCTTTGTGGAAAGTTAATGGAAAAAGGCACCATCAGGATGAAAGTGATTTAATCAAATCCCTTACCTGATACTGAATAACTGACTAGAGTTAGTAGTCACGTTTGCTTCTCTAATCAGGTAGTGAACAGTTTAATGAGCCTGTGAAAGAACGGTTTTCACCTCTGTGCTTCCTCCTGCAAACTTCTACACCAATGTGCCCAACCCACCCCCACTTTTCCTCTTCTATTCTTTTTTTATTATTAAGTTTACTGGGGTAACACTGGTTAATGACCTTATGTAAATTTCAGATGTACAACTTTATAATATGACATCTGTATGCTCTATTGTATGCTCACCACCCAAAGTCTAGTCTCCTTTCATCACCACGTATTTGACCCCCTTCGTCTTTTTCGTCCTACCCCCACACCCCTTCCTCTCTTGTAACCATCATTCTGTCATCTGTATCTACAAGTTTTTTTTGTTTGTTCGTTTGTTGCTTTTTGTTTTATAACCCACATATGCGTGGAATCATACAGTTCTTGTCCTTTTCCATCTGACTTGTTTCACTTAACATGGTACTCTGAAGATTCATCTATATTGTCATAAATGACAATATTTCATCTTTTTATGGCTGAATAGTATTCTCTTGTATATATGTACCATATCTTCTGTTCTTAATCTACCACTTTCCCACCTTTATTCATCCTATTACTTTGACCTGACCGCATCTTTCTTCGAAACTTGAGTTCTGCAGTTGCACCCACCCCACATCCCTCCCTCTAAGTATCCCTTTTGTTTGATAGAAGGTCACCCACAGCAATGATTTTAAGTTCTTTATTTTTAACCAAACTCTTAAAATCATAAGCAGGAATCCATAAGACATATAAAGGCTGCCTTGGTTAAATTAGGGGCAAGGGCAGGAGCACTGCCCAGTTAGCTTTCCTCTTATACCCTGTGGAAGCATCTGAGTTTCTGTGGAACCAGTTTGAAAAACACTGCTTAATAGTTTTCTTTATTGTATGTTTTCATTAATGGCTCTGGGGAGTGTGCCCTAGATAGGGCTCTCAGAATTAGTGAACAAAAATACAGGACATCCAGCTAAATTTGAATATCAGATTTAAAAAAGGAATACAGGTGTCTCCCACTTCTCAAAAGTTCTCATTACACCACTTAACTTTTACAAAAGACCTACATTAGTACCTGTTTTCACTAACTGATAAAAATCCAAAGAGGATTTTGTTTTTACAAAGAAAAAAGTTGATGAAAGTGAAAATAGCATTCAGTGTTTGTTTTGCAGCAGCAGCTTTTACAGAGGTAGTGTGAACCCAGAGCAGCAAGAGTGGCCCTGCCAAGTTCATTCCTTGGAGACACACCCAGCATCTCAGCAATGAGTCGCCAGAGCTTCGAATTGTGTCTGGGAACATATGTACTTTATCTCAATTGAATTTGTGCATCCATTAGCAAGATATGCCCTAAGGTATCAGAGATAGTAAGGGCATTACACTTAGCATAAAACTGGACATAATTAAGTGTTTTTGGTATGATTTGGTAGGTTATTTTGGGGGTCTAGGAATACTCAGAAAGTTTCCAATAAATTAATGGTAATTACTTCTCTGCTTTATGCCTTTTAAACTTACAAAAGTTTTCATAGGAACACTCTACTTTCAGATAGCAGGGTAAGCCTGTAATTTTTTAGTACAGAAGGTCCTAGAATAAAGTTATTTCATTCAAAGTAATTTTGTTATAATGTTAATGAGATGCCATAGGAACTTTACTTTTGTTTATAATTAGCTTATGGTAAAATTGGTTTCATTATATGTCTTTTTTATTAAAGTTGCAGAATCTATTAATGACAACATTAAGTAAGGACTTACTATACACTTATGACCAATGTAATATTTGGAAAATACTTATACCAAGAGAAATGATCTGTTAATTTTCTGGAATTCAAAGTTAACTGGGAATCCTATAATTTTTTTGGTAACCTTGTCCCTTGAGGAAATCATGGCTTTGGGTCAGAGATAAGAAAAAACCAAGATTCCCCACATTACAACTGTGATACTCACCCCCAGGATTTCTCTTGTGTAGTAGTATTTGTCGTCCCTCTCATATGACAGGAAGGCATGCACAAATAAGAAAACATTCAGCCCCAACCAAGTAGCCTAGAGGAAGAAAAAATAAGCAAAGAATTAAGTGAAATTTGGGTGTGGGCAGGAAGAGATAAGGGATTGAAAATAATGTCATTTGCTATTTTGTGTTCATCTGTTTTCATTTTAAATGAGTGCAATCCTACTTGTATCTGACTTTCAGAGTGACTTAGCACTTCAACACATGCATTAGATATTAATGAGCAGGGTCAGCAAACCAAGGTCAATGGGCAAACTATGGCTCACCTGTTTTGTATAGCCTATAAGCTAAGTATGGTTTTACGTTTTTGTTTTTGTTTTCACACTTTTAAATAGTTGAGAAAAATCAAAAGAAGAATGATATTTTATTGCATGGAAATTACATGAAATTTAAATTTCAGTGTCTATATTAGAACTTAGCCACATTCACTTATCTTCACATTTATGACTGCTTTCATGATACAATGAATGAGTTGAGTAGTTTTAACAGAGACCATATACATCCTGCAAAGCCTGAAATGTGTACTGCTCAGCCGGTTACAGAAAACATTTGCCAACTCCTGGATGACAGCATTTAAACTACTACCTAAAAGACAGCAATCAGCGAATAATGGATTTCTAAAGAATGTAACAGCTGTAAGAATGCTTATCTGAAAAGGACTAAAGCATTCCAGATGGGCCTGCCTCTTTAATTACATCCTGACACACATTTTTCTGTTTTTAGATTGTGAATCCCTTTTCAAATAAACCTATCATTGCTTTACATTCATTTGAGCTCTTAAGGTTGTTTTTGTCTACAAGCTCTGCCTCTGCATTTGCAAAGGGGAGATATTTGGAATTCTGCTCACTGCCCTGGAGACCAAGCAATTGGGCTCTTATTCAAGCTTTGAAGGTTCTAGTCTGTAATTGGGCAGCACTCTAGGGCACTGGGATACCTCTAATACATACCCCTGGACCCAGGATGGATCAGAGTGATATGATCCCATAGGTAAAGGGCCTTTAGCCTAGGACATTGCCCATTCAGACCCATTAGATCAGGACCACCCACACAACACTAGCAGCATGGCATAGTGATTTAAAGTGTGATATTGGAATCAAATGCCCTGGGCTCAAATTCTAGCTCCACCGCTTTCTATCTCTGTAATCTTAGACATTTGATTTAACTTCTCTGAAACTCATTTTCTTTGCCTACAATGTGAGAATAACAACAATAGCTACCTGACAGCACTGCTATGAAGCTTACATGAAATAATGCATGTGAAGTTATTAATGCAATGCTTGGGGCATAGTAAGAGCTCAATGAATGCTGGCCACAGAAGTTGCATCATTACCAGACTGGCTTTACCAATTAATTTCTTCCTGCATCCTTAGAGACCCTTTCTATAGATGAGTGTCTTCCAGAGATTATTTGACTCTAATGGAAAAAGAGATGAAAGCCATAGATACCTCAAGATTCAGAAGATAGAGAAGAGAAACTTATTTAGAGGTAGCAGAACTATTTCAGGATCCAAGAAGGATACAGGCAAGGAACTCTGTCAACCCATAATCAAATGTAGGCAAAGCAAATAATGAAATACAGCGACATCTGGGAATAAGTTCTATTTCCCACCTTGCCTATCATTTTATCCATTATGAATGGAAAAGTGAGTGGAGTAGAAGACCTACAGGAAAGAGGAGTAAAAATATTTTTTGAGTAATTTATTTTTCATTTAAAAAATAGCGTATAGAATTACATTGTCAGAGGTAGCAAGAAGTCTGAGCCTGCCAGCAGGATTGGTGAGGGATGGAAATTCAAAGCTATGTAGTTAAATGTGAATCACCACAATGGGCAATAAACTCTCTAAGTAAAAAGTATGAGGATTAAAAAGCACAGATAATTCTGAAGCTAGAAACACCCTTATATTTATATCTAATCTAGTCACTTCATTAATTCCCCCCACCCCCCTCACACACATAGGTGGCCTGAAATCTAGAGAAGATAAATAATTTAATCAAGTTCACCTGATTTATAGCAGAGCCAAAACTAATTCCAAGGTACACTGTTTCCTAAACTGAGCAAAAGTAAACGTAGGACATTGAAATATTGAAAATGTGTTATAGGATAACCTGCCCAAACAAACACTTGGCCTCTTGTTAAGTGAAGAACAAACTGCCCGCCAGGAAAATGTGATTGCTCTTCAGGCCCTGTTCCCTGGAGCACTTGGCAATATTATGGGACCTAAAGGAACAACAGGAAAAAAGGGAGAATCCAGAAGCAATAACATGAAGACTGAGGAAAGTTAGAAAGGATTCAGGGAGTCCCAGGCTCAGGGGTGGCTCAGAAATGAAATAGAGTGGAGAAAGGGGTGTGTGTGTATATGTCTGTGTGCATGAGGAAGGGATTGAGTATATGTAATGTGGTAAAGGAATTCTGGCCTGAACACTGGGGAGCTGGGATTGAGTGATGGCTCTGCAATCAGTTCTCTATGTGACATCTGTGTCTTATTTTCTCCTGTAAAATCAAGGCGTTAATTTATATCCGCACTATTCAATGCCATAGCCACTACCCAAATGCAGCTACTGAACGATGGAAATGTGGCTTGCCCTGACTGAGCTGTGCTGTAAGTGTAAAATGCACATCAGATTTCAAAGACAGTAAAAATAAAATAATATAAATTATTTAATTAATATTTTCAATATTGATTACATGTTAAAAGGATTACATTTTTTGATATATCAGGTTAAACAAATATATTACTAGACACTAATTTCACCTTTTTTTTATCTTTTTCAATGTAAGTATTAGAAAACTTTAAATCACATATGTGGCTCACATTATATTTCTAGTGAACAGTGCTGGGCCAGATGATCTCTAAGATCACTTCTAACTCAAATGTTCAGTGATTTTATGAAATTTTGGTAAGAACAGTATAGGAAGGATGGAGAGAAATGAATGCTACATAGTAGTATTTAGAAGTGAGATGGAAGAGAAAAAGAGAAGACAATATTTTCACATTGAAATTCCAAATACTTGTGGCTTGACAACATGGACAATTAGATATTATCTGTCTCTTTACTAATCAATTTCTAGAATTGAATTTTTTTCCTTTTCTAAAATGGTGAAACATTATACACAGAAGAGTATATAAAACATATTTTAACTGATAACCGGCCTTGATGAACTCAGTGTTGGCATGGAATCTTTCCTTTTCAAATAACTTTTAAATATTAATGTGATGTCTCCTTAATCTGCTACAAGTAATTAATAGGCAGTAAAACATCACTTACCAGAACCAAAACTGAGAGCCAGTGGTAAACCACCCAGTTTTCCATTGTCAAGAGGTGATTTGAAACCTCTCTAGGTAGCAGGAAAGATTCGGTAACCTGGATTCTGGAGAGGTTCTTCCAGGTTGGGAAGACTCGAGGTCTGTGAGTCTTGAGATGTGAAAGATGTACATCTACCCACAAACCTTTCAGGAATAAATAAGTGCATTCGGCCCTCCTCCTCTTGATGGAACTATCTTATCAGCTTCAGGAGACTAGCCCATACTTGAGAACTATAGGGGTTTTCCCTGGTGGGGATTTATTTCTTCAGGAAATAGCAATCTTCTTGAGTGAGAAAATGCTTTCTCATCTTATCAACAGGACCTAATGTGAGACATTGCCTTCCTTGATAAGGCATCTGCTAAGGTTCCTCACAAGAAAGAGGTTAGACTGGACTATAAAACAGATAACGTCAGGAGAAGCAGGGTGTGAAGTGAGCATGTTAAGAAAGCTGCTTTAAGATGGGCTTTCAGAAGAGTTGCCACATCTGCCAGCTGCAATTTGGATCTCAAGCTTGGCTGGCTCAGAAATTTCTGTATCTGTGGATGATCAGTATCCAAGAGGTTGATCTGGCTCTGGGGAGAACTTGGCTACATAGGACAAGTGAAAAGAATGGCCAAATA
Source organism: Cynopterus sphinx (assembly GCA_030015415.1). Taxonomy (NCBI): domain Eukaryota; kingdom Metazoa; phylum Chordata; class Mammalia; order Chiroptera; family Pteropodidae; genus Cynopterus; species Cynopterus sphinx. Next base: position 55,164,126 of record CM057388.1, read on the forward strand.
GAGTAAAAGAAAATTTAGTGGTATAAGTGTACACCTCAGTTCACAAAGCAGAGTCAGAGTGCTCAAAACAAGGGAGCCAATTGTCTCCTGGATTGATTAGCTAGAGTTGTATGTTTACTTGCAGGCACTGAATATTCTCCTTCTCTAAAACAGCAAAATACACACAAAAAGGTATATAAAACACAGGTATTTTAAAGAATAATTTTAAGGAATGAATATCTATGTACTCACTACCAAGTTAAAAAAATGAATATTTATTTCCAATATATTAAAGCACTCTGTGAGGCCCTCTCTACTCACATGCCCCTGCCATGAACCCTCAGTGAACCCTCTTCTCTCATCCATCAGATGTAGCTACTATCTTGAAATTGGGAATAATCACTGCCTTGTTTTTCTTTATAGTTTTACTAACTGAATACATCCTTAACAATATACTGTTCAACTTTTCTTGTTTTTGAATTTTTGAATACATGGAACCCAGTTGTTTATGTATATGCTTCTATGACTTACTTTTTTTCACTCAACAGTTGTTTTTGAGATTATTATATGTTGGTACATGTAGTTTCAGTTTATTTATACTGCTATATAATATTCCATTGCTTGAATATACCATGGTTTATTTATCCATTCTACAGTGATTAGACATGATGATGGAACAATGTTGATGGAATGATATACATGTGTCTTCAGTTATATACCTCCCTAAGGTATATACCTCCTGAAATAGAATTTCTGGGTCCTGGGATTTACACATGTTCAATTCTGCTATGTAATACCAAATTCGTTCCCAAAGTGCTCACATAAATGTGTACTCCAACAAGCCATGGATGAGTGTTCTACTTCTTCCATATGTTTACCAACACTTGTTATTTTCAAGACTTTTTATTTTTATGATAAAATAGTATAAAATATTATTTTATTGTGATTTAAACTTTTATTCCCCTGATTACTAATGGGGTTGAGCACCTTTTATTTCACTATTGGCTGGTTGAGGTTTCTCTTTTGAGAATAAGTGCTTATTCTAGTTTCTGGCCTATATTTCTATTGGTTTATTTTTCTGTGCCTTACAGACTCTTGGAATTCTCTTTATAATCCAGTATTAATCTTTGATTGGTTAAGTTGATGGCTTGTCTCTTCACTATCTTAATAATGTTTTCTGGTAAATAAAATTTCTTAATTTAAATGTGCTGTGATTTACCAGTCTTTTCCTTTATAATTTATATATTTTCTGCCTTCTTTTAGAAATCTTTCACTACCCAGAGATGATCAAGATATTCTCTGTTTTTCTTCTTCTAAAAGTTGTATAATTTTGCCTTTCACATTTATGTTTCAAGTTCATTTGGAGTTCACTTTTTTGTATGGTGTGAGGGTCCAATTTATTATTTTTCCATATGGAAAAGTACTTTTTTCACTGATCCAAAATGTCAGTTCCATTGTACATCAAATGCCTATATACAGGCGGGTTGGTTCTTGAACTCTATTTAGTTCTCCCATGCCACAGCCTTAATTCCTATGATTTTATGATAAGTCTTGACATCTGATATGCAAGTTACCCCATCTTGTTCTTCAAGAGTGCTTTGGCTCTTCTTGACCTTTTACACTTTCATGTAAATTTTATATTCAACTTCCTCTTGAACCTCCTTTGTTACATTTACTGCTAAGTAGTTTATATTTTTATATAGTTATAAATTATGTCCTTTTACTTTAATTTATAATTGTGGCTATTATTTAAAAGTGCATCTGGTTTTCATATATCAGTTTTTGTACCAGCAATGCTACTAAACTCATTAATTCTAATTGTTTCTGTAATTAGCTTTTCAGATTTTCTACAAACACGGTCATATTTTTTTTTTTTTTGGTATAATGATGACTTTTTTTCTTCCTTCCTGATTCTTATACATTTTATTTATTTTTGTTGGCTTAGTGCACTCACTAGAACTTCTAATATAACATTGAACAAAGGTAGTCATAGCGATCCCCTTGTCTAATTCCCAGTCTCAAAAAAGGATTCTTTCAAATTTTCACCTTTAAGTGATGTTTGGTGTAGCTTTTTGTAAATACTTGGCTATGTGTCCTTATTTTACTTCAGGCACAAGTAAAATAGGGACATCGGCTTATCTATGTTTTGTTTTCATTTTTTTTGTTGTTGTTGTTTTGTGGGTGTTTTCTTTTTTTGAGAAGGTTTAGTCTGTTTTGTATGTGGACGCAAGGAGTCAACCTAGAACTGAAGGCTCTAAATTAATGCACTTTTGTTTAACATAAAGCAGAATTTTCTAGCACAGTGTTCAAAGAAATGAAGAGAAATGAAGAGTTTCCTGTGATTTGACATCAAGTACAAATAAACAACTCCTTGCCAGTTATTTTATAAGGGGACTTTCAGTACGAGATGGACAGTTAATTAAATGTCTTTGAAGTATCCTCCAACCTTAAGATCCTGTGATTCATAAGAGAATGATTTGCAAACTAGATGGCAATTGAAGCTGGTGGGAAGGGGCCCTCATTCCCAGTATCAGAGTAGTAGGAAGTCAATTGATAAGTTGATGAACATAGAACCTGAGCAAAGATAGTCAGGTAGCCTTAATAGAATATCATTATTAAGCTGCTGCAGCAGGATCAGTTGGGCCCTTTCAAGATAAGATTATACCAGCTAATCCAACTAAAATATGCATGCCCCAAATCATAAACCCCTCTTCCTTGGGCAATGCTGGATACACTAAATATGTCTTACTGTCCATCTCCTTTTTTTTTTCTAGACATCATAATACCTCCCCTCCCTCTTTGTTTTACCAGACTGTGTTAATGTTTGCGTCTCCCAGGTTGAATGAGATTAAGTTAGAGGCTAGCTGCTTCCTGGAGACCTCTCAGGAGTACTTAAATGTCACCAGTAATTTATCTGCAGTTATACTATAGGCCATAGGCTTTTGGAAATATTTTCTGTAGACTGTTGATTACATTCATGGAAGATGGATTTCTGTAATTTGCAAATGCAGAGCCCCACCTTAACTTGCTTGCTCTGTCTTCTTCCTGATCACTTGTCTTCGTCATTTGTTCCCAACTTACCTTCACATTTATAACTCTTGTACACCTTTTCAGGGAATTAATGTGTAACAGTACATGCTGAATTACTTAACAGTTTAAATATGTGCTTAGGAAACTGAAAAAAAAATGCTTCTAAGAATTCTTTTCAATATTTGATTGTTAGGACATCAAAAAGAAAATTTTAAGAGTCATGAATGGAAAAATTAGTACTTTATTGGATTTATTTTATTGTTTATAATTTTTTTTAATTTGAATCCACAGAGGATGGTGCTTGGAGGTATTAATCTATCTTTGATCACAGTTTCCAAAAATGAAACATCCAATAATGATAAGAGGGATTGATGCATGTGGAAATTTTTGAAATCAATTCTTTTCACTATGTTGAATCAGAATCAGATTTCACAAAGTAGACTCTTTTAATGATAATATGGTGTGAAGGAGCTGGATTTAACTTTCAGCTCCCCATGCACTACCAATGCTGCCTTGGAAAAGTCTAACTTTTCTCGGCCTCAGATTTTTCATCTGTAACTTAGTGTACTTATTTCTCATGGAGAGAATATCTAAGTAGTAGCCTATATTGAGAGGCAGAAAGTGTATGGTGTTAGGGAAGAGGAAGGGAGACAGTATGGTATAGTGGTTTCTCAAGGCCAGTCTACCTGAGTTTGAAATCTACTTCATTTTGCTTATCTATGAAATTTTATTTTATGAAAATTAAATGAGTTAAAATATGTAAAGCAATTAGAACAATACACTTCACAGTTGCTTGCTGCTATGATGATAATGACCCCAAAGAAAATATAAGCCAAGGGCCTGAACCCAACAGACTTTCTTTTTCCATTGAAAAGGGAGTGGAGGGAGTCACCTGAAGTCTAGCTGAACAAAAGTCCTACAAGTAGGGACACACAGAAGAGGCCACTTCAAAACTGGCAGGAGGGTTGGAGATGCAAAACTGGCTAGTTCCACTCCTGCATGTGGCAGTGAGAATCAGGAGAAATATCTTGGCTACAGAGATCCCCCAGAAGAGTGAGGGGTCCCAACTCCAAACTGGCCTCCTGGCTCCAAACTAGGCTCCCCAGTCCCAAACAACTTCTGGCTGTGAAAAGAAGCAGAGATTGTGACTGAATGAGAGGAAAGGCTGCATTAACTTACTCAGTGATGGACTCACTTTAAACTCCAGCAATAGGGTAGCAGCTCGAAAGGCACAAGGGACATACAGGGAGGAACTGAATTGTCTGGCTTCAGGAAAGAGTATGGAGGGGAAGCTTCCTCTTGGGCAGAAGAGTTGATAGAGGGCATTGTTCCTTTTTAGAGCCTTCCTCCACATGGACAGACCAGGCAGCCACTATATCTGAGTCTCCGGCAACAGAGCTAACACAGGTCATCCCACCCTGGTGAGTCTATGAGACCTCACCCCTTCCAACTGGTGGCCTGTCCAAACTGCTACCAGTAGATTTTCCATACAAACAGCCTGTCTTAGCTCATGCTGCGGCCTTTCCTAAAATATTTCCAAGGTTCAAAAAACCTGAACAATCAGCATCAGGCCTTGGCATGCCCCACACCTCTTGCTGAACAATCCCAAGCCCAGCAGTAGCAGCAGCTGGCCTTAGTTTGCGGCTTGGCCTCTCAAGGCACTTCCAAGCCCAGTATGGGTGGTGGCCATCTGAAGACTGCTTCGTGGCTCATTCCAGGTGGCCCCAGGCAGGGCACAGGCTGCAGATAAACTTGGCTTGAGGCAGAGCCCCTCTCAGGAAGCCCTGGCTTTCATTCTTGTTGGCCAGCTTTGATCTAAGCAGGAATACCACCTAAGAGCACATCTGAGAATGACACACCCATGCACTAGAGCTCTGCTAAAGCAAATCCTGCTCTGTAGGATCAGCATATTAGCTCCTCCTCTGGTCATTGCCAGTCATCATAACCAATCAGCCCAAGGATCAATCCCTCCCACTGACGAGTAAACAGCAACCAAGGCTCAATTATAACAGGAGGGCACATGTAACCCATACAAGGGACATAGCTGGAGCACCTGGCTCAGGTGACCAGGGAAGACTGTCCCACAGCACACCTACTACACAAGGGCACTCTATTAAGACCAGGAGACATAGCAGCCCCACGTAATACGTAGAAACAAATGTAAGTAGGCAGCAAAATTGGAAAGACAAAGAAACATGTCCCAAATGAAAAAACAGAATAAAGCTCCAGAAAAAATTAAACAAAATGGAGACAGGCAATCTACCAGATGCAGCTTCAAAACACTTGTTATAAGAATGCTCAAAAACTTAAGAGAAAAATAGAGGAACTCAGAGGGAACTTTAACAAAGAGATAGGTAACATAAAAAAGAAACAGTAAGAAATGAAGAATACAATAACAGAAATAAAGAACATCTTAGGAGGAATCAAAAGTTGATCTGAAGCAGAGGATCAAATAGGCAATATAGAAGATCAGAACAGCAATAAAAAAAATCCCCCCCCCCAAAATGAGGATAGTTTAAGGGGCCTTTGGGACAGCATCAAGTATACCAACATTTGCATCATAGGGATACCAGAAAGAGAAGAGAGAGAGAAAGAAACTGAAAACCTATTTCAAGAAATAATGACTGAAAATTTTCCTAACCTGGTGAAAAAAATAGACATTCAAGCCCAGAAAGCACAGAGAGTCTCAAACAAGATGAACCCAGAAAGGCCCAAACCAAGACATATAACAATTAAAATGCCAAAGGTTAAAGACCAAAGAGAAAATCTTAAAGCAGCAAGAGAAAAGCAGTTACATACAAGAGAGCTCCCATACTCCTGTCAGCTGATTTCATAACAGGAACTTTGCAAGCCTGAAGGGACTTGTCATGAAATTTTCAAAGTGATCAAAACTAATGATCTACAACCAAGATTACTCTACCCAGTAGAGCTATCATTCAGAATCGAAGGACAGATAAATTGCTTCCCAGGCAAGAAAAAGCTAAAGGGGTTCCTCACCACCAAGCCAGTATTATAGGAAATATTAGAGGGACTACTTTAAGAAGAAGAAAAAGAAATAAAAATATTTTTAAAAAATCAATAATAAAATGCCACTAACTACATATCTAGCAACAATTACTTTCAGTGTAAATGGGCTAAATGCTCCAATCAAAAGATAGGGTGGTTGAACGCATGAGATGCTTACATATACTCCCTATAAGAGACTCACTTAAGATAAAAAGACACACACAGACTGAAAGTAAAGGGATGAAAAAAGATATATTTATTTGAATAAACCCAAAACACTACTTTGAAAGGAAATGTGAATCTGTATGTTCATTGCAACATTATTTATAATAACTAACATATGGAGGTCATCTGGGTGTCTATTAAGGAATGAATGAGGTGGTGTATATATACACACATACATACATAAATGCAATATTACTTAGCCATCTGCAACAACATGGATGTACTTAGAGGGTATTGTGCTGGAAGGGTTAGAGAAGATGGCCCAGGTGTTCTGAGTCCCAGTCTTAGAATGCTGCCCCCATACCTATAGCTACTCAAGTGCACTGAGAAAAGAGCCACAATAAAGGCAATACCTACACTCAGGGCTTTGTCCATTGGTTCTCCAATCTGCACATGGGCAAGAATACACATAAAATGAAATTCACCATTTTAGTCATTTTAAAGTGCACAACCCAGTGGCACTTAGTACATTCACAACGTTGTGCAACCATTATCAGTATTAAGTCACAGAAAATGTATATCACTATGAAAAGTAACCTCCCCAATCTTGCCTTCCCCAGTCCCTAGCAATTGCTTCCTGCTCTCCAGTATCTTCTTTCTATCCATCTCAATGTATTTGCCTATTCTGGGCATTTGGTATAAATGGAATCATATAATATGTGACTTTTGTGATTGGTTTCTTTCACTTACATATTACTCAGTGTATTTTTACAGAGGGCAGGGTCCATAGAAAGAGGGACCCAGGACATGTAAATCTGAAGGTGAGGTCAAAACAGAAAGATCCATAAACTGGGGTGTCTGGCAAGAAGGGGTGGTTAGTATGGAGTACTGCAGCAAGGGCAGGTTGGGCATTGGAGGTTGGCTTAAGCCAAAGTGACAGCCTAAGAGGAGAAGTTTGAAAATTCACGTAATTTACCCTATAATTCCCTCTCCAGATCTATTGAATCAGAATTTTCATTTTAACGGGATCACCAGGCAATTCATGTATAAATTAAATTTGAGAAGCATTGCTATAAGTGGTCTGCAACCCACGCAGGCTCAAAAACTGCTGACTTAAGTAGGTTTGGAAAAAGATTAGGTGAAAAAAATGTTGGAAATTGAGCTCACAAAATGATTTCATTAAATCCATTCTTTATCTTATTTAACAAAAAACTTATCTTTAGAAACATAGTTTAGAAACTAAACTTGCTTGAATCTTTCCAGTTCCCAAGCCACAAACAATCCCTTTTATTTTCTTACAGGAAAAGCCTGAGTTTAGGTGAATAAACATCAGAGGTTTGGGTTAGAGTCCTCCTCTTTTGATGGTTAAGGAAATATGAAAACAAACGATAATAAAAAAAAATCCAAGAGACTGTTGAGATATCACTTAATTTTATAACTGTTATAAGTCATACAGCTGAGAGCTGGAAGGCAGGTGGAAGGTCAATAAGTTGACACCTTTATTTTTAGGCAGGTCAGAACTCAAAGTGGACAATTCTTTTTTCTTTCTTTTTTCTTTTCTTCTTTTTTTAAACTTTTGAGGAACAAAATATAGTCTTTGCTCTTATATTTAGAAATCTCAGTTGGAAGTAGACTCAGTTCCTTGGCCTTTTCTGAGAAAGTTGATCCAATGAAAGGGACCCCCTTTATTTCCTAATGGGTAATTCAGCCAGGATCATTAATGTATGTCTACTGAACCTGAAAAAACTAGCCAGTCTGGAGAGGGAGCAGGTGGTGGACAATCTTTGAGAAAAGATTGAAAATGTGTCTCTGCCTTGGAACTGACCTCTCTTCACTGAATTTTTTGCTGCCCTTGAGTGGTTTCCTGGTTGTACAAGCAAAGAGAAAACAGGTAACTTTTGGGGGAGAGAATAATATTTTATATCTATATATCTATATATCTATATCTATTTATCTATATCTATCTATCTATCTATCTATCTATCTATATCTATATCTATCTATATCTATATCTATCTATATCTATATTTGCTTTGTAATTGGTCTCAGAGAGGATTTGTTCATTTCAAAGTGGAAGAAGTGACTATTTTGAGGAGTTAGCTCAAAGTTCCATTTTATCAGGAAAAACTTGTTCCTACTGGAATTTCCAAAGACTAAATCAGAGAATCAACAAAGTGAGCATTTGCTAATTCAATGTTCATTCAACAAACAGTTATTAAATATTTTCCCTCTAACAGGCACTGTGTCATGAGCTGATGATACAGCAATAAGATGACAAATTCCTTGTCTTCATGGAACTTACATTCTGATGAGAAGGGCTGATAAAAAACAAGTAAAAAGAAATATATTTTAGGGAGTGATGAGTACTATGAAGAAAACTGAAACAGGTAAGGAAGCAGAGAGTAATGTGTGTGTGATAGAGGGATTTTAGATAGAATAATTAGGAAAAACCTCCTTGAGAAATTGACACTTTAATGCTGAGAGGGGAATAGTCTTGCTTCTTTGGGATTCTAGATGGAAGGACTAGTATGTATAAAGAACCTGAAGTGAAAATAAGCTTGGTGTGCTAGAGGAACAGCAAGAAGGCTGGTGTTATGAGTTAAATGTCTCCTCAAAAATTCATATGATAAAGGTATAATCTGCAGTGTCCCAGAATGTGACCTTATTTGGATGTAATTTGTTCAGATGAAGTCAGACTGCAGTAGGGTGAACTTCTATTCCAGTATGACCTATGTTCTTATAAAAGGGGGAAATTTGAACACAGACTTGCACACAGGGAGAACAACCATGTGAAGATGAAGACAGGGATCAGGGTGATGCTTCTATAACCCAAGGATTGCCCAGCATTGCACCACCAGAAGCTAGGGGACAGGCATGGAATAGATTCTTCTTCACAGCTCTCAGTAGGAAAAAATCCTACCAACATCTTAACTTCTAGCCTCCAAAAATGTGAGAAACAAATTTCTGTTGTTTAAGCCACTCAGTGTGTGGTACTTTGTTCCGGCAGCCCTAGCAAACAAATACAGCCAGTCTCGCTGGAGGGAAGTGAGAGTAAGTGCTAAGAAGTGAGTTCAGAGAAGTAGATAAAAGTCAGATTATCTAAGGCCTTGTGGACCTTTGCAATGTGTTACAAATAGAGTTAACCCTATTGTTTTTGATAGATTTAGGGAGCCTCTGAAGATTAGAAGTATGTGAGGGCTATAGGTCACCTCTCTCACAGCTGCATAGAATACCACAGTGAAGATAATTGTCAATCTGAATTCAATGACTTACACAATTATTAATGATCAGGGACTAAAACAGTAATATAGCTTCTTCTTGTAAACTGTATGAAGTACATGTTCTTTGACATTTAGGAACTCCAGCAAGTTCCTTCCTTGAATGAAAGATTTACCTGAGACAGGTGGCCTAATAAAATGGCAACAGGATCAGTCTATCTTCTTGGTTGAGCAGGAAAATCTTCTATTAGGTGATATATTTACTGCTGTTCTATAAATGACCCCAAAATCTAGTGCCTCAAAACAACAAACACTTATTATCTCACATAGTTTCTGTGTGTCAAAAATCCAGGAGCAGCTTAGTTGGGTTGTTCTGGCTGAGAATCTCCCATGAGATTGCAATCAAAATGTTGGCTAGGGCTGTAGCCACCCAAAGGCTTGAAGGGGCCAGGGATCTGCTTCCAAGGTGGTTCATTCATATATTTAGTAAGTTTGTGTAGTTCTTGAAAAGAGATTTCAGCTCCCTACTTGGACTTCATAGGGCTGCTTGCATGCTCTCATAACAAGATTACAGCAATGATTCAAGAAAGAGCAAGAGAGAATCTGCAATGTCTTTTCTAACATAGTCTTGGGAGTCACACTCTGTCATTTCCATAATATCCTACTGATTATACAGGTCATCCCTATTCAACGTGGGAAGGAACTACACAAGAAAGGCATCACTGGGGACCATCTAGCAGACTGGCTACCACATAGTGGGACACAGGACCGAATAGAGTCTGAGGTTTTGAATGTCACTCCAAAGACTGTTGAGCTCTGGGGCTGGTTTGTCAGACTTTTATATTTTATCCATGCAAGGGTAGAGGCACCTGGACAATATTTGTGGCCACTGCACATGTGTTGATCTGAGTAGGATCTTTCAAATCCTAACTAACCACTCGTGAGTACATATTCCTGATTAGAATAATTTAGATATTAACTAACTACCCTCAGAATATGGATTAATACTAATTTACAATGAGTTGTATAAATTTTTTATCAATTTATAATGAATAATATAATGAATAAACATTGTCTGGTTCTTCTCTACTTCCAAATATATACTAAATCTACTCTGTTTTCCTACCTCCATTGCCTTCATCCTAGATCAGCATTTCAAAAGGTCATTTTGTAGACAGATACACTATTTCATTAAATCATTACTTCTATGAATCCAAGATGTTAAAGTTTATAAAACCTGCCATTTTTTTATTCACCGAGAAATAAAAAGTTCTCAATTAAATTATGACACACCATATCAATGGTAAAATTCATTCCAATTTCAGGGATGAACAAAAGTGAAAAAACACACATTTAGAGTAGATTAAATAAGGTAAATCACACAGCGCTACTGAAGTGTTTTGAAGTGAATTATAGACAATATAAAACATTGCACACATACAGTAATATGCTAAGGATTTGATCTTAAATGTGATAGAAAGCAGTATTGAGCAGGGAAGAAATGAAATCTAGTTTCCAGTTTTATAAGTATATTCTGTTAGTGGTGCAAAGAGAGGGATGTTACCAGAGTGACTTGGTCTAGAGTCAGAGCAGTAGGTATAGAAAGAAAGGGTGGATTTAGGATATATTTTGAAGAGGAGGCAGACTAGCAATGTTTATTCATATTGATAAACAATTTATACAACTCATCAAGCAGAAAGAAAACATTTTTCCAAACTGAAATACTTCCCAGAATTATTAACTCTTGTTTTGGCATTTCTTAACTCAGTACTACTAGGTCTCTGTGACTTCCAAAAGCTCTACCAATCCCTTATTAGCTGTAGTGAGTTCCACCTCCAAATGCCAGTATTTCACTTTATTGTAAAAGAGAAATCAGCATGTTAAATTAAGTCACACTAGGGCATGAATGACTGACAACGGCCCTTTGTGTCTTTTCCAGGAGCATTGACATTTGTATGTGGGTGCTTCATTTATTTGTTTTTTCTTGTGGTAACATAGGTTAATAACATTATATAAGTTTCAGGCATACGATATTATAATTTGATATCTGTATACACTATTGATCAAAAGTCTAATTTCCATCCATGGATGCTTTCAAATATAAAGTGTCTTAGTCTGTTCGTGCTGCCATAACAAAATACCACAGACTGGGTGGCTTAAACAACAGATATTTATTTTCTCAGAGTTCTGGAAGCTAGGAATCTGAGATCAAGGTGCCATCAGGGTTGGTTTATCGTGAGAGTTTTCTTCTTGGCTTGCAGATAAGCTGCCTTCTTCCTCTGTCCTCACTGGCCTTTCCTCTGGGCACACATGGAGTGGGAGAAAGGGAGAGATGAAGAGATAGAGGGAGAGACAGATAAAGGGGAACAGGGAAGGAAACATTTTGTGTCTCGTCCTTCTCTTACAAGGACACTGGCCCTATCGAAATAAGACCATGTCCTTATGACCTTACTTAACCTTTGTTAACTACTTATATCCCGTATCTCAAATTTAGCCATATTGGAGGTTAGCACTTTAACATGAAACTTGGAGGCACAGAATTCAGTACCACTCTGCAGAATATATACTAGGAAAATAATTTGAAGAACAGGAAAATTATGAATAAAGATTATTGCAGCATTAGCTATAGTGGCAAAAAAGAAAACAATCAAAATGCTCAAGAGAATAGTCAAGTCAATTATAGTATATCTAAATAGCAGAACACCACACAGCCATTTATAAACACTATAACAGGAAAATGTATATGCTTTGACATAGATAGAGAGGAAAGCCAAGATATTAGGATAATCACAGTTATGTAACATTTGGCATGTAAAAAGCCTGAAAGGGAATACAGCAAAATATTAAATGTACCTATTAATAAGTAGTGAGTTTGTGTGATTTAAAAATATTTTGCTTTTCTAAATGTTCTAATTTTTTAATTGGGCACATATTTCTTTTATATTTTTATTTATTTTTATAAAAGTTATACATTATCATAGTCTGCAGAGTTAAATAATTCTACAGGTTTTGTTTTGAAAAATAGTGCTTTTCTCCTTCCCAATAATTTCCCATTCTCAGGAGAGAAGAGCTTTCGATTCTTTTAGCTGATTCTTTTAGTACTTATCTTGGTTCTCTAACACTATCTAATTGTTATATTTTAACTTTTTAGTTTTGTGCTTTTTCTATTGACATATTGACACACCCTGTCCCTCACCTCACTCAAGGATGCTTCCTATCTCTACATTATTCCAATATAGGCATATTGTGATTTTGATTAGATCACTGTTCAGTGTTTACAGTGTGGAGGTGGCTAAGTAGACATTAGCAATTGATCCGTGAAATATGAATACTTTTCCTTATTGACACAACTTTTTGTTTTTACTTTAGCTAATTAGTATTATTTTTTCTTTAGTTTTCTTCTCAAAACTTTAAACTATCGGTTACCTCTACCTCCTCTCCATGTGATCAGGTATATCAGGTATTTTGATTTTTTCTCTTAAAGCCTTCTGGCCTGTATAAGTTGGTTGTCTTTTATTTTTTCCTGATGTGCAACTGTCATCCTAGGACCTACCTTTATTATCCTGGAGATTCCCTTTTACCTCTTTCTTATACTGGATCCTTTCCCCACTAACCTAAGTCTTTCCTCCTTCTTGGTTTAAAACTCTTGTTTTAACCAGGAGGTGCATGAAGAATAAATTTTTGAGACCTTGTTTGTTTGAAAATATCTTTATTCTGCTCTCACACTTGATTGACAGCATGACTGGATACAGAACACTAGGTCAAAAATTATATCCTTCAGAATTTTGAAGGCATTCCTCCATCATCTCTTAGTTTCCAATGTTGATATTGAGGAATCCAAAGCCATTCTGATTCCTGATCCATTATATGTGACCTGTTTTTATCTCTAGAAGTTTGTGCAATCTTCTTAACCTAACATTGAGAAATTTTATGAAGATGTGTCTTAGTGTGGGTCCATTCTCATTAGTCATATATTCTATCAACCTAGAGAATCATGACCTTCAGTTTTGGGGAAATTTCTTGAATTAATATATTTAAATGTTCATTCCCTTAATTTTTATCACTATTGTTATAAGGTTCTGCTTCTTCAGATCTGCTGAGTGAATTAATCACTTCACCATTTGCTTTCCAACTTTCAAAATACTATCAATTCTATCTTCTTTCTTTGTAAGTTATGCCTTTTTTAAAAAATCCCACCACCATCATTTTTACATATTATACACACATTTTAGATACTAATCCTTTGTTTTGTTATTATTTTTCAAATTGATGTTTTCTTTTACTGTAATTAAAATGGGGCTTGGTGAATGAGCAAAAACAAATTTGTGTACAATCTGCCATCCTTATATAGAACCATGAATTGCTTTTATAGTTTAAACTACATATTTTCACATATGAGTGAAATTTTCCAGAATAGTAAAAGTCTAGAGAAAAATATCTTTGGAGATCTGTAGCCTTTCTAGAACTCTTTGGATTGCACATTGTAGGTCACCCCTGAAATCATCAAGTCAGCTCTGGAGAAAAGCTTTAATGAACTGCGGGCACCCTGCATGTACTATGGATATAAATAACTTATGATATTGTGAAAGTTTGCCATTATATCAGAAAGTGTTTTCAGTTCCTCTCTCAGATTGCTAAGTCACAGGCCCAGAAGCAGCTGAATAGATGATGCTTGTATGGCATGATTTCAGGAAAAGGTCTCATTCTTAAGTTTGTACCCTCCCTTCATCCTGCCATTGCAACGCTCCCTGGTACCTGAAATCCTTTTTAGCCAAAGACAGAGCCTTTCTTTTCACAATCAGAGAAAAAACTCTCTAGGAGAAGAACATGGTGATGTATCATCCCAATAAGCTGTTGATGGATACAGAGACCACCAGGGCTGTGAGTATTTGAGGTCAGAGAGAAGGCAACTTGAAGAAGGTCCAGGAGCACAAGAATGAGGGTGATCTAGGAAAGAAAATCTGAGATCATTAGTAATGAACATTTCTTCTTTCATTGTGCTGCCAAAGGTGATGGGGGGAGCCTGAACCTCTGATATTTTAGAAAACATTTTATTCACACTTATAAAAAGTCAACATTTCAATTGCCAAGCCTAATGATGTACCACAAGATGTGAGGAGCTCCAAGGAGATGCTTGAAGAAGCAGTGAATGGAAGTGAAGACAAATGCTACAAATGAAAGATGAAGTATCAATGAAAACAGCTAATTGGACTTATTGTGGTAATCATTTTACAATATATGTAAATCAAACCATTATGCTGTACACCTTAAACTTATACAGTAATGTTATGTCAATTATTTCTCAATAAAACTGGGGGAGGGGGAAAGAACAACAATTATTATGTGTTTGTCTTTGGGGAGCCTCCACTGGGTTTATTTCAAAGTTGATAATAATGAACAGAAAACAATTACATTAGGGAAGTATAAATATGCATGTCTAATATCCCTTTCTGCCTTGTGTGTACTGGGCCATGTCTTCTGGTCACATGGGCATAGGCAAGATCGCATGGTTGTATCGGTAGCAGACAATGTGAACTCATTTGTAACATGGCTTTCAGGGCTGTTTAACGTGTTTCAGAAACCTTCCTCAGCCCCAAGCAGCTTGAGAGGTGGCACATGACAAGCTAAGGCTTGCCATAATACGTCATTCTTCATTACTGCCAGGCAACCCATTTGTTTTTAGCACAGGGTATGTAAAAAGGAAAATAATAGGAAGCAAGTTCTGGTATATATCTGGGGGAATCAGTGGAGAGGGATGCAGTCTCTCCCATGCCATAAAGGCCAGAGTCAGCAATTTTGATCTGCACTAGTTCTATGGAGACATGTAAAGAGGCCTGAATTCTCATACATTGCTGGTGGGAATCCAAAATAGGATAGGCCCTATGGAGGGGGATTTGTTGCTATCTAGTAAAATTGCAGATGCATACATAAAGCAATCTTACTTTCCAGAATGTATTTCAAAGACTTACTGGAAAAAATGCAAAATGACATATGCCTAATACTATTCACTGTAACATTATTTGTAACATCAAAAAAATGAAAGAAACTCAGTACATTCACATAATGGAATAGTATACAATTATAAAACGGGATGAAGATAATCATATATGAAATAATGACCCACAGGATATAATTGATAAAAAGCAAGGTAGAAATAGTTTTTATAGTATGTTACTTTTTGTGTACAAAACGGGGAGAAAGACACACATACACACACATTTGCTTGTATTTTCCAAAAAGAAACATCAAAAATATAAACTGAAATCTAAATAAAACAAAATAAAATGAAAATGTATAGAAAGGAGAGAACAGAGTGCAGTGATGGGAATAGAAGCTATATATACTTCTATAAATGTACCTTGCTATCTAGTTTGGACTTTGGAAGCATAATTTAAAATAAAATTATGACAATAAAAAGGAACAAATGAACCTCACTGTATATCATGTTGGTGGCATAGTTATACAAAAAAGAGAATAATTTCAAGTGACTTTACAACAGTATTTTGGCTGTTTAACCCTAGTGATATATGGTATAAGGATAAAATATGCCACACACACACACACACACACACACACACACCACACACACAACTTAAACTGCTTTTAGTAGTCTTATTGTTAATAGCAATGTTAGCATTGTTATTTTGAAGTGGTTATTGTTTTATTTAGAACAAAGCAAGTATGAAGTTAATACAGTTAGAAACCAAGATTGTCAGAGTAAGAGAAAAAAAGATGTAAGTACAAATTAAAGAAATTAGGTAAAACCCTGTACTATTAAATTTGAATTGGAAATATTACAAATTCATGATATTTTTCATTTTTATTTTTATTTTTGTCATCTTTATTTAAATATACTAGACAATTAGTTGCTTGTATTGACATTGTACAACTCAATGAGTTTTTTTAAATTATCATTGGCATATAATAATATACAAGTTTCAGTGGTATAGCATAGTGATCAGAGATCCACATAACTTGCAAAGTGACCATCCCACTACATCGAGTACCCCTCTTCCCCTTTACATATTTATTACATTATTAACCATCTCCCCCATGTTATACTCTACATTTTCATGTCTATTCTGCACTATCCATTTGTGCCTCTTAATCCATTTGCCTTTTTTGTACCTCTGCAACTCCTCTCCCATCTAGCATCCCTCTAAATATTCTATGAATTTATTGCTGCTTTTGTTGTTGTAGTTGTTGATTTTGTTCTTTAGATTCCACATGTACATGAAATCATGCAATATTTGTCTTTCTCTCTGATCCACTTCATTCAGTGCAATATCCTCTAGGTCCATCAAGGTAATATCTTTTTCCATCTCTTTCATTTTAGTCTGTTTCTCTTTTAATCTGAAGTGAGTCTCTTGCAGGCAGCATATGTAGGGGTCTTGTTTTCTTACCCATTTAGCCATTCTATCTTTTGGTTGGAGCACTTAATGCTTTTCCATTTGAGGTACTTGTTGATAGGAATGTAGTTGTTACCACTCTTTATTCCTGTTTTTGATACATGTTTTTCTTCTTAAAAAGTCCCTCCAATATTTCTCATAATACTAGTTTGGTGGTGACAAATTCCTTTAGCTTATTTTTGTCTGGAAAGCTCTCTATCTTTCTTTTGACTCTAAATGATAGCTTTGCTGAATAAAGCATTCTTGGTAGTAGATACTGGGTTTTAATCATGTCAAATATTTTGTGCCAAACCCTTCAGTACTGCATCATTTCTTTTGAGAAATCAGCTGCCAGTCTTATGGGTACTCCCTTATAGAGAACTAACTGTTTTTCTCTTGCTGCTTTTATGATCCCCTCTTTGTATTTAACCTTTGGCATTTTAATGATGATGTGTCTTGGTGTGGGCCTCTTTGGGTTCCTGATTTTGGGGATTCTCTGAGCTTCCTGTGGTTTTATATTTATTTCATTTACCAGGTTAGGAAAATTTTCCATCATTATTTCTTCAAATAGCTCTTCAACATATTGTTTTCCTTCAGGTAACCCTATGACATGGATATTTTTACCTTTAATAGTGTCCCACAGTCTCCTTAAATTATTATAATCTTGTCTTCTTTTTTCTTGCCATTCTGAGTGAGTGTCCTTGGCTTCCCTGACCTCTATATAAGTCATTTGATCCTCTTCCTTATTTACTTTATTTATTCTATTTAATATACTTCTCATTTCAGATGTGTTCTGCATTTCCGATTGTTTTCATTTTATAATTTCCATTTATATGTTTTTTATCTCTTTGTTAAACTTTTCACTGACTTCATCTACACTTCCCATAAGTTCATTGAGCATCTTCATAACCAGTGTTTTGAACTCTGCATCTGTTAGATTACTTGACTCTGTTATATCTGGATCTCTGTTCTGTTCTCTCATATGGTTTCTGCTTCATTGTCTTCCCATTTTGGCCGCCTTTCTGTGTCTGTTTCTATGTACTAAGCAAAGTTCCTAAGGCTCCCTGTCTTATTAGTGTAGATTTGTGAAGTAGGTGTCCAGTGGCACAATCCCGAGAGAGGCTCTGCTGCAGGCCAAATTTAGCCCAAGCTATCCCTCTGGGGCCACCTGTTAAGATTCAGCAAGCAATCCACAGATGCTGTCTGTGCTTATAGTTACCTAAAAAGGCCACATCAGAAAACGAGGTCAGCTGCCATCAGTTTAAGTCTAGCCGCTGCTCAGCAAGGAGCACCTGACTCACTGAGGACACACCTGGATGTGGCTTGCATGAGGCTGAAAGTTGAGGGAGGCAGAGTTTCAGGGAATCATCTGGGTGGAGTGACCTCTGTTATCCAGTTTGATGATGTCATGGCTATGGCAGTGCTGTGTCCAGTGCACTGGTAAAAGGGAGGGCTCAACAGAGAACAATGAATACTGCTGGCACTTCTATACAGAGAAAGTCTTGCCTCTGCCATCACTGCAACAACTCAATGTCACCCAGTAAGTCCCTGGTGCCCCCTGTGCAGCAAAACTACCATTGGTGCTCAGAGTGAGCAGGTCTGTCACCGTGAAAGTTCACTCACGGACACAGCCCCTTTCAGAGGCATCTGCTGCTGTCACAGCTTCCGTCTCACTCTGCAGTTTGGGACAGGGAAGCCTCGCATCCTTGCCCCATCATACCTTCTGCCTTTGCAGGGTGATTTCTTAGATTTCTCCCTAGTTGTAGGGCTTGTTCATCTAGATCTCAGGTGATTTTTTCTTGCTATTTGGTCCTTGTTTCTCTCACAATTTTGATTTGGTTGAACAGATGATGAACAGAGCTTCTATCATCTACACCATATTTTTTTCCACCCTGCTATTTTTTTCATTTTTAAAAATGTTAATCCTAGCTCTATCTACTGAACAGCCCAGGAGCAATGACAACTCAAAAGCAACAAATAACCTTAGTACCCAAGCTTTGGTCTTTAAATAAAATTTCCTACCTAAAAGAAACAGTCCTTTGTATAAATGGCTATCAACTTCTGAGTCAGTAAATGTATAAGATGAACTGGAGATCTCTTGTGGCAGAAAGCAAGAAAGCCATCATAGATTACTAAAATTCTGTCAAAAGGACAAATAACCATTTTGAGGGGATTCCATTGGCCAATGATGAGGCAATTTGTGCATAAAAGGGGTGGGGGATACAGATAAGAGAAAAGAGGATCAACTATATGGTGATGAAAGATTTGACTTTGGGTGGTGAACACAATGCAATATTATTCAATTGTACGCTTGAAACCTATATAATTTTATTAACCAATTTCACCCTAATATATCTAATTAAAAATAAACAACAACAATTATGATGGACATCTGGCTTTAGTTCAGGCAGATTAAGAGCTTAGAAGTGGCATTGCTATCTTTACAAAAAAATTTTTTTTAATCAAAATCACCAAAAATGGTGAAGTAGGTAATTCCAGGACTCTGTCTCTCCACAAAAAAAAGCAACTAATAAGCTGTCAATCTGTCAGAATCAACTTTCTAGGAACTCTGGATCCTGGTTAAAAACTTATATGAATCAAGGAAAAGCTTAATTGCAGTGAGAGGATTTTTGGAATTTTAAATTGCCTGCTTTCCATCCCATATTCTCCAGATTGATGGCACATATGAAGTTGGCTGCCCACATTCCTGGTGCAGGTTGGTTGTGTCAGAGGAAAAAAACATAGACCTTATTCTCAAAGAATCAGGCATTTGTACTTTGACCTGTCTTCTGGTTCCCTAAAGAGAGGTCACAAGAGCTTGCTTGTTTTGCCCAACTTCAAGTGTTCCAAGGGCTGAGGGAGCTTATTGGATGGTGTTTGCTGAAAACATTTCAAGGCAAAGGTATTGGTCATTGTAGCCTGCAGCAAGGAATATCAGTTGGGACAAGCAATAAATAGACTGAAAAACATGGGAAAAGAGTTTAGGAAATGAGACACATGAGGAAATAGGACTTTAAAAAGTTCCTTCATATACCAAGAAATCAAGGCACGCATATGCCCGCAGCTGAACACATGATCT
This sequence comes from Cynopterus sphinx, assembly GCA_030015415.1. Lineage (NCBI taxonomy): Eukaryota > Metazoa > Chordata > Mammalia > Chiroptera > Pteropodidae > Cynopterus > Cynopterus sphinx. Next base: position 55,183,991 of record CM057388.1, read on the forward strand.
GAAAGGCCTGAGAGGATCCTGACCTTTCACCACTAGCTGATATTCAGATTCCAGGCAAGCAGAAAGTGGAATTAAAATGTAGTTGTAAATAGCCTGGCTAAGCACCAAAGGACCACCTCCAAAAAGAGCCAATCTACAAAGTCTGGGAGAATATTACTTTTTTCTCTTTTTTATTCTTTACTTTTTTTTTGGAGGGGTCCTCCAGGCATTTAAAGAAAAGCTCTGTTAAAACACTAGCTAATCACTAAGATAATGAAACACAGACATCAGTAGCCACACATGAGAGAATACAGACTTTAAACAAATAGTTTGGAAAAGTCATTAGACAAACAACAACAATTCACAAGTAGTAACAACAAATTCTGAGGAGAAGAAGGAATCTGGGTTCCAGTTTTCAACAACAAAAAAATCATGAAGCATGCAAAAAAAAAGTGTGGTCCATATAAAGGAAATATTCTACCTATTTTCAAGATATCAGGGCAGGAGAGGAGGAGAAGGGGGAGAGAAAACAGAGCTTTCAGAAATGTAGAATATTATAAAGAAGAATTGTCACCTCTAGGCCCACCATGCAGCATTAACAAATTGAGATCTTGATGTGTATTTATACACCTTGCAGACATTTCTTCTGACTATATATATATATATACATGTCTCTTAAAAAATGAAATTTGGACTATTCTGTAGTGTTCTTTTCTTGCCTGACTTTTGGTTAGTCTTTCTTTTGCCTGTGTGTATTATTATATCTTTTGAGTAATCATGCTAAAGTATATCAGAACATTATAAAACACAGCTGTTTCATTAACTACAATCAACCTTTTAATGAAAGTCTACCATATGCGCCAAAGAAATGGTCATCTCTAGTTTGAACACTTGCAGCTGGTGTCTTGGTTTCTAGTTTTACTCTCATCTAATCCTTTCTTCACACAAACACCAAAGTGATTTTCCTGAAATAGACCTATGTCATTACTCTACTTAGAAATCTTCAGTGTAATAAGTTATAATACTGTATAATTCATTTGTATGACAGTCTCAAAAAACAAAACTATAGGGACAAAAAAAGAGATCTGTGGTTACCAGAAGTTTGGGGTGTGGGGAAGTTGTGAGTATAAAGAGGAAGTACAAAAAAAATTCATATTGGGATTGTAGTGGTGGTTACACAAACCTATAAATGTGTTAAAAATCATGGAACTATATATTACCACAGAATGTCAATTTTCTATAATTTTTTAAAAAGCCTTTGATGGTTCCCCATTGCCTACAGGTTCAAATTCAGGACTCTTGGCTAACATTTGTAAAGCCCTCCATGGTACCCCCACCTCAAAGACTATCTTTCTAACTTAATTTCTCACTGAGCCTCACCCCTAATGCACACTATACTCCAGACACATTGTAACTACTTGTTGTTCAGTGAACATATATGTCATGGACCCTGACACCTCTGTGTCTTTACTTGTAATGTTCCTTCTACTGAAATACACTCCCAGTCACCAACAATAGCAACCCTACTTATCCCTCAAGGCTGAGTTCAAATATCACATCTGCAGACCTCAGTTCCTCAGTTAGAATTCAATCTCTTTCCTCAGTGCTCCCATAGCACTTTGCTTATGTCATTGCCTGATACTGCCAAGTATTACAGAGAAAGCACAAGCAGAAGCAGGCTCCAATGTTATGCAATAAAATCCCAAGCCTCATTCAGTATTCACTTAGTACCAAGCATTTGCATTCCTTCTGTTTCTGTCTTAGTACCCAACACCCTACTGGTTTCCCAGGACAGCTTATACCTGTAGACTTTAGATTTGCCATTATTTGCCTCCCCATCTTTTAAACCCCAGCTTCAACTTCATTATTAAATAACTTCTGGCTTTTCTGCATTGGCACTAAATTCCTGACTTGGTCCCCTAGAAGAATCAATTGCATGATTCTTCCATGCCATTCCCAGGGACATTCAAGTTTTCTGGCCTGGATATGCCTATTCAATCTCACTCTCCTGGCTGGAAGACAAGGGAGCTTGACTAACAGGTGTGGGTACCTAGAGCTGAGGTTGGCAGGAGAAATGTTTCATTGAAAAGCAAGCCAGTCCTATAGGGAATACCAAATTGGAGAGTTAATGAGAGTTAATGAGGCAGGCAGAGGGTGGTAACCAAGAGAAGCGGAACAATCACCAGTTTATTCTCTGTACTTATGTTTCTGTTCTGTTTGTTCATTTATTTGTTCTTTAGATTCCACATATAAGAGAAGATATATGGTACTTGTCTTTCTATTTCTGACTTATTTCTGTTAGCATAACACCCTCTAGATCATCACAAATGGTAAGAATTCCTTCTTTTATGGCCAAGTAATATGCCATTACATATATAAACCACAACTTCTTCATCCATTCATTTTTTGATTGGAACATTTAATCCATTTACAGTTAAGGTAATTATGATAGGTATGTAGTTATTGCCATTTTATTAATTTTATGATTATTTTTATACTTTTCTATTCCTTTCTTATTCTCTTGCTCTCTTGCATGTTAATGACTTTCTGTAGTGTTGCATTTAGATTTTTTTCTCTTTATTTCTTGTATATTTCATGTAGATTTTTGGTTTGTAGTTACCATGTGCTTCACATATACCAAGCCATGTCTATAGCAGTCTATTTTAAGATGATAGTCACTTAAATTCAAATGCACCCTAAAATCACTACAATTTTTACTCACACTTTCCATATTTGTTTGTCATTATTTTTTCTTTTGAGTGTGTTTTTATGTGTATTCCTTAACTTACTGTTTAATTATACATAATCTTACTACTTTTGCCTTTTAACCTATGTATAGGCTTTATAGTTGGTGGATCTACTGCTTTTATTATGTTTGCCTTTGTCTGAAAATTTTTTTCTTTGCGATACTTTCTTACACATATTTTTGAAGTTTTCTGTTCTTAAAGAAGTCCCTTTTACATTTCTTGTAATACCAGTTTGGTGATGATGAAGTCCTTCAACTTTTTCTTGTCTGGGAAGCTCTTTATCTCATCTTCTTTCATTCTAAATGATAACCTTGGTGGATAATCTTGGTTGAAAGTCCTTGTGTTTCATCACTTTGAATATTTTTTCGTCAATCCCTTCTGGACTGCAGAGTTTTTATTGAGAAAATAACTGTCAGTCTTATGGGAGCTCCCTTGTAACTACCTCCCTTTTCTTGCTACTTTTAGGATTTTCTCTTTGTCTTTAACATTTGTCGTTTTAATTATAATGTGTCTTGGTGTGGGCCTGCTTTGGTTTGACTTGTTTGGGATTCTCTGCATTTCCTGGACTTGTATGTCCCTTTCCTTCACCAAGTTAGGGAAGTTTTCCATCAACATTTCTTCAAATAATTTTTCAATCCCTTGCTCTTTCTTCTCATTCTGGCACTTCTATTATCTGAATGTTGTCCCAGGGGTTCCTTAAACTATTTCTCATTTTCGAAATTCTTTTTTCTTTTTGCTATTCTAATTGAGTGTTTTTCACTACTTTGTCTTCCAAATTGCTTCATCTGATCTGCTATTGATTCCATCTAATGTATTCTTCATTTCAGTTATTGTATTTTTCATTTCTGACTGGTTAATTTTTATGGTTTCTGTGCCCTTCTTTATGCTTACTAGCTCTTGGTTGAAATTTTCACAGAGATCATCTACTCTTCCCTAAGTTCACTGAGCACCATTATAACCAGTGTTTTGAATTCTGCATCTGGTTGATTGTTTGTCTTCACTTTGTTTAGTTCTTTTTCTATAGTTTTGTCATATTTTTTTTTCTTTTGGGACGTTTGTATCATTTTATCTGACTCCCTGTGTTTGTTTCTATGTATTTGGTAGATCTTCTACATCTTCCAGTCTTGACAGTGTCCTTTTTTAGTAGGTATCCTGTGGGCCCCAGTGGCACAGTCTCCCTGGTCATCTGAACTGGGTTCCTCAGGGTGTCCCTTGTGTCAGCTGTGTGTGCCCTCCTGTTGTAGTTGGGCCTTGACTGCTGTTGGCACATCAGTGGGTGGGACTGACTCTAAGGCTGTGAGGACTGGCTGTGACTACATTATTTTTCTCTAACCTGATTACTCTACTTGTCTTTTCACTCCACACATGCTGTACACATCTACCTCATTTTTTCTTAATGGCTGAATTAGTATTCCAATTATGGAACTGCCAGAACTTAATCATTTCCATATAGATGATAATTTAAGTGTTACCAATTATAAAATGCTGCAATAAACATTCTATACATAGTTCTTTGCACAACTATAGCTATGTCTCCATAGGAAAATTCCCCAGAGGTTAAAAATCTGAGACAATTAATTTTGACAGGTACTGACAAATTGCCTTCCAAAACTTTGTGCCAATATTTTGCTCTCATACCAGTAATGCATGAGTGCCTGTTTATCTCCAACATCACTTATACTTGATATTCAGGATTTCCTTTTGATACTTGCAGCATCTATAAATCACTTTGAGATATTCACATAGGTTTTCCTGGCACAAAATAAGAATCTAATAATTGTTCAATAAATTGAAAATTAGAACAATGTAAATCCACATATACAACTTGGAAGACTTCTCCTAACAATGATACAGTAGTAACAAAGTTAATGTATGTAAGTGTGCCTTAAATATTAAACAGTACTATTCAGATATTTCCATAGACAGAGATGTGTTCTTTTCACACATAGTTCTCATATCTCATATAAGTTGGCCTTGCTACCTTCCAGTGTCACATGCTATGTTTTGTTCTTAAGGCTCATAACTTTTACTAAGAACCCCAGAGGCTCTAATGTCTAAAGTGTGTGATTAATTGTGCCAGTCCTTCAGGAGGAAAGACACAAAATTATGGGGATATGTGTCCCCTGAAGATAGTAAGAAAGCCCAATGGCAAACACTTCAGGGAATGAGGATTCCCAGCTCTGGGTAGGTAAATATTTTGGAGGATCCAGAGTCAACTGATTGTATACCAAAGGACTTCTCAGAGACAGAACTCCATGGGTTTAGATGAGATATCCTAGTGAGTACCCTAACCTACAGATGCCCATCCACCTGCACACTGGGAATTAGCAAAATCTACTCTGTAATGCTAAAAACCATGACCTTGTGAGGTGCACACTTGAGGTGGTTAAATGAAAGAGCACTGAAAGTTGACCTAGGTTCTCAGGACTGTGACAACTTGGAGAAGGTGTAATATTCTTTGCCATCCACATTCTAAGAACTAGGAATAAGCTTCTCAGTAAGAATGAGGGCAGTGTTGGCAAAAGTATAAGAAAATAGGCTTCAGCATTGCCCTGCTCTGATTGGTTGTTCCTGGGGAAAGAATTCATACAAACCTGAGTGGAACTTTCTCCTTCCAGTTTTATTCCCAGGACCAGAGTCTGGAAGATGTGTGGTTAAGTACAGGAGGCAAAATCCTGAAACTAAAAGGGAAATGATTCCTCCTGGCATTCTCCCCCACCACACCCACACCCCCACTCCCACTCCCAGGACTAACCTACAAGTACATGTGAACAAATACAGGGCTTTTCACCTCGGGCCTTTTAGGATTTAGCTCTTCTCTCTTTAGAGTAAGTTGAGCTGTATCCATTTATTAAGTATTTGTGAGAAAAAAATGTTTGATATGAACCAAGCAATAGCTCAGAAAATACTCCTGAAATCACTAACATATTAAAATGATTTCACAAAGGACCTAAGAGGACTTAGAGGCTTGTATCATGATTAAGAATGTAAGTTCTGGAACCTGAACGCCTAAGACTAAATCCTGGCTCTCACACTAGCTGTGACCTTCAGCAGGTGACTTTACTTTTCTATGCCTTAGAATCTTTATCTGAAAAATAGGGGATAAGAGTTGTTTCGAAGATTGAATGAAATAATGCATATAAAACACCATACCAGACATATAGTAAGTACTCACTAACACTACCTATTATTTAATTCTCCTACAGTGCCTCATGGTTATTTTCCCATTGTCTTTAAAGCATTTATGGAGAAAACCAAATTTACAATTGGTTTATTTAATACATTTCCCCATCATGTTCATTTGCCTATACTTAGCCCACTGAATTTCCAATAACATGAGAAAAACTGTTGTTGTAGTGGCCTATCTCCTTTCCTTCAACTTCATGGTTCTGCCTTCATCTTCTGAGACCAATTTGCTGGCCCCATCTCTGTCTTTTCTCCCACTCAGTCAGACTCCCTTCTTTACAAGCAATGTATTGCTTTAAGATTTCAAAGGGGGAAAAGACCAGTCAATTAAAAGTGTTGGCATATGGAAGGAGGCACTTTTCCTACCCAGCCACCATAGTCCATAATTCCTTTTTATTCTACGTTTCTAGAAGATTATTTTGGGACAGAAAGGCCACCGCCTATAGGAAGTTCTGAAGGTTCATTTGCATAGTATATCACTAGATTCTCTTCTTGGGTAAGGGCAGCAGGTTTTTCAGGTCAGAAGCTGCTCTACACCCCTTGCTCTAAACTTCTTGCATTCCCAGGATATTGAGTCACTAGGGCTAGAGAGGATATGTGGGAGAAACATGCCTGGTCTAGTACCACGACATGCTGTTCTCCTCTGTTTATCTTCATTTTAGCTCTAATTAGCCTGCCTTGCTTAGTGTGTGTGTCTTTCTATGTTTCCATAGTATCCACCCATTAAGTAGCTGATTCACATGGCTTTTATAGAGCAAATTATAGTTCCACACTGCTTCTGCTTTTAATGGAGAGAAATTCTTGCTTGAATTCCAAGTAGGCAATGTCTTCTTCTAGAGGTCTGATAGATTATTTCTTTCAAATTGACCTTGAATAATATAGTCAAAAGATAGCAGTGTGAGCTTTTTATAAAAACTAAGTCCTTTCTCAGAGTGTGCCTAGGAAGGGCCACTAAAAAGACAAGTTCCTGATGAATAATCACTAGTAAAATCCTAATGGGGAGTTAACTCATCTGGAGAGAAGCTCTTTTACTAGTGGAGGTTTTCTTCTTAGTGGAATTAAAAGACCCCAGCCATGCTTATAGTTATAGGTTTCACATTATTTAGACTATATTCTGGGGAGTATCCATAGCTAATAAGTCATACATTCTCTGATCAATTAGAATACATTCTGGTGAGATTCTGGCTTCAGCTCACATGAGAAAAGCTCAGTAATACCTCAAACAAATGAGCTGAGCTAGAAGATCACAGAGAGCCTAAAGTGTGTTATCCTGTAGGGCAGGCAGACAGCTGATGTAGGTGGGAGGAACGTAAAGGGTATCTCTGACCCTTCTGGGTATATTGTGGCTACCATGGTGTCCAAACATAGCAATTGCTCTTAATAAAATAAAACCCATTTAGAGGCTTCTTTTTCTTCTGATAGGCTTACTATAAAACTCAAGGAAATGTCCGGGTGGGTACTAACCCAAAAGCCTCATTCTCTCTTTCAATTTCACAGCTGCTCTTGGCAACCCATCTCCAAATACCCAGAAGACAGAATTAGACAATGCTTTGCCTTGCTTCAACATCAAAGGATAGCTCCAAGTTCTCAACCCTGCCCTGAGGGTACCAGTGGCAGCAGACACAGTAGAGGTAGTCCACTACATTGTTGGTGAAGAGTGAGCGCAATGGATGCAAGTACTGGAAAAAAAGGAGCATGAAACCAATGGAAATTAGGTAAGCAATGATGAGCTGCAGGGCAATCAAGGAATGACAGTAATTCAGTAACACTTTCACTCCAAAGAACTTAAAAACCAAGACCATGATCACATTCTCTACCAATCTCACACTATAGTGCAGGCACATATGTCTCCAGTTCTGACCTTTTTCAACAAGTTCCCTGTCTGCCAACTTCAACTGCAAAGCTGACCAGCAAGAGAAATTGATGCCAGCATAAAGGATAGTAACAGAAATCAGCACCACCATAGTGCCAACTTGGCTGAAATTTTTCTCAATATTACTGGGCATCTGGGCACCACTCCTCCAGAATTTAACCCAGGGCTCAAAGAGAATGATTAGAAAGTTGAGCAATAAAAAAGGCACAGCCTTCAATTTCAAGGTGGCTGAGAAGAGCACCAGAATGAGGAGGCGGGAAGTGATCTCCAAAGTCCGCCAGATGGTGATGCAGAGGACTTCTAGTGGCCCAAGGCGAATCTTGTATTCATCGTACTTGATCTGGATAGCCAACATATTGCAGAGGGTAGCCCCATAGGTGACAGATATCAGGGAAAAGACCATTAGCACAACTGTAAGAAGAAGAAAAAAAAGAAACAAAAAACAGGCATTCAATGTTGGTGAAGCTTGTATTCTGACCCAGAAGTCCAGAGAGATGATAGGTGAGAACTGAGAGCCCAATTAAGAGCAAACTCATATATGAACACAGCTATATAAACAAATAGCATGCACAAAAATGGAAAATAAACTTTTTTTATGACAGGGATTATATAAGTTTTTAAAATATTTAATTTCTTGATTTTCTAAATTCCCCATGATGAATATATACTATAATACTTTAATAATCATACAAATATATACAATGAACTTTTTAAAAACTAGCATTTAGAGGTCACTTACACAAGAAGAGCACATATAAAGAGATAGGGACAGCATCTACCTAATGAAACAGGCTTCTAAGCAAATAATGAAAGAGGCAAAAAGAACTCTCATCTGAAAAAAATCCAGTCTTAGGAGGCTCACAGAGAATGCCTTTGGATATAGAAGTCCCTTCCTTGATATATATCTTCTTCAAGGAACTAATCTTGTTTGTGTGTGCTTCTAGAATGTGTCAAAATATATATAGGAAATTCCATAAGGGCAGAAGAGACCATGTTTATTTTGTGTACTGCTTTATCTCCAGAGTCTAACACACTGCATAGAATATAATAATTGCTCAATAAATGTTTGTGGAATTAATGAATAATTCTGAGTTTAGAGAGGCAGCACAAAATACCTATGATTAGAAGTCCTTGGTTTAGTTGTGTGGAAGCTTGTGAAACTCACTATCTATATACCTCAGTTTCTTCAGTTCACTGAGATACTCTAGAGTTGCTTATATTAATCATCAGCAATGGCAATTCATCATCCCAACACTTTGGTATACTTTAGAAATCACTAAACTTCCTGCAAAGTGGTTTAAAAATATAAAAACTCATTTTCCTAGCCCACAACCACTATATTAATAGTTAGAGTAGTGGCCCTGAAGGACCAGGATGTTCCCCAACCCACTATACCAAGTCTCAACGATAGATCACACCATGGCCCTTTCTTTTTCTTCCTTTATATCAAAAGATACTGATCACTAAGAAAAACCTAGTGCTCTCAAGGAGAAAGAGAAGTCTGAGGGGTACTCATCTAAAATAAAAAAAGAAAAACCACTGAAACTTACTGCATCCAGAGAACTAGAGCCATTGTGATATCAATTTAATCTTCAAAAAAAGTGACGCCCTCCCCAAAGAAACCAAAAAGGAAGCACAGCTTTGTTTATTAGATCTTTTTCAGCTCAAAGAGTATTGGAATCTCAAAGACTGGAGTGGGAGACTCTTAAAGCGTCTACTCTTAGTTTTATTTTATTTTATTTATTTGTTTGTTTGTTTGTTTGTTTATTTTTCCAGAGTTGAAATGGAATTGACATATGGCATTGTATTAGTTTAAGGTGTGCAACATAATGATTTGATATACTTTTAGTTTTATAAACCACTCTCAGTCTCATCCTTAAGAGTTGATGTTTCTTGTAGGGTTGGGAACATTAGAGCTTACATACATCTATCCAAGTATGGTAACACTTTCTCTTACATTAGAACTCATTTATTGATAGTGTAATAAAAGGAGGAAAGCTTGATCATTCCAATAAATATAAAAACACCTTCCATCTGTCTCCCTACAAATAGACTCATGGCATAAAAAATCATAATGCTGCTACTGAATTTGCTCATCTATGCTGATCCAGATGGCCTCCAAAAGAAAAAAAAAAGATTAGAAAAGGAATAGCAAGGAGAAGATAGGAGGAAAATTAAACCAAATAGTTGTTTACAAAACCTTAAAAGAGATGGTATTGTCAGAAAGTTTTTAATAGGAGAAATCACTGAAGAATTGAAAAGAAGGCCTTAAAGAAAGTTATCTTTATATCATTTGCATAGTACTATGGTTAGAAATGAAGGCTCTAAAGGCAGATATCCTGGATTCCAATCCAATCTTTGCTACCTATATGAAACTTTGGAAAATGTGCTTAGCCTCTCAGTGTTCTGTTTCTTCGTTTGTAAAATAGGGATAATAATCATTATCTCATAGGGTTGTTGTGAAGATTAAATGAAAAATTTAAATCTAAAGGGCTTAGAGAAATGCCTAGATAGTAAATGGTATCTGCTAGCTCCTATCATCATCACCACCATTTTCATCACCCTCTATTTCCAAAAGTGTAGTAGGTGCATTTAATTTACCTAGGCACTACCCTGATATTTTGGAAATCAGGTGATTTAAAAACTGATAAACACCTAGAAAAAGCCTTACAAAAATGTTTAAGTCCTTAAGCAAGAATAGTTTAGTTGTCTTGCTCCAGATCTTCATGGAGGTACACTTATCTCCAAACTCATCAAATTATATACATTAAATAGATAGAGGCTTTTCTTTGTCAATCACACCTCAATGAAGTGTTTTTACAGTATTTAATAAAATTGAGAGATGTATTATTTTCCAATATTAAATTGATTGATCCTGTAAAGATGTAAATTCCCTCCAAAATAACCTAAATAATTTAATACAATCCCAATCACAGTCTCAAAGTAATGTCACTTCTCTTGTTGTTATTATTGTTTGCTTTGTTCTGTTTTTTGGTTGGGGAATTGACAAATCAGAAATTCATCTATTTGGAAGATCAGGCTAAATTGCTCTATCAGATATGAGCTGTGAAAGGCCTTTGTTTAAAAAAAGGTACAAGCTCTAAAAGCAATAAATCACTTGAATACATAAACATTTAATACTTAAGAATTCCAGAAGATATTACAAGTATACTGTGTATCTACACATTGTATGCTGCACAAGTATTCTGCACATCTGTTACATGTATGACATGTATATGCATATTTAAAATGTGTATGCACACGCAAAAAAACATTACAAAAATGTACAAATACACACTTATCCACAGCAGAGTTAATAGCCAGAATAAGTAAATAATTCTTAGAAATTAATAAAAAAGATAAACCCACTAAAAATGTGAGTACTACATATGAATAAGCAATTTAAAGACCATAATAATCAAACATGAAAAGATCCTAAGCTTGCTTCATAATAACAAAAGCAAATTATTAAAACAATCAGTTGTTTTATAATTATGTAGCTAACAATATTTAGTTTATGAAGAAACAGGCACATTCATAAACTACTGAATATAAATTCATATAACTTTTAGGGAGGGCCATTTGACAGTACTGATAAAATTCTAAATAGGCATATCCTTTCTCTCGGCAATTCCACTGCTCAGAATTTATCCTATAGTCTCATTCCAGTACACAGATGTTTACTGGAACATAGTCTATAATTAGAAAAAACTTTTTGCATGGAAAAATTAAAAACAAACTTTAATTCTACCAATAGAAATTAGGGAGATAAGAAATAATGGTCTAATTCATATAAAGGAAATATATATTATATATCATTATTATTATTATTATATATGTATAAATAACTATTGAAGAAAGATATATAACATACTTTTGAAAAATACATGTTAATGAACAGACTATTTAATAGAGTCCTTTTTTTGGCAAAACTATATATACATGCATATACATTGTATGTATGTTTATATTTACACATAGTAAAAAGCACTCTGAAAAGCTATATACTTCTCTCTTTCTTTCTCTCTCTTCTATATGGTTTTGAATCTTTATCATAACCATATCTGATTTTAATAATTAAAAATTAGGGCCAAGTATAATAAAACATGATCATGATAAAATTTCAAACCACACAGAAGAGTATAAAGTAAAAAGTAGAAGTTGGATGATTCATTTCACTCCCCAGAGGTACACTGTTTCTTGCATATATTTCCAGAAATTGTCTGTGCATATACAATTATGTGTAAGCCAACTGGTTTGTTTATGTATTATATTTGTAATATATATATATATATATATATATATATATATATATATATATATATATATATATACATACTTTTTTTTTTTTAATTAGATGGTTTGATGACCCTCAGATTTCTCAGGAGGAAAAGCATCATCGTTTCCAGAGACATTTCTCCTCACGCTATTGTCCATTCTAGGTATGTGAAAAGCTTCAAGACAACTTCATGAACAATTCTTTGTGGAGAAAAATAGAAAAGTGGGCAAATTTCCTCACATTCATTTGTGACAAGGGGTTTTCCCAAGCAGGGTAAGCATCCGATACAGAGGAAATGTTCCAGAACTGTACCCACAGCTGTACAAACTCCAGCCCAAGCAGATGAAGCTAACTTCAGGCTGTTAAAACTCATTAATACTACTTTATTTCAACCTTGAAAACACTGACTCACATTTCATCCTCTGCTCAAGGTCTTACTTATCTTAGGATATCTCTTTTATAAGCGGGAAATTAAGACAGTGACCTCTTTGGTAACTTCTTCCATAGATCACAGAGACGGTCGGAACTAGGACCAGGCTGGATTTTCATCAGTATTCATTCCACACTCCTATTCTTTCTTCCCAATGGAGTTGGGATAAGTGGTTAAATCACTGGTTACCAAATGTGGCTGACTAGAACTGAGAGTACATTAAAAAATACAGATTCCTGGCCACCCCACATTCAGACGGATTCAGGTCTGAGTAGGAAATGTAATTTTAAAAAGGGGCTTTCATCCATTAATATGTTTTCTCATAATCGGTAATATTTGGGAACCTTATTTAAAGATGGGCATCCCTACCAACCAACCAAACAAACCTCCAGAATAATTTAAATACTCTGGGCTAGGGAAAAAGCCTTACTAACTGCTGGCATTACTAGCTTTCTGGAACCAGAGTTTATATGTGGCATTTTTAGTTTAAATAGCTTACCCCAGTTTAAGCAATCTTTCAGATCTGAGATCTGGATTCCCAAGTTCTTTGATTATGTACCAGTGCTATCCAGAACTTTCTGCAGTGATGAAAATGTTCTGTTATATCTGTGCTGTGCTGTTCGATATGTGACCACTAGCCAATGTAGCTATTGAACACTTGAAATGTAGCTAGTATGATTGAAAAAGAAAATTTTTTTATTTCATTTTCTTTTTAATTTAAATAGCCACATGAAGCTGGTGGCCAGTGTAGTGGACAGCTCAGATCTAGATTTCTAAAACCCTTAAGTGGAGCCCTCCCCAATCCTGATCCAACTCACCTCTACCCGGGGGGACCTCTGCAGAGATCAGGGTCACATAGAGCTGATAGGTCAGCTGGGGCACTGACCCCAAGAAGGCTTGGATCTGTGACATACGTTTGTAGGCATTGCGGTGCATAGCCAGGGTCCGGATGGAATGGCCCACCTCCCATTCTATCAGCACCTCCTCGCCATTTATTAGCATCTTCTTTCGGGTGAGGCTGACATAGGGCTCCTCCTGCCCTTCTTTCTTCCACAATGTTAGGAACTTAATCATGGCCTCCAAACATCTGCAGAAGTAAAGCATCACGGAAACTTAACTAAAGCTGTCCTAGGAAGGGAGGTTGTAATGAGGGGGAAAAATAACTCGGGGAGGTGGTGCTTTTTGCCATTCCTTCTCTCCCGTTCAACTCATTTCTCATGAGTCAGAGTTGCTCGTGCCTTCTACAAGTTACTTGAATGTAAATCTTTTTTTTTTTCTGCCAGTCATCAACCAACCTAAGAACACCATTTCAGAAGTGTTTATTTGAAGACTTAAAGAATTGTTTCGTCCCTTTAAGAATAGGCCTATGGTAGAAAAGTGCCTTGAACACAAAGTTATGAAATAAATAATATTTTGAGGATCCAAAAGGCCCTGGTTTTCATAACACTTCAGATGATGAAGTAAAGCATTCCTTAGAGAAAGCACTTAGCTCCATAATTAGGCTTTTTGAATTTTGATTTTTCAAGACAAAGCCCATGACTATGACTGCGTGAGCCAAAAAGTCTTGGGGGGAAAAAAACCCTCATATACAAGGAAAAGTCACTTAACAACAAAGGTATTTTAAATATTTTACAGTTCAGAACCAAATATACTACATACCTAGGGGACCTCAAAAGATCTCTCTAAAGGTTGCTTTCACAGTCTCTTAATCTGTTTGGAGACAAGAGCCTTTTAAACTCTGTTCTTTATTTACAAAGAGGAAAATGTCCTTATGAGAACCTACCACTCATGAAATTATGATAAGACCACATTTCCTGCTGTACCTCTCCCACCTCACTCATATAAATTAGAAGTGTTTAGCAGTTCTTATGTGATAAATAGAAGTAGCTAGAACATCTTGTTTTGGAACACCTGAGTTACCACTTCCTCCATTCACCCTGAAATGAATAGAAACTATAGACTATTTCTTATGATAAATAAGAAAAGTTGTGGTGAAAATTAAGCCATCCTTCCTGACAGACTTAGGGCACGGGTTATATTTATCTTGCCCACAGTTGTTATCCCATAGTGGGTATTTGATCAATATTTGCTGAGTAAATGAAAGAATGAGAAGGAAGCATACAGGGTGAGAAATGATGGGAGGAGATGGTAATAAAAATGGCAATGTAATTTAACAGAAAAATAGATATAAGACAAGCTCAGAGATTTACATGCTCTTTAGGCCTTTGGCGCCTGAGAGGAACATGTGCTGGCTGCCATTCTCCACAGGATCTCTTTGAGACTGGTGTATGTGTGCCCATCTGAAGCATGTAGTTTGAAACATCCACTTCCTAGGAACAAACTTGAAAACCCAGAAGAGAAAAAGATGAAAGGAGAGAATAGAAAAGAGAAAAAACATCATTCTCTTCCCATTCAGGAAAAATGCATAATAAATGGATTTCCAACAAAAGGTTTTAGATTTTAACCCAAGCCCATTAACGTTACTGCTGAATAAAATATTAGTGGAGGTGGTGGCATGAAGCATTGTTTATGCTTATATTCTTAAGGCTATTTACTGGTTTAAGTAAGGCTGTTTGCCTTTCTTAAAAGCTTCAGTAAATTAGAGTACATTTTAGTTCCCAGAAGTATCTTTGCATTTCGTATAAGAAAGCCAGGCCCTCTAAATACTTTCATGTGCCTAATAGCACTAATCAAGTTCCTACCTAGCTAAAATGTAATTTGTCTTGAAAATAAGCATATCGAGGATATAATTTATGAGCTATTATTTTTCCCTGCTGTGGGGCTATCTGACTGAGGTTATAAATGCTTTCCAGTCATTTCTAGGGGAAGCTATATGACAAAAATGAAATACAGTACTCAATACTCCATACGGAGGGTTCAAATTAAAAATGGCTTGAGAAGCCACAAGGCAAACAAGGAAGTCAAAACTGGGTGTTGGGGAGGTACTTGCTGAAATTTGTATCTTGAAAGTGCATGATCTATTCATTCAATATATTATTGCATTTGTAAAAAGAAAGAATGGTTTCCATGCTCCTCTAAGTGCCATCTCTAAAGTTCAAGATGAGGTCTTCCTTTTATAGCTTCAAAGATTTGGAGCTGGAAAAGACCTTTTAAGATTACCTAGACCAAAGGTTGCACATAGGCCAGCTGAGTCACATCTGATCAACAGCTGTGGTTTGTTTGGCCCTTAACATGTTTTTATTTAAGTACTCTGTTGCCAAATTTTTAAATTGTGACAGTTCATATAAAATCTTGTCTTGAGAGATTCTCCTGGAAAGTTGGGTGATCTGGCCATACTGAGTCTGAATTCCAGCAGAGAAATAATGGATGGGAGCTATAGCGTGGTTGCCTCCTTTAGGCAGATCATGTGGACTCAAGATTGCCAGAGTCTTCACTACTCATCATTTCTCTAACATTGAGACTTTATTTTCATTTCTCATCACACATGAAGCTCCTGTTTTTCCTCATACTCGGTCCACTTAACTTATTTATGACACCTGCTTGGCCTCTGTAAGCATTTGAGATCCATGATCTAATACACCCAATCCATTTATTTTACAGATAAAAGAACTGCAGCCCAAGGCACCTTCAGAGATTTCACTAAGGCCATACAACTAGTCAATGGCAGGAGCAGGACTAGATTTCAGGCCTCCCAAATTCCAGGCCACTGTTTCTGTTGATATCCTATACTTTCCTCTGATGGAGTCTAATCAGTTCCTCCCCATTTAAACATATATTGATTTTTAAAAATTTAGAGGGAGAGTCCCATCTTAATCAGTTTCAGACTGTGTTTATTTCTATAAGGATGAAATATCTTCCCATTGCAATTACAACGTCAATACTCTGACCCATATTCCTCAGCTAACTGCAGGTTTCTGTCTCAATTGCAATCAAGACAAACTCGGTCCATTCCTTTCTCATGATCTCACAAGTTTTGCAATGTCTCCCTACCTGGAAAATCCCACAGTGTCTAGATGAGACTGCTGCTACAGATGCCTGTCTCCCTGGGATAAGGCACATTCTTGTCACTTCAAGGCAACCTGAATGGAAAGACTTGATACTATTACACTGTGCTATAGCATCCAGATGAACAAATGGAGTATATTCTTTTGCCCCCTTCTAACCATGTACCTTTACTGAAGAAAGATAAAAAGAGGTAAACAGGAGATTGTTGAACTGATAGAAAAATGAACTGCAATGAGTTGGGATCCCAGATAACCACAGATGACTTACAATGTTTTCCAGATATTGAATTACTCTGGAAAACTTAAAAATGGCAGTAGCACCACCCAAGCAGCTCAGGATAAAGAAACTGAACAGGAGATGAGTGGAAGAAAATTTCAGCCAATTTACAGGCTGAAATTTAAAAGGCTGTCAAAATAACACACTCTTAAGCTATGGTCTCTGTGCACCAGGTGACCATGTCAATTGGTCCCATACCAATTTTCACAACCCAAATCCAGATAACAAACATTGCCTAATGAAGTCTTATGAATGTTACCAAACATAATTTTGAAACACAGGTACATGTCAGGTGTTCATCATGGTGGCTTTTAAAATTTTTAAATTTTTGGATGGTAGGCAGGAAAGCCAAGAGTGGGAGAGAATGGAAGAATCGGTTAGAGGCACAGTAACAGTCTTGTAAATACTGGCTTCATCTTTCTCTGCATAAGTGTGGCAGGGGCAGAGAAGGGAGGGTAGAGAAGGAGATTAAAAAGTTGCTCACCTGATAACAGGTCCCAAGAGGATTAGATGCATAAACAATGATAGTGGCTTATCTTTGGCTAGATCTCTGTGGACAAAAATGAGTGTCAACTGGACCATAATGGATGAAAACATAAAGAAGGAAAAGGTGTATGACATCCAGTAGATTTCACTATTCTTTCGATAGACTCTAACCATGTACAAGGCAGATGCAGCCTCCCCACAGTACAAAAAGGTGGAGAAAAGGATGCCAATCGGAAAGGTAAATCGCGGGTTTGCCCCACGGATGACATCTTCCTCCAGGGATGAAATCGGATCCGCGTTTGGTTCTTCTGGAATTTCATAAACTCGGTCCATTGTTGTCGTGGTTTGGTCTTCAGAGCACCTCTCACCCCCACATCCCAAGAGAACCCTGTTGCCAGTGCAGTCCAAGTACTGGTGAGGAGAGCTGTCAAATCCAATTCAAAATGGGAGACCTAGTAGTTAGAGCAGGAGGTTCCTCTCTTCTACTCTCAAATTAGACTTGTTGGAGTCTGGGATGGAGAGCCCAGAAGTACCACTTTGAACGTGACTCTTGATTGGCCCAGGACTCCAATTGTCAATATACGTGCTGTGAAACTTGGACAAGCAAGCATTTTTCTCCCGTCTGGTGTCCAATTCCAGGCGCTTGAAGGGCCATGGGAACAGTTGCTTTCTTGGCGGCTCCTCCTTTCGCAGCCTCGTAGGCTGAGGTAGGGGAAGAGTAAGCACTCTGTTGGGACACCGACACTCAGGAGCAGCTCCTCTTGAAGAGTCCTGACCAGTATGCAGTCTCAAATCAGCCCAGAACTGCGCTAGGGCAGAAGATGGGGCGCCTCCTCAGTGTCCCTTTGGGGATTCAGTTCAGTGGCCAAGTCCCATAGCTACTGTTAAGCTGTGGCTGTTAGCTTGCCTGCTATCCTGTTCGCCGACTCCCCTGGCGCTCTCTCAAGACCTGCGCTGAATCAAGTGTTCACGGGATGGCAACAAGGAATCCCCAAGCTCCGCCCCCGAGGCCGCCGCGGCCAGAGGTAGGAGCAAAGCCGAACCCCTGTCTTCCAGCGCAGTGTCAGAAGAGAGAAGCAAACCGCGCGCCCGCGTGCGCGCTACAGGATTTAAGAGAAAGCTGGAGGGGCTTCTTTACCACAGAGAAACTTTTTTAGCGAGAAGCAAGACGTGCGGGCCGCCAACCTAGATGAGCAGATGTCGCCCAAACTTGGGTGCCATCTGCTGCCAGTGTCCAGCCTGGCCCGCATTTCTCCAATTGGTGGTGGGGAGGGGCGGGAGTGAGGGGACAGCTGGGACCAAACAAAACCAGACCTCGAGTTCCAGGGTGGAATGCTCAGTGAAGGGCTTGGGCCAATCGTCAGAAGCACTTCTCGGCACGACTTCCGGACTCTGGTTGAGCCACAGCTTTCCTCCTCCCCAGAAGCAGCAGACGCCCACTTCTACCCCGCCTTCCATAACTAGCTCCTACACTCGCTCAACCCACGCGGTTAGGCAGGTGTGTCTCTCTGGGCCTCAGGGTTGAACCTCCCTATGTTCTGTTGCCTTCCAGATAATATCATGGTGGGATGGGGGGAAGACCTGGGAGGCGACTGGGCCACAGTTTCCATTCCAGGTCAGACGGTATGCGACAGAAAGAAAACAGAAAAGGATGGGGGTGGGGGAGTGGTCAAAACTCAGAGTCAGAGGGCAGACACTGAAAACTCATATTACACCTTTATTTCTCCACTTGCAAAATTAGGCCAGGATAGGAACTTTGCAATGCACTTTCATGTCTTTGGCTGGGAGATTGCGAAGAGGTACCAAATTCTAAAAACATTGAAGAAGAGCCAAAAGAATTATTGGTAAAAACTGAGAGGGATGTATTAAAGAGCCCTGAAAATTGCCCAGATTCTCAAGAGAAATACTCCCCTACCTCACCAAGCTTTTTTCACACCTTCATTTGCATAATTCTAAACCCCAGAGAAAAAGAGAAAACATCCGCCTCCTGGTAGTAATATAAATGTGGCAGAGCCTGCACCAAACTCCTTTTGCTGCAGGAGGTTATCACAGTGAATCTATGTGAGGAGCGTCCAAGTAGCAGCCACCAAAATGGTGGCCTTGAGAAATACTTAGTCTTGTTGAATTGGCTTTTTAAGATCTCTGCAACTGCTGCCTCCTTGCCTCAGGGCTGACTCAAGGACTTATAAACTTCTAAAGCTTGTTGCCTTTAAAGCAGTTGCCCCATTTTGGTCTGCACCTGTGCTACCAGCTGGGATAACAGACTTATCCTTCCTTCTTTCTGTTTCACAAGGCAGGTCAACACAATCTGAGAACACCTCACACTTCCTGTTGATTGCTTGGGGCTTTCCTACTGGCATAAGGTTCTCCACCAGATTATGTGTTGCAGAACTTCTTGGGACTTCTTAGGAACCTATACTCAACATGGATCTCAGGGAAGATGACAAACTCAGTTTGCTGAGATGGAATGAGTTGGTAACCCTAACCTAACACTGGAGACTGAAGCCAGGAAGAATGTAGAAGTCCAATGTTTTTATTTTGGCCTTTCCTCCTCCATCCCTGTACCCTTGTCACTCCCCAAATACACAAATCTACAAGGCTTTCCTACTTTGTTCCAAAACAACTCCTCTGTCTGCCATTCAAAATTCTCTATAATCAACACAATAGGGCTTCCCTCTCCAACTTTATTGCCCACATTCCCCTACACACACCTTTGGGCCAGTCCAGCAGATTTCTCACTTAATCATATGTTTCTTGCTCACTCCTACCTCTGTGCCTTGTTGAAGCTATTTACAGACCCCTTCTCTCTTTTCTCTAAAGTTCAAAACTTAAACTTCTTTCAAGGGTCAGCTCAAGTATAGGCATACCTCATTTTTTTGTGCCTCACTTTATTGTGCTTCATAGATGCTGTTTTTTACAAAATGAAGGCAAGAAGATTACAGTTCCTTTTATTGTGGTGGTCTGGAACTAAACCCACAATATCCCTGAGGTATGCCTGTACTATGTCTACCAGGAAGCCTTATCTTACCTCCCCAACCCTCACTTTTTCCTGTCTTTGTGCTACTGGCACATGCCCTCTTGTACTAGTCTTTCAACAATTTTTAGTCCTGCCTCCCTAACAGCAGTGTAGACCCAGAGAGTGATGCTCAATTAATGTTTATTGTAGTTCTTGTTGATGACAATAGTGATTGACAAATGGTGATGGTGGCAAAGCTTCTTCCTCTACACTTCTAGGAAACTATGCAAGACTCAGGCACACTCATCTTTAAAAGCTGTAGCCACTGTAGCTGGGGCAAAAAGTCTCTTCTGACACCCACTGCCTCAGTTAAATGTTCAGTTCACACAGGATGCCAGTGCACATGATTTGTCCCTTCTCAGAGTTCCTACAGTACATTTTTGTCAATAGCACACTTCAGTACCAAATAACAAATTATTTCAAGTGTATTAATTTTTACTCCACAACTAAATTACCATATAATCCTTGAAGGTAGAGTCCCCGCTGTTACCCTGTTGTGACCGGAATAACCAGACTCAACCTGAGTGCTTTGATATTAGAGGCAGTTTATTAGCCGGCGGCTGTCCTTCCAAAGGAGCAGCCTCGACCCATTTCAGGTCCACAGTTTTATACCCAAAAATCCATTAATCATTATATCCCAATCACAATGGATCTATACATCATCTATTCATTACCCGTCACCAAATGGTGGTCTGCTATGATGCGTGAGCCGGGGCACAGAAGCAGAAAGCGGAACGTTAAAAGGTCAGATTCCCATACCATGTTTCCCATAAATTCCTCCTCCTCTTTCTTGTGGAAACAGAGTTAAACAATAGCCTACCGATATAATCGCCAGGTATTCGATGAGGAAATGTGGCTGCTGTGGTGGTTGGCAAAGAGGCTTCTAGTCTTAACCCCTTCTTGCATCTTTCTAGGGGCACATCATCACAACCCTTTTTCTGGATCCCTCCCCCCATGGCTGTTATGTACTTCTTAACATCTGATCCTCCTCACCCACCAGCTTCTCTATTTTCAGCCCCAGGACTCTCTGGCGCTTTAGGTCACTAAATCCTCTGGTCTCTTGTTTCCTTGTTCCTTTTGTCCTGCTGGGAGAAACTGATAATTTGCCCTGTTTCTATCCAACACTCTTTCCCTTTTCAGGCAATCTCCAGACTCCAGCCCTTTACTAGAAACACTGGAAATGTTGACAGTTGGAGGCTGCCAAGGCCCTGGGAACCCTTTTTCTATTAAAAGCACTGATCTCCCAAGGATTGGTCATTTAAGGTTATACTCCCAGGCTGTCCCCTGAATGCTAGGTAGTGTTTGGGGTCAGTTTCCTCTTCTTGCAGAACCAAAGCTCTGCAGGAAAGGGTGGCCCAAGATTGACTCCTCACCCACCCCTACCTCCAACTCAGCAGGAACAAAAAATGGGTCTAAAAGCTCTTGTCATTTCTATCAGCATTCAGAACCCCTCTGAACCAATAAGGCTAACGTATAGGTTTGAGCTTCCAAAGCCACTGCAGCCAAAGTTGACTTGTAAGAAGTAGCTAGCATCCATAAGAGGAGAGAAAGGAGAGAGATGGGCAGCAAGTGGTTGATAGTCCAGTCACAGAACACTGGTTGGTGGGGGTGATTGTCAAGGTCTGGAGAATCAATAGCTAGGATGGAAGAATGGCTTCCTTCTATAGAATGCTAGAATAGATTACTACAATCCTTAAAAGACACCTTATGCAAAATCAGTCATATACCGTCTGGGCCTTCTCTTTTCACTGTAAGCTTCTTGAGGACAAAGACTTTTTGTCTATCCTATTCTAAGCCTCATCAGTATCCTCCATAGGTGGCATCTGGACCTGGAGTCAAAACACAAGAGAGTTCCCTGCAGCCTTTAGCCCCTAGTATTTTTCTTTTTAAAAATCTGGTTAAAATGATTATCTCGATTGGTATTAAAGGGAAAATAGTACTATCACAAAATGAAGCGTGGAATTTGGGGGTGGTGGGTGTTGCCAGACAGTTGTCAAGCTCTATTTACCTTAACTGGTGGAGGGAAGGGATGGGAAAGGAGGGTTATAATGGATATGATTTATTCTTTAAATAATGGCTGTATTGAGATATAATTCACATACCACATAATTCACACATTTAAAGTTTAGAATTCAGTGGTTTTAGTACAAAGTTAAACAGCCATTGTCATTACCTAGTTCCAGAATATTTTCATCACCCCCGTAAAGAATCCCCATACTCATTAAGCCTTCACTCTCTATTCCCCCAGCCTTACAAAATAATTAATCTACTTTCCACCTCTACAGATTTATCTATTCTGGACATTTCATATAAGTGGAATCATACAATATATGACCTTTGTGTATCTGGCTTCTTTCACTTAGCCTAATGTTATAAAAATTTATCCATGCTGTAGCATGTATCAACATTTTCTCTTTCTTTCTTTCTTTCTTTTCTTTCTTTCTCTTTCTTTCTTTCTTTCTTTCTTTCTTTCTTTCTTTCTTTCTTTCTTTCTTTCTTTCCTTCCTTCCTTCCTTCCTTCCTTCCTTCCTTCCTTCCTTCCTCTCTCTCTCTCTCTCTCTCTCTCTCTCTCTCTCTCTCTCCCTCCCTCCCCCTTCCCTCTCTCTTTCTTTTTTATTAAGCTTTTTAAAAAATATATTTTAATTAGTTTCAAGTAAACAGTACATTGGTTAGACATCTATATAGTTCATAAAACAATCCTCCAAATCTCCCAATTGCTCCCTGCCTCCCTTGACCCTTCACCTAGTCAACATATTAATGCTAACTGCATTCCCTATGCCATGCTCCCCATCCCTGTGACCAATTATCAACTACTTATTTGTACTTCTTTAACCCTTTACCCCATTCTTCCAGTCTCACAACACCTCTCTCATCTGTCACCAAATTGTCCACTATATTTGTGAGTCTGTTTTTAATTAGTTTGTTCTTTTTATTCCTTAGATTCCACATATAAGTGAAATCATATAGTGTTTATCTTTCTCTGTCTGATTTAAGTACTTTCTAGGTCCATCAGAGCAATATATTTTTCCATACCCTTCCTTTTCATATGTAGAGGTCTTGTTTTCTTATCCTTTCAGCCACTCTATCTTTTGGTTGAAACACATAATTCTTTTCTATTTGAGGTACTTGTTGATAAGAATATAGTTATCATCATTCTTTATTCCTGTTTTTGATACATGTTTTTTCTTCTTAAAAAGTCCCTCAAATATTTCCTGTAATACTGGCTTGGTGATAATAAATTCCTTTAGTTTATTTTTGTCTGGGAAACTCTTTATCTGTCCTTCAAATCTAAATGATAGCTTTGCTGGGTAAATTATTCTTGGTTGTAGATCCTGGGTCTTCATCCTGTCATATAATTTTTTCAAGCCCTTCTGTCCTGAATAGTTTCTTTTGAGAAATCATCTGCCAGTCTTATGGGTTTTCCCTTATAAGTAACTATCTGTTTTTCTCTTGCTGTTTTTAATATTCTTTCTTTGTATTTAAATTTTGACATTTTAATTATGATGTGTCTTGGTGTGGGCCTCCTTGGATCCCTGTTTTGTTTTTTTGTTGTTGTTTTTGTTTTGTTTTGTTTTGTTTTGTTTTTTAATTCTCTGAGCTTCCTAGGGTTTTATGTCCATTTCCTTCACCGGGTTAGGAAAGTTTCCCATCATTATTTCTTCAAACAGCTATTCAACATCTTGATCTTCTTCAGTTTACACTGGATCAGACGGATATTTGGACCCTTAATAGTGTCCCATGTGCTCCTTAAATTATTTTTATAGTCTTGGCAGCTTATCTCTTGCCATTCTGATTGCGTGTCCTTGGCTTTCCTGTCTTCTAGATAGGACATTTGATCCTCTTCTTTATTCACTTTGTTTATTCCTTTGTTTATTTCATTTAATATACTTCTCATCTCACATAATGTGTTCTCCATTTAAGACTGGTTCCCTTTTATAAATTCTATTCCCATTTTAATGTTTTTTAATCTCTTTCTTGAAGTTCTCACTGAATTTATCTATACTTTCCAAAAGTTCATTGAGCATCTTCATAATCAGTGTTTTGAACTCTGCATTTATTAGATTAACTGACTCCATTATATCTGAATCCCTGTTCTGTTCTGTCACATGGTTTCTGTTTCTTTGTCTTCCCATTTTGGGTGCTTTTCTGTGTCTGTTTCTATGTACTAAGTAAAGCTCCCAAGTCTCCCGGTCTTACTAGTGTGGATTTGTGAAGTAGATGTCCAGTGGCAGTCCCGAGAGGGTCTCAGCTGCAGGCCAAATTTAGCCCAAACCTCCACTCCTCTGAGGCTTCCTGTTAAGATTCAGCAAGCAATCCACAGATGCTGTGCTTATAGTTGCCTCAAAAGGCCACACCAGAAACCGAGGCCAACTGCCTCCATGTGAATCTAGGCACTGCTCAGCAAGGAGCACCTGACTCTCCGAAGACTTGCCTGGATGTGGCTTTGTTGGGGCTGCGAGTTCGGGGAGGCAGAGTTTCAGGGAATCCTCTGGGCAGAGTGACCTGTTATCCAGTTTGATGATGTTTAGGCTATGGCGGCGCTGTGTCAGGCGCACTAAGATGGGGGAAGGCTCAACAGGGAACAATGTATACTGCACTTCTGTACAGAGCAAGTCTCGTCTCACATGACAATGTCTCCCTGGTGCCCCCTGCGTGCAGCTGAACTGCCACTGGTGCTCAGAGCCAGCACGTCTGTCACCATGAAAATCCACTTGTGGATGTGGCCACTTTAAGAGGTTTCTGCAGCTGCTGCCCCGCAGCCTCTATCTCACTCAGCTGCTCAAGACCGGGCAGCCCCATGTTCTTGCCCCGTCCTACATTCTGTCATTGAAAGGTGATTTCTTGGATTTCTCCCTAGTTAAATGACTTATTTATCTAGATCCAAGGCGATTTTTCCTTGCTGCTTGCTCCTTGTTTTCATCACAACTTTGATTTGGTTGCCAGAGGGATGAACAGAGCCTGTATCATCTATGCCATTTCCCCCACCTCTCTCACTTCCTTTTATGGCAAATAATAATCAGTTATATAGATAAACCACATTTTGTTTATCCATTCACTTGTTGATGGACATAAAGGTTTCTATTAATCAGGGTTCTTCAGAGAAACAGAATGGAGAGAGGAGGATGATATTTTAAAAAATCAGCTCACATAATTATGGGGGCTGGTTTGCAGGTTTGTTAATTCAGGAAATTTGATGTTGCAGTCTTGAGTACAAAGGCTGTAAACTCAAGTGGAATTTCTGTATTGCAGTCTCGAGGCAGAATTCCTTCTTCAGCAGACCTCAGTCTTTGCTCCTAAGGTCTTCAACTGATTGGATGAATCCAACCCACATTATAGAGGATAATCTGTTTTACTCAACATCTAATAATTTAAATGTTAATCACATCTAAAAAATATCTTCACAATACATCTAGACTGGTGTTTGACCAAACAGCTGGGTACCACATCGTAGCCAAGTTAACTTAAAATTAACCATCACAAGGTTGTTTCCACTTTTTGGCTATTATGAATAATGCAGCTAGGAATATTAAGTGTACACATTTTTGCACAATTAATTTGGATATACACCTACAAGTAAAATGCTGGATCATATGGTAACTACATGTAAACTTTGGAGGGACTGCCAGACTTTTCCAAAGTGTCTGCACCATTTTACATTTCCATTAGCAGTGTTTATCTGCATCCTTGACACTTGTCATCTGTCTTTTTCATTACATCCATCCTAGTGGGTTTTGATTTGCATTTCCCTTATGGTAAAATTTAGTGTGTGTGTGTGCATGAATGCACACATGTCAAGTTATTCGAAAACCGGCTGGTCACATTCATTCAATTATTTCAAGAAACATTTATTTGTAAATATTTGTAATAGAAATTAGCAAAACAAAAATCTTTGCTCTCAAAGAATATAGTTGATATTTGTCTTTGAAGATGAGGGTGTTGCTGTCCAGTATTTGCACCCCTTTATTTGAGGGAGAGGACATAGGAATCTTGGCAAGAAGCAGATCCCCTTTATAGTTGGTGCACAGAAAAATGACTTAGGCTCACTCAATGAAAGGATTCATCCTTTAACTTGGGAGCCAGTGACTCAAAGAAGTGGACAATCTTCTCCAATTGAAACAGTCATGAAAATGTGTCTCTTGGTTCTTCCGATGTTGAGAGTGTAACTGATCTTTGCCCAGCTGCTGTGCTCTCAAATCACCCAAATATTTGCAGCATTGTTCTGAGGCCACACTGCTCCCAGCCAGTGACTGACTGAGCATAGCTGAGATTCTAAGTCAGACCAATTTCTGGGAGATGCAGGACTATGTGTGACCTGTATCTTTGGTAAAAGGACTCCCCATAGGCCTAACCAAGCTATATTAGTCCAGTCATAGACTGGACTTCAGTCTATGACTCTTCCTACCCAATCTTTTTTCCCTCTTTATTCCATAAGGTCAGATTTACATTGCAGTCTGAAAGTTTTCCAGGCTCCCTCTCACAGACATTCTCTCCAATAAATCTCTTCTATGTCTAATCCTAGCTTGATATTTGCTCCTCTGAGGACCTAAGGTAACACACTAATGGTGCTTGAGGTGGTGGTGGCAGTAACTGTGGCAGCTGTGATGTTGGCTATGTAGCCCTGAATCTGGTTCTTCAGTACAAGCTGTGATTCTGTGAGCTATTCAATATGCTTTCAAAACAAACATTTTATGCTTAAATTAGCCAGTCAGTTTCTGGATTATACAGGAAAGGACAAAAACATTCAATTATGACACTCCATGATGCAGAATCTTTGGGAGCATGTACGGGGCACCTAACACAGTCTTTATGAAATCTCAAATGAAATAACTCTATGCTACCTAGAATTGCTAGTCAGCTCTTGTCACTAACTTTATAGGCCACCCAAAATTCAAATGCTCATCCATTTCCCCAATTTACCATTCATTAGGCAGCTCTTAGTTATATGCACAGAAAAATCACTTGGAGAGGAGGACTATTTGTAGATTCCAGGGCCCCATTCTTCGAGCAATGCAGGTGTTCTCAGAATCATACATTAAGAAAAATTGCCCTAGGGATAGCTCTACAATCTGTTGCTAGAATGATTTTATCCATTATGATAGTATGCATTTAATAAATATTGGCAGCAGTTGACCAGTCTGTAGCCTGGGCCAGAGTTAAGATAGACTTGAGTCATTCCATAGACAAGGGTCTATCCATGACACCAAAGCTCTCAATTTCCTCAGGTTGCACAGAAAGAATGTCACCTGTAGTTTGCTCCATAATACAATTTGATAAAACTAAAACTATCAGCACAACTTTCATATTCTTTCTTACTGGGCGCATTATGTATTTGTATGTATTCGTTGGACCTTGATATGCTCAATCTTATGGCCAAGAGAAGGAGATATTCTAGCAGGACCAAGAGGAGAGAGACTCCCCCTAGGCTGCATGGTGACTCAGTGCATGAACTAAGAGTAGAAAGCAACATATAAAATCATAAATCTTGTGCTATTACCAGATCGCCTCCCCAGCACACCTACCTCTCCTACTTGGCTTTTCTTCTAAAGGGTTCCCAAACCATAAAGGACTTCAGCTCTAATTTTTTAAATATGGAGTTATTATTAGTGGGAGAAGTCAGAACAGCACGGAAAGCAGGATAAATTAGGTTGGCAAAGTTAGGCCAACCTGGAAAGAGAAATTAAGTACAGGGTAGTGAGACCACAAGGGGTTAGTTAATACACAGTCCTGTCAGGAAAGAAATCAGATTTTACCAAATCTCTCTGCAGACAGCAGTGTGGTCTACTAAAAGAGCTACATTATGAACTACGTAAAAAGCTTTGGGTTTTAATCCTAGATCCATTTCTAGATCTCTGTGTGATCTTGGCCCTCTCTAGGATCGCTAAGATCCCTTCTAGTTTAACATCCTGTGAGATCTGTGTAGTTAGGTATGACTAGGCCTCCTAGAATCTTTGATTCCACATGTAGTACTATGGTTTCATTGCCATCAACCTGAGCAAGCCAATGGACAAGTGCCCTAATTTCTCCTAGAGTTGTATATGTAAAATATATACAACTCTCATATGTGAAAATATATATATTCATCTCTTGTAATATCTGAAAATGGACACGACCTAAAAATCCACCAACAAATGTTGCTTAAATAAATGTTAGTACATCTTCAATAATGATGGAATTCTGTGCAGCCATGTAGCCATAAAGAAGCTTTTTATATACTGCTATGAAACAATATTCTAGATATTAAGTAAAAACAACAACAAAAACAACAACAACAAGATGCTGAATAGCATTTATGGTATGCTACAATTTGTACAAAAATAAATGGTGTACATATACAAATATGTATAGAATATCTCTGGGAGGACACATAGTGCTTCCTTCTATTTGTACATCTCAAACATGAGTGTGCATTATACACACCTGGGGAACTTGCTTAAAATATTGATTTTCTAATCTACAACCCAGAAAATTTGATTTAGTAGTTCAGAGTGAGGCTTGGGAATCTGTGTTTAAGCAAGCTTTGCAAAACATTGGCCTATGGACACAAATCCCAATGCTTTGTTCTAGCATTTTGGGCTTTCCATGACCTGACCGAAACTGACCTAATCCTAATATAAATGCTCTATTGTAGAACTGCTATTTTCTTCAAACTTCTCATTTAGGAGGCATTTCTAATTCTAAACCTTTGCTCACCTGCTCCAACTCATCTGAAATGACCTTCCTGCCTGCTTTCCTTTTAACCAAACACTATATATCCTATAAATTCAAACTCAAGTTTCACCTGCTCTACAAGACTCTCCTTAAGCTGTCTAGCCCAGAAGGATATTGCACTTTTTCTGAACAATTAAATTTCTACTTTCCCCAACCCTTTTGGTATTTAACTTACTTTAGGAGTATATGCCTTGTTTCCCCAATTTGACTGAAGGTTGCTACTTCCCGCATGTGGCTATTTAAATTTAAACTAATTATGATTAAATATAATTAAAATTTCAGTTCTTCATTCACTCTAGCACATTTCAAGTGCTCAAGAGCCACATGTATTGGTCAGTGCAGACAGAGAACATTTTCACATTACTAAACTTCTAACGGACAGAGTATTAAGAGTCTGCTGTATCTGTCACAGCTCTAGTTACCTTCTTATACACTCTCCATGTAAGCATTGCTTGCTCCGAAAGTAAAGTTATATATGTATCCTAACAACAAAAAGTTATGGATTTTATTTTTAAACTCTGATTCCAATTTCCAGTAAAAATAAGGAGCTCAGAAGATAAGTCTTAAATATAAATATCACTCAGCATTTCTAATCATGTCTCAAAATTTGCCTTGTCTCAGTTCTTACCCTCCTTGACCTCTCTGCTGCATTTGGCATTATATAGAGATTTCTCTCTCCTAATCAAAATGCTCTCCTCTGTTTCCATAATGCTGTAACAATAAGAATGATCATCGCTAATTTGTTAAGAACTTAGCATATGCCAGACACTGTGCTAAATGATTTACATACCTCAACAACCAAATTAGGTAAATACTGTTATTATCACTATTTTATAGATGAGGTGCCTGAAGTTCAAAGAGATTAACTGATTGTTCAAGGCCACAGAACTAGTAAGTGAAGGTGATGAAACTAAAACCCAGACCACTTTAAGTATAGTCTTTGGAGCCATTACTAGATCAAATGCCTAACATAGGCGAGGCAGACCTTCTATTCTAGCATCAAAGAACAACAAAAAACCCATTCAAGAGAGTCTCCTCTTCCTTTTTTTCCTGCCCTACTAAAACCTTCTCTTATTCTCCCTATTTTACATACCCATCTGGTAGATTTTAAAGGTCTTAATAGCCCGGGGAATTTAAATACAATTAATGAGTTATGAGAAACAAGTAACCACAGTAGGTCAGGGAGAACAGGAACCATGTACTGCCTTTCATTTTCAAGAACTCTATTGTTTTCTCCTAAAAACCCTGTAGGTCCTTAACATTAATACCTGTGTTGGTCAGAACTTAGAATTTTGATTTAACCACTCTGACAATGGCTCATTTTAATTACATTGGAGATCACTTATAGCTTTTATGTTCTCTGGGCTGGCTTTGTGTCTTGAAGCTGCTGCAGCCAAAACTAGTCAAACATTTCAGAGAAGTGCTAGAGGAAGGAGTTCAGCTTTAGGTTGGAACAGTTACCTGCTTACTATTGTTTCATGTTATTTATCCTTCTTACTGTTATCCTTAAGCAGGTCACACTCAACATTTCTGGCCAGTCAACAGAAGGTGAGGATGTAGGAGAAATAAGCTTATAGCAACCTTGCCCCCTGCCTTCATGTAAAAGAGGTGGTTAACCCTGTTCATCCCCCAAACTCACTTGAAGCTACACAAAGCCTAGTTACTGGCAACAAGGAAGTTAAGTAATAATCATGCTGACTCCAATTTAGAGTTTGAAGCCTCTATTGCTTAACAAGTTAAAGAATATGGAATTTCTGTACCTACTTCTCAGTTTTACTATTAACTTTAAACTGCTCTGAAAGATAGTCTTGAAGAAGAAGAAAGATGAAAGGAGAGGTGGAAGGGGAGGAAGAGGGGGAGAGTGAGGAGAAGAGGTGGAGGAGGAGAAGAATACTGGCTTCTAATCCTAGCTCTGCAATGAACTGGCCATGTGTGTTTGTGTGTGTGTGTGTGTGTGTGTGTGTGTGAGTGTGTGTGAGCACGTGTGTGTGTATACAAATATTTAGTGAGATATTTTTAACTTTTACTATCTATGCATGTACCATAAATATTATAGGACACTGTTTTGTATTTTTATATTTTACATAAATGTAATTATACAGAATTTTATGCAACTTTTTACTTCAACAATATGGTACATTTTTGCTCTATTTCTACTTTGCTATATGAAATTATAATTCATTTTTACTGCTTTACGGAATTCCATCAGATGAATGCACCCTAATTTATATATTTATTCTACTGATGGTCATTTAGGGTCATTTAGGTTTTCCATTTTTTTACTGTTACAAACAAAATTCTTCAATGGATATCTGTACATGCATGTGTATTCTTGTGCACACATGGAAGAGTTTCTCTTGATTAGAAATCCAAAAGTGGAATTACGTGGTCATAGGGTATGCATAAGTTCAGCTTTAGTAGATACTGCCAGTTTTCCAAAGTACTTGTACCAATTCACACTACCACCAAGAATTGATAAAAGTTTCAACTGATCCATGTCTTTATCAATACATAGTATTGTCCATCTTTGTCTATTCTCATTTTAACCACTCTGTTGGGTGTGTAGTGGTATCTCATTATAGTTTTAGTTTGCATTTCCCTGATGACTACTGAGATGGAGCACATTTCATAGCTTTATCATCTAATATGTTTTCTTAAAGCAGATATTGCCAGGAGCAAAAAAAGGAGTGAGAGGAAGAACAGGGCGTGGGGGTGGGGGCGTAATAAAGTATAAAAAATATATAAACAAAGCCACTTTAAAATGGAATGGGAGCTATAATTCTAGAGGAACTGCCTTGCATGTCTTTATGCCTCAACCTTTAGAATGTTAAAACAGGGTAAAATAACCTTTGGACTGGGCTTAAAACAACATTGTGCCCCAAAGAACTGTTTTTCAAAGATAACAAGAAAACAGATGACTATGGAACTGATGATTACCAGACTGAAAAAAAAATTTTAATTGTTTAGAATTAGCACCACTATGTTAGCTTATCTGCACCAATAGAAATACCTTCTTTCCCTTTCCCATAAGTACCCATTGCCTTTGTCTCCAAATTGCAGCACCATTTGGGCTTCTGCCTGAATCAGTACTTCTTAAATAGCTATTTTTTTAAATCTCAAATAAATGCTTATTGCTTCTCATTTTGTTCTTTTATTTTCAGGTTAACATGACTAAAGACTAGGAGTAGGAAGCAAACATTGTAAAAAGGAGAGCCTAAGTGCATTAAATCAAACTTTCCTAGCAGAGCAGTTTTTCTGAGGACTTGCTAAATATACACAGATTCAGGAATATCTACATGCAACATCTGCTGGTGCTGCAAAGGTGGATGTTAAAGTGTACATAAAACATGCTTGAGTCCAATCATGAAAAACACCTTGCAGAGGTGGGTACTAGACTTATCTGGGGGATCACTTTGTAAATTATATAAATGTCTAACCACTTTGCTGTACTCCTGAAGCTACTATAAAATAATATTAAATATCAACTGTAATTGAAAAATGGAAATTTTTTTTAAATTAAAAAAGAAAGAACTCCTGGCAGCAACCTATGTCCAAGCTTTCTTTTCCACATTGACAGCAGTTCTGGCTGCTTTCAGGAATCTCTATCTCATCAGGTTAAGTTCCTGACTGGCTTATAATGCTTGTCTCAAAAATGACAGCATTGGCTTTGCAGATTCCAGCTAGAAAACCATGTGATGACAATGTTAAATGGCAAGTATGACTGACAAAATACAACTGTATATATTTAAGATATACAATATGATATTTTGATATACATATACACTGTGAAATAATTACTACAATCAAACTAATTAACATATCTATCTCTTCGCATAGTCACTTTTTTTGGTAAATGTTCTTTTTACTCAGCACCAATCAAACAGAACTTTGGCTTCAGCAACATGGTTTAGAGTACTGCTTCTCAAACTTTCATGCTTTCATGTGCATGTGAAACCTTTGGAGATCTTGTTAAAATGCATATTCTGATTCAGGAGGTGTGAGGTAAACACTGAGTTTCTGCATTTTCTAACAAGCTCCCGGATGCTGCTGATCTGAGGACCATACTTTGAGTTTAGAACATGAGCTATGGAGTCATACAGACCTGAATTTATAGCCCCGCTCTGCTTTCTCAGCTGTGAAATCTCTGAGAAGCTATTTAACCTCCCTGAGCCTCAGTCTCCTTATCTATAAAAAGAAAAAAAAAAACTACTTCATAGGATTGTTATGGAGGTTAAGTGAAATAATACATGTAAAACATGTTTAGCACAGTGCATGGAAAGAGTAAGTAATAAATGCTAGATACTGTTAATATTCCTTGAATTGGTACATCTATGATACCCTGAAGACTGAGGTTCGGAGAATTGTCTGGAAGCACTGCAAGAGTCTAGATTAATCAGAGAGAGACAGATTGGATAATACTTAGTCATATTTTATGTTAGGCCTATTTTATTACACTCAGAATCTTTGAGAATTGAGATATCATTTGTATTAGTCAGGGTCTCAGCAGGAAACAGTTGGCATATTCAAATTAGCACAATTAGTGGAAAGTTTAACAAAAGGACTATTTACAAAGGTATGGACAGGCATTATGAAAACTAAGAAGGATACAAAGTACAATAACTTGGGGTCTGTTACCACCCCATCACCCAAAGAAATGAGGAAGAGGGGACAGGTACCAGAAAAAGGAAAATATGGTTTAGGAAGTGACCCCTTGACAGGAGCTGTGACCTTAAATTAAGGAACAGCAGCCAGCCTGAGGTGATGTCTGGCCAGGGGTCTCTACTGCCCAAATCCTACCAGAAGCCAAGAAGTGAAGGGAACTCACTGATGTGATTTATATAGGTTAGCTTACCAAGGTGTAGATCAGGTTATAAAAGGGTAGAGTGGATCTGGAGGGTTAAGCAGAAAACGTCTGGTACAATATCTATGACACATACTCAACCAAAATACTATCTAAACAAGAACACTGTATTTTTCTGATGAAGCCAAGAGACAAAAGACTACTTTTTTGGATAAAATGAAACTCAACTAGTTTATCACTAAATGAAGATCAATAAATTCTAGGGTATCTCCCTTTTGTATGTCCTATAATCATCCAAAATCTAACACAGCTAAAACAATTCATTTTCCTCTACCACTACAACTCATCTTTCCCATTTCCATCAATGGTAGCCTATGTTGTACCAATCTCTCAACCTAAAACACCCTTTCATTTCCTCTCTACATACTTAAATATTATGTATCCTTTAAGGTCTAATTCAAATACTTATCCAAATGGTCTTTCCCAAACTACTTTTAGCCTACACTGATTTCCCTTTTCTTTGAACACTTATTGCCAGTAATTTAGTCACTACTGTTGGATATTGCTATTTAACTGGTTTGGGTATACACATTAGCACCCCAACTAGATACTATACTTCTTGAAGGTAGAAACTATGTCTTAACTTTCTTTTTTTCTCCTTGTCAACACCAAGCATCTTGAGAATTAGTGAATATGACTACATAATGAACACTTGAAGAATAAAGGATAGGGAAAGAATAACAAGGGACCAATTTTCTGTAACAGCTTCTCAGAAAAGGCTTAACTCTCTGAGGACCTGCCTGGCCTCATGTAGAAAAATGTAGACATGAAGGAACAGGTATGTCTCCCATCTATCCATCTGGTATTTGAAAACACTCTTCTAAACAACTCTTGGGTTAAATAGAGAATCAAACAGAAATAACAAACTGTTTAGAAATGATCAGCAAGGAAATCAATACCCATCAAAACCCATGATATGCAATGGTACACATAAGAAAGTTGTAGCATTAATTTCATTTATTTATTACAATATCTTTAAATTTATTTCAACTGATAATACATGAAATATTTCAATTGACAATAAATGAACTAAACAGTCAGCTTAAGAATACAAATAAAAAAACAACAAAATATACCCAAGGATTTATTAATATTTGTTCAAAATTAATGGCTCATTTCCCACTAGTCCTCCCTCTTACAACATCCTTAGGTAGTCCACTTTTCCATTTCCAGTCTTTAGTCTTCCTATGCTTGATTTGATCAACAATTACAAAATCAGTCAAGGATACAGAATAGCTGAACAACATCATCAACCAACATTTGTAAAACATTCTACCCACCAAGAGCAGAGCACTCTTTAAAAGATGCCATGGAACATTTGCTAAGACAGATCATCTCCTGGACCATAAAATATAAACCTGAAAAATTTTAAAAGAACCCAAATCATACAAAGTATATTCTCTGACCACAATGAAATCAAACTAGAAATCAATAACAGAAAATCAGCAGCAAAAATTTGGAAATTAAGTAACTCATGTATAAATATACTATGAGTCAAATAAGTCTCAAGAAAAAAGAATACATTGAACTGAATGAAAATAAAAATACAATATATTAAAAATTGCAGGATGCAGCTAAAAGCAGTGCTGAAAGAAATTTATGGCACTAAATACAATAGAAAAGACTGGAAAACTCTCAAACAAATAATCTATGCTTCAAACCTATCTTAAGAAACTAGAAAAACAACTGCAAAAACAACAGCATATACTAAAAGCAAAGAGAAGGAAGGAAATAATAATTAGAGCAGAAATCAATAAAATTGAAAACAAAAAAACCAAACATAAAATGAATAAAGCAAACAAAAAAAACTGTTTGGGGAGGAATCAGGAAAACAGATAAACCTCTAGAAAGACAAAGAAAAAAGAGAGAAGACACAATTTACCAATACTGGGACTGAAAGAGTAGATAGCACCACAGAATGTGCATACATCAAAATGATAAGGGATTATAATGAACAGCTCTGCACAGATAGTTTTGAGAATGTAGCAGAAATGAACCAATTCTCTGAAAAGCACAAATTGCCATTACTCATCCAATATGAAATAAATAATTTGAATAGTTTGTAGCTATTAAGGATGTTAAATTAATCATTCAAAAACTACTGAAAGAGAAATCTCCAGATCCAGATAGTTTCAATAGAGAATTGTACCACACCATTTAGAGAATTAATACCAGTGCTACATAATCTCTTTCAGAAAAGAGGAGGGATTCCAATTCATTTTGAGACTAACATCATCTTGAGACCAAAATCTGAGAAGGCCAGCAAAATTAAAGAAAACTATAGTCTAATATCCCTCATAGACATAGATATAAAAATCCTCAAGAAAATATTAACAAGTAGTATCCAACAACATATGAAAATAATTATATACCACAACTAAGTGGTTTATTCCAGGAATACAAGGCTGTTTAAACATTTGAAAATCTATGTAATTTAACTATCAACAGGTTAAGTAAAGGAATATCATGTGATCATATCAAAAAATGTCAAAAAATGTCAGACTAAATTCAACATCCATTCATGATAAAAGTTCTCATCAAACTAGGAATTAAGATAACTTCATTAATCTCATAAAGAACATCTGCATATACACACACAAAAACTAGAGCTAACATCATATCTAAGGTCAAATGACTATGCTTTTATAAACAAGGCAAAGATGTCTATTCTCATCACTGCTATTCAACATAGTATTGAATATTCTAACCAGCTCAATAAGGCAATAAAAATAAATAAAAGAAAGAAATATTAGAAAAGTAGAAATAAAACTGTCCCTATTTATGGATTACATGATTGTATATGTAGAATCAAGGAATAGACATGTACACACAGACACAGAAAAAAAACTACTGACACTATACATAATAAATTAGATAAATCTAAAGGGTTTATGTTAAGTAAAAAAGCCAATCTCAAAAGGTTACATACTGTATGATTCC
Organism: Cynopterus sphinx; assembly: GCA_030015415.1. Classification (NCBI taxonomy): domain Eukaryota; kingdom Metazoa; phylum Chordata; class Mammalia; order Chiroptera; family Pteropodidae; genus Cynopterus; species Cynopterus sphinx. The sequence continues at coordinate 55,220,739 of CM057388.1, forward strand.
GTTTATATAACATTTTTAATATATAAAATTATAGAAATGGGAAACAGTGATTGCTAAGATTTAGATGATTGTGACTATAAAGGGGTATCATGAAGAATCTTTGTGGTTCCAGAACAGTTGTATATTTTAATTATAATGGTGGTTGCACAAAACTATGCATGTGTCAAAGCTGCACAGAATTATCAGAAAACTGGAAATCCATCTGCAAAAGAATGAAGTTGGACACCTACTTCATACCATATATAAAATTAATTAAAAATGGCTTAAAGACAGAAGTGTAAGGGATAAAATTATAAAACTCATAGAAGAAAACAGGCATAAATATTCATGAACTTAGATTAGGCATTGGTTTCTTAGATATAATACCAGAAGCACAAGCAACAAAAGGAGAAACAGATAAATTATACTTCATTAAATTTAAAAATGTATTCTGGAAAAGACACCATCAAGAAAGTGAAAATAAAACCCATATGATGGAAGAAAAGTTTTACAAATCATATATCTTAAACGGGAATTCAACCAGAATGTCAATAACTCTTACAACTCAATAATAAAAAGACAAATAACCAAATTTTTCCATGGACAAAGATTTGAATAGTTTTTTTTTCCAATGAGATACAATTGTCCAATAAGCACATGGAAAGATGCCCAACATCTTTAGACATCAGGGAAATACAAACCAAAACCACAATGAAATACTCCTTTACACTCACTAAGACGGGTATAATGAGAAGGACAGATAATAAAAAGTGTTGGTAAGGATGTGGCAAAATTGGAACCCTCAAACACTGATGGTGTTCAAACTTGTTATCAACTTAAAACAGGCTATTTTAAGTTGTTTTATGTAAGCCTCATAGTAACTACAAAGCAAAAAATTATAGTAAATACACAAACAATAAAGAGAAAGAAATCTACCACTGCAGAAAATCATCAAATCACAAAAGAAGAAAGCAAGAGAAGCAGAGAAACTACAAATCAGCCAGAAAACAATGAACAAAATGGCAATAAGTGCATAACTATTAAGAAGTACTTGAAATCTAAATGAACTAAATTCTCCAATCAAAGACATAGGGTCTGAATGTATTAAAAAAAAAAGACCCACATCTATATGTTGCCTACAAGAGACTCACTTCAAATGTAAGGACACACACAGAGTGAAATTGAAGGGATTGGAAAAGATATTCCACAAAAATGAAAACCAAAAGTAAGCTGGGGTAGCAATAATAGTAGGGGTCTTTAATACCTCAGTTTCACCAATGGTTAGATCATCCAGACAGAAAATCGAAAAGGAAAGATTGGTGTTAAAAGGCAGTTTATATCAAATGCATATAACAGACACATACAGAACATTCCATCCAAAATACAGTTTTCTTAAGCATACATAGAATATTATCCAGGAAAGATCATATGTTGGGCCACAAAACAAGTTTTAATAAATTTAAGAAGACTGAAATTATATAAAACATCTTTTCCAACCACAATGGAATTAAATTAGAAATCAATTACAAGACAAAAACTGAAAAATCCACAAATACATGGAGATTAAACAACATGCTACTGAACAACAAATGGGGCAAAGAAGTTATTGAAAGCAAACTAAAAAAATACCTTAAGACAAATGAAAATGGAAATACAACAGACTAAAACTTAGGGAATGCAGCAAAATGTTCTAAAATTGATTGTAGTGATGGATGCACAACTCTGAACATATTAAAAACCACTGAATTGTACATTTTAAATGAGAGAATAATATCACGTCTCAAAGCTGTTATTTTTTTAATTCACATAACTGTACACACACAAAAGAGTGCATGTAAAACTGGTGAAATCTGAGTAAGGTTTGTGGATTTTATCAATGTCAGTTTCATAATATTATACTATAGTTATGTAAGCTTTTACCAGTAATAATAGTAAAAACCAGGTTAAAAGTACATACGACCTTCTTGTACTATTTTTACAACTTTCTGTGACTCTATAATTATTTCAAAACAAAAAGTAAAAAAGACAAAAAAAAAAAAAAACCAAACAAAAAAATCCTCCTGCATATGAAAACTTATTCTAGCTCTAATCATAATTGCCAAAATTGGAAATAATCCAAATGTCCTTCAAAGGATAGAAGAAATACATTGTGGTTCATCTATACAATAGAATACAATTCAGCAATATAAAGAAAACAACTGTTTATATACACAACTTGTACAAATTTCAAAGGTATTAAGCTGAGGTAAAAAAAAGACAGTTTTAAAAGGTTATGTACTGTATAATTCCATTTGTATAACATTCTTGAAATGACAAACTATAATAACAGAGAATATATTATTAGTTGCTAGAAGGTAGGAGAGTGTGGAAAGGGCTAATGGGAGAGGTGTAACTAGAAAGGGATTGCAAGATGGAGTTTTGGGGGGTGATAGAACTGTAAATAGATTATGGTGGTGGATACTTGAACCTATGTGTGTTAAAACTGTTATAGATTGCTTTTGAAGAGTCTATTTTAATGTATGATCATTTTTAAAAGGAAAGATTTTTTTTAAAAAAGGAATGGAGGGTAAATCTGTGGATTAAACAAAATGTTAAAACATCACATTTCTGGTATCTTTGGAAACATAGCAGAGGAGAGAGACATTCCCATATCTCTCACCTTGAAACAACAATAAGCTGAACAACTAACACAACAAAAAACACCTAAACTGTGTACAGACACGTCTGAGTGTGGGATCTGCGCATAAGAACCACCACTGGTCAGTAGAGTGGTGGACTGGGAGAAACAAAGAAGCTGCCTCTCTCAGCCAGCAAGGCATCCTGCAGGAGGAGGTGGAGGGAAAAAAGAGTGGTGAGCTTGTGTTGTGAGTTCCCTGGACATTCCTGCCTATGATAGCTGTGAGGTCCCCATGGCTGGCTGCCTGCAAGGCCCAGTCATCAGGGAAGAAACCAGAGCAGGACAGGAATGCGGAAGAACAACAGTTGATTTTTGCCAAGGCTGAGCTGCAGACCCAACCCCCAACACAGAGGGCCCCTTCCCACACACCCTCCAAGACTGATCACCGTGAAGCCCCAGGGAATCTGAGCCAACATTACCCAGACTGTCACTGACACTAAGATGAACTGAAACTGAAGGTAGAGAGTGTGATTAAATATCAATAAGATAATTTAAAAAGCATTACTAAGACTTTATATAAAGCAGGGATCCAAGAGGCTTAGACGTCACCTACTGGAAACCAAAAGAAATCACCTTCTTTGCAACAAGATAGAAACCTTTATATAATAAATCTTCTTTCGGGAAAAACAGCAGAATACACCACCATTAATGTCCAGGTGAAGAAATAGTCAATTGAACACCATGAACAGCCAAGGTGACAAGTCATCTCAAAAAGAAAGAGAAAAAATTTCCAGAAAATAAGCTTACAAACATAGAAATATGCAATTTAACTGACAGAGAATTCAAAATGGTACTTCCAAAAAATGCAGTGAATTCTGAAACAAGTCAAATCAACAATTTCAGGAATTGAAAACACAACTAGATGAGCAGAGCAAGGAGACTGAAACCCTCAAAAAGAACCAAATAGAACTTCTGGAGATGAAGAGCACACTACAAGAGTTGAAAAGTGAAATAGCAAGCTTGGGAAAGAGAGTCAACCAAATGGAGGAAAAGATCAGTGATACTGAAGATAGAAATCTGGAAAAAAAATTAGAAGGAAGAGAGAAACTGAAGGATGAAAAATAATGAAAGAGAAATTCAGGAACTAGCTAATATCATCAAGAGAGGAAATGTAAGAAATATGGGCATTACTGAAGGCAAGAAAAGGGGCAGAGATTAGAAAGCATTTTCCTACAAATAGTTGACAAGAATTTCCAAAATCTAACGATTGAGCTGGAACTTGGAATTCAAGAAGTCAACAGAACACCCAATTATCTCAACCCCAAAAGGCCTTCACTAAGACACATTTAAAATTATCAAAAATCAATGATAAAGACAGAATTCTTAAGTTAGCCAGGTAGAAAAATATGGTAACTTATAAAGGTAAACCCATTAGATTATCCTCAGATTTCTCAGCACAAACTTTATAAGCCAGAAAAGAATAAAATGAAATATATAAACTGTCAAGTGAAAGGAATTACCAGCCTAGAATAATGTATCCAGGTAAGCTCTCCTTTAGATATAAAGGAGAAATGAAGACTTTTCCAGACATACAAAGATCAAGGGAATTCTCCACTATGAGGCCTGCACTACAGGAAACACTGAAAGGGGTCAGCTCAACTAAAACAAATTACCAAAAAAAAAAAATAAATAATTAGGAGTAAAGTTACTATCACACAAACAGAAGCAGAGTAGTGCAACCCTTACTAAGAACAGGGCATTATAAGCTTAAATAAAAATACAATTGTCATAGCAAGATAGTAATGAATGTTCAGCATACATAGGAAAAATTTGAGACAACAATAACTGAAAAGGGGGGGATTCAAAGATCTAAATTTACAAAGGGGAATAGAAATAAGGCACGTGCAGAAGAAAATGGATGACTCTGTGTGTGTGTGTGTGTGTGTGTGTGTGTGTGTGTGTGTGTAAAACTATCCTTAACATATTTTTAATGGTAACCACACACCAAAGATTCAGAACTGAAGTATATAACATGAAGCAAGAAGAACCAGAGGGAAAATCCAAAAAAGCCAACCAAGGTACAGAAAACAGAAGCACAAGGACAAGGAAACAATGGAAACATCAAGAACCAGAAAGCAAAAAGATAAAATGGCTTTAAAAAGACCTCATATTTCAATATTCACTCTAAATGCAAATGGAATGAACTCACCAATAAAAAGGCACAGAGCTGCAGAATGGATCAAAAAACAAAACCCAACTATATACTGCCTCCAGGAGACACATCTCAGCTCCAAAGACAAATATACACTCAGAGTGAAAGGATGGAAAATGATGTTCTGAACAAATGGAATTCAGAGAAAAACAGGAGTAGTGGTACTAATGTCAGATGAAATAGACTTCAAAATAAAAAAGGTAAAAAAAGATACTAAGGGACACTTCATAATGATAAAGAGAATCATGCACCAAGAAGACAACGCTTATTAATATCTATGCTCCCAATTAGAGAGCCCAGAAATATGTAAAGCAATTACTAACAGAACTAAAGGGAGAAACAGACCAAAACACTATCAGAGTAGGGGACCTAAATATCCCACTGTCGGATATGGTCAGTTCACCCAAACAGAAAATCAATAAGGAAATAACATCCTTATATGACATATTAGACCAAATGGACATAATTGACATTTATATAGCCCTTCATCCCTAAACAGCTGCTTATACATTCTTCTCTAGTGCACATGGAACATTCTCAAGGATTGACCACATACTGGAACACAGAGATAGCCTCAATAAACATGAGGGTTGAAATCATACCAACCATTTTCACTGATCATAATGCTTTGAAACTAGACATCAGCTGCAAAAAGAAAGAAGAAATAAAGCATAAATACATGGAGATTAAACGACATGCTACTGAAGAATAACTGGGTCAGAGTAGAAATAAAAAGAGAGATCAAGAGATAAATAGAAACAAATGATAATGATAGTGCAACATATCAAAACTTTTGGGACATTGCAAAGGTGGTAGTAAGAGGAAAGTTCATATCATTACAGGCCTATCTCCAAAAACAGGAATGAGCCCAAATAGACAACCTAACACTTCATCTTAAAAAAATAGAAAAAAAATAACAAATGAGGCCTTAAGTCAGCAGATGGAAAGAAATAATCAAAATTAGAACAGAAATAAATGAAATTGGAAAAAAAGATAGAAAAAGTAAATGCAATAAAGAACTGGTTCTTTGAGAAGGTTAAAAAAATTGACAAACTCCTGGATAGACTCACTAAAAAAAAAAAGAGAAAGGACACACATAAAATCAGGAATAAATGAAGGGAAATTACGACTGATATCACAGAAATATATGGATCATACAGGAATACTATAAAAGTATATAACACCAAACAAAATAACCTATAAGAAATGAACCAGTACTTTGAAAAATACAACCTTCCTAGTCTGAATCAAGAAGAACTGGAAAATCTAAAAAGGGTGATCAACAATATGAAAATTGAAACTATCATCAAAAACCTACCAAAAAGTAAAAGTCCAGGACCATATGGCTTCACCAGTGAATTCTACTAAACATTCAAAGAAGATTTGATACCTATCCTCTTCCCATTCTTCCAAAAAATCAAAGAGGAGGCAATACATCCTGACACATTTTATGAAGCCAATATTACTGATACCAAAAACTGGTAAGGATAACACACATATAAAAGAAAACTACAGACCAATCTCTCTCATGAACACAAATGCAAAAATCCTAAATAAGATACTAGTGAACCAAATACAGCAACATAATAAAAAGATTACACACCATGATCAAGTGGGCTTCATCCCAGAGGCACAGGGATGGTTCAACATATGCAAATATATTCATGTGATACACCATATAAACAAACCAAAAAATAAGAATCATATGATCATATCAATAGGTGCAGAAAAAGCCTTTGACAAGATGAAGCATCTATTTATGATCAAAACACTGAACAAATTCAGTATGGAAAGTACCTTAATGTTGTGAGAGATGCCTGTAGCCCTGGCAGGATGCCTCGTGCTTGAAGCAACAAGGTCATCAGAAGCATGTGTTGACTGGTACACAAAGATACATTGTAGGGAGGGTGCACATGCCTGACCAATTCTGAAACTTTTTGCTCTAGGTATGAGGATGGGAAAAGGCTACTTGAAAAGAAATAGCTGAAAACACGGTGGTGGCCTTGAGGCTGTGGGAATTGGCTGTAGTTTGCAATTCCTAACCTGATAGTAACTAATAATAACTACAAGGCTAACATTGTAAGAGAGAATAAAAAGCCATGGAGACAGGGGTGGGGAATGCTAGCATTGCCATTTCTTGCCATTCCTCCTCTCCTTTATCCATGTTAGTAAATGCATTTCCAGACTCCGACTCTTCTTCCAAACCGTCTCCGCCACACCTTAACATAATAAAGGTCATCTATGACAAACCCTCAGCCAACATTATACTTGATGAACAACTAAAACCCTTCCCTCTAAGGTCAGGAACAAGGCAAGGCTGTCCACTATCACCACTGTTATTCAATATAACATTTGAGGTCCCAGCGAGTGTAATCAGACTAGAGAAAGATATAAAAGGCATCCAAATAGGAAACAAAGAAGTCAAACTGTCACTATTTGAGGATAACATGATTCTCTATATAGAAAACTCTAAAGACTCCACAATAACACTACTAGAAACAATAAGCAAATACAGTAAAGTCTCTAGATACAAAATCAATGTTCAAAAATCCATAGCATTCCTATACTCTAATAATAAAGCATCGGGAAAAAGAAAGTGGAAAAAATAATTCCTTTTTCGACTGCAACAAAAAGAATAAAATACCTAGGAATAAATATAATGAAACAAGTGAAGGACCTATAGAATGAAAACTATAAGACCCTATTAAAAGAAATTGAACAAGATACAAAGAAATGGAAAGATATTCCATATTCTTGGATTGGAAGAATCAATGTAGTTTAAATGACCTTATTACCTAAAGCCCTATACAGATTTAATGCAAATCCCATCAAAATCCATTGGCATTTTTTAAAGAGAAAGAATAAAAAATCATCAGGTTTGTATGAAAGCACCAAAGACCCCGAATTGCCAAAGCCATACTGAGAAAAAAAGAACAAGGCTGGAGGTATCACTCCACCTGACTTCAAATTATACCACAAAGCAACAGTTATCAAAATGGCATGGCATTTTTAGAAAACAGACACACGGACCAGTGGAAGAGAATCGAGAGTCCAGAAGTAAACCCATATTTATATGGGCAAATAACTTTGGACAAAGAAGACAAAAACATACAGTGGAGAAAGGAAAGTCTCTTCAATAAATGGTGCTAGGAAACTGGAAAACAATCTGCAAAAGAAAAATATACTGTTATCTATCACCACACACCAAAATTAACTCAAAATAGATTAAGGACCTGACTATAAGGCCAGAAAACATAAAATACACAAAAGAAAACATAGGAATTAAACTCTAGGACCTTGGAATTAAAGAGGATTTTATAAATTTGACCTCAAAAGCAAGGGAAGTAAATGCTAAAATAAATGAATGGGACTACATCAAACTAAAAAGCTTCTGCACAGCAAAAGAAATAGTCAATAAGGTGAAAAGACAACCATCCAAATGGGAAAATATATTTGCAAGCAATGCCTCCAATAAGGGCCTAATATCCAAAATATACAGAGGACTCATATAACTCAGTAAAAAACAAAAAACAAATGATCCAATTTAAAAAATGGGAAAAAAAAACTGAACAGGCACTTCTCCCTAGCTGACATACAAATGGCCAACAAATATATGAAAAGATGTTCAACATCACTAGCTATTAGGGAAATGCAAATCAAAATCAAAATGAGGTACCATCTCATACCTATTGGAATGGTTATAATCAACAGGACAAGTAATAACAAGTGTTAGAGGGGATGTGGAGGAAAAAGAACCCTCATACACTGCTGGTGGGACTGCAAATTAGTACAGCCACTATGGCAAACAGCATGGAGGTTCCTCAAAAAACACAAACAAACAAACATAAAAACAAAGAATTGATCTACCATATGATCCAGCAATCCCTCTACTGGGTATTTACCCCAAAGACTTGAAAACCTATATCCAAAAAGATATTTGCACACCAATGTTCATAGCACTACTATTCACACTGACCAGGATATGGAAGCAACTGGTGTCCTTTAATACATGATTGGATAAAGAAGCTGTGGTACATATATACAATGGAGTATTACTCAGTCATAAGAAGAGATGAAATACTGCTATTTGAGATGAAATGGATGGACATGGAGATAATCGTGCTAGGTGAAATATACAAGACAGAAAGTGTTGAAAATCACACTTATATATGGGATATAAACCTAAAAGCAACAAATGAACAGGACAAACAGATACCTATGGACATGGACTATAGGCTTGTGGTTACCAGAGAACTATAAACTAGTGGTTACTAGTGGGGTGGGGGAGGAGGGTGGAGGTAGATGTGGTAAAGGGGGTCAAATATATGTGGTACTTGAAGGAAACTGGACTTTGGGTATTAAACACACAGTAGAATATACAGCTGTCAAATGATAATGTACACCTGAAAATTATATAATTGTATTAACCAATGTTACCCTAATAAACTTAATTAATTTTTTTTAAATCACATTTTTAAAAATCAGTAAAAAAAAAAATGACATCAGCACAATGGAAGAGTAGGAAGCTCCATAGAAACATTGAAAAACAAGCAGAACTGTCAGAATTAATTTTGTCAGAACTCTGGAAAGCAATCAAAGGTTTACAGCAACCAAGTGAACACTGAATCAAAATATAGGAAACTTTTAAATGGCAAGAAAACTTTGTGTTGTTTTTACTTGCCTTTGTCCCACCCCTTCCCCAACTCAGTGGTGGTCTTAAGATGGCAGTCTGTATTTCCAGTGTGGGACCCTGTACCTTGGTTCTAAAAAGTTCAGAGTAGACCTTATTTGCAAATTATTGTCTATGTCTTTTCTAACTTGTCTGGGGACCACCTGAAGGACTGTTGCAGGGTTCTAGTCTCTGTTTCACATGACTCAAAACTCATTCAGGGAAGAAAAGTGATGAGCATTGCTCAAAAATGTTTCTAGGCAAACAAAAACCTGTGGCAGCCTGTGGTGAAGATTATGGTTGAGCAATACAATTTACCACCTTAAAGACCAGGACAAAAATAGAGGGGGAAAACTTCATTGAGAAATTAGAACATTCAAAAGTGCCTGTGTATACAGGGGAATTAGAAAATCACATGCATATCCAGGAGAAAATTCCTGCTCAGAAAATTCCTGAGAAGACCGTAAGCTTTCACCTCTGGTTGATCTTTGGGTTCAGTGAAAGCAAGAAGTGAAGGCTAAGGCTGAGTTGTAAACAGACTGGATGAGGGATGAAGGAGTCCTCCAGCACAGACTAGAAGAGGAAAGTTTTTGATTGTTTGTTTTAGTTCCTGATGTTCCAAGAAATCTCTTCAAAACACTAGCTGAGAACAAGCTAAATAACAGAAACTTCAGTGACAACACATAACATGGAATATTGTTTTCCCCAAAATAGTTTGGAAATACCTCTAAATAAACAGATAATCACAGCCCTCAACAATCAAGAAAAGAAAATCCTGGGCAAAGGTGGGAATCTGATTTCCAGAATTACCACATTATATTTAAATGTTAGTTTTCAATAAAAAAAAAAAAAAACAATCACAAAGCATTCAAAGAAACAGGAGGGTATGGTTCAGTAACAGGAGAAAATAAATAGAACCTGCCTCGCAGAAAGCCCAGACATGGGATTCGTTAGACAAAGATTTTAAATTAACTCTCTTAAATATGCTCAAGGAGGTAAAAGAAGCTATGGACAAAGAAATGGAGGAAACCAGGAAAACAATGTGTAAACAGAATGAGAAAATCAATAAAGAGATAGAAATCATAAAAACAAGCAGACATTCTAGAGCTGAAAAGAACAATAGCTAAAATTTTTTTAAAAAATCAAAAGAGGGACTCAATAGCAGATTTAAACAAAAAGAAAAAAGAATGGATGAACTTTAAGATAGGGCTATTGAAATTATCAAGTCAGAGGATGGGAAGAGGTGGGGTGTGCAGGGCAGTGCAGAATAGTGAGCAGAGCCCAGAGGATCTGTGGGACAACATGAAGCAGACCAACATGCACATTATGGAAGTCCAAGAAGGAGAAGGGGGAAAGGGACAGAAAGAATTTTTGGTGAAATTATGACTGAAAAATTCAACAAATGTGATGAAAAAACATGAATCTACACATCCAATAATCTCAACATGCTCCCATTATGATAAACTCAAAAATATCCACAATGAGACATGATGTGTCCCATAATGCATCAAACTGTTGAAAGAACAAAGAGAAAGAGGGAATCTTGAATAACATTTATTTTATTTTAATTTTTCAATCACAGATGATGATCAATAATATGTTTTAAGTGTACAGAATATTAGTTAAATGTTTATAATTTAGTTATCCCCCACAATAAGTCTAATACATATCTGACAAATACATGGTTACTACAATATTATTGACTATATTCCCTATGCTGTTTTACACCCCCATAACTATTTTGTAACTACCAATTTATACTCCTTAATCCCTTTGCCTTTTTCACCCAGCCCCCAAACCTGTCCCTTCTGGCAACCATCAGATTGTCCTCTGTATCTATAGTTTGTTTCTATTTTATATGTTCATTTATTTTGTTTGTTAGATTCTACATATGAGTAAAATCATATTATATGTCTTTCTCTGTCTGATTTTTCTCAGGATCATACCTTCTAGGTCCACTCATGTTGTAGCAAATGATAAAATTGTATTCTTTTTATGGCTGAGTAATATTCCATTATGTGTGTGTGTGTGTGTGTGTGTGTGTGTGTGTGTGTGTGTGTACACACAACTTTTTTTAAAATCTATTTGTCTATCAGCAAACACTTCGATGATGTCCATAACTTGGCTACTGTAAATAATTCTGCAATGAACACAGGGAAGACCCTTTGTAAAATTTTATTTATTTGTTATTTATTCTTATTTTATAGGTGAGGCAACACTTGGTTTCCCTCACAGATTGCAAGGACCCTGTCAGCTTTACAATCTCTTATTTTTTATTTTTTACACCTATAGTACCTGGTCTTTCTAGGTGGTCCCCCATCCAAGTACTAACCATGCCCAACCCTGCTTAGCTTTTGAGATCACACAGGATTGTGCATGTTCAGGGTAGCATGGCCAAAGACTGGGAAGCCCTTTTTTGAATCAATGTTTTGGATTTCTTCAGATAAATAACCAGAAGTGAAATTTTTGGGTCGTAAGGTAGTTCTATTTTTAATTTTTTAAAGAACTTCCATACTGTTTTTCATAGTAACTACACCAATTTACAATTCCACCAACAGTATACAAGGGTCTTCTTTTTCTCACCAACACTTGGTGCTTGTTGACTTATTGATGATAGCCATTCTAGTGTGAAGTGTTATCTCATTGCAGTTTTAATTTGCATTTCTCTGAGAATTAGCGATGTTTGGCATCTTTTCATATGTCTGTGGACCATCTGCATGTCTTCTTTAGAAAAATGGCATTCAGGTCCTCTTCCCATTTTTAAATCAGATTGTTTTTTTTTTTTTTTTTTGGTGTTAAGTTGTAATAAGTTCTTATATGGATATTAACCCCTTATCAATGTATCATTGGCTAACATCTCCCATTCAGCAGGTTGCCTTTTCATTTTGTTGGTTTCCTTTGCTGTGCAAAAACTTTAGTTTGATGTAGCCCCATTTGTTTATTTTTTCTTTTGTTTCCCTTGTCTGAGGAAACATATCAGAAAAAAAAATATTACTAAGAGCAATATTGGAGAGTTTATTGCCTATATTTTCTTCTAGGAGTTTTATGATTCAAGTCTTATATTTAAATCTTTGATCCATTTTGAGTTTATTCCTGTATATGGTATGTGGTCTAGTTTGATTTTTTTGCATGTAACTTTCTAGCTTTTTCAAAACAATTTATTGAAGAGACCCCCTTTATTCCACTGTATATTCTTGCCTCCTTTGTCCTAGTTTAATTGACCAAATAGGTATGGGTTTATTTCTAGGTTGTTATATTTATTCCACCGACCTATGTGTCTGTTTTTGTCCCAGTGCCATGCTATTTTCATTATTATAGCCTTGTACAGTTTGACATCAGATAGCATGATCCCCAACTTTGCTCTTTTTCAAAATTGATATGGCTATTTGGGGTCTTTTGTGATTTCATACAAATTTTTTGATTATTTGTTCAAGTTTTGTGAAAAATCCCATTGGTATTTTGATAGGGATTGCACTGAATCTATAGATTGCTTCAGGAGGAATGGACATTTTAACAATGTTAATTCATTCTGCCCATAAGCACGGTATATGCTTCATTTATTTGTATCTTCTTCAAATTGTTTCTTCAATGTCTTATAATTTTATGAATACAGGTCTTTTACCTCCTTGGTTAAATTTATTCCTAGAAATTTTTAATGCAATTTTAAATAAGAATGCTTTCTTAATTTCTCTTTCTGATAGTTCATTATTCATATATAAAAATGCAACTGATTTCCAACAATTTTGTATCCAGCTACTTTACTGAATTTATCAGTTCTAACAGTTTTTTGGCAGAATCTTTAGGGTTCTCTACATATAGTGTCATGTCATCTGCAATAACAGTTGTGCTTCTTCCTTTCCAATTTTGGTGTCTTTTATTTATTTTTCTTGTCCAACTTCTGTGGCTAGGTCTTCCAATACTACGTTGAATAAAAGTGGTGAATTTGGACATCCCTGTCTTGTTCCTGATCTTAAGGAAAACATGGTTAGCTTTTCACCACTGAGTATGCTATTAGCTTTGGGTTTGTCATATATGACCTTTATTGTGTTATGTTCCCTCTATTTCCACTTTGCTGAGAGTATGTGCCATAAATGAATGCTGGATTTTGCGAAATGCTTTTTCTGCATCTATTGATATGATCATATGGTTTTTATCCTTCATTTTGTTTATGTGCTATATCACATTAATTGATTTGCAAATACTGAAAAATCTTGAATCCCTGGAATAAATCCCACTTGACCATGGTGTATGATCTTTTTAATGCATTACTGAATTTGATCTGCTAATATTTTGTCAAGGATTTTTGCATCTATGTCCATTAGGGATATAGACCTATAATTTTTTTTTTTTTTTAGAATGTCTTTGTCTAGTTTGGGAATCAAGGTAATGGTGGTCTTGTAAAATGAGCTTAGGAGCCTTCGTGCCTTTTGAATTTTTGGAAAAGTTTTATTCTTTTGAATGTTTGGTAAAATTTACCCATGAAGCCATCTAGTCCAGGAGTTTTATGATTACTGATTTAATTAGTAATTACTGGTCTGTTCAGATTTTCTGTTTCTTCTTGATTCTGACTTGGACGATTATTTCTAGGAATTTATCCATTTCTTCCAGGCTGTCCAATTTGTTGTCATATATTTGTAGCATTTTCTTATAAGTCTTTGTGTTTCTGTAGTGTCACTTATCACTGCTCTTTCACTTCTGATTTTATTAGGGTTCTCTTTTTCTTGATGAGTCAGATTAAACATTTATTAATTTTTTTTTCAAAGAACCAGTTCTTGGTTTCATTGATCTTTTTTTTATAAACTCTATTTTATTTATCTCCAGTGCATTGTTTCCTTCCTTCTACTCACTTTGGGCTTTGTTTATTGTTCTTCTTCTAGTTCTGTTACGTGGAAACTTATATTGTTTATTTGAGATTTTCCTTGTTTCTTCAGGTAGGCCTGTATTGCTATGAATTTCCATCTTAGGACTCCTCTCTGTGTTCCACAGATTTGGGTTCCTTTGTTGTGTTTTCATTTTCATCTGTCTCAAGGTCCCTTTTGGTGTCTTCCTTGATATCACTGTTAACCAATTCATTGTTTAGCAGCATGCTTTTTAGATTCCAGGTGTTTATGTTTTTTAGTTTTCTTTCTGTAATTGATTTCTAGTTTCATCCAATTATGATCAGAGAAAATGCTTGATATGACTTCAATATTCTTAATTTTTAGAGACTTATGTGGCCTAATATGTGGTCTCTCCTGGAAAATGTTCCATGTGTGCTTGAAAAGAATGTATATTCTGCTACCTTTGGGTGAAATGTTAATAAAAGTATCAATTAAATTCATGTGGCCTAATGTGTCATTTAAAACTACTTTCTCCCTGCTGATTTTCTGTCTAGATGATCTATTCATTGATACCAGTGGGTGTTAAAGTCCCCTACTATAGCTGCATTCCTGTCAATATCTCCATGTCCATCAATTTTTCCATCATATATTTAGGTGCTTCTACATTGGGCGCATCAATGTTTACAAGGGTTATATCATCTTGGTGGATCGATCTCTTTATCATAAGGTAATGCCCTTATTTGTCCCTTAAGACTTCGTTTTAGAGTTTCTTTTGTCTAATATAAGTATTGCTAAACCAGATTTCGATTGTTGTTGTTTCTATTTGCATAAAATATCTCTTCCTATCACTTTACTTTCAATCTGTATGAATCTTTTTAAAATTTTATTTTATTATTAGTTTCAAGTATACAGTACATTGGTTAGACATTTATATAGTCTATGAAATGATCCCCAATTGCTTTCTCTCCTCTTGCTGTCCACCTAGCTATCAATGCTGATTGCATTCCCTATGCTGTGCTCCCCATCCCCATGATCATCTATCAACTACTAATTTATATTTCTTAAACCCTTCATCTCTTTCGCCCAGCCCCAAACACCCCTCCCCTCTGGCTTTCACCAAATTATCCTCTACATTTGTGTCTGTTTTCAATTAGTTTGTTCTTTTTGTTCCTTAGATTCCACATATAAGTGATATCATATGGTGCTTATCTTTCTCTGTCTGCCTTGTTTCACTCAGCATTATAATCTCTAAGTCTATCCATGTCCTTGTGAATGGTAGGATTTCATTTTAATGACTGAGTAATATTCCATTGTATATATGAACCATAACTTCTCTATCCAATCATCTGTTGATGGGCGTTTAGGTTGCTTCCATATCTTGCCTATTATAAATTGTGCTGCCATGAACATAGGGGTGCATAGAACCTACGACTTATCATTTTGGTTATCTTTGTATAAATATTAAAAAGTGCAATTGCTAGGTCAAAAGGTATATTGATTTTTAATTTTCTGAGAAACCTCCAGACTGTTTTCAATAGTGGCTGTACCAATTTGCAATCTCACTAACAGGGTATGAGTTTCCTTTTCTCCACATCCTTGCCAACACTTATTGTTCTTTGATTTATTGATGATAGCCTTTCTGATAGGTTTGAGGTGATATCTCATTGTAGTTTTATTTTATTTTATTTTTATTATGGGGATATTGGTTAACGAAATCTAGTAAGTTTCAGGTGCACAATTCAACAGTAAGACATATGTATTGCATTGTGTGTTCACCATCCATAGTTAGATTTCGTTCTGTAACCACATATTTGTCCCCTTTTATCCCATCTACTGTACCCTTTCCACCTCCCCTAAACCTCTGATAACCACTAGTCTCTTATCCATATCCATGAGTTTGTTTGTTTGTTCTGTTTGTTTCTTGTTTTTAGGTTTATATTCCACATATAAGTGATAACATGTGATTTTCAACTTTTCCTGTCTGGCTTATTTCGCTTAGCATGATTATGTTGAGGTCCATCCATGTTGTCGCAAATGACAGTATTTCATCTCTTCGACTGGCTGAGTAATATTCCATTGTATATATGTACCACCACTTCTTCAGCCAGTCATCCATTGTAAGACACTTCAGTTGCTTTCATGTCCTGGCCACTGTGAATAATGCTGCTATGAACATCAGTATGCAAATATCTTTATGGATAGAGGTTTTCAAGTCTTTGGGGTAAATACCCAGTAGATCAATTCTTCATTTTTTTATGAGGATTCTCCATACTGTTTTCCCTAGTGGCTGTACCAATTTGCAGTCCCACGAGCAGTGTATGAGGATTCTTTTTCTCCGCATCCTCTCCAACACTTGATATTACTTGTCCTGTTGATAATAGCTATTCTAACAGGTATGAGATGGTACCTCATTGTAGTTTTGATATTCATTTCCCTAATACCTAGTGATAAGTATCTTTTCATATGTATGTTGGCCATTTGTAAGTCTTCTTGGGAGAGGTGTCTGTTCAAGTTTGCTGCACATTTTTTAATTGGATTTGATTTTTGTTGTTATTGTTACTGAGTTGTATAAGTTCTTTGTATATTTTAGATATTAGGCCTGTTTTGGAGGGGTTGTTTGCAAATATATTTTCCCATTTGGATGGTTGTTTCTTTACCTTGCTCATGATTTATTTTGCTGTGCACAACCTTTTTAGTTGGATGTAGTCATATTTATTTATATTTGAATTTACTCCCCTTGGCTTTAAGTCAAATTCATGAAATCCAGTTTAAGTCCAAGGTCCATCAGTTCAGTTCCTATGTTCTCTTCTATGCAATTTATTGTTTCAGGTCTTATATTTAAGTCCTTAATTCATTTTGAGTTAATTTGTGTATATGGTGGTAGACAACAGTCTAGTTTCATTCTTTTTAGGTGGCTTTCCAGTTTTCCCAGCACCATTTATTGAAGAGGCTTTCCTGTCTCCACTGTATGTTTTTAGCTCCACTTTAAAAATTATTTGCCCATATAAACATTGGTTTACTTCTGGATTCTCAATTCTGTTCCAATGGTCTGAGTCCCTTTTTTTTTTTGCCAATACCTTGTCATTATGATTATTGTTACTTTATAGTATAATTTGAAGTCGAGCAGAGTGATGCCTTCAGCCTTATTCTTTTGCCTCTGGATGGCTTTGGGGATTCTGGGTCTTTTGTGCTTCCATACAAATCTGATGATTTTTGTTGTTGTTGTTGTTGTTATTTTTTAAATGCTGATGGGATTTTGATGGGGATTGCATTAAATCTGTATAATGCTTTAGGTAATAAGGTCATTTAAACTACATTGATTCTTCCAATCCAAGAACATGGAATACCTTTCCATTTCTTTGTATCTTTTTATTTATTTTAATAATATCTTATAGTTTTCATTTCATATGTCCTTCACATGTTTCATTAAATTTACTCCTAGGTATTTTATTCTTCTTGTTGCAATTGCAAAAGGATTTTTTTTTTCTGCTTCTTTTTCTGACAATTGATTATTAGAGTATAAGAACACTATGGATTTTTGAACACTGATTTTATATCCAGAAACTTTACTGTACTTGCTTATTGTTCCCAGTAGTGTTCTTGTGGAGTCTTTAGTGTTTTCTACATAGAAAATCCTGTCATCTGCAAAAAACAAACAAACAAACAAGAAACAAAGACAAAAACACAGTTTCACTTATTCATTTCCTATTTGAATGCTTTTTATACCTTTCTCTTGTCTTATTGCACTTGCTAGGTCCTCCAATGTTATACTGAATGACAGTGGTGAAAGTGGACATTATTGTCTTCTTCCTGATCTTAGAGGAAAGGTTCTTAGTTTTTCAACATTAAGCACAATGCCAGGCGAGGGCCTTTATTATGTTAAGGTACTTTCCTTCTATACAGACTTTGTTAATTGTTTTGATTATAAATGGATGCTGTATCTTGTCAAAGGCTTTTTCTGCATCTATTGATATAATCATATGATTCTTATTTTTAAATTTGTTTGACTGGTGTATCACATTAATTGATTTGCGTATGTTGAACCATCCCTGTGCCTCTGGGATGAAGCCCACTTGATTGTAGGGTATAATCTTTTTAATATATTGATGTATTTAGTTCACTAGTATCATATTTAGGATATTTGCATCTGTGTTCGTGAGAAATATTGGTCCGTAGTGTTCTTTTCTTCTGTTATCTTTACCAGGTTTTGACATCAGGGCAATACTGGCCTCATAAAATGAGATAGGAGGTACTGCCTCTTTGATTTTTTGGAAAAGTTTGCAGAGAGCAGGTATTAAATCTTTGAATATTTGGTAGAATTCACTGGTGAAGCCATTTGGTCCTGGACTTTGACTTTTTGGTAGGTTTTTGATGATTTTTTCAATATTCATACTGTTGATCAGTCTATTTAGATTTTCTGGTTATTCTTGATTCAGTCTAGGAAGGTTGTATTTTTCAAAGTACTGGTCCATTTCTTCTTGGTTATTAAATTTGATGTTATATACTTTTTCATAGTATTCTTGTATGATCCTTTGTATTTCTGCAGTCTGTCATTGTTTCTCCTCTTTTAACACTGATTTTTTTTTATGTATGTCCTTTCTCTTTTTTCTTCAATGATTCTAACCAGGGGTTTGTCAACTTTTTTAACCTTCTCAAAGAACCAACTCTTTGTTGCATTTTTTTCTTTTGTTTTGTTTTCAATTTCATTTATTTCTGCTCTAATTTTAATAATTTCTTTCCTTCTGCTGACTTTAGGCTTCATTTTTTCTTCCTTTTCTATTTTTTTTTAAGATGAAGTGTTAGGTTATTTATTTGGGCTTACTCTTGTTTTCTGAAATAGGCCTGTAATGATATGAACTTTCCTCTTATGACAGCTTTTGCTGTGTCTCAAAAGATTTGATATGTTGTATAATCATTTTCATTCATTTCTATGTATCTCTTGATCTCTTTTGTTCTCTTCTGACCCATTCTTTAGTAGCATGTTGTTTAATCTCCATGTATTTGTGATTCTTCACACTTTGATTTTACGTGTGATCTCCAACTTCAAAGAATTATGATCAGAGAATATGTTTGGTATGATTTTAACACTCTTATATATGTTCAGGCTATCTCTGTGTTCCAGTATGTGGTCAATCCTTGAGAAGTTCCATGTGCACTAGAGAAGAATGTATAAGCAGCTGTTTTCAGATGAAAGGCTCTGTAAATGTTGATTATGTCTCGTTGGTCTAATCTGTCATTTAAAAATGTTATTTCCTTATTGGTTTTCTGTTTGGATGATCTGTCTATGACCAACAGAGGGGTATTTCATTTCTCTAGTATGATAGTGTTTTGGTCTGTTTTTTCCCTTTAGTTCTGTTAGTAATTGCTTTATGTATTTCCATGCTCCCTGATTGGAAACATAGGTATTAAGTGCTATGTCTTCTTGGTGTATGTTTCCCTTTATCATTATGAAGTCCCTCAGTATCTCTTTACATTTTTTATTTTAAAGTCTATTTTGTCCAATATTAGTACTACTACTCCCATTCTTCTCTGAATGTCATTTGCTTGAAATATCATTTTCACCCTTTCACTTTGAGTCTACATTTGTCTTTGGAACTGAGATGTGTCTCCTGGAGGCAGCATATGGTTAGGTTTTGTTTATTAATCAAATAGGCAACTCTGGTGAGTTTAGTCCATTTACATTTAAGGTAATTATTGAAATAAAAGGTTTTTCTATAGTCATTTTATCTTTTTCTTTCTGGTGGTTCAGTGTTTCCATTGCTTCCTTTTCTTCATGTTTCTGAGTTATTGTTTTTGTTGTTGCTTTTGTTCTTGTTGTTCATTTGTTTATTTGTTTGTTTTTTTAATTTGGTTGGGTTTTGTGGATTTACCCACTGGCCCTTCTTGTTTTATGTTATATACTTCAGTTCTAAATCTTTGGTATGTGGTTACCATTATGAATATGTAGAGAATAGTTAGATAGATGACAGATAATAGATGATGACAATGACAGATAGATGATGGATGGATGGATGGATGGATGGATGGATGGATGGATGGATGGACGGACAGACAGATAGATAGAAAGAATAGATAGTAGTCCATTCTCTTCTATGGGTGCCTTATCTCTATTCCCCTTTGCAAATTTGGAACTTTGAATCCTCCCCAGTTCTGTGACTATTGTCTGTTTATCTCTAGGCATGCTGAACGTTCATTACTATCTTGCAATAGCAAATCTCTTCTTATTGTTTAAGCTTATAATGCCCTGTTCTTAATAAGGGTTGTATTCTTCTGCTTCTATCCTCTTGTTAACCGCCTTACTCATAGTTATGTATTTTGTGTTCTTTTGTTTTAGGTAATGCAGGCCTCCTAGTGGAGAATTCCTTCAATTTTTATGTCTGTAAAGGTCTTTATTTCTCCTTCATATTCAAAGGATAGCTTAGCTGTATACATTATTCTTGGCTGGTAGTTCACGTCATTTAATAGGTTGAATAACTGCTTCCACTCCTTTTTGGCTTGTAAGGTTTGTGCTGAGAAGTCCTATGATAATCTAATGAGTTTTCTTTTATAGGTTACTCTCTTCTTTTCCCTGGCTGCTTTGAGAATTCTTTCTTTGTCATTTATTTTTGATAATTTTAACACAATATGTCTTGGTGAAGGCCTTTTGCGGTTGAGATACTTGGGTGTTCTGTTGACTTCTTGAATTCCAAGCTCCAGCTCATTCCTTAGATTTCGGAAATTCTCATCAACTATTTGTCTGAGAATACTTTCTAGTCCCTGCTCCTTTTCCTCTCCTTCAAGAATGCCCATTATTGTTATGTTTATTCTCCTGATGGTATCAGCTAGTTCTTAAATTTCTCTTTCATTATTTTTCATTCTTCAGTTTCTCTCTTCTTCCTTCTGATTTATTTTTAGATATCTGTCTTTGGTATCACTGATCCTTTCCTACATTTGGTCAACTTTATTCCTCAAGCTTGCTATTTTATTCTTCATCTCTTTTATTGTATTCTTCATTTCTAGAAGTTCTATTTGGTTCTTTTGAATGGTTTAAATCTCCTTGCTAAAAATCTCATTCTGCTGATCTAGTTTTTTTCAATTCCTGGAATTGTTGATATAATTTATTTTGGATCTCATTTTTTTCAGAAGTACCATCCTGAAACCTCTGTCAATTAAGTCATATATTTCTATGCCTTTAAGCTTATTTTCTGGAGATTTTTCTCTTTCTTTATGAGCTGCCTTGTCCCCTTGGTTGTTCATGATGTTTGATGGACTATTTCTCCACCTGGGCATTAATGGAATTGTATTCTGCTTTTTACCCAGAAAGATTATATAAAGGTCTCTCTTTAGCCTGTCATTAGGGAAGCAATTATCTTTTGTTTTCTAGCAGGTGGTGTCTAAGCCTCATGGATCCCTGCTTTATATAAGGGTTAAAAATACCTTTTATTTCCCTTATATTCAATCACGCTTGTTACCCTCAGTCTCAGTTCCTGTCAGTGTTAGTGACAGTTTCAGTAGCATTTGCTGTGATTGACCTGGGGCTCTGTGGTTTCGGACTTGGGGACACAAAGGGAGGTGCCATCTGTTTGGGGAGATGGGGGCTGTGGTTAAGCCTCGTCTGTTGCAACTGCAGCTGGTAATAATCAACTGTTGCTTCTGTGCCATTCCCAATTCTCTGTCTTCCCCACTTGTCTGCTGTCTCCACTTCTCTACTTCCTGTCCTGATCCCTTGTTACTGCTGCTGTGTGGAGCTCACAGCTGTCTCAGGCAGGGCTGTTCTGGGAACCCACTGCACCTTCTCCCTTCCTCTTCTTCCTGAAGGGAGCTCTGGCTACAAGAGACAGCTTCTTTGTTTCTCCCAGTCTATCCCCCAACTCCCGTAGTTCTGAGCTGTGGTAGCTCTTATTCATAGATCCCTTGCTCAGATGTGCTTATGCACAGGTTGGGTGTTTTTTGTTGAGTTTTAAGTTTTTAGCTTATTGTTGTTTCAGGGGAGAGATCTGATAAAATCTCTTACTCTGCTATGTTTCTCCTGCCTTTTGCTAATATCACTGTGGTTTAATTTGCATTTCTCTGATGATTAGTGACCTTGATCATCTTTTCATATGTCTCTTGGTCATCTGTATTTCCTCTTTAGAGAAATATCTGTTCAGGTCTTCTGCTCATTTTTTAATTGGATTATTTATTTTTTGTTATGTATGCATCATTTGATCTGAAGTGGATCTTTTATAGGCAGGATATATAAGGGTCTTGTTTTCTTATCCATTCCGGTATTCTATGCCTTTTGAATGGAACATTAAATCCATTTAAAGTAATTATTGATAGGTATTCATTATTGCCATTTTCTTAATTGTTTTCTGATTGTTGTTAGAGTTCTTCTCTGTTTCTTTCTTATCCTCCTGCTCTCTTCCCATGTATGTGGATGATTTTTGGTAGTGTTGTGTAAGGATTCTTGTCTCTTTATTTCTTATATATTTCTTGTAGATTTTTAGCTTCTGGTTACCATATGCTTCACATATTCCAAGCTATTTTTATAACAGTCTATTCACAATGGTGGTCACTTATGTTCAAACATAATCTAAAATCACTATCACTTTTACTCATCCCCTCCACATTAATGTTTCTATCATTAGTTTTTGCTTCTTGTGTGTATGTGTGTATTACCTAATTTACTGTTGTAATTACATGTGTTCTTCCTACTTTTGCCTCTTAGCCTTTTTACTAGCTTTATAGTTGGTTGGTCCACTGCTTCTGTGTTTCATTTTGTCAGTGGAGGATTTTTTTCCTTTGTGATATTTCTTATCCAATTTTTTTCACCTTTTTCTTCTGCTTAAGAAGTTCCTTTAACTTTTCTTATAAAACTGGTTTATCTAGGAAGCTCTTTATCTCTCCTTCTATTCTAAATAATAGCCTTGCTGGGTACAGTAGTCTTGACTGTAGATCCTTGCTATTAATCACTTTGACTATTCTGTGCCAATCCCTTCTGGCCTGCAAAGTTTCTGTTGAGAAATCAGTTAACTGTCTTATAATAACTCCCTTTTAGGTAACTAACTGCTTTTCTCTTACTATTTTAAAGATTCTCTCTTTGTCTTTAACCTTTGGTATTTTAATTATGATGTGTCTTGGTATGGGCCTCTTTGGGTTTACCTTGTTTGGAACTCTCTGAGCTTCCTGAACTTGTATGTCTATTTCCTTCAGGTTAGAGAAGTTTTTCATCATTATTTCTTCAAATAGGTTTTCAATTCCTTACTCTCTCTTCTCTCTTTGTTACCTGTATGATGTGAATGTTATTACATTTGATCTTGTTCCAGAGGTCCCTTAAACTGTCCTCATTTAATTTTTTTTTGTTTGTTTGCTGTTCTGATTGGGTGTCTTCTGCTACTTCAATATCCAAATAGCTGATTCAGTTCTTTGCTCATCTAATCTGCTGTTGACTCCATCTAATGTATGTATATCAGTATTTTATTCCTCATGTCTGCCTGGTTCTTTTTTATGGTTTCAATGTCTTTGTGTAAGTTCTTATTGAGTTCATATATTCTTCATCTAATTTTAACGAGCATCCTTATAACCAGTGTTTTGAGCTCCATATCTGGTAGATTGCTTGTCTCCATTTCATTTATTCCTTTTTCTGTAGTGTTGTCTTATTCTTTCATTTGAGACATATTTGTTTGTCTCATTTTGTCTGCCTCTCTGTGTTTGTTTCTATGTATCAGGTAGATCTGTCATGTCTTCTAGTCTTGGCAGAGTGGTCTTATATAGTAGGTGTCTTGTGGGACCTAGTGGCACAGTCTCCTTGGTCACCTAAGTCAGGTTTTCCAAAGGTGTCCCTTGTGTATGTTGTGTGTCCTCTTGTTGTAGTTGAGCCTTGATTACTGTTGACACATCAGTGGGTGAGATTGACCCTCAGGCTGACTATGAGGAGTGGCCATGACTACAGTGGATGAGCTGTTGTGCAAGGGCTCACCCCATGGATCAGGATTCACTTTAGCTGGATTCTGGTGCCTGCTGGGTCCACCTTTTGAGTGTATCATTTGTGGAGCTAATTGGGTGGTGGTCTGGTGAGGTCTGAAGCTGACTACCATGTGTGTTGTTTCTGGGACTTCTTGGGAAAGGTTCTGGTGTATATCAAAATCAACAGCTACCTGTGCCTGGCCCAGGGCTACCTTCTAGGAGGTATAAAGCAATCTGTGGTTGGTAGCTGTCTGTACGTGGCTTGGAGTCACCTGGGAAAGGCTCTATTGCAATCTGAGGCCAGCTGCCACTTGTGCTGGGCTTGGGGATGTTAAATAAGTGCTATAGGGCACATTGTAGCTAGCCACTGCTTTGGGGGTTTTACAGACCTTTGAAAGATTTTAGGAAGGTCTACAGTGTGAGTTGAGGCTGGCTGTTTCTTTGGATCAGCTGCTTAAAGAGGTTCAGGCCAGTGAGTTGTGTGTTGTGGGTTCTCAGGGAATCATCAATGTGTGGCAAGTGGTGTTAGCCAGAATGGCATATCAGATTTGGAGCCAGCCTGCACCTGTCATATGTTTTGTTCAACAAAGGAACAATGGCTTTTGCTAGCACTTCTGCCTATCTCTACCAGCTCTCCCACTTGTGCCAACCAGCTGTGTTGGGGGAGTGCTCATGAAAGGAACAATGGTACCTGCCAGCACTTCTGTCCCAGAGATAGCTGCCTTTCTAACCCTCACTCAGAAGCCAGACAATTCAGGTACTTCCTGTATGTCCCTAGTACTTTTCAAGCTGCTGTCCTTTTGTTAGAGCTTAGGGCGACTATTTTTGAATGAGTGAGTCTGCGCTCAGGCCCTTTAAGAGGACACCTAGTTCTATAGCATCTTTCTGTTTCACCCAGACACAGTCCCCACTGATTGGTATAGCCAAATATTGTGAGGACTCCTCTTTCTGGCACTGGTCCCTTGGGATAGAAAGCCAAGTGTAGGTCCGAGATCCCTTGCTCTTCAAGGGGGACCTCTGCAGCCTACATATTCCTCCTGATTCTTAACCACCACATATGGGTATGGGACCTGCCTGTTTCACATCTCTGCCACTCCTATCAGTCTCAATGTGTCTTCTTTTTTATATATATCCTTTATGATAGGAGTTCTGGTCAGCTAGTCTTTGGATGGTTCTCAAGAGTGGTATTTCTATAATTTAGTTGTAATGTTGATGTGGTCATGGGAGAATGCGAGCACAATGTTTTCCTATATCATCATCTTGACTGGAAGTCTCAAATAACATCATTTTTGTTCAATGCTGTTTCATTATAATGCTGATGAGACACCATAAGGAATTCAGTCTTGTTTATATCAATTAGCCTCTGATAAAATTGGTTTTATTATATGTCATTTTGCCAAGAACCTATCAATGCTACATGAGGACTTATTGTAGTTGTTCATATCCCAGTAACAGTGTGTGTGTGTGTGTGTGTGTGTGTGTGTGTGTGTGTCTGTGTGTGTGTGTTTAGAGTTATTTTAAGGTATTTATTTATGCAATTTTGGAGTATAGTTAAGTCCCAAGATCTCCAGGGTGAATCAGCAAACTAGAAACCCAAGAGAGCTGATGATATAGTTCCAGTCAGAGGGTAGCTGGCTTGAGATCTAGAAAGAACCACTGTTTCAGTCTGAGTCTGAAGGCAGGGGAAAAGGGCCAATGTCCCATTTCTAATTCAGTCAGGCACAAAGAATCCTCTTACTCAGTGGTGGGTCAGTCAGCCTTTTCATTTCCTTCAGGCCTTCAACTGATTGGATGTGACCTACATATTAGGGTCATTTGTGTGTATAAATGTCATTTGCTTTACCCAGTCTATTTAAATGTTGACTTCATCCAAAACCACCCACACGAAGACACCTAGAATAATGTTTGATCAAATATCTGGGCATCCTGTAGTGCAGTCAAGTTGATATATAAAATTAACTTATTGCAGTACATGTATTACTAATGTATGAAACAACTTCACTGAAGCACGTAGCATAAGTGTGCTGACCCAGGTAACTAGAAATAAATGTAGTCTGTAACACTAAAGGAACTGTACATAGCACTATACCTGATCAAGTGGCTTCCCATAGGGTATATGACTTAACAATTCTGATACTGCTCTACATGTAGACTAGAATTGAGCAATCAAGTAAATAGATTGTGAATGGTGGAAGCCAGGTTTCTCATTGATGGAGTGGGAGGTCACAGTCAAGCAAAGGAAGAAGGCTAGAATAGGCTAGTTTGCTATTCACCTCACAGATCTTAGGATTTGCCAGGCTCCAAAACTGCATGAGTGAATACCTTATAATAACTATACACACACACACACACACACACACACACACACACACACACACACACACAGAGTGATAGGTTAGAATTAAAAACATCAGTATAATCTCATGTCTAGTTTTATACAGAAAAACATGGTCACATAAATGTTTATATCTATATACAAGTTAGTATACACACATAGATTCCTTGTTCTGTCATCTGAGAGTGCCTAGCAGTAATGACACTCCAGTAGCAGTGATTATATCTAGTACCCAGATCTTGGTTTCTAAGACTGCTCTCTAATGAAGGAATCCAGAGCTCCTTGGAGAAATGGTTGATTCTAAAACTGGGGCAGGGAATACAAAAGATTAGCCTGAAGCCTCTCGTATTACCAGCAAGAAAGGATGTGCTCAAAACAAACAAACAAAAACCATAACAATGGAGGTATATCAAAGAGATACAGGAATCAATTTACAGAACTTCCAATACCAAAGTTGAAATAAATTAAACAAGTAAATAAAATAGTACTGGATTATAACTCAAAGTATAAAATAAATGCATATTAGTTGATATTGTATTAATAACTTAATAAATAAATGGATGGGAACAGACAAATTTCACATACAGAAGAATCCCAAATAACTTATATGGATACTCCACCCTCAAGGAGGTAAAGCATAACTCTCCATTCCTTAAGTGTAGGCTGCACATAGTAACTTCCTTCAAAAGAGTACAGCATGGAAAATGGGAAATAGAGTAACTTTACAGTGGAAATACCTGACAAATACCAGGTAATCAAGGTCAACATCATCAGCAATAGGTCATGTTGATAGCATGTATTCACGATATGATGTGATGAGAAGGGCCTTTACCTCTGTAAATTCCCCCTTAAGAACACATAATTGCAGTCTAATCATGAGAAAATTATCAGACAAACACCAAATGAGGAACATTCTACAAAATACCTGACCAGTACTCCTGTCTAAATCATCAAAAACAAAGTCTGAGCATATGTCACAGCCAAGAGGAGCCTAAGGAGACTTGACAACTAAATTTATTGTGGTATCCTAAGTGGGATCTTGGGACAGAAAAAAGACATTAAATAAAAACTAAGGGAATGTGAATGAAGCATGGACTTTAGTTAATAATAATTAACCACTGTTGATACATTATTATCAACTATAGTTCACTAAATATGTTTGTACAATGACAAATGGTCACCAAACTTATTGCAGTGATCACATCAGGAGGTATATAAATGTCGAATCACTGTGTTTTACACCTGAAACTAACATAATATTGTATGTCAACTTGCTTTAACAATAAAAATGCTAATTTAAAAGAAAAGAGTAAGGATGGTAAAGTGTGGCTAGAAGAGACAGAGAGGCCCAGAGCAGGGCAATTTCTCTGGTTCCTGAGGTCTTCTCATACAGCCTGTGAGACCCTTAACCCAATATATACAGACTCTGAAACCAGACTTCCTGGGTTTGAATTCTGATTTACCACTTACTGACCAGGCAACCTTGGGAAAGTTATGTAACTTCTTTGTAAACCTCATTTCTTGAAAGTAGGCATGATGGCTACTACTTTTTGTCCTGATGTCATAAGGATTAAATGAGTTAATATGTATCAAGTGCTTAAATGAGTGTCGATACTTTGTAAGTTCTGTGTAAACACTTTGTAAACTAAAAAAAAAATCATGATGATTAAAAATTCACTTAGTAATTGCCTGTAATCATACAAGGTAGGGAGATGTGAGTTGGTTGCTATGAACCAGGCAGTGGTTGCCATAGATATATCAGAACTTTGAAAGCCATTGTTGGGACATTGTCATACCCTCATGAGCAGGCAGCTGAGCTGAGCTGAGCTATGTTAATCTTGCACAAAAGCTAGAAATCTCAGTCCACCTTCCTATCACTCTACATAGATGTAAAAACCATAAAAAACCAACTTCTAATCAGAAGTTGCTTCTAATGAACCACCTCAAGGTATGTAAAATATATCATTATCTACAGATAAGAAATTTGAAAATGGTAGGTTGAATTTAGGTGTTCTCATCCCTGGGTACCCAGGAGAGACACTGGAAATGTAAGAAAGGACAGATAATCCTTAATCCAATTGGTTTCCTCCTCAGTTATCATAGTTATCTTTCCTTAGTATAAGTTTTTAAGAAATAACTTGAGTGATGCCAATTTGACCTTTCCTGGTGGCACTAACAAATACAGAGAGCCTGAGCTCAAGCTAGGAAGCTCTGCCAATTATCAGGAAATAGCCATGAAACTGCTACTGGCCTAGTATCAAAGGGAGATGGCTATCATGGAAACCAGACAATCAGGCTTTGGTGTTTCAGACTCTAGGTCTTATCGGCTTCATGAACAAAGCTAGAATAAGGTTGGTTTTGATCACAGACTATATATGTTGTTTACTTTTTGCCTAGCATAAGCCAGAGCCATTCTCTAGGAGGTCCTTATGGGAAACCAAGTGATTTTCCTAGGGAACAAACTGTGCCCTAAAAATGCTATGAAGTGTGAGTCTCTACTTTGGAACAGTAGTTCTCCGAAACAGAGGATGACTCTGCAGAAACCTGTTATCTGTTGATAAGCTGGCACATATACTTTGCTCGGCCCATCTGAGTATCAGCTGAAATACTTTGTAACTCAACCAAAACTTCGTCCAGCTCTGGGCTCCAATATAATTAGTCATTATGAAAATGCACATCAAAATCACAATTAGATATCTTTCAGGCCCACTAAGATAACTATAAACAAAAAGAAAGCAGCATGTGTTGATGAGGATATAGAAAAATTGAACACTCCTGAACTGCTAGTGGGAATGTAAAATGTTGCAGCCACTTGAGAAAATAGTCTGGTACTTCTACAAAGGTAAAACAGAGTTATCATATGGCCCAGCAATTACTCCTATGTATCTACCCAAAAGAATTGAAAACTTATGTCCACTAAGAAAGTTGTACAAAAATGTCTATAGCGTTATTCATAAAAGCCAAAAAGTAGAAACAAGTCAAATTTACATCAACTGATTAATGAATAAACAATTGTGATATATCATACAATGGAATATTATTCAGCCATGGAAAGGAACAAAATACTAATACATGCTACCACATGGGTGAACCTGGAAGTGATTGTCTATAAATTGTGCTTTTTACTTAGGCGATGGCTTCCAAATATGGCTGTACTTTGAAATCTCCTGGGGAGCTTATGCAGCTCCCTGGGAATCTTTGAGAGCAGGGCACCTGGTCTGATGTTTGAAATCTATTAGATCAGCTATCTCTAAGGTTCCTTACAGCTCTAAGAATTGTATGAAATCTCTGAGAGTGGATCACCAACACCCATACTTTTGAGGTAGAGACAATAAGGGAACCAAGCCCAGTGGATAGTTGTTACTTAGAACAGGTCTCCCAATAGGTCCTTCTCAAAATCTAGCTGATACTTCTCCAAGGCATCACCTCACCCCACTCCAAATTTGAATGAAGATATTCCTAATAGGGATGGTCTATGGCTGAAGAGATAGGCCACACCTGACATCACATGCCTCTATGGTTGCTTTAATAAGAAAGCATCCCATTTTGTAGTAATCTGGAGTTAAGGATCACCAGTACCTTCCTCTCTGGCATTCACAGATGACGTTGGATAGAATGAAGTAATAAACTTCTGACAGTCTCAGACTTTCTGTTTATCAGCACCTGTGTAGTCAGTTAAGCTGACACGTTGAGTGTTAATAACAAGGCTGATTTCTTGTTTACTTGTTACCTTTAATGTTATAGAACTAAGCTGGATCATGTTCCAGCTCCTGACCTCCTGCTGGTATTGGCTAAAGACAACTGAAGACACACGGAGGTAATATTGTAATTATTTCTCTAGATGTCTTCCATCATTTCCTCCAATGTATCTGTCCACAGTCTTTCAACTGACAAATCTTCATGATATGTATTGTTAGAAGAAGTGATTAAGCAGTGTCTGCAAGACTGGGGACAGGGCTGCAGGACAATGACCAATTCTACAAGGCAAGTGAATCAAGGAAGAAAAGCATCCTTGCAGGCTTTGGGGAGGGGTTCTTACATCACCTTCTACCACTTGGGCTATACCTTTTATGGTATATGCATTGGGACTACTGTAGGCAGAGCCCTAAACACCAAGGAAGAGTATAATTCTTTGTTTAGAGTAAGAACTAACAATGCTTCTAAGGCTTTGCCTCATTTTTCTTTTCCATTTCCAGAAATGCAACCATCATCATCATCGGATTGAACAATTCAGGCAAAACTGTTCTTATGGAGGCTTTTCAAAGATGTAAGGGCATTAGATACTGTTCTAGGTCTCCCATGGGCCCCCAGAATCAATGGAACTAACCATTCCTTCCTAACTTTACTTCATAGCCCTCAGATTCCCTCTGTTGAAGATAAGCACTTCTCAATACACATACACACTCCCCTCCTTGAGCGTTATCAGCCTGTTTATGTAATGTCACCTTCTCACTTTACAAGATATCCTAATTGAAGTTCCTCTCACAGTGTTGGTATGAATGAACTCAAACTATGGAAAGCATCACAGTCAATTATGAAGGATAGCATGTTTGAAACAGTGTTTTGTTTCAGAACTCAACTATAGTGGAATTTGGTCTAGATAAGAGAGACAAGTGTGAAATGATGAAGTTTAATAACATGAAACTCTTTGTGAGTTAACATAGAGGGTTGGAGTTTGAGAAATGCTGTCAGTTCAGAGACATGCAAGTTTAATACCAATTCCATTTAACACCTTGGTATTTCAAGAAACAGTTACACAGAATTTTAGGGAGCTACTACTCTAGTTGTGAAGACCTGGCCATAGAGCCCAGCACAGTACCTGGCATATGATGCCCTCCATTGATGTTTATTAAATAAAAGTGGGGGTATGGTGATGTGGCTGAGTTTTATATAACCTGGAAGCCCTCAGCAAAGTACTAGAAAGTGCTAACCTGACTCCTCTGCTACTGGCCTACTTGAAGTCCACATCAATTTCCTTGAACTACAGCAGCAGCCTGCTGGCTGATCTTGCCATCTATAGCTGTCTTCCCAGCATTCAGTCCACACAGCTGCCTGAAACTTAATGCAAAAATCTGATCATGGCACTTTCCTGCTCAAAACCATTCAAGGCCTCCCCATTGCCATCAAAATACAACTAAAGTTCCTTAGTAGCACACAGGGTCCTCCATGATTTGGTCTCTGACTTCTCTTCCAGTTTCATTTCTCATGCTTTCCACAAGTGACTCACCCAATAGAAACAAAACAAATGATTTGCCTTTCCTCTGCGATCATACCAATCTTGTTCACATGCTATTGCATACACTACTTAGTATTTTACCCCTTCCATTATCTACCTGCTTAATCAAATACTTCTAGACACAGTCTAAGCTTGACCTCATAAAAGCCATCCCTAATGCCCAATGCCTCCTTCCTCAGTTGCCATTCTATTCTGTGCCTCTCCCTATCATGCACTTATTTCAACATCGTTGTGCAACTGCAAAAAGTGATGAATTTTTCCAGCTCTGTCTCTTTAGTCTCTGCACTTTTAATACCTTCAGATAGGCACTCAGCAAATATTTGTGAGTGAATTCTGTCCCCTAGTCTACCACTCTTCTCAGGCTACATGTTGCTTCTTTACAACTTCCCTCCCCTACATTCTCCCACTCCCAGAGTGGAAGCCCCAAGCACTACATTTTAGCCAATAGTTCAGCCTAGTATCCTATCTTATAGGCAGAAAACTTGATTCTTTGCCTCTCCCAACCCTCTGCTAAGCAGAAATTGTTAAGAGATAAATAGAAGCAGGAAAACCAAGGAGTCAGGATAAATCACAAGATTACCAGTAAAAGTGGGGACAAATTTTAGAGTTCCCACTCAGTCCTGCCTCTAGATTACCATACAATCTGGGTGGGGCCTGGGAATCTATATTTTAAGAACTTCCCAGGTATTTCCAATGGCCAACCAGGTTTGGGAAACACTTATCTGCAATTAGCCAGATGATATTTTGTCTGAGAATAGTGTCTGCTTTCCATTCTAATTCCTAGAGAATAGAGCTTGGAGTCCATTTAATTTGTTACTGTAATACTTGCCTCATGCCTGGGGGTTGAATCATAAGCCAATGGGTGGGTTTATGGTTGTGACTTCTGATGACCAGAAAAGCAAAGTGCCACTGATGTCACATTATGAAGAGTGTTTCAGGGCACTGCTGTCCATGAAGAACTACCAGAGTCAATCTAGTAGGTTGCTCTGCATACAAAATGCAATAGTTCCTAAAATGTTTATGATCACCAAGAATAGATAATAGCATAGGAAGGAATTTCCAATCTATAAGTAGCAACTTGTGTGAAAATTTGAAGACTCCAGCTATGAAATATTTTGGGATATCAGCCATTGTTCTTGATGACACCATTCACTATAACTGTTTTGTCTGGAATGATCACATGGGGCAAAAAACCTAAGCATGATCACAAGCAGGTGCCCTAACTGAGGACATGTAGAGCAGTGCCTCTCAAACAGGCAAAACATTTTAATCATCCAAGGGAGATTTCTTTTAAATGATACTTGCACCCCATCCACAACTTGTGGCATCAAACCCTCAGAGAATGACGATCAGTGTCATAGCTTTTAAAATCTCCATAGGGGATCCTGGAGCACAGGGAGTACTGAGAGCCAAACATCAGAATCACCTGGGGAGCTTGCACACCTACTAACCTAGGACCTGGAGGCTCAGATACTTTGATCTAGGGAGGGCTGAGACACAACAGGCATGCGTTTCATTGCTCTCTGGGGTGGTGGGTCTCAAACTTTAAAGTGCAGAATGATCGCCTGAGGATTTTATTAAATGTACAAATGCTTGGGTCCCAAGCATAGAGTTTCTGATTCTTTTGGTGTAGGGTAGGACTTAACAATCTCCATGTAACTCTGAAGTCAACAGTCCCCAGACTGTGCCCTGCAAAACACTCTGCTAGAGATGTAGAGATGAATTAGACTCGTTATCCATCCTCAAAAAATTACAAATAGAGGAAATAAGAGAAACATAAAGTGTGAGGGAACAACTTCTTGTGGCATCCAGAGTTTGCCAACAATAGATTGCATTATTGAAGGAACTGATAAGGTTTCAAGTAAAAAGAAAAAAATAACTAGAGAAAATGTTTTGCTCTGACAGGGAAAAATAATATAAAGCTTTCCTTGATGCAGGAAATAAGATTTTAAAATTATCTTTATAGTTTTAACTATTTGCTTATTATTTTTAGTCTAATACAGATATAGCAAATATCACATCAAAGTTGTGACTGAAAATTATGTTACCTGAGAGCTTTAATTTAAAAAGATCATTGACTAACATCACATTAAAACATGATAATAATATATACATATACACATACATAGAGATATAGATGTATACACATAAATGTGTGTATAATCTATATATTTCCAAAGATCTTAAAGTATCTTACTAACTTCTCAGCTAAATAACTTATATTGGCAATCCTAAGGAAAATGCCATAGGTAGATCTGAGACTAGAAATGAGAAACTACTCATTCTGGCCTTAGAACTCCTACGTATGAGTGTACAGATTCTATAAAATCATTTTGATACTTATGTGGGCAGAGAGATAGACAAGAACTGTCAGTTCAACAGACTGGAATGTGTATAAAGACTGTCCTTTTGAACAGCATTTCTATGGGAGATGAATGAGGTATGGAAAGCCCTATGACAGTGGCCCACAACCTTTTTGGCACCAGAGACTGGTGCTCCTATAGAATCTAATGCCTGATGATCCAAGATAGAGCTGAGGTGGTGATGCTAGTGCTGAGGAGCAGCTGCAAATACAGATGAAGCTCCACTGGCTTGCCCGCTGCTCACCTCCTGCTGTGTGGCCTGGTTCCTAACAGCCCACGGATCAGTACCAATTCATAGCTGGGGGATTGGGGACCCCTGCCCTGTGTAACTGTATGTTCTGGCCATGGCCTTGAAAAAAACAAATGTATCTGAATTTGGCATGGTTTCTTGGAGGAGGTGGGAAGAGGACTTCATACTCTTATCTAAAATAACGGGCACCATAAACATTTATTGAACACCTACTGTGTGTAAGCTGAGGTAGAGCCACTCCCTTAAGAGCTTACATTTTAGTTGGGAAGACATGACATGCACAGAATGAGGTGAAGGACCAGTTTAATAAACCACCCGCTCAATGAAGAAGAAAAAGTGAGAGCTGCACAGGTCAGAGAGGCTTCCTAAAGAAGCCTCCCTAAGCCTGGAAGAAAGGTGGAAGAGAAGGGCCTCCTGTTCATTCAATCATTCTTTTATCAAATCCATTCAACAAATATTTACTGAGCAACTGTGTGTCAGCTTCTGTGCTCAGAATCGTGAATATAATGGTGAATAAAATTGAGAGTTCCCATCCTGCTGCAGTTTATTTATAACCCAGATAAGTAAATTATTGAATTCATAACACTGTAATATGTGCTGTGATAGTGGTAAGCCCAGAAGAAAGGCACCTTATCCAGACTGAGGGATGGTGGAGTGTGTTAGGGAAAACTTTAGAGGAAACAAGATCTAAACTGATATATATATATTTTGAAGAAACTACGTGTCAACCAAACAGAGTAGTGAAAGTGTTCTAAGTAGTGGGAATAACATCTTGTGAAGAACCAGGGCAAGAGAGAGCATAGCATTCTCATGGATGGGATCACGAACAAAGGAGCAGAGGGAAAAAGAGATTGGCTGTGTTATCAGGGACACTGTGGATACCAGACAGGGTAGAGATAGGTCTGACAGGTTACGAGGACATTCACCAAAGGTTACTGAGCCAGGAGATGGTAACCTGGGGAAAGCACTGCGTTAGAAAGGATGCCTCAGTAGGATTCCTCATGGCAGGCTCTAGTCAAGGTTTGTTTAACAAATTCTTTCATCTTACTATATTCCCCTGCTTTGTGATTGTTTCTCCACCCTTCCCCTATGCGCAGTGCTCCCTAATAGGATGGAGAGTTGTATGACGTCTGAACTGACAACACTCCTGCTAGATAAATATGAAGTTTCCATCTATGACCTGAATGGAGATATGAAGAGCCAAGAAACCTGGCCCAACTACTATACAGAGGCTCAGGGGCTTGTTTTTGTCCTGGATTCCAGTGATTTAGGACGTATGTGGGAAGTGAAGATCATCTTAACACATCTGCTGTCTGATCAAAGAGTGGCAGGAAAACCTATACTACTGTAAGTCTCTACTTTTGTGTTCAATTTCCCCTTTCCATTCTGGGCCTTCGAAGACAGAGGAAGGGCTGAGTGGTCCTTTGTCACATCCAGCTACAGGTCCTATTCCCTTTGACACAGTGTGGGGAGGTGGCCCAGTCCTATGGGAGACCTTTTCAAAAGCCATTTTCTACCACACACCACTATGTGGGAACATGTTACCTAATTGTGCAAAGGTAATTTTGAAGGTAAGCATCAGAGAGAAATGGAGAGTAATATCTAGATCTCCTACCCCATCCCTGACTTTTCCTGAAGAGTGCCTTCCTGAATATGCTTCTCATTTTTTACTTCAGTCTCTGACCCTGAGACAATGGCAGAAAACCTCCCGTTTTGTATAACTGATGCCAAAAGCCTCTTCCCCTGGAAGACTATGTAAGAATTATGCAACTAGCACTAATTTCAGGGTGATACTTCAGGTTGTCCAACAATCCTCACCCCTCTCTAACAGTCCCCTTTGCCTTTTTTATTCCTCATTAGCACCCCCAGCTCAAGCATGAACAAAGTTTGGGGGAGGATGTAAAAATTCCAAATCTGTTCACATCCCAGTGAGCAATTCTAATTAAAGTTTGATGGTAAAGGAAGCAAGAAATGAGGTCTGGGGATGATCTTGAATTCAAATTATTTGTGCCATTATTTCCTCCACTGAGAGTTGGCCAGAAACATTTCTGGCTCATCTCACTGGGAATATCTTTCAAGTTAGTTCCTGAATATGCCAGCAGTTGTACTAAAATTATTTCTCCCCCTCTTTCCCTTCTTTTCTTTCCCATGGCCTCTATTTGTGTTTCCCTCTTCCTTTCTTCTTCCTACCTTCTCTCCTATGTCCTGCCCTAGCCTGGCAAACAAACAGGACAAGAAAAATGCTCTCCTACCTTGTGATATTGTTGAATATGTACTCCCGGAAAGGCTAATACATGAGAACAAGTCACTGTGCCGAGTGGTAAGTGTCAACCCCTCTCCCCTCCCTCATCCTCTCAAGTCCAAGTGATGCATCCCTTGGTCCATTCCATAATTGGCCCTCTATGCAAAGCCTCTCCCCACTAGACAGCATCACAGTGATGATTTCTGACTTGACAGTGATAATAAATATCATACTTTTATAATACATCTGCTTTCTCATTAAGCCTTTAAAATTGCTCTATAAAGTTAGAAGTTTTAATATTCTTATTTTAGAAGTAAGGAAATTAAGGCTCAGTGACTGAGTGACTTGACCAAGGTCACACATTCAAGATATTACATATCACAA
This sequence comes from Cynopterus sphinx, assembly GCA_030015415.1. Classification (NCBI taxonomy): domain Eukaryota; kingdom Metazoa; phylum Chordata; class Mammalia; order Chiroptera; family Pteropodidae; genus Cynopterus; species Cynopterus sphinx. Next base: position 55,257,773 of record CM057388.1, read on the forward strand.
CCATTGTATTAAACAACCATAGCTTTTATAGCATTCATTTACCTTCTTAGGTATGAACACTTAATCTCTCTTAGGAAATCTTAGAGCCTCTCTAGGCACAGCAGAGCTTTTGGATACCTCTGCTCCTTAGCTGAGAGTGATAGGGACTGTGGCCTCAAGGGATCTCTGGTTCCTGTGCTAGAGCTTTCTCTTCTCTCTTTGTCATAGGAACCCTGTTCAGCCATCCATATCTTCCAAAGAAGGGACCATCAGCCCCTAATTGAAGGGCTGCGCTGGCTATTAGCTGCCATTGACAATAAATATGAAGAGCTGTGTACTTGTCAACAGTCACTCACCTCAAGCATCTCAACCTCCAAAAGTACCAGAGACTTTGGGGAAAGATGCTCATTAGACAGGTACTGAGCTGCCTCTATTAGGTGTACTGATAAAAACAGATAGATACAGGAGTCAATCTTCAACATAAGCAAAGAGTTCTGGGAGGTGCCTGGATTCTGTATGGTTCTGAGAAAGTTTCTCAAGATCAGTTGGACCAAACAGGGTTTGGGCAGTGACCACAAACTTTCTAGCATTGTTAGGTACACCTCCCCCTCGTACAACTTGAGTGGTCACATTAGTAGGATGAGTTGTATAAAGGTAGAGCCAACCTGTCAACATTGGAGCCTCTCCAAAATAGGGTTTTTATTCTCTGGTTTGCCATATGGAGGAGAAAAGGAACACAAGACCTTGAAGGAGCTTATAGGCAATATTCTCTGGATGAATGTCCTGAAGCTTCCCTCACATTCTCCACTTCCAGTTCTATGATTCAATAATAATGAAAGATGGGAGAAAACAGGGATATGGAAAAGGAGAAAAGAAAACAGGAGGCAATCAAGGTTTTAAGGAAGAAAAGGCCTAAATGCCCTCTTTCTCTGTTGTCCCTTTCATTGTCCAAAGGCATATGTTAGGAATGAGGTAATAGCTGCATTCAATTAAGGAACTTGAAGTGTATGTCTTCACTATTGCTTTGTCCTTTTCACTTTCTCCAGCTTTCCCACCAGGATGGAAATGTCCAAAGAAAAAAGGCAGACTCTAGAACACTCAATGAAAGCTAGGCACCTAAAGCCAATCCTACAGGTAAATGGCTCTTTAAATGTTATTGCTCCAAGGACCAATCTCTAAACTCTTGGGCACCAACTGACTTTTTTCTCCATCTTCTTGCTGTACAGAAAGGTTTAAGACTAAGACCTAAAAAGAATACATCAGTGGCATTTGCTTTAGATGAACCCATGGAGGAAGGTGAATGTTCTGAAGGAAATGAAGCTCAAAACACTATTGAGTGTCACTACAATCAGAGTACTGACTTGCAGCCCCAGGCAACTTATGTTGACGATGACGATGACGATGACGATGATGATGATGATGGTAATGATGATGCTTTTTGAAGTTAATGCTGGATCAGTGGTTTGTCATAGAAGATACATAGGCCTTCTCTTGTAATTTATAAAACAATATTTTTATTTTGAGTGTGAAATTCTTTTCTCATACTGTAGTTAGTGGTTGGGAGAAGGAGAAGTAGATAAAAGGAAGGGAGGGTACTTGGAGACAACCATCTAGAGCCCGGTATGATGCCCCAGGACTGGCTGACACAAAATCTTTGTTTGAATGGGTATAGGGTTATCTTAAAGGTTACGATTTCCAGTGGTGGAAGTACAAATTGGTACAACCTTCATGGAGAGTAGCTTGGTTGTCTGTCTTCCTTCTGATCTCCCTCTCTCAAAATATGTACTGAAAATTTTTTAAACGTGGAAACCCAATGAGTCAATCATCTCATTTCTCAAACTGTATTCAAAGATAATTACACAAGTATCCAAGTGTGGGCGGGGTTGGGGAGGAGGACACCCATGGTTGTTCAATCACAGCATTTTGTACAACCACTTAAAAGTTGAAAACCAGCTAAATGCCTCACAATAGGAAATGGCTAAATAAATTATGGTGCATCCACACAATGAAATACTATGCAGACATTAAAAAGGCTATTGTTGACTTATATTTACTGACATGGAAAATTTTCCACAACCTGAAGTTTTGTTAGAGAAAGTGGCAAGAGAGAGTATAGTATGTACAAAATTGTATATACATGTATAGAATATCTGGAGGAAAATCACCAAGACATTAGCAATGGTTTTCTCTAGAGGTAAGTTACTAGGTGATTTTGAGAATCCTAGGTGCCTTTCTTTGGATTTTTTATAGAATTTTTTAAAATAATAACCATATATGATTTCTCCCAACATAATAAAGGCATTAAAGAAAAAAGTTGTGAGGACTTGAAGTCCCATTGCTGATGATGGCCACTCTTTCTCAGTGTTCCTTGGGACCCCAGTCACCAGGATGGTCAACTTTCAATATTATAATGTCACCTCTGCTCTCCAAGGGATCTGGCCCTTAAGACAACTCCAGAGTCTTGGGTTGTTACACCTATACAGAGGGGCTTGGACTTGGCCAGGGGCCCTTAGGAGAAAAGAGGCTTTCCTCTTGGGATGAGGAATGAGGATGAGAGTTGAACAGAAGGAATCTGGTAGAAGAGCAGAGGAAATGATTTTCTAGATATCAGAAATTACCCCTAAATCTCTGTCCAAAATTGAAATCTATTTTTCTTTTCTATAACCTCAGAACCCAGGATAAAAAGGAGAGTGAACATCTAGGATGAAGAGATGTTTCTGGAACATGTCTGTGAAGAAATCTTTGACCCCTGTGGTTAGTATTCCTTAAAAGAAGGGGAGAGGATAGAGAGCAGGAGTGAGAAAGTATGAGGTCATGGCAGAGGGGGTTCTGGTGGGGTACAGTCTATATTCCTTTGGAAAGTGGCTAAAGCCCTCCTAACTAGTAGTGATCTGGGGAGGAAAGGAAACCTGGAGCTTAGCTTCACTTGTAGTGACTGGCTGTCATCTTTCTCTTTTTTGACTTTTAATAGAGTACTAAAGAGAAAAATGGAGGGAAGTCAAAAGAAACATCTATTATCCCTCCCTTAGTAAATAAACTCATCTCCAGAGCCATAAGGACTAGTTAAGTTTTTGAATTTCTACTTGCTAATACCTCGAATCCTCTACAACTTCACTCACTCTAATAGCACAACTCTTAGAATTCCCATTGTTTCTGTACACTTGCGTTCTAGCCATCAAATCGCTTTTGCTCCCATTGAGAGGCTTGAGAAAAGTTAGGTGGCACCTATTCAAGAATGAAGACCTTTGCAAAAGAGAACAGAGACCTCACATCTCTGCACCCAGATGATCATTATAAGCAACCAACTGAAATTGAGCCTTCAAAGAACAGGGGCAGTTTAGAATTACATTTTCCCCTAAGGTTCTTGGGTGTAAGCGGACTGGCAGAAACCAATAGAACTTTTCTGATGAGAATTATGGTCTGCTGAAGAATTTTCAGTTTCACCTCTCAAAACAACTTGGTTTTAAATTCTCAGCCACTGTTGATAAAGCCTTGTGACAATTCCTTTGCTATCCCTTCAGGAATAGCAATTGCTACCTATCTTAACATTGGCTAGGTATGCAAAAACTGTATAAACTTGAACAGATTCAACTCTCCGACCCAAGGTGGGTAGTGGTAGTAGAGGTGGTCATTTATTCTTACAATGATGATTTCTTTCACCATCAGTACCACAGCCATTTCTTTAGTGGTTTCTAGATGTCAGGAACAGCACTAAGTTTTTCACACTCATTATCATATTCATGACAGCCCTTGAGGGTAGGCACTATACCTGCCTGAATTTTACGTATAAGAAAACAAAAAGGCAGAGAAGTTAAATAATTTGCCTAAGGTCCCAGAGCCTGTAGGAAGCAGAACAGAAAATTGAATCCAAGTCTCACTCTAGAACTTCTTTAGGCCAGAAAGATCAGCTTATGCTTTTCTCAAATTCCATCCAGAAAGAGAAAGATATATGCTGGGAAAAAGCTGAAGCTTAGCCATGACCATGTCAGGAGAATTATGTTGATAGCAATAAGCATACCAATAGTAGTAGTAGACACAGATGACTGACCACTTCCATTTTGCCAGGTGCTTGGCTAAGTGCTTTACATACATTACTGACTTTCATCTTAACAAGCCTATGAGGCTGGTTCTATTAGCATCATCTTTCAGAGGGAGAAACTGATATTCAGAGAAGTCAATAATTTGTCCAAGAGCGCTCACTTGGATGCAGCATAACCAGTTTTCAAACTCAGGTCCTACACTATAAGTCATGCTCTTAACTCCTACCATGATATGTGGTCTCACCAGGCAGTATAAACCAACTAGCCCATAACTGTTTCTGAGAAATAGAAACCTTGCACAGAAAGATGAGTCTTACAAACCCATCTGGAAGGTATGATACTGTCTAAGGCTGAGTCATTTGCTATCATGCATTGCATATGGCTTTGTCTCCAAAGGAGCTACTCCAGGTACTTTGTGGGGTGACAGGATTCTGACTGAGACTCAGCTTATTAGTCATGGAACTGCAAGAAACCTTACAGAGCCTCTAGTCCAACCCAGTTGTTAAACCAATGAGAAAATTGGGTTACAGAGAAGGAGGTTAAGTGACTTGCTCAAGACTTTACAGCTGATCACTGAGAGAGTTGCTCCACAAATCCACATCTTCTGCATGCCCAAGTCAGGGCTCTATCTTCCCTGTTCAAATACAGTCATGCATTGCTTAACAATGGGGATACATTCTGAGAAATATGTAGTTAGGTGATTTAGTCATTGTGTGAATATTAAAGAGTGCACTTACTCAAACCTATGCGGTATAGCCCACATACACCTATGGTATAGCCTATTGCTCCTAGGCTACAAACCCATATAGCATGATACTAGATTAAATACTGTAGACAACTGTAACACAATAATATATATTTGTGTATCTAAACATAGCTAAACATAGAAAAGGTACAGTAAAACTATGGTATATAAGATAAAGTGACACACTGTGGTATGCTAAAGGAAGTTTGTGGGTTGGAGGCACTGTCTGAAGAAGAACAGACATCTGGAGGAAGTAAGGGAGAGACAGAAGAGAAGGGGAGAGAAAGGGAAAAAATATCAAAAGAGACCAGAGAAATAAAGCTTGAGATGAGAAATAATAAAAGGGAGGAGGGAGGAGAGGTAGGGAAGTAGGGAGAAGAGAGAAAAGAGAGGAAGGGAGAGGGAGAAACAGGACTGGGAGGAAAGAGAGATGAAGACAAAAAGAAGGGAAGTCAGTTTGTGCACATGAGTGTGTGTGTGTGTGTGTGTATGTGTGTGTGTGTGTGTGTGTGCATGGGTTGGCTTGGGTGGGTTCCTGGGCTCCCTTCCTCCACAGCCCACTCCTCTCAATCCCTGGCTAACTTGAGGTCCCTGCTTGGGGTGGGCATGCAGGGGGTGGAAAGTGTACTGAACCTCCTCATTTATTTAAACCACCCAGAGTTAACAATAAATTAACAGCTTACTAGGGTTCAGCCTTTTCTTTCAACAGTGCAATCAAACTTTTCAGTAATAATCCATTATAATCTTATGGGACCACTATCATATGTATGGTTCATCACTGACTGAAATGTCATTATGCTACACATGATTGTACATTGCATACTCCCAGGGTCTTCTCTGGCCAATCTTGGCTCACCTAGTTTTCTTCCAATTTGCCAAATAAATATCACGGGAGGATTCTGTTGACAATCATTCTCATCCAGGGATGCAGCAAGATTTCTACTGAAGAAGAGTTTTATCAGGCAAGAGACAATAATACAACAAACCAAGGTTCTCAAGGAAATTGGATCATCCACATTTCTTTTTATGGCATGTGGGTTTATTAGGCAGGAATATTTTCTCAACCCAAAAGGAAGGGGAAGTGTGACTAAAATGGGGTGGGATTGTCCCCTATGAATGGGGGCAGGGTGGAGAATTTAGGTTGAAACAACTTCTGAATTTCAGCAATTGGCAGACTTCCCTTTGTACAACACAGATGTTCCTGGGTGTCAACTAAGTTTTTCTACATAGAGTTCATCAATCACAAGAAGTTATTTAAATAATATTCCCCCCAATACAGCCAGCACACACTTATTTATTTTTGAATGAATCTTAATTTTGATACTGTAGGCAGTCTTGCACTTTCCAAACCACTATCAAACTGAGCAACCTGGCAATTTCTCCCAATGAAGACAGGAATAAGAGAACTCACCTCACAAGTTTGTGAGGATCAAAGGAGACAAACTATATAAAAATGTTTAGCATAGAGCCCAAGACACAATAAGTAGCACATTAACTTTTAGCTACTATTATTATGATTAGGGGAGGAGCTTAGACTATTAGACAGCTATACTCCTCTTCTGAGAGAGGTACCCTCTTTTCTACAAAGAACAACCCAAAGAGAGATGTCTTAGAGTCTAAGATACAAAGAGCATAGAGAATCTAGGATAACTATAACTACTGCCAACCACTGCCTCCCATAGCTTTGTCTTTGAGAATCCTAAATCTGTCAAAGAGGTCTTACAAATTGTCTCAGTGGGGCAGCCCAGGGACCAAGATTAACAATATTTTCTTGAGTCAAGAGGGCAAATTTTCTTTCAGGCAAGTAAGTAGTTTTCTTGGAGTTTCTCTCCTTTCATTGTCAAGGTCTTGGCCTTCCTTCTTCAGCATTTTTAGGGCCTAGCTCCTGACAGAGGCACTTTGAGCATTTGACCCTGGCCCATCATTCAACAAGCCCCATGTGGCTCTGGGTATGTGTCCATTTTGTCTTGCAAAACAGGCCTCATCTTTCTGACCAGAGAATTCAATATGCATCGGTAGAGAGGTTGCTCTGCTCTGAATGGTTTTCAATTCCTGAAATCTGGAAACTACTCTTTGTTCATATTTTTTCTACCCACCCTGTCATATCCTACCAGCAGGGTTGGTATCCACTGTGATTTGCAGGACACAGGCCATATAGTTAGTACACAATTAAAGGTAAGAAAGAATCATGACAATTTCGGGTTGGAGCCTGGAAACCAGTAGTAGTTAACCTAACTATAAATTCCTTGGAGATTTGCATGTTTGGTGCTTGGCCCACCAGTTATATTTTAAATATCATTCTTCCCTCCAAGTAACCTATTAGAATCACTCATTTTTCAAGGCAGTTGCTACTAGAAAGAACTAACCAAGTGCTGTGAACAAATCACCTTTCTCAGGAGAATCGTGCCAACCAGCTTTCTTAACTATAAAATGCCATTGGCTATGGATGGAGTAAGTGTCAAGCCCGGGCTGTTTTGTCATTCACCCCTGTAAACATTTATCGGACGGCCAAAACTTGGATTTATGACAGGAAGGGACATAGAGAATGAGAGCTATCACCCAGCTTTCTAGACCTTGCAATCATCCCCTCATCCCACATCATTTTCACAGGTGCACCGAAAAGTACTATAGCAATGGCACTGCTGACTTATACCTTATTCCGTTAGCTATAATAATCCATCCCTCCACTCCTCTTGCCTTTTCTTTCATATCATCTCTGTGGTAAGACAGGTGGAGTTGTTATCCGAGGTGAGAGAGAAAGCAGCAGGAACTTACCACTGTTGGCACAAAGACAGTATCAGCTGAGGGTCGTGGGAGTCAGGGGGCTTGTACTTCCACCCATGTGCCCATTAGGTGCCTAGTTCAGGTCCAGGGATCCCTGGAGGCTCGACTGTTGGGTGGTGGGCAAAGCAATGTTAACAAAGCATTCAAATTGTGCTGTATGATGATGACTCAAGGAATCTCACGCAATCCCACACTCCTGCTAGTTGCCACTTCGAGAACTAAAATAGACCTCAGGGACTAAGAGACAGCAGGCCTTTTATATCTGCTCATAAAAATGTGTCCAGTCTTAAGAACTATCGTGCTATTTGATACAATGGAATTTTACACCACCATTAAATAAGACAATTACGTGCACTATGGTGGGAGCTAGAATGTGAAATAATGTTAAGTGAAAACAGCAAAGTAGGAAACAGCACATACACATGCTAATCACAGCTATGGAAAATATACATAGAAAGGTTAATCTCTAAAGAACCTAAGAGAATGAAGACTACTAGAGTCCTTTTTCAGGTTCCACTCCCCCTCCATCAACACCTTTTGTAATAACAATTATTTTTCATTGTCATACTGGTCACACAGGTTCCTGAGACACCTGCCTTTTAACTGACACAGGAGTTACCTCTGCAGATCCCTTGATTCTGGGAATAGAGAAGAACTGAATGCTAAGGTATCTGTCACTTTAAAATGCACTAGATCTTTCTCATACCCAGGGCACAATTACCATTTCAGATTTAGCACTATCATGAGAAATTCCTTTCAAACACCCAGCCAACCAAACTCGAAGATGGGAGTTAATAAAATGTATATCTCTGGACCTCTTTAAAATCAGGTTGCTGCTTTCAACCAGGCTAGCTTATACAGAGAGAAAGAAACTGCTTTTTGATAGGCTGTCAGAAATTCTTTTTTGTAAAAGAGTTGCCACATGCTACTCCTCTTCCTTGTCACCTTGTCAATGATAGTGCTTACAGTCAGTCAAACATCTAGCGTATATCTGGGTATTTGCATGAACACAATTCTCTCACTGGCACCCTGGCCTCAATACCTGCTCAGACTTTGTTTTCCTAGAATTAGCTTTCAATCAGTATGTTTAGTTTTTAATAGGCTATGTTTAATTGTTTTTAACTTTGTATTTTGAAATAATTTTAGATTTACAGAAGAGTTGTAAATATAGCACAGAGGTCCCATATACCCTTGACCCAGCTTCTGCTAACATTGACACTGCATGTTATTCTGGTGCATAGATCAAAATTATGACATTAACATTAGCACAATACTATTTACTAAGCCACAGACTTTATTGAGATTTTACCAGTTTTTCCACTAGTGTCTTTTTACTGTTCAGAATCTAATTCAGGATCCCAGGCAGCATTTATAGCATGCTTAGCTTTAAAAAAAAATCTCACCCCTAGAACCAAGTTTCCTTTTAGGAGACGAAAAGGGTAAACCAATAGATGTTCTGGGCAATTTATGATCCTGAACTATGCTACGCAAAGGGAAACTCCATCACTTCTGTACCAAAGTCTTTCTTTCATGACACTTCATTACAGTTACTTTCAGAAAACATCAGCACATCTCACAGTAGTACAAAAGGATTGGACAAGTGAGCTATTTTAGCAATCAGTTTTATGAGGGTGACAAAATGAGAGGGATGGCTTTATCTGTTTTCTATGCTTCATTTTCCTTCAAGTTGTATTTAAACTTTTTACTAGAAGCTGTAATATTTACTAGAAGCTATAACATAAATGCTGAGAAACACCCACATCAATAGGGAAGGGGCTCTTTCCAATGTGTGTTTTGCTTTGTTTGCATGAGATGAAGTATTGGAATTGTACAGAAACCAACTTGATTAGGTTTTTTCTTTTGCTTGTTAATCTCATGAGAGGGAAAGAAAAGCAAGCTTAAGACATCCAGTTAGTCCTTAATAGCAATTGAATTATTAAGAATAACTCCCACTTAACAAATGCCAACTATGTGCCAGGCAATTTGCAAAGTGCTTTACACATATTGTTTTGCTGAATGGGTCATAACAATCCCATGAGGTAAGCACTATTATTACCATTTTATATGAAGAAAGGCAGGGAACAGAGGGTCGGAGAGGTAACTTGCCCTAGGTCACATAGCATGTAAATAAAGGAGCCAGGATTCAAGTCCAGGTCAGCCTGATTCCAAAGCTGGTCTTCTTGGCCAGTATGCTATATTGTCATTCTGAGCACCTGCCACATTGCAGATACTGGGCTGTGTACTCAACAGAGATACAACACTGAGCAGGATATAGCTCCTATCTCCTCAAGCCTTATAGTCTATTTGGAGAAGAGAGATAGTAAACAGCCAAGTATAATATAATCCTCTCTTTTTCTCAGGTATTCCTTGGTTTGGTTATAAAAATAAGGTGAATGATTGGTAAAGGCAAGCAGTGAATGTCAACACTTTTAAATATTTAAATTCCTTTTTAAGTCCTCAAAAAAAAAGAACTCTTCCCTCCATGTACCCTGAGAATTCCTAACTGTTAGAAACAGACTTGAGAATATTGATATGTCCCTCCACTGTGAGGCCCTAGCTAGATGTCAACATTGTCACTCCTTTAAGGAGAAACAATGGGAAATATTACATAGATATACATATAATAATGCAATCAAATAAGCTGATGGAAAACTTTTAAGTCTGGGACATAATAATTACATTCCATTTCAATTATCCTTTGGCACTTGCATTAATTGGTGAGCTCTACAGGGCTTCAACTGGTTCATAACTACTTAATGGGCATGCCATTTTGAAATATATTTCCTAGAAAAATGATGACCCTGTAAATATAAATTGGCAATGTGATTTTGAAGGTGAAGGGTTGAAAGGCTTAAATCTCTGACAACCATTCTCTTCTCCTTTCCAACCCCAAAATAATCAAATACCCTAACTCTGTGGTTCACAGCACTGGGTGCACATTACAATCACTAGGGAAACTTCAGAATTACCAAAACCTGCATCCCACTCCCAGTGATTGTAATGATTTAATTGGCCTGGGGAGTGTCCTGGATTTTGGAAGGTTTAAAAGATCCCCAGGGTATTTTAATGTGCACATAAATTTGGGGAAACACAACCTTAATTGGAGGATCATAACCCTGGCTTCACATTAGGATCACCTGGGAATCCAAAACAACAACAACAACAACAACAAACAGATGCTTGGACTATTAAATCAGAATACCAGGGGGTAGGGCACAAGCCCTAGAAACCAGGATTTTTTTAAAAAGCTCCCAGACAAGTCCAATGTGCAGCAAGACTGGCCACCACAGAATTGAAACTCCAAACCTGCAATAAAGGCAATAGCAAAACTTGTACTCAGAAGTCCAACAACTTTAAGACAACCCTAATGAGAAGTGAGTTCTGGAAGACAGGTAGGAAGAAAACCTAGGACAAACCCTTAAAACGACCCTCTTGCTTTAATATTAAAATGCCTTCGCTTTTCTCTTGTGACAGAGGGTTAATTTTAAGGTTTAGCTAAGATTACTAGTAACTGATGGTAAGATCCACTCTCTCCCACACCCACCAAAATAACCAGAAAGAATGGGAAAGAGACTGCTTTAAAAAGATGAAAACCTTTGCCAAGAACTGCAAACCAGTGTTCAGAGACCCAGGGTGAGTCTAGACAAGGAGGAAGCAGAAATGTAAGCTACAGGCACATCTCAGAGATATTGCAGATTCAGTTTCAGACCACCACTATAAAGCAAGTCATAATCTATTTGCTGGTAGAGGGTTTTGCCTCCAATTTGTGAAAAATACAACATGTGAAGCACAATAAATCAAGGCACAATAAAACGGGGTATGCCTGTATTTGGAGTATTACCCAACTAAGTTAGTTTTCATCTGTAATTGAAAGTGCACTTTTATTCACCAAGCCTAACAGTGGATTTGGAGACATGTGCTCTCATCCTTACCTGCACATTAGAGTGATATGGGGAGCTTTTAAAATAGAGATGCTAGGGCCACACCCAAAATGAATTAAATCAAAATCCCTAAGTGGATGACACCCAGGAACCTCTTTTAAAATGTCCCCAAGATGATTCTAATGAGCAACCAAGGCTGAGAACAGTTGCTCTAAACCAGTGGTTTTCAAACTTGACTGGGCATCAGAATCACTAGGAGAGCACATTATAACAGACTGCAGGACCCCACCACTACAGTTTCTGATCCAGTTGAAGTGGAGCCTGAAAGTATGCATTTCTAACAAACACCTAGGTGATGCCAATGCTGCTGGTACAGGGACCACCTAGACCACTGATTGTTAACCTTGGCTGCAGGTAAGAATCACTGGAGGACATTTTTAAAATACTGATGCCTGAGACCCTCTCTAAACCAATTAAATTGGAATGTCCAGGGCCCAGGGATCAGTATTTTTAAATCTCTTTTCAGGAGATACTAATGAGCAGTGAAGTTTGTGATCCCCTCCCCTAGTACTAGATATTTCACAGCTGGAAGAGATCATTTTGTGCAAACCCTTAAATATGGGAATTTACAGTTACTTCAGCTACTACTGGTCCACCCATCCCAGCCCCAATTTCTACTTTTCTTCCTTAATAATTACTATATATTAACAATGTGACTAATTTAGGGTGCCCACCTTTTTTCCAGGTTTGCCTACGATGCTCCCAGTTTTAGCAAAGTCCCAGGTTCAGAATAAATTGGGACAGTTGGTCTCTTTATTAGTTTCACAGCTCACAGACTTGAAAACGGTACTATTAGATTTTGCATCTAACATCAAGAAACTGGACCTCAGTTTTTAAATTCCATTCTCCATTAAAATGAACCAGAGCTCCTTGGAAATGACTAACTCCAGGACTGGAGCACAGAAGTATAAGGGGAAGTCTAGGAATCTTGTGCCAGAATCCAAGGAAGCACTCAAAGACTTGTGAAGGTGTCTTTCAAATGACATGACAGCCAGCCTGAAGGGTATCCAACTGGCCAAAGTGGAGAAAATTTGAGCATTACAAAGCAAATGACTAAACTCAATGTAAAATACTGAATTTAAATGAGAAACATTACTACAAACTGCCAGTTATAAAATTAGTCATGGGGATGCAAAGTACAGCATATGAATATAATCAGTAATATTGTAATACTGTGTGTGGTGCCAGGTGGGTGTTAGACTAATTGGGGTGATCACTTCATAAGGTAAATAAATGTCTAATCACTATGTCATACACCTGAAACTAATATAATGTCAACTGTAAGTAAAAAGTAAAGAAATGAATAAACAAATAAAAGACTAAAGAGATACCACACCCAAATGCAGCATGTGAACTAGCCATTAAAGACATGTAGGGGACAACTGGGGGAATTTGAATATAGAGCAGTGCTACTCAGCCAACCCATAGAAGTAAATGAACTTTGTCACTAAGCACACCATTTAATTCACCCGACATTTTTGTGGTAATGAGACTTTCTCGATGAAGGATGTAGCACACTGATACACACTGATGCAATCTCCCTATCTCCCTGTGAACCATCAAGCAGTCTGCAGACCACACTTCAGGAAGCACAGGACTAGATATTAGATAATATTCATGAAGATCAGTGAGGTACTGTTATTTAACTTTTAACTGGGTTTATGGTATTATGGCTATGTAGAAAAATGTCCTTATGCTTAGAAGATGTATGCTGTAGTATTTAAAGGTGAAGTGTCATGGTGTCTAGATCAGGGGGCTGCACAGCAGTAGGTGAGCAGCAGGTGGGCGAGCAAAGCTTCAACTCTATTTTCAGCCACTCCCAAATGCTAGCATCATTGCCTCAGCTCCACCTCAGATCATCAGGCATTAGGTTCTCATAGGAGCACTGGTCCCTGGTACCAAAAAGACTGGGGACTGCTGGTCTAGAACTTACTTTCAAATGGTTTATCAAAGAAGAGATACACACATAAATAAAGCAAATATGGCAAAATGTTAACATTTGTTGAACTTTGGTGGTGGATACACAGGTGTTCATTGTACTATTCTTTCAACTTGTATGTTTGAAAGATTTCATGATAAAAATGACAGAAGCAAAATAAAATAGTTTCTGTTTCAAAACTGAGAATAAAGGCATATAGCATGTATTGCCATATAGCATTCAAATTAGTCCACAGTGAGATTTTCTTGTGTGTTTTTTATAGTAAATTGCTTTTTTTAAAAATTGAGGTAACATTGGTTTATACCATTATGTAAGTTTCAGGTGGACAACATTATAATTTGACATAAAGTTTTCTGACAGACTAAAAGAATGATTTAATACTGTTTGAATTTTGAATGAGTTTCTAAGTGTGTTGTTTCATTTTAAAAATAGAGAAAAGCAAGGACAACTTAGAAGGCTTATCTGTATCAACTAGTTAATAGTTTATATAATTCTAATGGAAATATGCACATTAAAATGTCACTGTCAACAGCCAAAAGAAATGATGGAAGCATGATTCTAAAACTATCTGACTTAAAAAATATAACGTTAACAAAATTATCAGGAAATTGATTATCTACAGCCAATCCAACATTTATTCTTTAGCTAGTTAAAAACAGAAAGATGAGTAGAGTTAGCCAAAAGAGGTAAGGAAAAGAACACTAGATGCTGAGAAAACAAAACATGAAAAGGACCGGAATGGGAAAAAAAAATTGTCTTTTTCAGGGAAAGGAATTCAATATGTATATGGAAATGAGGTTTCCCAGATTATGGGAGGGTTTGAGGTTGCATCAAGAACAAAAAAACAACCAACTGAATGGGAGAAGATATTCACTTATGATACATCTGATAAGAGGTTAATATCCAAAATACTTAAAGAGCTCATACAACTCAACAACAACAATCGAAAACAAGCAATACAATTTAAAAATGGGCAGAAAACCTGAACAGGCATTTATCCAAAGAGGAAATACAGATGACCAGTAGTTTCGCATTTTAGAAAACACTCTGGCTATAGAGAACAAAATGGATGGAGATAAGAGGAGATGCAGCAGCAATTGGGAAGATGGCCCTTTCAGTAATAATTCAGTGAGAGATGATGCTAACCTGCAGAGATGGGGACTCAGTAACACACTGGATGGGAGAGAGGTAGAGAAGAAAGACTCTGAATCTCCAGGCTTCTGCCTTGAGTGATCAAATGGTATATTCATCAAGATTGGGAATATAAGAGCAAAAACAGGTTTGGGGGAAAGATGTGAAGCATTCAACATGAGATATGTTGGGTTTGAAGTACCTAGAATATATCCAGGTGGAATCTACTTTGTCGGCAGCTGGATACAAGAATGAGAAAGATAACTCTGTTTCCAGCTTTGGTGAGTACTAGATGGGATTAACATTTAGTTATGGGGAACAAAGGAGGAGAAAATAAAAGTCACTTTACATTTACACTTTACATTTAAATTTTTTAAAGTTTTAATATAACCCCATTACATAAAATGAAATATAGGGAAATGTAAATAAGACTTACATGGCTACCATAAATCAACACTTATCATTTTAGATTATCTCCTAGTAGTTTTAAATGGATATTTATATAGTAGCTTTAATAGACATATTTTTCTGAGATGGCACCTTCTCTAGAAGTATTGAGGATTGAGAAGAATTAAAAATACTAGTTAACCTGATATCATTTTGTCAATCAGACAATACTTGCTAAGTTACACATCCCTAGGCTGTTAAAAGATTTAAAACATAATCTAACTTGTTGGGCAAGTATCCAAGAACAATTCCAGAGTTAAAGAAATCACGGACTAGTAAATTTTGTTTCAATAGCCAGTTTATTATAGTATTTACTGGATCATTAGGGCATTCTGAAGCTTTCTGCCTCCATACTACACAGCACAATTATAGGTATTCAGTCTCTTCTTTGAATATCTTCTTTCCCATAGGGTCTCTACTACAACCAATTCTCCTTCCACAGGTGAGAGCTAATTGCTGATATTGCTCTTAGAGATAACTGCATTTTTAAAGGGTATTCTAGAAGTCTGAAATCTGAGAAAACCCAAAAGAATTAAGGTCTACTGAGTTCATGCAGTCGTTCTGCTATCACTCCATAGTTTACTCCACTTTTTTAAAAAAAGCTAGACTTGTTTCTAGTTTTCGACTCCTTGGCTACCTCAAGAAAGCAGAACATATCTAATAAAATCTCTGGGCAAATACAAAGACCTGAGTCACTGTGAATTTATTAGCAGCTGCTGAGAAAAGCTCAGTTGTCACCACACCACAGGCAGAGTTAGACAGAGACAAGCCTATAAACTAGGACCAAAGAAGCCATGACAGGCTGACAACAAAAGGAAACAACAGTCCATGTACAGGACCAATGAGTGACTGCAACCAGACAAATACAGATTAAAGCAAGGGGACCTAAAAACTAGGGTTATAAATCTGCCTCAGATAGGAGGCCTGCTATATTCTCCCCGCTTGCAACCCAAATAGTGGTTTCCCCAGTAATGTTCTCATGGTCTGCAATGTAGCAACAAGACAAACCTGGAAGTTGCTGAAACTTCAGCCTTAACAAAGAGCCTGCCATCTTCTAGAGGGCTGCTTATTGAGTTAAGGGGAGCTCCAGCACACAGCTTGGGCTGTGGGGGAATAGATGCACAGGCAAAGCTTGTCTCAGGAGGAAAGGCTCACCTAGGGGTTTCTTAGGAGAGTTTGGAGGACAGTATAAGTATAACCTGTAGAAATATATCATACCAGTTCCTAGCAACTGAGACTTCCAGTCACAAAATTTCTTAAACTTCAAGCCCTGATTCCCTGTTCTTACAGCCCCACATTTTTCTCTATAACAGCATTTATTGTATTTAATGTAACTACCTGTTCTTTTAAACCACCTTCCTCACTGGAGTATGATCTTTTGGAGGGTAGAAATGAGACAAAATATACTTATTATTCATCTCTGTATTCCCAGTGTGTGACACAAAGTAGGGGTTCAGTGGTGAATAGAATGAGAAGCTCAGGTCATATACTTATCTGTATGATTAGCACAAAGTAGGTAATTAATAAAAACTACTGAATTGAATTATTCTATTAAAAATTTTCAAAGTAGATTAATTTTCCCCTTATTTCAAAGGCAGTCAAGCAAAAATGAAAACAATTCACCTAGAAACTCACTATTCAGAGGATAACCACTGCTAACTTTTCAGAATGCATATTTCCAAATATTAATATTTTAATTGGTTTCTTAAAATGGAGTCACAGTGTATACACTATACATACTGCCTTATGACAAGTTTCTTCAGTTAATAATATATTGTGAGCATCTCTCCACTATATTATATGTAAAGCTACCTCACTTTTATTGTGTATATGGTATTTCATTAAATTGAACACAGTTTGGTTATCTAATTCCTTGCTATTGGAAATTTAAGCTATTTCTAACTTTCGCCTATTTTGAAAAGTCCCTCCATGAATCTTATAGCTATAGCACACATTTTTAGTTATTTAGTGGAACTGATGAGTTGAAGGGCCTGTTTTTAAGGTCCTAAGATATGTACCACTGAACTATTCTAAAAAAAAAAAAAAAGAAGTTGTAGCAATTTACACTCAAACCAACAGAGCAGAAGAGTTATTTCCTCAGCTAACCCTCCATAGTTTAGCACTGTCCCATTGAAATAAGGAACAAGTTTGTTTTGTTAATTCATTGCTTTTATGTTATGAACCAATGTTACTACAATTAATTTATAAAAGTAAACTCTAAACTTTTGACTTTAGTTAACAATAATGTATCAATATTATTTTACATAATTTTATCAAGTGTATAACACCAATACAAGATATCAAAATGGGGAAAGTATGTGCAGAGTGGGGAGAATATACAGGAACTCTGTACTTTCTGCTTAGTTTTTCTGCAAATCTAAGACAGCTCTAAAAATAAAGCCTATTGATTTAAAAAAGTAAAATAAAAGTCAGGAACAAGACAATATTTTCACTATTACTCCTATGATTGAACATTTTCTTAACCAATGTAATAAGCAAAAGTATTGGAATGAAAGAAACAAAACTGTTTTCATATGGTGATTTTTATGGTATAAAAAACTTTATACCAAGAAAATGCAAAAGAATCAACTGTAAAATGAATAAAACTAATAAAAGAGTATGGTAGCTGGACATGCAATTGGCAATAACCAGTTAGAAAATGTCATTAAAAAGGTCACATTCATAATAACAATAAAAACTTTATAGTATCTTTACTAACCTTAATAACAACGATCTATATTGGAAAAAAAATTTAAATACACATACATACATACATACATACATATATATGTCTTTAGAGAATTACATACATCTACAGTAACTGTAAAGACATACCATATACCTGGACAGAAAAATTACTGTAAAGAGTTCCAGTCTTCCTAAATGAATTAATAAATTCAGTGCATCTCCAATTATAATTCCAAAAGGACATTTTTGGTAAGTTGATTCTAGAGCTCTGTTAGAAAATACATAAAAATGTTAAAAGCATATATCCTTTAACCTAGCGATTCTACATTGGGGATTTATCTAATATATATATTTATCTAATATATCTTTATCTAATTATATATATATATATATACACACACACACACACACATACATATATATATATATATATATATGTATGTGTGTGTGTATATATATATATACTATCACATATACTTATTCATCACATATACATACACATTGCACATATACGCAAAGGTATATATACAAGGATATTCATTGTAATACTGTGGTAACCAGAGTAGAAACAACTTTAAAATTCATTAGCAAGGGACCAGTTAATTGACGTGCAAATATAAATTAAAACTACATATAGCATGCTTAATAAACAAAGTAGGCTTGTAAGTCTTGGTGCAGATTCTACATTATTGTAGAAAAATCGCCTCTAAAGTCTATTGTTAAGTGAAAAGAAGGGTGCAGAACAGTGTTCATAGTCTGTTTCTGAGAGGGATGGTATGTACACATACATGTACATATATAAACGCGTATAGTCAGAGAACATCTTTGATAGGCCACAAAAGGAACTGGTAAGAGTAGTGACATCTGAAGAACTAGGGGTCAGGAGTTAAAAAGAGACTAATTTTTTACTGCAGACTCTTTTGTATTGTTTGATTTTTTTCTACCATATGCATATACTGTTTTTTAAAAATAAATATTTCTTGCTTTTTTGAGACGACATTTATTGTTTTACTCAGCATGAGTGTTAGCAGAATCTTAGTTTATTCTTAATCATTGCATTTTAAAACTTGCTTTTCACAATGAATATTTTCATTTTATCTGAAAATATAACATGAAAAGGTATGTGAAGTCTCCTTTTCATAACTCCCTTCTCAGCAGTTCTCCCCTAGAATAGATAACAATTATCAGTTTCTTATATAACTTACCAGTTTCTCTGTGCATATACAAGCAAATACAAATCTATATTCTGCCCCTTGTCCTTTGTCCCTTTTTACAAAAATAGTTTCTATTATATAAACAATTCTGCACATTTTTCTATTTCTGCTTAGTAACATACCTTAGACACAAAATTGCAAGCCATCAGAGAAAATATAGTCTGGACATATTCAAAATTAAGTATTTGGGGTTCAAAGGACACCATTAAGAAAGTGAACAAAGAACCCACAGAATGGAAGAAAGTTTTTGCAAACTATGTATCTGATAAGGGACTTATACCTAGAATATATAAATAAGTCTTAAAACTCAATACTAAGGAGACAACCCAATTAAAAAATGGGCAAAGGATCTGAATAGACATTTCTCCAAAGATATACAAATGGGCAATAAGCATATGAAAATTAAAACAAGGGAAATGCAAATGAAAACCAGGAGGAGATACCACTTCTCATCCACTAGGATGAATATAATAAAAAAGAAAGAAAAAAACAAGAGTTGGTGAGGATGTGTAGGAATTGGAACCCTCGTACAGTGCTAGTGGGAATGTAAAATGGGACAGCAGCTTTGGAAAAAAAAAGTCTGGCAGTTCCTCAAAAGGTTAACATAGAGTTAGCATATGACCCAGCAATTCCACCCAAGAAAAAGGAAAACACATGAAATGAAAAGCTTGCACACAAATGTTCAAAGCAGTATTATTCATAAGAGCCAAAAGGCAAAAACAACCCATATGTCCAACAACTGATGAGTGAATAAATAAAATGTGGTATATCCATATAATGGAATATTACTCATCCATAAAAGGAATGAAGTACGAATATGTGCTACAGCATGGATGAACCTTGCAAACAGCATGCTATCTGAAAGAAGCCAAATGCAAAGAACCACATATTTTATAACTTCATTTGTGTGAAATAGTCATAATAGATAAATCCATACAGAAAGCAGATTCGTGGTTGCCTAGGGCTAAGAGGTTGGAGAAAGATGGGGAGTAACTGATGAGCAGTGCAGTTTCTTTTTGAAGTGATGAAAAGTTCTGGAATAAAATGGGGTGATGGCTACACAAGTCTTAGAACATACCAAAACCATTGAACTATACACTTTAAATGGATGAATTTGTGATATGTGAATTATATCTCAATAAAGCTGTTATTAAAAAATGATATACCTTAGAGATAGTTCCATATCGATACATACAGACTATCTTCATTTTTTTTATAGCACCACAGTATTCCATTGTATGGATGCAGCATAGTTGATCTAGCCAGTTCTCCACTGATGGACTTTTAGGATATTTCACTGTTTGCTCTTATAAAAATGCAATGAATAACTTTATATATATGTTATTTTACATGTGTGTCAGTCTGTTTTTAGGATAAAGGATCAGAAATGTAATTACTGAGTCAAGGGGTATATAAAGATTTATAATTTTAATCTGTATTGAAAAATTTCCCTCCATAGAGATAGTACTAATTTACACTCTAAGCAATAAATTTTTAGAATTCATGTTTCTCTATAGTATTAATACTGGTGCATTATCAAACTTTTGAACTTTTGCCAATCTGACATGTAAAAAGTGGTAAATCATGATACTTCTAATTTGTATTTTCAATATAGGGGAATAGACTGAGCATCCTTTCATAGTTCATAAATATATTTATATTTTCTTTTCATCTCTTCTATTCATTTTTCTTGTGGGCTCTTGTCCTTTTTCTTATTGATTTCCAAGAGTCCGTTATAAGTTAAGGAAGAAAGGATTTGTGATATGAATTGAACATTCTTTTCCAGTTTTTATGTTGTCTCCTGTCTTTGCTTTTAGTGCTTTTTATCAAGCGTTATTGATTTTTAAAACTATTTTATTTAAATATATTTCACATATCATACAGCCCACACATTGATATAGTTCATTGGTTTTTAGTATATTCACAGAGTTAGTTATACATCATTCATAGCAATCAAACTATTGCGGAGACGGTTTGGAAGAAGAGTCGGAGTCTGGAAATACATTTACTAACATGGATAAGGGAGAGGAGGAATGGCAAGAAATGGCAATGCTAGCATTCCCCACCCCTGTTTCCATGGCTTTTTATTCTTTCTTACAATGTTTGCTTTGTAGTTTATTATTAGCTACTATCAAGTTAGTATATACAAACTACAGCCGGTTCCCACATTCAAACTCAAGGCCACCACCGTGTTTTCAGCTATCTCTTCTTAAGTATGCTTTTCCCATCCTCATCCCTAGAGCAAGAAGTCTCAGAATTGGTCAGGCGCTTGCGCCCTCCCTGCAATGTGTCCTTGTGTGCAAGTCCACACCTGCTTCTGATGACCTTGTTGCTCCAAGCACCAGACATCCTCCCAGGACTGCAGGCATCTCTTACAACATCAAACTTAGAATATTTTTCACTAATTCAAGAAGATATTATATACCCCATATTTCCCCAACCCCCCATCCTCAGCCCTAGGTAATCACAAATCTACTTTCTGTCTCTAGAGATTTTCCTACTCTGGACATTCCCTATGAATGGAATCATATAATATATGGTCTTTTGTACCTGGTTTCTGGATACCAGTCTCTTATAAGATAAATTATTTGTAATTATTTTCTCCCATTTTGTCTTTTCACATTCTTGATGGTATCATTTTAACACAGAAACATTTTTAAACTTTGATGATGTCCAAAAACACATAATTTATTTATATATTTTTATTTGTTGTTGTTGGGTTTTTTTTGGTCATATCTAAGAAAGCTTTGCCTAACTCAAGGAGAAAATGATTTACTACTATGTTGTATGCTCTTTCATTTAGTTCTATGATCCATTCTGAATTTACTTCTGTGCATGGTGTAATGAAGGGAGAAGTTATTTTTTATATAACTAAATTTAACAACCTTTTTTTATTATATGGCTTCTGAATTTTCATAATTAAAAAGGGATTCCACACTCTAAGATTATAAAGCAATTCTATGATTTCCTAGGGTACATGTATGGTTTTCCTTTTTTATGTTTAAGTCTCTGACCCCTTTATAATATATCCTGGCATACAGTGTGAGATACAGATCAAACTTTTTTTTTCAACATGGCTAATGAGTTGTTCACTCCATTTATTGAATAGTTCATCTTTTCCCATTAATCTGAGGTGCCACTTTTATCATACATTCAAAAACATTTTTAAACAGAATAATAAAAATAAAGTAAAATGGGAGAGTAAATATGCAAGAACAGACGAGAAAATAAGATTCTGAAAACAACTGGGCCTCACACTATTATTTTGGGTAGAAGAAGCTCTTTGACAACTCTCAATTTTATTCTGTGGTTACTGCTCTATTTAGGTTTACTATATCTTTGGGAATTGATATTAGCCATTTGCATTTTCCTAGAAAATTGCTCATCTAGTTCTTTAAATGTTTTGCAAGGGAGGTGTACAGTGTACTTCCTTACCATTTTTAAAATAAGTCAGACAGAAAAAGTTGAGAACCATACTGAAAACAACAAACGGACTCATAGACACTTGTCCCGACCCGCGGGACCTAGTTATTCGCGGGCTCGAGGAGGACCTAGCCTGGAGAGAAGTGGGAGGAAAAAGGAGCGGAGGCAAGACAGTATTCTGATCAAGCCTCAAATTTTTTATTTCAGAGCGGGTATATTTATACAGAAGAACAAAGGGGGGCAGGACTGACTAGGCAGGGGGATACTTGTTACAATTTCATTGGTCCTTGGTTGATGGGGTGAGGGGGTACAAAGGTTAGAAGTGAAAAGAGGAACAAGGAGGAGAGGGGCTCCTTGGGCAGGTCCACAGCCATTCAGTAGGTCCTTCCTTATCCGGCGGGTATGTTAATACATTCTGTGGTTAACTATTCCCTGGAGCATTATCTGCTCCTGCATTCTTTAGATAGCATACAGGTTTGTTAACGGCCAGGTTCTATGCCGGGGGGCCAGGATGAGGGTCTTTTGGCTCCCAACAATTGGTGTCGTAGGGGCTGCGCCCGAGCAATTTGTCTCGGGTCCAGGATCTCTTTAAGGGCAGTTTTCCCCATTTCTATTACTTTTTGGATATCTGGATCATGGGAATGAACCTGGAGGACATCATTAATTAAATTCCAATATGAAAATGCAGAAACAGGAACGTTAGTTGGACCAAAAACAGTGTAGTAATCATTTAGGCAGTCCCCAACCATTTTCCAACACTTTATATCTATTGTTCCCTCCTGGGGGAACCAGGGACAAGCATCAGAGAGAAAGGTAAAAAAATCACGTAAATCTTTTTTCCGAGCCTTAATCCTTCGTACCTTGAGAGTCCTTAAGACCCTTAAGGAAGAGCTCATGGGAGCTCAATTCCTGTCCCAAAATGATCACCCACTTACCTCTAAACCGATCAGTCCGGTAGGGCGGCTAGTCCCGCGGTGATCAAAATCGAGTCTTTACTCATGGGTCAATACCTCATGGGCGACTCAGTGCGGGCCTAACTCACTCCTGGTGGAGGCTCAAGGGGTCCCAGGCATGGGCTTCTCTCGTGGGTGTCCTCCATGAGAATTCCGTGCCGAGCTCCACGTTGGGCGCCAATTCTGCCCGGCTGGCGGGGCAGGACCACGTGGGTCGAAGAGGATCCTGTGGAGGATGGGGGGAGGGGAGAGACAGGAGATACGAAGAAATGGAGGAAAGACAAAATTCTGATCAAGCCTCAAAATTTTATTTTTCACAACCGCTTATATACAGAAAGAACAAAGGGGGGCAGGACTGCTGACGTAGGGAGGTACTTGGCACGATGTCATTGGTCGCACCAATGGCGTGATGCAAGTGGGGGTGGGTAGGGGTTGTGCCCTGAGTTGGCGCGCGCGGGCTTTTCGCGGCGCGCCCGATTCACCAGGAAGTGGATCCTGAACAAGAAGGATCATACTTCGCCTTGGCTCCCAACAATTCTCCACTAATGACAAAGCTTTGTTTTTCAGCTGCATTCATTGTGCTTGGCTCTTGTTCTCCCCCAAGTGAATTTTCTTTTGCAGAAGACCCTTTCATACCCATTATGACCTTTACAGTCTTATGCCAGGCCTCCCCACAAGTTCTCCAGATGTACCTTGTCTTAAGCAGTGGGCACAGCTTGAATTATTTCCTGGAGACTCCTGAGGCGCTGCTCAGTAGACAGACTTTCATTGAGTCCATTTCATCAGTTACTTCAGGGATGTCTGTCCACTAACTGCTTTCTAGGCTCCCACCAAATATATGAATCATGAGTACCTTCCATGGAGGCTCCACAGACCATACGCAAGTGGATTTGAGCAAGTCTTTCTCCATAGTCTTTGGAATCTGCTCAGTAGGTTTCTGAATTTTGGCATATGAGTTAGCCCTTAAAGGAAGACAGATTCATGCTACAATGCAGTTTTCTGACCTCTACTATGTTGAAGACTTGGTAAATTAAGCCAAGAAATGACCCCTGGGTGTCAGCCTATTAGCTTTGTCATACCATGCCCCCTAATTTCTTGTGCCCCTTCTTTGCCTTGGGCACACATCCCCATCCTGCCCAGTTCTGAATATAAGAGACCTGTGTAAAGCTCCTGAGACCCAGGGATTAGAGAATGGATACATTCTAAGAATGCATAGGGTCTGGCTCAACCCTAACCAAAAGGCTGGTCCCAGAAAGAAGGTTTGCCTGAGGCACATGAATGACAGAGAGAGCTGAGGAGAATGAGGAGTAGATCGTGTGTGCTGCACAGGCAAGGAATATGCTAGTGTGAAAATTCACACACATGTATGTGGGAATTGGGGGTGGAGTTGGGGGCAGAACTCTAGCTGCTTTTTTATCATTTGGGGCTTAACATTTGGGGATTATTTGGTTCTGAAATTTAGATTTCAGGGGCGATTCCAGGTTACACAGGTACTAGTGGAGGCCCTGGGGAGTGGAACCATTGCTTTGCAATTTGTTATAATGGATTCCATTTTAGAAGGAAGTAATTAGTACTTAGCAGTCAGATAGATGTAGGTCAGCCTCCTGTTTCAGTCTTTTATTTGCTCTATGACTTTGGATGTGAAAATATATCTGAGACTGTTTCCTCATCTGTTGCAGGGAGATAGTGATGATAGTGTTGCATGATATTGTTGCAGTTTGATACATGTAGCAAGCTGTCACACATTAAGTAAATTCCATACTCAGCTAATAACATTCATTGACTTGTAGTAGATCCATTTGCCATGGAGCAATCATCATTATATCAATTCTTGTATCCCCAGAATTGCCAGGTACTAGTGCAGATGCAGTTCTTACATGTTATAAACTTTTGAATTTATTTATTTTTATTATTTATTATTATTTATGCCTACAGCATCTGGTCTTCCTAGATGGTCTCCCATCCAAGTACTAACCAGGTCTAACCCTGCTTTGCTTCCGAGATCAGACAATGGGCTTGTTCAGGGTGGCATGGCTGTAAACCATGAACTGTGGCTCCACTGGGGTGTGAAACTGGGACCTTCTGTGTAAAGCAGATGTGTGTCCCGACCATGGGACCTAGTTATTCGCGGGCTCGAGGAGGACCTAGCCTGGAGAGAAATGGGTGGAAAAGGAGCGGAGGCAAGACAGTATTCTGATCAAGCCTCAAATTTTTATTTTAGAGCGGGTATATTTATACAGAAGAACAAAGGGGGCAGGACTGACTAGGCAGGGAGATACTTGTTACAATTTCATTGGTCCTTGGTTGATGGGGTGAGGGGGTACAAAGGTTAGAAGTGAAAAGAGGAACAAGGAGGAGAGGGGCTCCTTGGGCAGGTCCACAGCCATTCAGTAGGTCCTTCCTTATCCGGCGGGTATGTTAATACATTCTGTGGTTAACTATTCCCTGGAGCATTATCTGCTCCTGCATTCTTTAGATTGTTATCGGCCAGGGTCTATGCCGGGGGGCTGGGCGGTCAGGATGAGGGTCTTTTGGCTCCCAACATATCCTCCCGTTCGGTTTTAGAAAAGGTGGGCCTGAACCGAGTGGGGAACATTGACCTGGTTCCTCCCCAAGGGCTATGTGGGCCCGCCTAGTATTTGGCTCTTGGTATCTTTTGGGGAGGAGAGGCAGAGCCATTTTGAAATAGTAGTTTTGGATACCAACCTCTATGCAAACCAGGTGTTCTCAGGGAAATACAGAGGGGTCTCTTTATTGTGACCTTCCTTGCAGATGCTTTGCTCTTGCACCCATCTCGGTGCCCATACCCCCTCGAAGTTTTCGATGGGCGAGGGTAGACATACCTCTGTTCTATATGTCGTCCCCGTAGGGAGGGAGCCAGGCAAAGTTATATTTCTCCTTTTACAGTGGAACCAATGGTTAGGGTTTTGTATATAACCTGAAAGGGATTTTAAAGAAGCCGATGTAAATTTAAAGGTGAGATAGGGGCCAGTGGGGATCTTGGGTCTTCGGGGTTTTCATTATTGGAGTCGGTGGTGTCATCGCTCTGGGTAGCCAAACGGTGATAGTGAATGTGGACAGGTTTGGCTAGTAAGGCATCTACCTGTTGCTTAATGAGATCAGTTATGCGCCGGAAAGCCCAGGGCCCAAAGGTTATAAGTAAAAGAACACAGGAAAGGGGGCCGAGGATGGGAAGAAGGTAAGAAAGGAGCCCATTCAACCCAGTTAGAAAGGGGTTCTCTTGGAGCTCTCTGCGTCTTTTGACGAGGTCTTCTTGAAGTTTCTTGATCTTATCTCGTACGATCCCAGATCTGTTGGCGTAGAAACATCAGCGTTCCTGTAAGGCAAGACAAATCCCTCCCTGCTCTGCGGTAAGAAGATCTAGGCCTCTGCGGTTTTGTAACACTACTTCTGCAAGAGAGTCAATTTGATCTTGTATATCATTTATGGTTCCCGAGAGGGCCTGAACATCATTAATTAATTGATGGGACAATTTGTTGTAATGTCGAAAGAGTTATTTTGAAACGGACTTTGGTAGCAAGTAGAGGAGTTGAAACCTACAGGCTGAACTCTAAAAAGGAGGGCTGAGACTGCAATTAAGGTTATGGTCAATAGATGAGCTTAAGACTGGGATAGCAGTGGGCATAGGGATGCCTATAGTCATGTATAGCCAGCAATCTTGAGCAAGTTGGGGATTAGAATTATTTAAGGCCCATAGAGTAGTTTCCAGGATACTATTGGTTTGGGTGTCAATGTCAATATTTCCTCGGGATCTAGGAATAGCTAGGGGATAAGAAGGGGGGCGTAAAGCCTTTTGTAATTCCTCAAATTTTTGTTGTAATTTTATATAATGAAGAGCATCAGCAGGACCATCACCGTCTGACACATAAGGCGGAGGATCGGTTGGCCAGCAAATTGTTTTTCTAACATCTTTAGATGCACCACAAGGGGCTATTGGGAAGCTTCCAGGGCCTACAGCTGACAGGGTATTGGCCCAGTTGCCAGTGATAGGGGCATAAGGCGCCCATCTTGTTAATTTAGCAGTGTAATATGTCTTATTACCCTTGGTGCATTCAAAACAAAAATCCTACTTAGATTTTGTTGGAAAATTTGTCACTATGTTATAAGGTTGATCACCTGGTTAAATAGGATTACAGGTCATTATGAAACAATACTTAGTTATCTATTTAACCAATGTAATAATAAAAGATTTCAAAGGTAAATATGACTATAAAAACCTTAGCATTCTTAATGTTAAGACTGTTTTTAAGTATCAGCATTTAATAGATTAGCAAATTTATGAATATACCAATCTTATAATTTTGTAATCTTGAACAACTAGTAGAATTAGCATACATACGACCTAGCGAATACAGGTAGAATAAAATTGTGTTTCTGATAACTTGAAGACACAACTACTTTTCCTTAACTTATAATATTAAACTATTCTTATTACCAAAGATTATCTCAGATCATGTAGATTTGATAAAACAAAAACAAAACATTTGTATTAGTTTCTATTTTTCTGACAATTTTAGGAAGATGTAATTTATCTATACGGTTCTTATTTTTTTTTTTCTAAACCAATTAAAGCAGAGATCTTTTATTAATTTATTTTTAAATAAAAATAAATTCCAACCTAAACTGAAGAACTAGCCAGAAGGGAGACTTGACTATTCAGGACTCCGCCCCAGAGACACACTCTGTAAACACTTAATCAGTTTTATGTTTAGTCATTCTTCAGACCTAAATCTCTAACACAAATGCACATTCTCTGCATTGTTTTAAAAGAAACCTATGATTACCACAGATGATATCTCGCAGCCCAAAGGCTGTTTGCAGGTCGAGTGGCCCCTCTGATGGTCACTCTGTTCCAAAGGTGGGCTAATTTAGCTGGCAGAACCTTTGAAGGTTGAAGGGATTGACGCTCTAGCTCCGTAGGCTTGGGCTTGTTTCCTGAAATCCTTAAAATGGTTAAAGTATTGAAACGGGGGAGAACATAGGACGATTTGAGAAGGAAGCCTGACCCATGTTAGTGAAAACAGGTAAGAGAAGAGAAAATCCCCACAAGAGCCAACTAAGCCAGGGCTAGGATCAGCCTTTCACCTAGCATCCAGTCGGGCGGGGCCACGGAGGCCAGACCTAAGGAAGGAATCAAAATAAGTATAGGAGGGTAGCAGTACATTCGGCCAGCCCAAACAGACAGACACAAGACAGACAAGACAAACTACAGATAACACAAAACGCTAGCGCATCAGAAACCAGAACCAGAACATGTACAGGGTCAGAGTCTGACGTCTCAGACCGACCGCACTAGGGAAGTATTGCTGCGTCCAGCCTTCCGCTAGTCAACCAAGGGCCCAATCAGACAGGAACAGAACTGAGGCATCTAGATAGATGCTAATGCAGTCTTATTCACCGGTGAGGCTGCTTTAGGTGGCTCGTGCCCAATTACAATTAAAGTGAAACTTCTTCTCCTCCTGCCCTCCTGAGAAAGGCTGCTTGGCATCCGGGGCTGAGAAACATCTCTCAGCGGCCGCCCCCTGGACGAAGCAAGTCCTTACTCAAGGTGGCTGGGGGCTTCAGGTTTTGGGAGATCCGGAACAGAAGTTAAAAAGAGAACAGAAGTTAATCTTTTACAAAGCTAGCAGAAACTGGTCATTACGAAGATAAACGTAGCCAGGGAATTTGCTAGTTTTAAACATGGCCTCGCAGATGTTCTCCTTATCTGTGCCCTGGAATTTTGCTCTCTTAGCATATAAGAGAGCTCATTGTCACAAGTTTCACAGCAGACATTAAGCAGTTAAAAGTTCTAGGAACTAGGCATTCTTGTCCCAATTAAAGATTGCTAAGGTAAAGACTTCTTTTGTCTAGTTTTGGGACTTTTAATTAACTTTCACCCTTTCCACATTTTTGCAGGCTGTCACATTCCCCATTGGTTTTCAGGCACATATCAAATCTTTGATGTCCTATAAACTGGGGAAACTGAGATACCCCTGTTACTTGAGTAGATAATACTATTAATTTAACAGCCTGGATTCTCTGTTAATATACTTTATAAAGCAATTTACTATACATGGCCTAAATAGCAGTCCTAGAAAAGCCAATATTAAAGGTCTTTGTTTTACTAAGGCTAGACTATCTCGAATTATGCCAGAGTAGTTGGTATAAAAACAGTAGTCTTTACTTAAAGTTATACAATCAAAGTAAGATCTATGCTTTATGGACACATTAGTCTTATATGCATGAATTAATACTCAAGATTCTTAGTTCATTTTACAGATTTTGAAACTAAGCTGTTTAAAAGGTAAAATTTGAGACTATGGTTGATGCAGTAAATGAATATTGAAACAAACAAAAACTTTATCTAAATATTTACATTTGAAAAAATGTTCTCAACTATTCAACATACTGTTTTTCTAAGTATAATAAGTACAATTACCTATTTATCATTGGCTTTTAACAATATGGTACACTAGTAAACAACGTTTTACAGCAATTATCTTATGTGAAATTACAAGTGAAAAACACATTTCTCAATAACAGTGAGTTATTAAATTCCTTTATCCAATAGTTGTTACAAAATTTTTTAAAAAGCCTAAACACACAAACCTGATTTCTTTGATAGTAGGCGGGTGCATTGTGCTCTTAAAAGAGCTAAGGGAAGGAAGCTTACCTAGTTTTCACTAATTTCTAATTCGAATTTAGTCAACGTTTCCTTAAAAGTCCTATTATCCTTTTTTTTTTTTTTTTGACCTGAATTCTGTGGTCTATAAGCACAATGCAATTTGTACTCTATTCCTGGGACAAGTTTGGGGAGCATAGGAGGGGCCTCTCATGGGGCGCTTGAGAGGAGCGGGGCAATCGGGTTTTGGTAGCGTGCTACCTCATTTTCCAGGACAGTTGTATCTCTAGAATCTAAAGGGTCATTATTTACAGCCTTGGAGAAAATTGGGAAGTTTATTGGGGCCTCTAAAGATGAGGCTTCTTTAGGGAGAGGGGGATAGAGAGAGTTTGAAGGGAGGTAGTCTGTAGGGGCGGCTGGCGGGGCCCCTGTAATGTCTATAACGACTGAGGGAGACTTGGAAGGGATCCTATCAGAGGAAGCAGAAACCACCGAGGCCGCTCCAGACAGGGGATGGAGACAATACTCCGCAACTGACAAAAGCTGTTGTTTATCTGGATCATTTGATGCAGCCTCTACTATATCCCTAATTAGGCCCCAGTAAGAGAAGGCAGTAGAGGGGACGGAATCAGGCCCCTCACGATGTAATTTGTCATTTAAATCCCTTCTGACCTTCTGCCATTTTTTGGGGTGGATCTCTGGTCCGTTTACAATGAACCAAGGACAAACATTATCAATAAAAACAAAAAATTCTATGAGGTCCTTCTTTTTAACCCGAACTCCCCTTTCTCTGAGGGAAACTTTTAGGTCCTTTATGAAGACCGCTTCTTTAGACAATTTAGCTCCCATTTTTCCCTTTTTAAAGATCTCGTTTAAAAGCAAGTAAAAAGGAAGACACTACCCAGAAATATTAGGGTGGTAAATAGCAGAAAGAGTCTAAGTTTCAAGGTGTCTGGCTGATAGTCGCCACCAAATAGGGCTAGAATTAAAAGAAGAATAAATGGCAGGAGCAAAGGGAGGGTAAGAGGAGACCATCCACGGCAGTGCATTCCAAGCTATAGCTTATATTATGTGAAATCCTATTATTCTTAAATCCTTTTGAAAGAATCGTCAACAACTAATCTGGGGATAAAAAGAAGTCCTAAAGAATTTAGGGGGTCTCTGGGCGAGAGTCGCTCCAACGACCTGTTCCTCTCTCTAATTGTTGAGATAATTTCGATGCCGGCGCCTAATTTATATTACTTTAGGGGGCCCAGAGACGATGGTCGCTCCAACGACCTGTTCCTTTTTTAATTAATTCCTAGACTCGAAAATTTCCTTTTAAACTCTCAACTCCCTTTTCCCTGAGGGGGGGGGGTTCCCATTTCTTGGACGGACGAGGGATACTCACCAAGGACGATCGGCTTCCATGAGCGGTGAAAGCTGTCCTCAAACGTAAAACTTCTGGGGTCCGGACGACAGGGATTCTCTGGGGTCCGCCCGGTTTAGATCCGCGCCTCGAGCCCCACGTTGGGCGCCACTTGTCCCGACCCGCGGGACCTAGTTATTCGCGGGCTCGAGGAGGACCTAGCCTGGAGAGAAGTGGGTGGAAAAAGGAGCGGAGGCAAGACAGTATTCTGATCAAGCCTCAAATTTTTTATTTTAGAGCGGGTATATTTATACAGAACAAAGGGGGGCAGGACTGACTAGGCAGGGAGATACTTGTTACAATTTCATTGGTCCTTGGTTGATGGGGTGAGGGGGTACAAAGGTTAGAAGTGAAAAGAGGAACAAGGAGGAGAGGGGCTCCTTGGGCAGGTCAACAGCCATTCAGTAGGTCCTTCCTTATCCGGCGGGTATGTTAATACATTCTGTGGTTAACTATTCCCTGGGACATTGTCTGCTCCTGCATTCTTTAGATTGTTAATGGCCAGGTTCTATGCCGGGGGCTGGGCGGTCAGGATGAAGGCCTTTTGGCTCCCAACAGACACTGATAACAGTTTAGTGGTTATCAGAGGGAAGTGGGGGAAGTAGATAAGGGTAAAGGGTCAAATATTTGGTGACAAAAGGAAATTTAACTTTGGGTAGTGAACACACAATGTAATATAAATATGATGTATTTTATTGAATTGTACACTTGAAAACTATGATTTTATCAACCAATGCCACCCCAATAAAATTAAATAAATAAAATATTTTCTTCACATTTGTAGTTATGCTCTTTTTCTCATTTAAGACTTCATAATTTTTTCATTCTATTCCTTTCTATTCTTGATTAGGTTTATGTATGTATTTTATTTTCTTCCAATAATACCTTGTTGTTCATTTGTCAAGTCTATGGGCTTTTTGCTTTGTTCGTAATTGTCTGGATTTTTTTTAATGCTGCTGATTTCTACTTTAAGTTTTCTTTAGATTTATTGTTCTTTTTCTAGCTTGTTGACTTGAAAGCTCAAGTCATTTGCTTTTAAATCTCACTTGTTTTATCTAGGCATATCATCTATATTTTATATCCACCTATGTGGTTTGACTATTATAAATAAATTGTGTTACTTGTATAAAAAGAATAAGAGGGAGGTGAGAGAGAGAGAGGTACTACAAGAAGAAAACAACATTTCAAAAATCAAAATAATCGACCAAAACTAAAACTGAAGTGAAGCAAGCAGCATTCACCTTGGGTGGAAAATTTAAGAGAGTGCCAAAAAACTCAATAATCAAGATGAATAACATTTTGATGCAATATTTTGGAAAATCAAATTGGAAAACTACAGGCTGGCTTCCTACTTTTATAAATAAAATTTTATTGGAACCAGGGCCAGAATTAGGGTAAGGTGAATGAAGCAGGGTTTACCAAGTACAAGAGTAGATCTCATCTTTCTAAAAATCTTACTATTTTGTTTATCATGGATTTTCATACTAATTTTGATTTCTTAACATACTGCATAAACATATATCTTGATTACTATGATTTGGAGCATTCCTTAAATTTTATATCAGAAGTGAGTTGCTTTACTTGCCTCATCTGAGACCCAGCCCTATAATTGACTTGTCATAGCAGTATAATGCTTTTTTTCTGTTTCTTTACATTTCTCTACATTTTCCAAAGTCTGCACAGTAAGTGTGGATTACTTTGATTATCAGGAAAAAATAATTTAAAAAGGAAATCAAGACTCACTCAATGATGTTCCTTGTGTTTTCACTATGGGGCTTACAGGAAACAAACACTAGTGTGCAGATGGCCCTGCTGTTTCGAATGGCTTGAACCAACTGGTAATCTAAAGGAAAGACGATGATGCTATTGATATAATTAAACTAACATGGTCCAGGTTATCACAGACTCCAAACTGGCCAGCACCTAGAATTGGTGAGGATCAGAGGAGAAGCAGGTTCAGAGACAGCCCACTGGGAGCACTGTTGGCATAGTGTAGGAATGAAAAACTAAAGCTAGTAGACATCACAGGAACACCCAACTAGTTCTGTAGCAGGAAAGCTATTCATCCTTAGGCAGTCCTGCCCAGGCTGGGTTCACCACGGCAACAATTAACTGCCAATCTCCCTTTGACTTTAGCAGCTGTGGCAAAATCTTCCCGCTTATCCAGCATGGAATTCACAGTTGGTGATGCCTGCAGAAAAGAGGCCCATTTAAGTTTTGACATAACTCAGAATTCAAGCCCAACAGTGGTCATGGAGTGCTTCAGCTTTATAGAAATGTACAAGAGCCATAGCTCTGCCATTTTCCTTTGGATCTAGCATACTTTTTGCATAATGATGAAAAAAAATGCTTTTGGACTTGCTTCATTTTTCCCAACATGCTTTCTCTTGCAACATCTCAGTAGGTCTTTCAGCTTGAGAAACTAGACTGTTATTTTACAATTTTGTGACTTACATAGCACATAAGTACCTATATCAAGGAGAAAAATTTGACTTTCACTCAAGTGCTCTTTTTCCTGTATTGAAGGTTTTCACACAGAGCCTCAAGAGCTGTTTGGAGGTGAGATAGAAGGGACAAGGGGATCAGCTTTCTACAGTGCAGTTTGGCATAAGATTGTGTTCAAAGAAAAGGTTCTGTTGCTAAAAATAGTTTGAAACTCATTATATTATGTTATGATGTCCCATGAGTCTAATGTCAAGAAGGATCTTCTATGTTATCCAAAGTTTTGCCAAGTTTCTTTTCTATCAGCAAGGCTTGTTCTTTCCCTCAGTTCCTTCTTCTGGATAGAAAAAAAAGATGCTATTGGGATCTCTTTCAGAAAACTATCAGGACCCAACTCTGACCACTCTAGGACACCCTCTCTTCTTCCCCATAGGTCATGGATACAGTAGATGCCCTTTCCCCCACAACCCTTTCCAGAAATAGCACAGAAATAGCTTCAGCTCCTAATTTTCCCCAAGACTGTGAGCAGTGTACCTGGCATTCTCTACTGCCTGCTTAACCAGCTCAATCCCAAAGATCTGAGAGGTATAATGAGCCAGAGAGAGGCTGATCATATTGGGGGAAATAACAGAGAATAACAGGAGGGTATTTTAGGGCTTTAAATCAATGAGGTTATGCCTATATCACTACCATCACCTTCCCACATTGGCTGCAAGGACCCTGGGTGCTGGGTGGACAGGGTTTGGGAGCTAAGCAGCATATAGATTGTGCCCTGGTTGGCCACTTGCCAGTTTCACAGTGAATGTCAAGGAGGATGGTGTTAGAGTTCACTCTACTCAGATCCCCCATGGTCTGATACAGCATCTCTGCACCAGCAGTGTTAACCTGGAAAAAGAGAGATATAGATCTTCAAGCCCAGGAGATCTTCAAATATATAGGTTTCCCCAAACAGGAGCTGGTAGAGTGACTGCTGATGACTGCAACAAGCCATGGTGCTGGAAAAGAATAAAAGAAGAAAACATCTATCTCTGGTGGCTAGCTGAAGGAGGAGGCCCCAGCATCTCAGCTAGGAGACACAACCTCCATAGCATGGCCATGAAAGCTCTGGAGGAGTTCCCCTTTCAGGAGATTGGAGGTACATGTAAACACTCTTGTCTGCAGTCTGGCCTGGGTTCCCAGGCCTGGCTGGTGTATGAGGGCCATTGCCACTTAGCCCAGACACTCTGTGATCAGCAGCCTTGCCTCAGCAATCCACAACCCAGATTATGGCAAGCCATCAGTATTCTGCTTGCTGTTTGGCTGTCCCAGGTTTACCTTTCTTGGAAGTAAATGATGTAAAGTCACAGAATGATCCTGGCCCTTTGGTGAAAAACTCCTTTACAGTCTCCTGAACAGAGTTCCTCTTGCCCAGACCACAAAATCAGGAGTCAAGTAGGCTCATCTCTGACAAATATTCTCTCCTAGATCTACAATTATCAGCCCTGCAGTAGTCAGACAAGAGGACACATTTCTCAAATCCCATTATAAATAACAACATAAAGCAATGTTCTGTAGGACAAAAACATAAGCTATTTTCACACCTCATTAGAAACATTGGTTAACAGCTTTTGACAAATCCTGTGTAATAGACACACACTTTCCATAGTTTGAGACCCTTTAATAGTTCTCTAGAGAAAGTGTGAATTGTTCTTGTTGTAAACTTGAGCTAAACTAAGCTTTTGTCTCATCACGAATAAGCAGTAACCTTTCAATTCCCTTCATACTTCACTTTAAACATCCCAACCACCTGCCCACACACCACTTCAGAGGACATGAGTACCAGGATAAATAAAAGCACTATGAAGAGAATGAGCATAGTAAATAAATGCTTTCTTTGAGTTCAGAACATTTTAAAGTTCTGGCAGTACTACAGAGAGCCTAACCATTATCTTGACACAGGATATATTGCAAAAAAAAATTATGTTGGAGCTATAGAGTTAAAAGGCCAGGAATCAGTGACCTGAGGTCAAGCTCCAGCTTGGCTATTTTCAGGCTTTTTAACCTTGGGCATTTTTATGCCTCCATTTGCCCATCTGTGAAATGAGGATGGCAACACATCTCCTCCCACCTACTTTATAAGTTGGCTGAGATAATCACATAAGTACAGGAATTGTTTTAATATGAGGATGTTTGAAAGCTCTAAGTACATTACCAATGTAAAGTATTATTTGGGTTATGAAGTTCTGACCATAATCTAGTCTCTACTGAATTGGTTTCTGCTTTCAATAGAGTATCTACTAACTTCCATGGGCAAAGTTCTTGTGAAAATACTTAGGGGTCTTCACATGATAATTAACTTGGTAACCTTCCCTCAGTCTCAGAGGTCTGATTGTGCCAGCAGCATGGTTAAAGAGTATCCTGCCATCAACTTTTTCTCACCCTAACTCTATTTCCTGACCCACACAGATATTCTGTGGATGTGTAGTTTCTTCTATCTGTCCTGAAACTCCCAAAAACCAACTGCAGCATAGTAACAGTAAGGGCTACTATAGAAGCTACCCTTATTATCCTGTGAATCTCACCTGCCTTAATTCCCAGGGATGGAAAGTGATGATGGCCATTGTGTGCCCTTGGCTATTGGTGTAGACTGTGAGTTCATGCCAGTGTCCACCTTCATGAAACAGAAGGCAGGGTTCCACGGAGACTGTCAAAGGAATACTTCATAGTACTAGGGGGAAAAATGGTATTATTATACAGGCAAAATTAACAAGTTCCACAGCTGATTATTCACACTGGGTGACTGCTATGAGCTGAATTATATCCTCCCTCCAAAACTCATGTGTTAAAGCCCAAATCCCAAGTACCTCAGAATGTGGCCATATCTTGAAGAGATAGTTATGTTCAAATGAGGTTGTTTGGGTATACCCTAATTCAATCTGACTGTTGTCCTCATAAGAAAAAAATCTGGACACACAAAGAGACATCAGGATGCACATACAGAGGAAAGATCATGTGAAGACACAGCGAGAAAATGGCTACCTATGGGCCAAGGACAGAGGCCTCAGAAAAAATCAACTTGCCAACATCTTGGTCTTGCATGTCTATCTTTCAGAGCTGTGAGAAAATAAATTTCTGTCATTTAAGCCACCCAGTCTGTGGTATTTTTTTATGGCAGACCTAGCAAACTAATACAGTGATATAAGAAACATGATCGCTTCCCTTTGACTTAACAAAGGGATACTATCCATTGTATTCTAAACAGTAAGCTCCATGAAGGCTGAGTTGTATCCTTAGTTTGGTACATAATAGTTACTCAATAATTATTATTGAAAGGTGTGAATGAATGAACAGGAAAGGTATTAATTTGTACACAGAGTCTCAGGTTATTATAGTATGGAGTGCAGTAATCATCCGTTTCTGTTCATTTATCTTTGCAGAAATTCCTAATATACTACTAAGATGCTATGATTACATCCTTACAACTTCCTGATGTAAGCCCATCTTTTCTTTATTTCTTCATATAACCAGGTGCCAACTACACCATAGCTTAGTTGGCTCCTTCATTTACTCCTAGTTAATACAAGTGCAATCCTGACTTAGTTGTTCATATATCAAACACCCTTAAAGCCAGTTTTTTTCAAACACAAGCTTGTTGCTACCCCGACAGGACACACTATCTGATTTGTTTTTATAATACATGCATTCGAAGTACACTATATTTTCAAACAATCCCAAAATTATGCATGGAAGGGGTAGTTATATGAGAAAATCGTGTTACCTGAGAGGGTAAAAATAATTAAGGCTGCACTTTATCACTTTTGCTATAATGTCACATAAATACAATATAAGATATACTTAACTATGCTGAACATATTTTCCAAATTTTGAGGTTGGTGATTTAAAGAAATATTGGTTCCACTCTCGTTTACTGACTAGTTGGAAAGGAATGATTTTTAGAAGCAAGATTCAAATGTCATTGAGTTCCTGGAAGGAAGGGAAATTGAAAAAGTTAGTCTGACCTAGCCTATAAAGGGTAAGTAAATATGAAATACAGCTTTTCCACTGTATGAGCTCAGGCCTTGGTTTCTTCAGTTATCAAAAAGAGACTGAAATTCCTATTCATATATAGAAATGCCTAAGCATGAAAAGTAAAGGAACCAGGAAGATGGCAGTCTAGGTAAAAGCAGGGTTTGTCTCCTCCTAGATCCACATTGAAATTACAACCAAATTATAAAATAATCAATGTGGAGAATAACATGAATTCCAGCTGATTTTAAAACCTACATCTGATAATATAAAGGAGCCACATCAAATGTGGTAGGAGGGGTAAAGTTGTGAATCAGGCTGGATCCACTCCTGTGGGGAGTAGAGGAACACTGGGAGGGAGAGCGAGGCTGCAGAGGCTCTCCTGAAGGAGAACAGGTCCTGGTCTCATCTAGAGGCTCCCCAGCCCAGGGTCCCAGCCCAGGGAAGAGGAGATTCTAATACCTCCAACTGTAAAAACCAGAAAGAATTCCAGCCTCCTGGGTGAGATGGAATTAGAATGAAACCCTAGATGCCTGTTTGAAGTGTTGCAGGAAGTGACACCTGACTGAAGAATTTGGACACTCAGAGAACTTTGTTAGAGGAAAGAGAATTTCTTGCCAGCAGAGCGCATGAGGCTTACCACCACCAAAGCACTGAGCTCCCCTTGGTTAGATTTCTTACAGCTTATATACCTCTGCAGTGTCCATGCAAGGGCATATGATTCCTTTGTCTGAGGTTCTACATGCACCTCATGACTCAGGATGGCGAGGGGAGTTTCGGGTGGAAGCTACAGGTCAGATGGGGACATCACTTGTAAAATTCTTATTCTTTTAGCAGGAAATGAAATGGGACATCTCTTGCAGTGTTAATCTTTTTAGTAAATCTACTTTTCTTCCCTCCTTTCTTTGGAAAAAGGCCCTTTCCCTCAAATCCTGATAATTGCCTTGATGAATTAGATCTTCCGGCTATTGATAAGGGTCATCAGCCCACTGTTAAGCAGAAATGGGGTGTTAAGCCAGACAGGCCCTTTAGAGTCCCAGGGGGAAGGGGATTTCAGGCCAAAGGTCTTTTTACTCTTTAAGAAATATATTAACCAAGCCTGTTTCCCTTTACTACTTAATAGGCAAGTCAATAGTATAAATTAATAGATATATGATTTAAATAATAAGTTTGTATCTTCTTTTCCTTGTCTAGAGACTGAGGTGGCACTTCAGCAGGAAACCCAAGACCCTAACTTGACTGAGGGAGAAAAGGAAAGAGCTCCATGAAACCCCGTAAGCAGGGACTATGCCCATTCTCAGCAGGAAGCAGATATGCAAGAGGAGACCTCCCATCCCTCAACATCCTTACTAATAACAAGGGAATTCATGGCTCTTAGAAAAGAGGTAGGCAGGAAAGTTAGTTAGGGGGTTTCCGGTCTTCCTGCAAAGACACTGAGGTCATCCTATGCTAAAATGAGTCACCCTAATCCTCCCACAATTAAGTAAGCCAGAAGGAATTTTTTAACTCACACAAACTGGTAGACAAAGAATTAGGTACCAGTTTAAGCCAGTCATTTGCACCTGCACAATGAAGACCCTCCACAACCTTCAACTCACCTGAGCCTCTTTATACAATCATTATAATATGCTACATATGCCTGGAAGTTCATTAATATCATTATAACTGAGTGAATTCTGGGAACAAATATGCACAGAAAGCAAAATGATGATTCACTGAGTCCTGTCAATCTCAGTTGTCAATCAAGGAAGCCCACTCTAAGTAACCACCCATAGCAAAAAGGTATAAAAACCCTGAAGTCTTTGTTACCAGGCCTTTTGAGCCACGCTTCTCTTGCTTAAGTCCACTTCCACGTCTGCAAGTGTACTTTCTCTTCTAATAAAACTTTTTTTTCTACAGTATTTCAGTGTCTTGCTCAATTCTTTGTCTGAAACATCAAGAACCTGGACAATGTGCTAAGAGAGGGTCCCTGCTCTCCTCATTCTGGTAATTTCCAAAACTCTAGTCCTATCTATTTACAGATCCCTTCTCTTGTAGGTGTGACACGGGTTTCCAGAAGGTCATTCAGAGATCTATAGGATGTGGTTATCTATAACCAGCTGGGTCAGTCATATCTGTAAGCCCTTCCCTTTGCATTTCTCAGATGCCTCCTCTCTTAGAAGGAGCCACACACAGACTTTTTGACCTGCGGACAATCACTCAGAAAACCAGCAGTGGGTTAGAGCCTCACATGGGATTCATACTGAGAAAGTTTGCATTACCTGGCACCAGAACAAAGGCTAGAACAGCTCCCACCATTGTGCCTTAGTCCAGCCCCCTTACCATGCAAGCTACAGACCACACCAGCTAGATTTTGCATACCCATCCCACAGGGCCATTAGGAAGCAATGGCCTGAGGGGATCAGTGCACCCTGCCACACCTAACCTGCCAATTGCTGGGGCTTTTGTTGCTGGATGGCTGCTATGCCAAACATTACCAGCTGGCTGCTAGCGCTGCTGTTAGTTACATTTCCAAGATAGGGTCAGGCAGAACACAGCTGCCAACACAAACTTGGGTGGATCTTAGGGATCTGTAGACCAGTCGCAGACAGCAGCTGGTCTTGCTATGATTTCGAACTTCTGCAGGAATGCATGAACAGTTAACAAAATTGCAGCAAAACTGAGGCTGTATTGATCTGACTGCCATTGTCTCTCTGAGACCCTGTCCCAACTTTCCAACAATTGCTCAAGGTGGCCCATTGACAGGGAACTGCCACAGCCCTGTCCCACCTGCACCTCTCCCAATCCTCACAGGCAATAAACTTTGGCTTGAACAAGGCTGGCACTGCAACAATTTCAATATTGTGTATAGAAAGCACGGGGTCTCTGGGACCACCCCAGATAACAGCTGGTCTCACTGTGATCTGTGATTACAGCAGGAAAGTCCAGGCACAGAAGTTGCATCAAAAGTAAGGCTATATTGGACTGCCTACCCTTGTCTCCCTGAGATCCCGCTTTACCCAAGCCAC
This sequence comes from Cynopterus sphinx, assembly GCA_030015415.1. NCBI lineage: Eukaryota > Metazoa > Chordata > Mammalia > Chiroptera > Pteropodidae > Cynopterus > Cynopterus sphinx. The sequence goes on from CM057388.1 coordinate 55,298,545, forward strand.
AAAGTGCCTGCAGCCCATTGATAGGCAGCCTCCCATGCCCTGCTTGGTTCTGGGGTTACACAGTCTGCTCAGGCAACAGGCCTTAGCTAGTGCAGTGAGCATATTTTAGGGAAAACAGTTTTTGTGGGCAGACCACTGCTGCTTGTACGAGCTCCAATATCTCTTGAGAAGATTACAGGGGTCAGTATTGGCCTTTGACTTTGACAGCGTTTGACTCCCTAAGCTCCTGCCCCATCTGATACACAAAGTGCCCTTACCCTGGGGTAAAGATAGACATTGATAGACAGCTGCCCCTACCCTGGGGTAATGCATTAAAGCCCAAGGTGGGCAGCAACTGACCTTGCTACAATTAGAAACTTGTACAGGGAGCCACAAAGATAGCACTGGCATGTAAACAGACTAAAATGGCAGGGAGAAATTTTCTCAGTACATCTGGGAGACTCCCAGGGTCCCTGCACCACCCAACATGCATATCACCCAGAGGCTCTTCCAGTTTCATAGACTTATACGCAACTGACAGGCAGTGTCAAGCCTTGAGAAACACTGGTCCCTCTGATAAACTGCTCTAGGTCAGGGACGGGGGATAACCGACCACTGCCTACAGCGTTGTCTCTTCCACTTACTTATAGATCCAGCATAGGTAACAACCAACTATGGACCACTTTGTAGCTCCCAACGGGTAGCAATCAAAGGCAGCAGCTTACCTTGGCCTACTGTGAAGCCCCTCCCAACGGGACACAAAACCAATGCATCTGGAGGCTGGCACCAGACCACCACGGAGCAACTCCTGACTAGTTCTATTAGTAGTACACACAAAGAGTGGTTGCAACAAGTACACAAGCCAGCTATGGCAAAGCATCTTCAATGGAGTCAGCCCCAACACAGCAACTCTTACTCTGTGGTTCCAGCCAATTCCCACAATTAGTCACCCTGAGTGTTAATCATATCCACTGATGTACTAACAACAATAAAGGATTGGCAACAACAATATATCACACACAACCCACACAAAGATCACATCCAGAGCTCCCAGCATACGAGATCAGGGAAAGTGCACAACTGGGCCACACAAGATACCTTCTACATTAGTCCATCTGGCCAAGGTTGAGAGATGAAATGAATATTCATAGAAACAAACACACAGGAGCTAATAAAATGAGAAAAAAAAAGAAACATGACACAAATGAAACAAGAGAAAATTCCAGAAAATAAACTAAATGAAATGAGACAAGCAACCTATCAGAGACAAAGTTCAAAATAATGTTTATAAGGATGCTCAACAAACTCATGGGGAGAATGGATGAGCACAATGAAAATCTCAAGAGAGAGATAATAAGCATAAAAGAACATAGAAACCATAAAAAAGAACCAGACAGAAATGAAGAATACAATAACTAAAATGAAGAATACACTAGAAGGATTCACCAGTAGACTGGATGAAGCAGAAGACCGAATCAGCAAATTAGAAGACAAGATAGCCGAATACACCCAATCAGAACAACAAAAAGAAAAAAGACTTTAAAAATTGAGAATAGTTTAAGAGACCTCTGGGATAACATGAAGCATAATAATATCTGGATCATAGGAGTACTTGAAGGGGATGAGAGAGAGCAAGGGATTGAGAATCTATTTGAAGAATGATGACAGAAAACTCTCCTAAACTGACAAAAGAATTAGACATACAAGTTCAGGAAGTACAAAGAGCCCCAAACAAGAAGAATTCAAACAGACCTACACCAAGACACATCATAATTAAAATGCTAAAGGTCAAAGAAAAAGAGAATCTTAAAAACAACAAGAGGAAGACAGCTAGTTACTTACAAGGGTACCTCCATAAGAATGTCTGCTGATTTTTCAATGGAAACATTGCAGGCCAAAAGGGAATGGCAAGAAATATTCAAAGTTATGAAAAACAAGAATCTACAAGCACAAATACTCTACTCAGCAAGGCTTTTGTTTAAAATGGAAGGTGAGATAAAGAGCTTCCCAGACAGGAAGAAGCTTAAGGAATTCATCACCAACAAGCCAGTATTATAAGAAATCTTAAAGGGACTTCTGTCAAAAGAGAAGGAATAAAAAAGAAAATAGAAATAACAAATACAAATAATAAAATGGCAGTAGCTATGTACCTATTAGTAATCACTTTAAATGTAAACGGATTAAATGCTTAAATCAAAAGATATAGGGTAGCTAAATGGATAAGAAAATGAGAACCATGCATATGTTGTCTATAAGAGACTCACTTCAGATCAAATGACACTCACAGACTGAAAGTAAAGGAATGGAAAAAGGTATTTTATGGAAATGGAAATTAAAAAAAAGACACGGTAGTGATACTAATATCAAATAAAACAGACTTCAAAACAAAATCTATAATATAATAAGAGACAAAAAAGGGCATTACATAATAATAAAGGAATCAAAAATCAAGAGGACATAACCCTGGTAAACATAAACACACCCAAAAAAGGAGCACCTACATACATAAAGCAATTATTCAATGACAAAAGGAGAGATCAATAGTAATACACTCATAGTAGGAGACTTTAACATCCCGCTGACACCAATGGAGAGATCTTTCAGGCAAAGAATCAACAAGGAAAAAACAAAATCATATCAACTGCCTTCTCTGATTACAGTGCTATAAAATTAGAAATCAGCTATAAGAAAAAAACTGGAAAATACACAAATACATCAAGGCTAAATAACATGTTACTAAACAATGAATGGATTATTAATGAGATCAAGGAAAAAATTAAAAGATACCTAGAGACAAAAATGAAAACACGAATTGAAATCTATGAGACACAGTAAAAGCAGTCCTAAGAGGGAATTCATAGCAATACACACCTACCTCAAGAAACAAGAAAAAGCTCAAATAAACAATATAACCTTATACTTAAAATAACTAGAAAAAGAACAGCAAACAAAGCACAAAGTGAATAGAAGGAAAGAAATAATAAAGATCAGTGCAGAAATAAATGAAATAGAGCCTAGAAAGGCAATAAAAAAATTAATAAAACACAAAGCTGGTTCTTTGAAAGGATAAACAAAATTGACAGACCCTTAGCCAGACTCATCAAGGAAAAAAAAAGAGGACTCTAATAAATAAAATCAGAAATAAAAGAGGAGAAATAACTATGAACTCCACAAAAATACAAAGGATCATAAGAAAATACTACGAGCAACTATATGCCAACAAATTGGACAATCTGGAAGGAATGGACACATTCTTAGAAATATACAATTTCTCAAGACTGAGTCAAGAAGAAACAGAAAATCTGAACCAACCAATTACTGCCAATGAAATAGAATCAGTAATCAAAAACCTTCCAAATAAGAAAAGGCTTGGACCAGATGGCTTCATAGGTGAATTTTACCAAACATTCAAAGAATTATTACCTATTCTTCTCAAACTATTTCCAAAAATTCAAGAAGAGAGAAGGCTCCCTAACTCCTTTTATGAGGCCACCATTACCTTGATTCCATAACCAGGCAAAGACATTCCAAAAAAAAAAAAAAAAACTATAGGCCAATATCTCTTTTGAACATTTATGCAAAAATCCTTAACAAAATATTAGCAAACCAAATTCAGCAATACATTAAAATATCCTACACCATGATCAAGTTGGATTTATTCCTGGGATGTAAGGTTAGTTCGATATCCACAAATCAATTAATATGATACATCACATTAACAAATTGAAAGATAAAAACCATATGATCATATCAATAGATGCAGAAAAAGTGTTCAACAAAGCCCAGCATCCATTTATGATAAAAAAAAAAAAAACTCACAGCAAACTAGGAATAGAGGGAACACACCTCAACATAATAAAGGCTATATATGACAAACCTACAGCTAACATCATACTCAAAGGGGAAAGGCTAAAAGTATTTTCCAAAATATCAGGAACAAGACAAGGATTCCCACTTTCATCACACCTCTTGAACACTGTATTGGAAGTTTTAGCTACAGCAATAAGACAAGAAAGAGAAATAAAAGGCATCTGAGTTGGAAAAGAAGTAAAACTCCCATTATTTGCCAATGGCTTGATATTTGATATAGAGAAACTTAAAGATTCCACCAAAATTACTGTTATAAATGATCAATGAACTCAGTAAAGTAGCAGGTTACAAAGTAAATATTCAGAAGTCAGTGACATTTTTATGCACCAATGATAAACTTTAAGAAAGAGAAATTAAGAAAACAATTCCATTTACAATTGTATCTAAAGCTATAAAATACCTGGGAATCAAATTAATTAAGAAAGTAAAAGTCCTGTTCTCAGAAAATTATATCGTTGAAAAAAGAAATTGAAGTCCATGTCCATGCTACCCTGAACAAGCCTGATCCCATCTGATCTTGGAAGCTAAGCAGAATCAGGCCTGGTTAGTACTTGGATGGGAGACCACCCAGAAAGACCAAGTGCTGTAGGCATAAAAAAAATTTAAAAAATAATAAGGGATTGTAAGCTGACAAGGTCCTGGCAATTTGTGAGGTCAACCAAGTGTTGTCTTGCCTAAAAAATAAAACAAGAAAGAAAAAGAAAAAAGAAATTGAAGAATACAAATAAATGAAAGCATATACCATGTTCATGGATAGGGAGAATCAACATCGTTAAAATGGCCATACTACTCAAAGCAATCTATAGATTCAATGCAATCCCTATCAAAATACCAATGGCATTTTTTCAAAGAGCTAGAACAAATACTCCCCAAATTTATATGAAACCATTAAAGACCCCAAATAGCCAAGGCAATCCTGAGAAGAATAACAAAGTTGAAGGCATCATATCACCTGATATCAAACTATACTACAAAGCTATAGTAATCAAAACACCATGGTACTGGTATAAAAACAGATACAATGATCAATGAAAACAGAGAGCCCAGAAATAAATCCACAACTATATACTCACTCAATATATGACAAAGGAGATAAGAATATATATATATATATATATATATATATATATATATATATATATATATATATATATATATATTGAGGTAAAGAGAGTCTCTTCAATAAATGGTGTTGGGAAAAGTTTGACAGAGAAACGTAAAAAATAAATAAATAAATAAATAAATAAATAAATAAATAAATGAAGCTAGACCACCTTCTTATACCATATACAATAGACTTAAAATGAATTAAAGACTTAAATGTAAGACCTGAAACCATAAAAATTCTAGAAGAAAACATAGGCAAATAAACTCTCTGATATTATTAACAGGAATTTCATTTCAGATATCTCCTCTGGCAAGAAAAACAAAAGAAAAATAAACAAATGGGTCTACATCAAGCTAAAAATTTTTGTACAGCAAAAAAAACCATCAATAAAACAAAAAGACAACTGAATGATTGGGAGAAGATATTTTCTAATGATACATCTGATAAGGGGTTAATATCCAAAATATAAAAAGAACTCACACAACTCAATAACGAAAAAAACAAAAATTAAAAAATAGGCAGAAGACCTGAACAGACACTTCTCTAAAGAGGAAATATAGATGGCTAACAGACACATGAAAAAATACTCAAGGTCACTAATCATCAGAGAAATGCAAATTAAAACCACAATGAGATATCACCTCACCCCTGTCAGAATGACTATCATCAATAAATCAAAAACAAGTGTTGGCGAGGATGCAGAGAAAAAGGAACCCTCATCCATTGTTGGTGGGATTACAAAATGGTACAGCCAGTAGGGAAAACAGTATGGAGATTGCTCAAAAAATTAAAAGTGGATATACCTTTTGACCCAGCAATTGCACTTCTGGGTATTTATCCAAAGAAAACCAAAACAATAATTCATAAAGATCTATGCACCCCAATATTCATGGCAGCACGATTTACAATAGCCAAGATACGGAAGCAACCTAAATGCCCATCAACAGACAATTGGATAAATTATGGTTCATATACACAATGGAATATTACTCAGCCATTAAAAAAGTGAAATCCTACCATTTGCAACAACATAGATAGACCTAGAGGTTATTATGCTGAGTGAAATCAGTCAGACAGAGAAAGATAAATACCATATGATTTCACTTATATGTGGACTCTAAGGAACAAAAAGAAAAAACTAATCAAAAATAGACTCACAAATATAGTGGACAATTTGGTGACAGAGGGGAGGGAGTTGAGGGGCTGGGAGAATGGGGTGAAGGGTTAAAGTACAAATTAATAGTTGATGGATGGTCAAGAGGATGGAGAGGACGGCACAGGGAATGCAATCAGCATTAATATATTGGGTAGGTAGAAAACCAGAGGAGAAAAGGAGCAATTAGGGGGGTCATTTTATACACTATATAAATTTCTAACCAATGTACTGTATATTTGAAACTAATTAAATAATTTTATAAATTTATATGTGAAGGGGCTGTAATTATACTAAAATATATAAATGTATCAGCACACTGTACATTTTAAACTTACACAATGTTACAAACCAATTTTATTTCAAAAAATAAATTTAAAAATTGGAGCTAAGGGGTCTTCTGGATAAAATAACATAATATTCATCCTAAAATTCTTACTAAAATGAAATAAAAAGACATAACCTTATATAAGCTCATTGCTCCACCAGTTCTCCCTTCTCTTTCTCCTGCAGCATCATTTTTCTCCCTCACTACTCGATCAGTCCAATCAATATATAAGCACACTCTTACCCACCCATCTTTAAAAAGAAAGAGGCTGGGTGAAAATGGTAAAGGGATTAAGAAGTACAAATTGCCAGTTGTAAAAAGTCACAGGTATATAAAGTATAACATAGGGAATATAGTCAATAATATTGTAATAACTATGTACGGTGTTAGGTGGGTACTTAGACTTATCGGAGGGGATCACTCTGTAAATTATATAAATGTCTAATCACTATGTTATACACCTGAAACTAATGTAATATTCCATGTCAACTTTAACTGAAAAATAATTATTTTTAATAAAAATAAAGGGAACTTTCTTGGCCTCACTTTCCCTACCAGCCACTGTTCCATTTCCCTGTTCCTTTTTGTAGCAAAACTCTTTTAAAAAATTGTATATACGGTTGACCCTTGAACAACAAGGGTTTGAATTGTATGAGTCCACTTAAATGCAGATTTGTTTCAATAAATATGTACAGCACTGTTAATATATTTTCCCTTCCTTATGATTTTGTTTCATTTTTATGACCTTTTTCATCTCTGTATTGCTTTATTATAAGAATACAATATATAATTCACATGGGAAACATGTTAGCCAACTGTTATTATTGATAAGGTTTCTAGTCAACAGTAGGCAAGTTTTAGGAAAGTCAAAGTTATATGCATATTTTCAACTGCATGAGCATGGGAGGGGGAGTTGGTTTCCCTAACCCTCACATCGTTCAACGGTCAACAGTATTCATTGCCTCCCATTCTTCTCCTTTTATTTATCCACTCAAATCAGGTTACCCCCACTCCACCACAACAGTTAATATTAAGGTCACCAATGACCTTGTTATGCAGTTCAACAGTCAATTCTCAGTCCTCCTCTTACTAGCCTTTTCAGCAGCATTTGACACAGGTTATGAGCCCCTTCTCCTCAGTTCGCTGTTTTCACTTGACTTCCAGGACCATGGCCACTCTTGATTACTGCTGTTTTCACTGGCTGTTCATTTTCAGCCTCTTTTATTCACTCCCCATCTCCTCCAGACCTTTTAAAGTAAGAGTGCCCCAAAACAAGGTCCATGTTCCTCTTTTCTTTCCTATCTACTCTCACTACCTTGGTGACCCCTTTCATTCTCATAATTAAAAAAAAAAATCTACATATTAACAACTCCAGGATTTCTAACTCTTCAACTCCAGGCTACATTTTCCAACTACTTATTTAATATATTCAGATATATAATAGGTATCTCAAATGCACTATTCCAAAATTGCACTAATCTCTGCCCATGCAAATCTGTTCTACCACAATCTTTCCCTTTTCAGTTGATAGTAACTCCATCATTCCATTTACTCCCCAAAACACCTGAAGCCCATTTTTCTCTTCTCTTTTTCTTATTCCTCTCATTCAATCCATCAGGAAATCCTGTTTTTGTTCTACCTTCAAGATATATCCACCTCACTGCTACTACCACTGGTCTACACTATCTCTTACCTGAATTTACTGCCAACAGCCTCCTAACTGGTCTCTCTCAGCTTTTAGCCTTCCCAAATAATCCATACACAATATAACAGCCAGAGTGAGCCTATTAAAAACCTATATAATATCATGACATTGCCCCCATCAAAACTTACAATGGCTCAGAGTAAGAGGCACTACATGATCTGGCCCCCATTAGCCATCTTACCTTATGTGCTACTACTCTTCTGGGCGTATTTTTAGTCCCTTCAAAAAGCCTGCCACACTCCCATCTTAGGGCTTTTGCCATGGCTGTTCTGTTGCCAAGAATTTTCTTCCCTCAGATCTCTGAATGGCTCATACCCTCACTTCCTTTAAGTCTTAATTGTAAGGTTTCTCAACCTTGGCACTAGTGTCATTTTGGGGTGGATAATTCCTTGCTGTGATGGGGCTGTTCCATGTATTGTAAAATGTTTAACAGCATCCTTAACATCTATCCAACTCTCCTCCACCACCACTGTGCCTGGTATCTCCAAATTCAAAGTTTTTATGAGTTCATTTTCTACTGAGAAAAAAACACTCCAGTCTCTTTCTCATTCTTGGTAGAATGAGGATGTTTACCAGTTTTATGTCCAGACTTTTCAACCAAACCCTGCTTTTTAACACTGTTCTCTGCCTCATCTCTGCCTCTTCTAGTACCTAACACCTTCAAGTTTGAGTCTTCCCTAGGATTGTGTGAACAGATAAACCTTACATCTCATCAGCTTTCCCTTTGTAGGCAATCCAGATAGAGCTTCCTTTATCTTCGTAAGTCAGTTGTTATTCCAATCTGCTTTCCATCTTCTAAGACTTTACTTAGCTTGTATTTTTTTGTCTTTATCTTGTTTTTTCACTTATTCATTCAACAAATACTATTGAGTACCCACAAGTGCCAGGGACTATTATAGGTGCTTAGGATACAATAATAAAGAAAATATTCCTTCCCTTGTGAAACTTAAATTTTAGTAAGGGGAGACAGATTTTTTTTTTTTGAAAAATGCAATAAAGTAAATTATATGGTACACCAGAAGTTGATAAGTATGCGTACTGTCAGGACTTAAAGTAGCATTTAGTCTTATACAACAACATTGGTGGCCAGATGACAATGAAACATGTCTTCATATTTGAAATCTATAAAAATCTCAATAGACATGCAAAGACTGTAAAATTTTACCTCCTCAGAAAGCTCATGGAGGCCATACACCAGCCAAATGAGGGTATAAAACAGAAAAAATAAAAACAGGGATCTAAGAAACAAGGGAAGCAAGACAGGAGAGTCATGAAAAGAGTCCCAGGATAACAGTCACACAGAAGGCCATGGAAGCTTAGGTTGAAAAACTCCAAGAAAAAGGTCTTTAGGAAAAAAAATGAACTCAAGTTTTAAGCATATGGAGAATATCAATGAATGCTTGACAAAGTTTTTACAGCACATGAAAAAAATTAGCATTAGGTTCATAGAAAACTAAGCTGATGGAAAAACAAGGTAATTATTCATGCCAATAAAAACAAAAAGTTGTAAAATCCATCATATCAAATAAGGCTATGTAGCTATAAAAGATGAAGTATACTATTATATGAAAAAAACAAAGTGCAGAACAGTGTCCATATTAAGCTACCTTTTAGCTAAGAAAATGGAGGTACAAATACCTTTTCATTTATTAAAATAAGCAAAAATGAATAAAGCCTGTTACCCATAGGAGGAAGAAGGAAACTGGCTAGAGGGAACAGAGGTGAAAGCTAGGCCTCACTAAATGTACTTTTATTTTGTAGATTTGACTTTGAAACCATGTAAATATTTTTAAAAATTATAAAACAAAATTTAACCAAAATGGAAAATAAAAAAAATAAAATTTAAAGCAAACAAATAGGAAAAAAAGAACTTGTGTATCAAGTATCAAGTGGCTTAACTACAGAGAATTTTTTCAAGAGGCACAATAATCTGACAAAAAAAATCCTGAACTCTTTTCAGTGATCATGTTTTAGTAATAATATTGGTACTGTTCAGGAGGAAAAAACATGGCAGAGATGATAGAGGCTTTGTTCACCACTCTGGTGACCAAATCAAAGTTGTGACAGAATAACAGTAACAAACAGCAAGGAAAGTCACCTGGGGTCTAGATAAACAAGCCCTACAATTAGTAAGAGAAATAAGAAATCAACCTTATTTCTTAGGAGGAGCTAGGATGGGGCAAAGATGTGAGGCTGCCCAGTCCCAAGCAGCTGAGTGGGGAGAAAGGCTGCAGCAGCGGCAGATGCCTCTTAATAGGGACGTGTCCATGAGCGGGCTTTCACAGTGATGGACCTGCTTGCTCTGAGCACCAGCACAGGTTTGGCTGCATGAAGGGCACCAGGGACTGACAGGGGGAAAACTGAGTTGTCTGAAGACCAGAGGTAAGGCCTTCTCCTGGGCAGAAATACCAGTGACATCCATTGTTTCTCTGTTGAACCCTCCCCCATCCCAGTGTGCAGACCCAGTGCCACTATAGCCACGCCATCATCAAACTGGTCGCTCTGCCCAGAGGATTCCATGAAACTCTGCCTCCCCCAACTTGGGGCCCCATCCAAGCACATCTAGGTGTGTCCTTGGCGAGTCAGGTGCTCCTTGCTGAGGAACACCAAGACTCACACTATTGTCAGCTGGCCTCGTTTCTGATGTGCACTTTTGAGGCAACTAGAAGCACAGCATCTGTGGTTGCTTGCTGAATCTTAACAGGTGGCAATGGGGGGACACAGGCTGGGGCTAAACTTGGCCTGCAGATGAACCTCTCTCAGGACTGGGCCCTGGACACCTACTATACAAAGCCACGCTAATAAGACTGGGATACTTAGGAGCTTTGCTTAGTATACAGAAACAGACACAGAAAGGCAGTCAAAATGGGAAGACAAAGAAGCAAAAATCATATGAGAGAACAGAACAGGATCCAGGAATAATGGAGTCAAGCAATCTAACAGATGCTGAGTTCAAAACACTGGTTATAAAGCTGCTCAATGAACTTAGGGGAAATATAGATTAATTCAGTGGGAACTTTAACAAAGAGATAAAAATCATAAAGAAAGAAATGGAAATTATAAAAGGGAACCAGTCAGTCAGAAATGAAAAATACATTATCTGAGATAAAGAGTATATTAGATGGAAAAAACAGTGGATAAAAAAGAGGATCGGACCACCAATATAGAGGATGGGGAAGCCGAGCATACTCAATCAGAGAATGGCAAAAAAAAAAAAAAAAAAAAAAAAAGAGCTAAGACTATAATAATAATTTAAAGATCCTATGGTATACTACTAAATGTAAAAGATATCCATGTCATAGGGGTACCTGGAGGAAAACAAGGTGTTCAAGAGCTATTTGAAGAAATAATGATGGAAAACTTCTCTCAACTGGTGAAGGAAATAGACATAAAACCCAAGGAAGCTCAGAGTCTGAAGAAATAGGTACTCAAAGAGGTTCACTCCAAGGCACATCATGACTAAAATGCCAAAGGTGGCAGGGGGCAGGGACAGGGAAGCCTAGTGCCTGCCTTAATGTACTTTAGTTTAAGGGCATATGGATATTAAACAGTGTGACTAATATAAAATGATGTTGTTTCAAGTGGATTAATTGAAAATGGGCAAATGGAAAGTTCAGGAATGGAATCTTGGAATGGATACTAGAATTAATTCTTGTAAATATGCAATTGTGATTTCCCCCACCAGCACTCACCTGCCCTACCAATTTTTTAAGGTAGATTTATTACAGAAAGCTCGAGTTTTCAGGAATGCGGGGATGTAAAATAGAAAAAAAAAAAAAAAAACCTCTAATAAGGAGGAGACTGCTCCCAGTATGAAAGTAGCACAAAATGACGACTACAATGACAACAATGAAAGGAGCAGCAGCAATATTAAGATTTACTAAGAACCTAGGTTTCAGGCTTATGGCTTTTAGAGGGAACACTATGTTATGACTACCCACCAAAAAGTGTCCACAATTAACCTTGTGATTAAGTTTGGCATCAAAGACTTCCAGTTCAACCTTCTTCTACCTTATTTCCTACTCCTCTCCACTCCCACTGACACCATTCTCTGTTCTCTGTGCCCTTCCCTGGCCTCTCAGTCCTTGGATTTTATTTCTACTAGTCATGGCCTTCAACGGACATCTCCAAGTTCCCAGATAGTACCCCACAGTCTTCAGATTGCCATCTGGACCTTGGTTCACAGAGAAGGTGGATTTATTCTGGTAGCCACTGGTGATAGACTGGAGAATACAGAAGGAGATGAGAGAGACAACAGTTCAAATGAAAACAAGGAGGACAACAACAAAGGAAATGAAGGAATGTTCTCTGGGTGAGGACAAATAAGTGATACTTAAAAGCTATGACATAGGTGAAAGTTCATGACTGAGAAGGTCAAAACACTCCATAAACACTCCATAATAGAAAAGAGCTCCAATTTTGCCATAAAACAAGTTTCAGCAAACTTTTTTCAGTAATGAGCCAAGCAGCAAATAATTTTAGGCTTTGCAGGTCATATGGTCCATGTCACAACTACTCAACTTTGACATTATAGTATGAAAGCAGCCACAGACGATCCATTAACAAGTGAGTTTGGCTCTTCCAAAAAAACTTTGTTTACAAAATAAAGCAGCAAGACCAATGTGGCCTATGGGCCACAGTTTGCCAACCTCTGCCATAAAAAAATTTGCCTCTCTGAGGCCTCATTATGTTTCCAATGTTGGAATCTTTCTAAGGAGGTAGTAGTGTAGTGGATGAGAAAGTGTGCTTTGTATCAGATAGGCCTGAGTGTGAATCTCAACTCTGTCATGTTCTAGATGTGTGTCCTTGGGCAAATTACTTAATCTCTCTGAACCTCAATGTCTTCATCTGTAAAATGATAGTGCCTACCCTTCAGAGTGATTATAAACAGTAAATGAGACAATAATGCATACTTATCATTTAGCATAAGGCCTGGTCCCCAGCAAGTAACCAGAAAGTACTGGCAAATATTAATAGCTACTAAGGGGTCTCAGTAGATAAAAGAGAGGGAGGTGAGGGCTTACAGAGGATATAAGATAGAGAAGAACACAGAGCCTGTTTGATTTGGGTACAGTGTCAAAGTGAGAGGTACGAATCTAGTCTTTATGTTCTTCTAAGCTTCAAAATTCCCCTGGAAAAAAAAAAGAACATAAGCAATGAAACAAAAGACTTTTGCAAAATCACCTCAAAGAATGGAAAATGAATAGGATAAGAAAAGGTTGTCTCACAGATTCTTGGATCATGGTTTCAGCAGATAAGGAATCCAGAATGGTGGAACAGCAACAGATCTAATAAGGTATTGGGAAGATGTCAAAAGTGAGCTCTTTGTTGTAAGAGATGCCTGCAGTCCTGGCAGGATGCCTGGTGCTTGGAGCAACAAGGTCATCAGAAGCAGGTGTGGACTTGCACACAAGGACACATTGCAGGGAGGGCGCAAACGCCTAACCTATTCTGATACTTCTTGCTCTAGGGATGAGGATGGGAAAAGCATACTTGAGAAGAGATAGCTGAAAACACGGTGGTGGCCTTGAGGTTGAATGTGGGAACCGGCTGTAGTTTGTATATACTAACTTGATAGTAGCTAATAATAAACTATAAAGCAAACATTGTAAGAAAGAATAAAGAGCCATGGAAACAGGGGTGGGGAATGCTAGCATTGCCATTTCTTGCCATTCCTCCTCTCCCTTATCCATGTTAGTAAATGTATTTCCAGACCCCGACTCTTCTTCCAAACCGTCTCTGCAACAATTGGCGCCCAACGTGGGGCACTAAGAAGAGGGTGCAGAACTACACTGGAAACCGAAGGGGCAAGTCTGCTCAGAGTAAGCGATACCTGCGGCAATAGTTTTAGCACTGAAAGGGGAATATCTGCTCAGAGAAAGCGGTACCTTTGGCATAGATTTTTAGCAGTTTTTCTTTTTTTTCCTTGGCACATTGCCAGATCACATTGGAATCTGAAAGGGATAAGTTCGCTCACAGGTAAGCAATACTTTCGGCATAGCTTTAGCATGGGGAAATTCCAGTCAAAGGTAGATTCCCAATATATTAAGTTGTTGCAACACTTATTGTTGTCTTCAGGAGTAGAGGTGAAGAAAAGTCAATTTCATGAGTTGTTTTTGTACGTAGGTAGACATTGCTACTGGTTCAAGCCAGAGGGAAAATCCCAATTAAATGCTAAAGTATGGAAACAAATCATGATTATTTTGCAGAGAGCTCATCAACAGGGGGATCCCATCCCTGTTTCTGTTTGGTCTTTATGCACTTTAATTTCTCAGGCTTTACAGCCTCTGCAATCTGACTCTGAGGGTGCTGACACTGACTTGGCAACACGCCAAGAAGGACTTGAATCTGTTTATGAAAATCCTATAGAAATAGAGTTTGAAAATGAGCAAGAGGAATTTACTGAGTCTTTATCTGAGGAGGAATATGCAGGTCACATTACTCCTAATAAAGAGTCATATCAGGTTCTTTTGGCCCAAGTAAAAGCAAGAAATCAAAGGTTGAAGCAACTTCAATTGGAGCCAACTGAAGGGTATTTTCAAGAACCTAGAAAACCCTCTGCAGCACCTGTAAATACTTTATTTGGGGCTGAGCCTTCCATTGCTGATCCTGTTTTATTTACTTTTCCCCTTTCACCTAATTTGACCAAGGAAATAATACATGGAGAGTAGTCAAGAAAATCTTCCTAAACAGACAGCTACTCCTCAGCTGATGGGGTTCCCTATAGTGAGATAGGCATTTCCCCCCCAATGATCAATTTCCTCAGGGGCATATCAATGTACAATATGCTCCATTAGAACATAAATTCCTAAAAATACTTAAAGAATCTATCAATCAATATGGGATGCAGTTAGTTCACTTATGTGACAGGTCTTTTAAACAGTATAGCCACAGAATAACAGTTATTAGTGTCAGATTGGGAAACTATAATAAAAACTGTGTTAGAGCAAGGTCCTTATTTGCAAATGAAAACCTAGGGGAGAGAGGAAGCCCAGCAGGTAGCTCGTAGAAAAGCTGCATGTAACCCTCCACGGGCTACTACTGAAGAGCTGACAGGTACAGGAAACTTTACTACCCTTGAGCAGCAATGTCACTTGACTGAAGAAACCTTGTTACAAGTGAAATTAATAATGTTAAGAGCTCAGTCTCCAGTTGAGCCACCTAGGAAGCATCCTCAATCGTTCATTAAAATTACACAGAGTCCTATGGAGTTATACTGATTTCTTGTCTCGGCTACATACGGCCGTTTTCAGGGTGGTGGCTCTTCCTGAAGTCCAAGATTTACTCTTAGAGTCTTTAGCTTATGAAAATGCAAATGCAGAGTGTCAAAGGGCTTTGAGACCCCTGAAAGCTCAAGGGGCTCCTTTGGAAGAATATATTAAGGTTTGGCTCTTTGACACATCAAGTTAATCTGTTAGCAGGAGCTTTACAAAAAGGGTTTCAAAGTTCTCAAATGAAATGATATCAATGTGGAAAATTAGGGCACTTTCGAAGGGACTGCAGAAGAGGAAATAAGGAAGGAGGAAAAGTGATGTATGCAAAACCCCCTCGTAGGGGACAGGCTCCTACTGAACCCTGTTAGAGGTATGGGAAAGGATTTCATTAGGCTAGTGACTGTAGATTAAAAAAAAAAAAAACAGACATAGAAACTGGTTGTCGGGAAACAGGAAGCAGGGCTCTTGCCCCCGGGGCCCAGGGAAAAACAATTTAGGGTTTTAGTTTCCCGTCCACTCAGGTCTTCCCCATCAAAGGATGCAGAATCAGAACCCACCAGGCAGTGTGTTAGAGATCTAATTCATGCTACTACAAAAAGTGCTGCCTTAGATATTCCTACACCTCAGCATTTTACTTTAATTCAGGCCGGAGGGGTGTACAAATTATCAACAAATATTTTTTGGACCTCTGCTTAAAGTAATAGTAGGCTTAATAGTAGGACGAAGTAGTTATACTTCCAAGGGAATTTTTGTTCACACTAGAGTGATTAATAAAGATTATAAAGGAGAGATAAAAGTTATGGTTAGTGTGAGACAGACCACCCAAATTGCACCAGGAGAAAGATTTGCTCAAATGTTATTAATATCTTATATTCAAGGGAAAGCTGCTCCAGTTAAAAGAACTGGAGGAATTGGGAGTACAGGTAAACAGATATTCTAGCAAACTATGATTGGTAAACAGCATCCTAAATTAGAGATACCTATTAATAGTATAGAGATTAAAGGCTTAACACCAGAGCAGATGTTTCTATTATTTCTCTACAATCTTAGCCATACCAATAGTTATATAAACCTGTGCAAACACATTTCACAGGAATTGGACATCTTACAGAAATTTTTCAAAGTGTTAACCTGACGAATTGCCATAGTCCTGAAGGGCAAGTAGCTTCCTTTAAGCCTTATGTTACTAACATGACAGTAAATTTATAGGGAAGAAATTTATTGCAACAATAGGGAACTTCTTTAAACATTTCTACTTTCTCTTAGGCTACTCAAAATATCATGTTCAATATGAATTATAATCCTTTCAAAAGTCTAAGTAAGACGGAAGAAGGCACTGTAGATCCCTTGTCCACTTCTCCAAACTTCAACATAGTTTAAGGTTTCCAGATTTAGAGCAGCGGCCACTACTCAGCACTTCGCCCTTCTGCTTAAATAGCTCAGTGAACAGCCTGTCTAGGTCAAATAGTGCCCTCTGACAAAAGAAAAATTAGAAGCATGACAGCAATTAGTAAATAAACAATTAGCCAGTAATCATATTGAACCCTCCTCTTCTTCATAGAGTTCACCAGTATTTGTTAAAAAAAAGAAGTCAGAAAAATAGAAAATGTTAACAGATTTAAGAAGAATCAATACTGTCATTTTGCCTGTGGGAGCTTTAAAACCTGGGCTCCCTAACCCCGCATTAATTCCCTGAAATTAGTTTTTAAAGATTATAGATTTAAAAGATTGTTTTTACACTATCCTTTTACAGCCTCAGGATAAAGAAAAGTTTGCATTCACAACACCTACTTTAAACAAAGTTCAGCCTACTCAGTGATATCAATAGGAAGTATTACCTCAAGGCATGCTTAATAGTCCTACCATGCGCCAAGCATTTGTGAATATGCCTTTGCAAGAAGTAAAGGAAAACTTTCCTCAGGGACTTGTGTATCACTACATAGATAATATTCTTTTAGGGCATAAAAAGAAAGAAATATTAAAATAAATGTTTTTATTTAGAAAAATTGCTCTAAAAAAGTATAGGCTTGAGATGGCTTCTGAGAAAATACAAGAGTCTATTCCTTATTAATATTTAGGATATAAAATTTCACAACAAAACACTACTCTTCAAAAGATAAAAATTAGACGGGATACTCTCAATACTCTTAATGATTTTCAAAAATTATTGGGCAATATTAATTGCTTTGTCCTTCCCTCGGTATCTTCACATATGCTTTAACTAATTTGTTCTCTATTTTAGAAGGGCCCACTGCATTGGATAGTCCTCGGGAACTAACGGTGTTGGCGGAAAAGGAATTTTGAATGCTGTATTATTAAAAGACATTCTTGTACTCACAAACTTGTATTGCTCAGGTTTCATTATCGTGTGGTAAGGGTTCTTTCTTTAACTTGAAATTTAAAAACTATTAATAATTTACTTTTTCTTTTATTAGTTAATCTAAAACAGGACATTTTAGCATAGAGTCAACAGCAAAGTTAAAAAAAAGAAGGGGGGGGATAATGACTAAATTACAAATTTCGGTGCTTTTTAAGGTACCTTTCTGTTCCAGTTTTTGTTGACCGGTCACTAGGGGTCTGTGGAGAGACTGGACAGTCATATCTCCCCAACCATGGCCAGGCCGTGGGCCGTCGCCTCCTGTGCCCTGTTGTCGGGTTCTGTTTACTGTCTCTGGCCTTGTCTAGGTTGTAGGTGGCAGATTTACTGGGTCCACCTACACCCTGGTAATTGTTCTTGTCTGAGTGTTTGTTTTTGTCTGTGTCTCTTTTTTGTGTTCTCTGCGCAAGCGATGTGGGGGGGGGGTATGGAATACCCTAAGACAAAGGTTTAATAGAGCATTATATACTTTGAATTTTTTAAATTAAGATGAACAATGTAACATAGTGGCCCATGGACATTAGGTGAAACAGGCCAATTAGCCTCTACAGCAGCCTGTATACTACAAAGATCTGAAAGGGGATTAGGTGCCTGCTGGGGTACTGAAATAGGGCTGAAATTTTGCTTATATCTCTACAGGAACAGAGAAGCTTTGGGTCCCAGCCAAGGCTCTGGGAGCGGAGAAACATGGTGGGTTGTCAGTGAGTCAGGTCAGGGGATGACTCCAACTCCCCTATTCCTAACAATGACGGTCCTGATTACGACACAGGACTTATGATACTAAGAGGCCTCTCAGGCCTAAAGAAGAAGGGAAAATAATTGAGAACTATATGGTGGAAATGGAAGGGATGCCAATTTGCATAGGAGCTGGAGAGCACTGTCTACAGTTAGGTGCTCAAACATAGTTGACAATTTTACAGACTTCTGAACAGAATACTGGAGTAGGTCACTTGTTTTTGTTAAGTGTAAAAAGATTTAAAAATGTTACAGAAACTGTGGATGACACCGCTCCACCTGATTTGCCGTGGTGTGCCACTCCAAAAATTCAGGTGCTTGAACATTAGGTTCAGTGGACTCAGTATTGAGCTGAACAGGCTCGGGTTTTAGTTAATACTTCCTATAGAAGAGTCATTGATTAGAGTCCTTCTGGCTCTGCTCGAACAAAAGGAGAAAAAGTAAGTTTACGGTGACACCGAAAGGTAGAGAACGGTTCAGTAAGCATTTCATCAGATAAAACTAGCAATAACACAGTTGTCTGGCACAATAGAGGATTTTCCCCCACATCTCAACTACCCCATCAAGGGCTACAGAATCATGTATGGAAGTTAGGAGCTGCTTTATTTCCCATGCGTGCGTGGAAGGTTCCGTAAATCAATCTGGGAGTTCGTTCTTCTCATGTCACCTTTCATCAGAATGTTACTCACTTTGCTCGAGCCTGTGTTCGGCTCCCCTATATCATTATGAAGGGTACGGTGGGGTGGAATGAAACTTTAGTGTTGGGAGCCAAAAGACCCTCATCCTGACCGCCCAGCCCCCCGGCATAGAACCTGGCCGTTAACAAACCTGTATGCTATCTAAAGAATGCATACAGGTTTATCTGCTCCAGGGAATAGTTAACCACAGAATGTATTAACATACCCGCCGGATAAGGAAGGACCTACTGAATGGCTGTGGACCTGCCCAAGGAGCCCCTCTCCTTGTTCCTCTTCACTTCTAAACCTTTGTACCCCCCAACCCCATCAACCAAGGACCAATAAAATTGTAACAAGTATCCCCCTGCCTAGTCAGTCCTGCCCCCCTTTGTTCTTCTGTATAAATATACCTGCTCTAAAATAAAAAATTTGAGGCTTGATCAGAATACTGTCTTGCCTCCGCTCCTTTTTCTCGCCCGTTTCTCTTTCAGGCTGGACCCTCTTCGAGCCCGCGAATAACTAGGTCCCGCGGGTCGGGACACTTTAGGTTACACTTCGTGTAAATACTGTTCTTTTTACACTTGTATTAACTCTTCCATTCTTTTTAACAAGTCACATGAAAGCTTATATATTCTTAGAGCTAGAACTAGAGTATGGATGCTGGTTAAATTGTCTCAACCCTGGCAGGATTCCCCTGCCACTATGATATTGCAGCAACTGATGGACCATGTTAAAAGAAGAGCTAAAAGATTCCTTAGCTTGTTAATCGCTACTGTCATAGGTATCATTGCTGTTACTGCTGCTGCTGCTGCTGCTACTACTACTACTGCTGCTGTGACTGGAGTGGCTCTGCATCAATCTGTACAGACTGCTGAATTTGTTAGAACCCAGCATCGGGATGCTAAACAATTACGGACTTCTCAAAGACAAATAGACTCTGTATTGCAAAGTCTAATAGCAGATTTACAGCAAACAGTTATATTGTTAGATCACATTGTTAATTTACAGAAACGGGTGCAACTTAAATGTGATTGGAATACTACTTCCTTTTGTGTAACTCCTGTACAATATAATGAAAACATGTTTAAATGGGATAAAGTAAGACAGCATATTTTGGGGTATGGTAATGCTTTAACCTTAATTATAGACTTACAAACACATATTGCTGACACGTTTCAAAAACAGCTTCCTGAATTACAGGGGATCACAATGCTACAAACTATGGTCAATAGTATTGAAGACTTACATCCTATTCCACAAATTCATGGGTTAATGGGCACATCTATTGCTTCTTGGATAATAATTTGTTTGTTACTTGTTTTTCTTTACCTGTCTGGAAGAGATTCGCAAGAAGCCAAAGATTAAGAAAGACTCAGGCCTCTGTGTTCTCAGTAATGCTGAATAAAATTCAGCAGAAAGAAAAGGGGGATATGTTGTAAGAGATGCCTGCAGTCCTGGCAGGATGCCTGGTGCTTGGAGCAACAAGGTCATCAGAAGCAGGTGTGGACTTGCACACAAGGACACATTGCAGGGAGGGTGCAAGCGTCTGACCAATTCTGAGACTTCTTGCTCTAGGGATGAGGATGGGAAAAGCATACTTGAGAAGAGATAGCTGAAAACACGGTGGTGGCCTTGAAGTTGAATGAGGGAGCCGGCTATAGTTTGTATATACTAACTTGATAGTAGCTAATAATAAACTACAAAGCAAACATTGTAAGAAAGAATAAAAAGCCATGGAAACAGGGGTGGGGAATGCTAGCATTGCCATTTCTTGCCATTCCTCCTCTCCCTTATCCATGTTAGTAAATGCATTTCCAGACTCCGACTCTTCTTCCAAACCATCTCCACAACAGCTCTTGTGTAAGCTCATCATTTTATCTGAACTTTCAGACTAAATACTCAAGCTATATGTCAGCACGGTCCAGTAGAATTTGCTGTGATAATCGAAATGTTCTATTTTGTTGTTACGTTCTATGTAACACAGCAGATGCTAGCCAATTGTGACTACTGAGCACTTGAAATATGGTTTGTGTAACTGAGGAGCAAAATTTTTAACCTTATTTAATTTTAATTTACTTAGTACAGTCACCTCTGTCATAAAATAAGAGTTCTTACATCATACTATGCAAAATTGCAAAAAAGAAAACACAGGGCTCATGGGAAAAATGAAGTTGGGCACAAACATTCCAAAACTTTATCAGTAATACACACAGAAAAGATAGGAACATAATAAAAATGGTATAGTTTTACATGTTTTACACTTTTAAAAGGTTAAAAATGTATAAATACTACAAGAAAAATGGCACTTTGCCAACCTTGAGCTATTCTTCATAGCTCAGCCTCCAGAGTGGCATCACAATATCAGCCAGCCTTGAATAAAATAATTCTGGCATTTCATTCGTTACATAAATATGTACTGAGAACCTACTATGCAGAAGTACTTCCTGCTGAAATTTACTTGTGAAAGTAGCTGTCCACCTGTGACTTATCATAAAGTGGTGAAAGGAGAGTCATGAGTGAGATGGAAAGTTCAAATGTGTGTGGCTCATCACAAACTCAGAGAACTGAGAGAGCCAGTAGATGTCTGAGAGATGTGTGTGTGTTCATTCTGTGGATTCTCACGTAGCTCAGTTCAGCTGGGTGCAGTTTCTTTCTTTCAGCTCATGTTTCCTGTGGAAGAAATCACTGCTAAGAGAATGTGAAATTTGCATTATATTCAAATTGTTCCTTAATGCATCAATCTTTTGGAACACATTTCTGTTTTCAAAACAAATATTATAGCAAAATTGACTGTATTTAAATTTAAATAGCCTCATGCAGCTAGTGGCTACTGTGTTAGAAAGTGCAGCTATATATAAAGTAGCAAGAGCACTCTCTCGTCGCACACCCAGAGCTATAATAAAAAAGCAAGGAAGAAAGGAAACAGGTATTTATATATATGGCTCTATAGTTTGGAAGACATACTGACCTAAATTTAAAATTTCAGAGTCATTAGCATATTGAGTTTAAGGACCCATTGGGGCATTCACCTGAGGAATGGAGTTGTGAAGACTTAAGCTGAGTACCAACTTTGAGCTGTTCTTCATAGCTCAGCCTCCAGAGTGGCATCACAATATCAACCAGCCTTGAATAAAATAATTCAGACACTTCATTCATTACATAAATATGTACTGAGAACCTACTATGCAGAAGTACTTCCTAATACCATTTTCTCTGGCATTTTTTTTTTTATTATTATTCAGAAGACTTAACTCTCATGCCCCTGGGGAGATAGAGTCTGGGAGAAGAGCCCATTTTGGTGCTGTCTACTTAACAAAGCAGAACAGATGGGCAAACTTAATATAAGAAAAATCTAAATTTATCAAGAGGTAATTAGTCATATTACAAAAGGCTTCACTGTTGGGTTTCTTTAAATAGCTCACTTCCCTAATGCTTTTAAAATACAATTTGATTTAGAAAATACATTTGTTGCATAAAATGAGGTATATTTGTGTTTGCATGGCTGCAATGGGACAATTCATTTTTAATCCATCTAATCTCTCTCAAGGTCCCCAGTTTTCAGTATACTTGCCCTGGACCTTTTTAGAAACATGGTCCTAGTTTAACATTTCCTTTATGAGAAAAATACACCTAAAGGCAAGGAGAATGTTTTCTGCAATCTCAAAGCATTTCCTCAAACATTTTTCAGATGTTTTAAGTTTGCCCTGGGTAGTCTACTTGAAGGACCCTTTTGAATCCTTGCCATTACCACATTAATTATATCAGGAATACAGAATTTCAGTAGGCCCAGAGATTCAGAATTGCTAAGGGGAAAACACATCAGCCTGGGCCTTACCTTTCTTGCCAGGAACCATATAGTGGTCCAAGACAGCTTGGTTTTTTCTGACTTTTTCATCCTCTTTGATACTTCTTGACAATCCCATGAGAATTTTCTCTTCCATGCTGAGCCCAAGAAGAGCTGTGGCCAATCTGGAGGTTTTCTGGAACACCAGGGGAGCAGTCCTAGTTTGGAGAAGAGACCTACTCTGGAGAAGCAGCATCTAGGGCTGTGCACTGAGACACTTCTCTTAATATGTGGCACCCACACAAACACTGAGACTCGCATGAAAAGTAGACAAACACAAGCTGGGAAGAAGAAGCATACCTCCCAAACCCCCTCGTTCATTTATAAACCCTTATGGATGCTCACTACCTAGCATGGTGCCTGGCAAAGAGACAACAATCAGTAAAAGCAGGTCTGCTGAGCAGAACTCAACTATTGCAGGTTAGACATTAGCTTAGGCTCCCAAAATAAAAAGATGAAGAAAATACAGTCTTTTTCCTCCAGGAAAGAATTCAACTCTTTGGATATACTCCTATGGCCAGTCTTTTTCCATATTCTACTCTCCCACCCAACAGCCATCCAATCAATTAGTTTTCAGGAAGTGCTTACTATGTGCAAGGCACTATGACACACTAGATACTGGAGGGGTTGATTACAAAGGTTACTGTCCAATTGAAGAGATCATTTGTAGACAGAGGAAAATATGATAATAAAAAATATGACATGCTTGGTTCCTAATGAGTACCCAGGAAAGCTTCCTAGAGCATGTAGGCCTTGCACTAGGTTTTAAAGGATAGCAGGAAGGTGAATCAGATGTTTGGAGGACAGTGGCTTAAACTGATCTGGCTAAAGCAGTAGTTAATTTTAAGGAATAGAGAAAATAAAGATGAAAAGTTACATTAAAGTGATATCTGGAAGAACTTTAATGCCTGAATAAAATATCAACTCTATTGTGAAGGCAACAGTGAGTTGATGTAGGCTTTATGTAGAGAAATAAAGATGAAATAGGAAGGCTAATTAAAAGCACATTCTTGTTTGAGGCACGTGTTTGAAATGGTAGGGAACTAAGCAAATGGAAACATCTAACAAGTAGAGAAACAGTAACAAATGTCAGGAGAAAAGTCAAGGCTAGAAATTTTGTCAAGTGTCTATGAGAAGTAAAAGCTGTAAGATGCTTTAAAAAGAGTTTTCAAGGGAAGAGCAAAAGACCAATGACTAAACCTGGAAGAAAGGCAATATTTTGAGAACAAGAAGAGATGTTGGTGATTCAGGGGAACCAGGAGAGTGCTGAGGTTGGAGGCCAAGGAAGATGCCTTTCAGGAAGGCACATATACAGTAGGTCTGAAGCGAAAGAAAGGGAAATTGGGCATTGAGAAGTGGCAGGCAGTAGGGACAAATGAAGGTTTAAAATCTCAGGCCTGCAGACCCTAAACTCAGGCAGACTTGGGCAGTCCTCTGGCTCCTCCACTTACTAGCTAGGTGGCCTTTGCAAAGTTAATCATTCTCTCTTTTCTTTATCTGTAAAATTGAGATAACAATAGTAACTATCTCATATGGTGGTTGTAAGAGTTAAAAAAAAAGGATAATAAAAAGTACTTGGATGATTAAATAGAGATGACGTTTGCAAAGCTCTGAGTACAGTGTCTGGCACCTGGCAAAAACTCGATGTGTTAATTATAACTGTCTTGATGTCTAAAAACAATATGGGACTGAGTAGGGGTAGCAGTATTGAAGGAGAGGAGCAGGGGGGAGAAATAGGCATAATTCTGAGGAAAAAGCTACAAGAGTTAGAACAGAGTGGGACTGGGGAGATAACTTGGGAAAGAGGAAGGAATCCCTCTTCCTCCAAAACAGGACTCTGTGTTGTTGCCCATTTACCTTATGTTGCCTGATTATTCACTACTATGGAACTTTTCTGAGTACCCAGGACACATGAATGAACTTGACCAGATACCTTACTAATCTACTGTGAAAGTGCCTTTTTGTCTTTGCCCTCTATCTTGGATCTCATCTAAATGTCAAGTCATACTTTAATTCAGAATGATATACATATATTTAAAAGTCCAATGTATGTAATAGATTAACTAAGATTCTTCCATGGCTCCCACTGTTACTGTGAAATCAGTATGCCATGATCACTAGGTCACTTAGAGGACACTGACATGGGTGCTATAATATTTAGCCCATATATCAATTTGTATGTTTAAAGTACTTTTAAAAAGTAACTGTCACAATATGGAAGCATTTGGGGTCGGGGAGGATTTCAAATTTCTAATAGAATAAATTTAAGCTGGCCCAGAGCTCAGTTGGGTGATAGGACCCTCCACCCAATCCCCAGGAAGAAGCAAGTCATTAAGAACATGGAGTTTGGAGCCATGTTCTAATCCCAGCTCTACTTCTCATTAGCACTGTGACATTGTGCAAGTCATTTAAGCACTATAAATCTCAGTGTCACCATCTTTAAAAATAGAACTGATGACACCTACCTTTGAGGGTTGTGGTGAGAATTATATGACCTCATATATATAAAGTGCTCAGGACTGTGCCTAAGACAGCAAGTGTTCAACATGTGTCACTGCCCTTCCTTAGGCTTTGATTTGAAACATGCCACTTGACTTCTTTGTGCCAACATTTCCAATCTGAAAAACTGGAGAGATGTAATAGTGTATACATATGAGTGGTGTAAGGGTAAGTACAATTATGTGGGAAACTTAAAAAACAACACACACACACACACACACACACACGCTTTTTCTAACCTTCTGCATTATTGTCTGCTGGGCCTCAGCTGGGCCACCTGTTGATACCACGAAAAATATATGACCTGTGACAGGCATTTTTCCAAGTTGAGACAACTGTATGTACTTAATATTTTTAAAAAAGAAAACTCCAGTGAGAAAAGTGAGTGAAGAGGCAGGAGACAGAGTATTTTTTTGGGGGGGGGGTAAAGTCCAGTCTACAGGGGGAAGGAGTGGTGCTGCTCCAGATGGGCCCTGTCCCTCCAGCTGGCAGGAAAGGATGAAGTATGCTACAGGTCCATTATTTGGAGGGAAGGGGGAGCTTGGGAATTTGAAGACAGCTATCCCTACTCCACAATGTTTAGAAGTTTTATGCGTGGGTCCTCTCACTGGTGACTGCCACCATGAGACCGTGTTCCACTTGACCTGTATCGCAGCAGAAGGCCCATTGTCCACCTAGGTGTCTTACTCCAAATTATCTGATATGGTTTAAAATATGATCTCACTATTTCAGGGTGCCAACCAGCCATCTCTCCTGGTAAAGAGCCTTTCATCATATTTTGTAATCTCTGTAATGAAATATGTTTTTCAAGGGAGCATTGCAATAGCAGTCAAAGTGAGTTATTTTTCTGTTGCATGTCAGAGAGGGCAATTGTTCACAGAAAAGAGTATTTTATTTTTATAGTTTTTCTTGTTCTAAATAAGTACTTGAGTTTTAAGAAGTCTGTGATAATTGCTCTATTTCTGCCTTAGGAATTGATCAGAAAGGGATCCAGGGTCCAGAGCTGCTAGAGAGAGTTAGCAGCTAGAGTTAGCTGCTAGACTAACTCTCTAGGGATGGAATGGCTAACCCTGCCTGAAATGCTCACAGTTTAAATGAGACACTAGTGGGAGGTAGATTCACACGGGGCCCAAGATCTTCTTGGAGCAAACTGATCACCCACAGGGAAAGTCCTGCTTACATTCTCTGTTCACCCTTTAGTTGGCCTGGCCCCATACATGGTTCCTGGCTAAATGAGACAGACAGATGTGTTTACTGTTTGCTCTGACTGCAGCCCATCTTCAGTCAGGTGCTTCCTTCGACCAGCCCCTTCACACTTCCATTCTCCTCTTCTTTGGGAAATTTCTGCCCACCTCGTCTGTTGGAAAGGGCTCATTAGGAAAGGCTACCACGGACTTGGGTGGGCTGCAGGGCCAGAGAAGGCCTGGAAGGGAAGGGTGGAGGGGTTGGGGGTCAGGTCAGACCACAGATGGACTCAGAGCTAGAGGCGACAGTGTACAGCCAGCGCTGGGTCTGGTCGCGCCCTGGTCCCCACCGCCGCCCCGCGGGCAGTTTGGCGCAGTCAGCAGTTTTCAACGTGGTAAGAGTTAAATCATGTTTTCTGGGCTCTCCATTTAACCTCCTTACCTTTGTAACCAGTAGATCCTCTTACAAACCTGAGACAGCAAAGGAAAACGGCTGAGTCGTTGCCGCTAGGGAGAGTCACTTCCTGGTGCATTGGGCGCCCGGACTTCCGACGCACACGCAGGCAGCCTAGAGCGGGCGCAGCGGGACACGGGGCTCCTCCTAGGCGCCAGGCGGCCCGCTCGGGGCCGCTAGTCTCGGGGAGAACCTCTCCCTACTCTGCGGGGGGGGCCCTTCTCTAGAGACCTTCCTCAAAATCCCCACTGCCCAGCGTTTTCCCTGCACAAGTTCTCCTCCCCTCCCTTCTGCTGCTCCCCACAGTTCCTCAAGTTCTCCACCCTCCCGAGACCCCGCCCATCGCCCGCTCTTCTCACTGTCTCATTGGTGGTTCTGGATAAACCTCAAACATCACGTAGACGTTCACACTACTGTGTTAATAGTGCTGTCCATCTCTACGCGGCTCGTGCTTTAACTCTTTCAGCGAAAAGAATAGCTTATAAATGGTAGAATTGCAGGCATCTGATCTAACGGATTGAAAGATTGGGAGATGAAGGAGGTTTTCTTGAAACGCAACTGTTTGTCAAAGTCAGCCCCAATTTGAGGCCATAGTCTTTTTCAGAAATTCGTTCTCCCTCTATTTGACATTGTATCCAAAAAGTATTATGTTATTATGACAAGGTAAACCTGGTTTCTCAACTGGATCCCAGTCAAGGCTACTAGATCCTAAAACCTCAGCGAAAGAATGTTTGTCTTCAACTACAGAACTCAGAAGGAGGCCAGAGACCACTAGTTCATTTACCAGCTCCTGGACTACATTCACTGATTCCTCTGATTTTTTGAGTGGTGACGAGCCCAGCCAAATGAGTAAGATAATGTTAAAGGGTGTACACATGTGTGTGCTATAAAAAAAATTGTTGCTTCAATGGCCTAAAATTTACAGTAAAGTGAACCTATATTTAATGACAGTTGACTTGTCTGCCTAATAGTAATTGCGTTTAAATGGAAAGCATTTTATAGTCAACATTTTAGTTATGTTCCCTGTTTTGCCTGTTTTATACTAGGCAATGCATTAATCCTATTAAGTACAGCAGTATATTAAACATGGACCAATACTTCAAATAACAGTAAATGTTAAGTCAGATGGACCAAGGCTCAAAAACCCAGATTGCCACTTATATACTATGTAAACTTGGGCAAGTTACTTAATTGCTCAGTGCCTCAGTTTCTTCATTTGAAAAAATGTTCATAATAATTGCACCTACCTCACAGTCATGATAAAGATTAAATAATTTAATACATGCAAAGTGCTTAGAACAGAATAACCACACACAATAAATGTTAGCTATTATTATTCAAAAATAATGTGTGTGTGTGTGTGTGTGTGTGTACACTTGCATGCAGACAAGTGCATACCTTTTTAGAAAAGATATTTTACTTCCCATTCTAAAGCCTTGAGCTTGTAAATGCTTGATTCAAATTGTGGCCTCTTCCTAATTGCTCCCTTGGCTTTTATGCAAAATATGAGTTCAAACCACTGCTTTGAGTTTCTTAGCCTACACAGCTGTAACAAGTGAAACCGGGCTACAGAATGTAATGCCCTGGTTTGGAACTCCACGAGCCAAGAAGGAAACTGACACCGATGTAAGCACAAGAGGGAGTTTATTGACAAACTCGAGTTTGGACCCCACTCATTCACTGACACAGCAGTGGGTGAGAGGAGCCTCGACGGGGGGGGGGGGGGGGTGGGACCAAATTTAAAGGGTAAAACCATGCGCAAGAGGGTTGTGTGCACAGAGTGCCGTGTGCAGCAGGGCAGTGTGCAAAAAGGGCCGGGTTCAGAGAGGGCTGTGCACAAGAAGGGAAACAGGGTGTGGGTGCCTTAAGGGCTTACTGATTAATGGCTTTGGTCGGCTTGACCAAATGGCAGGGTGTTGTCCCGAATTGTTTTTCGGTGAATTTTTCTTCATTTAATCTGGAGTCTACATAACAAAATGGAGTTACTCTAGTCCTTCGCAGAACACACCTTTAGTTCTCTTTCCCCTTTCTCTTATTTTAAGCCTCTCTTATGTGGATAGCCAGCTCTACTTTTTTCCTTACTTCTTCTACCACTTTCTTCTCCCAGTTCCTTTCTGTGCCTTTATCATTTCTCATCTTGACATCCTTCGTTGTGCCTTGCACAGAGCCAGGTTCCCAGTAGGGGCTCAATAAATATCTGATGAATTGAACTGAATCCCTCCTTGTCACCCATCTGAGCATCCAAGCAAACTCATTTAAAGCAGGTCTGTCATGGACAAGGCAGAACCAAGAGGGTAAAATAGAGAAAAGATGTATTAGAATAGTTAATCAACAGAACAAGCAACAACAAATGTTGGAGAGGGTGCGGAGAAAAAAAGAACCCTCATACACTGCTGGTGGGACTGAAAATTGGTACAACCACTATGGAAAACAGTATGGAGGGTCCTCAAAAAACTGAGAATTGATCTATCATATGATTCAGCAATTTTTCTACTGGGTATTTATCCCAAAGACTTGAAAGGCCACATCCAAAAAAAAATTTGCACTCTGATGTACATATCAGCATTATTCACAGTGCAGGACATGGAAGCAACTGAAATGTCCTATGATAAATGATTAGCTAAAGAAGCGGTGGTACCTATATACAATGGAATATTACTCAGCCATAAGAAGAGATGAAATATTGACATATGGGACAACATGGATGGACCTCGAGATAAACATGCTAAGCAAAATAAGCAAAACAGAAAAAGTCAAAAATCACATGCTATCACTTATATATGGGATATAAACCTAAAAGCAACAAATGAACAGGATAAACAGAAACTCATGGACACGGACTATAGACTAGTGGTTACCAGAAGATAGAGGGTAGGGGCAGGGGGGTGGTAGATGGGATAAAGAAGGTCAAATATGTGGTGAGAGAAAGAAATTTAACTATGGGAGGTGAATACACAGTGGAAATATATATGTGCCTACTGTCAAAGTATACAGCTGAAACTTATTGAATTTCATTAACCAATGTCACCATAAAAATAAATTAATTAATTTAAAAAATAAAAATTAAAAAAAGAAAAGAGATAAAGGAAGCTATAATGTAATCATTTAGCCATTTTATGTTTATTTAATCTGATAAAGCAGGTTCTTCTATAAAAGAGAAATTATTACATTTGTAAGAGGGAAAAGAAATACCCATATTATAGAAAATGTTAAACTCTCCAACCAGAAAGTTAATAGACATGTCACAGGTGCTAATATTGTTAAATTAAACAAGAACTGAAAACTTTTTGTAATTTGGTTATTAGCAAACTAAATCACAGCAAAGTGAAGTCTCTAGAGTTTTGTTAAACATTCTTATTTTGGTTCAAGCAAAAGATTTCTGAAAGGCTACCACACTAGCTCTGAGAAATAACATGTATTAAAATTACTTGGCAGTTAGAGCTGGTTTGGTTTCATTAACTACACTACTTCCTGTTTTGGGTGTGCTTTCCTTTCATTTAGGACTGTGTTAGAGGATATGAGGGATAGATACACAGACCATGCCATTGAGATTGTGTGACCTGATGTGGAGCTAAGACACATAAAGTGAGAATACACAACAATGGGCTTTGATAATTCTAGGACAGCATTGATCTTGGTAGTCAGGGAAGGATGAGAAAGTGGGGAGTTGAATGCATAGTATTTGAATAACCTAAAAGTAGGAGGGGGCTGCAGCATGAAAATAGGAATGAGCAACAGGTGTCCAAAGCTCTTGAGGAGGCAGGTCTGGCTAGATAGGAGAGTGGTTCTAAAGTCACTGGAGATCCAACTGATCAGATCAATAGATCTAAGAAGATAATAAAGGGCTTTGAGTACTGGGATTTGGGGTTTGGTCTAGTTTTCAGAGCAATGGGCTGCTAATGAGTTTTTCATAAACTGTTTCTGGAAGAGAACTCTAGGAGCTCTGTGTAGGTTGTATTTTAGGGTGCAGTGACCTGGAAGCTGAGGGAGAATGCTGTAATCATTCAGATGAAAGGTGTTAAATCTCTGTACTAAGGCAGGCCACACTACATGCTGCAAGCGCTTCTCAAAATGTGGACAGGGGCCCATCTGCAATGTAATTAGCCGAAGTGATTGTAGGTTCCTGAAACCCACCCCACACCTATGGAATCAAAATCTCAGAGAGTTAGGCTCAAGCATATCTGGGTTTGTAACAAGCAACTCAGGTGATACCCATTCAAATTTCAGCCTTACTATCATGCAACAACTGAAATTCCAGATGAATTAGTTAAAAGTCAAAAAATTAAATCATAAAAGCTCTAAAGTAAAATATAGATGACTATGGTAAAATTTGGACATAGGAAGTCTTTGCAAACTGAAAGGCAGTAGGAAAAAACTACCATGTAGGTAAATTTTACTACTTAACCCTTAAAAACTTCTATATGACAAAAATATAATTAAACAGAAACAGAAACAGAAAATATATACAAGTATGGCAAATGGTCATTATCTTTATTATTTAAAGAGCTTATGTAAACTGATAAGGAAAACATTACCTCAATAGAGGCAGATGCTCTCACACATTACTGACAGAATTGTAAATTGACACAACCTTCTCAGAAAGCATTTAGAATTAAGAGCCTTTAAAAATTTCAGACCATTTGCCTCAGAATTTCCACCTCTAGGAATCTATTCTAAGGAAATAGAGTTGTGGACAAAGATATATGTCCCAAGGGTCTCACTGTTGAAAATAAGAAAAACGATAATTCATAAAGATCTATGCACCCCTATGTTCACGGAAGGACCATTTACAATAGCTTAGTTATGGAAGCAATCTAACTGCCCATCTCGGGACGATTGGATAAAGAAGTTATTATTCATATATACAATGGAATATTAGCCATTTAAAAAAAATGAAATCCTACCATTTGCAATGACATGAATGGGCTAAAGGTTATTTTGCTGAGTGAAATAAGTCAGACAGAGAAAGATAAATGTCATATGATATCACTTATATGTAGAATCTAAGGAACGAAAAGAACAAACTAATCAAAATGAGACTCACAAATATAGAGGACAATCTGGTGATGGCCAGAGGGGAGGGGGGTTAGGGGACTGGGAGAATGGAGTAAAGGGTTAAAGAAATACAAATTAGTAGTTGATAGATGGTCATGGGAATGGGGAGCACAGTACAGGGAATGCAGCCAGCATTAATGTAAAGGCTAGATGAGAGCCAGAGGAGAGAAAGAGCAATTAAGGTGATCATTTTATCAACTAGTAAATATCTAACCAATGTACTATATACTTGAAACTAATAAAATAAAATTTATTTAAAAATAATAAAATAATTGAGTTTGTAAAAAAAAAAAAGCACACTCAAAGTCCAACATTAGAAAAATTGGGAATGGTTACATAAAATATGGTCTATGGACTAATTGTAAAGCCATTACATTCATCATATGGTGTTAGAAGTAATATGTCATTACCTTTAGACTGTAGGGAGTGGCTGGCAGAGGCATATGAGGGGGATTCTGAGAGCTGATAATATTCTGTTTCTTCATCTCGGTTCTGGTTATACAGGTGTGTTCATTTTGTGAAAATTTATTTAGTTGTATTCTGGATATGTGCACTTCTCTGGATGTGTGTTATAGTTCAATACAAATTTATCTTAAAATGATGTCTTTGAAAGTTTTTAATGACATGGAAATATGAGTAGAAGGCAATCTTAATTGAAAAAGGCAGGATAAAGAATTGGGCATCAATATGATCTAAAAATTATAAATAAAAATGCATTGAAAGGTAATATACCAACTGTTTACTCTAGATGCTGTTTACTCTAGATAGTAAGTTTTGGGGGGATTCATCTGTCAGCTTCTTTTCCACTTCTGTAATTTCCAATTTTTCCACAATGGACAGGTATTACATTGATAATAAGAAAAAAAGTAAGATATCAGAGAAAAAAAGTGAATTGATGAATCTTGGTGAAACCCCATAGTCCAGACTGTGAAACTGAGAACTTGATTTTATCTGTTCCCATGGGACTTAAATTCTGAGGGACTAATTTACACTAAGCAGATTTATAGGAGACTTACAAGCCAAATGTCAATGAGGAACATAGTTTCTAGTGTCTGAAATATTCTTATCTCCTTTCTTGGGTTATACCTACCAGCTATTAATGTACCTGAGAAACCAAAGTAACAATCAGAAGGTCACTTGTAATTTGTACATGTGAGGCTGAATAATTTTGAGGGCTCTTTGGGTTCTTTGTGACGTATCTACCAGAGCAATGCTCCTGTTACTTCAACAGTGCTGGATAAACTAACTCCAATGTTCTTTTTTCCACCATCTCTAACTAGTTACCAGAAAACTCTGTCATTACAATATTACCTGCCTCCTATTCTCATTACATGTCACAGTTGCCAAGGTAACAGCTTATCTTATATGGATTGCATTCTAGGTTGGTAGCTCCCAGGTGAGATATTTGAAAGCATCTTAATTTCATCTGCAGTATATCTACAAATTGTATTTACAAGAAGTCTCTTTGGGGATAGTTACACATGGCTGGTTTCATCCACTGTGAGCTTTTAAATTAATTTTTCATTTGGAGTGTCTATCATTTCTTGATTTATGTGTATAAATTTTTTAATAAAATGTATCTCTTATGTTTGAAGATAGGTAATACTTTTTGGGCCCTTCAGTTCATGATAAACACCAAGGATTTTGACAGTAGTACTAGGAGAATGGCACTGGCAACTTAAAGAATACAAAAGTCAGAAGGGAGATGACAGTGGAACATCGAGTGAATGTCTAATAAACATATGGAGAAAGAATTAAAATAATAGGAAAGCTTAATGTTATATATGGGAAAAATTACCCTGGAAACTGTCACTAAACTACCTACCTACATTCATGATCTGGTTTCTAGGGTAACAGCTATTTAGTATCTCAGATTTACATGGCTGGTGTTGATGTTCATTTTCTCACTTAACAAAGTTCCCAGCCTTTGCTTTTTATAGTGTTGAAGTTGTCAATTCAATGTTAATAGCATTTCAATCATGAAAGCTCATGCCTCAGAGCTAGATATAGAAAAATAACATGGGGACACCTATCCCACATCCTGCTCCATACTTAAATGCCACTAGTGCATGAACTTTAGCTTCATGCCTACGACTTAGAACCAAGGGCACAAATTCTACAACTGACTGGAGGCTATAATTTAAATTCTCTCTAAATGACTGTCCTTCGCTGCTCAGCTCTACTTTTTTCCCCGATGCTATGCATCAAATTTCTTTTACAAGCCATTATTAGATTGAATGGACTGGTAGGACTAGATGGCTTTCAAGATACCCCTCACTTCTTATATTCAATGATTCCATGAAGAAACCGGTAGATGAAATACTTTCTGCCCCATCCCCATTGAGTTAAGAAAGGCTATTTCATTTCTGATCTTATAATTAGGATCTTTTACAAAGGAATCTAATCACATTGGAAATAAAAGTGATTTTCAAGAAGGGCTCTTTAATAATAATAATAATAATAATAATAATAATAATAATAAAACAGAATATTCAACATTTATCAAATCTGTATTCTGTGCCTTGCACTGTGTTCAGTGCTCTATGTGCATCATCCCATGTTAGTACTTATTTTACAGATAAGAAAATCAGTAGCTGATTACAGATGAGGTAACTAAAAGATAGAGAAGGATCAATAACTTGCCCAAGGTCACATAGTAAGAGGTAAAACCAGAACTTGAATTTAGCTGTCAGATGCTTGCATCTCTACTTTTAACCTTTTAATTTTTAACCAACTGTTTTCAAATTTTAGTGTACATCAAAATTCCCTGGAGGGTTTGTTAAAACAGATTGCTGGGGCCCATCTCCAGAGTTTATGATTCAGTAGGTCTGGGCAGGGCCTGATATTTTGCATTTCTAGCAAGTTTCCAGGTGTTGCGGGAGTAGAAGATCTGCTCTTTGTATGCCATGGCCTCTGGTCAGGGCAAAAAAGCCAGAACTGCAATGAAGCACAGAGGGTTGTGCTCTCCCCCTAGCTCAGTGCTCAGGGATCCTGGACATGTTCTGATGTGCAGATTTTAGTCACTGCCTCTGCCTCTCCAGGAAGACTGGATGACTGGCTAAAGACTCCACCCTCGGAAAGAACACAGCGCATAGGCTGTGCTCACAGAACATAATATGTCTAGAAAGAACTGAACATATCTGGATTAGGCTCAGTTTCTTAGTCCTGATAACTACAAAAAGCTGACACATGTACAGCATGATCTTGGTTTTCTTTTCAAAGCAACTCAAAGAGTTAAAAGAGCGGTATTTCCTGAGTATAGCTACCTGTCAGTTGGGATTACGGTACAACCAACACACTCAGTCCAATGCTGTATAGGGTCTCGATTAGCACTACTTGCGAAGCTAAGGAAAGAGCCATTAATTACTGCAGCGGTCCCCAACTCTTTTGTCACCAGGGACTGGTGTTCCTATGAGAATCTAATGCCTGATGATCTGAGGTGTAGCTGAGGCGATGATGCTAGCACTGGGGAATGGCTGCAAATACAAATGAAGCTTTACTTGCTGGCCTCCTGCTGTGCAGCCTAGTTCCTAACAGGCCACAGACCAATATCAGTCCATGGCCCTGGCCCTGGGGTTGGTGACCCTTGTGTTACTATACAAAGTCTCCTCAGAGCTTGTTCACACTTACCTTGTAAAGAACTTATGTTGCCAACAGTAGACAGAGAGAGACATAAGTTGAACATAACACTCATTCCACCACAAACCTTGTTTCTCTTTTTACTTTTCATTTAGCTTCCACCATGTGCCTTGTATTGCCCTGAGATCAGCTGAGGTCACTATGTTTTGAGGCAAGGAAACAGAGTGTAGTGTTCATTAATGCGGCTATAAATTAGAATCACTTAGAAAGTGTTTTTTAAAATAATAGAGTGCTGGGGACCCTTCCCAGACCAATTAAAACAGAGTATCTGTAGATGGGCCCAGTTTATATGCATTAAGAACAACTTTCCAGGTGATTCTAATGACAGCCAAAGTTAAGAGCCAAAAACAGTCTAAAATTTTGGCTCTGCCATTGGGCAGACTCCATTTCTAGGCTTGCTACTTATAAGAAGATGAACTTGGACAAATATCTTATTCTCCCTGAACCTCAATTTCCATGTCTGTAAAGATGGGCATAATAATAGAACCCACTGGACTTGTTTCACAGGGTTGTCTCGAGGATCGAATGGGTAGGTATATATAATGCACTGTAATTATATTATGGCTAGCAGAGAGTTATTGCTCACTGCATGATAGCCAGTGATAAAAGTAAGATACCTTACTTCAGCCTACAGAGCAAGTCATGAGGCTGTGGAGATATGGTTGTTGTACCCACTCCGATGTGAATCTCATGGTCTTTCAATCAGGACTTCTGTGACAAGGCAAATGACTCTGTAGAACATCTACCTTGCAAACCTCTTCCATGACAAATGAGGAAAATGATGCTTCTTTGGATAAGACAGCAAGTAAAAGTAAACCAGAAACAAAGTAATGCTATTACTCTAAGAGAGCAGGCCACAAATTACCTTGAAGAAATAATAGACTACTTAAGGGTTTCAGACCACACTTTGAGAACCACCAAAACAATGCACAATTATCTGTTCTATGTAACTGGTGGCCTCATTAGCAGTAATCCCAGAATTTTTACAGTGTTCAGGGGTCACAAAACAAAAACAAAAACAAACAAACAAAACAAACTCTAATACCTGTTGCCTAATATCTTACTGGATTTACACATTTATACTCACTTTTCAGCCTCTGTAGGCATGTGAGTCTATGACCTCTGTACAGTCACCATCCAGAGACCCCTATAATTGAAGCAAAAACCTACAAATATACAAATGGTAGGATGTAAGGAACAAAATATACCAAAAACAGAATTTGTCATGTCCCAAGAGACAACAAAGAGGGCTGCCTCTTTGTAGGGACTGGGTATTAGATCTCAGTTTAGTTTCAAGTTCAAGTTTAAAAAAATCAAGTTTTCTATTTCAACACTAGAGCCAAATAAAGATAAAGAATATCCATCTCAAACCAATAGCCAAAATTATGATAAATGATAAAATAAAAGTTAGTAAAACATAGTAGTTAAGAAAATGGGCTTTTGATTTCAAACCTACATGAGTTTCAAATCACACCTCAGGAACACACAGGCATGTGAATCTGAGCAAGTTACTTAATCATTCAAAGCCTAATAATGATAGTTCCTACTTTGGGGGGTTATTGTAAGGAATTAATTAGATGATGTACGTAAAGCATTTATAATGACACTTGACAAATGGTAAGCCTTCAGTAAATGATAGCTCTTTACTAACTAAAAGCATTTTTACTACCATCAAAGACACAGCTAGGCTGCTAGCATTTAAAAGTGCTTAATAGTATTCTGAGTAACCAGCATCATTCTTATACCTGAGCAAGGGGGAATTCTGCTCTGGGACTCATGCTTTTGAAGGATCCCTCACATTACAAATACACAAAAATAACTTTATTAAAGAAGATATGTGCATTTGTGTCATTTGGGATGCATCCAGTGCACAACACATAACCCTAAACCTCTGTTCCCATGATTAACATCATTTCAAACATAAAGGGTGTATTTCATATCTCTTGCCCTATGTACTAGAAACAAAAGCCAAACACATCCAAATTCCATGAAGGTTTGTGAGTTATGCTGTTGCTGATGTCAGACACTGCTTTGGTGTGCAGGGAGAATTTGAGCAGTAGAAATGCTTAGTAAGAGAGAAAAAACAGGTTAATTTGTCAAGTCTTTCCTCTCTCATAGTGATAGATTCTTCCATGACAATGATTGTTTCCCAACACTAACCATTGAATTTCTCCTCTTTGTGTTCCAATTCATGTTTCCTTGAAATGTAGTAAGTAGGCCTCCATTTGTACTTGTGCCCCAGGCAAGGAAAATGTTGGAAGCTGCCCTGTACCTAACACAGTAAGATGCAAAAAAGAAATGCAGTATAACTATTGGAAGAGAGAAAAAAATCACCATTATTTGCAGCTGATTCTGTTGTCTATCCAGAGAACACCCAAGGGAATCAATTGAAACACTCATAGATTTAATGAGAGAGTTCAGAAAAGAGATCAGAGAAGTGATATCTGAATATCAATCAATAACTTTCCTGTAAGCCAACAACAACCAATTAGAAGATATAATGGAGAAAAAAATCCATTCGTGATGAAAAGAAAATAACATAGAATCCCTAGAAATAACTTTTTAGAAATGAATACGCTGTACACAGAGAAAACAAGGATATTTGTATATCTCTAAGCAACCAGGATTTGAATAAATGGAAATTGATGCTATAGTTTTGGATGAGAAAGCTATAAATTAATTGCATGTTTAATTCAATCTGGTCAAAATTCAAAGTTATTTTACCTTGATTGAATGATTATAAATTTTACCTAAAAGAATAAATAAGGTAGAATGGCAAAGAATTTTTTGGAAAAGAATAACAATGGTGCAAGACTTGGCTTTTAAGATATTAAAATGTATACATAAGTTGTAATATTTAAAACATTATAGTACTACTACAAAAATCAAGAAACAAATCAGTGGGACAGAAGAGAACAGCTTTGAGACTGACCTAGTAAAAAGGTAAGAACCTGATGTACAATAAAGGAAGCATCACAAACCAAAGAGGACTGAATTAATCATCAGTATTAAATGTAAAACAAAGAAACATAAAACAGCTTTAAGAAAGTATAGGCCAAGTATTTAATCTTGAGTTTGGGAAGAGATTTCTAAGCATAAAACAACAGAAAGTATCGTAAAAGTGTTGCTAGATTTGATTCCATTAATTTGATTGGCAAACACAAACAGGAAAAAAAGTATTTAAAACATGATTGATATCAATATGATATATAAAGTGTTCTTATGAATTTATTGAAAATGGAAAAGGACATAAACAGAAGATACACATACAACTAGTAATATGAAAAAATGTTCTAATACACTAATATCCCATGAAATACAATTTTTTTCAATGAATGAAATCAGTGAAGATGAAAAACACACTGAAATTCTCAGTGCAGATTTGATGATGTGTACATAGTTCTATACTGCTGATGGGAGGGTGGGGCTCACAGTGTTGCTGTATAGATTAAATGAGCCAGTTCAAGTAAAGGGCAGTGTCTAGCACTTAGTAAACAGTCAATAAATATTTGTTATTATTACAGGAAATCAGAGGAGGAAGAAATCAAATCCAGCTGGGAATTGATCAGAGAAGGCTTCATGGAGGAGGTGACATTGAAGAAAAGGTTGAATGTTAGTGAAAAGCGTTGGAATAAGGAAAGGGGATGTAGGGGAGGTGGGAAAGCTCCAGTTGTATGGGGCCATGAGCAGATAGGAAATGAGGGCTGGCACATAGCAGTGGGAGCTATTGGAAGATACACCTCTGAAGAGAAGCAGAGGTCAAAATGTGTAAGATTTTGAATTTAAAACTCTGTCATTAACAATTGAAAATTTTTAGAGGAAGAGGAAGAGAAAGCCTTCCTTGGCAGCAATCAAGCCTGACAACTTTAAAGTTTTATCCTTGAGTGTTACCAAATGCAGAAAACAGCAATTCAGAGGACTAATGATTTGAGGAAAAGGAAAGGGAAGAAAAAGAGGTTGAAAAGAGGAAGTATAACTAGAGGGCTACAGAGATGAAAGGTGTGTCTGCTGAGAAGGGGTAGAAAGGAGGTCTTCCCTAATGTCCTCATCCCAGAGGCCTCTCAGAGACCAAGCTCAAAGCATAATCCACCTTTTCCCCTTTAAGACTTAATATTTCCACCTCAGTTTATGCTTTTTTTTTTTTTTTAATTTCAAGACTGTGCTTTTGGCCAATGAGAAGCAAACGTAGGGCATTAGGACCCAGCGATTGTTGTAGTGAGAGAGGTTGAATCTGGATCTCTCAATTTTTCTCTAGAGATCCCTCCTCTCCCTTTGTCATTCTAGCTGCCTGCTGCCTCCGCAGCGTCACTCTCACACTCTCTGTGCTAACTGCCTACGCTTGAGACTGACAAGGTGCATAAAGCAGAAGGATTAGTTGGGATCTGCCTTGGTGACCCTATGGCATCCCCCAGAACCATAACGGTAGTGGCCCTCTCAGTGGCCCTGGGACTCTTCTTTGTTTTCATGGGGACTATCAAGTTGACACCCAGGCTCAGCAAGGATGCCTACAATGAGATGGTAAGTGAAGCGAGCGGGTGATGAGGAGCGCGCTCCCAAGGGATCGCGAATACCTCTCCCCTTCATTTCTTTCCGGTCTACAGTCTCATTCCCTTGACCCCTATCTCCACCCCGGATCCTCCCGTCTCCCCAACAACTTTGTAGCTTAGAAGGAGCAGCTGGACAAGAGCGATTTCATTTGTGGGCTATGCCGTGAGCAACTGTTTTGGAGCCACTGAATGCCAGTTGGGGGAGGGGTCGTCCAGCGAGTAACCCCCCACCCCCAAGTAATTCAGAAGGCTAAGACCTGAGTAGCACCTGTCACTCACTGGCAGGAACCCCTCCCTTCTTCCAGCACACCCAAAGTCTGGGCGACTAGTCTGCAAGTCTGATTCCTTTCCCTCAGAGCTAAGAGTTTAGCAAGCGGGAGAGTTTATTTATCTTAGGGAAGAACAAAAGGGAAGGAGGAGAAGGAAGGAAAGGGCTGGGAGAGAAAGGGCTACTAAAACAAGCAATTCTTAGGGGCAGAAAAGGTCTTCCTGATCTCAAATGGAGAGCTGTTCGTATTCCCCTAGTAGCCTGGGAGCTTATTTGCATCTTTGAGACAAAGCAGTCTTGGCCCAAATAAAGGTCACCGAGTGCTTGCTTCTTCCCCTTCTCTCAAGAGAGAGCTGGTTATTTTATTTCGTTTTGTTTGTGGTCTAATCTGCACAATCCGCAAAGTCTGCCTTTTCTTCCCTGAAAAATAGTCCATAATCCCCACCTTGTCTCCTGTGGATGGCCAGGGCCAGGCCCTCTGCAGGTTTTCTCCTCTGCAGAGTTAGAATCACTGAATGTGACTGACCAAAATATCTCCTCTGCAAACCTGGGGGCTGGGTTGCTCTCCCCAGTTGGGCGTTAAATGGACTAGTTCCTTTGCTGTGGAGTACGACGAGATGGCAGGGGGCATGTTTCCAGCACTTTTTATTTCTCGCCTCTCCCCTTGTCACTTTGCCTCATTTCCCCACTCCAGCCACAGGGAACCTGTTTCTCACCATCTTTGCAAGACTGCCAGTACTAAGAGAGATCCCATTACTGGTCTCTCAAGGTCAAGAAGGAAAGGACCTTAGGGGAGGGACAAGAAGGGAGAGAGAGAAGAGGCAAGAGGGACACCTCATCAGAACTGAGGCAAGGAAGACTAGCCCCACAGGTTGACAGAAATACATAGCAATCCTGGAGTCCACTGCAGAGCCTTCCAGGGCCCCTCAACTTGAGCTGCAATGGATGGAGACTGGCAAATTGTAGATGCTCAGGAATTGTTTGCAGATAGCTCTGGCTTCTGTCTCATGGTCTGAGCTGGTGCTTTCCCTGTTTTCCTCACCACAGGATTACCCTGTGGCTGGGACTCAAGTGCCTAGGTCTAGCCCCAGTGTCAAAACGAAATGTGCTTTTCCTCCATTTCCCTCCTCCCAGTATGTTTGACCAGATGGAATTGAAATCAGGTCAAAATGAGTATCCAAGGCAGCCTGCATTGGGGAGGGAAGATTAGGTGGTGTAGCAGAAGCCATCAAAGTCGGGGGGACAGGTTAAGGAGAAGTACCGCTATATTTGTATCTTGGCAGTAGTAGTTTGCTGTTAAGATTATAAATAAATGAATATGCTCTTGCTTTACTTTTTACATACACATATATTTACATGTTTGTGTGTGCACACTTGAGGTATCCTTTGGGACATAGTACCCTTCTTCAGTATACTTCCTGCCCCTCTGGGCCCTTCTCAGCTGCTTTAGAACCCCCCACCAAGCTGCACCCTTAGTATAGTGTTAGGATCTGCAGGCAATTCAACTAAGATGGAGTCACCGGGAAGCTTTCTACTAGCTTTTTAGGAGCTCATGAGAAAAACCAGCCACAATTGGGTTTACAGTAGGTTTCTTCCTATAGGGAGTGGAACTATCTACTGCAGTCTACTGAAAGTCAGAAGAAACAACTATGAAGATTTCATATCATATGAAGGAACATATTTAAATAAGAATAATCAAATACAGCAGTACAGAACCATTGTGTGTGTTGTGTATGCTTGTGTCTATGTGTCTGTGTCTGTGTGTATGTATGC
This sequence comes from Cynopterus sphinx, assembly GCA_030015415.1. Classification (NCBI taxonomy): domain Eukaryota; kingdom Metazoa; phylum Chordata; class Mammalia; order Chiroptera; family Pteropodidae; genus Cynopterus; species Cynopterus sphinx. Next base: position 55,340,954 of record CM057388.1, read on the forward strand.
ATAATTCTGTGCTTCTGTGCTCAGGGGCATCTAGAAAGAATGGAAGAACTATATCAAGCTGGGAGGTAGATTTCACAGTTGTATGAAGGTTGAGGAGGTTTTTCAGATTGGGCTTCTCCAGCTTCCCCTCCTGTATATTGAGCACTGGGCTCCAGGCTGGAGATGGCTGTCTAGGATAGGGCCCATTGCATAGTGCATGGGCTGGCCCAGCTTCATTCTTGAACCCATAGGAAATGGAGAAAATTCAGTTCTACTACAAAGGAGGTTCTCAATTTATATTTGTTGAATAGATGGGTGAATGAATGAATCATTGTAGCGCTGTCCTGGCTGGTTACCACCCTTAGATTCCTCTTGTTGGTTCTTAATTGTACAGTCCAGGAGCTATTTCTTACTTGGAAGGGAGATACAGCCTCTCAGGACCCCAACTCCAGATCAACTAAAATGATTTTCTGGGATGTCCTGATTTTCTTAAGAATGATTCCTCTGCACTGATGAAGTTAGTCATGTATTGACTACAGTGATTTTTCTTATAAGATCTCAAGGTGTTGTTGCTGTTGTTATTTTAAGATTATTCTTTAAAATGTCTCTGTGAGCTAGATTAACTTTATTATTTATACTTATTTTACTGATGGATAAACTGATCCAATATCATAGGGTAAGCTATTTTTGGAACACAGATTAGAAACCAAGTCATTGACTCAATACTCTAAGTTGAGGTGTCATTCATGGTTACAACTGCTTTTTCGGATGTCAGAACTTAAAACTGACTCTTGAGAAATACGGCACCTTCTTTTCCCTTTTTTTGTACCAGTTCAACTGTTCCAAACCCATATCTTGGGGTTTCATTTTACTCTGACAATGAATTTTTCAAATTTAGATTTTTTTTCCCTTTTCTGCCAACTATTTTTTTCTTGTTCTAAAATCATTAGGGCTAATCTTAGGTGTTATAACTTGTCCATGAAGAATCACCACTAAAAACAAAACAGATAAATGACTATGGACTTCTTTCCCATCTCTGCTGGGGAAGCCAGGAACCTTTAGTGGAAAGAGTACAGGCTTTGAGTCATGTAGATTTGGGTTCGAATCCTGACACTCTTAGTTTCTCAATTTCCTCATCTGTAAAATGAAGATACTACCTACCTCAGATGGTTATTGTAAGTATTAACTGAGATTACCCGTGGAAGCTCCTGGTACAGTGTTTGCATGTGATAGGTGTTTAAAATGCACTGACTGAGATAGTAATGATAATTGATTTTATGTTATTCAGTGGATTCCTGACTAAATTTAGTGGCCAGTTTAAGGGCTTGAAGTCAGGCATTTAGAAGAGCAAGATGTTATTTTCATCTGCCCTGGTGAACAGACTTTATGCAATCAGCTAATATTGAAGACTCCACACTTGCTGCTGCATAATGCAGTGGATCCCATGCAGAATTTCCAGATGCCTCTCTCGAATAGTGCATTTGGTGTGTGTTGCCCCATACTCCTCCAGATTTGGAAAGTGTCATTGTAGAGTACTCTAAATTCCACGTGAATTCAACATGACCAATCACTCTCTTGACCAAAAGCCTTTATTAATTCACTTGAAATTGGGAGACAGCACTTGCAAATGCTGCTAAGCAGTTTCCTGTGCAGTGATGGGTAACATATGAATGAATGCTCTACATTTGGTATTCAGCTCTTTATAGCAGTGGTTGCATCCTGTAAGCACAAGGGGCTACACATATGGAATGGCAATAAAACACTACAAATCCTGTCACAATGAAACTAAGTGATTCTGGCCTTCAAGAAGACAGGGTAAGTCTCTGCTTCCTTGCATCCCCTCATAGGGAAGGTTTGTTGATTTGATTGATTCATTTATCTATAGTTAAGTGTCCTCTTGTTTGTGCAAACCTGGGGAAACACTCCAGATGTGGTTGGGAAGTTTATTTAATGTCCATAGGTAATCCTTTATACTTCCAATCATTGCCATTAATTGCTTTCCAACTAAGTAATAAGATTGTAATTCACTGATGCTTAGATTGCTCTCTGAGGTGGTACAGTACATTTATTCCCTTAGAGCAGAAGCTGACCCTCAGATATGAAGTGACTTAGTTCACACAGCTAGCCATCCCAAAGTAAACTACATATGGAGCTTATGCTAGGGAGCTTGTAGCCTTTTAGTGGCCAACAACTAACTGTGCTTGTTTCAGAGTGACCTTTGATTGACAATACAAGTCAGACTCTTTTGCCCTACAATGCAATCAGAGAAGGGGCCACTTTTGTTAATAGAACCAGGTATCCCAGCTCCTCTTTAGGTAAGCATCATATGACAGTGAAAAGTAAGATTGTTTAAAAGCTGTTTATCATTCATGTGGATATTTGGCGATTAAACATGTGATTTTTTTTATTGCATTTTCAAAATGATCTGTGATTCACATGTGGTATTCTCTCCTACAAAGATTCAAGAAAATCATACTTGAGTCAGTACTTATGTAGCCTTTATGATGTAAGATAACAACTAGGCTGAGATTTTTTTTTGTCTGCACCCTCTTCTGTTTTCATATAGTTTTATAGTTTTTTCCACTATAAATTTAAGTGTACACTGCAAGGAATTTTCAGAATATTCTTGTGTAACCAGCACCCATATCAAGAAACAGAACATAACCAGCACCACAGAAACCCTCCTCATGGCCTCTCTAGTTACTACCTTCCAAAGAGTAATTAGTATTCTGACTTCTAATAAGTTAGTTTTAGCTGCTTTTGAACATTACATAAATGGAATCATACAGTATATCAGCCAAATTATTTTTTCTTTTACCTAATTTGCATATATGAACTAAAGTGGACCAAACCATTTGCCCTCTGTTCCCATTTTGACCTTATAGTGGCCTTAGATTTGTTATTAATTATAATCAAAGCTGAGTATTATTAGACAGTTTTGAGCTGTTCAAGTTTAAGGTCATCAATGTGAGATCATAAACCCTGGAGTGTTGTGAAGAATAAATGACAAAAAAAATGGTATGAGTAAAGAAAGGCTCCATATGCTTTGACTCATGTCTGAATCATACCTCCTCATACCAGAAGAATGGACCTGCTTGATTCATCGTGATTATCATTAAAAATTACTGTGGCTTTCAAACATATAGATTTCTAATTGTGTAGTTCATTAATGATAAAATGTGTGCGTGTGGTCTTTGGTTGATGCTATAATGCTGTGATTCTTTGACTAGATCTTCATAATGCTCATTTAAATTGCAAAAAGGGAAACTGAGGTAATAAAATATTTAGTAATTTTCTATCAGCAATTTAGGGACAAAACTAAGATTGGAATTTAGCTTATCTTAAGAATCCTGGCCCAAGGATATTACTAGATAATTGCTTTTGATTAAAGGAATTTGAAATGTTCTCTTTCCTGCAGAAGAGCGGAGAGTAGTCAGGTAGCATCCAGGTTAATAGTGAGAGGAGATGGGCAGGCTTCTCCCCACTACTAGGTGACCTAACCTTCAGCTCTGCTCTGCTCCACATTGGTCTGGCTCAGTTCAGCCCAGGGTTTTACTCTGCCTACTGGTCAACCTCTCTCCTTATTTCTCTCTGAAAATCCCTGATTTAACCTAAGATAGGAAGGAGGATGAACAACTAAACTTTTGTACTTCCTTATGTGCTCAGAAGCAAGATAATGTCTAGAGTGAAGTGAAATTTTAAATAAAGACAGGTCTGACAGGGATGGAGTTTGGAAAAGTTGAGTGAGGTGGGATTGTGCAAGTGCAGAGTCAGATCCTCCCTTTATTTAAAATTTTGTTCATCATGGATATTATATACCTTGATTAATGAATATTTTTGGTACCTTCCATAAATTTTGTACTCAAGGAAAATAGCCTCACTTCACCTTTGTCTTCTTCCTGCTCAGGAAAATGAGGTTCAGAGAGGTCAAATAATTTTCTCAGTGACACTCAACTAGAAAGTGGCAGAGATGGGATTTCAACCTAAGTCTATTCAATTCCAAACCTATGCTTTTTCCACTAAACCATCAGTCTTTTAACAGTCCTTGTAGAGGATTATCTTGTACCACTCATAATTAATTCATGCAATAAGGGTGCATTCACTTGTCCAGAAGTGAAAGAAATAACACTTGTTCCAAACCTAGAGTGTGAAGATTATTCTAAGCACCAGATACTTCTGAGAGGTCAAGTTGGCTTTCTGCCCAATTATTATACTTGTCTCGCATCTGGTGCTTTTGATTATTCTCTCTCTTTTTTTCTATTTTAACTTAGAAAAATGTTAAAGTATAGTTGGCATACAATATTAGTTTCAGTGTATAACTTAGTGATTCTACATTTATGTACCTTATGTTGTGATCGTCACAATAAGTCTAGTCACCATCTGTCAGTGTACAAAGTTATAAATGATATTATTGACTATATTCCCTGTTCTATACACTATATCACCATGGCTTATTTTATAACTGAAGTTTATACCTTTTGTTCCCCTTCACCTTTTTCATCCATACCCCCAACCCCTCCCCTCTGGCAACCATCAGTTTTTTCCCTGTATCTATGAGTCTGTTTCTGTTGCACATATAAATGAAGTCACATGGTATTAGTCTTTTTTTCTGTCTGGCTTACTTCACTTAGCATTATGGACCCTCTAGGTCCGTCCATGTTGTTGCAAATGACAAGATTTAATTCTTTTTTTTATTGCTAAGTAATATTCCTGTGTGTGTGCATGCATGTGTGTGTGTGTATAACATCTTCTTTATCCATTCATCTATCAATGGACATGAAGGTTGCTTCCATATCTTGGCTATTGTAAATGAACACAGGAGTGCATATATGTTCTCAAATTAGTGTTACTGTTTTTTTGGCTAGGAGAAAAGGGAACCCTTGTGCACTGTTGGTGGGAATGTGAATTGGTTCTGCCATTATTGAACACTATGGAGGTTTCTCAAAAATTAAAAATAGAACTACCACATGACTCTTTAATTCCACTTCTGGGTATTTATATGACTATTCTTAAAACTCCTCTTGGCCCCCATGACCCTGTCTCTCCTGTTTTTCCTCCTACTGTGGACTCTCTTTCTCTCCTCACTGTATACATTCTATCTGGGAACACTGATGACTATTCATTCTGTATATTTACCCCAGACCTTTCTTATTGATTGCCTACAAGACATCGCCCCTTAGATGTCTTAGAAGTTCTTCAACTCAGAAAACCCCAAATTGAGTTCCTCACTCCTTCCTGCCCTCTGCCACCCTGACGTGTTCCTCTATATACATTCCCAAACTTTTATTCAGGCACCCAAGCCAGAGACCAGAGAATTTTTCTTGACTTCTCGCTTTCTCTCAGTGTCTGCATTCAACAAGACATCAAATTCCATTGATTTTGCATTCAAAATATCCTTGACTCTGTCTGTTTCCCTCTATCCTTACAGTCAATACTGTAGTCCAGGTCCCTCACCTGGTCTTGCTTCCAGGCATACCTCTCCCAATCCATCCTACACATTATTTCCAGAGGGAGCTTTCTTAAATGCAAATTATGTTGCTCCCATGGATTATAGGATAAAGTCCAGCTTCACAACGCAACATATATAGTTTTCCATGATCTAATTCATATCTTTCATCTTTATCTCATGTCTCCTCTCCCTTTCCTTCCTCCCCCAACCTATGATGAACTGGGACAGTGTTCACAACACACTAATCCATTTTGTTTTTCAGGACCTTTGCTCATCCAGCTTCCCCTACCTGCAATGCCCTTCCCTTTTTAATCTTGCGAACACCGGTCCTTTTTTTAAGATTCTACTCTAGCTTTTCTCATTCTCCATCTAGTAGACTTGACCACTCCTTCTGGTATGCCTCCACTGTACCCAAACATAATTTTATTCAACACTTATAATACTTTAATACACTTATGAATTTGCATAACTGTTCTTTCTTCTATAAATTCAAGCTTCAGGAAGGCAGTGCTTTTGAATAATTGATATCTGTATCCAGAGTACCTAGTACAGTGTCTAGCATGAGTAGACACTTAATAAATATTGATTGAATTAATGGATATCTAATATAAACAAAGCAGTGGGCCAATGCAATAAGACATTTAATACAAATCTCATCAATTTACTCCAAAATGAGAATCAGGCCACTCTGAATAGTGAAAAATATGATTATCTATTCCTCTAAGGTACATATAATTCTATTAGTTTGTAATATATCCAGTGACTCCTTCATCTGTCCTATGATGTCTCCCTTTGGGCTATAATTATACATTATACAGATCTCTATTATATACCACTAACTTTGCTGCTTTATAATGCTGTTTATGTATGTTTCCCCCCACTAGACCAAGAGCTTCTTGACCCTGTCTTATTCATCTGTATATCTCCATCAAATAATCCATAGTAGGTGTTCAATAAATATTTATTGAATTAAAATCAACAACTTTGAATCAGGCTAATCAAAGTTGTGTCTTGTAATGGCCTTGGATTTATCTCAATGACCATGAGAATGATTTTTGTCTCACTATATTTTAAAGATATATAAGGGGCGAATATTTGCATACATTTTTAATTTTCTATTTGCTTAGCACATAATTTTTTTCTACAGAGTCCACAAATATAAACTCTAAGTCAGCTGAAGTTTCTTAAGTATCACAGATTCCAAAATAGACAGTCCAAATTAGGGAGGTTTTACCATACTGTGTCATGCCTTGTTTCTTTTTTGTTGGTCTTCATATGCATTTGGGTTTGGACAAGGCAGGCACTAGAAAATGTGATGTGGCTAATCTGTACCACTTTTTATGGGCCCGATGAATTTCCTTTAAAATTTTTCATGTCATTTATGATTTAAAATCAGAAAAATAAATAGATTATAGAGCTAAATTCTCTTACCTTTGGTGCTTATTAATAATGTTTAAATCACAGAAATCTGAGCAGATTCCTTGCTTTTTTCCATAACTTAATTACAAGGCTTTTATTTAAGGGACACAGTAACAAATGGGACACCTTTGACTGGTGAGGAAAAGGAATAGTGGGGAAGGACCTTGTTTGGTGTTTTCTTCATTCTAATGTTGAAATCATAGTTAATGTGATGATTTCCTTATGGTATTCCACTCTAGAAACGTGCTTACAAGACGTATGTTCGAGCTCTTCCTCTGCTGAAGAAAATGGGGATCAATTCTATTCTCCTCCGCAAAAGCATTGGGACTCTTGAGGTGGCCTGTGGCATTGTCATGACCCTTGTGCCTGGACGTCCCAAAGATGTGGCCAACTTCTTCCTGCTCTTGCTGGTGTTGGTTGTGCTCTTTTTTCACCAGCTAGTTGGTGATCCTCTCAAACGCTACGCCCATGCCCTGGTGTTTGGAATCCTGCTCACCTGCCGCCTGCTGATTGCACGCAAGCCTGAGGACCGGTCTTCTGAGAAGAAGTCCACGCCCCAGGGAAAGGCAGGAAATGCTGGGAAAGCCGAGGAGCAACCCTCTTTATATGAGAAAGCCTCTCAGGGCAAAATGAAGCTGTCATAGGAAAGCAGAAGTACAAAAAGTGGACCTTCCCAGCAGTTGCCTCCATGAAACCCTTGAAGATATCAGTGTGTGTTTTACATTTGATTTATTTATCTTGGGGGAGAGGGAAAAATATTATCTTCACATTATTGCCCCTATATCTTGTGTACACCTGTACTCAATGACCTCCCATGTAGACATATGTACACCACCTTTAGCCATTTGGGGGCAACTCTCACATCTTGCTGCATGTACGTGTATATGGCTAACTATTGAAGTGTTTTTATTTTTTTGAGATGGACTCTAGCAAGCATGTGACTGCGAGATTATATGTGTGGGAAAATGTATTTACTCTCTGTGTGTGTAAGCACATGTGGAGAAGACTCTGATCTTGAACTAATCCTGCATAAGTATCCTTCCTTTTATAGACTGATTCCAGTGAAGACAGAATAAACCTCCTATAAAGAGAATCCTACTTTTGGTATAAAACAAGTGATGCTTTCTCATGGGATGTGGGAATCTCTCAATAGGTTAGGCTGAAAACTTAAACCTACCACTTTAGGAACAAGCTCCTTCGATTTGAGACACTAAGTTATATGTAAAATTAATTAGCCTTTACTTTTAACAATTGTTCAAATTTTGAATACTCCATGAGGTTTAATTAAAATAAAGAATGTATGCAGTGAATAAATAATCTAATTCTTAAAGTGGTAAAATTGAAAGTTTCACCTTGCCCTTGTCCAAGCTCAACCTATAAGCTTCTTTACTCACAGTTTGAAACTGAAGCAGTAAACTTATTATCAGACATCATTTTTAGATTTTCTTAAACCAAAGCTGCCTCACTTCCACTGTTCTCAGCAGCTAATCAGGATTTGGCAGCTTCTCCACTGTTGTGTTTGAGGGAACAGGGATTCATCCTGTTCAGTCTATGAATCTCTAGCTGTTCTCTTAGATCTTCTGAAATTTGACAGTGTTTCCCTGCCAAATAGATTTACTACTTCTATTGAATCTTCACTGAACTTTGCTAGTGTGAGCAGAGATCCACGTTACCTGCAAGGTTGTCTCTTCTACACTTCTTTATAATTCCTGTGGGTGGACTTTTGGCTGGGAGAAGGACATTTGATATGGGTTAGTTGGATTGAGCAGTATGAAAATTTGATTTCTTCATTACATATTGCTGTTTCTCTTTGCTAGATGTGCTTTGACAGTTTTAATATTGTTGTGCGAGGGATGGGGAACGGGGTGGTGGTGGAGGGTGTTGTAAGTGTGAGAGTACAAATTATTGTATTTTCTTCAATGTCATTGTTCTTGTAATTGATACCTCTGTCTTTTTTCTCTCATTCTTCCAAAATAAAAAAAAAATAAAATTTGGAGGAAACTGGCTGGACAAATAATGAAAAATTGAATAGCAAAGGGCATGTCAAGGAATTCGGGCTTTTTTTTTTTTCTTTTTTTGGTTTGGATGAAAGAGGAGAAGAAAGAAAAGGGGGAGTATAATCAGTTAATATACTAACGAGGGTACCAAATTTTTAATCCCATTTATGTTCCCCCACACTCCTGTGATGTCAGCACATAAGATAGAAAGCCATAGAATTCGGATCTCAATACAATTTACAGGTTTTGGGAATTCTGCTTCATTAGATGAAGACAAGGGAAGGTGGAAGAAAGATTTCAGAGAAAATTGGAGTTTTACTAAATAAAGGTGAACCAGTGTCCCTCATTATGTGTCCATGAAGTGGCACAAGTTCCAGTGCTACAGTCTTGTCACATTAGTCACATTATTGTACTACTCAAGGTCTCAGTTTTATCATCTACAAAAAAAGAAAGAGATTAGAGACTTGAATCACCTTCCAATTTACATCTGAGTCCATGAAATGAATAATATCTATCCATAGTGTCAGTGAGGTGTTAAAGTCCCCTACTACGACTCTGTTATTGTCAATTTTTCCTTTAATATCTGTTAGTATTTGTTTTATGTATTTAGGGGTTCCTACATTGGGTGCATACATGTTTACAAGAATTATATCCTCTCATTGGATTGATCCCTTTATCATTATGAAATATCCTTCTTTGTCTTTTATCATCGCCTTTGTTCTAAAGTCTATTTTGTCTAGTATAAGTATCGCTACCCAGCTTTTTTTAAATTTCCATTTGCAGGAAATAGCTTTTACTATCCCTTTACTTTCAGTATCTGTAAATCTTTCTATCTGAAGTGGGTCTCTTGTAGACAGCATGTGTATGGATCTTGTTTTCTTAACCATTCAGTTACCCTATGTCTTTTGATTGGAGCATTTAATTCATTTATATTTAAAGTGCTTATTGTTAGGTACATAGTTGTTGCCATTTTTTATTTATATGAAATTATTTCAAGTGTAAAAATGATTGTTGTTATGTGTTCAGTTTTACTAGATAAGGAAGAGCAGCTATCACAGAAAATATTAAATACCCAATTCTCACGCATGATTAAATGAGTTCATGAAAATGCTCTGAAAATTATATAAATAGAAAATGTGGTAAACAGCCATTTCTGCTGTAGTCTTTCTCAAATACAGCAACTTAATCTTCAATTCTTCATCTTTCCCTAAGATAGCAAAATTTATGACTACCATTTTGCTTACAGTTTATAGGTGTGTTTTCACCTCAAAAGAATCAGAACTGTTAAATTTATATCTTTCCTAAGTTGTTCTCTAGTAAGAGATTAAACTAAGATACAGTGTCAGGTCTAACTCTAAGCCCTTATTGCTGTTTTAGCCAATATCTTTAAGGTCCAATAATTTCTCAAATTTAGGAATCTTTACGTGTGGACTGGCTGGTTATATGCAAAGTGTTACATCCGGCTCAGGCTACATGTTTTTAGCAAACTCTGGAATGTAAAGCAGAGCAGATCCAGCCTTTCTTCCCTCCCACTTCCTCGATTCACATGGGCAAAATGACAGCTTTAGAGGTCATAGACCCTTTAACCTAAGTCTCTTGCCCAACATGGGATAGTCTTTATTAAGAAGTTAGCAGTTTCATATTTTCTTACATATTCCAAGTCCCAACATTTGGAGTCAATCTGGGCAACGTGATCACTATAATTAATCTTGCTAATTTCAAGAATCAAGACTGCTCTGTTTTATGGCAAAATGACGAATGCGAACATTGTAGCACAGTGCTCACACAGCCAATCAGCTGGCTCTGGCACTTGCCGCACGTCCCGCGTGTCCCGGCGGGTGGGGCCAGCGGTAACTCGGTTTTGGGTCTGTGTCAGCTTCCGCGTGCGCATCAGCTCGCGCCGTAGATCCAAAACTCAACCAATCAGGTTACGGCAGAGAGCGCGGCCCCGCCCGGCCACCGCGCGGCTCTCCGCGGGAGCGCATGCGCAGGGCGCTGCCAGTTCATTTGAATCCTGGAGAAGTTTGGACTCCCGAGGTTCGGGGATTGAGGTGTGTATTAGGTAAGGTACTTTTAGATGTCGAGGGAAATGGGGGCCCCTAGAGCGAAGGGAATCCCATGACTTCGGAGCAGGACTATCCTGCAAGGTGTGGCAGCCCAGGAATCTGGCCAGTGGGTCAGTCTTGGCCAAATTTCTTCCTGCCTGGGGCAGGCCTTAAAAAGCGGGGGGGTGGGGCGCGGGGCGTGGCCCGGATTCTCGAGAAGCTTCGCGACTGGTCGACCAGATGGGGTCAGAAGCTGAACCCCCCCCCGCCCTTCTTTCCTAGGAGCCTAGGAAACAACTCAGAACTTGGGACCTCCCACTGGGTTAGACATACATATTTTCTCCTGGTATGTTCTAGGGTGGTGGGATTTAGTGTCATTCTAACCATTCCCTTAGTTTTTTTTTTTTTTCTTTTCCATTTGAAGTCCATGATTAGAAGTCATTCTGGTTTCCGCTCTTTCTTTTTCCCTACTTCCGGTAATTTTCATGGCCTCACCCATTTTACCTCCAAAACATATCACGACTGCAAACATTTTTTACCTCTTCCCCCGCTGTACCTTAGGCCTAGTTCAGACTACATTTACATCTCTTCTGGACTTCTGTAAGACCCTTTTGATTGGTCTGTCTCCACTCCTTGACTCCTAAAATTCTATCCCACACTGCAGCTAAAACAGTCTTAAAACATAAATCAGATGGTATCACTCCTTTAACATGCCTTCCTTTCCCCAGAGTTGCCATGACACTTCAAATCCTAATTCTTTACCCTAGCCAAAACGTCCCAATGTGCTAGTCCCTGGCTGCCTTCCTGACTTAAATTCTCACTAACCTCTACCTTTTTCCTGTCAGCTACTTCTCCTTGCCCCTACTTGTGTTGCTGCTGTTTCTCTAATACCCAAATCTCTTGCTTTAAGTTCATAGCAAGTCTTGTTCTTCCCTCCCTGCCTAGCTCCACAGATCTTCACATAGCTGGTGCCTTCTTGGCATGCAAATTAAGTTTAAAGGTCAATCAGTGAGAATTTGAACACTTATTCCAAAGTAGCTTCTCACTCCTACCCCATTTCTATCATATCGCTGTGTATTATGTTCAGTATTATTTATTCGTTGACTCTTCTCTCCACCCCCATAACTTTCATGAGAACAGAAGCTTTGACTGTTTTATTATCTTATCCCTGGTAACTAGAACTGTATTTGGCATATAGATGATGCTCAGTAATTATTTATTGAATACGTGAATTAATTAAGAGGGAATGTTTCTATTCTGAGAATCCTTAGTTTTTCCACCAGTTTGACTTTTGAACTATGTAGTTTTAACTTAACACTGCCAAAGTAGGGAACATAAAAGTTCAAAAGCAAAATCAAGGTGGGGTGGAGAAAAATACGAATGATTGGAGAAAGTAAGATTTGCGTTCATAAGATGGCTTAGTTTTGCACTTGCTTATGTGATTTAGCCATTTTAAGAGAAGTTGCTATGTTACCCATACTCTTAACTGTTGTATTTTTTTTCCTACAAGAAGGCCAGTTCAGCTGGTGAATGTTATCTTGAATTGTTGTTTTGCTCTATTCCTATTTAGGTCAAGGGCTTTCTGAGAATGATAATCTGAAGGTTTTGTTGCCTGGATTGTTGTCAGTTTTTGTTTTTTTTTGTGTGTGTGTGTGTACTCGTTGCATGCTAGCTACTGTGCACTAAATGTTGGGAATATGGGCAAATGTGGTCCCTGTCTTTGTGCAGTAAAGGGACAGTTTGTCTGCTTAATGTTAACTTGACACTTGTTTCTGTATAGAACATGTGCAGTAATGTCACCTCAAAAAAGAGTTAAGAACTCTGAGACACCAAAGAGAACTTCACGAGGTAGTAATAGTTATCAGACTAATCTCTTGGACTGGAAACTAAAAGAGGACCTCAGCATCTCAAAGAGCATCGTGAAACATGGACAAAACAATCCAGTAGAAGATTATGAACATGCTGATGATCAAGCAGAAGATGCTCTGCAAGTAGCTGTGAGATACTTTGAGAAGGGTAAGACAGATTGTTTTCCTTATGAAAGTCCTATTTCTGTCAAAATATTCTAGACTTTTTCTTAAAGAATTTTAAAGGAAAGCATAGTTTTGTTCATTCATCCTTTTGTGTAATGGGCATTTATTGAGTACTTACTACATGTCAGTGTTCTAGGTACTAAGGATACAACAGCAAAGCTGCATAGGATGGCCTGAGAATCTTTAAAAACCACCATTGGTTGGCATTCGCTCTTAAACCATCTGATTTTATTGGTATGGGATGCAACTTGGGCATTGGGGTTTTTTAAAGGCTCTCTAGGTGATTCCAGTGTGCAGCAAAGTTTGGGAGCTGGTGCCCTAGCATTGAAACAGCATATAGCTCAGTGCTTTTAGTTAGTCTAGAGCAGAGGTGCTAGGGCATGGTTTAGTTTTCCTCACTGTAGGTGCTATTGCTGTTAAATATTCTAGAATTTTAAAGGCTTTGAAACGTTTTTAGGAAGACATTTTATACATAAAGCTATTCCTTTAAAGTATCCCAAGTTGTAATTGTCGAGCCTGAGCACTAAAAGAATTTTAAACATCCCAGTATTTAATATAGTTCCTTTTTCCAGGTCCCTTTAAAACTTCATGGAGTAAAGATAAAACCTTGGAAAAACACTTGAAATCTGTGGAAAATGTGGCTTGGAAGAATGGATTAGCTCCGGAAGAAATTGACATTCTATTAAATGTGACACTCAGTGGTAAATTTGGTATGTCAAGAGGATATATTTGTTCTCAGTTTGCTTTTTGCCTTCCAGACTTTGAATTAGATCGTTCATTGGAATGAGTTGCAGTCCTTTATTTTTATTACTTTCTTTGTCAAACCAAAATAGGCCTTTCTAATATACAAACTACTTATGAGCCAAACGTCTCTGTGTGCATATGCTGAAAATAGCTAGTTATCACATATCTACAAATAAATGTGTGGAGTCTTGTCACTGAATACATGAGAGCTATTTTTAGTGTTTCTCTTAAGAAGCATAGATAATGATGTAACAATGCTGCTGCAAGGCATCTTAAGAGATCAATTGGTCTCCTTCATTGCCTTTAGGTTCACTTAAGTATGACAAGTCCTTCTTTATGCTGTTTCCATTCTAGTGTCTATGACCTTAACATTCAAGATGCTTTTTCTTTTGTGCAAATGCTTCCTTTTCTGCTCTTAGTTCATTTGGAATGGGTGTGAAGTTCTTAGAATATCATCTGGCAGGTATTCTTTTTATGTGAGAAGAATGTTTTAACCTACTCTCATCCAAATTCAGACTTGGAAGGTGTTTTAGACCCCATACGTCTTCATTTTAAAGGTGAGGAAACAGGCCACAGTGGTGAAATGTCAGAGTTAGCACAGGAGAACACAGATCTCCTAACTTCTCTTATAGTGTTTATACTGCATCACACTGGGTTTTCTTCTTTTTTCTTTTTTTGAAAATTAAGACAACTATCAACACTGGATGATTTATGTACTGTTTTCTGGCCCTTGCATATTGGGTTCCTTTGTGTATACCCTAGATTCATGTTTTCAGGGGTGTGTGTATGTGTGTTTTAAAGCAACAACAGATTAATAGCTAAATTCAAGATATAACTCCCAGATATTTCTCCTCTTTTCCCTGATTAGTTCTGTGTTTTCCTAGAAAGTTAAATTAGACCTAATAAAATTGGCTCTTCTTGTAAGTGGTTTCAGATTGGTTCTAATATCTTTACAGGAATGTGTATTTAACTAATCAGTATCTATTGAGAACAATTCTCTATTTCCTTCCCCCCCCCTTAAAACATGTATAGAATGTACAGGTGTTTTCTATTTTGGAATTTTTCTTTTTTGATATATCAGAAATTAATGATTAGAAGGTTTTCATGATGTTTGTCAGGTCTTGTGGCAAATACATACCTCTTTTATGTGCATACTTCAGATTTGAATGCTCGTATATAACAATTTAAAAAAACAATCTCTGGCTTTTTAGTATAACTTTTCATTTTTCTGTTAGGCTCAAATTTAGTGATATTAAATGTGGCTTCCTTAATTGTTTTTTCCTCTTTCAGTTATTTCTATGATATTCCCCCTCACTACTACTAGACCTTTACATGTGGCTCTTTTGCCAAGTTGAAATACATATTCAGGGGCAGGTGTACTAGGAATGTCATCACTAGGAATGTCATCATAATTAGGCGCAAAGGGACTTTAGACTCTTTAGAAATTAATTAAAAAGTCATTTGGAAATAATACAGTCTGTATTCAATTCTCTCTTTGAATTTGGTACCTGTGTAAGGTATTAGTGGTCAGACTGTGATAGACTTTAGAAGGGTTATGGGATGAGAGTGGGAGAAAAGAGATATAAAAACAAGGAACTACAAGAGTAGAAAGCTCATTTTTATTCTTGTGATTCATTACCTTCCTCTTTTCTTCTTCATAGAATGATGAGATAGAAATTGATGAGATATATTGTTGCAGTTATATAGGACGAATAAATCCTGAGATCTGATGTACAGTTTGATGGCTATAGTTAATAATACTGTAGTAAATACTGGAAATTTATTAAGAGTAGATTTCAGGTGATCTCATCCCACACACAAATGGTAACTATGTGAGGCGATAGTATGTTAACTAGCTTGACTATAATAGTCATTTCACTATATGTATATCGTATCATTATGTTGTACATCTTAAGTATACAGTTTTTTATTTAAAAAAATAAAGAGAAGTCTTCACCCTCACTGTGGGGAAAAAAGGGTGTATAAGATGTTTCTGAGAATGCTACTTGTGGGAGAAGTTGAGAACAGTGTTCATATAGTGAATTGATATGACTGCCATACTGTAATGCATAAAACAATGGTTAAAGACACATGCATCCAAAATGTTTTGGAGAATTCTACTTGCATGAGAAGTTGAGAACAGTGGGTTTTTTTTTTTTTCAGTGAATAGTTGTGATCACCACACTATAATGCAAATAAAACAATGTTTAAATACAAAAATATAAGTTAATGAGATACATATTCAATTCCTGAAGCCTTAATAAGCAAAATTTGAACTATTTGCAGCATCACTTCTCTTACCATATGGGAGAATATCATGGATGCCAGAGAGTCTGCTGGAAAAATTGGACCAGTATAGAATATTACTGCCAGCTAATTCCAAGGATGGCTGTTCCATTCTGCTATCTTCCCCACTTTTCAGGAGGGGGGAGGTGTTGAGGAGAATACAAATATATATTTGTTTATTCTTAAACATAGCAGCTCATGCAAGATGTCAGTCTGTAGCTTTAAATAAATCAGAATATATTGTGCCTTTTCAAATATTAATAAAATTTAAAAGGCCTTGAGATTTTCCTGTGAGTAAAAGACTTTTTTTTTTTTAGGTTTAATTCACATAGCATAAAATAAGCCCTTTTGAAGAGTATCATTCAGGTGTCTTTTTTTAAAAAACATTCATAGGTGTGTAACCACCACCACTATCTAATTCGTAAACATTTCATCACCCCAGAAAGAGACAGTTTGTACTTATTCTCTCTATTTAAATATAAATATTAGAGCCAAATAATTTGCTTTGTAGTTTATATTAGAAGTTAGAACTACAATTTTGCTTTGAACTGTGTTTTATAATGATAAAAGATGTCAAGTATCACTCAATTTTTTATTGCCTTTAATATAAAGTGAGATTTTTAGGAACAAGAGTGAATAATAGTAAGGAAACAATCAAGATACTAAAATGTAGTTTAATTTAGAGTTTGTCTGCTTTACAGGGAGTGCTGTAAACGCTCGGATGTTGAAGTGCATGATTCCAGCAACTCTAATATCAGAAGATTCTGTGGTTAAGGCGGTCTCCTGGCTTTGTGTTGGCAAGTGTTGTAGTAGTACTAAGGTAATCTTTTTAAACACTTTTGATGATAAGCCCTTCAGAACCACTTAAGAGATGGCAAGGAAGAGCCACTTATGAAGTAATGGCATTGGCCTTTTGTGCAAAGCCTGTAGTTTTGGAACAATATAGCTTGATGCAAGGACTCTGTTCAAACATAAATTTTTATTGAGAAATAAAATCTATTATCCTCGTTTTTGCTAGAGGCTTCTAAAACAGCCCTGAGGGGGGAAATTAAGTTCTTCTGTGCCAGTTGTATTTCTCTAAAGATAAGCATTTTGTCTCTCAATAGGTACTTTTTTATCGTTGGCTGGTTGCAATGTTTGACTTCATTGATCACAAGGAGAAAATTAACTTGCTCTATGGTGTTTTTTTTGCTTCATTGCAAGATGATACACTGGTAGGTAAAAATTGAACAGCATCATGCACTAATCAAATGGTATATGCTTATATATTGACACACTACATGTGATTCAAAGTGCCGCAATTGTTTTTCCTTATTTATTTTTAAAGATAGCAAACATACAGAAAAGTATAAAGAATAATATTAACACCCTTGCACCTGTCTCTCTGATTAACAAATATAAAAAATTGTAACATATTTGTTTTATATTTTCTTTCAAGGAAAAAAAATGTTACAGGTAGAATTAACTTCCCATCAGAGTCTCTTTGCTGATCTAGAGCAGTGATTGCCATCTCTTCCATTTTAAACCATTTCCACAAGGTCCATTGTGTCACTTAGTCGACATTTTCTTAAACTTGCAAAATCCTCATCAAAATTAATGAGAGGATTACTTTTCATGAGATGCCAATGGACTGATTTTGATTCAGTAGCATAATTATTACCATTGAAAACATTAATAACTCTACGAAATCAATCTACCGTTCACCTGGAAGACTCTAAAGGACTATCAGTACTTCACAGACCATGTGAATCATTCACCTAACAGATTTCCTCTTGCCTCTTGGGAAGGGAGTTTATTCATTGATTTTATGTTTAAAAATTGACATTTCCACTGTATTTGTTGCATTGTATGAGGCACTGTAGAAGATTTGAAGTTTAGCAGAGAGGTTCAGGGGTTTATATCTTCCACAGATTTATAATCCAGTTGGCGGATTAAGGAAAGCACATAAAAGTTAGGTAACTCAGAAATTAAATGATCAAATGTGTGGATAATAATTGCTGTGATATTTCCAAGAAAGTAGAAGATTGTAAACCAGAGTGATTGTGATTAGAAAAGCATCATAAAATATGTGGGTATTCAGCTGGGCCTTGAAGGTTGAATGGGATTTGAGATTTGATAACGGGAGATGATGTTTAATATGACTGAACAGGACTAAATATTTCAAGCAAAGTTGTGAGATGTGTAAATTGTGTATTATGAGACCTTAAATGGACTTACAGTTGGTGTCTGGAGGTGGTGGGGGTAAGGCTGAAAAAGTTAGGTAAGGAAAGATTGTAGAGGTCTTTGAATGTGATGCTAAGGAATCGAACTTTATCCTCTATCCTGTGGGGGAAATAATTGAAAAGATTGGGCAGAACATGGTTAAAGCAGCATTGTAGAAGTATTTAGTAGAGCTAAACAATATGATTTAGGTGGGAGTCAGGAGTCAGGGAGACTAGTTAGGAAACTAACGTGATAATCCAGGTATAACATAATGAAGTCCTAGACTGGCAATTCTCATATATGATCTGTGGACCTCTTGAGGCTCATTGAGATCCTTTCAGGAGGTCTGAGAGGTCAAAATTATTTTTACAGCAATATAAAGATGTTATGTGCTATTTTCACTCTTGACATTTACCACTGATGGTGCTAAAGCAGTGGTAGATAAAACTGCTGGTACCTTAGCAAAAATTGGGGCAGTGGAGCCAAACTATACCATTGGTCATTATATTCATCACTGCAGTAAAAAACAAAATGCTTGTTTTACTTTAAAAATGTCCCATGAAGCAGTAAAAATTAATTCATTAATCTTATTAAATTTTGACCTTTGAGACATGTCTTTACTATTCTATGTGATGAAATGAGAAACACAAAATACATCTCTTCTGCATACTAAAGTACAATAGTTGTCCAAAGGAAAAGCGCTCATGAGATTGAGTTGTGAGCTAAACTATTTGCTTTTTTTCATGAAATAGAATTTTTACTTGAAAGAATGACTGACATTAAACTATGGTTATTCAGACTTGGATATTTGGCAGACAGTTTTTCAAAAATGAAGAAAGCAAGCCTGTCATTTCAAAGAAAACAACTGGCAAGATTTGTTGCCAATGATAAAATTTGAACCTTCAAATGAAAATTATAAGTTTGGAAAATTTGTATCTGCCACTGTGAACTTGGCAGCTTCCCAATACTTAAAGACTTTTCTAATGAGATTGGTAGTAGCAATGTTAATGAATGTGATTTTTAGATATTGTTTAATGAAATATGTCAATTTTTGGAGGCTCAGTATAACTCAGTAAACTAATATTTTCCTGATGACCAAGTAAGATGTTATAAAATTATAAGATCCATTCAAAGTGAAAATATATCACTGAATATTGATGGAACAGAATACAAAGAGAGTTCATTGATAAAACTTTATATTACACATTGCAGCTAACTCTTAAGAGACTACCACTTAATCAAGTTTTGGTATACTATCAAAGACTGATATCCATAATTTTCTGTAAAGGCTACTAAAATATTTCTTTCTTTTTCAACTACATATTTGTATAAATCTAGATTTTCTTCATGTACTTCAATCAGAACAATATACCTTAATATGTTTAATGAAGCAGAGAATCCAACTGTATTCTGTTAATTCAGAAACATTAAACATTTTCGTAGAAATGTAAAACTATATCACTGTAGTCATTTTTTCATAAAATACATCATTTATATTAGCATACAATAGGCTTCTTATTTGTTAATGAAATAATAAACATTTTAAAATTTCTAATATGGTCAATATCGATAGTTAAAATCCAGGTAAACCAAAGCTCTTTGTGGGTTCTCTAATTTTTAAGAATGTAAAGGGTCCTAAGACTAGAAAGCTTGAGAATCAGAAATTCACTCAATGAGCATTTATTAACTGCATACTGTGCCAGGCATTAGGAATACAAATCTAAATAAGTCATAATGATTAATTTATGTGAGGCTTCTGTGGCAGGCACTAGGTGCTTTATACAGTGTTTCATCAACTATTAAGATGCCATCAGTTGTAAGATATATCATTATCTTATGAACCACTATGAAAGAGTGCTGCCATTAAAACTGTCACATGACATTGATTATAGGGTGTCATGTTTTCAGAGATATTAAAATGTTAAACATATGTTAGACTATTAAAGTTTTTTTTTCTGGTCCTCAGAGTCTGAAAGTTCTTTAAATTCTTACATCAATATTCTAAACAAAAATTAAACAAAACAGTCATTGAATAACTGTTTTATATATTTGTGCTGTCCAGTATGGTAGCCACTAACTTCACGTGTCTAGTGAGCACTGGAAATGTGGCTAGACTGAACAGAAATGTACCATGTTAAATATACACCACATAAAATGTAGTTTTAACTCATTTAAACCTCTTGACAACCTTACAAGGAACATACTTTTATCTTTATTTTAGAGATGAGGAATCTGAGGCTTAGAAAAGTCAAATAATTACCTAGGGTCACATGACTAGAGCCAGGATTTATGGAAAATGATATTCCCATTACAGAGGTGAGGCAACTGAGGCATGGAAAAGTTAAATAACTTTGCTAGTTAGCTACCTAGCAAGAGGGTTAGCCTGAATGATATTTAAATGTAGTAGAGGAAAAGGTAAGTACAGGGTGATAAATCCTTTGATAGTATCCATAGAGTTCTATGGCAGTGTAGGAGAGAGGCATCAAAATAAGACTAGGAATCAGGGTTAGAGCTATAGCAATTTGTTTTCAACTGGTTGAGACAATAAGCAAAAAGGATAGGTGTTGATGCTAATAAATTTGTGGTTTAGTAAGGGACATAATTGAAGGAATTCCTGCCCAGTGGTCTTGGGGCGGGGTGTGTGTGTGTGTGTGTGTGTGTGTGTGTGTGTGTGTGTGTGTGTGTGTATTAATTTTGCAATCAAGTAGTAGGAAAGGTCTGCCCAGAGTGTGGAAAAGAAAGAATGTTATGTTTGAGGAGAGAGTGAATTTTGAAATAGCTTCTGATGGAAATGGGAATAGTAGGTGATTAGAGGTACAGGGGATTTGAAGGCCCAGATGATGTTAGAGAGCACAAATTTGTGATCTTACTAATATGCAAGAGTAGGTCATTTCTTCCAGGTTGGACAAGGAGGCAGGAGAGTGACTGAGCTGATGAACTAGGGTGTCTAGAGAGAAAAGGGGAGAAGGTAAAGATAGAAGAGGCCAGATGGGGAGCACACTCAGCTGTGGTTCAGGATGCTCTTGTGACATGCATGACATGTAGTGGAATTAAAGGCTGGAATGATGGGAAGTTGTAGCATTGAAGTTGAAGATTTCAGGAAGGGATGGTTCAGTATGATGACCATGTTCAGAGTAACCCGGGGGTGAGTTTTCAAAGTGAGGGAATAAAGGTTATTGGAATTGAAAATTTCTGTTTCCTTATGGATTTTCTTCTTGTTGCTGTCCATCGATCCAATTACTGAGTGAGATATATTGAAATTTTCCAACTATGAAAGCAAAATTGTCAGTTTTTCCTTAAAGTTCTATCATTTTTTGCTATATATATTTTGAGTCTATTTTTAGGTGTATGCACAATTATAGTTTTCATACCATCCTGGTGAATCAAACCTTTCATCATTGTGTAACTGTTTAGTTGTTAGAAATGCTTTTTGTTTTAGTCTATTTTGTCTGATATTGACATTGCTACTCTGGCTTTATTTTGACTAGTAGTTGTTTTGTATAGTTCCACCTCCTGATTTTTTAGAAACCTTTTTAAATCCTCAGGTCTTAGATGGCTCTTTTAAATAGCTAGGTTTTATTTTTAAATCCTGTTTGAAGATTTTTTGCTTTTACCTGGAGAATTAGTTTATTTACCTTTGTAGTGATTATTGATATAACAAGTAAATTCAAATATCTTGTTTCGAGCATTTGAAATGATCTGCTTTTTTTGATTCTTTCTCTTTATCTCTCTTGTTTTGGATTGATTGTGGCTTTCCTTCTATTCTTACTTGAAGTTAACACACATTCTCTGTGTGTTCCTTTAGATGTTATTGAACCTATTTTAACATGCATATATAATGTAAAATGTAAAACAGTCTCTTTTTACTTTTTTTTCTTTTTTGGAAAATATAGTTTTTTTCATAAGACACATTATTTTTGTTAGCATGTAATAGGTTTATTATTTTTTTAATGAATTAATGATCATTTAAAATATTCTATTTAATTTCTGTGCAGTTTTTTTTTTAATCTAAAGGTAACCAGTATCTTTACCTTCACCTTAAATGATACAAGACCATGGAATGCTTTAACTCTGATCACATCTTTCCCAGATTATATGCTATTGCTTGATTTTAGTTTGAGCTTATTCTTCTCCATCCTCCTCCACATACACATAAAGGAGACATTATTATTGTCTTCACAGTTGGTGTTTATTTAGATTTGCGTACATATTTACCAATATCTTTGTTAATCATTTGTTTTTGAATCCTAGACCTTCAGTCTGAGATCATTTTCCTTTGTCTAAAAGTGTATCCTTTAGAATATTTTTTCACTGAGAATCTTGATGCTCAGCTCTCTGTCTTCATCAGAAAATGTCTTTACTATGCTCTTGTTCTTGAAAGTTAGTTTTGTTATATGTAGAACTCTACGGTGACAGTTAAATTCTCTCTGAATGTTGACAGTATTATAATACGGACCCCTTTCCATTGTTGAATCATTCTAATTGTAATCTGTCATTCCTTCTTTTCTCTCTGGATACTTTTTAAAAACAGCTTTATGGAGGTTGAGTTCACATACAATACAATCCACCCTCTTAAAGTATGTAATTCCTTTTTAGTGTTCGCAGATATGTACAGCCATGAACAGAGTCAATTTTAGAATATTTTCATCACCTCTAAAACCCTGTGTGCTTTAGTTATTACCCCTCAATCTTCCTATTTAGGGGTTCCTAAGCAACTCTTAATATATTTTTTTTTGTGTGTAGAGATTTACCTCGTCTGGATATTTCATAAAAAATGGAATCATATAATATGTGATCTTTTATGACCAGCTTCGTTTACTTAGCATAATGTTTTTAAGGTTCATCCATATTATAACATGTATCAGAACTTCATTTTTTAATCTGTTATATTTTTTCTAGAACATGACATTTACCATTTTAAGTTTTTTTAATTGTACAATTCTTTGGCATTCATTAGTTACATTCACAATGTTGTATAATCATCACTATTGTCTATTTCCAAAACTTTTTCATTACCCTAAACAAAAACTCCCTACTCATTGAGCAGTAACCCCCCAGTCAGTCTCTCCCCAGCTCCTAATAACCTCTAGTCTACTTTCTAGCTCTATGAATTTGCCTATTCTAGGTACTTCTTATAAGTGGAATCATACAATATTTGTCCTTTTGTGTGTAGCTTCTTTTACTTAGCACAATGTCTTCTCAAGGGTCATCCATGTTTTAGCATGTATCAAAACTTCATTTTTGTGGCTGAATAATATTCCATTGTGTTTATACACCACATTTTGTTTATCCATTCGTCTGTTGATAGATTCTTGGGTGGTTTCCACCTTTTGGCTACCATGAATAATAATGCAGTGAACATTGATGTATAAATATATGTGCAAGCACCTGCTTTCAGTTCTTTTGAATATACACCTAGGAGCGAAATTGCTGTATCATATTGTAATTCTATGTTTAGTAATTTGAGGAACCACCAAACTCTTTCATAATGACTGTACCATTTTACTTCTCACCAGTAGTGTAGGAGGGTTCCAAATTCATCACATTCTCACCAACACTTGTTATTTATCTTACTTTTTAATTATAGCAATCCTAGTGGGTATAAAGTGGTATTTCATTGTGTATTTGATTTACATTTCTTTAATGGTTAATAATATTGGACATCTCTTCATTTGTCCATTTGTTCATTTGTATGTCTTCTTTGGAGAACTATCTATTCAGATCCTTTGCCCACTTTTCAATTGGACTATTTGTCTTTTATTATTGGGTCATAAGTGTTCTTGTTATATTCTAGTACAAGTCCTTTATCAGATGTGTGATTTGTCTGGGAGGTATAGCTAAGCTGGAACCACTTTAAATTCTTC
The DNA here is from genome assembly GCA_030015415.1 of Cynopterus sphinx. Lineage (NCBI taxonomy): Eukaryota > Metazoa > Chordata > Mammalia > Chiroptera > Pteropodidae > Cynopterus > Cynopterus sphinx. The sequence goes on from CM057388.1 coordinate 55,364,972, forward strand.
ACTTGAGGTTTTCTTGGTCATATCACTAGTGTAAATTCAAACTGCAGATCTACATAGGGCCAACTTGTTATAAATTCCAGGGAGAGGCTTGCCCTGTGGTATGCAAGAGTAGATGAATGATGATGAGTATGTGATTGACTCTTTCTTATCTTTGACGTATCTCTTAAGCTCATATTGGTTTTGTTCATCAACTGACCAAAGTGCAATATACATGAATTCTATGTTTATGTATATGTTGTTAAAAATAGAGAATAATAAAACATGCTTTCTACTTTCTGGTAATAACTCTAGTCAAGGACTGAGTATTTTGTAGCCCAAGTATTTAGTAACACTATTCATGGCACACAGAATATAAACTTCATAAGAAAAGACCTTTTTGTCTGCTTTATTCACCACTCAGTAAATACTTGTTTCATGAGTGAATGAATAGGAACTATTCATAAATGTTTCTCAAATCAGTTGCAGTATACTTGCATAGTTTTCATGGTGCTCACTAGGGAGTTTCTTGCTCAGCTTGGCAGGAGGGAAGGGGGCCTACGGTTTTTCTTTATCTCTATCTTTTAAAAATATTTATTGAAGTATAATATACATACAGAAAATTGCCCATCATAAGTGACTAGCTCAGTTAATTTTTATAAACTAAACATATTCATGCAAATATCACTCAAATCAAGAAACAGAGACACTAACTTAAAAACATTATTTCATAAAAGTCATTTTCACATAATTTGGTGGGAGCCTGACTCTAACGACTCAGATATGGTGGTTAACTGTTTGCCAGAAAGGCAGTTGTAAACTCTTAGTGGCTTATATGAGTTTCTCTTTTCTAGATGTGTTTAAAGGAGAATGTCAGATTTTCTGTATTGCTGGAGTCTAGGTCAAGAGATTGTATGACACTCATTTTATACTCAACATGATAAATAGTATTGCTAATGGTTCATATTCCTAGGGATGTGAGTTTTTTACTGAAAGCTATTAGATTATGTTGAATGTGGCAGAAATGGTCATAATATGTATATTTACCTTAAAAATGATTCTATATTTAAATTCATAGTTCTTATAAGTATGTCTAGAGTCTTTCTGCAGCTGTTGCTAAGTAGAGGAGAGGCAATATGGAATGTTACTTTAGACTTTAAACTTTAGAGTCACGACTGCCAAAATATGGTTTTTAAAGAAAGTCTTCTTTTGTTACTTTCTGTAATCCCATTAAATACTTTATTTTTCAATTTCCTAATGTCTAGAGCAGGTGTTGACATTTTTTTTTCTTAAAGGGCTAGGTAGTAAATATTTAGATTTGAGGGCCACACTGTCTCTGTCACAACTATTCACTCTGCTGGTGAGGTGAAAGCAGCTATAGACAATACATAAATGAATGAATATAACTATGTACCAATAAAACCTGACTTACTAAAACAGGCAAACCACAATTTGCTGACCCCTGAACTAGAATAAAACCTCAATAAATGGATGCTCAAAATAAAATGGTATAAGGGAACCAATCATTCAGTAATTTAACATATTTATTGAGTGTGTGATATTTGCCAAACTGAGGGCTAAATGGTTAAATAAGTTATGGTATATTCACTCACTGGAATATTAAGATAATTGAAAATGATCATTTTGAAAACCAAACAACATGAGAAAATGCTTTTAAGTGGGAATTCAGGATAAAACTTTTAAGTTTTTATCTTAATAAATATGGACTACTAGAAGGGGTACATGAATTTTTGTTTTTCTGTTTTTCAAACTGCAGTGTTGTTATATCCCAAAAATAATTTTTAAAATAACATAATAGGTTGCCAATTAAAACGTTATTTAATCACTACTATGTAGTATGAAAAGAGAAGTTTTGTAAAACTATTGTCCAGTGATGTCCAGAAGCACATTTACTTAATCATTATAAGATTGGCATTTGAGGAAAATGTGTTTCTTCTGTTCGATGTATTATCATTTCTCTTTTTTAAATCTTTCTATTTTAACAGTGCCCTTATGTCTGCCATTTCTTGTATTTGCTTACCAAAAAAGAGAATGGTGAGTATTTTCATTCCAATTATATTACATTCACTCTATGGAATTAGCCTTTGTATTGCCCTTTATAAAGTTAACTATTAGCATTAGTTCTAAGGATTTTGTGGGAATTGCTTTTCAGTACTTTTATCCAAGAGCATCTGCTTAATGTCTTGACTGAACAGGATGTTTATATTCTTGATGTGTTTTAAGAAGGAGCTATATGAGCCACAGGCTTTTTTTTTTTTTATTTGAACCAGATGCATAGTACTTTATCTCTTTTCTTCTTCTTCTTCTTCTTCTTCTTCTTCTTCTTCTTCTTCTTCTTCTTCTTCTTCTGCTGCTGCTGCTGCTGCTGCTGCTGCTGCTGCTGCTGCTGCTGCTGCTGCTTCTTCTTCTTCTTCTTCTTCTTCTTCTTCTTCTTCTTCTTCTTCTTCTTTTTTTTTTACCTTTGATAGTCAAACCATTTCGAGTAAGAAAACTGCTTGATCTTCAGGCTAAAATGGTGAGTACCAAAAAGACCCCAAACTAGCCAGTGTACTTACTACTCTATGATAGGTACTGAGCTAGGCTTTGAGGATATAAGATAGTTCAAATGAGTCATTATTTTTTAAAAAAATATTGTTTGGGGAGTTCAGTCAACAAAATAAAAAATCAGAATCACACTGGTGTCAGGAAGAGCAGGCACTCCTGGCAGAGTGAATAGCATGAACAAAGACATGGAGATGTCAAACAATAGAAACTGTTTGGGGAACTAGTTTGGTATGCCTGGGAAACAAATGTCAGGGGGTAGTCAAAAATGACTACTTTATTTTATTAAAGTGACCAGTTTATTTTTTGTTGTTGTTTATGTGATCTAGGAAAGCATTCTTTTCTGGATGCTTAAACTCCAGTATATTTATTCCCTGATATTATATCTTGTCCTTACAGCTCTCTTGCATTATTTCCACTATATCTGTCAGGTAACAGAGGTCTGTAATGCTTTGGATATAAAACAATAGGAAGTTGAAGTGCCTATGCCTAACTGCTGAAGCCTGTATGACCTACCCAAAGGCATTTAAATTTAATGAAAAACATATTTATGCTTCTCCAGTATGAGGTTTCCAGTTAGTACAATTAAGTGATTGTTCCTTATTTTGCGTTCTGTGGATACCATATTTTCTCTTAGCTCTCTGAGAATGTTAATATAGTGTTTTTGTTCAAATTGAATTTCACTTCACATTAATAGAAATTGTAAAAAAGATACACATTTTTTTCATGTTAACAGCAAAACATTTCAACAAAAAAAGAAAATTCTTACTATAAATAAGCTCTTGCTGATTTGTGTTGATGAAAACAAGTGTATATTCAAGTTTTAAAAAAATGATTTAGTACACTATTGTCTAGATATTTTAAACCCAGACATGAAATATTTAGCTTTATTAACATTCTATATAGTATGTTACTAAATTATTCCATCATCAATGCCATTTATAAATATGCATTTATAAAATGGTTTTGATTAGCTATATTTTGGTGAATTTGGTTTAGTCCAACAATATCAAACCAAGAAGGCACAACCATGCTCACATAAAACTGAACATATACAATGGTAACAAACATAATCGGCATGTGGACAAATATATATTGGGTATGTGAACTTCTGGTACTCACAAAGACATGTATCCCCTCCATACTCATCCCTACCCCATAACTCCTGATCCATGGAGGAAACAAAACACAGAAATTGACTCTTAGGTGATAAGCATGAAGGGTGAGAAATGTTATGTTATAAGCACCAGGCCCAGTTGAGAGCAGTTTTTGGAACTGGAAGCAGGAGGTAGGTTTCTTAAAGGTTGGTGACTATGGTTTCTGGGATTCTCCTCTTGCCACAGGAATGAATCTGTGTGTCTTAAGCTGTGATTTTGTTTTTCTCTTCTCAGCTTTGTCTCTGTTTCCTCAGAGTTCCTTTTTTAGTTTGGTCTTTCACAGTAGAGGCTCTTCCCTAATACCCGGTAAACCTTGTTTGTCCATATTTAAATGATCCTTCATTTGCTCTTGCCTCCTTTCTTCTTCTCTTTGAACTTGTGATTTTTAAACTTTTTCATTCATTTACTTTTTAATGAGGCTTTGGGAGGACCCAAAGTTAAACATATGTTCAATATGCCATGTTTAAAAATGCCCCTTTTGAAAAAGAGTGTTAACTTTTTAATAACAAAGATAGATTTAGTTAAGTGGGCAGTAAGTTCTAAAGGTCTTTCCACTACTAAATATCTGCTTTGTCAAAAAACATTTCAACTCAAAGCAAGCACTCTAATGCTAATCAATATGAGTACAGAGATCAGAAGATATTTGGGTATATAAAAACTGGGTCATTTTTGTTTTACTATAATCAATTTAATTTCAAGAAGCTGTTATAAGGATGCTGTATTGCTAAGCCTCATTTTCTGCCTTCCTTATTTTGTATAGAAATGGATTCAGTAAAATTGTAATAAAATAAAACAATTTGGTTTCTTCCTTGGAATTCATTTTAGTGATATCCTTTCTCTGGATAGCCAGATATATCAAACACATGTATCCAGCTGTAATGACTTCTGTCATTGTAAAATTCATGTTTAGGTTAAGACTTGCGGTTATAGCAAGCACCTTGGCTACTGCATACCCATTGTTAGATTTCCTAGTTAATTTTTCATGAATTATGATTTTAAATTATTAATGTTTCCTTTGCTCTATTTTCTTGGCATCTTTTTTGTCTTCCCACCTTCCTGTCTAAATCAAGAATTAGAAAACTTTGAGTGCTAAATATGCTACCAGTGAGAGTAAGCCATGCTAACAGATATGACTGGTAAGACTAAGGCATGAGCAGAGAAGAAAAGAGAAAGTATAAGGAAGAAGAAAAGTAGGGGAAAAGGTCATGAAAAAGAAGACAGATTGGTGAGGGTTTTTTTTTTTTTACAATAGTAGGTTTAAATGGTTGCTTAGATTTTTCTATAACATCTGCCTATAACTATATCACATAGTAAAATTAAGGTCTGAATATATGTTTAATATTTTATTGTTATTTGTTTTCTTATTGACCACAGGATTGAAAACTGAAAACTCTTATTTTATTTCAGGGAAAGCAGCCTTATCTCCAGGCTTTGCTGTCACTGTATAAGTTCTTTATTCCTACTTTGATTTCTGTATCTTTGCCTGTAAAGAAGAAGGTAAGAGATTAAGGAGCAGTAAGTCATATTGAGATTGAAATATGCTGTTCTTGATTAAAATAATTTACAGATTTGGACTATAATGTTTACAGCATACTGTTTTAAGATCTACTTTGTGGCATTGTTTCTGGGAAGTATTTTTTAGAGATTGGCACTATGGTTTGATTCCATTTGATGTAATTAATTGATTCCTGATCAGTAAATCTTTAAATGGCTTTGTATGGGTACAAAATATTCCATAATCAACATACATTCAATTAATGAAGAGTTTGGATTTTATATTGCTTCAGCTTATGGGTACCTACTCTCCTGTTCTTTGTATTCAAATTTATAGATCTTTTTTAAGAATTCCGAGAATCTGTGGAAGACAGCTATATTTGCTGTGAGGCAAAGGAATCAGGGACCTTCTCCAGAACCTCTAAAGCTGATGTTAGGTTCAGCTAATGTCCATCCTGGGAAAAGAGTAAGTATCTAAAACCCCAAATGAATGGAGAGGCCTTTTTAAAATAAAGCTAAACAATAACCATTCAGATGTTGGAAGAGACTATAGATATTTAAATAAATTTTTATTAATGAGGATTCTATGCAAACCACATTCAGGCTCCATTCAATGAACCACCTTAATGACTGCTTTTACATTTATATTTTGTAGTCTGTTCAGTCCATTGATAGATTGGTTTATTCTCTTTCTTTAGAAATGGAATTCTCCCTCATTTATACCAGTGCTAGATTCCAGTAGCCACAGTAAAGCATATGGAAAAAAAAGAATGAGCCTTTCTGATTATCTTGGTAGGAATAGATCGTTTCCAGTAGAACAGCTTAAAAGCTTCCCTCAACTCTTACAGAACATTCATTGCTTAGAGGTACGTGACTGGACCATGTGCTCATTTTCATTTTCCATTTGCTCTTCATGGCCTCTCTTTTTGTTATAAATTTCTCCTCTATTGATTTACTTGTTGCTCTCACCTACTTTTATATACTTATGTAAAGTTAACCGATTGTTTTGTCTTTGCAGCTGCCTTCTCAGATGGGTGCAGTGCTGAACAATTCTTTGCTACTTCACTATATCAACTGTGTCAGAGATCAATCAGTCTTAATGAGGCTCTATCATTGGTTGAGTCAAACATTACAAGAAGGTAGAAAACTGATACTTAAAAATTGGATGAATGAGGAAGGAACAATATAGTTTACAAATGGGTTTCTTTTATAAGGGTGCCAAATTCTAGACAGGAGGAGCCTTCATATGCTGTACTTATTTCTCGGTTAATCATATATTCAGAACCTGAATGCTCCCCTTGTTTTAATTTTAAGGGCCATAAGAAAGTAGATGTGTTGTTAAGGAAATACTGCTAGATGGCCACCAAAGCTCACTGAGTGGCTCCACTTTGATGACTATCACAATCCAAAGACTCTATCTTTGTATGTCTAGAGACTCTATCTTTGTATGTCTAGAAACTTGCCATTAAGCCCCTAGAATCTTAAGATCAATGCTAACCAAACTCAGAGGGGACTATTGTATAAACCAGACTGTCACCTTATTATTTCATAATAGAAGTAATTCTGGTAACCAAAACGTTCATGCTGCCAACTAGAATAGCTCCTTTCTTAGGCTATTCAATATGTATGGGAGCCAAATTAGTCATTAAAAGGTTGTCTAAGTATAAAATTGAAGGAAAGGGCAGTGAGGGAGTTTTTCATCCAGGCCATAGTAAATCCTGATCATTTTATTCCTGCAAGGAGGTTGACTTTTCTAGAATAGTATTTTGTTCCCCAGATTGTTTCTGTCCTGATTAAGTAACTCCTGACTCCTCGGGTGTTTAAAAGTTGGTTTTAGTCATTCCGGGTTAACTCTCCCTTTCTGCTTAGAGACTTTCTTTAGGTAGGATATGATACAGTTAGATTTCCACTTATAAGAGTCCTGCCACTCTTAGATTACCCCCAGCTCACCATAGTTTGAAGTTCAGAGCATTGGCAAACTTGAAATTCATACATTCAGAGTCTCTTGGATTACTATATGACATAAAGCAAATCACATTCATTACATGTGAATTTTAGCAGTTTATTTTTTCACTATACAATTTCTTCCTGTATTACCAAGTTCTTGAGGAACTTCTCACTATAGCTTACACATACCTGTTGCAGTCTACACTGCAAGTTGGCGAGGATGTATGGGACTGATGGCTTGTTTATATTTGTCTTTTTTTGTCACTTTAGAGTTATGGTAATTATGTTATATGTAGTTGTTATTGTTGTACAACAGGATGCTAATGTTTAATATTTCTGCTTCAGAATGTATTTGGTACAAGGTAAATAATTATGAACATGGGAAAGAATTTACTAACTTCCTGGACACTGTCATCAGGGCGGAGTGCTTCTTACAAGTAAGATTCCACTTCTTACTAAAATTTATTTGGATAGCCATTGAAAACCTTTTCTTTAGTACTCAACATCTTTTGTAAACAATATTTGCTCAATTCAAAATTCTTAAATAGAGCTGAGTTGAATTGACATTTGTTGTACGGTTGGATTTAAAGAAAGAATTTGTTAAAGTATGCAAATAAGTGAGAATGGCCTATAATTTAAGAGCACACACTGAAGATGTGAAGATGTACTTGAATGTATTCAATTAATCGAATTAGCCAGTAAGATAAATCTCATAGAGTTACCCCTTGTGTTCTTAAAATCAACATTGTTCAAATGTCACATATGTTTTTTTTTTTTGGCCTAGATAACCCTGAGTTGTACTTTAAGCTACAACTCAGCTATCAGCACCATCAAGAAACCTTTACTCAGTACCCCAGTGTGGATTAGATGTTTGTTATATGTGCTCCCGTGGCTCTCTTATGTTTACCTGTATCATGGTACTTTTCAGCATCTGTTTCTCTATATATTATAACCTCCCAGCGGGTAGGAACCCTGTCTAAATTTTCTTCATGTACAGGCGTTCAGCTTCATACCTGGTACAAAAGAGATGCTCAGTTAATGTTGTTGAATAAATCTCAGGGATTTGGTGTGAAACCATTGAGTTAGAAGTTGGGTGTGAATGATGCTGGTGAGGATAAAGAGATGAATTTAGGTTGCTTTTTAGGTTTCCTGCTTGGGAAGATGATGATGGAATTCAGTGAGAAAGAGACTAGAGGAGAAGCAGGGTTGAAAAGAAAGATAAATTTGATTTAAAAGATGCCTGTGGGACATCTAAGAAGTCATGTCTAGAAGGCAGTTAGATAAGGATTCTGGAGCTCAGGAATGAGAATTAGGCTAGAGACACAGATTGAAGACTCCTTATGATATAGGTGGTGGTTTGAGCTATGTTATTGGTGAGATTGTCCAGAGAATTCATGTCATGAAAAGGTCCAGAATAGAGTCCTGGTGTGCGTTACTATTTAAGGCTCAGGGTGACAAAGGAAAAAAGGAAGGCCCTAGGTCCTTACTTTGGTGGAAATCTAAATAACCTAGACTCAGTCCTCTCCAGATGGAGTTGCCCAGAGTTTGGATTTGTTCTGTGGCCTCTAATGAAATTCCAACCTCACTCTCTAACATTGTATACATTTAGTGACTGTTTAAGTGACTGCATGTTCTCCAAAATAGTACACTTTTATTTATCTTTAAAAACATTTTGTAACTTACCTTCTTTCTAATTGATGAAGTTTATGGTGTTTGGAAACTATATTGATAAAGATGCTGATATGTCCAAATATTAATCATCTGATCCTTTTTATGAGGAAGTCTGGTACCTAACTCAAGACTTTGAATTATATTGATGACAAAATTAGTCTAAGAGTAAAACAACTAAAGCATAGAATAAAGTGGTTGTTTAGAGAGCAATTAAAACCAAAGAGTTCCATATAAGGTTTTACCATTGACTTATGTTACAGGAAGGGTTTTATTCCTGTGAAGCATTCCTGTATAAGAGCCTTCCTCTCTGGGATGGCTCCTGTTGTCGGTCACAGTTCCTTCAGCTTGTGTGCTGGATTCCTTTTAGTAACTTCTCTGGTATGTATCATTGAAATTTTGGTGTGAGATATAATTCAGTGTAATATTAAATTAAAGTATTTTGTATAATCTTTTTTTTTTATTTCCTAGAGGTGAAACCAGTTATTTTTGACCATCTAGCACAGCTCTTTTTTACATCAACCATTTATTTCAAGGTAAAAAAAAGCTATCTTACTTAGATTCAGTGAGATCCGTTATTCTATAGCCAGTGGTCCATGATTCCAAACTCATGTTATGGCAGTGGTTTTCGAACAGAATTCTCTTGGACCTGAACTTGAGATGCTGCATCACTGAAATCAAAGTTAATGTATAGAGTTTTCTGTTTTCAAGGTTTTTGTTGCATATAGTTTTTCTAAACTGTTGTCACTTATAGCAGATGACAAAGTGAATGAGCAGGTGGCAAATGAGTGTTAATAAAAACAGACTGGAGAATACTTAAGCATAGTTAGTTTGATCATAGTGGTTGATATTTTTGTATATACACTTATTCATTTCACCAACATTTATTGATTACCCTCTATGTGCTAGATACCTTTTTTGACACTGGAAATACTGTAATGACCAAAGCAAACAAAACTTCTGTGATATTCATATTGTAAATTTATAATATAGTCATTTTCTGCTAATAAAATTGTTCCAACCTTATATAGTAAATTGTGTTACTATTTTGAGGCATTCTCCAAAAAGACCACTTTGGCTTTCAGTTCAACCTGAGTTTGAGAGCCTCTTCCTTATGGAATGGTTATTTCTATTCCAAAATGATGACAGTATAAGTAATGTTTCTGTTATGATTTTTTCACAATAAATCACCTACGATTGGCCACATTTACAGGAAAAACATGTTGTCCCAGGAACTTACTACTAGACCTATATGATTCATATGATAATACACTTCACTTCTCCCAGTTAATATATTTTCAGGCCCTTCATTTTACAACAATTGTTGTTTTCTTCTTCTAATTAGGTTATTCTTTATTTCTTCTCTTATTCCACGAATCTAGAGAGCTATTTATCTGTCAGTTTTAGGTTGAACCGTAGGAAATTGCCATTTTTGTAGACCAGGGATGTTTAACAATTGGCAATTTCATATGGTCTAGCCTAATAAGTAAATAATACATTTATACACATGTACATATATTTGTATTTGAGAACGGGGGTGGGGAGAGGAAAGGATAGAGTTAAGGGAATCAGTGGGACAAGGACAAAACTCAGGAATACTCATTTAATTTTCAGCTGAAAAGGAGAGTCTGTGAAGTAACTTTTTCATGCAGTATGAAAATGTAATATTATTAACCATTGTTACCCCTATAAATTTAATTTTAAAAAAAGTATGAAAAGAATCAGGAGAACAATAGTGCCAAGGAAACAGAGAATACAGGATATCAACGAGTGAAGGAACAATATTGCCATGTATCTCAGGAAGGTCCAGAAAGATAAGGACCAAAAAAATTGTTTTGGAATTAATAATACAGAGGTTTTAGGTACCTTTGTTAACAGTTTCTGTAAAGTATGGGGGTAAAAGCCAGATTGTGGAAGTTGAATCAATGAGAAGTGAAGACAAGACAACGAGTATAGAATATGTTTCAAAAAGTTTGGTTAAAAAGAGGTAGAAAGATAGCTATAGTAGGATTTTGAATCAAGGGATGGTTTGTGGGGCGTTTGTTTTGTTTTTATTTGCCTCCAATATAAAAAAAACCTTAGCATATTTATAAGTAGAATATAAGGAGCCAGTTGAGAAGAAGGAGAGGTTGGAAATAGGATAATTGACAGAACAGGATTTCAGAAGAATGAAGGTACTAGTTTTAGACAAGATTATTTGCTTGGATGGATGTTGAGGGATTGGAAGGTAGCATTTATTCATAAGACTAGGAACAAGGACATATGGCTAGGGATATATGTTCATAAGTTGAAAGAAAAGGCACGATGTTGAAATGCTTTGTGCCTAAAAATGTTAAATTTCTCAAAATAGTGTGTTGTAGAGGATAGAATTGAGTTGGGGGTTTAGGAGGGTATTATGTGATTAGGACAGCTGCTGAGAAAAATAGAACTGCTTAAAGACAAGTAAAAGGATTAATGAACTTCATTAAGGGCCGATATGAAGTTGGAGACCATAAATTTAGAGTGGTACTAACCTTTATAGTTGTGTGTTTTTCTTGAGCTCAGATGTAGGATCAGAGAACATAAGTTATGAGTTGGAAGGAATCATTTAAGGTTTTGCTGGTTAAATGGAGTACAAGGGAGTTGTGAATGATTAACAGTGTGGTCTAGTCTAGATAGGGAATTGAGGCCAGGAGGAGGCTGAAAAGGTAAAAATTGATATTAAAAATAAAGGAATCAAGGGATTGAATGTATCTGAAGTTGAAGAGCAGGAATAACTAGTTGGAGTTGAGGGTGTGTAAAAGCTGGAAGAATAGAAGGTCATAATAAAGAAAAGATAATAGTAGATTTTGGTAGTGGTTCAATTCAGGTTATGACAGAGTTTAGTGTGTGGCTGCGGGAGTGTGTAACTAAGGTAGAGTGAAAATGAAGGTTATTTGGATAGAGATCAAGAAACATGCTAAAGTAGAGGGTGGATCATCTTCATGGACACTGACATAACTCAGGGCCTGATGGCAGGATGTGAGGCAGAGTGAGAAGGTTTTCAGTGAATGTATACAAGTTTCAAGGAGGTAGATAGCAGATATATGGAAAGAAAAAAATTAAAAGGTAGTGTAGTTGGATAGTGTAAACCTCAAAGAGAAAGGGTTTATATATATATATATATATATATATATATATATATATATATATATATATATATACACACACACACACACACATACATACATACATACATACACACACACACACACACACACACATACATACATAAAAGGAAGGAGGAGTAATACTTTGGAAATAGTGTTAAAGATAGATAGCTTTTGTGTTGTGTTAGAAAACCAAAGGATAGTCAAATTCATGAGAAAAAGAGACTATAGCAAAGTGCAATCTGAAATGGGGTCTTTGATCTTAGCCTAATAAATTCAGCTAATGTTACTGCTAATGAAGTTCTGCAGCTCAGAAAATAGTTGAAAATAGTATTTTAAAATGGCAGATTTTTTCTGTGGCACCTGATTAAATAGAACATTCATTTGATTTATTTATATTATCTTGTTAAAACTGACTCCCTTCTTAAAGGGATATTTATTTCTCATTTTATATTTACCATCTCAAAGAGGCTTATATTTTGTTCTCATATTAGGAGTTGGGAGCTAGGGAATTGTCCAAATGGTGAAGTGTGGGCTATGGAAATGTTTTCAGGGGAAACAGTGTCCTGGCTGAATGCTGAGGGAGAGCCAGGTATGATAAGAATAAAAAGACAGAGAAAGCAAACTTTGAAGAATATGAAGAATATGTAGGTTTAGATTACCATGGAAACTGGAAACTACAATTTGAAGATTTTGGAAGGATGGGATCAATGAAAGGGGGAAAGAAGCACAGAGAAATATAGAGTATAAGAAAGAGTGCAGTGACTAAAGGGTCATTCATTCACACTTGAATGTGAGGTGTCAAGGTTTTGTCCAGGTTAGAAACATCCAGACCTTAAGAGAATTTTTATGAGTTTATTTGAGCCAAACTGATGACATTCTGGGAAGCAAGATCTCAAATGCTCTGGAGAATTACAGTTTTGCAGTGTCTTGTATACATATGGGATTAAGGAGTGAACATAAGGGAGATTGTATGAAGGTAGAGGAAAGCAAGGTCCAGGATAGTTAATATCATGTGCTATCTAGAAGGTGGTTATGCCCTCAGGGAGTCTGGAAAAGAAAATTTCTTCTGACATTTCAAAGGTCTTAACCTAGATGCACAAAAACAATGAACTCTGCTTGCTTAAAATCCTTTCACTAAAGAAGTTCTAGGCCTGGGAGTTCCTACCCACTCAGTTGGGAATTTATGATCAAATCAAACTGCAAGGTTACTTTTGGTCAGTGAACCTGTACATACCCCCTTTTTTTTTGTTAACATTCTAAAAAAATATTAATTGAGCTGATTGTATGAAGTACTACACACCCCATCATTGGAAATACTCAGGTAGTATCTCAGCCCTTATTTCTTAAGGATGTTTTAGAAAGCTGTCATGTATTAGGTTTTGGGATGGTATGGATTGCTTTCAAATTTATAGATATTATGATTTATCCTCATAAATGCCCCAAGCACTCTTCTGTCAGGACTATTTATATATGTGAATGAGGAACTGGAAAATAAAGGCAAGGCCTGAGAAATGAAAAACTAGAATTGTTTGTTTTCCACAGTCACAAAAGACAAGATAAGTTTTATGACCATCAACAAAGGAATAAATCTTAGGTGTAGATGCAAGGTGAAAAGAGTGGGAAGTTATCTGTAGCAACTACAAAGGGTCTCTGAGAAGAGATAGTAGGGGGTGGGTGTTAATGTATTTGGTGATGTAATAAATGTTATAGATGAATGTAGTATAGAGAAACAAGAGTCTCTTCCTGGGCTGATAAGCTAGAGTGGGGAAAATAAACTTAAGCTTGTGTCCAATCTGTGTCCTGGAGATTGATCTGGTTGGAGCAGCAGCTACTGGGTATAGTTCCTTCTTCTAAGCCTCTGATTTAGTTTCTTAGTTCTCAACATTATAGTATGTCTGAATGATTTCATGAATACTTTTTTTGTTTTACCCCCTCAGTGTAGTGTTCTTGAATGCCTGAAAGAGCTGCTGCAGAATTGGCTGTTGTGGCTTTCTATGAACATCCACAGGAAGACTGTGCTGGACAATCCTCTGTGAGTCATCTTACAAATCTTCAAGTTCTATTATATAAATCAGAGAGCAAAGCTTAAGTATATAAGTGACTTGAAAGAGTTAATACAGCAAAACATTGGAGGACTGACATTGGAACTTGTGACTTTGGCCTCCAGTTTAGCTTACTTTATAAAATGTATTCTTGTATGTAAAGTCAATTTTGATAATGGCTAGAGAAAATTGTAATTTTATTGTATAGTTTTGTTTTGTTTTTGTTTCTCTGATGTATTTTGGTTATATATTAATTTATTTTCACCTTGAAATTAATTTAAAAAGCCCTGAATTTACATTATGTTGATTATTAAATGTATGCTTTCTCCTTAAGGTGAAAGTAAGACTGAATTTCAAGGAACTACCTAATCAGGTTGTTTTGACTCTACCTATAATCTTTGGCTTCTCGCATATCCTGCTATCAACCACATTACTTTAATGTTAATTTATATAGTTTGTATTGTAGAAGATTGCAGACACACTCAAAAGTAGAGAAAATAGTACAGTGTTACCCCCATGTACACATCATCCCACTTCAATAGTTATCAATTTATGTTTAACATTTTTTTCACGTATAATACCTCTTTCTTCCTCCTCCATACTAGATTTTTTTTTAATATAAATTTATTTTTAATTAATTTTTTTTTTTTGGCGACTTTGAAATCCAGTTAAGTTTCAGGTGTAAAATTTAACAGTAAGGCAGATATATATATTGCATTGTGTGTTCCCCTCCCATAGTAATTTTTCTTTCTGTCAATGCATATTTGACTCCTTTTACCCCATCTCTCTACCCCCTCCCACTACCCTCTGGTAACTACTAGTCTATTGTCCATGAGTTTCTGTTAGTTTGTCCTGTTAGCTTGTTGCTTTTAGGTTTATATCCCACATATAAGTGATATCACCTGGTTTTCTACTTTTTCTGTCTGGCTAATTTTGCTTAGCATGATTACCTCAAGGCCCATCCATATTGTTGCAAATGGCAGAATTTCATCTCTTCTTATGGCTGAGTAATATTTCATTATATATGTGTACCACAGCTTCTTTAAACAGTCATCTATCATAGAATACTTCTGTTGCTTCCATATTCTGGCCACTGAATAATGCTGCTATGAACATCGGTGTGCAAATACTTTTTCAGATTTGGATTTTCAAGTCTTTGGGGTAAAATCCCAGTAGAGGGTTTGCTGACTTATATGGTAGATCAATTATTAGTTTTTTGAAGAAGCTCTGTACTATGTTTCATAGTGGCTGTACCAATTTGCAGTCACACTAGCAGTGTATGAGCATTCCTTTTTCTCTACATCCTCTCTAACATTTGTTATTACTTGTCCTGTTGATTATAGCTATTCTAACAGGTATGAGATGGTATCTCATTGTGATTTTGATTTGCATTTCCCTAATACTAGCAATGAGGAGCATCTTTTCATTTATTTGCTGGCCATTTGTGTGTCCTCTAGGGAGAAATGTCTGTTTAGGTCCTCTGCCAATTTTTTGATTGGATTGTTAGCTTTTTATTATTGAGTTGTATGAGTTCTTTGTATATTTTGGATATTAAGCCCTTATAGAAGGCATATGCTTGCAAATATATTTCCCATTCAGATGGTTGTCTCTTTATCTTGTGGATGGTTTCTTGTGCTGAGCAGAAGCTTTTTAATTTGATGTAGTTCCATTCATTTATTTTCGCATTTACTTCCCTTGCCTTTGAGGTCAAATTCATAAAATCCTCTTTAATTCCATGAGTTCAGTTCTTTTGTTGTCTTCTTTGCAATTTATTGTTTCAGGTCTTATATTCAGGTCCTTAATCCATTTTGAGTTAATTTTGGTGTGTGGTGATAGACAACAGTCTAGTTTCATTCTTTTGCAGGTGGCTTTTCAGTTCCCAGAACTATTTATTGAATAGGCTTTCCTTTCTCCACTGTAAATTTTTGGCTTTTTTTTTTTTTCTGTCAGAAATTATTTGCCCATATAAGCACAGGTTTATTTCCAGATTCTCGGTTCTGTTCCCCTGGTCTGTGTGTGTATTTTTCTGCAAATACCACATGATTAAATTATTGTCACTTTATAGTATAATTTGAAATCAAGCAGAGTAATGCCTCCAGCCTTGTTCTTTTTTCTTAGGATGGCTTTGGCTATTCAGGGTGTTTTGTTCTTCCATACAAATCTGATGATTTTTTTTTGTTCTATTTCTTATTTTTTAAAATGTCAGTGGGATTTTGATGGGGTTTGCATTAAATTTGTATAATGCTTTAGGTAATAAAGTCATTTTAACTGAGCTGATTCTTCCAATCCATAAACATGGAATATCTTTCCATTTCTTTGTATCTTCTTTAATGTTTTTTAATAGGGTCTTATAGTTTTCATTATATAGGTCCTTCACATGTTTCATTAGATTTATTCCTAGGTATTTTATTATTTTTATTGTTATTGCAAAAGGAATTATTTTTCCTACTGCCTTTTCTGACACTTCATTATTGGAATTTAGAAATGCTATGGATTTTTGAACATTGATTTTGTATCCAGAAACTTTATTTGCTTATTGTTTCTAGTATTGTTCTTATGGAGTCTTTAGGGTTTTCTACATAGAGAATCCTGTCATCTGCAAAGAAACAGTTTGACTTCCTCATTTCCTATTTGGATGCCTTTTATATCTTTCTCTTGTCTGATTGCACTTGCTAGGACCTCCAATGTTATATTGAATGACAGTGGCGTTACTGGACAGCCCTGCCTTGTTCCTCATCTTAGAGGGAAGGTTTTTAGTTTTTCACCATTCAATATAATGTTGGCTGAGGGTTGTCATATATGGCCCTTTTATGTTAACATGCTTTTCTTCTATACCGATTTCGTTAAGAGTGTTAATCATAAATGGATGCTATATCTTGTCAAAGGCTTCTATTGATATGATTTTATAATTCTTATTTTTTAATTTATTTATGTGGTGTATCACATGAATCTATTTGTGTATGTTGAACCATCCTTGTGCCTATGGGATGAAGCCACTTGATCGTGGAGTATAATCTTTTTTAATATGTTGCTGTATTCAGTTTGCTAGTATCTTATTTAGGATTTTTGCATCTGTGTTCATGAGAGATATTGGTCTATAGTTTTCTTTTTTGTGTTATCTTTATTAGGTTTTGTTATCAGGGTAATATCGGCCTCATAAAATGTGTTGGGAAGTATTGCCTCCTCTTCGATTTTTTTGGAAGAGTTTGAGAATAGGTATTAAATCATCTTTGAATGTTTGGTAGAATACACTGGTAAAGCCAACTGATCCTGGACTTTTACTTTTTGGGAGGTTTATGATGATCATTTCAATTTCCATACCGCTGGTCAGTCTATTTAGATTCCAGTTTTTCTTGATTCAGTCTAGGAAGGACATATCATTCTAAGTACTTGTTCATTTCTTCTAGGTTATTAAATTAGGTGTTTTATTCTTTTTCATAGTATTCTTGTAAGATCCTTTGTATTTCTGCAGTGTCTGTCATAATTTCCCCTCTTTCATCCCTGATTTTGCTTATTTGTGTCCTTTCTCTTTTTTCTTTAGTGAGTCTAGCCAGGGGTTTGTCAATTTTGTTAACCTTCACAAAGACCCAGCTCTTTGTTGCAATTAATTCTTCTGTTGTTTTGTTTTGTTTCAATTTCATTTATCTCTTCTCTAATTTTGATTATTTCTTTCCTTATGCTGACTTTACATCTCATTTGTTCTTCTTTTCTAGTTTTTTTTAAGATGAAGCGTTAGGTTGTTTATTTGGGCTCATTCTTGTTTTTGGAAATAGGCCTGTAATATTTTCCTCTTATGACTGCTTTTGCCATGTCCCAAAAGTCATGATATATCGTACTATCATTATCATTTGTTTCTATGTATCTCGATTTCTTTTCATTTCTTCTCTGACCCAGTGTGCTTTGGTATCATGTTGTTTAATCTCCATGTATTTGTGGTTCTTTCCATTTTCTGTTTACAGTTTATCTCACTTCAAAGCATTATGATCAGAGAATATGGTTGGTATGATTTTAACCCTCTTATATTTGTTGAAGCTATCTCTGTGTCCATCCTTGAGAATGTTCCATGTGCACTAGAGAAGAATGTGTAAGCAGCTGTTTTGGGATAGAAGCCTCTGTAAATGTCAATTACGTCTTGTTGGTCTAATGTATCATTTAAGGATGTTATTTCTTCATTGATTTTCTTTTTGGATGATCTGTCTATATCTGACAGTGGTGTATTAAGGTCCCTTACTATGATCGTTTTTTGGTCTGTTTCTCCCTTTAGTTCTGTTAGTAATTTCTTTACATATTTTGGGGCTCCCTAATTGGGAAAATAAAAATTAATAAGAGTTACAACTTCTTGGTTCATAATTCCCTTTATCATTATGAAGTTTCCCTCAGTATTTTTCTTTACTTTTTTTAAATTTTGAAGTCTATTTCATCTGATATTAGTACCACTACTCCTGCTTTTCTCTGAATGCATTTGCTTGAAATATCATTTTTTACCCTTTCACTTTGAGCCTGTATTTGTCTTTTGAACTGAAATGTGTCTCCTGGAGGCAGCATATGTTTGGGTTTTGTTTTTTGATCCATTCTGCAGCTCTGTGCCTTTTTATTCGTGACTTCATTCCATTTACATTTGATTATTTAAATATGAGGTTTTCATGTAACCATTTTATGTTTTGCTTCTTTATCCTTTTGTGTCTTTTTATTTTTTTCATTTTGGTTTGCTTTGTGGGTTTTTCCTTTGGTACTTCTTGTTTTATGTTATGTACTTCAGTTCTGAATCGTTGGCTTGTGGTTACCATTACGAATATGTAGAGGATAGTTATACATATAATAGTCCATTTTCTTCTGTTTGTGCCTTATCTCCATTCCCTTTTGAGAACTTAGATCTTTGAATCCTCCATTTTTCTGTCATTGCTGTCTCAATTTCTGCATACATATTCTGAGAATTCATTACTATCTTGCTATAGCCAATCTCTTCTTATTTTTGAAGTTTATAATGACCTGTTCTTATTAAGGGTTGCACTTCTCTGCTTTTATCTGCCTGCTAGTACCCTCATTCATAGTTATGTTTTGTTTTGTTTTTTGTTATTTTGTTTTAGGTAAACTGACACTTTTCAGTATTTCTTGTAATGCAGGCCTCATAGTGGAGAATTCCTTTAATATTTGTACGTCTGAAAGGTCTTTATTTCTCCTTCATATCTAAAGGAGAGCTTTGCTGGATACATTATCCTTGGCTGGTAGTTCCTTTTAGTCAATAGTTTGAATATTTGAATTCACCCCTTCCTGGTTTGTAAGGTTTGTGCTGAGAAGTCCGACAGTAATATAATAGGTTTTCCTTTTGTTGGTTTCCATACTCTTTCTGGCTGCCCTGAGAATTCTGTCTTTGCCATTGATTTTGGATGATTGTAATACAGTGTGTCTTGGACAAGGCATTTTTAGATTGAGATAATTGGGTGTTCTGTTGACTTCTTAAATTCAACACTCCAGCTCATTCCTTAGATTTGGGAAATTCTCATCTGCTATTTGTCTGAAAATGCTTTCTAGATCCTGTTCCTTTCCCTCCCCTTTGATAATGCCCATTATTCTTGTGTTTTCTCTCTTGATGGCATCATCTAGTTCTTATATTTCTCTTTCATTATTCGTTTTCTCTCTTTTTCTGATTTATTTCTAGATTTCTGTCTTTGATATTACTGATTCTTTTCACCATTTGGTCGACTCTATTACCTAAGCTTGCTACTTCATTTTTTCAACTTTTGCAGTGTGTTCTTCATTTCTAGCAGTTCTATTTGGTTCTTCTTTAGTCCTTGCTAAAGAACTTATTCTGCTCATGTAGTTGTTTTTTCAAGTCCTGAAATTGTTGATTTGAGTTATTCCAGATCGCATTGAGTTTTTTTATAAGTACCATCCTGAATTATCTGTCATTCAAGTCACATATTTCTATATTTTAAGCTTATTTTCTGGGGATTTTTCTCTTTCTTTATGAGATGCCTTGTCACTTTGATTGTTTATGATGTTTCATGGACTGTTTCTCCACCTGGGCATTAATGAAAGTGTATTCTGCTTTATTTCCAGAAAGATTTTTTTATAGAAATGTCTCTGTTTAGCTTGTTGCTAAGATGGCATTTTTTCTTTTGATTTCCAGTAGGTGGTATCTAAGCCTCTTGGATCTCTGCTTTATATGAAGTCTTAATAATGCCTTTTTTTCTTATAGATATTCAGTCATGCACGCTACCCTAAGACTCAGTTCCTGTCACTGTTAACAATAGTTTCAGTAGCATTTCCTGAGATTCCCCCTGAGCTCCCCGGTGTTCGATCTTGGAGGATATGGGGGGAGGGGTCCTTTGGGTTGGGTGATTGGGGTTGCTTCTCAGCCTGCCATTTTGCATCCGTGACTGGTAATAATCAACTGTCATTTCTCTGTTGTCCTGCTTCTCTGCCTTGTGCTCTGATGACTCGGACCTGCCACTTGACATGTGGAGCTCACAGCACTCCCAAGCAGAGCTGTTCAGTGAAGTCGCCACACCTTCTCCCCTCCCCCTTCTCCTACAGGGAGTTCCAGGGGCTGCAAGAGGCTGCTTCTTTATTTATCCCAGTATACCACCGAACACCTGGGGTTCTGACCTGTGGTAGCTTTTATGTGCTGATACCATGCTTATACGTGCTGGTGTGCAGTTTGGGTGTTTTTTGTTGAGTTTTAGTTGTTCAGCTTATTGTTATTTTAAGGGCAGAGATCTGAGGAACTCTCTCACTCTGCCATGTTTCTGACATCCCCCATACTAGATTTTTTGTAGCAAAACCCAAGACATCATTTCAACTGGTGAAAAGTAATACCAGTATAACACCTAAAATAATTGTTCTTAATATCTTCAAATATCTAATCAGTATTCAAATACCCTATATTATCTGTCACATTCTTAATTAGATAAGGGTCCCTTAGCTTCACTTGCCAATAGTTGGTTGTCAACTTGATTAAAAGATTAGCCCAGACCTATTTTTCTAAAGGTTCTTATCTTTATAATGTTCTCCTACTTTGGTAGGAGAATGGGGAATAGAAGCTTCTTAGGAGTAGCCTGGAAAATTGTTTTTAATTCATCATATTCATTACTGTAATGCTTCCATATATCATGTGTATCTGGAACATTTGTGGGTAGTGAAAATAACTTTTAAAGCTGTGTTTCTGAAAGTGTGGTCCCGGGACCAGCAGCATCAGCATCACCTGGGAACTTGTTAGAGATGCAAATTCTCAGGCTCATCCTAGATCTCCTGAAGTAAACTCAGGAGGTAGGGCCCAGTAATTTGTGTTTTAACGAATGAATGCATCCATAATTTTAGTGCAAACTAACATTTGAGAACTGCTATCATAAAGAAGTTCCATTTAAACGCATAGCTTCTTTGAATACCACAATTTTATGAAGAATAGTATGTTTACATCTATAATCTTTGGCCAACTTGCAAAGTTAGTATTAGACATCCTGATGTAGGTGCTTTATAATTTCTATTATTTTCTTTCCAAAAATTCTAGGATTCTATTTTTTTTTTAATCAGTGTCATATATTTTGGGAGAGCATTTAAAAAGGAGCTCTGCTTTCTAAAATTCTTAAATAGACATAAAATGTAGATAACTGCTTGTCATAATACTTCTTGTCATTATATAACATAGCTCTTATAAGTTCTTAGGAATTCCTTCTGTTCTGGGAATATCAGTGGAATGCCTTGTCTCTGTCATATGACCATATGCAATATGAGTGTCAAAAAGGGTGTAAATTATAGTTACAATTCACAAGGAGCAATAGGCGAGAAACCATTTTCAGCAATGGTTCTCCAGGAAGGCATTTTTGGTTGGCTTAGTGACTGGGAAGAGGGTGTCCCATCAGTAGCAGGTAGGAGCAAGGGCTGTTAAACATTCAGTGGTGGGTGGGGAGTAGAAGGCAGTCCTGAACAGCAAATTATTTCCTCCAAAATACCAGCAATGTCCTGTGAAGAAACAGTTCAAAGGACGCTACCCTGAGCACTTTCCATTGTTTGAATTATTTCAGACACATTTACCAAGTGCTGACAAAAAAATCATGGTTAAAATATAGTTTTGCTAAATGGCTAGCTGACTATATGGATTCCTGCCTATTTGAATGGTCTCCTATTCTTTCTTTCTCGTTATGGGGTGGGGAATGGTAGAGTATTATCATCTCTCAAGCTCTAAGACTATGTACTAGTCCTTTTTCCTTGTGTGTAACCATTGTAGGCTTCTTATATCAGAGGGTAAAGCTATGAATTCACATTTTTAGGTCTCTTCCTAATCCACTCAACAGTTGATTGAAGGTCAGGAGTGAGTAGATGGATGAATTGAAGCCATTATACCCATGATTTAAAGAGATACAGTCCATTGATTTGGGAATAATACAAAATATCCCCAAATAATTTTTACTAAAAGAATGAACGATGCCAAAATGTTTACTAATTCAGTTTTAAGATAGAATTGGATTCCAGTTAAAGTGAAAAAATTTTTAACAGCATTTTAGCTCAGGAATTCAGGCAAAACTGGATTTTGATTTGTGTGCTCTAAAACTCATTTGCTGACTACCATGGTCTTTGGACATTGGATAGTAACCAGGATTATCTAGAGTCTGTCCAGAGCTTAATCCTTTTTTTCCTCTGGTATTTACTAATAGAGTGATTGCTAAGGATGTTCTATGAATTGATCTTAATGTTTCTCTAGAGAGCTGTGTAGTTTTATGATCAATCACTGTGGTTTAAAAAAAATAAGTTATGCTTTAGAGCACTGACCATTTTCTGAAATCTCTAACAACTTTTTGCTATATACTATCCAACTTTAGCTTGGAAGTTGTAAAGACTTTTGCTAATATGGATCTGATTGTGATGGTTTCTTATTGCAGAGAGAGAACTTTCAGTGGATCCATGAACTCTGTTTCTGAACTGATTCACTATGTAGGATGGCTGTCCACCAATGCAATGCGCTTGGAAAGCAACAGTACTTTCTTCCTGCATTTTGTTTTGGATTTCTATGAGAAGGTAGTACACATCTCTTTTTTACCCTAATATTTAGATTTTTCTGATGGCTTTCTGCTTTACTGGTCTGTTATTTAAATTTTATTTATATTCATTAAGTTGGGCTATAACTTTATTAGCATAATTAAATAAGCTTCATATTTTGATGTTAATGATTGTATTTTCACTTGAATAACTGGCTTTCATAAAACAAAGTGGAAAAACAATGACTTTTTTTTTTTTTTTTTTTGAAAAATCCAGATATCACTTTAATGGGCATTCTCCTGAATAATGTTGGCCGTAGACAGAAATCTGTCTCAAGCACCACTTTTTACTCATTCCAAACCCCTGGCAAAAACTGAAAGTACCTTGTTTCTTCAGCTCTCCACTCTACCTTTCTACATTTCTCCCAGTACCTATGATTCTGGTCTTCTTCCATTGTTTTATAGTGTTTGATCTGGACAGAACTATTATCTAGGAAGTAGCCACCAGTCTGTTTTCCTGGCTTCTTCCCTTTCCCAGTACCTAGTTGTCTTGTGTTACATTTGCTTAGATGCATGCTTCTTTGTTTTCCAGGTTGACAGCTAGTTAATATGATAAATCAATACTTATGAGACTTAAGGAGAAAGAAATATACCCTGTTCTCTTTCTCCCCAAGTCTAAGATCTCTCTCAAGAAAAAAAGTAAAATTTTAATAATTTTCTAAAAATAATTCTCTATGATAATAAGGTTAATGTTTGGTGAGGTACATTTTAAGCAGGCTTGTGGCCATGTATTCTATTTACGAATCAAGTACACCCCAACTTGATGTTGTATTTATTGCTTTCTCTCTACTGATAATTCCTTGGGTGAACATGGTCGAAAGGTTCCAGGGAATAATCAGTATACTGATGTTATCATTCTTCCCAAAAGGTATGTGACATATACATAAACTATAACATTCCATTAGTGGTGTTATTTCCTCCTGGGATCTTCTATCTCTCACTCCTCAGTCTGGATTCCAGTATCCTGAACCAACTCTGTTACATTATGCACAGGTACAAAGACTTTTTATTGTTTTATGATTTAATACATCATAATTTTATGTTCATTTTCAACTATAAATTATAATTTATAAATACACTAAAATAAATTTACTGTATATAATACAATTAAAGATTAAACAGTAAAATTATTTTCCATTTCTTGCCAGGGCCTTTGGAAATAGGAAACATGGCTTTTTGAGGGGAATTACCTTGTAAGATGAGGCTATTTTAATTGTGTTTTTTTTTTTAATGTCACAATGGGGGATATAGATTTAAAAAATTAATAGTTAAGGATCTTTTGTTCAATGGTACTGCTGCACTCAGCATTGTTAATTCTCATTACTTTGTCTTAAAGAAAAATTAGTCATTTACTGACAACTGGTTTAGGTCTATGTAGCTTTTCTTGTGAAAAGAATATTTTCTGGGAGATCAGAGGATCTATTGCCAATTATATGAAATTGTAAGTATAATTTCTGATACCATCTACTTCATTCACTTAAAGACTGAAATTCCTCTTTTAAATCCATAAGTATAGACTCTTTTGGCAGAACTTGCAGGCATATGCCAAGGTTAAAATGTTTAAAAATTAATTTGATATAATAGTTCTCAGGCAAGAAAAAAAGATTGCATTTTTTAATTTCTTTCATATTCTTTCTGTTGCATCTTTTTTCCACATTAAGAAAATATGTTCTGTATTAGTGACTGACTGATTTTAAGCCTCTATTAATTATTTAATAATAAAATAGTAAAAGCATTTTCTTTATTTTTTTCTTTTTTTATTAAAGTATGTTTTACACATAGTTAAATGTACAACTCGATATTTGAGCCTCTAATGATTTTTATTTTTTGAGGATAATGTACCACAAAAGATTAAAAACCTTAACTAGACAGCTGGATATTTACATATATGCACATCTGTATATATTTACATTTAAAATGTATACTTTTGTTTATGTTTGCATTTCAAAGGCCTTTAATGTTAAACGTTTATTCTATTTATTCTCTCTTTTAGATACCGTAAAAATTTGACAGCTGCAAAGAAAAATGAGTTGGTACTAAAGGTATGGATGCTAAACCTCTATGTTAAGTCATCATTGTTTAAAAATTGAGTGTAGATCTTTATGATCTGTTGGGAATAAGGAGGAAAGGGAGGATAGGTGATATTGACAATTTTTGTTCTTTCCCAATAGACAAAGTCAGAGTTCATATTTAGCACCAAGACCTATCAAGAATATAATCACTATTTGACAGCCATGGTTGGTTGCTTGTGGACATCCAAACCCTTCCAGAAAGGATCATATATTGACCCTGAAGTCTTTAAAAAAGTTGGAGTAGCAAAGTATAAAAAGAGTTTAAATTTAGTTCATCACCCTGCTCTACTGACTTATGCTGTTTCCTTTTTGCTACAGGTAAGGATATTTAAAGGATTTTTAGATTTTATGTAGGAATACTAGGATGGTAGAAGTAGGAAATGCCATAAATTTAGTGCATCTGCATTGTAAAACGTGTTTAGTCATTCCTTTTTGAGTACCAGCTAAATTTAGGGCATTGTGGTAGAGTCAGTGACCCTAAGAAGAACTCAAATGGTGTGCATATCAAATGTGTGGATGACACAACAAGATGGGATTACAAATATGTTGATAGATTCCAGATTTAGAATTCCCTTAACAGATTGGAACATGGAACATTGAGACATCTAAAAAAATGGGGGGAAATGTACAGAATGAGGGAGATATACATTGAATAAATGTTTAGTACATGCATGCAATGAACCAGACACTGTGCTAAACAAGGCATATCTGGGTATTGGCCTCGTAGAGTTTACAGTCCAATCAGGAACAGCCATTAAACACATCTTAGAATAAAGAAGGATGAGTTATAAAGGGAGAGTACAGAGACTGATGTCCCGGTATAAGCTCTACAAGTGATACTGACTGGAATTTTGAAGGGTGAGCATGAGCTTGCCAAGACAGAGCAGTATTTGATGAAAAGTGCTGATAGAAGAGGGGTCAGCAAACTATTTCTATAGAGGGCCAAACTGTAAATATTTTAGGCTTTCCAGGACAGTTTCTGTCAAGACTATCGAATCTTGCCATTGTAGCATGAAAGCGGCCATAGACGGGGTGAACGATGGGCATAGCTGTGTTCCAATAAAAGTTTCTTTCAAAAACAGGCGTTGGACTGGATGTGGGCTGTGGACTGTAGTGTGCTGATGTCTGTGTTGGAGGAACTTGTAAGACTTGAGCAGGGATTCTACCCTGACTCAGCAGCAGCAGTACCTAGGGTGCCTTTCCAAAGTATACATCCCCCATTGCTTCCCACTGAGATGCTGATTTAATAACTCTAGAATGACATCCAGGATCTTCATTTTTAATATAATTATTTTGATCTACAACAGGGATTGAGCCATTAGGCTATAGGCAGTTTAGCATGTTAGGAGTTGAGGTTTTAAAATGTAGTTAAGGAGCAGATGGTGAAAAATGTAATGTGTAGTCTTCAAAAATCTATTGAGTAATTTTAATTTTTGAATAAAAATTATATTTTTAAGTACAGAGAGGAATTTCAGAGACCATGTATGTAGTTTAGTGGTTTTCTGATGTTCCTTCCTTTTCTCTTTTCTTGCCTTCATAATAATTTGCCTAATTTATCATATAACATATAAAAACTTGTTTCAAATGAATAGTATTAATATTATTATTAATAATGAGACTGCTACATGAAATTTAAAATAATTTTGTTCTTATACCCCTAGACTAAATCCTACTAAAAATGTACACTGCACATGCTATATTTTACATACAGTTCAGCACATTTGTTTCAGTTTATTTTCATTTTCTATATATTGCATTTTTCTTTTTTAATTTATTTTGATTCTTAGGATATGTAAAACATTTACACAGTTCTAAATTCTAAACTATAGAAATCTCACTTCTGTCCTCATCTTTTCTTCGTCTTTAGGTAGCCATTTTTATTACTTCTTGTATTTTCCAGTCAGTGTTAGTTACCTTTCTTTGAACTTAGTAAACATTTTTTAATCTGTGTTTGATGAATTCTGATAACAGAAGTTTCCATGTGTCTATGTTGCCTCATTTTTCTTCATCATGTTGCTAATTTCTTTGATTATCTTTGACCATGTGCTGTATGCCTGGAGTACTTTTTTAGAAAGAATCAGAAATTAGAATGATATCTCCCCGCAGAGACAACTTCTATTTGTTTTTCATGGGTACCTAGGGGTGCTCTTTTTCTGGGACTACCCTAATCCAAGATCCATGCCCAAGATTCCCCAGACCTCAGGTGGACAGACTGCAAGTGAACTCTTGCCCTGAAAGAATAACCCTTTAGGTTTCTAGTTTATAGTAGGGGTTGCTTTATGAGTTCCAATTTTTGGCCAACCCTGTGCTTTGACTTTGTTCTCCTTAGTCCTTCAAGACTGTAGAAGTATAGCTCAGTTTTACAGCTGATTTTTCAGGCCAAGAGTGATTCTGAGTATTTGGTTTACCCCTCTGGGTTCCATATTCTACATTTTGGCTTACTTCACTGTAGATTTTGGCATTCTTTACCATAGTGGTAGCTCTTTGTTACATTTTTACAAAACTCCCTTTTTTAAAAATAAATTTCAAACCTAGAAAAGTAGAGAGAATAATATAATTATTATCCATGTACCCATCACCCAGTTTTGGTCTCTACTCCCACCGTTTTACACCCTCTAACACCCAATTTGGAAGCAAATACCAAATGTTATACAATTTAACTGTGAATGTTTCTTTATATACCTTAAAAGATATGGGCACTTTTATTTATTTATTTTCTTTTTTTAACAGCTTTATTAAGATGTAATTCAAATACCATGCAATTCACCCTATTTAAAGTGTATAGTTCGCTGACTTTTAGTATATTCGCAGAGCTGTGCATCCATCACCACAATATATTTTAGAATATTTATATTATCCCCAAAAGAAACCCCACGTCTCTTAGCCATCACTCTAGTCTCCCCATCCCCCCAATTCTAGGCAAACACTAATCTATATCTATATAGATTTGCTTATTCTGGAACTACGTAAAAATTACCTCACACTATATATATATATATATATATATATATATATATATATATATATATATATATATTTGTGTGTGTGTGTGACTGGTTTCTTTGACTTAGCTTAATGTTTTCAAGGTTCATCTGTGTAATAGCCTGTGTCAGTACTTCATTTGTTTTTATTTACAGAAATTCCTTTGTGTGGATATGCTACGTTTTCCTTATTCATTCATCAGTTGATGACATTTAGGTTATTTCCACTTTTGGGCTATTATGAATGATGCTTCTATAAAGATTTGTGTGCAGCATTTTATGTAGACCTATGTTTTCACTTCCTTTGAGCATATACTTAGGAAGGGGAATGCTAGATCATACGGTGTCTCTGTGTTTAACTATTGAAGGAACGTCGTCCAGGATGTTCTCCAGAATAGCTGCACCATTTTACACTCCCACCAGCAGTGTGCAAGGATTCCGCTTTCTCTATATCTCCCCCAAGAATTGTTGTTACCTGTTTTTTTTTTTACATATATTCTAGCCATCCTAGAGGATGTAAAGTGGTATATCATGGTTTTGATTTGCATTTCCCTAATAGTTGTTGATGTTCAGCATCTTTTCATGTTTTTATTGACCATTTGTACATTTTCTTTGGAAAATGTGTATTCAGAACCTTTGCCCATTTTTAATTAGGCTATTTGTGTGTTATTGACTTACAAGAGTAATTTCTGTATTCCAGATTCAAGTCACTTATCAGATAAGCTATTTGCAGAAATCTATTCTGTGGGTTGTCTTTTTACTTTTTTTGTTGTTGGTTTCTTTTGAGGGACAAAAACTATTAATTTTGATGAACTCTAATTTATGAATTTTTTCTTTTTTTCTTTTTCATGCCTTTTTTAAGTTTATTGGGGTAACACTGGTTAATACAATTATATAATTTTCAGGTGTACATTATCATTTGACATCTGTATATTGTATTGTGTGTTTACCACCCAAAGTCTAGTTTCCTTCAACTATCATATATTTGATCCTCTTTACCCACGTCACCCTCCCCCTTCCACCCTATATTTGACCTCCTTTAACCATAGGTAGACAGTTAAAGGGAATTGTTTCCTTTTATCACTTGTGCTTTTTAAAAATGCCTCCCCATTTCCTCCTTTTTCTAGACCCTGGCAACCACCATTTTTTTCTCTGCTCCTAGGAAGCTGATTATTTTAGTTTCAGCATTTTAATTACATAGTATTTGTCCTTCTATATTTTACTTATTTCACCTAACAGGATTTCTTTCTTTTTAATGGCAGCGTAATATTCCATTGTGTGTATATACCACACTTTTTCTATTCATTCATCTGTTGATAGATACTGAGGTTGCTTTCATATTTTAGATACTGTGAATAATGCTATAGTAAACATGGGTGTGCCTTCTAATCTGTGAATATAGGATGGTTTTATTTTGATTTAGATCCTCTTTCACTTTCTTCAATGTTTTGTAGTTTTCATAGTATAAATTTTACACTTTAAATTTATTCCCAAGTGTTTTATTTTTGATGTTATTATAAATGGGATTGCTTTATTAATTTTACTTTTGATTGCTTTATTGGTGCTGTATAGAAATTGATTTGTGCATATTGATCTTATATTCTGAATCCTTGTTGAACTCGTTTTTTAGCTGTTACAGCTTTTCAGTGGATTAATCAGGATTTTCTATATATAAGATTATAGTTTTTACAAACATAATTTTATTTCCTCTTTTCAAATCTGATTTCCTTTTATTCTTTTTCTTGTTGAATTGCATTCCCTAGAGCCTCAGGTACAATGAACATTAAAGAACTATGGCAAGAATGAACAAGTTTATTTTTTCCTTGATCATGGGGGAAACAATTCAGTTTTTCATCAGTATGATGTTAGGAGTTTCCATGTGTGCCTTTTATTGAGTTGAGGAACTTCCCTTTTGTTTTTAGCTGAATGTTTTTATCATGAAAAGGTGTTGAATTTTGTGAAATGCTTTTACTGCTTCTACAAACATAATCATGTGTTTTTTGCCTTTTATCCTACTGATATGGCATATTACATTAATTGATGTTCAATGTTTAACCAACCCTACATTCCTGGGATAAATCCCACTTGGTAATGGGGAACAATCGCTTTACACATTGCCATATTTGGTTTCCCAGTAGTTTGTGGAGGATCAGGAATATTGATTTTTCTTTGTGATGTCTTTGGTTTTAGGTTCAGTTAATTCTAGTCTCACAGAATAAGGAATTATTCTCTCTCTTACTCTTTAGAAAAGTTTGTAAAGGATTAATTTTTCTTTAAATATTTTGGTAGATTTTATTAGTACAGCCATATATGGTCATGGGCATTTTTTAGTGGGAAGGTTTTAAATGACTGTTTAATGTCTTTTCTTGTTAGAAATCTATTCAGATATTCTCTTTTATCGTGAGTCACTCTCAACATTTATTTGTTTTTTCTAAAATTTGTCCATTCCATATAATTTATTGGTCTACCTTAGAATACTTTTTGTCTGTAAAGTGCTTTCCCTCTTTTCGTTTCTGATTTTAGTAATTTGGATTTTTTTTTTTTGCTTATTTAATCTAGCTCAAGGTTTATTAATGTTGATCTTTTCAAAGTACCAAATTTTGATTTATTATTTCTTCTCTACTTAATTTTTTTTTAAATTGTAATTGTGGTTAAATACACATAATGTAAAATTTACTATCTTAACCATTCTAAGAGTTCAGTGACATTAAGTATGTTCACACTGTTATGCTTCCATTAAACACTGTCCATCCACAGAGCTCCTTTTATGTTATAAAACTGAAACTCTATATCTATTAAATAATATCTCCTTATTCCCTCCTCCCCACATCCCTTTGCAGCCTTCATTCTACTTTCAGTGTCTTTGAGTTTGACTACTCTATACCTCATATAAGTTCTTTTGTAAATAGCTTACTTCACTTAGCATAATGCCTTTGAGGTCTGTCCATGTTGTAGCATATCAGAGTATCCTTCCTTTTCAAGACTGAATAATATTCTGCTGTATGTATATACTACATATTGTTTATCTGTTCATCCTTTGATGAACACTTTGGTTACTTCCAACTTTTGGCTATTGTAAATAATAGCTGCTGTGAACATGGTTATAAAATTATCAGTTCAGGTCCTTGCTTTCAGTTCCTTTGGTTATATACCCAGAAGTAGAATTGCTGAGTCATATGGTAATTCTATTTTAACTATTTTGAGGAAACACCATACTGTTTTCCATAGGCGTTTCCATATTAATTTTACATTTATACCAGTAGTACACAGGGGTTCCAGTTTTTCAATGTCTTCACCAGCACTTATTATTTTCTGTTTTGTTGTTGTTTGTTTTTGGTTTCTTTTTGCTTTTGTTGCTTGTACTTTTCATGTTATATCCAAGAAATCATTACAAAATTCAATGTCATAAAGCTTTCTCCCTATGTTTTCTTATATGAATTTTATATTTAAAGTCTTATATTTAGGTCTTTAATCCATTTTGAATTAATTTTTGTATGATGTAAAGTAAGGTTCCAACTTTATTCTTTTGCCTGGAGATACCCAGTTTTTCCTGCATCATTTGTTGAATTGACTATTCTTTCCCCTTGGAGTGGTCTTGACAACTTTGTCAAATATCATTTGATCATATACATGAGGATTATTTCTGAGCTCTTTATCCATTTTTATGGATTTGTATGTCTTCATGCTAATATCACATTGTTTTAATTAATGTAACATTTTAGTAAGTTTTGAAATCAAATTGTGCGACTTTTTATATTCTTTATTTAATCTATTTCTGCTCTCATCTTTATAATTTACTTCCTTCTTGCTTTGGTTTTAGTTTGATCTCCTTTTTTTAGTTTCTTTAAGGCAGTAGATTAGATTACTGAATTGAGATCTTCTTTATTTTTAATTTAGGCGTTTACAGCTCTGATTCCTCAGCCATACTCACTAGGAAGAAACAGGTAGGTCATGGCTCCCATGACCCACACACTCTCTGTTTTTATGAAATTTTAGTATTTTTTCTTGAATAAATATTTTTATGTTTTTTGTATATCCTTAGGACAATTTCTAGAGACATTAAATGCCAAGTTTTAAAAATTGTTTTTTCCCATTTTGTTGAGGAGTGGGTCCCCAGAATTCCTCATGATCTCATCCTGAGAGAGAACCTCCATGTGGACACTTTTATGATAAGGCAACTACTCTCAGTTTCTTAAATATCCTTCCAGAGACATACTGTATATGTCTGTGTAAATAATCTTTTTCAAAGCTACATACTGTACATTTATTCTTCATTTTTTTTTTACTTAATATCTTGGCTTTCATTTCCTATTTGTACATAAAGGGTTGCTTCATTCTTTTTGATGTCTGTAATATTTCATTGTATGATGTTAATATAAGTTAAACATATTATTTATAAGTTGAGCATTTAAATTGTGTCTAATCTTGCTATTGAATTATACTCTAGTGAATTTTCCTGAGCTATATACATCATTTCAAACATATGCATGTATGTTTGCTGGATAAAATTGCTCCAAGTGGAATTGCTTTCAAAAGGATATATCTTTTTAATTTTGTTAGGTACTGTTGAATGGCTTTCAGTAGAGGTTACACCAGTTTACATTACTGCTAACAATGAATGGGTGTCCATTTCTCCATACCCTGTCAACACAGTTGCATCCAATTCTTATTTGGAAAAGCATCTAATGAATCATAGAGTAGAGTTGATTTTCATATGCCATTTTTTTCTCCTAGACAGTGTGTGTGTGTGTGTGTGTGCGTGTGTGTGTGTGTGTGTGTGTGCGCGCGTGTGTGTGTGTGTGTGTGTGTGTGTTATAAGGCTCAGTCTCTAAAGTAGTAAATATTAACAACTTGGACATAGGTAAGCAAATTTGCGGGATCAAGAATTGGTATATTCTTTTACATGAGAAAATGGTTTTTAAAAATGTTTAAGGAAGGCTGGTTCTGGAAGGTTCAATTCTAGTGGCATAGAGCACATTTGGCAGAATGTGAAACTGCCATTTTTGTAATCAATGATGTATATATATTGTTCTGAAAATAACAGGCTTTAATACTACTCTCTCTTTTAAAAGAATGCCTTTTGAGTTTGCCTTCATTATCACCAATATCTCACTAAGTAGCTTACTTTTGAGGTGGTAAAAATAACCTCTGATACCATGTTACTATGATTTAATTTTGGCAATTTTATTTTACTGAATTATCACATTATAAATATTTCAAATTATCCAGATTTTTGGAGATGGTTCAGTAGTTTAATTTGGCTGATCAATTCTTAGTATCAAAGAACTCAGCTCTCTTAATGAGTTGAAATATTATGAACATTTATAGAGCCTACATTTTAGAAAATTCTGACGCTGTAGGTTTTCTTATCATAAATTACCTTTGAATTAATAGCTAGTTGTTTTTTTCATTCAACAAATATTTATTTAGTGTCTATTATGTATCTAGGAATACAGTGCTTCAGAAGATGGATACTATCTCTACCCAAATGGAGTTTATATACTAATGAGAACAAACAATAAGCAAGTAATGAAATAAGGAGACATGATAATTTTAAATTTTGAGAAGAACTGTGAGGGACTTCAGCAGAGTTGGATGAGAGAGAGAATAACTGGAGAGTTGTTGAGGATGAGTGTTCAAGAGGGCCTTTTTGCAGAGGTTATATTTGATCTGAGATTTCTTCTTAAAAGATAAGAATAAGCCAGCCTAGGAATAGCTGGAAAAGTGTTTCAGGCATTGGGAACAGAACAGTGGCTCAAGGGGTTCAAGGGAAAAAAGCATCCAGTTTGACTTAGTGGTTCAATAACAAGAGGGAAAATGGAATGAGGTAAGGTTAGAGAGATACAGGGGCCATCATCTATCTTACATGTCTGTTAGGAGTACCATGGGAAACAAAAGATTTTAAGCAGCGTTATAGTATGGTCTGAGTTGATGTTTAATGGAGATCACTTTGGCTTTTTAATGGAGGATAAGAGTAATAAAAGGAAGCCCAGATAGAAGCAGGAAGATGGAAGTTTAGATAAGAGATACTGATACTGATTCTGGTTTGTATTCAAGTGGTGGTAGTAGAGATGGATAGAAGTGGAATGATTTGAGATGTATTACAGAGGTATAACACACATGACCTAATGATAGCTTGATTAGAAGTGGGAATGAAACAAAGAAAAGAACTTTTGAATTTTATGAATTGAGGAACTGACTTGATGGTGGTTACATTTATCAGTAAGAGGAATACCGATGAAAGAACAGGAGAGGTTATTTTGTATTTTATTGGGTGAAGGCAAGTTGAGAATCAGGTTCTGTTTTAACCTACTTAAGTTTGAGGTGTCTGTTAGATATCTAAGAAGAAATGTAAATAAGTGGTTTGAAATGGGGTCTTGGAACTCA
Organism: Cynopterus sphinx; assembly: GCA_030015415.1. Classification (NCBI taxonomy): domain Eukaryota; kingdom Metazoa; phylum Chordata; class Mammalia; order Chiroptera; family Pteropodidae; genus Cynopterus; species Cynopterus sphinx. The sequence continues at coordinate 55,399,424 of CM057388.1, forward strand.
GTTGAGGGGTTGGACTAGAAAAATATATATGGACTTTATCAGCATGGACTGTATTTCATCAGTTCCAAAAACACTTTTTAACTTCTCAGAGATGCATCTTTTCTGATTGATGTCAGCCAGGCAGCAATCACGACATAGTTGTCATTTGCTGTTTTTGCATGTGCATAGGCAGATCAGACTTTGCAGAATGGATGTCAGCAGCTTGGGAAAAATTTTTGGAGACAATATTGGAGCACTGTTTTAAGTTTCAGAAACCAAATGACATGTAGGAAGAGGGGAGGGAAGTGGTGAACCATACATATTAGGGATTTTTCTTGAAACAGGAGCCAAAAGTAGGTTAACTTTATGTAACTGGGACCCCAGCATCAATAGTTTTTAGTTCTTTAAAGAAATGCTGCATCATCAACACTCTGGCACAGAGGATGCTATTGTGAGAACATAGATATCCAAAACTTTTGAGTAGAAAAGTAATTAAGAAGAATTGGAGTCTGAATGTAAAGTTTAGTACTTTTACTACTTCATTTTGTGTATATGTACCATTTCATGTTTATAAAAATTATATGAACAAAATTTACCTACAACCAAAACTCAGTTATTATAAAATAAAAAAGTATGTGTCAAGAAGGCAATGTGTTATATATAGTTTAGTAACAGAGTTTTTTCTTAGTGATGTATAGAAATGTTATTTGTTAGAATTGATGGATTTTCAGTAAAGTACAGTAGGTGATAGTTAAGGCCAGGGAATAAATGGGCTCACTTAAGTCCGAGTTTTCATAAGGAATTACAGAGTTTGATAGAATCTTCTGTGCACACAGACTGCCTTACCAGACTTCCTCCTCATCCTTCAAGACTCGTTTTGTGTATCTTATTCCTTAGAAAAAGCCTTCTCTCTGGTAATCCCATCTTCACCCCCTTGGCTGAACACAGAATATTTAGAAAATGAGGCCATGGATTAGCAAAATGGTGCCCACTTTAGCATCTGTAATTTTATTTTCCTTCTCTTTGTACTTCTAGGAAGAAATGCAAAAGGTTATATTAGATGTTTATTTAGAAGAATCCAAGAGTGATGGTAGGAATAGAATGTAGCAAATAAATCAGACAGTTAATTTTCTGGTAATTTTTGCTAACCAAATATTTACATCTCCATATGGTGCCATTTCCTTATTTGTTTGTTTGTTTATTCTGTGTTTGTGTTTTAAGGAATGGCCAGAAGAAAGGACAGTAAACATGAGCTCTATTCGGGTAAATACATTTATTTTATCATCTTCAGGGATTTTATCAATTTTATATCATTAAAAGAATTTATACTTTCAGTTTTCTCCAGACCTTAAATCTGATGCCTCCAAAAAAATCAAAGTAAAGTGTTTGCTTTTTGAATTAATTTATGTGAATTTATTGGCACATAGTTTCTATAGTCTTATCTAAAAATGTAACTATTCATAGTGTGACTTTTGTTATTGTGACCGTGTGTCTCATTTTAGAGTGCAGTTTCATGTATTCAAAGTGTGACTATAATAAGGCTGATTTCAACAAAACCAAACACAGTTGTCTTATTACAGTAACTCTGCTGTGTACATGTTTAATATAGGCAGTAATATAATAATGTTTGTTTCCATGTTATCTGTTTTAGATGCTGAATTCCTAGAGAGTAGGAATGATAATGCATTTCCATTTCACAGTACTTACTCAGTTGAACAGCTAATTTTTTTTGCCAGTGTAATAAAAAGAATGTTTAGCCCTTAAACATTGGGTGCTTTCTGGTTTGAATATTACTTAATGATTGAGTTCCAGTTGTGAACCTGTCTCCTCTGAGCTGACTCTTCGTATGAGTACCCAGGATGCTGGGAACTCTTCCTAGGGAAAGAAGAGGAAGCAGAGAATAAACATAGTAAATTTTAATGAGTAATTTTCCCCTTTTTGTGCCTACAGGGAAAGAAATGGAACTGGTATTTGGACTATTTATTTTCAGAGGGGTTACAAGGCTTGAAACTTTTCATAAGAAGTAGTATTCATCGTTCTTCTGTCCCCTGATCAGAGAGCATAAATCCCGTGATCAACATGAAACTAATGCAGACAGAAACAAACCGACCTTCCTGGACTAATTTCCTACCTTGTTACTAGAGGAGCTAACTGGCTCAACTTGAGTTTCCAAATTCTTTTCACCAGCAGACTGACATTCTTAGTGAGTGCTTAGACTGGCCTTCTATTTATGGCTCAGGAGAACTTCAGTGTGGTTAATTTTGTTTTTCAGGATCTAAATTCTTTAGCCTACTAGTGAAAAATGATTTCGTTATTAAGCTTTGCCTTTTAACAAATTTTATATAAAGAGATACATCATCATGTGGTTGGATTTTTCACATTGTGGAGTATAAGCTGCCTTGATGAAAGAGAACAGGTAATACAGTGACAGTTAAATGATGGACATATTCATGCAAAATACTCTGCTGCCTCCACAAAACCTCTGTGGATATTTCCACTTTTTTTTTCTGGTTTTATTGAAATACAATATACAATTAGTTGCTTGTATTTACATTGTACAATTCAGTGAGTTTGTTTTTAAATTATAATTGGCATACAATAATATACCAGTTTAAGTTGTACAGCATAGTGATTCCCCCTTACATATTTATTACAACATTATTAACCATCTTCCCAGGCTATTCTCTGCATCTCCATGTCAATTCTGCAACTATCCTTTTGTATCTCTTAATCCCTTTGCCTTTTTTTTGCCTTCGCCTAAACCCCCTCCCATTATTGCCACTTTTCTAACTGTGAACAACAGTACCAACACCAAGTTAACAGGATACATTACTAACTCTAAAAGCTGGCTCTAAGTAGTTGGTAGATTCATTGGCCTTCACTGCTAGCAGTTTGATGAGAGAAGAGGAGAGAATTGTGAGATAATCGAGACATTCCCATTTATTACTGGTTTGATTTCATGAAACTGCTCTATTTTATGTGTCTGTGTATATATCCCCTTTTTAAGTCTTTAGGCACAAATTAGTTGCAGCTTTATTTTCAGGGATAATTCTGAAGCTTAAAAATCTGTTTAATAGCTAAAATATGCTGAAAATTTACTATAAAATTTTGCTTCAGTGCTACTGGATAACTCTCCCTTTTAATAAAATTCATATCATTTGAAAGAAATCAAACAATTTTTTTGTTTTTAAGAACTACATTTTTGTAGTTATTTTTTCTTTTTCAAAGCAAAACGAAACCCTAAACAACGTTACTGGGTAAATGTTCAGAATAGAATCCCATTTATTGATTCATTTTTGGATTCAATACATATTTATTGAGCTTATTTTGTGCCAGATCGTCTTCTGCATGCTCTGACCAATACAAAGTACCTACTTTTGTGGAATTTACTATATTCCATTGGAGAAAGCAGGTAATAAAAATGTAAATAAATATATATCAGGTTCTATAAAGAAAAAGCAAGGAATAGTGACAGAATGTTGAGAGGGTCGCTATTTTTGATGAGATGGTTAAAGAAGGCCTCTTCAAGTTGGTGACATATGCAGAGAACCTATTGAAATAAGTACATGGGCCATGTGAATATTTGGAAAAAGAACATTCTAGGCAGAGGTAAAGTCAATTGAAAAGCTTAAAAATCTTAACTTATTTGGACTGTTTGGAGAATAGCAGAGTGTCCTGTAAGGATATAAAATAGTGATTAAGGGAGAAGAATGGTAAGAAATGAAACAAGAGAAAGCCGGAGAGTAGTTCATGAAGGCCCTTATATCTCTATGGATATATAGTGGGAAGCCATTAGAAAGATTGAGAGCCAGAAGAATTACATAATTTGACTTAACTGTATGGAGCTTCTGTGTGAAGTTTGGACTGAAGAGGATTTAGGGTGAAAGACAAGTTAGGTTGTTACAACATTCTGGACAAGAGTCTTAGACTAGTGTGGTTGATGAGGAGGTGGTTAGATATTGGATTCAGGCTCTACTTAAAGGTAGAGAAGATAGAATCTGCTGATAATGGGTATAAGGAGAGCAAAAGGGAGGGTAAAGGATGACTCCTCCGTTTTTGACTGAGCATCTGGGTGAGTTCTAGGATGCAGAAGTGAGACATACTGGAGGAGGAATGGATGTGGAGAAGTATGGAATCAAGAGTTCTGTTGTGGCCATGTAGTCTGGAGATACTGAGTAGGCAGATGGATATCTAAGTCTAGAGTTCAAGGTATAAGTCGGGACCTGGCAGAATTAATTTGGGTGTCATTGGTGAATAGCCATGGCATTGGATGAGATCACAGTGCAGCTAGGAAAGAGAAAGTGACAAAGGACTGAGCCCTGGGGTATACTAACATTAAGAATTAGAGAAGAGGAGGAACCAGCAGAAGACTGAGAAGAACCCTCCAGTGAGCTAGAAGAAAAGTCAGGAGACTGGTGTGCTGGAAGCCAAGTGACAGAAGTGTTTAAAAAGGAGTATTTAATTGTGTGGAATTTTACCTGTATACCTGAAATTTACCTGAAGAAAAGCTTTAGCTGCTTCAAAGTAAATGTGATAGCTTCCCCAATAGGTAACCTCATATAGAGAATTCTCTTTTTTTATTAAGGCTGTACTCCTAATAACTATTTACGTTGTTTTTCAGAACATGATATTTTGATCTTTAAGATCAAATAGAACTTTCCATTGTGAGAAGGGATTTGATTATTTAACTCCTAGCAATATTCAGATTATTGAAGAAACTTTTGTAAATGTAAATTTATGTAACAGAAAACAATTTTTCTCTTAGGTTTGCCATTTGTTCAGTAATTATTCCCTGGGCGTCTTTTTTTTTCCCCCAATTATTCTCTTGATCGGTGTTTTAATTCACTTAAGATTATATACATGGCTATACAAGTAAGCCAAACCTAATTATTTGAAAACTCTTGAAGAATCTTCATGGCAAAGTAAAACAAGATTTCTATAAGAATAGCTCTTTTCCTTCAGTGAAAAATTTTCTAGAAAAATAAGAAATTTTGGTTTATTATCCCAATTGTATAAAAAGAATATTTTCTTATTGTGTAAACTTGTTGACATAAATATTGACTTAATGTTCAATGATAAAGTTATTAGATTTCTAGCATTTTATTTTTCTTTTTCTCATAACTTCTTCCTCTAGGTCTTGGGCATGATCTAGAAAGAAACATAGATAAGTCTGTGGTGTTTCATATAACTTTTATCCACCTAGTAGTAATTCTCTCTTTACCTTTTATATCACAAAATATTTTACTGTAAAGAAAAAAAAAAGAGTCTCTAAAATTTGTAGTATATTTTTTTGAAATTTCATTTTAATTGATACTACTTTTCACTTCATTTAAATTTTTAGGTTTTTAAATAGAGTCATAAGGAAATTCTATTTCTAATAAATATAGATGCTGTGGACTGAATATTTGTGTGTCCCCCCTTCAAATTCATGTTAAAACCCTAACCCCCAATATGATGGTATATGGAGGTGGGGATTTTGGGAGGTATTAGGTCATGAAGATGGAGCTCTCATGAATGGGATCAGTGCCTTTATAGGAAGAGACAAAAAAGACATGACCTTTCTCTCCACCATGTGAAAATATAGCAAGAAGGCAGCTGTCTACAAGCTAAGAAGACTTTCACCAGAACCCACCATGCTGGACTTCTAGCCTCCACAATTGTGAGAAATAAATTTCTGGTTTTTTTAAGCCACCCAGTCTATGGCATTTTTGTTATAGCAGCCTGATCTAAGACAGTGGGCAACAGTGTTTAACAGAATATATTGTTGACCTGAATTATCAGTGCTTTATTTTCATAAATCTCAGAAAATGATAGCTTTCCAAGGTGCATCATAATACATGTGAATTAAAGTCTACTTTTAAGTATATAACAATAAAACCATTTTTTTTTAGCTTGCCAGGAAGAATATTAGTGTATCTAATTAGATTTAGTACACATTGCTGAAGGCTGGATGCTGGGAAGTCCTTCCATTGCTTTGTCATTAATGAATTGTATGACCTTGAAAGCCACTTAAGTACTTTGTCTCTTGATTCCCCCTTTGGTAAAATTTAGATTTTAATGTCTACTTTTCAAAGGTTTAGTATATAAAATGATAGGAAATCCATAAAGTTTCACTGAGAAGCCAACAGGGAAAAACAATATAAAAGCATTTTCTACCTTTTGTATAGCCAATCAAAGTATGACTTAAAGAAATGCAATGGAAAACATTCTATCCAGGCAGGCAGTAGCCTACTTAGGTAATGTGCATTTTCTATACTTTACTCTCTGGATGAACGGAGGTTGCCTAAGCCTTTCTGTAAAAACTGCTGAAAGTATGAATGAATAATAGTTTGACATCCTGGGCAATTATGAGTATTCCAGCTCTGGATACAATAGTAGTTATTATCATGTATGAAATTTAACAATACTGAACTTTTCATATGCTGTATTTTCCCCTTGTATCTATTTGTAGGCAACTTTTTGTTACTGGAGGTAATGAGAGAATAAGAATAAAGTATGTAATTTTTTTAATTAGACATTTTTAACTTTTAAAAATTAGAAATTCATTTTTCTATTTATAATCAACTTCGTGCACTATGTTAAAAGCTCGAACTTGATCACCAATTTCTGCATAGTCAGTTGAAAATGGTAATGCAAAGAACTTTCAGATGGTAATGTACAGAGCTCAAAATGGTTCTCTTCAGAAAAATATCTGTCTACTTGCTCAAAATTAGCAAAGATAATCATTTGAAGTCTCTGTTGAAAGTTAAAAGGATTTACAAGGAATTGAAAACCATTAAATTCAAAATCTGTAGGACCAGTAATAGTAGTAGGAGACTACAACAACTAACTAGAGGCTACACCACCACCCCCTCTATTTGGTGTTACAAAAGAGGTATTCCAGTGGGGATGGCAAGCCAAATGGCAGCTCCCATCTCTCTCAGACACTGTTCCATAATACAGAGGTTCTGCCAAGAAGGGGGTCATAGAAAACCTCAAAGACTGGCAACACCATGTCTTTGCTAGAGGTGCCTAACTTTATTTGGACTGTGGAACAATTTACGCCTCCAGTGAATTTTCCAAAATAAAAATCAGCTAATAATCACTGGAGACCAGAAGCATGGTATGATACCAGTAGAGGCAGACCAGCCAGAAGTTTCGCAGGAGGATCAGCAAAAGAGACAGCAAAGGAGGCCTGGTGATACAAAAGAATGTGCACATACCTAAGGCCACACTCTCAGGAGCAACTGGAGATGATACTGCTTTGTTATTAGTTCTTGACTAAATATGGGACGAACTTGTAAAGGTCCCTGAAGTATGAAAGCAGTATTCAAGCTACACAGATCAAACAGCCAGAATTGATTCAGGGGCTTAAGCACAACTCTAACCCAGGGATAACCCTTAGGAAGCCAGGTTTAAAGATAATAACAAGGAAAAAATACAGGAAAATTAGAGGCTGCACATTGTGGGGCGAATAGATTGAGTGTAGCTGAGTTACTAAACCTTGGAGCAACAAACCTTGGAGCGGGGCAGTCAATTTCCAGAGCTGCTGCAATATATTACCTAAACTCTTCAGCTTAGTAAAAAGTTATAAGATATGCAAAGAAACAGGAACGTGTGAGCCATAAACAGGAAATAAAAAAGTAGAATTTGCCTTCAAGGGGCATCATATGTTGAACTTGGTGGATAAGGACTTCAAAGTAGCTATTATAAATATATTCAAAGACCTTTCTTTAAAAAGCCGTGTTTAAATAATTAAAGGAAAATATGATAACAATGACTCATCAAAAAGGAAATGTCAGTAAAAGAGTACACACAAATACACACCCCAGATGGAAATTCTGGACTTGAAAAGTGAAGAAAAATGAACAGATCCTCAGAAATGTGGCACTCATAATGGGTATACCAGAGGAGGAGACAAAAGGAAAGAAAAAACTTTGAAGGAATATAAAAGAATAATTTCCTATGTTGCTCCAAAGTTGAAAAACAGCCTGTATGTTGAAGATGCTCAAGAAAATACTGGAAAATCAAATTCAGCAACATATAAGAAGGATTATACTTCATGACCAACTGGTGTTTATCCCAGTAATGTAAAGTTGGTTTAACATCAATGTGACACACCATATCAAAATATTGTTTAAAGAAAGTAAAAATACAATAAATGTAAAGACATTTCATAGATTAGAAGCCTGAGTATTGTTAAGATAGCAATACTCCCCAAATTGATCTACAGTTTCAGTACATCCCTATCAAACCCCACCTTGCATTTTGTAGAAATATTCAAGCTGATCCTAAACTTCAATGGAAATGTAAGGAGCCACAAATAATACTGAAAAAGAACAAAGTTGGAGACCTCACACTTCCTGATTTCAAAGCTTAATAAAAAAATGACACTAATCAAGACAGTGTTGTGCTGGCATAAGGATACACACAGAACAATGGAACAGAATTGAGAGTCCTGAAATAAACCTCTTAATCTGGGGTCAGTTTGATTTTTTTAAGGGTCAAGTTAAGTTTAATTTGATTTTTTAAATTATTTTTTTGATGACATTGGTTAATGAAATCCAGTAAGTTTCAGGTGTACAATGTAACAGTAAGGCATATATATGGCATTGTGTGTTCCCCTCTCAGATTTCTTTCTGACACTACATATTCGACCCTTTTACCCCATCTACTTCCCTCCTTCCCACTTCCTCCTACCCTCTGGTAACCACTAGTCTGTTGTCCATGTCCATGAGTTTCTGTTTGTCCTGTTCCTTTTTTTGCTTTTAGGTTTATATCTCACATATAAGTGATATCGATTTGACTTTTAACAAGGGTGCCAAGACAGTTCAATGGAGGAAAGAACAGTCTTTTCAGGAAATGAGCCTGGAACAACTAGGTATACACATGCAAAAGAAATCTGGTTGGACGCCTATATCACATCATATGTACAAATTAACTCAAAATGGATCACAAACCTAAATAATATCTAAAAATTTATAACTTTGACATAAAACAGGAGTAAATCTTCATGGCCTTGAGTTAGTGGTTTTGTAGGTATGATAACAAAAGCGCAAATGATGAATGAAAAAACTCATGAATTGAGCTTCTTCAAAATTAAAAATGATGTGCTTCAAAGACCACCAAGGAGGGGAACAGAAATTGCACAAAATTGGAAAAAAATATTTGCAAATCATATATTTGATAAGCATCTGTATCCAGAATATATAAAGGACTCATAACTCAATAATAGACAACCCAATTAAACAAAATATCTGAATAGATATTTCTCCCCAGAAACATGTGAATGGGTAATAAAAACATGACTAGACACTCAACATCATTAGTCATTAAGTAAATTCAAGTCAAAACCACAATGAGATACCACTTTACACCCATTATGGTAGCTATAATAAAAAAGGCAAGTGAGGATATAGACAAATTGAAACATTCATTGCTGACTAAATTATAAATGATGTAGCCACTTTGGAATATAATTTGGAAGTTCCTCAAAAATCTAAAGATAGAAATACCATATGACTGAGCAGTCGCACTCCTGGCTATATACCTAGGAGAGTTGAAAATGTCTTCGTAAAAACTTATACACAAATATTCATAGCATTATTCATTGTAGCCAAAAGTGGAATCAACCCATATATTCAACTGATTAATGAATAAATAAAATGTGCTATTTTCATATAGTGAAGCACTGGCACAAATAAAAGGAATGAAGAAGTGATTCATGTAATATGGACAAACCTCAAAAACATTTGAAATGAAATAATTCAGTCTCAAAAGAACACATTGTATGGTTCCATTTATATGAAAATATCTGCAATAGGCAAATCTGTAAAGACAGTTAAGTGGTTGTCTAGGGTTCATGGGGATAGGGTGGCAGATAATGGGGGTACAATAGACCAAAAGTTTGTGGCATCCCCCACCGCAAATTCATGTGTTGAAACCTAATCTCCAGTGTGATTAGGTCATGAGAGTAGAGTCCTTATGAATGGGATGAGTGCCCTTAAAAAGAGACCCTAGAGAGCTCCCTCATCCCATTTAACTGATTAGGTTATAGCAAGAAGATGGCTGTCTATGAACCAAGAAGTGGGCCCTCAACAGACACTGAATTCACCAGTACTTTGATCTTGGACTTCCTAGCTTCCACAACTGTGAGAAATAAATTCTGTTGTTTATGTGTTACCCAGTCTTTAGTATTCTGTTATAGCAGCCCCAAGGGACAGCGACAGGGAGTGACTGCTAATGGGTATGTGATTTCTTTTTAAGATGATGAAAGTGTTCTAAATACAATAAAACCACTGAATTTTATTTAATTTTAAATAGATGTATATTATTGAATTATCACTAAGCTCATTTAAAAATCTTGTAAGGACTGTTTGAAGTCCTGTTTTGGAAAATGATGAGATGAGTAACCCTAAAGAAATTGTGTTTACGTAATAATGATCTTTTGGATAATAACAAATTTAGAAGAATTGTAGTCATAAAATCATGACTTCCTTCTCTTTTATTTCATACTTTGTCTCCTTACGGTCTAGGAAATTATGAGTATGCAGAGAGAATTGTATGAGGTAATTATGCAGCTATCAAGCACTTTTAAGAATCTGGGTTGTAGCATGGTTGAGTGGTCTAAAGTGCTGTATTAAGGATTCTTAATGGTAAATATCAGATTTGCATATTAATTTGAGATAGTTTAGAGTCAGCAAGGAAAACAGATATACTGGAATACTAAAATACAGGTAAGTGGAAATAGGTTTTGAAATTGTATGTGGGTAAAAATCACTGTAATATTATTTAAAATGTTTTGAACAATTTTAGAGGCATTTGCATATTTTTTTACTAAGAATAAAATATATAATGTAGCTATAATGGCTGTATTCAAGTAAATAAAGCACAACTAGGTTTTTAGCAAAATATTAATTCTCCCTATTCTGAATTGAGGATATAGCTAGAGTGAATATTTTAAATATAATTTGGAAACTTTCACTGTTTTAAATGAACAATTATGAAAAGAAGTATTAATCTATTTAATTTCAGGTGAATTGTAAAACTTAGGCTTGTTTGAAAAATTAACCCATTTTCTAAGATGCTCTATGTAAATCTTAGTCATGTTTAGAATTCTGTATTATTCCTGAATCTAAGATAACCTACTAACTCCCCCTGCTGGACATTTACCCCACTACAATGAAGTAAGTATTCCACCTCTGCAATTTAGCCTTTACAAGTGCATAGAAAGCTAGAGTACAGAAAATGAGTGTGTTGAGCTGGATGGGGAGCTAGGAATAGCATAATTCTTCTGATTTTCTGCCCTCCCTAACTTCAAAGAGTCACTTACGTTGTGTTTGGAAATGAACTGAGCTGAAAGAAAGTACTTGAAGATTCTTGGTCTATGACTTAGGTTCTAAGGTTGGACAGCAAATGAGGTTTGCTGGGATCTACACTTCTGAAAAACCCTGCCACTAGCAGCCATTTACATTGGCCAATAACTAACTACATTAGCTCCCTTTATCCTAGATCTCAGATTTTTCCTTGACATTAATGAGCACTAGCTTTTTTTTTTTCTTAGCATTTTTTTTTCTTATTCTAACACCAATAGGTTTAACTTTGACTTCTTAAACATTTTATGTATTGTATTTTATATTAGATTTCTTTAAGTACTTTTGAAGGCTAGTTTTAGTAAGAGGGCTGTTTTACATTTTACTATTCTGGTAATATGCACATAGCATAATATTTACCATTTTAACCAGTTTAAAGTGTACAATTCAGTAGCATTAAGTACATTTGTAATGTTGTTCAACATCACCAGTATCTAGTTCCAGAACTTTTCACTACACCAAATGGGAGTCCCATACCCATTATGCAGTCACTCCCCGTTTCCCCTTCTACCCAGCTCCTGGCAACCACTAATCGCTTCTGTAGCTACGAATTTGATTATTTTGAGTATGTCATATAAATGGAATCATACAACATGTGGCCTTTTGTGACTAGCTTCTTTCACTTAGCATAATGATTTTAACATTAGGCAACATGTATCAGTACCTCATTTCATTCTTATTTATTTATTGCTTTTATTTAGTTAATTGATTATTTTTAATGGTGACATTGATTAACAAAATCCAGTAAGTTTCAGGTGTACATTTCAACTGTAAAGCACATATTGCATTGTGTTCACCACCCATAGTTAGATTTCCTTCTGTCACCACATGTTTGACCCATTTTACTCTATCTACTCCCTCCCTCTTCTCTACCCTCTGGTAACCACAAGTCTGTAGTCCATAAGCCTCCATTTGTATGTCCTGTTTGTTGCCTTCAGGTTTATATCCTATATATAAGTGATATTATATGGTTTTCCACTTTTTCTGTATAGCTTATTTCACTTAGAATGATTTATCTCGAGGCCCATCCATGTTGCAAATGGCAGTATTTCATCTCTTCGTATGGCAATAATATTCCATTGTATATATGTACCATAGCTTCTTTATTCAATCCTCTATCATAGAACACTTCAGTTGCTTCCATGTCCTGGCCACTGTGAATAATGTAGCTATGAATATTGCTGTGCAAATATCTTTTCAGATGTGAATTTTCAAGTCTTTGGGGTAACTACCCAGTAGAGGGATTGCCGGATCATATGGTAGATCAATTCTTACTTTTCTGAGGAACATCCATACTGTTTTCCATAGTGGCTGTACCAATTTTCTGTACCACCAGCAGTGTATGAGGGTTCCTATTTCTCCAAATCTTCTCCAACATCTGTTATTGCTTGTCCTGTGATTATAGCCATTCTAACAGGTGTGAGATGGTATCTAATTGTGGTTTTGATTTTCATTTCCCAAATAGCTGGTGATGTTGAGCATCTTTTCATATATTTGTTGGCCACTTGAATGTCCTCTAGAGAGAAGTGCCCATTCAGGACCTTTGCCCAATTTTTGATTGGATGGTTTGATTTTTGGTGTTATTGAGTCATATGAGTTCTTTGTATATTTTGGATATTAAGCGCTTATCGGAGGCATGGCTTAGAAATATATTTTTTCCATTCATATGGTTGTCTCTTTACCTTGTTGACAATTTCTTTTGCTGAGCAAAAGCTTTTTAATTTGATTTAGACCCTTTCATTTATTTTTGCTTTTACTCCACTTACCATTCAGGTCAAATTCATAAAATCTTCTTTAAGTCCAAGGTCCATGAGTTCAATTCCTGTATTCTCTTCTGCACAAGTTATTGTTTTAGGTCTTATATTCAGGTCCTTAATCCATTTTGAGTTAATTTTGCTATGTGGTGATAGACAACAGTGTAGTTTCATTCTTTTGCAGGTGGCTTTCCAGTTTTCCCAGCACCATTTATTGAAGAGGCTTTACTTTCTCCTCTATGTTTTTGGCTCTTCTTTTGATAATTATTTGCCTATATAAACATGGGTTTACTTCTGTACTCTTCAAAACCATCCCGTTTTGATTATTGTCCATTGTATTATAGTTTGAAGTCTGGCAGAGTGATGCCTGCAGCCTTGTTCTTTTTTCTCAGTATGGCTTTGGTGATTCAGGGTCTTTTGTGCTTCCATACTAATCAGATGATGTTTAGTTTAATTTGTTTTTTAAATGCCAATGGAATTTTGATGGGAATTGCATTAAATCTGTATAACACTTTAGGTAATAAGGTCATTTTAACTATATTGATTCTTCTAATCCAAGAACGCAGAATATCTTTTCTTTGTATCTTAGTGTCTTATAGTTTTCACTATGTAGGTCCTTCTCATGTTTTATTAGATTTATTCCTAGGCATTCTATTCTTTTTGATGCAGTTGCAAAAGGAATTATTTTCTCTACTTCTTTTTCTGACACTTCATTATTGGAATATAGGAATGCTATGGATTTTTGAACATTGATTTTGTATCCAGAAACTTTACTGTATTTGCTTATTGTTTCTAGTTGTGTTCTTAGAGTTTTTTATATAGAGAATCATGTCATCTGCAAATAGTGATAGTTTGGCTTCTTCATTTCCTATTTGGATGCCTTTTATAACTTGCTTCACTGCACTTGCTGGGGCTTCCAGTCTTATATTGAATAACAGTGGCAATAGTGGACAGCCTCGTATTCTGATCTTAGAGGGAAGGTTTTTATTTTTTGACCTTTAAGTATAATGTTGGCTGAGGGTTTGTCATGTATGGCCTTTATTATGCTAAGGTGCTTTCTTTTGGCATCTACTGATATGATCATATGACTCATTTCTTAATTTTTTAATGTGGTGTATCACATGAGTCAATTTTTGTTTGTTGAACCATCCCTGTGATGAAGTCCACTTGATTGTGGTGTATAATCTTTTTAATATGTTGCTGTATTCGGTTTGTTATATCCTATTTAGGATTTTTACATCTGTGTTCATGAGAGATATTGGTCTGTAATTTTCTTTTTGTGTGTTATCTTTACCAGGTTTTGGTATCAGAGTGACATTGGCCTCATAAAATGAGTTAGGAAGTACTGCCTCCTCTTCAATTTTTTGGAAGAGTTTGAGGAGAATTGGTGTTAAATATTCTTTGAATGTATGGTAGAATTCACTAGTGAAGCCATCTGGTCCTGGACTTCTACTTTTGAGTAGATTTTTGATGATTGTTTTAATTTCCATACTGCTTATCAGTCTATCTAGATTTTCCAGTTCTTCTCAATTCAGTCTAGGAAGGTTGTATTTTTCTAAGTACTTGTCCATTTCTTCTAAGTTATTAAATTAGGTGTTATATTCTTTTCATAGTATTCTTGTATGATCCTTTGTATTTCTGTGATGTCAGTTGTAATTTCCCCTCTTTCATCCCTGATTTTTTTTACTTGTGTCCTTTCTCTTTTTTCTTTAGTGAGTCTAACCAGAGGTTTGTCAATTTTATTAACCTTCACAAAGAATCAGCTGATTGTTGCATTTATTTTTTCTATTGTTTTTTTTAATTTAATTTGTTTCTGCTTTCATTTTGATTATTTCTTTCCTTCTGCTGACTTTACGTCTCATTTGTTCTTCCTCTTCTACTTTTTTTAAGATGAAGTGTTAGGTTGTTTATTTGGGATCATTCTTGTTTTTGGAAGTAGGTCTGTAATGATATGAACTTTTCTCTTATGACTGCTTTTGCCATTTTTCCAAAGTTTTGATATGTTGTACTATCTTTATCATTCGTTACTATGTATCTCTAGATCTCTTTTTATTTCTTCTCTGACCCAGTTATTGTTCAGTATCATGTTGTTTAATTTCCATTTATTTGTGGTTATTTCTGCTTTCTTTTTACAGTTGGTCTCTGTTTTCAAAGCATTATGATCAGAGAATATGGTTGGTATGATTTCAACTCTCTTATATTTGTTGAGGCTATCTCTGTAACCCAGTATGTGGTCAATCCTTGAGATTGTTCCATGTGCACTAGAGAAGAATATATAAGCAGCTGTTTGAGGATGGAAGGCTCTGTAAATGTCACTTACATCCAGTTGGTCTAATGTGCCATTTAAGGATATTATTTCTTTATTGATTTTCTTTTTGGATGATCTGTTCATATCTGACAGTGGGGTATTTAGGTTCCTTACTACAATAGTGTTTTGGTCTGTTTCTCCCTTTAGTTCTGTTAGTAATTCCTTTACATATTTCAGGGCTCCCTGACTGGGAGTATAGATATTAATAAGTTTTATGTCTTTTTGTTGCAGGATTTCCTTTATCATTATGAAGTGTCCCTCTATGTCTTTCTTTACCTTTTTTATTTTAAAATCTATTTCGTCCAATATTAGTACCACTACTCCCTCTTTTCTCTGAATGTCATTTGCTTGAAATATCATTTTCCACCCATTCACTTTGAGTCTATATTTATCATTGGAACTGAGATGTGTCCCCTGGAGGCAGCATATTTTTGAGTTTTGTTTTATGATCCATTCTGCAGTTCTGTGCCTTTGTATTGGTGCATTCAGTCCCTTTACATTTAGGATGATTATTGAAATTTGAGGTCTTCTTATAGCCATTTTTATCTTTTGCTCTCTGGAAGCTCGGTGTTTCCAATGCTTCCTCGTCCCTTTGTTTCTGTTTTATTTATTATGGTTGTGTTTTGTGGGTTTTTCTTCTGGTTCTTGTATTATATTATAAATTCAGTTCTGAATATTTGGCATGTGGTTATCATTACAAATACGTAAAGCATAGTGTGTTTGTGTATGGATGTGTACACACACACACACACACACACACACACAGTCATCCATTTTCTTCTGTGCATGCCTTATTTCTATTCCCATTTGCAAATTTGGATCTTTGAATCCTCCCATTTTCAGTCATTGTTATCTCAGTTTGTCCCTATGTATGCTGAACATTCATTATTATCTCACTATATCAATTCTCTTCTTATTGTTTAAGCTTATAATGCCCTGTTCTTAATAAGTATTGCACTGCTCTGCTTCTATTTGCCTGATAGGTACTTTGCTCCTAATTATGTATTTTTTTGTTTTGTTTTGTTATTTTGTTTTAGATGAGCTGAAATCTTTCAATATTTCCTGTAGTACAGGCCTCGTAGTGGAGAATTTCCTCAATTTTTGTATGTCTTGAAAGGTTTTAATTTCTCCTTCAAATCTAAAGGAATGCTTAGCTGGATATATTATTCTAGGCTGGTAGTTCCTTTCACTTAATAGTTTAAATATTTGATTCCTTTCCTTTCTGGCTTGTAGTGTTTGCACTGAGAAGACCAATGATAATCTAATGAGTTTTCCTTTATAAGTTGCCATTCTATTTTCTCCAGCTGCTCTGAGAATTCTGCCTTTGTCATTGATTTTTGATAACTTTAATACAATGTGTCTTGGTGAAGGCCTTTTTTGGGTTGAGGTAATTGGGCATTTGCTGACTTCTTGATTTTCAAGCTCCAGATCATTTCTTACTTTGGGAAATTCTTGTCAACTATTTGACCGAAAATGCTTTCTAATCCCTGCCTCTTTTTCTCACACTCGATAATGCCCATTATTCTTACTTTTCTCTCTTGATGGTATTAGCTAGTTCTTGAATTTCTCTATTATTTTTTATTCTTTGATTTCTCTCTTCTGATTTTCTCCCATATTTCTGTCTTCAATATCACTGATTTTTTTTTACTCCATTTGTTCGACTCTCTTTCCCAAGCTTGCTATTTCATTTTTCAACTCTTGCAGTATGTTCTTCATCTCCAGGAGTTCTGTTTGGTTCTTTTTGAGGGTTTCAGTCTTTTTGTTCTGCTCATATAGTTGTTTTCAATTCCTGAAATTGTTGATTTGAGTTGTTTGGGATCTCATTGAGTTTTTTCAGAAGTCCCATCCTGAATTCTGTCATTTATGTCAAATATTTCTGTGTCAGTGAGTTTATTTTTTGGAGATTTTTCTCTTTATTTCTGAGCTGCCTTGTCACCTTCTTTGTTCATGGTGTTTTATGGACTATTTCTCCACCTGGGCCTTAATAGAAGTGCATTTTGTTATTTGTTTGTTTGTTTTGTTTTGTTTTGTTTTGTTTTCAGAAAGATTTATTGTATAATAGTCCCTAGCCTGTTGCAAAGAAGATGTTTTTCTTTTGGTTTCCAATATGTGGTGTCTAAGACTCTTGGGTCTCTGCCTTACATAAAGTCTTAATAATGTCATTTTTTTCCCTTATAGATGTTTAATCATACTCGCTACCCTTAGTCTCAGTTCCTGTCAGTGTTATCAACTGTTTTGGTAGGGTTTGCTCAGATTCCTTTGGGATTCCATGGTGATCGGTCTCAGAGTATGTGGGGAGGGGCCCTCTGGGTTGGGGGTCAGGGGATGGGGGTTGCATCTCAGCCTCATTTTTGCAACCACAGCTGGAAAAAATCAACTGTTGTTTCTCTGCTGTCCAGTTCTCTGCTTTCTGCCCTGATGAGTTGGCCCTGCCTCAAGCCGTGTGGAGTTCACAGCACTCCCAGGCAGGGCTATTCAGGGAAGTCACCACACATTCTCCCCTCCCCATCCTCCTACAGGTTGCTCCAGGGGCTACAAGAGGCTGCTTCTTTATTTCTCCCAGTCTACCACTAGACACCCAGGTTTTCACCTGTGGTAGCTCTTATGCACAGATCCCACGCTCAGTTGTGCTGGTGTGCAGCTTGGGTGTTTTTTTGTTGAGTTTTAGATGTTCAGCTTATTGTTGTTTCAAGGGGAGAGATCTAGGGATGTCTCTCACTCTGCCATGTTTAATCCAATAAAAAACTCTTTGATATAGTTTAAGTGTACAATTTTCCTTTAGTATGGTGCTGGTGACAGAACCAAAGGTAAATGGACCTATAACTGAGTCATCAGGAGTAGAGAGCTATTTATGGCTCTATAGCTGAGGCTATGGAGGCAAAGTTAGCAGCCTAGATTCAGGCCTATCTTCTAAAAGCAGCTCTCTTTGCATTCTTACACTGTACCAGGGTTTTAAAATCTTTTACTTGAAATCCACTGCTTCCACAAAAGCACTTGGTCTTTAGATGGATACCTAATTGATGTTGAGACGGCAATATGAGCAAATGATGTCTTATGTGGCCCTTTTGCTGATGTCACTCTTCTCATTGGCCTACTTGACTATCATTGCACAAATACCACATTGTCTTATTACAGTAGCATTATAATACTACAGTTCTTGATATCTGATAGTATAAGCTTTCTAGCTTTGTTTTTGTTTAAGATTTTACATTTCTATATAAATTTTAAAATTTTCATTTTGATTTACACAACAAAATTTGTTGGCATTTTTTTTGAGATTGTATTGAATCTATATATCAATTTGAGTCAAGTTAACATACTAAAGTGATGAGTTTTCTCATTCATGAGCATAGTATAATTATCTAGTTTTTTTTTAATTTCAGCAATGTTTTATAATTTTCTTTCTTCAATTTTTAAATACGATTTTGAAATTTCTGTCTTATTATTTTCTAGCCTCAAAAAAGAATACCCAACCTCATCCACTTGGCGAATTTTTAAAAAATAATGTGTTCTTTATCTCCATTTTCCCACACATATATTTACAGTGAGGCATCATACTATAACTAATAGTAAATTGAGAGAGGCATAATTGAAATCTTTTACTCATGTTATAAATGATTGAAATTCTCCAAAATCTTAAGATGGAATTTGAAGGGTCTGAGAGAAATTTCTTATCCTAATATTTATTATTAACATCAGATTCTATATCTTTTTTTCAATATGCTTAAATTAGGGAATAAATTTTAGCAAAATCCGCTTTATCAGTTATCTCTGAAATTACCACTTAAGCAACACCTTTAGTGTTTTGGCCAGCCTATGAAAGGAAAATCTCTGGTAGTGTATTTAAGAACGTGATAGACTAGAAGAGGGTTTATCTTAGCCATATTTTGACCTAAAGTTTAATGTTTATTCATTATTCATAAAATTGACTCCTTCTCTCGTGGTTAATTCTTCTTAAAGATGTAAGAAGAATTGAGAATTTCATCAAGAAATGTTTAGGAGTCTCGTTTCTGAAAATTTATTCAGACCAAACCCTGGTTTTGAACTTCAGTCTGATTCCTCTGAGAGTTCTATCAAACATTGTTTCTTTTAAGCTCATTTTAGTTTAATGTGGCTTCGAGTTTGTGAAGTACTTATACTTATCTCGTTTGAACTTTATAACTCTGTAAGGCAGATAGCATTTACACACATAGAGGCCCCCAAAATTTCTACAGTCTTTTCCCTCTAACTTTATATATTTGAGGTCACTTTTTTAAAGAAAAATTTCTAACATTATCTGGTACAGGAATTGATTTTTAAGTTAGTGTAAAACTCAAATGGCATCTTCATTTAACAATTCAGAGGTTTTTTTTATATTTAGTTCCCATGATTCATACAGACAGTATTTAGTAAAGTTCCTAGCCTATCTTTTCCATTGATTTGCCTCTACCTGCTCCAGCTGAAAAGTCTCTCTCAATAGAAAGCCTGCATGGAATGCTAATATGAGGACTATTTCTGTAACTATTTTATTACATTTGAAAACCCTGGACTCACGCAACTAGCCTTGTAAATCATTTTAGTTTACTGAGTTTTAGATAGGCTGCTACAGCCTGCCTATGTGACCAGATTATCTCCAAGAAATTTATGAGATGATAAGGACAGGAATATAGTGACAATGGCTGAAACATACTTATTTATACCATCTACCTATTCATCCTAATTTTTCCTACGGATAGTACAGAGAATAAGTTCAATTCTTCTTGCACTTGGTAGCTCTTTAAACATTTAAAGGCAGTTGTGGTTCTTTTTCTTCAATGTCCAAAGCTTTCTCTTTTTCCAGAATAGTGTAAATTAGCTTTACCATATTGGTCATCCTTCATAGCATGCCATCTAGTTCACTGGTATTTTACCTAATGTTACCTACTTTATTAATACAACCTCAGATCAGACCTTATTTGGTAGCCATTGTTGTTCATACAATAGAATATTACAGAACAATAAAATGCATGAATTAGTTTCTTGCATCAGAATGGGTGAATCTTGAGTGATGTCAGAAGCATGGCAGAGTGAGAGATATCCCCATATCTCTACCCTTGAAATAACAATAAGCTGAATATCTAAAACTTAACAAATAACACCTAACCTGCACACAAGCATGTCTGAGTGAGTGATCTGTGCATAAGAGCTTCCAGAGATCAGAACCTCAGGAGTCAGGTGGTAGATTGGGAGGAAAAATAAGCTGCTTCTTGCAGCCTGAGCTCCATGCAGAAGGAGAGAGAGAGAGGAGAAGTTGTGGCCAGTTCCCTGTACATCCCTGCCTGAGGGATCTCTGAGTTCCATGTAACAGTGAAGCCCAGGGAATAGGGAAGAAAGCAAAGCAGTGACTAACAGTGGGATTAACAGCTGGTTCTTAGCAGCTGCGATGGCTAAGCAGGAGGCTGAGACACCGAGAGTAGCAGCAACCCCCACCCACCAACCCATTGGGCACCTTCTCCTCTCATATTCTCCAAAACAACACTGTGGAGCCCCAGAAGAATTTGAGCAAATGCTACCAAAACTGTCACTAACACTGGCAGAGACTGAGACTGAGGGTAGTGATCCTGATTGAATATTTATAAGGAAAAAAGGCATTATTACGTCTCAAAGCAGGGATCCAAGAGACTTGGGTGCCAACTACTGGAAACCAAAAGAAAAATACCTTCTTAGCTGCAGGCTAAACAGAGATCTTTAAGTAATATATCTTTTTTTTTTTTTATGGAAGAAAAAAAATACACTTCCATTAATGCCTAGGTGGAGAAATCCATTAAACACAATGAACAAACAAGGTGACAAGGCAGCTCAGAAAGAAAGAGAAAAATCTCCATAAAATAAGCATAAAGACATAAAAAAATATGAGACTTAAATGACAGAGAATTCAGGATGATACTTCTGGGAAAAATGCAGTGAGATCCAAAATAATTCATATCAACAATTCCAGAAGTTGAAAACAACTAGATCAACAGAATGAGTTTTGTAGCAAGGAGATTGAAACCCTTAAAAAGAGCCAAATAGAGTTTTTGGAGATGAAGAACACACTAAAAGAGATGAAGAATGAAATAGCAAACTTAGGAAACAGAGTTTACCAAATGGAGGAAAGGATCAGTAACATTGAAGACAGAAATCTAGAAATCAGAAGAAAGAAGAGAGTGAATAATGGAAAATAAAGAGAAATACAAGAACTAGCTGATAACCATCAGGAAAGGGAACATAAGAATAGTGGGTATTCCAGAAGGAGAGGAAAAGAAGAGGGGTCAGCATTTTCAGACATAAATAGTTGACAAGAATTTCCCATATCTAAGGAATGAACTGGAGCTTTGAATTCAAGAAACTAACAACACCCAATTATCTCAACCTGAAAAGGCCTTCTCTGAGACAAATAATAATAAAATTATCAAAAATTAATGACATAAAAAAGAATTCTCAGGGAAGCCAGGGAAAAGAAGATGGTAACCTATAAAGGAAAACCCATTAGATTATTGTTGTACTTCTTAGCACAAATCTTACAAGCAAGAAAAGAGAGGAATCACATATTCAAACTATCAAATAAAAGGAACTAACAGCCCAGAATAATGTATCCAGCAAAGCTATCCTTCCTGTATGAAGGAGAAATAAAGACATTTCCAGACTTACAAAAATTGAGGGAATTCTCAAGGCAACCAGAGAAAAGAAGACATTTCTCCAAAGAAGATATACAGGTGGCAAATTAGCACATAAAAATATTTTCTACACCATTAATTATTATGGAAATGAGGACAAAAACCACAATCCCTCTACTGGATATTTATCCCAAAGAATTGAAAACATGTATCAAAAAAGATATTTGTATAGCAATGTTCATAGCAGTGTTATTCACAATGCCCAGGACAGGAAGCAACCAAAATATCCTACAATAGATTGGATAAAGAAGATGTAATACCTTTATATAATGAAATATTACTCAACTATAAGAAGAAATGAAATACTGTCATTTGCAACAACATGGATGGATCTTGAGGTAATCATGCTAAGCAAAATAAGCCAGACGGAAAAAGTTGAAAACTACATGATTGCAGTTATATGTGAGATATAAATCTAAAAGCAACAAACAAACAGAGACTCATGGACAAGGACAGTATACTAGTAGATACCAGAGGGTTGGGTGAGGGGGTTGGTAGATGGAATAAAAGGGGTCAAATATGTGGTGACAGAAAAATCTGGGTGGTGAACACACAATGTAATATGTATGTATGTGTGTGTGTGTGTGTGTATTTATATATATGCACCTTATTGTTGAATTGTGCACTTGGAACTTAATGGATTTTGTTAAACAATGTCATCATAATAAATAAAAATAAAATAAACTCACAAAATTGGTATGAGAATTTAAAGGAAATATGGTATGTAAAATGTATAATAAAATTAATCTGTGTAAAATTTTGTATGATTCAATGTAAGATCTTATATAAAGTAATATATTACCAAGGTCTATAGTAGTAGCAGCTAACATATGAAGCATTTTTTGAATTGGATCCTTTATCAGGAATTTACCCAAGATATGCTGATGAAGCCATTTAAATAATTTCTCACTGCATAAAATTTATTGGGTATTACATTAAGATACATTTTGAGATTACTTCTAGTGAAAGAAAAATAATATGAAGAAAATGAATGGCTGAATCTCACAAATATGTTCAGTGAAAGAAACCAGACAGAAGAATGCATATTGTGTGATTATATGTGTGTAACAGCTCAAAAAATAGAAAAACTAAATGATTCAGGTTTGGGGATACAGATTTCAGTGGTAAAGGTATAAAAAAAATTAGGTCATGGTTTTCATAGAAGTCAGGTTAATGGATACCTTTGTTGAAGAGAGAGGTGGTAGGATTCTCCATTGCTGGTGACATTCTCTTTCAAGATCTGGGTACTTGTTACATGACTAACTCTTGGTAAACCATTGGGCCATATGTTTCTGTTTGCTCACTTTTCTGTATGTGTTATTCTTTACAATACAAACATTCTTTTAAACAGTACAATATCTTGATGCTTTAAGTCTTCGGATGCTATTTCTGTATCAGTTTCTTGAAGGTCATCAGTGGGTCAGATAGTCTCATCTGTGAGTACTTTGTGGTCTTAGGGTCCAGTCAGGTAAAGATAAATTATTCTTGGTTTCAAACAGGGAATTTAATTAAAAGAATTAGTTTCAAAGATTTTGAAAAAAATGGTAGGGGAAATGGGAGTGGGAAAGAGAAGAAGAAATGATACCCAGAGATCAGAAACTAATATTCCTGGAATGAAGCTCACAGATTGTACCTACTGTTGCACTGTTAAAGATATCACTATCAATTGTAGAGCTGCAAAAGTAGCATCACTTTAAACAGGAGTAGAAACTCTATTACTGCTGCTACTACAACTTCTGCCAACTTCCACTCATCAGAGCTGAAAGAAGGAAACATTTCTCTTCCTCTGGTTTTCTGTTCTGATATGCCAGTACCTTCTGTTGGAAAACCTTAAGAGCAAGCTAGTTGGCAAGAGAGCCTGGGAAATGTACAGAACAAAGTTAGAATGATGGGAGTAGAACTGAGGGGCAATGGGTAAATTATTGGCACAGGTCCCTAGAA
Organism: Cynopterus sphinx; assembly: GCA_030015415.1. Classification (NCBI taxonomy): domain Eukaryota; kingdom Metazoa; phylum Chordata; class Mammalia; order Chiroptera; family Pteropodidae; genus Cynopterus; species Cynopterus sphinx. The sequence goes on from CM057388.1 coordinate 55,423,431, forward strand.
TTCATTTCTTACAGATGGTCGAGATGTTGTCTTAAGAAATGGGAATATGTCAGTGGTATACTGTTGTTAAATATCTTTCTCATGCAAAGAGAAGAGGGATTGGCTCCTGGAGACCAAGTGTAAGGATGAAGCTATCTATGGGTTTAATAGCTATCAATAGAAGAGTTCTAGAATAGACACTCAGAGTACCCAAATTTCTGAATACTTCATCACAAGCCTTTAATTACTGAAATCCTATAATCCCTAATTTTTTTAAATTAAATGATTAATATTTTAAAGAGGAACTCAGTACTGTTGTAATGTAGATTAAGGCTGAATCATCTAGGTTAGCTTCTCCAAATGCTTGTCCTAAGAGGAAAAACTTGTTAGACTGGATGATAGTATGATGAGAAAAGAAAGTTAAATCTTATAACATGAACAAGTTACCAATGAGAAAAATTTTTTAGATGCACGTTAGAATGAGGAAAAGTGTTCTGATGATCTCTTGTTGTGCAACGAAATACCCCAAAGTTAAAACTATTTTTGTTTCTTGCCCTTATGGGCTGACTACGCTCAGGTGGGCAATTCTTGGACTCAGTGAAAAATTTGGGTTGAATGTTCAAGGTGGCTCATTCACATAACTAGTGGCTGATGCTGGCTATGGGCTAGGAACTCAACTGAGTCTGTCAGCTGGAGCAACTACACGTGCCCCCTCCATGTGCTTTAGATTTATCACAGCATAATGGCTGGGTTCATAAAGGGAGTGGTCCAAGTGGCCCAGGAAGAAGCTGAAAGGCAGCTTTTAACCTCACCTCACAAAATGTACATTTTGGTTTAGGGAGAAAAGTCAAAGTAACAAGGAAATAGAATGACACTACGGAATTACTGGGGCATATCCAGCATAGGAACGAGAGTGAAGAGAATTAAATATAATGTGTCTACTATGAGTAGGCATTGTGATTACAAAGAAGAATAAAAGAGTCTTCCCCTCCAAGAGTTAAGGTCTTTTGGAGGAATATTTTGAAAATATCTCCTGCCCATTGGTTTGTACTATGTTTGTGTGGGCAAGTGGGGTGGGGTAGTTTCATGTGAACACAGAAACTGGTATTATTTTATCTTTTATTCAAGAAGAATTGTGGAGAGGGTCTTAGTTATTAATTGTCTTTTGTGCTAAGTTAAGGAATTCAAACTCATCTTTAATGGTGTGGGGAACCACAAAGAGTGTTAAATGGTGGAGTAACATGATCAGATTTGAGTTTTCAGAAAACATGTACCTCAGTATGAACATATTTGAAGGGACTAAACCAGAGGCAAGAATACCAATTAAGAAGTTTTTACTGCAATTAAGGTAAGACAAAAGCCTGAAATAAGGCAGCAGCAATAAAAATAGAGAGATAAATTAGAAAGACTTAAGAGGTAGAATCAGTATCAGACTTTGTGATTGATGGTATAGGAGTATATTAGCAGCCTAGCATTCTCGGGTTTCTAACCTAAGCTACTAGGTAAATAAAATGGTACCAATTCACTGAATTTAGTTTAACCAGAGTCCTTTAGCTGCAAACAGAAAATAAAAATAAAAAATAACAAGCTGACTTCAACAACAGCAACAACAACAACAAAAATATAAAATTCATTAGACACTGGGTAAGTCAATTGAAGGAAGAGCTGAGCTACCAGACTTTAGAGAGGACAGGATCAGAGCAACTGTGGGTTTCTCTGCAACAGGAAATTGTGTATGTATCTAGAATATTGCCATTAAATATCCAAACCCTAGCCAACTCTCATCTTTATATGCACTTGAAATTCAGATTCCTAAGAGAGAGAATCTGACCTTGCTTGGATCACATGCCCCCCACTGTGGCAGAGAGGTGGAGGTACTGTGATTTATAATTCCACAAGAACCAATGGAATAAGAGAGGGCCAGTTTCCTCAAAGAATGATGCATGCTTTTTCCATAAACAAGGACAATAGGATGTTAGGCAGACGGATATGTCTACTCAGGAGAGCAGGATGTGTTAGGAGTGAGGGTGGTTGTATGGAGAGGAGCTATGAGGAAGAGGTACTCCATTTTAAGCATTATAAATTTGAAATGCCTGTGAAACACCCCAAAAGTTATAATCAGTAGATATATTTAAAATATGGATAACAGTTGCTGCCCCATTGCATTGTTGTGGAAATTAAATGAGTTAATGCATGTAAAGTATTTAGAATAGATGCTGACCCATAGAAGACTCAATAAATGTTAGTTGCTATTATTATTACAGTCATCCCTCCAGAAAGTATTTATTGAATATTTACCATTAGTTAGCTACTACACTAGATGTATAGGGTTGCCATGAAAATGAAATAAAAGAATGCACATAGAGCCATTATTACAGTACCCCTACATGGAAATAAACAGAAGCCAAGAGGTAAAGAAAAGATCCTTAGCTGAATAGGCACTCTCCTGGTTAGTAGGGGTAGGAACGGGAGAAGATAATTTGTTTAAAAGTCAAACAGGAGTTTAAATGTGTGATTCCACTTATAAGATGACCTTGAGCAAATCACTTAGCCTCTACCAACCTCAATTTTTTCTTTGGCAAAATGGGATAATATGAACTATCTCTTTGGCTTGTGGTAAAAATAATATTATAATGGATATATTGCATAGCACAGTAGATTCAATAGATATTTGTTAAATTAATGCCTACTTTTGTGATTCCCTCATTGCATTCCTAACATCCTAAATCAAAAATGGAGGAAGTGGAATATGATGATCCTCAGGAAAAGGTATTTCTGAGGCTCAGTTAATGATATCGTTGTAAACCCTGGCAAGAAACCCCTCAGTAGTCCCATAGAAAAAATCCACCACCAAAGATCTATCATGTGGAGCCTCTTTTTACTCCTGTTTCTTCCTGATGTCCTACTAGTATTGCAGAAAATTTGCAAAAGTCAGACTGGCGAGAAACCAAACAGCACTCAGAGAGTTGGAGAACTCAGGTTTATTATGTATAGTCCCAGAGGAGCTAGCACTCTGAAGATCTGGGCCCAGAGCTCAATTGCAACATTCCTCATCTAGAACTTATTTGGCATGGGCTGATTGGTTAATTTGTCCTCAGATGGTTACAAAGTGGGGGAGTTGCTATGGGTTGCAGGCAGTTACAAAGAGTGACAAAGTGTGGGAGTTGCTAGGGGGTACAGGTAGTTACATTTGTTGCTTAGACAGAACAAGCAAAAGGGAAGATGAGTTTTTAGTTAATTTTGAGTATGGCCTATGCAGCAAACATATCTACAGAAGCAGAACAAAGAGCTGATTAGCCTTTTGAGTAAAAATTCCTCTGCCTTAGATCTTATCTCTGAAGAATAGTAATTCCAATATAAATTTTAGGCTCAGTCCTTATTCATTCAACAAATATTTAATGATCTTGTACTATGTGTACTAGTTTGCTTGGGCTACCACAACAAAATACTATAGGCTGGATGGCTTTAACAACAGACATTTATTTTTTCACTGTTCTAGATGGTGGAAAGCCCAAAATCAAGGTGCTAGCCAATTTGGCTTCTGGTGAGAGTTCTCTCCCTGGCATGCAGATAGCTATCTTCTCACTCTGTCCTTGTTTAGCCTTTCCTGGGTGCATGCACTTGGAGAGAGAGAGCTCAGGTGTCTTTTCATTTTCTTACAAGTACGCTAACCCCATTGAATCAGGGCCCTACTTTTATGATGTGGAAAAATCCCAAACCCAGTCCAGCAAAAAAAAAAAAAAAGCAGTAACTCAGAGAAAAGGAGAACTCAGGTTTATTACACATGGTCTCAGAGGAGCTAGTGCTCTGAAGATCTGGGCAGTGTGCTCAGTTGTAGCATTCCTTATACACAAGAATTTTACACAAGCTGATAGGTCAGTTTGAACTTGAACCGTTACAAATAGTGGGAGTTGCTATGAAGATTGCAAGTAGTGACAATGGAGAAGGGCAGGAGTTGCTAAGGGTTACTGATGGTTGCAAATTATTACAGGAAGCAGGATATGCCAGGGTACTAGGTGCTACAAGAGGCAGGGGCTGCTATGGGTACAAACAATTACAAGTTGAGCAAGGTACAATTGAACTCTTGCATGAGCTCCTGCATACAGAAAACATACTTACAGAAGTAGAACAAAGGGCTGATTAGCTTTTTGATGTAAATTCCTCAAATTTCCTCTTCAATGATACTGTCTAACCCTAATGATCTCAAACGCTCTATCTCTAAATATAGCTACATTGGGAGATAGGGCCTCAGTATATGGATTTGGGAGTGGTCAGTCCATAGCACTGTGTAGTAGGCACTGTGGTGGAGTTAGAAAGATTTTTTTTTTAAAAAATCAAGGTCCCTGCCATGGTTTGTCTCCATCACATATGTATAGTATGCAGAATGGTTTTGGAATCACTTTGAGTGTGAGTCCCAGCTGTGTACCCTGTGCAAGTTACTTAACCAATTTGTCCCTCTTATCTTTTATTTGTAAAGTGAAGAAAACAATACCTAATTCATTCATTCATTCATTCATTCATTCAATAGATGCATGTTGAGCAACTGCTATATGCAAGCTATTTTGTTAGACTCAGGGTTGCTATCAAGCTAAAAGAATATATATATATATATATATATATATATATATATATATATATATATATATATATATATAATGTGCTTAGCACATTAAGTAGTCCAATAATGTTAGTTATTGTTACAAGGCAGAGCCTCACTGATAATTGACTTCCAGGGCTAGCACTTCCAACTCAACATATCCATATCCAAAGTCCTAATTCCCTACTGGTATGTCTTTTACCTCTTAATCCCCACCCTTCTCAGACAGACAAATAAAGTCTGTTTTACTTCTGGGGTTCCCTCTCTCAAATAATGTAACATCTAAGAAGTAGTCTAAATTAGACACATCCATTAAATTTAAGTTCACTCTCTCCCCACATCTAAGCAGTCACTTTGTAGCAGTATGCTGGCTCACACTGCTGCTTGAGCACATTTCTTCCCAACTCCATATCCCACAATGTGCAGTTGGTAGCTTGAAATCAGCTATGGGAAAATATTTACACATGGAAATCAACAAATACCATAAAGCAGGGTTTTTTTTCCCTCTGGAGAGACAGTTGTTTATTAACACACCACTGCTTCTCAGCATTGTTCAAGTCTATCCACCTTTCAGTCCTAATTACGACTACCCTAGATATTGGGTTTCATTTCTTATCTAGCCCTTTTCTGGAGTCTCCTAAATGGTCTACTTACATCTGCATCTTCCCACCAGAGCTCTCTTTGTAAATATGGATTAGATTGTGTTTCATCTGCTTGTAACACCCCATTGCCTAGGAGTCCACGCACCCCCCCTCCATCATGACATTCTTTACAGTCTGCCCCACTCTACCTTGTCCCAGTCTTTTGGGCATCACTCTTACTGTTCTCATACCTTCCACTGTAGCCCCACTCAGCTGTTCATTTTCTTGAACCTGCCATGCACTTATATAACTCTGTGTCCTTGCTCGTGCTGCTCTCTCAGCCTGGAATGCCCTTTTCTGCCTAGTGACCAGTTTAAATATCAGCTACCCTTGGAAGTCTCATAGACTCTCTCCCCTTGAGGTCAGTATTAATTTCTCAGTCACCGTGCAATCAGGCTGAGTGAGCTTCCCCAAAAGGATGAAACAGTGATAAAAGTAGTAGTAATATTTACTTTGTAATAGGAAATTTTACCTCTTAGTCCCCTAGCACAGGAAATATAAACAATAATATTGTAATAACTTTGCATGGTGACAGGTGGTTTACTGGGCTTATCAGGGTAATCACATTGTAAGTTATATAAATGTCAAATCACTGTGTTGTGTACCTGAAACTAAAATAATATTATGTGCCAACTTAGTTCAATAAAAATGTTTTCAAAAATAAGTAGTAATAGCAGTGATAGTAAGCCTTCAATAAACAGAGATTTTTGGATAGCTTGGCCCTTGTTAGGTTTGAACAACAACAAAAAAGTCTAAACAGCATGGACACTAAACCTGGTGCATCTCTGTGGGAGTCAGGAAGTATAACCAGGGATTCATGTGGCTAGAAGAACTTGTCTCTTTGCTTTCAGCAGAACTAAGAACTACAGCTACCCCTGATCAGCAAAGGAGAACTTTTTGAGACTGTCTTATAGAAGAAGAACTAATCATATAACATGACTTGCCTCGCCTGGTACCTCCCCCACACTGTGAGCCTTCTTACCCCAAGTGGGAAGTGTGAGAAACTCAGACACAGGAATCTGGCGAGAGCACTAGTGTGTGGGTTGGTAGTTCGACGATGTTCAGAGTTCATTCTGCGCAGTCTTCCTTTGCCCTGGCTCCTTCACAATTAGATTGTTCACAAATGGTTGCCCACCAGCCTACTGTTTCTGAGGTTCAGCCCATTGGGAGTGGAAAACTAAAACAGGGCCTCCAAATGGCAAAAGGACTTGAGAGAAAACAGCAGATCTAGTAAAGGAATACCCAATGATGTGAAACTATTCTGTGTATGCCCCTGGGGCTCTCCAGCCCTTCCCTGGAGGACCAGAAATACTTCACTGCCTTAGTTATTGTTTAAAGATTATGGAATGCCAGTTCAGTGAGAGACTGGTGCAGCAGAGAACACAAACAGAATTTTATACAATTCTGGCTGCAACCCTCTAACAGACAGAAGTGCCCACACATGGTTTTATGTCACTTTTGTGAATTGAGTTCAATAGGCCCTAACTCTAAGTGCTGTATGTAAAGTAAAAGCAATTAGTGCAGCTGTTACCATTGTCCTCTCTAATCTGGAATTAATTTGCAGGCAGAAAATGAAGAATATTTTTCTCACTTCAGTTTAATCACAGTTTAGAAGCAAGAAGCTCATTCGATGGCTCTTTTGTGTCTCTGGCAATACTTAGCATGGCTCTGCTCAGAGTAGACACCAGATAAGCATGAAAGCCAGGAATGGGGTTAAAGATTCCTGCTTGACAGCCATCAGCATGATCAAAACAGTATTTTTACTTCACTCCCTACCGTCCCTCCCTAGTTCCTTTTGAGCCTTGTCCCAACAAAAGACCCCTCCACCCTCTCAAATTAGTGCTAAATCAGTCCTCTCCTCAGCTCATCAGTTGGATTTCCTCTCTGCCACATTTTGATTTTTCTTAGAGTCAATTCGCGTACCCCAACTTGCAGGACTAATTCCAGAAAACATGCTACCAGAAGCAAGTTGAAAAATTTGTTAGGTTCCAGTCTTTGCACCTAGGAATCACTGTCCTGAGTCTGCATTGTGCTCTTAGTCATGTTATGGAAAACAGGACTGTTAGTGGCTCAGCTGTGTTAGCTGGAATCATTTACCCTAGAACAGAATGTACTGATAGGCAATCGTTTCTTCTTTGGTGTTAATATTCTTCTGAAACTTCAGTAGTGCACCAAGTAGTTCTCTGGTGTCCAAGCGTCATTCCTACTTTATCTTCTACAACCAGAACATGTTTCTTACCATTGTTCTTAGCATGTGTTGCTTCTCCAGTGTGGTTCCAGCAATGGACCCATGAAACTAGCTAAAGGGCTATAAAATTTCATTTTATTGATTCCTAAGAGGTTTGCTCTAATTCTGCAAGAATAACAATTATAACTAACACTTATTGACTACTTTCAATGAGCCAGCAATGTGCTAGGCACTTCGCATGTGGATCTGATTTTATCCTAACACCTACCCTATGGTGTGAGTGATTTTATTATTTTGATTTTACCAAGAGGGAAACTAAAATCAATAAGCAGATATCAAAGTCAGGATTTAAGCTTAGGCAGTCAGCCTCCAGAACCCATGCTGGTAACCATTATACTATTACTGCTCTGAAGTATTAAAATTAGTAGGTGCTTAATCAATATTTGAATAAATAAATGATTAGAGGGCTCTAATTTTCAAAGGGTTTCCCTCAAGGCCTCCCTCAGGCAGAATCGTGTTTTTATAACACGCTGGCCCATTCCTCTGAGCAGGGTTTAGACAGATGGTTGAGGGCAATTAGGTCGTGCTTGACATTTTCAAGCACAATTGAGTCCCACTTAGGAAAGTAGAGAGCAGTCCAAAAGTAAAATTACCTTCCCCGGTCTGTTGAATAGGAGTTAGCTGGGCTCAGGCAGCCTGCTTACTCTTAGCTACAGTCAGGAGAAAGGCTTCCGACCTGGGGAGTAGGTACCCCAAACCCACAACTTTAATAGCTTCAGTTTCCTCATGGGAAGAGGTGGAGGTAAGACACGGAGGACACATAGAATTTCAGTTTGGTAACACGATTTTAATTATTGGGTCACTTATTCTCAGCACCTCTATTATTAAATGAGAAGAGTCTCTCTGGCTTGCTTTCTGTTTCCAAAGCAAAATACTGAAAGTGTTTCTCTGAAGGCTTAGCTGATTGTAAGCATTATCTCCAGAAGTTAGGGTGCAAAGAGGCATAATGCAAATGATTCAGGTAAAATAGGAGATTGGAGAGAAAGCAATGAGAAACTCCTGGAGTAGAATTTGCTTGTTGGTAAGAAGGTTGCAAGGGGAGATTATTATTTATAATGCACTTTAGAATTAAAAAACACTTTATAGCCATTCTTCAGTGTAGTCCTTCACATTGACATAAGACTAAAAGTAATGAGAACAAGTCTGAAAGAGTCAGCCAGTGGGTAGTAAGCATGAATAGTAATTGAAATGAGAAAATGACAAATATCTCTCAGGCGCAAAACAATATGCCTCTAAGAGCCTTGTTTCCTGCTCTTATAATTGTTTACAAGAAGATTTTGGCTTCATGCTGTGGCTGGGTAGACTGGGCTGCTTCGGTGACATGTGGGGCTGCTTAGTACTGCCCTTTGGAAGAACTGTATCTGGTTTGCCCTAGTACCCTCTGTACTTCAATTGCCATAGTGGTTTGAGTAGGTGTCTGCCTCCCCTATTAGGTAGTGTGGCTTAGTCATATTTCTGTCTTGGTTCAGTGTTGAAAATGTTTTATATGGTAGGCCCTCCCTTACATGCCCTCCAACCACATTCAAGCTGACCCCAGTCTTAGATGGCCTAATAATAGGCAGATCAAGCATATGCTTAATAAATCAGCTAAATACAAAACAGGCATTAAATATTTTTTTTCAAGAATTGGATATTTGATATTTCAAAAAATGATAGACACAATGAGATACAACTTTATAACTTCTAGGATGGCTATAATTCAAAAGATGGACATAACAAGTATTGGTGTGGTAGGATTGTAAAACGGTGCAGCCACTTTGATAAACAGTCTGGTGGTTCCTCAAAAAAGTTAAACATAGAGTTGCCATATAACCCAGAAATTCCATATTTAGGTATATACCTAAAAGAATTGAGAACATGTGTCCATACAAAAATTTGTACACAAGTTTTCATAGTGGCAATACTTATAATTGCCAAAACATGGAAACAACCTAAATGAATGAATAAATAAAATATGGCATAATACAATGAAATGGTATTCGACAATAAAAAGGAATGAAGTACTGATGCTTGCTACAACATGGAAAAACCTTAATAATATGCTAAGCGAAAGAAGCCAGTAACAAAAGACCACATATTGTGTGATTCCATTTATGTAAAATGTCCAGAATAGGAAAATCTACAGAGATGGAAAGTAGATTAGGGTTGTGAGGGGGTGGGTGTAGGGAAATGGGGAGGGACTAATGTGGAGTTTTTTTTTTTAAGGGAAAGTGTGATGAAAATTCTAAAATTGATCGTGGTGATGCTTGCACAAATCTGAATATACTAAAAAACATTGAATTGTATGCTTTAACAGGTGAATTATATGAGAAAAAAGAATTGCGATTGTATTTATGGGAAAGGTCAAATTTTGTTGAACCATCTTATATTTATTTTACAGGTAAGTATTATTTTTTATCTTAAATTATATATGGGTGTATAGGGTTTGTACCTTTATCTCTTCAGTGTTTGAGGTTTCTAAATGTCTCAGTCTGGCCATACTGGACTTTAGCTCCCCATCATATATTACATTGAATTTCCCTCGGCCTCTTCCCTTTCAAAATAACTCGCCTGGCATTCCATACCTGTCTGGTGATTAGAATGAAAGTTATAAACTAAGGAGTATATATATCGTGATGAAAGATAGCACTTTTATTTTGACAAATGCCTTACCCTGAAAGAAGTGATTAATATGAAATTGCAGGTCTCATGGCAAGGCCAGTGGCAAAAGTCAATTTAATTAGTGATAGCATTTCAGTCCCCTTCAAATCATAACAAATAGGTGCCTAGTAACTCTATGTCCTCCATATGATGAGTTTAAGATGGAATCTAAGGAGGTAGTTTTGAGTTTGTTTGGTTATTGGCCAGACAACACTGTATGAGGCATCCTTTTATCACTGACAGATCCTCACCTTGAAATTGTCACTTTGTCTCTGTCAGGTAAATATCTTGTCTTTCTTTAGGGAGATGCATAGAGCTCACTACTAGATTTAAAAGATAAATGGGTCTTGTCTTTTAGTTCCAGACTTGCTTTAGATTCCAAAACAACATCAGGATTTAAAGGCATCTCAGAAAGGGGCCTCTACCTGTTGGTGGCGAAGGTACTTGCCAGATGTTATATCCATCTGTGCCTTTGAGTGTACCAAGAAGTGGTAATTTTTAGGATGAGCCCTACTTTTAATATTGAGACCATTCCTGGAAGAAGGAGAGAATTGAAAAGAGCATCAGTGCTGGAATCAGATGGATTTGGGATGGAATCCCAGCTTGCATTTATTGTTATCTAAATGAACAGGTTACTCAGCATTTCTGAACTGCAGTTTCCTTGTTTGTAGAGTTAGGAACAATAATCCAATCATCTGAGTTGTGAGCATTACAGGAGATAACAGATGTCAGGTGCCTTACACAGTGTTTGGCCCAGAGTATGAGCTTAAAAACAGTCAGTTCTCTCAATGAAAGGTACAAGCAAGAAACACCTACCTTGCCTGAGCGACCTAAGCATGATGAAAGTACAAATCAGTAGCATTTCTCTTTATTCTAGAAATCAAGTAGCTATTGTTGTGTTGTATCATGGAATCTCATATGTGAGAATGGTTAGTGTTTGCGCGTATATGTCTAGTATTCTGTTCTGGCAGGAAGGTGGGAAGGTTGACAATGAGAAGGATGTTAAATAGGAGTCTGATTGCCTTGTTGGTATATCTACTTAAAGCACTATGATATCCAATATATTGTGGAAATAGGGAGCTAATTACATTCCTGGCAGTGCTTCCTTAACTGCTATAACTTACTCTGGATCTTTATGTCTTCTGCAGATGTGAAAACCACTAGAACCTTGAAACAATGGAAACAATAAACTCTTACATTTGAATAATACTTTATAATTGCAGTATATTCAATATATATTCACAGCCATTATCCTGTTTGAGTCTCAGCCTAAGCAAGTAACAGGGAAGATATTATCCTTTCTGGTAGAGAAAAAAAAAAACAAGACTCAAAAAGGTTATCAGCAATTAAATAGCAAAATTGGGATTAGCACCTGTGTCTTATGACTCCTGATTCAGTGTCTGTCCACTGTAGCACTTTAACTGTAGCTTAAATGGTTTTGGTCTCAGTAGAATATATTTGAAAACATAAATAGAACATGATATCTGGTTACATAACATCCCAGCTACTGGGACTGCTTTCGCAAAAGACTGAAGATCACCAAAAGAGAGTGGAAGGTAACCAAGTGTGTAAGGTTGAGTTCCACATTTTCAGATGTTTAACAAAAGTGGCAGAGGGTGCCCAGAACATTGGGACAATACTGAATCTTCAACCCTTAGACCGTCGTGTTTTTTTCATTGTTCTTTATCAATTCCAGTGACAAAATCCATCCTTTTCAACATTGTGCCCCAACATTCCTAACATATTCACCTCTAATATATCTCCCAATTTCCTGCTTCTTTGCCCATGTCATACACACTTGGTGAAACTCCCTCCCTCATACTGTCTGACTCATTCTCACATTCTCACAAAGTAGTAATTTTGGCAGACGTAGTCAGGTAGCCAGTGAGTATAATTGTGGAATGACAGTGGGAATTCTCTATACCATTTCTCTTACCACCAAAGGACACAAAAGCTGCTCACAGTTTATTACTCCTTTGGCAACTCAACATGTAGTAAGGCTAGGAAGAAACAATAAAAGGAAAGGAAAATATGAATAAAATTCATTGGTGGGAGGAAGGACGGGGCATCGTTTCACCCTTTCTACCAACTTCCCTGCTTCAGACCCTCATCAAATGAGTCCTGCAACTGCCACCTACTAGGAGTCCAAGCTTCCAGCCTGTCTCCCCTCCAATTCATCCTTCATTGAACTTACCACTCTATTGTATATGATACTTGTCTCACCCAGTAGGCTGTAAATTGAAGGCAGTTTCTGAGTCTTTTCTGTGCCCCTGGAATCTAGCACAGATCTAGCATATAGTATTCCCTACAGCATAAGAAATATGGTCAATATTACTGTGACGGCTATGTGTAGTGCCAGTTGGGTGCTAGACAATCAGGGGGATCACTTCATGAATTATATAAATGTGTAATCATTGTACTGTATGCCTGAAACTAATGTAAAATAATAATAATAAAAATAATTGTCCTTCAGATGAAAGCCATTAGAATAATATTTTTAAAATATAAATCTGACCATGCCCCTTGCTTTTTTAAAATTGAGATAAAATTGGTATATATCATTATATGAATTTCAGGTATACAACTTTATAATTCAACATCTGTATATACAAAGTGATCACCACCAAAAGGCTGCTTGCCTTAAAAAAAAAAAAAATATATATATATTAAATGATCCTTAGCACAGTGTTCTAGCATCTCCTTATGTGCTTCCATAGCTTTATCTTTTGCCATGTTTTCCCATTTCCAACCTGTTACCCTATCCTAACTTAGCCATACTTAACTAGCACTTTCAAGCCCCTTAGCAAGCTGTGTTCTTTGACCTTTATATCTTTGTACACGCTTTCTCTCTAACTGAAATGCTCTACTTACCCTTGCCCACCTAGCAAAGTCTTGCTCAGTGGTACCAGGGTAGGTCTCAAACATCCTCCTACAGGTTACCAAGGTGGAGTCATAGTCAAAGCTGTGTCTCAACCACTTTGATCTTTCTTTAGCCTCCTCAGAAAAATAGTTGAAGCTAGTCTACGTGCTTGCCTTGGTTTGTCTAGATTTCCCCTGGGTGAAAATATGACATCTCCCAAAACACAACTAGAAACTCTATTCATCTCAAGACTTCCAAGGAGAAAAACCAAACAACTCTCCTCCAAATACCCCAGAAGACCAACAATAGTAACAAATGCACTTTCAGTGCTCTATGAAACAACACATACTGAAAAGCCCACAGGAGCTAAGAAGGTAGTATAAATGAGTAGAGGGATACAATGGGCTGTGTGGGGACCCTAGCAAACTGGAGAGCTCCACCGCATCTCAAGGTTGTTTGTCTTTTCCCTTTAATACTCCATTCATAGCTTTATCCATTTTTTTTTTTGTAGAATCTGTTCAATTGGGACTCCTAAGAGAGAGAAGTCTGACCTCTAAGGTCACTTGTGTCTCTGAACTCTGAAGGGAAAGGAGACATTTGGGGTCAATGAAATAGCCTGAGAAAAGAAAAACTATTTGGGGAATTATTCTGTGACTATGTTAGTCACATTTGTCTTAATGACCAACCTAGGCCTGACATCTGAGGAAGCCAGTACTAGATGAATGGAGGCAGTATATCATGGTGGTTAATCATGCGGGCATTGCCCAGAGAGATGTAGGGTAAGTCTTGACTCCACAATACATTCCTGTGTGACCTTGGGCAAGTCATTTAACATCACTATGTTACAGTGCTTCATCTGTAAAATGGGGATAATAATAGAAGCAATTTTAAGTTTGCTATGAGGAGCTAATAATATGTACAAGGCACTTCAAACAGTGCCTAGCCTGTAGTAAATGTTAGCCATTATTATTGTTATTATAATCTAATGATTAAATCTTAGATGTTGTTAGCTAATGATAAATGGCTTTTTTGGTCTCACGCATAATCTCATTTCTCACAGGAGCCCTTAGTGCCTTAAGCAAAGGAACAAGGAGGGAAGTCTTTTTCATCACAATGGGGTCGGTGGGAGAGAAATTTTAGGAAGCCTATTGTTACACTCCTCAAAACAAACTCTATGGGTTTATTTTCATGGAGGCTGGTGCTGTATTTTTTTATCTGCAACCCAAATATTTTCTCTAAAGGTAGAAAGAGAAAAGTTAAGGATTATTTCAAGTGTTCCTTGTGATCTGGGCAAGTCCAGCTGCAGCGAAAGTGAGGAAAAAGTGTCCCACCCAGCTCACTATCCTTCCAACTTCTAGATCTAGACTCTGGTGTTGTTTAGCATGCTAATGAGCTGGTGTCAGGGGTAAGCAGTGAGTCAGGTTCCCATATGTTTGATGTGTGTCTGTCACAGTCATTCTGTATGTGTGTTTGCCCAAACAATTTCTCAGAGTGTTCTCTCTGGTCTTCTAGCCAGCTCACCTCTCCAAGTCATTCCAAGTCAGTTGTAAAGGACTACTGGAGCCCTTGATCTGGATGGTGTTGAGAAACCCTGCAAGCCGCCAGGGTTAAGATGGGCTGAGACTCAGAGCAAGACCTGGGTGGAATTGGGTAGTTAAGAAATGCACTGTTGATCGTAGGTAGATTAGGAAGGCAGATGTGATTCCAAAAGCTCCTTCAGAAATCAAAGGCCCTTTCCATACCTGCATGGGGGCCTGGCTGCAGCCACTTTGGTCAGGCAAGAGGAGCCACTCACTCAGCTCTGAAAGCTGAACTTGGGAGAGGGAGCAGTTGGTTTCCATTATGTTTGCTTGTTTTGAAGAGGAGATGGGCCTTATCACTAACCTTTCACTGAAACCTGAAGCTTAAGTTTTTAAAATCTCCTCTCAAAAGAAAATGCACACACATGCACACTAGTTATCTCCTAGCTGAGTGTTTTAATAATAATAATGATATTAATAATAATATTCAGCTTTATAAACACCTTTTAAACACTAGTCCCAGGTCCTTTGGGCCAGGAAGTATTTTCTGTTCCAACTAAATCCCAGTGCCAGCAGAGCTTATAGAATTTTTACAGGGAAATCAATGAAGTTAAGCAACCCATCCCCAAACTAGTCTGTTTCTCTCTATAATATACATACCCTTTTCTTAGAATAATGCTACTCTCATCCCTTGTCTTGGCCTGGAGCTTCTAGGGCTTTAAGTGCGTGTATGTTTATGTAGGAAGTTGGGAATAGGGCTTTCTGATGGCTCTCCATCCATACATCCAATTTACTCATCCCACAAATATTTATTAGGTTAACTACTGTGTGCTAGGTACTCTATAAAGGGATATAATTCCCTCTATCCTTTTAGTGGCTTCACCCAGTTCTCTTAGTGTGTTTTGGGATCCTACTCTCTAACAGGGATGACAGTGATAAGAATAAAGGCTGGTGTGGACAGAAGGAGGGAGAGTAATTGGGGTAATTGTTGAGGGGAGACACGGAAGAGCTGTATTTTCTTAAAACATACAAGGTCCATTTTGTTTCCCTCATTGTTGAGGCTTGTTCTACACATAGATCTAAGAGGTGGTGAAGACAGAACTTAGGGGTGACTGGCAGACAGCCCTGGGCCTGAGATTGTACTTTGGATACCTACCAGAGCAGATTCTAGAGCTGAGTGTTTCAACCTCTGACACAGAAACTGAATCCCAAACTGGCTATTAAAGAACACTGCCAGCTGCTGGCTCTGAGTTGGCTTTGGCTCTGGGCTTCATCTGTGGAAGTTGGGGCCAAGTCTCTTCACTCCACAGCTTGCAATGATCTCTGGGACTCTTTTGTCTCCTCCTCCTTGGTGGAAGCCTCTCCCCCTCTCCCTGTCTGCCTCTCAGCCTCTTCCGCTTTCTTCCTCTGCTTCTAATGAATAAATGTCTCCAAGATCGCCAAGGCTCTGGGAGTTTGACAAAACTGTCCTTGCTTTTTCTGCATTTGCCCAGTCAAGGGTATCTTTGCCTGAGGGTGGAGTGATGCTGTTAGTCCTAGTGATATGATTGCTTAGCAACACAGAGCAGCTCTGAGAGGGGAGGAGGAAGAGAAGGAGAAGGAAGGCAGGGAGATGGGAGAGACAGAGGGAGAGTGTACATACAGAAGCTGTCAGCATCCCTGTCTCAGGGACTTCTTTGCTGATTCACAGAGGCAGTCCATCCTCGGCCTCCGGGCTCCCAGTTGCCGCCTGCTCCTTAGACCTGACGGACTCTGAAGGTAGGCCACAGAGAAATGATTTCTAAGCTTCACCCTTTTTCTACTGGCTGAGGGAAAATGACTGAGAGAAAGGAAGCTCCAGAGGTGCTGTGTGTGTGTGTGTGTGTGTGTGTGTGTGTGTGTGTGTGTATACGTGTGCACGCACAACCTAGCCTACCTGCTGCCTGCATGTGCCTTTGGGGAAAAACTTGCATTAAAACATACCTGTAATGAAGTGGCCACCACTTGGATTCATAGAGGGAAAAAATGCCCATAAATAGAAACTCAAGCCAATCTGAGCAACTAATGGATAAGAGGAAGGTCCACAGTTTGCTTCTTTGAGAGGAGAGGGTATTATTTATTTGTTCATTTGTTTATTTATGTTTGTTCTCAATGACATGCTTTTTGTCTCTGAATGTATGTCCTGTTGGGAGGGAAGAGAAGGGATATGGAAAGCATTAGCTGAAAAGGGAGGCAAGAGGAAACATGGGACTTCAGAGCAGTTGCCCTAAAAGAATGAGTGTCTGGCCTACAGACAGGACACAGGAGTGCTTCCCTGGAGTAAAGTGGGTTCTAACCTAGGGGTGGAAGGCACATCCTCATCTCTGCATTTACTTCCTGTCTTAATCTGTCTTCCCTGTTGCATTTTCCCCCTTGCTCTTGCTTTGGTTTCTTTTCTACCCTTGTAATCAGGAGGCAACTCTGTACTCTTGAGATCATAGCTTGGAGTGCTTTGAAATCAGTCTTATCACTCCTGAAGTCGACTACCCAACTACCCGGTTCCTTTTGTTTTCCTTATCTTTCCCTGGTATCAGGCTCAATGCCCCGCCTGGAAAGCAGGCCCGAGTCTGTGTGGGGAGTTGAGGTTTATCCTCCTGCTTTTCGGAGGTAGGCCTCCTAGGTGCTGGGTCCAAGAAGATAGCTGAGCTGGGGCTGGGCTGGGGCTAGGCTGGAGCGGAGTGAAGTAGAAAAAGTATGACAGCAGTTGCAGTCACTTGCTTCCTTTGAGAGAATGGTGCATGCTGTCTTGAAAGAAAACATACTTTTCTCTCTGTTTTCTTGATTGTTCAAAAGAACAAAAACCTTTAAAAATCTCTATGTCTAGTTCACCTTAGCTCCTGACTTTTCCAAAGGAATCCTTATTTCTAGATGAAAGGTACTCAGGTAAATTATCTTTTAAAAAGCCATATAGGGACCACAAACCTCAGGAGGTTTGCCCTCTAGGATCTAGATGGGGAGATGGTTCCAGAGAATCTCAGGGCATTTGAAGGACCACCCCCTCCTAAAAATTGCAGTGCTGTGAGAAGTAATAGGTGTCCTGTTCTTTAAGACTGATCCCCTTTTTCGCCTGGTGGGCCAGCCTCCACCCTACAGTCCTGTTTCTTGCAAACTATTGCTGGGAGATGAAGGTACATCAAAAGGGCTCCTCCTATGAGAGTTGTTCCCCCAGGTATTTGTCCTTTGCTAAGTAGCTCTGAGTGCCCTTCAACTCCACAGTCATCCAAAGCAAGGGATTGGGGCTTGAAACAGCAAACTTAGCAAAAGTTCAAGAGCCAGACACAGAGAATGTGTCTGGGATTCAGCACTTCAAACCATAGCTGTGCAGAAGTTTCTCATATTAAATCTGCCACAAAGCCAGATAGGATGGGCTCTCACTAATACAATCCCAGAAATATATTTCTAAACTTGCCAGAGACACTCACTCAATCAAAGGGAACCCATTCTGTGGAAATCATACTATGAAACTAGATTCCTCTCTTACAAAGGATTCTAAACACACAGCAATTACTAAAATAGCAAGTGAGATAAATCCTTCAAGGATGGCATTTACCAAGCTAATGTTCTACAGAACACTGTTCTGAGAGAATGTTAATATATTCTGTTTTAAAATAAGGAGTGGTGGTGGTGGTAATGCAGGGTGCAGTCTATGGTCCAAAAATTTTTTGAAAATGCTTTAAAACTAAATTCTCTTGGAGAATCACACTGTATTTAAGCATATTAAAGGTTATGAGAAACACTGCTGTAAATAAATATGTTTTATTTTGTTTAACCCAATATATCCCAAACTGATTTGACCAGGGAACATTTTTCTACATGTGAAACACTTTAGTGTCTTGTAGACACAGCTTTGGGAATTGCTGCTCAAAAACAAACAAACAAAAAATCTGGGAGAAATTGTCACATAGGAAAAAACTTGTAAGATGATATAGTCCAATACTGCATTTTTTAAATGTGAAAAAGATTAAGAAGTTAATCAAATTGCTCTCCTTCATATAGCCAATGAGTATCTGAGAGAGTAGAACCTCCTAGTTCTTAGTTCACTGTGCCCAATTTCTGCTTCTCTTTCAAGTTCTTTCTGGTGAAACTAGTCACAGGAAAATGAAGCAGATTTAAGAAAAAATTCTGTCATTCTGAGTACAACATTTATATCATATCCATTTCTTTTTAGTATTTTGTTATATCTGAAAACTATGTATTATCCTTTCATCATGGGATTTCTTGCATTCTTTTAAACAATGTGTTATGAAAATTTATATATATTCAAAGAAGCATAAAGAATAATATAATGAAAATCAGCTTACCCACCACCCAGTTTAAGAAAAAACATTAGCAGTAGAGTTGAAACCCTCTGTCTATACTTCTGTGATTAAAGCTCTCTCCTTCCCTCCCTCCCTCTCTCCCTCCCTCCAAAGTAACACCTCTCCTGGATTTGGTGTTTATTATTCTCATGCATTTATTTATACTTTTACTACATATTTCTGTCTTTAAATAGCATGTCCTGCTGCTTTTTATGTCATAAAAATTTATATTAATGGTATGACTTCTCCAATTTGTTTTTTTTCTGTTCAATGCTATATTTGTGAAATTCATTCACATTGTGACATGTGACTCTAGTTCATTTTTTTCAATATCATACAGCATTTTATTTGATGAATATACCACGATTTTTAAATCCATTCTATTCTTTATGGACATTTAGGCTGTTTCCAGTGTTTGGTTCACAGGACTACTATGAACATTCTTGTGTAGATATTCTTATGTGACTGTTATTATCAGGTATATATCTAGGAGGGAATTATCTCATCGCAGGGTCTGAGAATCTTTACCTTTGGAATTTACCATCAAATTGCTCTCCCAAATGGTTTACTAACTTACAATCTCATCAGCAGTATCTAAAGGTTTCAGATGCAGTGCATTAATTGGCTCTTAGTATAAAATCTGCCCATGAGATGAGTCTCTGATTTTATCACTGGAAAATAAATTTTATTGCTTGAAATTGCTTGACAACTAATAACTTCTCAGGAACATGTTTTATTGTTTCTGTTTGTAAAGGAGGGGATTGGCTTAGATAATCTCTAACATCCCTTCCCGCTTGACAATCTGAGTTTCCACGATTTATTCATTAAGTGAGAATATCTAAAGCAGAACCTTGGTCTTTGACTAAACCACAGGAATTATTTTAGAAACACACAATAAGATTCAGTACCAATGATATGTGTGTCTCATCTCTTAGTTCCGTGCTGTCAGGTAGAAAAGCAGTGCTATTACAGGGCCATAATGCATCATTACCTTCAACTGGAAAGACGAATCTACAGTCTATGGGAAGGGGTCCTTCTTTCTACTGCCCTGTTCATTCCTAGGCTGCTCATGATTTAGAAGTCTTCCCTATTTCTTTATTTCTTCCAAGAATAATAAATGCTCAATACATTGTGTGTGTGTGTGTGTGTGTGTGTGTGTGTGTGTGTGTGTGTACACAATGTATATAAAGTCGAAAAGTCAAAGGAGAATCCCTTTCATACAATTTTCCAGAAGTAATGTCACTAATCAGTTTTATGTATCTTTGCAGGCTTTCTCTCTGTGTATATACACATACATCGATTTTTTTCAAAAGTTTTTTATTTTTATAAAATTGGAGTTCTACTGTACATGTTATTCTTACACTTGTTTTATTTTACCTAAAGTATATATCTTTGACATTGTCTGATTCGCCGAAGGAGGAACTAACAAGGCCAAAAGTGTTAAGCAAAGTTTATTGGAGCAGAGTGACAGCTGGGCTGAGCCAAAGATGGTGTCAGCCCCGGTTGCAAAGGGACCTGAAACTTATATAGGGCTTGAGAAGGGCTTTTTTGATGGGAATATTTTATGTGGGTAAATTGGCAGGGAAGGGAGAAAAGTCCAGTGAAACGTGAAGTGAGCATGTAGTTTTGCCAACCTGGAGGTCTGGTTCCCACACAAAGGTAAGGGAACAGTCTAGTTCCCACACTATGCGGATAGGGATAGAGCCCTCCTGGACCTAACAGACGTCTATTCAAATTGGTGCATACAGATCTACCTCTTTCTTTTTAACAGCTACACAGTATTGCATTGTGTGAGTGCCTACAATAATAGATAGAATTTGAATACTTACTCCATGTCAAAAACTATGATTTAACTTTGTGAAACAAGGCTATGAAGTAGGTCTTTTTTGTTATCCCTGTTTTACAGATATGGAGAATGAAGCACGGTAGAGTCAGGGAACTTGTCCAAACTTGTGCTGAAGTGCAAACCTAAGCATCCTGGCTCAGAGCCCATACCCTTAACTCTCATGTTGTGCTGCATCTCTGACATAGTTCACTTAACTAGCCCTCTGTGAATGGACATTTGAGTTGATTGTAGAGTTTTGCTAATTGCAAACAATACTGCACCATACATCCTTGTCCACTTCTGCAGGTATTTCTTTAGGATAGGTTTCTAGACTTTTTCAGTTTATAGGTGGAAAGAGCTTATTCATTCATTTAAAAAAATCTTTACTGAGATTTAAGATACTGGGGAAGCTCTCAGGTCACACTAGGAGAGTTGAACAGAATTTAACTTCTCAGATGTCCTAGGAAGGTCATTTAAATGCTCTATAGGGTTTGTCAACTGGGTGATACTCTAGACTCCAGACTCACTGCATTCTGATTTTTCTCAATTGCTCCTGTCTTTGCCTGGGCAGGGCATGACTGAGTTAGCTCTTGGACTCCCCGCTGGTAGCCCATAGCCAAAGTCTTCTCTACTTGCTAGGGGTCAATGACTACAGTGCTTCAGACCCTGGGTTCTAGAATTTACAGAGGCAGAATAGTATAACAACAAAGAACTTGAATTCTGGGGCACACCTTCCCAGCTCCTCATCTCAATTTTCACAATATCACTTTAAACAAGTTACTTACTACCTCTGTGCCTCCATGTTCTTATCTATACAATGAAGACAACAATAGTAACTGCTTTATAGCGTTAAATGGTTTGATGTATGTAGATTGATTAGTTAATATAGATAAAATATGGAATACAGTCAGTTTATTATTATTTATTTAGCTATAGAAAAGCTGCTACACCAGTCCTCAAAAAACAGTCAAAGATGTCCATGGCATTTTGGTGAGGAGTGCAGAGGGAGGGAAGGAGGGAGAGAGGGAGGAAGTAGCTGTTAAATAGCTAATATGTTCACATCGTTGAATATTCAAAAGCTACAAGAGGATATTTTGTGAAAACTACATCTCTTATTGGTGACATGGGACTTTTGTGTATGTGGGTTATTATTCTATTTCTCAGCTTGAGCAGTGATTATATGGGGATTTGCTTTATAATAATTCAATATATTTACAAGTATGTTTTATAGACTTTTTAAATAACCATATTATATTTCTCGGTTTTAAAAAGAGGGAAAATAAGGAAAACTCCCAAAGGGATAGAAAGAATTCTCCCACCTCTGTCTAGTAGCTGCTTTCTTCCCTTTTTCAAAAGCAATCAATGTTAACAGGTTCTTTTGTAATATTACCAAAGATATTTTATTGTATATATAAGCACATATTTTCCTTTTTTTTACACAAGTATAAATTAACGACCTTATTTTTTTCTTTTTTTCTTTTTTTTTTTACTTAAAAATATATCTTAAGTCATTTCATGTTGGCATATAAAGAGTTCTTAATTCTGTTTTCAATAGCTATATAAAATTCCATTACATGGATATACAATTATTTACTTAACTAGTTCTCTCTTGTAATGGACGTTTAGGTTGTTTGCAGGGTTCCCCCCCACACACACAACCCCATTTCAAGCCTTGCTTCAAGTGCTAACATTGTGCATACATCATTTCACAGAAATGCAAGGAAATTATACACACACACACACACACACACACACACACACACAGCCTTTCTCTTCATGTCTCCTGGGGTTTGTACCTACAAAGTTAAAATCCTATACACCTACCTAATTGGAGTCCAATTCAATAAATCAATTGTGCCTCACACTTTGTTAAAAATACGTAGGATAGAAATAAATATTGGACATGGACCTTGTCCTCCATGAACCAATAATCTTGCTTTGATGCTGGAATCCTGGTATTTCTCATGGGTTTTTAAAGCTTTTATCTTTGCCCAAGAGACACAATATCTCTCCACCACCCCCACCACCAGTCTTCCTGGAAAGGCGTGTGTGTGGCATTGAGAACCAGGAAAAGTGTATTCCTACTGACAAATAGCCACAACTTGATATTCACCAGGAACCCTAGAGGAGAGCACAGATGAGTTAGCTCCACCCCAAAAGCATCCTCCACACTACTCCACGTGTTCAAATATTCTTTTTCACCTTAGCTCAAAAGCATCTCTTTCATATATACATCCTAAATCCCTCTAGCTTAAGGTGAAGGCTCTCATAGTATGATTTCTATATCCCACTTGACATGTAAATAATTTTCTCCCTTAAGTTATACTTCTTTTGTTTATATGTCTTATTTCCTAGACTTGACCAGTTGGGGACCAAATTGGATTCATCTCCAATTCCTCACAGCCTCTGCAAATTAGAAGGAGGGAGAGGAAGAGATCCAATATATACAGATGGTAATTTGGGACAGGATGGAGGTAGAGAAGCAGAAAGGAGAACCTTTGTGTAGAAAAAAAGACCACTAGTCAGGAGTCAGGAAACCCAAGTTCACTTGTATCTCAGCATCTTCATTTGTCAGATGGGATTAAAATTCTGACTGGGACAATCTTATCAGGTTGCACTGAGGATCAGGAAAGACAATACAACAGGATACAAAGACATGCTATACAAATGCAGGGAGTGCTAAGGTTTTGATGTGTGGCAACTCTTAAAGATTAACATTTTACAGATCAGCAAACCAAGGTCTACAGAGGTGAAATGACTTGAGTTCACAGTCAGTGGCAGTCTGAAAATAGCAGAAGATAGTCATGCTAGGACCAGAAGGAGTTTATTCCTTTTCTGCCTATAATGAGATTTGAAGATCCAAGTTCTCTGGCCCCTGGGTTTGTTTTATTTTTGTTTGTGAACCATCAATTTAACATCAAGTGAGGAAGTTAATCTGTAGAGAGGTGAATCTCAAAAGATAATAATAGATAGTTTATGAAAGAAGAAATATACTTGGTTACTAAAACCATAGGGGAAAAATTAAGCATTTCTAGTAATTAAGGAATTATAAAATAATCCTCAAGACGCCATCTTCATTTACAAATTTGGCAAATATATTTTTAAAATAAGATTATTTTACTGTTGGCAAATGTGCTGGGAAGCTGGTATTCTCATACATTGCTAGTGGTAGTATAAAGTGATCTAACATTTTTTCTAGGGTAATATAGAAGTGTCCAATCACAAGCTTGAAATTGGTTCATACACTTTGATCCAGGAATTCTCCCTTCTAGAAAATTATCCTAAGTATATAACTATGAATGTGCACAAGGCTATTTATTGCAGTGTGACTTATGTCTGATTGTTAATTATGATATATTCATTAAATGGCGTAGTATACAATGATTGTAGCTAACATTTATTGAGCATTATACTATTTCCAGACACTATGTTAAGTTACTTAAATATATTATTAATTTTAATCATTAGAACGATTCTATGAGTGTAGTGTTGTTGTCATCTCCTTTTGCAGATGAGAATACTGAAGTTCAGAGAGGTTAACATGTCCCAGGCCACACTGCTTGTAGGTGAATGGTATGCATTTGAGTCCAGGTCTGTCTGATGCAAAAGCCCATGGCCTCAACCATAGCTCTCTTATCACCTTTTCAGCCATTAGAAATTATGTTTTAGAGTAGTAGTTACTGACATTCTAAAATAACTGTGATATAAATGGCAAATGAAAAAAAAACGTAATACAAAATGATGTATATATGATGACAATTTTATTTTAAAAGTGTATTTTTTTTCATAGAAGAACTGTGTAAGGCTTTACACCTATTAGTAATGATTATCTCTTGATGGTAGTATTATAGGCTAGTTTTATTTTCATCCTTATTATTTTTTTCTGTTTTCCAGTTTTTCTATAACGGACGTACACTACTTGAATAATCAGCAAAAATCAAAATGTTAATATAAAAAGATGTCTGAAAGCAAGCCTTTGTTTAGCCTTCATGCTTATAACACATCCATACCAATACTTTGTTTTTATCAGAGGTAACAATTCTTTTGTGTGAATGTTGGATCAGAGGGGAGCCACCTTTTCAAGCACTCTTTGGGAATCTGTTTGCAGATTAGAAGCTATGTAGCTGTGTAATTTATAGGGGTTTTACTACAATAAAGTGTCCATGAATTCTTACACCTCCATGATCTGTAATAGTCTCCAGTCTTTGGACCATGGACCCCTGAAGAGGAGGGAAAGGTATTTAATGCAAGGAGTCTACAGATCTTTAAATGGATAAGTGTTTTTCTCAGTCTGTACATACTAAAATGACATTTATTGTAGGTATGAGTGGGTAAAGTGAGATTTTTATTTTAATCTTAAGAAGGGGCCTTTATACCTAAAGTGTTGGGAACCACTGAAATAGTGGTAGCTATTTAATCATCAGAATCAGGAGTCAAAGATGCCCATTTTCTACCCTTTGGATCAGGGTTTGCATTTTTTTGCCTAGCACTAAAAGATGTCACTTTTGTTATTTACAAGTATTATCTTTGCTTTTCATTCTCATCATACTCATGTATATTCACTATGCCATTAATTGGTTTGAAAATCTAACTTTTTCACTCATATCTTCCTTTTAAGCTTAGCTCTTTATATCTAAACCCATGTCTCCTGAAACAATACAGTGCATAAAAAAAAAAAAAAACAGGAACTAAACTCATGGTCTTGGACTTAAAGAGGATTTTATGACTTTGACCTCAAAGGCAAGGGGAGTAAAAGCAAAAATAAATGAATGGGACTACATCAAACTAAAAGGCTTCTGCACAGCAAAAGAAACCATCAACAAGGTAAAGAGACAACCATCTGGAAGGGAAATACATTTGCAAGCACTGCTTCCGATAGGGGCCTAATATCCAAAATATAAAAAGAACTCATACAACTCAATAACAACAAAAAAAAAAACAAACAATCCAGTCAAAAAGTGGGCAGAGGACCTGAACAGACACTTCTCCCAAGAAGACATACAAATGGCCAACAAACTTAAGAAAAGATGTTCATTATCACTAGCTATTAGGGAAATGCAAATCAAAACCATGATGAGATATCATCTCATACCTGTTAGAATAGCTGTTATCAACAGAGCAAGTAATAACAAGTATTGGAGAGGATGCAGAGAAAAAGGAACCCTCAAAAACTGCTGGTGGGACTGCAAATTGGTACAGCCACTATGGAAAACAGCATGGAGATTCCTCAAAAAAACTAAGAATTGATCTACCATGTGATCCAGCAATCCCTCTACTGGGTATTTACCCCAAAGAATTGAAAACTCATATCTGAAAAGTTATCTGCACACTGATATTCATAGCAGCATTATTCACCATGGCCAGGAATGGAAGCAACTGAAGTGTTCTACGATAGACAATTGGCTAAAGAAGCTGTGGTACATATATATAATGGAATATTACTCAGCCATAAGAACAGATGAAATACTGCCATTTGTGACAACATGGATGGACCTTGAGATAATCATGCTGAGTGAAATAAGCTATACAAAAAAAGTAGAAAACCAGGTGATATCACTTATATGTGGGATATAAACCTAAAAGCAACAAACTAACAGGACAAACAAACAGAAACTCATGGACATGGACACTAAACTAGTGGTTAACAGAGGGTAGGAGGGAGGGAGGACGAGGGAGGTAGATGAGATAAAAGTGGTCAAATATGTGGTGATATTAAAGAATTAAATTAATTAATTAAAAATTAATAAAAATTAAATTGCTATGCTCAAACTATATTTTCATGACTCTAAAAATAAAATAAAATAAATCTACATTTTAAGCATAGCCTGTTACATCCTCTGCCTCACAAAATTTGCTCCTTCTCCTGCCTTTTCTCTCTTGCTGTTGGCAGCATTCTCTCCCCAGCCTCCAAATTAGAAACAGTTGATTCCTTTACCTCCCTAACCCTTCATTTCATATCTAACTGATCAGCAAGCCCAATGTATTTTACCTCTTCAGTGTATCTCAAAGCCATGTTCTCTGCTCCATCCTTACCACAACTGCTTCCCTATTATAACAGCTTCTCAATGGGTTCTTCCCCTGGGAGAATCACTTCACAAGACAACCAGGGGGCCTTTTCTAAAATGCAAATCTGGTCATGTCACTCTCTAGCTTAAGGTCTTCAGTGCCACCCTGTTGTCTACAAGAGAAAGCCTAGGATCCTCTGCTTGTCATTCAAGGCATGATTCAATCTGGCTACAGTTTCATTTTCCAACCTCGTCTGCTAATCCCTACAAGTCACCTACCTTATAATCTGGTCACATTACACATTTTACTTCCGTGCTGTTTTTAATGTTTTCTTTTTCTGTTTGTTTTATCTGTCTAATAATAATTCAATTTCTCATTCATGATTCATCTCAAGTACATTTTTTCTAGGTAGACGTTTCTTGACATAACCAGGTAGAACTCACTTCATCTATCCCTTCACTCCATCACATCAATACTTTTGTCATTAATGCAAGTGACACTTTATGGTCTGATTTTTCCCGTATGTGAACTCCTCAGGAGCAGGCAGCATGTCTTTTTCATCTCTGTGCCTCTTAAACTCTAGCCATAATGAATATACTGTTCTCTGAACATTCTAAGTCTTTTGTGACATTCACTTTTGAACAGGGACTGTTTTTTTTCTCCCCTTCTCTGCAAAGACAAATATCAACTCATTCTTCAAGAGTCAGCTGAAATACATTCTCTCTGAAATCTTTCTACATTCTCAGACAGAATTAGTTGTTCTCTACTCTCTGCTCCTCTTGCTCTCTGGTCAAACCTTGATTATAGCATTTGCCACATAAATGTTTTTTTGTTTGTTTGTTTGTTTGTTTGTTTGTTATCAGCTTACATGACTGCCCCTGTATCTTCCCCACCCCCATCCACAGGCTATGAGATTTCAAACAGCAAACTATCTTTGTGTTTCTAGCACAAGGTATGATAGATAAAAAATAAATACTTTATTGATCAATAATAAAATAAAGTCTTTTATGTTACATGATGGCCTGGGAAAAACTATGGGGTAAATCAGTAAGCTTTGAATACTTATTTACATAACTGATCAAGGCACCTCTGGGTAAGTGCTGAATTCATAGGTTTTTTATAGGTCTCAACTCTAAATTTTTCCTTGTTACTCTTCCAGGTGCTTATGTGCAACAGTTGGTTCACTACCCATACTCACCTCCCATGAGCCTTGGTTCTGACATAACCTATGGTCATGCAGGGATGCCCTTACACCTTCCCAAGATGTCATGATTCGTGGGCAGTTGACCAGTTCTATCACAGCAGCAGCCTCCGAAGTGCCTGTCCCCAGCTTCAGGTAAAAGGCCAATAACAAAAGAAAAATGTGTGGAGAAAGGGTAAACATGGGATCTGTGTATGTTCTTGTGGGTGTCTATGCTTTCTAGGGCTCAGGGATACTCAATATACATAAAACCCCTTGGATAGCATGGGGTTTCCTTCTGGCCCATTCATTGTCACTTATGAAGCCTTTTATGGAGGGCATGAGGCTAGGAAGTACATTGGGCTGGGCAAGCCAAAGGGTCCATCTGAACTGAGAGGGGGACTGCTTCCATGTTAACTTCCCAAGATGGGGTCCCAGAAGAGCGTGATCTTTCAGAGCATGGCCTGGGCAAAATAGGACCTTCCTTTTCCTTGGCTTCTCTTTGGTGTATCTCATATTCTGCATCTGTAGAATATTCTCTCTCCTTCCATTTATTCCTTTCAAGTCCCTAGTCTTAATTGAAGCTCCCGACTCAGCCCCACTAAGAATTTCCTGAATGTCATACCTACCTCTCCTCTCTCTCTGTTCTAGAAGTGGAGAGGTGGTGCTGTGTGTGCCTGCCTGTATATGTTGGTGGGTGGGCAGAGAATGTGTAAGAGGTAGTAATCCCAAGAGGGCAGCCTCCTTTCCTAACAATAGAGAGATCCACAGGAAAGTTGAGTAGACAAAGAAGAAGCATAAGTATACTTTGCCTTGCCCTACAATGTTTTGGATCCAGAGGCCATGGAGGTGTGAGAAAGTACTATGTTTCCTAGTATCTCACAGAAGGGCTGTGGTGCTGAGTCCCTGCTGGGAGTACAGTCAGCAGCTGAATATACGAGGAAAATAAGGAGAGTGAGTCAAGGTCTAAAGAGGCATAAGACCCAGGTCCTCCTGAGCTGTTTTCCCACATCTACCTAGAGAGAAAGTGTTGACCCTAACATTCTCAAAGCCAGTATTAACTTAGAGACCCTCAGTGTACTACCCCTTCCCCAGAGTGGGACTTTCATAGGATTATAGAATTGAGAAGCCTAGGCCCTTCCAAAAAGCTTGCCTTACTCATTGTCTGCCCCCTCCAAACTTAACAGGCTAAGCACAGAGACCTGAGGGATTCATTTTGTGATTGAGAATAGTGGAACCAGCCTTTATACTTTGCCACTGTCCAGCTACTTCTCTTATTTTCCTACAACCCTGACTTTATCTTAAAATTCAAAGAGATGAAGAGAGAGCCCTGTGTAGAGTGGGGGTGAGAAGCAAACATCTTGACTAGATGTAGGCCATTGATAGGGAAATAAATAATTACTGTTCATTATTTACCTATTACGTGCCTGACTCTGCTAGGGGGAACTAGGAGGGGAAAACATGGTGAAGGGACATAGTAAGAGAGCCAAGTGGGGTTTTAGAAACTAAGAAGAAGACTGGAGGGAATCAAAAGCTAATATGGGTGGAACCAGCTCAACATGGGTGCTTCCTTCTGAACCAGGCCAAGTTGGTTGTGGCAAGTTGGTCACAAGGGGTGGTTTAAAATCTGGGGCATTCCTAGTCTAAGAACTCCATGAGTTTGGCTTGAACCCAGTTATTTCAGCATAAGCAAAGCTGTAACCCAGAGCTAGAGCCACTCCCTGTTCTAGGCCTGCCATCCCCTACCATTCTCCATCCACCCCTGATGGCTCTACCCCAGACACCCAGAAAGGGTCAGGCAGCTGCTCCAACTATTCCTGTAGGTTGGCTTCAACATGAAAACAATGTGGAATTGTGGAAAGTTCAGAAGACTCTGTGGGAGATAAAAGAGGGTGGAAACAGAATCATTTCCCAGTGCTCAGGGGTGAGGGCCATTTGAGAATGTTAACCTTTCCCTAGGCAAGTCAGCTGGAAGAAAGTGGTTGCTTCAAGAAGGAGCCCTGCGCCTCAGACCAGTGGGCCCAGGGCAGCACAAGCAAGGCATAGGAGCTTCCCTGACACTGGATCCCCATATGGAGCTGCTGTTTCCATTTTGCCCTCTCCCTCTCCTAGAGAGGTTCGAGGGGATACCCATAGACCATCTGTTTTCCCCTGGCCTTAGGGTGTGGTGAGAGTTCTGGGAGAATATGACACTCCCTCCACCATGTTTGCCTCCTAAAGACAAGACAGAGCACCCCTGCATTTTCATCATTGGTTCAGATAAATCTGCTGCCAAACAACCTGATCCTGCTATTCTATAACTCAGTCCTCAGGTCTGCCACACACATCCTTCACTGCCTCTGAGGACACTTACTTAGTCAAAGATAAGGCTTATTTCCAAGGCCATTATTCTGCCAGTTTTGGGGGAAATGACTTACAAGAAGTTTGTCATCAGAGTGGTCTGATCCTTTCCTCCACACAGGGAAGGGTGGGCCTGGAGGCAGAGTGAGTCCTTTTTTCTTCCATAGCAAGGGAAAATAAATCAATAGAAGCTGCCCTCTGCATGCCCTCCTCAGCACCATGGAATGCCCAGTCTTACTCCTGCCAACCTTGCCACCCTAGGAGGGCCCTCCAGGCCCCAGTGTGGCAGGCCCAGTTGGGAGCAAGCTGGAATTCTCCACAGACAAAGCTCTGATTCAGGGGCTGAGCCCTGACATAGCCGCCCCCTCCAGATTCCTGGGGAGTCAGTAAACAAACAGGGTAACAGCTCCTGCCTCCTGGCCTGGAAAGCCTGCCCAGAGCCTGTCAGGACTCTGCCTGTGGCTCACTAGGCTCACTGGGTTCAGATTCATGCTGACGGATAATCATGGAGCTACTCAATCCTGCAATGGAGTACCCAGGAAGCACAGGTAAGATTAGCTCATGGGAACACAGGATGACCGAGTTCAGAGCTTTGCCCCAGAGCCTGTCTGCTCCCTTACTTCTCTTTCAGTATGTGGCTTTCGAGCTGTGGTTTTAATGGGATGATCAGTTTTCTAAATTGCCTCTGGGGCAGATGTCTTGTGTGGGAAAGAAGTCTTGGGGGAAAGGGAGATTAGAGAGTCTCAGCCACCAATAGGACCGTGTTTTTTTCCACAGAAGGCAAGCACGGGGACAGGTAGGCAGGCTGATGGGCTTTCTCAGATTGGCATAGAGCAAGTCAGCTGAGATATCCAGCTCCACAGTCTTCCTCCATCTACCCTTGACTGTCCCCCATCTCAGCTGCACAGTTCTGGCACTGTGCTGGAGATAGCTAACTTCTCAAATCCCACATTACCCCACAAGGTGAACAAGTGATGGGCTCTGAACTTGAGGGCCCAAAGCAAGATTTTGGCAGGCTCCATGGCTGTTCCTCTTAACTACCAACTCTGGTCAGCGTCCTTTGGAGATCAGGATCCAAAATGCTGCTTTAGCCCTTTCTCAATCCCTGGAAGATAAACAATACTCTTTAGGATAATTTCCAGGCTTCCTGACTGTGGTGGGAAATGCAGGTGGAGAAGAGGGAGAGAGGACATCAAGGTCTAGATTTATTGGGGGAGTGGGACATCTACTACAAATAGCTCTTCCTGGCTGGTCTGTGCTTCCTCTCTCTCTCTGTGTCTCTGTCTCTGTGTCTCTGTCTCTGTGTCTCTGTCTCTGTGTCTCTGTCTCTGTCTCTCTGTCTCTGTCTCTCTGTCTCTGTCTCTGCCTATCTCTCTCTCTCTCTCTCTCTCTCACTCTCTCTCTCTCTCTCTCTTCCTCTCTCTCTCTCTCTCCAAAAATTTATGGGACAGACCCTCAGCTTCCATTTTCCCGAAAGCTGGGTAAACTATGGGACCCTAAAATAGGAAGGAGCCTATAGCTCACCTTGAATGCTGCTGTTGCCAGTGTTTGGGCAATTCTGAATAGCTCTTACCTAATGCAAGGACTTCCAGGATTCTATCCAGGCAGCAGTCCTGGCAGAGCTTACAATAATAAGAGTAATAATGATAGTATTCAGCAGTTATATGTGACCAACCTATACCAAGAGAGGACCTTATAATGAACAGAGTCACTGAGTCTTCCTTTATCTCACTCCCGAGTACACCATGGGACAAGCCCTTCTCTCCCTTCTTCACATCTGTCCCACTCTTAGCTTGGTACAGACCATGGTGTGGCATGCACCAGGGATCACAGAATGTCTGTGTTTCTGTCCAGGTTAGAGCTGCTGTCACCTCCCCTGAACTTCCTCAGGATGGTGCTGGGGTTTCTTGCCTAAACCCAAAGCTGTTCAATGGGTCTGTTTGTGCCACTGGACCCTTGGAATCACCAGCCATGAATCTGTGTTGGAATGAAATCAAGAAGAAGTCTCACAATCTCCGGTAAGGCTGAGCCTCTATAAACAAGACCTAGGGACCATGCTTTGAAGGTGTTGGGCTCCTTTTGCTGCTGTAGCTTGCCAATCTCCTCTCAGCCTATGTATCACCCTCTCATTAGCCTTACCATCCCCTTTTCCTCCCTTTCCTTCTCTGGTTCTAGAGAAATAACCTTGGATC
The DNA here is from genome assembly GCA_030015415.1 of Cynopterus sphinx. Classification (NCBI taxonomy): domain Eukaryota; kingdom Metazoa; phylum Chordata; class Mammalia; order Chiroptera; family Pteropodidae; genus Cynopterus; species Cynopterus sphinx. Next base: position 55,455,775 of record CM057388.1, read on the forward strand.
AGAAGTCAGGAGACTTGAACTTGAGCTTGAGTTTTAAGTAGCTGTACCACCTTAGATAAGTGCTTTGGGTTATCTGAATTTTAGCTTCCATTTGTTTGGATGTTTTTTTTTTAAGGAGTGGAATAATAATACATGTCCTAACTACCTCATAGTATTGTTGTGAATATTCAAATAAGATATGAAAATGTTTTCTGATATGAAAAGCACTGGTGTATAAATGAAAGATATGATTGCTCTCTTCCTCTTGTTCTCATAGCTGTCCTCCATCTTAGTAGATCTCATGTGCTCTCTCTCCCATCCATTCATCCTTCTATTTCTATCCATTGGTTATATAGCCCAACCTAGCCCTCCCCCATACTAAGGACAAGTCAGCTGGAAGACGATTTCTATATCAACTGTTCCTCTTCTGTACCCCTCTGTATGACCTCCCCTCTTACACACACATATACCTTTCCTCTCCACTCCCTATCATCAAAGCCTAATCCCCTGGATTCAGGTAGGCTCTAGTGGGGATGAAATAGTGTGAAGAAGTTGAAAGAATGCAGACTCTGGCATCAGACAAACCCAAGTTCAAATCATAGCTCTATCAATGACTTAACTGTGTAACCTTGGGCAAATTATTTAACTTCTCTGAGCAATAGTAGTGCCTACCTCATAAGGTTGCTCTAAAAATTAGTGGAAGCAAAAATGTAGCTAAAGGGCTTTTCCCAGGTGTTAGGGAGGCAATGAATAATTATTATTGTCGTCTAAGTGGAATGAGCTCAGTGGCTGCACATAGCTTAGGCTTGCCTCTGGCTTTTTACCACTTGGACCTCAGCTCATAATTCATTTATCGGGTGAGCCATAGAGGGATGATTATACAGTACACATTTTTCACCTTTCATATGTTAAACCTCTAACCTTTGCTGCTATCATTCTTTGGGACCCTTGGGCTTCTTATTTTTGCGTTTTTCCTCCCATGTGTGCCACACTCAACCCCTAGACTTGCCTTTTCCATTTACTGTGTCCTCTCTTGCTCAGAGGGCAGGCTCTGAGAAGCCTCTGAGGAAGAACAGTTTGGCATGACTGGAGTTCCTCCTGGGCAAGAGGGCAAGCAGACAGCTATCACCTCTAATGCCTTACTCAGTTTCCTGTCCTTCCCAGCTTGATACTGGGCACCCAACTGTGTTAACTGATATCCACAAAGTGACATGCTAAGTGGTTAAGTTTGGGATACCTCCCCACCATGGTCCTACACATTGATTTTAGCACTGAGAACCATGTGAAGGTGTCTCTGTTGGTGGGTAAGAGGTAGGGCTCCGGACCTCCTCCCACTTCAACTATCACAGCTCCTCTTTAATAAGTTTTATATGTTAATGTCTCACATAAGTATTTATTTGGAAAAAATGTTTTACCACTTAAAAAGAAGATTGAGTCACTGGCCTTACCCATTGTGTGCAGTGCTCGCCTAGAGGCCTTCTCAGACCACAGTGGAAAGCTTCAGCTCCCTCTCCAAGAGATTATTGACTGGCTCAGCCAAAAGGATGAAGAATTGTCAGCTCAGCTGCCACTACAAGGGGATGTGGCCCTGGTGCAACAGGAGAAGGAGACACATGTGGTAGGTTAGAATCATGGAGGCTGTGGAGCATAGCCTGTAAGCTGGAAGGGATCTCTTTTGCAATACCCTGACAGATGGACACCCAGCTTCTATTTAGACACTTAAAGCAACAAGAAGCTGTGTGAAGTCTCTTTAGTCTATGGATAGTACTTCACAGAAAAAGTTAAACTTTCCTCTCTATTCCTCCCATCAAATATCAGCCTCCCTTAAAATTCTGCCCTGATTTTTAATGGAAGCATGGAAAAATGAACATAATTTAATAATAAAAATACAAGATATAAAACTATATGCAGGTAGATTTAAAAATCTATGTAGATGCTTATACATCCTTGTAAAAATATAAAAAGGTACTGTATCAAAATACAGTAGCTAACTCTAGGTGATGAAATTGTTTAATTTTTTTCATGCTTCTCTGAAATTACTAAGATTTCTATGACATATATCACCTCTATAATCAGAAAATAACAATAGGTTTTTCTTAAAAATAATACAGAATGCACTGGAATAATTATGTGACATGACAGAGATATTAGCTAATGCTATAATGACAATCATATTGCAATATAAACATATCAAATGAATATGTCATATACCTTAAAATTACACAAGATTATATGACAATCATATCACAATTAAAATTCATACAGAATGGAATATAATATAGCAAGAAAATAAACTATAATTACGTGCCACAGCATGGATGAATCTTAAAGACAGTATGTTGAGTGCAAAAAAAAAAAAAAAGATACAAAAAGAATACATATGGTATGATTCCATTTATATAATGTTCAAAACTGAAAAAAATAATCAGTAGTATTACAAGTCAAGATAGTGATTACCAGGGGAATAGAGGGGATGAGATAGTGACCAGAAGGAGCCATGAGGGAGACTTGTGGGATGCTGGTGTAGTTCTGTTTCCTGATCTCAATACTGGTTGCAGAGATGGAATTACTTTATGGAAATTCATTGAGCTGCACACTTTTTATTTTTGTACTTTTCTCTATGTGTATTTCAATAAAAAATTAATTAAAATATTAATATAAATCCTGCCCATTCTCATTTTGATTTCTCTAAGCCCTGTATAGGGGACTTTCTGAGTCTTGCAGAGAAGCAAAATTTCCAGCCCCAAATCCCACATTTCTCTCTACCCTGTGGCATAGACAGACCCAATTTATACTACATAGATATTCCAGTGTCAGAGTTATTCTGTCCATAGGGAAGACTGTACTTCTTTTTGTAGGGGTTACCCAAAGATACATGATAATGCCAAAGGATCAAGTTACACTTAGGAGAAGAAAGGTTATCCGTTGTAGGATGGAATTTAAAGTGATTGAAAGACTTTTATTTCTTGTTGACCATACTGCTAAACTTCACAGGCCTTTATGGAAGATGTCAAGTCACGAGGCTCCTATATCTACTCTGTGCTGGAGTCAGCTCAGGCCTTTCTGTCCCAATACCCATTTGAGGAATTAGAGGATCCTCGTTTGGAGAGCAAAGGTGGGTGGTCTTTCTCTCTTTCCCCTTCTTGAACTCTGAACTGTTAAACACCTTCCTGCCTTCCCCAAACTCATTTTCTCAGCTGTTATCTAAGAGGATAGTTTTCTCCTAGGAGTCCAAAGCTGGGGAGGCACAAGATTCATACTGCAAGAAAAAGTAAAGAGATTAGAGGGTGGAGCAGGGGAGACTAGTGTGTGGCCCAAAGCTGTATGTGGCTCTGGAGCATCATGTGTTGCCTTCTAATGAGGCATGAAAAAAAATAAACAAAAGATTAAAATGCATTGAACTGGCTCAGTGAATCAAACTGTTAATATGTCCTTTAAAAACATACCGCTTTATTCCAACATAGAGACATATGACAATGCTCTAATGAACCAGGAACTAAAACAAAACAAAACAAAACAAAACAAAAACCAACTTTTTAAAATCTAAAAAGTTAGGTGGTGATGTTTGAAAAGTAAATACTGATACGATACTGACCCTGATCACTTCTGGCCCCTTCCCCCAATAGAGTGAGCTACTTTAGGTCTAGATTCACATAAGGCAGCTAGGATCCATGGTGATTAGGTCTGAGTGGTGGCCCAGCCAGCCTTCTTTTCCAGAATGGTCTTCAAGTCTCCTAGATTGTCTATGAATAGCTTTATGTTAATTGAGCCCTTTGTCAATGCTGTTGAACCTCTCATTTACCTTGAGTTCCTCAAAAGGAGGCTGGTACACAATTTACTGCCTGATGGGCCTCAGATAGGACAAGCTCAAGAGAGAGCAGGACAGTTCCAAATACCCTGGAGTTTTAGGACTCTGAATTTACCTCTGAGGAGCAGAGGTCTTGGGGAGGAAGAGGTAACCTATAGTTTAGGAGCCTAGGTGGAAAAACTAGTAAGTTATACTTACCTCTCAGTGGCTGGGTCTTCATGTCTTCTTTGCACCCCTTCTTTGGATGGAAGTGAGCTGCAAGATCACATTCCAGGGTCATGTGAATAGGACTCTGAATGATTTGCCTCACTGTGCCTCTTAAAATATTTTACTCACTAGTTTACCTTGCCCATTTTTTAAGAACATGAGGAAATCCATGATATAATAGATGGAAAAAAGCAACATGATCTCTTGGCTATGATAGTGAATCCATGAACCTACACATGTGATAAAATCTCATAGATCTAAATACATACACACACACACACATACACACACACACACACACACAAGTATGGGTAACACTGAGGAACTCTGAACAAAATTAGTGGATAACATCAATGTCAATATCCTGGTTATGATATTGTACTATACTTTTGCAAGATGCTACCATTTGGGGAAATGGGGTAAAGAGTACATAAGATCTCTGTATTATTTCTTACAATTGTATATGAATCGATAATGATCTCAAAATAAAAAGCTGAACTTTTGGGAAAAAGAAAAAAACCTGAATGTGCAAAAGGAGTTCAACCATGGAAACATATGTATTTTTATGTATATAAATATATGCACAAATACACACATGCACACACACACCTGCACATCTTACAAAGAGCTGTGTTTGTCCCTGTCTTTTCCTGCGATCCCTCTGTATGGTTGGCCTGACCTGGCTTCCTGCCTGCCCTTGCAGATACCTCTCCCAGACAGCGGATCCAGAACCTTAGTCGCTTTGTGTGGAAGCAGGCAACAGTGGCCAGTGAACTATGGGAAAAGCTGACAGCCCGCTGTGTGGATCAGCACCGCCATATTGAATGCACTCTAGAGAAGTTGTTAGAGATCCAAGGGGCAATGAAGGAATTAAGCACTACTCTAACCCAGGCTGAAGGAGTCAGAGACACTTGGGAACCCATTGGGGATCTCTTCATTGATTCACTCCCTGACCACATCCAGACTCTTAAGGTATGCAGGTCCCCTCACCTGGCTACAGTCCACCCTGAGACCTGAAACTCTTCCCAGACCTTGACAATGTTCTTGCTGATGAGACTCCATTGTTGACCTGTACTACAACTGTGCCTATCAATTTATGTGCTGAACTTGTGGGCTGGTTTAACTAGAGTTGCTTCTGTCATTCTACTGTCTTCTCTTTCTCTGGTGTTTTCTGAGAGTAGGAAAGGAAGAGGATAAAGATAGTAGCCACCCACATCTTAGTCCTGTTGCCCTAATAGGCAAGCACCTAGGTTGTGTACTGAGACAAAAATCTCTGAGTAAAGAAGGAGGAGTTGCAGTAAATGGTTAATGGTTCCTCTTTCCCACTCCCTATCTCCTATGGGACATGGGCCCTGTTTCTACAGCTATTCAAAGAAGAAATCTCCCCCATGAAAGATGGAATGAAGTTGGTGAATGATCTGGCCCATCAACTTGCCATTTCTGATGTGCACTTGTCAATGGAGAATTCCCGAGCCCTGGAGCAGATCAACATCCGGTGGAAACAGCTGCAGGTAGAGAAGCCTAGAATGAGTCATGCTGAAGAGCCTCAATATAACTAGGCTTAGGGCAAACTTTTTCAGGCCAAATGGAAGTAAAGGGGCATTGAAATGAGATCTACATGATGAATAGTAGAGAATTTGAGACCAAAGAACAGGCTTCTCAACCTCTAAGCCACCGGGTAATAATTGAAATGAAGATCAACTGTGGACTGGAATTAATGGTATTCTTCTTTTACCCTTGGGAATGCTGTGGGAGGACTACCAGTTGGGTGACGATGAGAGGAGCTGGAATCAGAGAAGAACCAGCCAATGAGGGAGTTCACAAAGATTCTTGGAGGTACCTGGAAATCCCACACTAAATATCTGGAATGAATCTGTTGACTTCCTACCTGTTCTTTCCATAGATATCAGTTGGCGAGAGGCTTAAACAGCTCCAGGATGCCCACCGGGACTTTGGGCCTGGGTCACAGCACTTCCTTTCCTGTACGTGAGACAAACTGGACCTCACTTAGCAGAAACTCAGCCACCTTCCAAGGGAGTCTACTGTTGTCTCTTGGGGGCCTAGTGGGAGCCCAGTATACTTTGGCATGCAAGACATGGTAAAGATAAAGCAGTGTGGTATAGTGGTTTAAAGGACAGGCTCTTAAGTTAGAGACCTGGGTCTGAGTCACAGCACCTTGACTTAATAGCTGTGCAAGCTTGAAAAAAAATAGCTTAAACTTTCTGAACCTCAGTTTTCCCATATGTAAAAAGAAGAAAACATATTACCTACCTCACAGTTTTATGGGTAATAAATGACTTCATTTATTCAACAATATTTATTGAGGGCCTATTGTGGGCCAGGTATTCTAAAAATTGAGGCTACATCAATGAATAAAAGTCTTTATATTATAGTGAAGGAAGCCAGACCACAAGCAAATAAGTATAACATATATAAGGTAAATTGGGGACAAGTGCTATGGAAGAAAAGTAAAGCAGGGAAGGCATAAATATGGAGAGGTGAACTTAAGGGAGCTGTCAATATAATTCTGAATAGGGTGGTCAAGAAAGGCATCACTGAGAGTGCTGCAATGGAGAAGAGGTGAGGGAATGAGCCATGTGGATTTCTGAGGGATGAGCATACCAGGGAGAGGGAACAGCAGTTTCCAGGACCTTAAGGAAGGAACATGCCTGAGGACCAGCAAAGAGGCCAGTGTAGAAATGAGCAAGGAAGAAAGAGAGTGGGAGGTCAGAGTAGTGGCAGGAGGCCGGACCATAGAGGACCTTATAGGCTAGGGTAAAAACTTGGGATTTTTTTCTGAATAGAACGCAGAACCTTTGGAGGGGTATGAGCAGAAGGATGACATGATCTGACTTATGTTTCAACAGAGTCAGAGTATTGGGAGGCAAGAGTGGGAGTAGGGAGACCTATTTGGAAACATATTATAATGATCCAGGTGAGGGACTGTGGTGACCCAGATCAGGGTGGCAGCAGTGGAGATGGTAGCAATATATAGATCTGAAAATTAGACATGTACACAAGCATTTAACAGAGTATCTGACACATAGTAAGAACTCAATAAATGTTAATGGCAGCCAGAACTATTGTTATTATCATCACTGGTATGCAGGTATACCTGCAGAGGGCTCTTGTACCCAGGGAAACTTCAGTGAGGCAGTTGGCCAGGTAACTAAGCTTCTCCTAGAAAATCTGGAAGATAAAGACATGAAGCAGAGAGGGGCATCCTTTACCAGAGTTCCTCACCAGGAAGAAATGGACAGTGCCAGTCCCCATTGTCCCATAAGACTGAGAAGCTTGAACTTCTGGAGGAAGGGCTTTAAGCCCCGTGAGGAAAGTGGAGTCCACTTCATATCTACAGGAGCATTCCACCTGCCTGCAGCTGAATGGATAAAAATAGTAGCCTGTTCAAGGAGAAGATTATAATAGTGGTAGAGGCCAGATAGTCCTATGTTCCTATGTTCATGCCCTTGGCCTGTCTCTGGCACATGAGCATATCAGTAACAACCTCTTCTACTTCCCTTACCCTAAGGGAGAGGAGTGTGTTCATTAGTTTTTCAACACCTTCAGGGCCTGTTAAGAGCTGGCAATGAGAGTCAGGCATCCCCTTTTGGGCTTGACCTCTACTTGGGAGGATATACCAGGGGATTCACAATGGGGCCTGAAGAGCAATAGTAGCCAGCTTCTCTCTCTTTTTGTTCTTCCCTACCAGCCTCTGTTCAGGTTCCCTGGGAGAGAGCAATTTCACCCAACAAAGTTCCCTACTACATCAAGTGAGTGACTATCTAAATCAGAAGTGGGTCAGTCACCTGCCTACCCACTTCCTTGCCTTTCTTTTTTTTACCTTTCCCTGTTGCTCCTTATCTGTTGGGATTACTCCATTTAGTCTAGTTTTTCCTCCTACTCATCTCAAGAGCTCAAGATTCTGCCTGGGTGAAGGTGAACTCTTATACTTTGGGATCTTCAAGGTTCACGCTCAGATCCTGCAGCTCTTTGCATCCAACCTATCACTGAGTGGTGCATGCATGTGTGGGGGGAACGGTAATGTGGACCCTCATGCTATTAATGCTTTTGTTTGTAGCCACCAGGCTCAGACCACATGCTGGGACCATCCCAAGATGACTGAGTTATACCAAACCCTGGGTAAGAAAGTGGGATTCCTGTATAGGGTAGAGATCTGCCTTTGTTCTATAAGAACAAAAGGGAATCCCATTCAACAAATAGGTGGGAATCAAAGTGAGTGCCTTGTCCTCCAGCAGCCTCACTGGAGGCTCTACATTTCCCCTGGACCATTTAACCATCACATTAGGGAATTATACTTATAGATGTGAATCAGATCTGCTTTAAAAGACACTGTCCAGAATGCAATGAATGTGACTCTCACATGTCCTATCTTAGGCTACTAAGAGACACTAACCATTAGGTTGCAAATTAATTTTATCCATATTGATGTATGCAAATATAGTTCATTAATTTCACTACTGTAGTCTTTCATTGTGTATACCAGTTTCTTCATTCAGTCTACTGTTGATGGACATTTAGGTTGTTTCTAGTTTGGAGTTAATAAGAATAATGCTGTTAAAGAGCTCTTGTATATATCTTCTGGTGCATGTGTGCATGTTTTTCAGTCTACAGATCTAACATTGTTTCAGCATGTTATGACAAGCATTTTTAAAAAATTGAAATAGACTAGGAAATATGAAAGTGTAACATACCCTTAGCAAAAGTCATATTTGATATTAGTTTTGTTATGTTTTTACTTCATCAAATCTAGTGAGGTATTGTTTCCTGAAATTTTTGATTCAGTTATTTATACAGGCACACATGTGTGTATGTATATTGAACTATGATGTAGAATGAATTTCTAACTTTGCATCTGAGTCGACAAACATTTGAAAATCACTATTCTGGGATAATAACTGGCTGGATTGTAGGATACATAAATGTTCAATTTTACTAGGTAATACCACATTTGTGTTCCAAGGTGATTGTATCAGTTTACACGTGTAACAACAGTTCTCATTCACCCACATCTTTGCTGACACTTCTTATTATCAGACTTTTATTTTTTGCCAGTCTGGTGGTTATACAATTGTATCTTTGTGTGGTTTTAATTTCCATTTCCCTGATCTGAGTGGGTTTCTTTTCATTCTTTGCAGCCGACCTCAACAACATTAAGTTCTCAGCCTACCGCACTGCTATGAAGCTACGCAGAGTCCAGAAGGCACTGCGCTGTAAGTCTCTCATTGCACTTCCTTTAAGGCCTTCTACCCACTCCTACTCTTCCTTATCTGTCGGATAATTCCCACTTTCATCCCACCTTGATCAGGATGTTGATTGGCTTGATGGGAATCCTCCAAAGGCTGGGATATACTTGCTATGGAAACCTGCACTTCCCAGAGCTCTTCCATTTTCCCTAAGCTCTGGAATTGTTTCCAAATTAACCCACAGCTACCTTCTTCCTTGTCCCTTCTCTGCCCAACATGCATAATCAAGCAATTGTTTTACGGCAGGATGTATCTGAGTGGATGATTTGGAGCCACTGGGAACTTGTGTTCTTTTGCCACCTTGAGGTTATTGCATGTAGCAGCAGAACTGTTGAAACAAATGCCAGTAGTTAGGGGACACCATGTCTGCAGATATAATGTGCCTTCTGGCCTTTCTTGGCGATGCTGTTCATTTAATCTTCTCGTTGTGTCTGCCTTCACTAATTCCAGCATTGGGGACAATTTAAAAGTCCTCCTGAGGTATGTCACATTTACCCAGGTGTACCTGAGCCCTCACAACTGGTGTGTAGGTTCTCAGAACAAGGTTTATGGACAAACCTATTTGCAGTTGAAATGTGTGTAAAGTGGAGAAATTTAAAAGATTTGACCTCCTGAGAGTTAACACAGCAAAGGAGGTGAGTTTACTCATATTTCACCATCTTTTTGAAACTAATGTCAAAGAACATATTGGTATAGAAACATTTTGGATTAATTTAGGGGACATTTTGCTGCATCTCCCTCCTTGGTATGAGCAGCTCTGTAAAGAGCAAACTTGTATCATACTTACAGTTGGTCTGGAGATTGTCAAATTTGGTGAAGCTGGCGGCCTCATCTCCTTGTTTAGCCCCTAAGGTTCTTCTTTTGGCTATACTTTCTCCCTCTCTCTTTCTCAGTGGACCTGATAACTCTAACCACAGCCCTGGAGATCTTCAACGAGCATGATCTACAGGCCAGTGAACACGTAATGGATGTTGTGGAGGTCATTCACTGCCTGACTGCCTTATATGAACGGCTAGAAGAGGAAAGAGGCATCCTGGTCAATGTGCCACTCTGTGTAGACATGAGCCTCAACTGGCTCCTTAATGTTTTTGATAGGTAAGGGCTTATAACCCTGGAAGCCTCCAGTATGAAATTCAATGGGACATCTGTAGTAGACCTGGTGGGAAAGGGTCACTCTCATGGTAAACTTGGACCCAGCTCAGCTTGAGGCATCGTTGGAACAGAGCCCTGCTGGGATCAACTCTGCGAGGCAAATGGCTGCCAAGATGTTAACCCTTTCTATATATTCATGTTCTCAGTCTCTTCTTTTAAACCTAGTGGTCGCAGTGGAAAGATGCGGGCATTGTCCTTTAAGACTGGCATTGCATGCCTGTGTGGCACAGAAGTGAAGGAAAAACTGCAGTGTGAGTACAACTCCAAAGTCTAGAGTGGAGCTGGGTAGCTGGGTGGAGGGAGAGGTATGGGGTATAAGACAAGCAGAAGGTAGGTTTTATGACTCAGCAGAGGGCTACTTGGACTACCTTGTGAGGCTTCTTGGTCCACGCTTTTGCAAAAGAACCCACAATAGCCAAAGGCTAAGATGGACCTGAGGCCTGCTATTATTTCCTGTGTCACTGCAAGGGGTTTAGTTCCTTCAGATTGATGTAATTACTTGGCTAGGATCTGAGTTGGCATCCTAGGGTACCCAGGACCCAGACTTTCTGGTTTCATTTCTTCATGACTTATCAGACTTAGCCCTCTCCCAGTCTGGAGCTCAAGCATGTCACATTCTACTGGAGACTTCTCATGTGATTACACAGCCATGACACAATAATCCATTACTGGGAGATGGACAGTATATCATTCTGTAGTTTTTAACCTCTCTGGAGTCTGGTACCTTTGCTTTACTCTTCATCCTCCATCTGTGTACAGCATTTTATACTTTTCTGCAGCAACATCATTAGTTGTCAAGTACTTACTTTGTGTTTAGCACTGTGCTAAATGTGGTGAGTACTGGGTTCAATTAAACATGATCCCTGCCTCAAGTAGTTTACAGTCCCAAGTAGGAGATAGAAGTATGCAGATAACATTTTTTTTAAAAAAGCACTAATTAGACTAATCGGAATGGCAAAGGATATGTACTACATCATATCACAGAGAAGAGATGACAGCGGTCTGGGAAAACTTTACATTTCAAAGCATGTCCATAGCTATGATATTATTTATTTCTCCCAACATTATTCCTCTGAGTTGGGATTGAAAATGATTATTTATCCTCAATTTACAAGTAAGGAAACTGCAGTATAGAGAGATTCACGACTTACTAAAGTTTCTAAAGCTAGTCAGTAATGGATCCAGAACTAAAATCTGGGCTCTCTGCCTTCTACATTTGTGTATTTTCTAGGCCTTAGGTGAAGTGTGAAGCAGATAGACAATAAACTCTGGAGAAGTTTTTGTAAGATTGGGGTAGGATGGGGAAGTTTCTAAAAGGGCAGGTGTTAGCCATATTCAAATATAAGTACCACAGTCTATTGCACAGTTACTTAGAGCTTATACTTAGAAGATCAAATGCTTTGAATTATCTCCTCTTTTTGGATTATCCATGCCAGAGTTTCTTTCCATTTATTTGGATAATTGAGAGATTACTGCAGTATTAGATGATATAAGATATATGGATAGAAGATAGAGCAGACCAAGTGTGACTCATGTTCAGGTACCTCTGAGCCCCTCTCCCACATCTTGCTTTTTGAGAATCTGTTTCCCCAACAGTGTTATATCTGTGTCTGGCACTGCTCTCTCACACAGCTCACTCTTTGTCTTCATCTCTCTCTCCCCCTCTTCATTTCTCTCTCTCCTCCTTTTCCTGTCTGTCTCAATTTTTCTCTCTGAACTCATAGAATGCTCTTTTTAGAACTCCTGGGCTTCTAGAAGGTCAGGGATGGACTTCTAGGTATTCCAATTTCAAAAGTCATTAGCTTAGTCTGTATGCCTTTCTTTGTCTTATTTTTTCTGTTCTTTCTCCTGATACCATTCTCTGACCATTTCTGCATCTGGGTTGGCTACAACTTATGGTGGGGCCAACAGATCTCTTCAGCCAAGTTGCCAACTCAGGCAGCCAGTGTGACCAACACCACCTTGGTGTCCTGCTTCATGAGGCCATTCAGGTTCCTCGTCAATTGGGGGAAGTAGCAGCCTTTGGGGGCAGCAACGTGGAGCCCAGTGTCCGCAGTTGCTTTCGATTTGTGAGTATGGAACTTGAGAGGGTAGAAGGGAGAGATGGTGGGAGGGAGGGTGGAAAGAAGAAAGGAAGGACTAAGAGCTAAGCTTCTGATCTGAACTACTCAGATGTAAGGGAGTTTGTTGAGATGGAACAACTGGGCAGAGGGTTCTCTGGGCTTTTAGGGTCAGAGTCCTGCTAGAGAGGGCTCCAGCTATCCTATGACAGGGCAGAAAGTAGACACTTTTGGAGAATAGGCCAACCCAGGCTTTATTAGTTCTCCTGCTCCTCTGAGGGCTGCAATTCTAAGCACAAGACACTTTGGGCCTCAATCATTGCCATTGGGCTTCTTGTTTTCCTAGAGCACTGGGAAGCCAGTCATTGAAGCTTCACAGTTCCTAGAGTGGGTCAACTTGGAGCCCCAGTCCATGGTGTGGCTAGCTGTTCTCCATCGGGTCACCATTGCAGAGCAAGTGAAGCATCAGACCAAGTGCTCTATTTGTCGGCAGTGCCCCATCAAGGGCTTCAGGTAGGGAAAACAATACATTTTAAAATGATAATAATAAATAGTCCGTGTTGCATATAAATCATATATTGCAAAATTATATCATTACATCTAATCTATTACACATTGTTATATATCATTGTAATCCTTTCTATTGCAGAATGTTTAAATTTTTAAAAATTGGAAATGATGAAATATTTTCTTTTGTTTTAGTTGTATTATGAAATATTCTATACCTACAAAAATGTATGGAGAAGCAAAAGGGAAAGGGTGAGGGAATATCACAGAAAGGGAAATAATTTGCTCATACTTTCCCAGGAATCATTAAGTAGAACCCAGAAGACCCAGCATCCTGACATAAGAATACCTATGTACCAAATAGTATGCTGGCAAATGGTTCACAACAAATTCTTCAGAAAGCAAGAAAGAAAGCTAATTTGCAGCATTTGCTGACTTCCATGATGTAAATACTCCCACTGCGGCCATGTCTGGCTATCCATAGGAGGTTGGGAAGAGATATGCAGTTACACACTTATTTCCACCATGTAGATCCAATAGGTGTAAACCTCGAGAGCATAAATAATAGTAAATTAATTATGAGGTGATGAGTTTTGAGTATTTATTACTTTTGTTTTTAATATAATTCACTTAATTGTGAATTTATGTAATTTATTCTTTTTAAATAATGGCTCTATTTAACAGCCAACTTGGAAAATTCTTGAAATTTTAACAACTGGCTCTCATGAGCTGTGATGAGCTTCAATACCCCATAGAGTGTGCCCACCACCAAGCTTGAGAAATAAAACATTATTATAGTACATTTGAAGTTTCTCTGATTACATTCTCCACCTCCTTCCACAGGGGTAACTACTGTCCAGAATTTGGCTTTCATCATAAAATGCTCAATTTTTTTATAACATTTAAAGCATTGAAACATACTCTTCTCACAATCACCCTGATTTTTATAAGCAAATGAGGCATAGAGGTGGAATGTGATTTGCCCAAGTTCATACAGCTAGATAATGTAGATACAGTGTAGATCCAGGAACAGATGTTGGATCCTCTGACTTCTCCAAGTGTTTCACCATTGTACACTACTAAATCTGGGCAGCCCACCTGGCTTTGGACCTAGATCTGAAGAGCTAATTCATATTGGGTAATAATAGAGTTATTATTATAAATAACTTTTGGTAATAACTTTTAGCTAACTTGCTCAGGGCTGCTAGAAGAACTCACTTTGTATTGAAAGAGTAACTTCTCCAATGTAGGTGGTGGTACCTGTGAGACTGGACCCTTTGGGGCCATTCTTGTTTAGAAAGCTATTTGCTGTCATGATCTCTTTACCCCTGTTACTCCTTCCTTTTAAAAAAGACGGCAAGGCAATGGTATTTCCCACACTTCTTGGAGTCTGTGCATGTGATTTTGTGGAGATTTATGGTCTCTAAGTCATTTAGTGACTCAGTCACTGCTATGCATAGGAGGTTGAGTATGTTATGGCTCCATGCCTCACCCTCTTCTAATGTGTGTGTACATTTGGATGTAGGGGAACAGGGAGGTCATTATGGTACATCAGATCCTCTGTCCTCTCTCCAAGGTACCGGAGTCTGAAACAGTTTAATGTGGACATCTGCCAGACTTGCTTCTTGACAGGCAAGGCCAGCAAAGGCAACAAGCTGCACTACCCCATCATGGAGTATTACAATCCGGTATGAAGCCTCTGGGCTGGGCGGCAGGGCAAGGCAGATCTCAGGTTCTGGGCCAAGCACTAGCTATCTGTATTCTGCTCTCCTCTGGGGAGCATTCTCCAAACAGTCCTGGTGATTCACCAGTTCAAGGTTTTCAGGCCTCTCTGTTCTTCCAGCAGAGCTTCTCTCTCACCAGAGCAGCAACTGGATATAGCAGCCCAGAATATGCTCAGCCATTTAAAAAGCACTCACTATTTTTAGAGAGAAGTCTCAGGAAAAAGTAGAGAAAGGCTGTTCCAGGGAATGAGCCTTTCATTCCTCAATTTAGTTTTTCTGGCCTAGTTTTCTGTGTTGCTCCTGTCACCTGGTCTTCACCTGCTGCTTTATCATTGCTTCCATCCCTTCTAGTGAATACCAAAGTTTGTACTCAAATTAATTACTCAGTCTCTTGGTGGGGGCAGCAGTTGTTCTTTACCTAGGTCCCTAATTCCACCTTGTTTTCACTGGCAACCATGCACTTCATAGCCACCTGAGTCCAGGTTGGTCAGCATCCCTGAATTCCAAACACCAAATTTCTCCACTGCTGTTCTCAGGATCCACAGCTTCAGGCTTTGCTGCCTGAACTGACTCTCCTACCCTACCTCCCCGTCTTTCAACCTGTTTCCCCACAGTCCACCCTCCAAGATGTCATCTCTTCTCTAAATTTTCTTGGCACAGAAACATGTGTGACCAAGTAGGAGCAGAGACCTTGCCCTTTATTTTTCTTTCATTATCATTTTAAAGTAAACATTATAAAAATCATGAAAACTGACTCAAGATGGTAAACTGGCAATCTTCTACCTCTGGCTTATCTTCTACATCCCTAGAATTTATACAAATGATATTTTAAAAATGAACAAATATGTGCTCATTGTAAAAGGTTCAAATTACATAGAGGCATTTAAAGTATAAAAGGGAAGTCCTCCTCTTTCCTCAGCCTGGCCCACACCCTTCTGGTCCAACTTCTCAGGGGCAACCGATGTTCACAGTTTGGCATGTGTCCTTTGAGACCTTTTTCTAGGAGCGAGGTATGGTGGACATGAACAAAAGTGGATTATCAGTCACATTCCCTGCTTAGGGAAACAGCCATAGCTCTCCCAGAATATCCTGAAGCCATTAAGGTGAGTCCCTCTACCATGTTTCCCTTCAGACCACATCCAGTGAGAAAATGAGGGATTTTGCCATAACCTTAAAGAATAAATTCCGCTCAAAGCATTATTTCAGCAAACACCCTCAGCGAGGTTATCTGCCTGTGCAATCAGTGCTGGAGGCTGACTATAGTGAGACGTGAGTACCAGTGGCTGGGCAGGGGATGAAAGCAGCCTGGCTGAGCCTGGGGATGTAAAAGATTTGAGTCCCTCTCGGGTAGGGGTATGTTCCAGGGCAAACTTGACTAGGGATGAGGCAGTCAACCTGGGCATGACCAGAAATCTGGCCTGAGAAATAGACCCTGTAAATCTAGTCTCAGTATCCTGTTCCCATGAGCTCTTTCCCGTCTCCCTAATGTGGTAATGGGGGCAGGGAGGGTGGCAGTGAGGAAACAGGATGCCCAGCTACCCAGTCTTTGATCCTCTGAGTCTTTGCTTCCTTCCTCTAGGCCGGCTTCTTCCCCAAGGCTGCCACATGCTGACACACACTCCCGCATTGAGCATTTTGCCAGCAGGTACTACCAGGTTTGGGGGAGAGGAATTTTAAAGAGTCTCACGGGGAAGGGATTTTTAGTTGAGGCAAAGAGAATGGAGTCAGGACTATGAGAATGTGTACAGTGGGGTACATGGCAGCCAGCAAGACCCAACACTTACAGGTGGTTGGGGCAGCCTCCAAAGCTGATGATCCTATTGTGGGATTAGAGTCCTTGAGATGAAAGCAGTCCTCACATCCTGTTTTCTCTTCTGTTCCTGATCTTTTTTTCCCAGGCTTGCTGAGATGGAAAGTCAAAATTGCTCCTTCTTTAATGACAGCTTGTCCCCAGATGAGAGCATGTGAGTTTCCACAGCTGCTTCTTTTCTGGAATAGCTCTCTTTAGGATCCCTCTGCCACTGTTTGGATAGGGTATATCTTCAAGGGGAGGGAGGTGTGGCAGTTAGGGTCCTTGATGCCTTAAGGAAAGAAAGATGATTTCTGGGCACAATTTTTAGTAAGAAAAGCAGTCTGCCCTCTATTAACCGACCTGGGGTATTAATAATGCACCATTCCCTGCCATCTGCCTATATCCTTTCTTGTTGCAAGATCCCATCCTTCTGTGCCCAAACTTAGAGAGAAAAAGAATATGCTCTCATCTAAAGTTACAGAAGTGAGCTAATATCTTATGATCAGGATGCCAAAGCCCCATCTAGTGCCACATCAGTCCTGGGGAGACACCAGGAACTTGACTAAAGTGTGACCCTTCATCTCCAGGGAGGTACCTGGCCTGCTCAGAAGCCTAGGAGCTGTTGGCCACATGGACCAATCTGACCCTGACTGGGATCCAGGCAGGCTTTGATCCCTCCCTGGGAGTGGAAGAGTAAGACTAGGGGAATAGCACAAAATAGTGAGTGATTTGCTCATTGTTTCCCAGGGGCTTTTAGTAGAGCTGAGAAGCCCCAACATCCTGAAAACACTCTCTCCTAGTACTCCCAACCATGACTCTTCTATCTTTGAACACTTTGATTCCTCTAAGGCCTTCCCTTCTCTACATGAATTAGAAGTGAATCCTTCAGCATGAATCTACTGAGACCTGAGCTGGGAAGTGAGAACTCATGCCCTGAGCTGTTTCTCAGTTCAATGCCTGGCCACCTCCTTTCCTCTCCCCACACCCATGCAGAGATGAGGATCAGTACCTATTCCAGCACTCCAGCCCCATTACAGACCGGGAACCAGGCTTCCGACAGCAAGCTCCATGCAGCATGGCCACAGAAAGCAAGGGGGAGCTAGAGAAGATTCTGGCTCACTTAGAGGATGAGAACAGGTGGGTGTGGTAATGAAACAGTTCTGGATGGGTTCTAGAGTCAGACAACTTGAATTCATGTCCTGCCATTTCCACAGCCTACCTATGTGGCCTCAAACAATTTTCTTATATTCTGTGATCCTCCATTTCCTCATCTGTAAAATGGGGATGATGATAATAATACTTCCCTCCTACAGGCACTTGGGAAGATCAAATGATCAGGCATATAATGTGTTAGCCAGTAAGTGGCTTATAGTAAGGGTTCAATAAATGCTAGCAATTCTAGTAATTATTTGCATCTTTTTAACTCAACCCAAATAATTCCAAGTACTCACTAGATATAAACAGAAAAACACAAATCCAGAGAATACAGAAAAGTATACATGTCTCTGCCCTCAAGGAATTGTCAGGATTGAAATGGAAAGAAATATTTAGCATTTAGTGAAAGTAATAAAAGAAAAGGAAGGTAACACTGCATAGCCCATTTGAGGCCTGGATGAGGGAAGGTAAAGAAGCGACAGGGGATGGCATTAATCTCCATAAAGGACCAGTGGCAGCAGGGGCCTAAGGAGGGTCCAAGCCACTTTGTGGACATGTAGTAGTATCTGTAACATCCCTCAGAACAGTGCTTCGCAAACATTAGTGTGCATATGAGTCACTTGGGGGGTTTGATAAGATGCAGATTGTGATTCACAGGTCTGGGGTGGGGTCTGAGTGCCTACACTTCTAATCAACTTCCAGGGTGTATCCATGCTGCTAGCCCACAGACTGTTGTACTAGGAGTAGCAAGCCCTTAGAACAGGGACAGACTGTGAGGTGTTTTTTACTGGTCAAAAGCAAGATAAATACATAAATAGAGAGTAAGCTTTTAGAAACTTGTATATCAATTTGACATTGTCATGACATCCCAGCACATAATTAGTGGATTTGTCTTCATTGAATAGGGTATAGACCAGTTTGAGTTTAGTTGAACTTGAGTGGTAAGTCACGTGTGGTATGAGCTGTGTACTAACTATGTGCCTTTGGACTACATATTAGTCCACAGTGAAATGAAAATTCCACTATTGTTTTTCACTATAGATAGTTAAAAATTTTTTTATCACTATGTATTGTTAAATTTTTTTTTTCAATTACCAGTGACATACAATGATATATTAGTTTCAGGTGTACAACATAGCGATTACACATTTATATAACTTACTAAGTGATCGCCCCAATAAGTTTTCACAATGGATAGTTTGAGAAACACTGCATTAGAATAGCAGTGGGCAGGCACTGAAAAATATTTGGGAGAGAGTAATTTGTTGTTGAAAAAAGTAGGCCAAAGAGGAGGGCAGTTGATAGAAGAGGCAAAATGGGTGATCTTTTGTTTATGTTATCTTTTCCTGAAATCTAAAAATCTTAAAATGGAGTAGGTGAGTCAGTGGCCCTAATACCTCATATTTGCAGACTGTTTCTGCCTGATTTTAAGGTCAGAATTAATCCCCAAAGCAGCACATCAATGACCAGGAAATGTCAACTATCTCTGCTCTGAGGCCCAAGGATGGCAGAATAAATGACATATGCACTGGAGAGAAAGTGGATATGGCCATTCGAGCAAGAACATGGCTGGGGTGGGAATGGAAATGGAAGAGCAAAAGAATTGCTGACACCTAGGTATGAGGGGGCATCTGGGACCTGGACAGTCAACACCTCATTAAGGCTATAGGTCTCGGCTTTTCTGTCCCTGTCAGGATTCTCCAGGGAGAGCTGAGACGGCTGAAGTGGCAGCATGAGGAGGCTGCTGAGGCACCTACCCTGGCTGAAGACTCTGCTGAAGTTTCAAAGGACCACCACAATGAAGAGCTTCTGGCTGAGGCCCGGATCCTTCGGCAGCACAAGAGCCGCCTGGAGACACGTATGCAGATCCTTGAAGACCACAACAAGCAACTAGAGTCCCAGTTGCACCGCTTAAGGGAGTTGCTCCTGCAGGTAAGGCTGGAGCCAGAAAAAGGACCAGAGCAGCCCCTGAGCACAGGAAGGAGAGATTAGGAACTGGGGAGTATGGCAATGAAGGGAAAAGAAAGAACTCCTTGGCAGTGGCTGTTAGATGACCTTATGAAGAGAACTGGGTTGAAAGTTGGGGAAGGTGGCGGAAGGAAAGGGCTGGTATATCTCATTTCTTGGCCAATTCTCTTTCACCTAGCTTTCACTCCGCCCTTGTGTGTTACTCTCAAGTCACTGTGGGGCCTGGGACAAAGGGAGGACTTTTGAAGGCTCACATTTCTACAACACTTTGAACTTGGTATTAAAAGAATAAAGGTCAAAGAATCATCAAAAATATTGATTCTATTATTATGATGTTTGCTGGTTAGAAGCAGTTTTGGACATACTTGATAAAAGAAAGATGTTTGCTGTGAAAGAAGCTCTTGTCACTTTTTGTTCTTTTCTTCTTTGAGAGGTAGTGTATATGATGTAGTGTAGCTCTGGAATCAGACAGCCCTAGGCTTGAATGTGGCTCTGCCAGTTAGTGGCTGTGGGGTGTTAGGAAAATTACTTAGCTTCACTAAGCTCCAGTATTCTCATTTGTCAAATAGGAATAATATACCAACTTCATGGAATTGTGGTGAACATAAAATGAGATAATGTATTTAAATAATTTAATATGATTCCAGCAATTTAGAAAACATTTCATAAATGTTATCTGTTATTGTCATTATACATACCAGGTGATGCTACCCCTGACACTTCCCCAGACTCTCCAAGGGATAGCTTCTAGACACCTGGAGGTCTCTAACATATGATGGATAAAATAAGGATCAAGTGTGTAACTGCATTTCCAGAGAGAATTGGGTTTTAAATAGCTTAATTGTAGCTAAAATGACAGCAAGAGACATTTAGGTGCAATGCCAGTCTTCTAATATAGGAAACTTTGACATATGTTGTTGAAGGAAAAAGATATAATCAGTAATTGAATATTCTAAGAATTTTCCTTAAAGGGGAAGCCACCATTTAGGGCACTATGAAAATTTCTTAAAGTTCAAGGGCAAAAGGATGGGCATGAGATCTCTAAGGCCCCTTTTAAGCTCAGGAGTCTATCAAAATAAGGTCAGGAAGGCAAAGCTGCTTAAGTCATTCATTACCTCTTGCTAGCCACCCACCGAATCAGATGGCAATGGCTCTGCAAGCTTGTCCCTAGCTTCATCTCCACAGCAGTCAGAAGGTGGTCACCCCCAGGAGAAGGGACTGACTACTCCAGACACTGAGGCTGCAGGTGAGTTCTTCCAGCCCCTCCAAGCCCCTACTTCCATGCTTTTACCCTGTACCAGATCTCCTGCCTAAGGTTCTGCTAGATCTGGGACAAGTTTCTCCCCATGGCTTTGAGCTTAGCATCAGGCATGATTGGCTTATTGACTGATTCGTTCATTTGTCTATTCTACGCATATATTTTGAACACCTCCCAGGTACTATGCATTGTGCTGGGAAGACAAATGCTCTGAACTTGCCCTTCACCTGGCCACACCCTACTTCAGCCCCTTGTCTTCATTGGGGATTCTTATCTAGCTCTCTTCCTAAATTTCTATTTTCTAATGCAGATGATGTGGGGTCAAAGAGCCAAGATGTCAGACTGTGCTTGGAGGACATCATGGAGAAGCTCCGCCATGCCTTCCCCAGTGTGGGAAGCTCTGATGTGACTGCCAACACCCTGCTGTCCTCTTGATGGAGCCAGATTCCCATCCTATAGTCCATAGTCCTCTCCCTGTTCTGGTCAAAGACTTCCCCCAGCCTTCACCCAACCTTTCCAGTTCCCACTGGCCCCACATTTCTCAGCCAGAGTTATTTGGGCTCTGGACAGCAGCAAGGATCTGGTGCAATATGAGGTGGGTGTGTGAGGGCCAGGGAAGGGAGAGGCATGATTCCTCTGTCACTAGAAATCTGCCCTCTAATCCTCAAGTTTGAGACCAGTCCCTTAAATACACTTCTGCTGCAACCCAGGAAAATGGTACTCAGAAACCATTCAGATGGGGAAGAGAGAAACTCCCTTGCAGAGTTAAGCAGTGCCCACTGGCGTCTTTCCTTCTCCATGGAATTATGGAGATAGGGAAGCCTAATGACCCTAGGGTTCCGGCATTATGAATCCACAAGAGTTAGCCCTACTCTCTAGCCCAACTCAAAGAAGTGAAAGGGTATTCCCAAGATATCCCCTCTCTAGCAAACTTCCCCTGAAAAATTCTGGGCAGTATGTGTCATATTTCTTTAGCTTAAGGGCATATTTTTAGCCATCCTATTGCTGCCTAGATGTTTCTTCCTCAAATATCTTCAGTTCCTCTGCTTCAGTCCTTGGCAGACCTTCCTCAAGGCAGGAAAAATTCATTCTGATTCCTTCTTCCATCGTACATTTGGAAACATTAAAGAAATACTTATGAGCTTAGATACTGCTCCCCCCCCCATTCTCCTCTTTCCTGATGACCTTAGCATCCTGAGAGATCAGCTGAATTGCTCTGAGAATCCAGCTGAAGCCACTCTTGGCTCTTCTGAGTCTGCCCTCACAGCCCTGGGGGAGGGCCACCAGCTTGCTCAGCAAGGAGTTCTTTCTCTCCTTGGGTGAAGAAGAGGAAGCCACCTACTAACCTGGAAGAATGTGACTGCCCAACACCTTTGTTTCTTTTAGACTGAATCATATGAGGTGGCTATTGTTCCTAGCTAATCATAAGGTAGATGCAATAGGCCACCCAGAATAGAGGCCCCTTCCCAGGAGCCATCGGCACTTTCCACCCAGACAGTAGCAAGACCTTTTTTATAAAACTGTTCTAATTCTGGGATGTCAATCCAATCCTCAAACTGAATTATTCCTAAGCAACATATACTATGAACCTTTTCTCCAGAAACTGTTCAGAATAGATAACAGGAGTAGTGTGGTGTGCTTGAGAACTTTGAATAGAGTCAGAGCCCACTTAGGGAGCTTTCTATCAAAAGGAGCTTTATAACCTAGAACCCTGCAGTCAACTTCATTTGCCTAAGTTTATATGCTTACATATCTATCCTACCTATGTACTGTACCTCAGTACTTCCTTGGCCTCACTCACACATTAAATTCTAATACCTCTTGAAGCATTAATGTTCTTCCTTGCTCTTTGTTAGCCTAAGCCTCTATTTGAACAGATAGATGTATCCTGGCTGCTCCCTCTAGGATATCTCTCCATTCATGTTTAGGGTGAGCTGTCATCAACACCAAAGCAACGGAAGCCTGTGGCTACAGAGAAATCTAACAGGTAGAGCCACTTTCTTCTCTTCACTCACTCCAAATCTTGCTTTGAAACCTAGGCCTTGGATGAATTTTCCTGAACTCCTCTAAACAATGGTTCAGGTACCAAAACAGAGCAAATTTGAGCTTTACTCACCACAACTAGAAAAGAAAGAACAAATAAGGTTTTATTAGCCTTTGTCAGGCTAAGGCACAGAGTATATCTTCTAGCTCATTCCAGTTTTTTAGTCTGGATCGGGGTTTTAAAGAAAGCTGTGGTTGCCACTGAGGTCAGAAGGGTATCAGACAGTTGGGGCGCTATGCTATAATCAAGCAGTAGGCCAGTGGATAGAATGGCTGAGAAGCTAGATTTATCTGCTGCAGGGGAGAGAAGGCAGCAGCTTGGGTCCAAAAGCCTAGGATCGCCTTCTTCTGGAATTACCAGCGGGGCACTAAGTCACATGTCCAGGGTATCAGACCTCATCACAATGTCTGTCTTAGCGGTCATGAGGTCTCTAGGTAAGAGGACTTGGGTTTCTGGGTATATGATGGGCAGGTCATAGGACATCAAACACAGAACCTGGGCATCTGTTCATGAATGGGAGGAAGCTATATTTGTAGGGGCCTAGATAGTGGACAGAAATGGGATAGAAGAAATTTGCTATAAAAGAGAGAGCTCAAGGTCTTTGAAATATATACCTGCCTCAGCCTTAGGAAGGTAGATGTTATAAAACAATCTTTAACCTGGAAAATTCTTTGCATAACCCCCACTCCACTCAATAGATCTTGGGCTGCTGAGGGCCTGTGTCATCCGCACTGGGCCAGGCATGGTAGGAAGATGTAGATCTCGTTATGTAGGATTTGTGCTGTAGGTAGACTGAAGCAGCAGGTCAAGAGTTAAATTTTCACTAAAGGGGTTACTGACACTTTGTGGTCTTGTGTTTACCTTAATGCCCAAGGTAAATTCAGGCATACCTCATGTTATTGCACTTCACAGATGTTGTGTTTTTTACACATTGAAGACAAGACCCTCCACCAGCAAAAACATTACAGCCCGCTTTATTATGGTGGTCTGGAACCATATTAAAAATATCTCTGAGGTATGCCTGTGTATCACTCAAGGGTCCAGTGGCAATTACTGTAGCATGTGTGGGCTCTTTGCCCACAGTAAGGTAAATGGATCCTTGGGTGCTACCAATCCAAATTAGGGTGGGATTTACTGAGAAGTGTTGTATGTCGTTAGGTATCTGGTATGTATCATGTCTCCTAGAGGTATTGTATGTGACGCTGCGTAGTTTATGATCCTGTCCTGGAAGTATGGTGGAGGCAGTTGCTGGGTAGGCAGCCTGAGGAAAACCTCTGACTTGTGATTAGCATCTGTGATAAGGAATGTGAGTGTTTGCTGGGGTTGTTGTCAAATAGTGTCAGGGAACCCTTAGGACTGATAGAAGACTTATTCTTGACAGAATCTGATAGAGGCCCAAAAGCCATTATGAGGATGCCTCTGCTTGAAGCAAGAGCAGAGTGGAATCATGTTTACTGGGAAATTCTTAAGGAAGGTTGATTGGCTGGAGGACATCAGGCTGTATGGTTCCCTAGGGGGAGCCCTACCCAGAATGACATGTGCACTTCCCTCCAGAGCAGAAAGACTGAAATAAAGGCTCTCAAGTACCCATTTCCTTCAAGACCCAAAGTTTGGAAATATTTTCTTTCAAAGAAACTTGTTCTTCTTGTGCTCCAGGAACTGGACTGGCATACTGCAGTAATGAGAAACCCTGGGGCCAGGCATAGGCCAATCATGGGAGATGTTTTGCCTCCAGATTAATTTTAAGGAATACCTGTACTACCTGAGGTGTGTTTTTGGGATCTGGGATCCATATCCAGCTTCAGGCTAGAGTGTTCCTTCAGTACACATTCTCAGTAGCAGACCTATGGCCTCTGAGAAAATTTCAGGCCAAGAATCTCATCATAGTTCCCTTAACATAGGTGAAAGATAGCCAAGAAATCAGCTTCCTAAGAAGAATAATCCTGGGAAAGAAACTGGGGGATTTGCCCAAGGGATATAAAGACTTAGCTGATCAGTGGGTACTTTTATCTTTGGGCCTCCTTGCCAAAATCCAGCCCTGGGAACAAAGGAATACTTCCACTCTTTTTTTACTCTTTTAACACCAACTCTGTGGGAGAGGGAAAGGCTCAAGGCCACAGCTCAGCTCCCAGCCTCCATCTCCTCCCACAGCTGCTACATTTGGTTAGGATTGGGGGGCAGCTGCTAAATGTCCTTGCTAACCTCAGGGCAGTATTGAGGCCAGACCGAAGCTCACTATGCTCCTTTCTGGCTACAAGAATGGGTCATGAGGGTGGGATCTGGGGAAGGGATTCAGGGGAGGTAGCAAGGGTGGCACATAAGTCTAGAAAAGTTTGGGACAGAGGGGCAGGACTGGGAACAAATTGGTTAACTTTGATTGCCACTCACTGGGGTGCTTTCCCCCTTTCTCTTGAATTCTGCTTTGAAAAGAATAAATTTGTATTTGTTTATTTTGGTTCCTCTGGTTATACTCTTGGACTCTGATATTTCACATCCCTCTCTGGTCCAACACCTACTGGACCAAAAAGACACCCCACTAGCTACATCCACCACAGTTACCTGGAGTGGTTACCTCTCAAGACCTTACACAAATTAGCTAGTTAACTCCTCATGGAATGAGCTCTTTATGGCAATAGTTCTTCAATATCTTCCTCAATCTGAAGAATTTTTTTTTTACCAGGCTGAGACAATATTGGAAAAAGAACAACACAGTGAGTTTTCATAAAGTAACATTTATTCAATTTAAAGGTCTATCTCTTAGATTTAGATTATGGATATATACAACATCCCTGAAAATTGGTGGTGATAGTTTTTTACAAGTGCTATTTTCTAGCAAAATAAAACTGTCAGTCCCTCTTCCCTATCACCAATTTTTCTTTTCTCACCAATCTATAACAGCAGTGTCCAATAGAAATATGTGAACCACATATACAATTTAAAATTTTCTAGCAACCATATTAAAAAGTAAAGACAAACATGTGAAATTAATTTTAATAATATATTTTACTGAATAATATCTATTTACTTAGATAATATATTTATTTGGATAATCTAATTTAAAATATTATAATTTTCAACATATAATCAGTATAAAACAATTATTAATGAGATATTTTATATTCCTTTAAAAAATAAGTCTTAGAAATTTTCAAACAGCCTGACATATTCTGCTGGTAAAGAAACAAGATACATATATCCAGACAATTTATTCCTTATAGAGATGGCAAAAGCAAGAACAGCAATGGTATCGGCTCCCTGAGTCATTTGTCCCATAAACATTGAAACAAAAGAGACCCGATGACATGTATGATGGGACACCCTGTTGCTCAGTAGCCAATTCCACTCTGCAGCTAAGCAGTCATATGGCCTGCAGATGCTTTCTTTGGGGCCAAGGTGGGAGGCAGGCAGAAAGTCTCATGCCTCAACAGGATGAGGAAGGTAGATGAGAAAATGCCTCATGGCAGCCTCCCTCAAGATAGGGAGGTGAGTGGGAATGGTCTTGTAGAAGCTTTTCATGAGATTGCCTATGTTTTCATGTTCCAGGAGGATTACAGGACATTCCACCAAGGCCCAAGGCAGCCTGCAGTTGAGCCTTGCCTACTTGGCCTATAAGGATGGTTCAAGGTTGTCAGAGCCCTGGCACAGAGCAGTCCCCTTACAGAAAAACAGAGTATATTTTATACTTAAGACACACATCTCAATTCAGACTAGCCATATGTCAAGTGCTCAAAAGTAACATGTGACTAGTAGATACCATATTTGACAGTGCAGGTCTATTAACAGGCAAAAGTCAGAATCACTGGGCTCTAGAAAAAGAAAAATTTATGAGGTATCATGTGTGTGTGTGTGTGTGTTGGGGTAGAGGGTCAGGGCAGCAATAAACCTTGTGGGACTGGAAGGCCGTGCTGAAGCAGTTAC
Source organism: Cynopterus sphinx (assembly GCA_030015415.1). Lineage (NCBI taxonomy): Eukaryota > Metazoa > Chordata > Mammalia > Chiroptera > Pteropodidae > Cynopterus > Cynopterus sphinx. The sequence continues at coordinate 55,482,611 of CM057388.1, forward strand.
CTTGGGTTACAATGAGACATGGAATGGAAGGGTACAGCAGACATAAGAATTTGACCTTACCCCTTCCTGTTGTTTCCTTTCCCTCATGCCTCTCAGCAGAGCTCTGGCTGCTCTTCAGCAGCAGCATTAGACAGAGGCTGGATAGGGCTCTACTTCTACCTCTGTCACCCCTGGATGCCAACTGTAGCATATATGCTACCCTAGCTGGCCTCAGTCTCCCCAGCCATGTCCCCAGGGTACATTTTATCTGTTTCTTTTCCAGTCCTCTGCCTTCCTTCATCTGGAAAGGTCCATCTTCTTTTCAAACTCTGCCTCTTCCCCCACCTTCTGCATCTGACAGTCAATTCCTTTCCCCCATTCTCTTTCTTCTCCTTTTTTAAATTCTGGTTTTCTGCAGTGGAAATCTTTTTTTTTAATATCATCTTGGTTTTCAAGCTGTCCTCTTAACTTCTCACTTAATCTTGTCTTTATTTTGTTTGCCCTTAACATGTCTATCTCCCTTAGCCCCAATTCTTCCACGCATTAACCCCAAGCATTCCTTCTCTTCATTCCTCCTCTACAGGCCCTGCCCATACATATTGACCTCCTCTTCTCCGCCCTTTGATTATTAATTTCAACTTGGAATGAGGGCACTAAATGTTGCAGAGAAAATTTTGGAGTACATTTCCTAGGGCAATACCAATTTCATCAATTGGGACCATACCTGGGTGTAGCTGGACTAGTTCTAGAAAACTCTCAGATGTCTCTTGGTTATATTGTGATCACCTTGATTTCTACATGAAGAAATAGAGGCCCTAAGAGGTGTAGGGACTTGTCCAAGGTGAGTGGCAGAACTGGGACACTAACCTGTTTTTTCCATCATAAGAGAATTCAATGTAAATACTGAAGCTGCCATTTTTTATCACTTCTCTCTGCCCTCTCTCAAAATCCTAATGCAGTATGGGTAATATGAGATGATTTGCTTAGTTAATTATGAATTATCCTAGGAGTTCTTAATATTTTTTAATATTAAATAATTTACTTTTATTTTTTATTCAATTTATTAAGGTTACATTGGTTAATAAAATTAGATTTCAAGTGTACAATTCTGTAATACATCATCTGTATATTGCATTGTGTTCACCACCCAGTCAGATCTCCTTCTGTCACCATATATTTGAACCCATCTACTCTTATCTACCCCCTTTCCATCTGGTAACTACTAAACTGTTGTCTATATCTATGAGTTTTTCTTTGTCTTATTCATTTGTTGTTTTTTTTATATCCCATGTATGAGTGAAATCATATGGTTCTCAACTTCTTGTCTAGCTTATTTCATTTAGCATGATTATCTCAAGATCCACCATGTTGTCACAAATGGCAGTGTTTCATCTTTTCTTATGGCTAAGAAGAAGGAGCTTCTTTACTGACAGCATCTTGTGGCATTTCCTAATCTTGGAGTTTACTGTTTGTCTCCAGTGTGGATATGAGTACACTGGTTGTGAGAGTAGTTTAATAAAGTTACAACAATCCATTGAAAATGAGGAATTTATTTATTGCTTAAAAAATACAGAGTGGAAAACCTTAACAATAAAGCTGAAAAAACAAACCTTCCCAGGGTTTTTAAGGGAGTCTTCAAAGACATCTGGTTTTTCCCAACCTTTTCTGATGAGGGTTAGGATGAAGTGGCTCAGAATAAGAACAGCAGCTCAGAATTCCACCCGTGCTCTACTTAGTCCCATAGCTGGCAAATAACCAGACACAGTCCAAAAAACACAATAGCAAAACAAAAAGCAGCAGCAAAAAATAATCCCTGAGCAGGAAAGCAGCCCCTATTATCTGAACAGAGACAGGACACAACCTATTAGCTGCCACGAGGTAGGCATTTAAATCCACTGTGGACAGTCTTAGCCCTTGCTAGAAATGACTTGATTTGTTCTATGTTTTAGGATATATTTAAAGCAAACAGAAGACAAAAACGCTAAAACACATGCAAACCAGATATATGGTCTTTAGGCTAGATTGTCTTTGGCAAGCAAAGCTGAATCATCTGAAGGCACCATAAAACAGAACAATATAATTCTCAAATTGATATAAAGAGAAGCAAAGTCCCATAGTTGAGTTGGTTCTTTAGGTCTACTACTTTTTTATATTCTGTTCCTTTCTACATGACTACAAACTTCAAATGTAATTAGCAAAAATGGTTCAGAGCAACAAATAAAAATGATTCAACATAAGAGAATGAAATAAATGGAAACATAACAGTTTCATGCAGTCTTCAGTCTGGATGGGGAATCCAAGGTTTATGTGCCAGGCTGAAGGCTCTTTTCAATTCTTCAGAAAGTATTTCAGTTTTTCCCGTAGGGAAATGATCTGTAGGGAGAGGCAAAAAAAAAAAATAGCAAGAAAAATTCATCTGAAATCTTAAGCTCCATTATCAATCTATAATTTATTTATACGAACCAAAAAGAACTACTGTAATTTGGCATTTATAAGTTAATCTTAGTCTTGTGGTGTTCCAAAGAATAGTGCCACAATCAAGAATCCATACACAATGTTGTGGCCATGATATTGTCCTTTATTATGCCAAACTTATCAAAGGAAGCTTTAAAATCGATAAGCTAAAAAAAAATTAAATATGCTTGCTGTTAAGAATTTGTACTTCTGGAAAGAGTGTACAGAGGTCACAGCTCAGTGTAGGGGCAGTTGGGAAAGGATCACTGTAGTCATATTCTAAGAGTCAGAAGATAAGGCAATTGGGAGAGCCTCTTGTCTCAATGAACGCACAGGGGCTTAGCTGCTGCTGCTTGCAACATTATGTGATTCTTGGAAACCAGCTCAGAGTCTTGACCAGTCAGAAGCCTGACAGTGTTCTACTTATCCTGATGTTTTCTGAGTCAGAAGCCCTGAACCTTTTGTGGTGTAGGATTTATTTTATTTTTTACTTGAAATGGTAAAATGGTCAATAACATTCAGAGAGGTATACTGTCTTTGGGACAAAGATGGTTTTTGAATGTTATTCAATTTATATAGCTCCATACCAGTGTAGATTTTCATTCTGTGAAATAGAAAGAATGGAGCATTACAAAATGATCCTATACTTCACATCACCTGCTGAAAACTGTTATAATTCACACCTGAAGTAATTTAGAGTTTCTTTTCACTTGGATTCTGATGGCGATTAGAAACACTGACTGCTCCAATTCTTTCTCTTTCATGAGCTCTTTTTCCTCCCAGCACCCTCTAAAGGGAAAATTTCCTCTTTGTTCAGACTTATTGCTGAACAGTCAACCTGGCTACTTCACCTGTCCCTGCAACTTCAGTGATCATTTCTACACACGAGCCATTCTCCAAACTCCCATTTTCAAGTACTTCCAAGTCAACATGCTTCCAACTCAACTCATCATTTTCTCCATTCCACATCCCCAATAATTCTTTTCCTGTTGTCTTCATTTCAGTTAGTGGCACACCATTTTCTAGCTACCCAGGCTTTGGACTCCTCTTCCCCTTTTTGTCCTATGAATCCAATCAATTGTTGAGTTCTGATTCCTTCTATTACTTGCATCTTTCCTCTAGTCTTTCTCCATTCAAATTTATCCTATATACTTCTGACAGAGAAATCTTCCTAAGTTGCTTCCCAGGTTAAAAAAAAAAGCTGGGATGGTTCATTATGAACTACATCAAAAATCTAAACTCTTTAGCCTGGCATCACCACCTCTGAACCACTGTGATTGCAACTTTCTGTATGGAACATCCTCCTTTCTCTATCTCCTTATTAAAATCCTACTTATTTTTTAAGGCCCCAGTCAAACACCATCTCTCCATGAATTCTTCCCTAATTTCCATGAGCAAGAGTGAGCTCTCATTCCTTTAAATTCCTAATCCCTTTCATGGATCTCTCCCCATTTGGAGGCAGAGACTGCGTTGCAAATATTTTGTAGCTTCCTGCAGAACCTAGCTTAAAGTAGCACCCACTAATTCTTCATTGAATAAATGAGCTAACATAAAGGTCTCTGAGTGAATAAAGTTTACAGCTATCTGTCTATGTTGATAATAGCACTCCCAATACTAACTACTTGCATTGATGATAACAAAGATGTTTAGTGGGTGCTAAAGCAATCTTGGCATTAACTGTTCACATGGTTATTTATAAACAGTACTTGGATATGTCATTTGCTGAGGGGAAGGGAATATACAGAACTTAAAGAATTCCCCTGGCCTTGCTGGATGAGGATGGAAATAGGGTACAGCATTATCTTTACCTTAAGAGACCCATGCTAAGCCCATATTCATAATACAACCTCCAGTCTCTTTAAAATTGTTACCCTCAACAGCATAAGGCTGGAGTCAGCATACATTTTCTATACAGCTACTTGACCCTCACGTATCACACACTTCTCTATTCTCTTTTTACTCTGTTCACTCCCTTGTGGCTTTAAATAATAGCCATTCAAGTTAGATACCTGGCACACAATCTTAACATTTCCTTCTCCTTCAACACTCAGTAACTGATCCAAGTCCCATCAATCCTACCTTTAAGATGCATTCTCTCACACGTGAATGTTCATAGCAGCATTATTTATGATTGTCAAAATGTGAACACAACCCAAATGTCCATCAATGGATGAGTAGATAAACAAATGTGGTATATCCATATAGTGAAATATTATTCAGCCATACAATGAAGTATTGATACATACCACAACATAGATTAATATTGAAAACATTATGCTAAGTGAAAGAAGTGAGACACAAAAGACCATATATGTTTTCTTTTATATAGAATAGCCAAAATAGGCAAAGTAGGCTAGTAGAAAGTAGATTAGTGGTTGCCTAGGGGGAGAGTGATCCAGAAGAAATGGGAAATGAATGCTAATGGGTACAGTTTTCTTTGGGGTAATGAAAAATGTTCTAAAATTGATTGTGGTGATGGTTGCAAAATTCTGTGAATAAACTAAAAGCCATTGAATTATACAATTTAAATGGGTAAATTGTAGAGTATATAAATTATATCTCAATAAAGTTATTATAAAACTTTTTTATTGCAGTTAAAATATATATCCTTTCTAGCCCTATTCCCACCATAGTCTAAATTATCATGCTCTCTTATTAGACTACTATCCAGCTTCCTAACTGGCTTCCCTTCTAGTCCTGCCCTCCTACAATACATTCTACAGATAAGGACCAGTGATCTTTTAAAAGTTTAAATTAAATGTGAGTCTCCTACTTAGAACCCTTCAAGGGCTTCCAATTGCACTTAAAAATAAAACCCATCCTCTTTATCATGGCCTGCAAGGGACCATACAACATGGCTTCGGCCTATCTCTCCAACCTCGTCCTTGTTTTAAATACTACAGAGGTCCTCAAGAGGACAAGTTCTTTCCCAATGTGGTACCTGGCACAGGCTCCATCCAAGAAGCTCTTCATTCTCTCTTTGCTTGCATCTATATACTTCAGGTCTCAGCCTAAATATAACATCTTCAGTAAAGCTGATTATGACTCCTCTCCCAAATTTAATTCAAGACTCTATTCAAATAGCACCATTGACTTTTTCTCCTTCATAACACTTCTTCACGATTCACACCTTTAAATCTGTATAATTTGTTTACTGTCTATCTTCCCTGCTAGAATGTTAGTTCCATGAGGACAAGTATTGTGTCTGGCTTATTCAACACTGTATGTACATCCAGGGCTTTTCATGTAATAGGCATTCAATATCTGTTAAATAAGTAAATTTTCACAAAGACCCTGTTACAGCTTGCTACCCTTGTTTAGATTTAGCCACTACAATTCCTGTAAAGAAGAGCCAGAAACAAAATTGAGGGTAGGGTGGGGTATTCTTTGTATCAAATGTTTTCTGGTTGGTTTGAAAAGACACTTCTTACCTGCTCATTTTTTTGTTTTTCCTCTAATTTAAGCTGCTCCAGCACAGAGTATAAATGCATCTGGAAAACAAATTGTATAAATGATGAATTCTGAGTCTCAAAAAAAAAAAATAGAACCAAGAGATACAAAGAGTTTGGCTTTAGTTGCAAAAAAGAACACTCTTTTTAAAGGATTTAGAGTATAAAAACAGCATCTTCTAACTACAAGACCATCAACTTGATTTTATTCACCCTATACGGCATTTTCCTTCTTGTCCTAAAATAAATAGTTGAAATGTCTTTTTCTAGTTTAACACAAATGCTTTAATTTTGGTAAACTATTTTAAAAAGCTAGTTTGAAATTTAGTGCTGATTCCTTCACTTCTCTGCATTAGGGCAGAATATTACTATCCGTAACTAGTACTACATGCAACAACAATCATAACAATATCATATATCTGTATCTTTCAAAATATGTCTATATCTGTTATCTCACTTGGTTATTCTAAAAGACAGCACTTTAAGTACAGTTTCATGTCAAGTTTCTCTTCTTCAGTGACTACAGCTCTAAAGAATATAAAATCTTCAGATGCTTCACAATTTCCCTCACTATAAGGAGAAAAGCAAACATGGAGTAAAAATACATTCTCCTTTTGTTGATGTGTATTAATAAAAATAAAGCAAGATATTTATTTTTGTTCAAGCATGCATCATAAAATTAAAAAATTAAAAAACCAAACAGTCCAATTAAAAAATGGGCAGAAGACCTAAACAGATACTTCTCCAAAGAGGAAATACAAATGGCTAACAGATATATAAAAAGATGCTCAAAGTCACTAATCATCAGAGGAATGTAAATTAAAACCACAATGAGATGTCACCTCACACCTGTCAGAATGGCTATCATCAATAAATCAAAAAACAGGAAGTGTTGGTGAGAATGCTGAGAAAATAGAACTCTCCTAATTGTTGTTGGGATTGCAAATTGGTACAGCTACTATGGAAAATAGTAAGGAGGTTCCTCAAAAGATTAAAAATGGATATACCAATTGCACTTCTGGGTTTTGATCCAAAGAAAACCAAAACAAATAATTCATAAAGATCTATGCACCCCAAAATTCATGGCAGCACAATTTACAATAGGCAAGATATGGAAGCAACCTAAATGCCCATCAACAGATGATTGGATAAAGAGATTAAGGTTCATACATACAATGGAATATTACTCAGCCAATAAAAAAATGAAATCCTACCATTTGCAATGACATGGATGGACCTAGTGGTTGTTATGCTGAGTGAAATAAGTCAGACAGAAAAAGATACATGTGTATCTAAGGAACAAAAAGAACAAACTAATCAAAAACAGACTCACAAATATAGTGGACAATTTGGTGATGGACAGAGGGGAGGAGGGTTGGGAGGCTGGGAGAATGGGGTGAAGGGTTAAAGAAGTACAAATTAGTAGTTGATAGTTGGGTATGGGGAGCATGACAGAGGAAATACAGTTAACATTAATATGATGACTAAGTGGAGGGCCAGGAGAGGGATGGAGCCACTGGGGGGATTGTTTTATGAACGTTATAGATGTCTCACCAATGTACTGTATACTTGAAACTAATTTAAATAAATAAATTTATTTTTTAAATTTTTCAAACTAAATTTAGTTAATTCTTTTTTACTGCAATGAATACATTTTGGTACAAACAACAGGGTTAAATCTATGCTCTAGCGCTTACTGTGGTCTTTGGCAAGTTACTTAACCTCTTTGAATTTCAATTCCTTATCTATAAAATTGGAATAGTGACCATACCTATATTCAGGGATATGAAGATGAAATGAGATGATTCATGTAAAATGCTTAGCTCTTTCACATAAGAAATGCTTGATATCGTTAATTATCTCAAGTCTCCTGGTCCCGTCCCCAAAACTGCTTATATGATGTGATCAAAATCACTCAGGTAAAAGGAAATAGAGATATCTATTATTAGGGGTTTCTAAGAGGTTGTTTAAGTTCACGAGTGAATGAGAATGCTGCAAAGAGATGACATGAGTGGAAACACAAAGATGTAATTTTGAAAGATGCCAAAATATCTTTATAACAGCCAAGAATTTACCTTGAGTGTCAGGTTTTCCACTTTCATGATGAGTTCTTTCTGTCGTTGTGATCTGCATTGAACCTCTCGGAGCTTTTTCTCCAAATAATGAATCTGCTTCTGAATTCCCATGACTAACAGAGATAGAGAGAAACTTTATGTATCTAAACATAGTCTGAACTATTGGAACAATTTTCAAATGAACTAAAAGTCCACTACACATCTAAGCAATAACTTCTCAAACTCTTTCTTGCATCTAATGTGTATTTAGAGTCAGTCTTCAGCACTACCACCCACTGTCCCATCCCTTTATTTTTCTTCTAACTTACCTATTGAACTGGCTCCTTCCTTTGCCTCATAGTGGTCAGATCCAATTAACCTGGCCTGTAGCTCCCTTTGAAGATTCTCTTCATAATAATCTTCCTCTTCTTCATCCTCATCATCAGTGTCATCCTCCTCTTCATTATCATCATCACCATCACCATCATCACTCTCATCATCATTGTCCTCATCCTCATCTTCGCTGCTGCTAGAATCACCAAGTTTCTCCCGAAACATATTAAATTCTCCTAGTTTTAAGCAAGAGGAAGGTAAAACTCTCTGAAGCTTTTCAATGATTCCCACTCTAGCTGCAATTATACTCTTTCCCTTAAAATTTCCTGGGCAGGCAATAAATATTTTTTCTTGTAGAAAGATTATTCCCTTCAAAAAACAAGGGCAGGAAATGCAAAACACCATAACATTCATTCATGTACTCAATGATCAAGATATTTAGAGAATCAAAGGGATCATAGGAATTTAGAATACCAGGGATTGATGGGAGATTAGAATCTCTAAAATACTGAGGGACCAATAAGAAGAAAGACAGCAAAGGCATCCTTTTTCTGTGATTGGTCTATCGAGAATGGTCTTACACACAGTCAACACCTATCCTCTTTGAAGTTCCTACTTTGCTTTTATTAATGTACCTGATGAGCTATGACCCTGTTTATAGCCACTTGCATCTGGAATGGAACCTTGACTTTCTATTTCCTTGGTTTCACCTTCAGCTATGACTTCCCATCCTGAAAGAAGGGGGAGTCAAGGAAAAAGCAGAAAGAAAGAAAGAAAGAAAGAAAGAAAGAGAGAGAGAGAGAGAGAGAGAGAGAAAGAGAGAGAGAGAAAGAAATAGATAGAAAGAGAGAAAGAAAGAGAGAGAGAGAGAGAGAGAAGAAAGAGAGAGAGAGAAGAAAGAGAGAGAGAGAGAGAGAAAGAGAAAGAAAGAAAGAAAGAAAGAAAGAAAGAAAGAAAGAAAGAAAGAAAGAAAGAAAGAAAAGAAAGAAAGAAAAGAAAGAAAGAAAGAAAGAAAGAAAGAAAGAAAGAAAGAAAGAAAGAAAGAAAGAAAGAAAGAAAGAAAGAAAGAAAGAAAGAAAGAAAGAAGGCCCTATTGAAAGGGAAAAGGCTCTCTGGCTGAAAATGCTATCTAGTTCAACTTCAGGCCATTTGTGTCTGGATTCCCAGTATGGAGAAGTGCATTATATTTAATTACACAAGTAGATAAATTTCTATTATGTGAATTTACTGTTCCCAGATAGAAAACAACATTTCCAAAAATCTTAAGTTCTACATATCAAAATTGGCATGCAAATACCAGAAGTGAGGGCTTGTCAACTAGTTCATATAGGGTGGAACAGACTATACAGAACATATTTAGTATAAAAGGATACGGGCACTGACAGCTTCAGCATCTGAACACAGAAGTCTTTTCACTTCTTTTTCCACATCAGGAGAGTCAATGTACTGAATCGGAGTGGGAGAAGGGAGAACATCAGTCACGTCATTTATTGCCCTGCATTTTTCAGAAATGCCCTTTTCCTACATACAAATAAATTCCAATAATGAGCCCTCTTTAATATATCCACCCAGCCAAATTTCTACTTCAAGTAATGCCAAATATGAAGGAATCTTTGACCAGGATCTAGATTTGTACAATAAGCTTAATTTTTTCCCAATCAAATTACTTGTGACATTTAATCTTTCCAATCTGCAACTCTACGTTAAAGACCTCTCTCAAAGGTGCAGTGCTTAGGCCTCAGTTAGTAATTATTTGCCCTTACCCACATTGGTAAAGAACTATAATTCCTCATTTGTTTTTTTTAGAAGTAATTTGGTTCACAGATACAAATTCCCAGATTCCACTTCCCCACATCTTTATTATTACAGATTTTCCTATAAAAACTGGGTCTTAACTACATATTCTCCCTTAAATCCAGTTTTAGACAATTATCTCCACAGCAACCAATTCATCATGCCACAAATAGAAATTAGAATTTTGAGGAAGAATAAGCAGTTGCAAACAACTGCTGGTAAAAGTGAACCCTGGCTTCCAAGAAAAGGCTTTCTAAACAAATATCACAGAATAAAAGTAGATTAGAATACACATGGTCACTGGCCATGATGTATCTTTTCCTCTAGGAGTTATCAGACATTAAACAATGAATTCATTCTTCAGTAAATCAAATTTAGTGTATGTGTATGGGAGTGGGGGTTAGAGGTAGGAAAGAAGGCTTGACAGTACCCTTTATGATTTCTTTCATTTGTTTGAAATTAACAAACTATGAAATAAAACACACTAAAGGCAAACAGTAAAGTTATATAATGACTACTCTACCTCAGTAAAGCAGACTTCTTCTACTTGGTTGAAATCAACCTCCTAAGAAATAAATCACAATAAGCAATGAAGTTATAGTGTGAATTTCATACTTCACTAAAGCTTAAATAGTTCTAAATACATTCTTAACTTAAGTTTACTTTTAGTAGTCACTCAATGAATGCTGTTGACTGACAGTATGAAAGCCAAAGCAACCGTGTTCACAGACTGTAAGACAACATAATAAAGATGTCAATTCTCCCCAAATTAATCTCTAAGTTTAATGCAATTCTTACCAAAACTCCAATAAGGTTTTCTATAAACAAACTTATTTTAAAATTTATATAGAAAGGTACAGGCTCTAGAATGGTTAAAACAATTTTGACAAAGAAAAATAAAGTGAGAACAGCCTTCCTTATTTCAAGACTTATTGTATCACTACATTGTGATATCAGTGGAGAGAGCAACACATATATTAATGGAACAGAACAGGGAACCCAGAAAAAGGCTAACACAAATATGCCCAACCTATTTCTGACAAACATACAAAAGCAATACAATGGAAGGACAGCCTTTTTAACAAATGGACTTAAAGCAACTGGGCATGCAAAGGCAAATAAATAAATAAATAAATAAATAAATAAATAAATAAATAAATAAATAAATGGATGATAGATAGATAGATAGATAGATAGATAAATAGACAGACAGACAAATAACCTTGTACTAAACCTCACACCTTTTACAAAATTAACTCAAAGATGAATTACAGGTTTAAATGTAAAACTTTTTAGAATAAAAGAAATAGGAGAAAATTCTTCAAGCTCTTGGCTAGGCAAAGAGTTCATAGTTTTGACACAAAAAGCCAGATTCTTAACCGGAAACATCAATAAACTGGATCTCATCAAAGAAAAACTTTTGCTCTCTGAAAGACCCTGTGAAAAAGATGAAAAGACCAGTTACAGACTGGGAGGAAATATTTGCAAACCAGATATATGACCAAGGACTAGTATTTAAAACATAAAAAGAACTCTCAAAACTCAATAATTAAAATAAATCCATTTAGAAAATGGGCAAAAAGCATGAACAGACATTTCACTGAGTGGATATACAGGTGGCAAATAAGCACATGAGAAGTTCAACATCATTATCCATCAGAGAAATGCAAATTAATACCATAATGAATAGCGATACATCTAACAGAATGGCTAAAGTAAAAAATAGCAATGACACCCAATTCTGGTGAGAATATAGAAAAATTAGATCTACATACACTGCTGGTGAGAATGTAAAATGGTATAGCCACTCTGGAAAGAAGTCTGGTAGTTTCTTATAAAACTAAACACGTGATGAACATATAACACAGCAATTTCATTCCTGGGCATTTATCCCAAAGAAATGAATATTCACACAAAAACCTGCTCACAGCTTTATTTATAATTATTAAAAATTAGAAACAACACAGATGTCCTTCAATCGGTGAACAGTTAAACAAACTGTGGTATATTCATACCATGGAATACTACTCAGCAATAAAAAGGTATGAACTCTTGATACATGCAAAAACTTGCATAAATATTAAGGAAATTATGCTGAGTGAAAAAAGCCAGTTTCAAATGTTATATATTGTTTGATTCCATTTATATAACATCATAGAAATGACAAAATTACAGAGATAGAGAACATGTTAGAGATTGCCAGGGGTTAGAGACTAGGGCTGTAGGGTGGGTGGGAGGTGAATATAGCTATAAAAGAGCAAGATGAGAGATGTTTCTGGTAACAGAACCGTTTAGTATCTTGACTCTAAGTGGCTACATGAACATACATATAGGACAAAACTGCACAGAAATAAACACACACGCACACAAGGGAGTACAAGTAAAACTGCAGAAATCTGAATAAGATTGGTGAATTGTAATAAAGTCAATTTCCTGCTTATAAAATTATACTATAATTTTGCAAAAAAAGTTATGATGGTAAAAATTGAGTAAAGGTACACAGTATCTCTCTTGTATTTCTTACAACTGCATGAGAATCTACAATTATTTCAAAATAAAAAAGTTTAATTAAGAAAAAAAGCCAAGCCACAGTACTTCTATAACTTACCCAAGGCTTCACAAGTCTGAGGTAAGGTAAGGAACATAACCACAATTCCCAATTCTCGGGTTTTGGGTGGGTTCCCTTTAAAGCTAGACCTTGCACTATATATTCCTATTTGCTAGCACATAGTGCCTGGCATTTAGCTCACACTCAGTAAACATTTATTGAACATATAAATGAATGAACAAGTTAATCTCCAACTGACTGTCTCCCTTTCTCCACATTCCAATTCTCCTTTTCCAATACACCCAGTAGACACAGAAATAGCATGCAACTAACCTTTTTTGTTGTTTTGCGGAACCTTTTCTTTCTGACATTCTTAAGTGGTGGAGTAACTAAAATAAATTCAACATGGTGAAATGAATATAAAACTGATGATAGTCACATATCTGTCTGAATTTGATAGGGAAAAAGGTCATGTCATAAACTACTGGCTCATAATGTTCCTTTAAAGAGTGTCTGGATGCCTAATGAACCAAACACTTAAGTGTGGTAAACAGGTCCTTGGATCACAAGTAATTAGGATTTAGCAGATAAATGTAGTCAGCCAGAATGAGTAGGGGGCTGGTGACTTACTACCATGCTTCCAGACATATTTTTTCCGTCTCTCCTTTTCATTTTCCCCAATTACTTTAATATCAGTAGAGGTAACTTGTTTTTCCGGAGAAGCGTGGAGATCACCATCAGCAGTGCACACAAGCATCTACATTTAATGAAGACAAAGAAGTTAATTATGGCCATAAATCTTGAGTTAATAATGAATTGTGATCATTCTTACCACCAGAAATCCTGGAGCATTGAAGTAAGGAAAATGTTAGTTGGCATTTCAAGAAAACCAAGTATTATATACATTCATATTCATTCTCTTTCTGTTTCAGCAGCACTCTATGCAGACTCTGAGTGTTTTATTAGCTTGAGTGCTTACTATTGCAGAAGGAATGTTTTGAAAATAAATATATCTTAGCATTTTGATTTAGAAAGGAAACAAGAGATCAACAATAGAGATGGTGAATAAGAATCAGTGGTAACCCCCACAGTTAACAGTGTACTGCTTTAGCAGAAAGTTCAGAAGACAACCCCAGATGCTCATAATGTTCAAATAATTAAAGTCATTACAAATGACAAACAGGAGGCTCTAAGAGCTATTTGGATAAAATAAAGTAGTGAAAAGTTATGGATCAAACACCAAACCAGAACATACCACTATATTCCTGTGCAATTGAGCTGGAAATTAGAAATGACAGGTAGCCATTCATGAAGTGGAAAGGAGAACTGAAATAAAGAGAAAAGGAGGGAGAAAGGAATACCTGCAAGGATGTGAGAGGTAGAAGATTAAGAAAACTCATCCATACCTGGGAAACATCTGCTGTTTTATAAAAGGTGTTGTTGTCGATAGTTTTCATGCTTCCAATAACACAAGGCAAGTCAACCAGCTTAGCATTTAGTGAGACATCTTCCACCTTAACAACTGCATGACGTCCATCAGCTGAAGAGACGCAGAAAAGATTAAAGTTGACATCTTCCCAATATACTCTTAATCCTCCTAGGGTTTGAATAATGAAGACTTCTGTGGGACAAACTAGTCTTTTAATGAAATCTGCTATTTTTATACTACCACAACTGTGTATGCAATTAGTAACTCCCCAGAGAAAAGAAGGCAGAGTATATAAAGCCTCTTTTCCCATTTATGTCACTCCATCAAAACCTAAAAACTGTTATTGAAAAGAGAGAAAGCTATGTCACCTTTGCAAACAAAGAACAGTATATTTGTTGTTCCCTTAGTCAGAAGTCGCAAAGCTTGTATGTACAAGATAAGCAGCAGTATGCAAATCCCACAGCTGACCCCCAAGTTCTTCCTTATATACACTATGACAATTACAAGTTGCATAATATCTTCCTTTCATTTTTAAAGAAGAGATGGGAATGACTTAAGCCTCTCTTAGAATCCATAAGACAGAGACCACATTTTATTCTTTGTTACATCCATAGTGTCTAGTGCCTAGTGCATAGCAATCTCTTAAGAAATTACTGTTCAGTGTATGGTGAATGGATATCAACTACTTACGAGCTAAGTCAATTTTTAATTTATCCTTCATAGCAGCACTTCCAGAATGTACCATCTGCCTGACAGTAGAGGCATGCTCCTAAAAAGGAAGTAAATTGACAAATTGGATGGATGAATTGTCTATTGGGAAGCTAATAGAAATGGTATGTCAGAGACAGTGCCCCTTAAAAACTAAACCTCCCAAACTTTTGAAACAATGCCATATACCATGAGATATCATGCATCGTGCAAGCCAAGTTAGAATGAGACTGACTAATCTCATTTCTGTCTTTTAGTAGCTATAGTTAATGCCTTCTCCTAGCTCTTTATTCCTGCCACTCACTGCTGCCCTTCATTTGGTAGTTACTAAGGAAGAAAAGGCTTAGCTGCAGTTTACTGAGTATATTAATTAACCCTAATTGGGGAAATAGCTTTCTGAAGCCCATACTTAATATAGCTTTCATAGACTAAATAATAGTTGAATACAAGTCTCAATGGGGGAAGAAGATCTGACACAATATTGAGATGGGCTTCAACAGCCTTGAATGGTGATTAATTTGTAGGACACACTGCTAGTCCTTCTCACTGCCCCTTTTGAGATGACAGAAAGGATTTTAGAAGAGTCTTATTTTGGCTATCTGGTGATTAGACTGTTAACATCTGTGATAAGTGACTGAACCCATCATTGTCACAGCTGTTTGTCAAGAAATTAACCTACACAATAGGTGGTATGTATGGGACAAAAAACAGTGCTGCTAAAAGTGCACACACTAGGCTAACACTTCTTAATAGAACATCATTCCTGAGAAACAAATGCTCTCAGTTTTTATAGCCTACCTAAAATATAAATGCTACAGAATCTAAGCAGATCAAATACTTATGCACTGAAGATATTTGTTCTAAGACACGAAGGTTTCTTACCGGAGGCAGACGCAATATAAACTGGTTCTCAAGTTCATAAGGAATTTCATGCTGGCTTTTACTCATCTCTTGTTTTTGAGTTCATGAAAACAAAAACAAAACCAACAGAGAGTCACCAAAAACTCCTCTTACTTCCTCTGCTGACCATATCTGGTAGTACTGGTTAAATTACAAAATCTTGCCCATAATTTTCACTGGAATGGTGTGTGTACCCTTATGAAATACATTTGACATAACTTTATTATAATTTCTAAAAGTCACTTTATCTCCTCTCCAATATGTGCAGATTTCCAAAAGTAATCTAAAAACCATGATAACAAATAAAGTCAGAGCTGTTATGAAACATGACTTAGTCTTTTTAATGATATTTAGTGACTCTCAGGTAAAGGACTGCAATTCATCAACACAGTGAGGGCTACTGAAGCGAACTACATACCTCTGCAGGAAATTGTGCCAACCAAAGGCCAAAATCAACCCTAAAACCAATGGCAAAAAATTTCTATGATGATTCGAAGAAAAATGAGAGCTTAATTTTCAATGTTTCATTTACTTTAAAGGATTGATAGGAATTAACAAGCCCATGAAAGAGCAGGCAGCTTTTTATGACTCTAGAGCCAGCATAAATAGCTCAGAGCTACTTTGGGAAAAGTTCAGTTCTTATAGCTAGGGTATCTATATGAGTACACCTAACTTCATGAGACTGACACATTCCTGAAAGGTGATAGGAAAAGACATAAAATCACATTTGATTTATCCATTATTAATATTTATTTCATGCATTCTATGCGCAGCCACTAAGTTGAGTGTGTTAGGTCTATTATTTTGTTTAATCCTCAAAACCACCATTTATTTTAAATACCCCTAAAAATGATTTATATATTGCACCTTCTGTAAAGTGAATAATTCCCTCCAAGTAAATCTTTATTTTTCATCTTATTTTCAATCTATTTGGGATATATCTAAAGTGGTCTGCATTTTAGGTTTTGGGGCCCACACTTCTGAGGACATTTTAAAAAATATTTTAAGGACATAATACTATACTATACATCAAGTCATAAAATCTTATACCTTAAGTTATATTAATGTACAACTCCTAATTCTGTAAAGTATTTACTGGGCTGTGCGTTTTGAATTTGGATATCACTTAAGGACAGTGAAATCTTTTTTTTTTAAATAACACATATACGGAAGTCTGAGACCCTCTTATGGTGAAATCACTCACCAATTTTGATTTCAGTACCTTAGTATGACTTCAGAAACTACCAGAAAACCATAGAAAACACAAGAGAGGCCAGCATTAGAAAAGCAGACACCCGGGATGAGAGAGAGATTATTTGTGATAATCATTTCTTTTAGAGGAATAGTTAATTAAAATAAAGCAAATTAAATAAAAAACTGGGGGCTGGGAACATTGCATAACAGAACAAATAGTAACGAACATTTAAGACTTGGAAGAGAAATACAGATTAAAGAACAAGCTGCTAAGCAAGATTTTATCACATCAGTAGTAACTTAGATTTCTCAGCAGAACTAAGACTAGGGCATTTTGTTCAATTCAATGCCTTTCTGGCAATTCCTCTCCCATGAAAAAATTTAAAACCAAAACTATTTCGGAGAAGGTGGACAGCACTGCCTGAAATTAGTTTTTAATATTTTTAAAAAATTTGTTACCCGCATTTAGCCAATGAACTGTATTTAAGAAAAGGCATGCACCTTTTTTTTCCCAGCACGCATTCTTTAATACTTAATTAAATTAACAAGACAGCTCTTCACTTTCACCCCTGCCCCAGTTCCAACTCGCGTCGGTGGAATTAGATTTGGAATTAGAATTGCAGTTAGTTGCAAGGCGCTTGACAGTATGATCCACGAGTCAGCACCAGCCGAAAGAGGCATTTTTCTCAAGTTCATAGCCGCTGGCTGCAGTTTGGAAGCAAAAGCCACTCCATCCTTATTCCAGGGGCACTAAGCTTCCAAGGGAAGAGTCCAGCTCCTAGATTTTGATCCCATTTCCCAGGAAAATTAAGGGGTCCCAGACTCGCTGTTGAGGTGGGCAAGGAAGGGAAGCAAGGTGCACTGGCGCAGGTCGCTGACCCGTCCCGGGAGCCCTCCCCGTTCCCATCTCCCCGCCCCCTACTCACCCGCAACTCCGCTGACTCGCGCCAGCACCGGAAAGGCCGCGGAGGTGAGGGGACCCGCCTCTCTGTCCTGGGGATTCTGGTGGGGACGTGCGGGGTCTCCTGGGCAGCGGGCCGTGGAGTCGGACAGCAGGCGGCGAGTGGACTGTACAGCGACAGGTAGGGGCCTTGCGCACCGCCCATCCCCGCCTCGCCACGCCCCCATGGCTGCCGGGCGGAGCAGACAGGCTAATGGCCTTGGGGCGGCGGCGAGGTCGCCGCGTGCCCAGGCAGAAAGTTTTGAGGGCGCTTTGCGTGACGTGGACGCAGCCACTCGGAGACCTCCTGGTACAAGGCTTCCTAACAAATTCCCTTGACACAGAGCCAGCCTTTGCAGTGGCCACAGAGCATTTACCAGTGCACAGTGATATTTGTAAAGAGCGCCACCTCTGGTTACTCCTCAGATCTGTTAAGTTGGAGCGATTTGTCTCGGCGAGGCGACCTCGCCTGGTGACAAACACACCACCGCTCAAACCTATTAAATGACTAGAATCCGCACCCAAAATACTCTAACATATTAGCTGCTACCTCTCCTCCACAGTCATTATTTTACATCTGTTGGAGAGGAACACAAGTTATACCACTTATTTATCCTAAAGGGGTGTCACACAGTTTAAATATACTTTTAGCAGTTTGTTTTTTTTTTTTCCAAAAAAAATCCTTAACTTTTTTTTTTGGGGGGGGGTGATAGGGACGTAAAAACACTTACCTATCCCCTCCAGTAAGACTCCCAGTGTTCTGCCAGCAGCCTGGGTGCCGTTACTGGCATCAGCTTGGGCGCCATGGTCGGCAGGAGTTTGGGTGCTTTGGTCGCCAGCAGTTTTGGCACTTGGATCTTCAGCAGTTACAGCTCCATAGTCGGCAAGAATTTGGAGATCTTGGAAACTATTTACTGCTGATGTTGAAGTTGTTAGTGTTGAATCACTTGCTGCGAGTTCAGGGAGCTGTCCCTCAGGGTACTCCATGATCTACCTCGTTGGGGTCGTAAAATGGCTCCCGCTTCAGTCATGTGACCTGAAAAGTTCCAGAACTTTCATAAAAATGATGTCAAAGGTATCCTCCTTAAAGACATAGGGACAATATTAACAACAGTATGGGTGATTATTAGAGATTATAGCCGTGAAGTATCTATTGCCTAACACTTACCTAAAATTAATTGTAAAGATTATATATTTTTAGAAGCAGAAATTATTGTAATTTCTTCTGGATAAGTGATTTTTTTTTTCTTTTCGTTCAAGGAAGCTTAATTACCAGACCTTCAGACCTAGACAAAATCGTTTCAGACCCTTTTAGAATCCATCTGCTGATCCTTACTTTGGCGTTATGTCGTGGAGCTACATCAAGGATTTTAATACAAATAGACCAATGAAATTTGCGGTTTTTTGACTGTATAGTATTCTTAAAGGCACTTACTACATCAAAAATAATTCTTTAATAAAAACTCAAAGAAAAATATTCCATTTTCAGTAACTGTGATGACTGCTGAGACACTCAGAAACCATTTTGCAACCCACCTCTAACAACTGTGAACCTTATTGGTATATGTTGATGTTTCACTTATCATAAATTACAATAGTCTCTCCCAATTCTCTGATTATTTTTACCTTGTGTAATAAGTAATACTGAAAGCTGCTTCAAAACCTTTTAAAAAGAGAATCAAATATAAATATTAGATAAATAAAAACAGGGTCATAGGAAGCAGCCCTATGGGTGGAGGAGAGGAACATAATGAGTAAATGCTCACTTATAAATTCAGTCATCTGACAAATGTTAATTGAGAATCTAATGTGCCAGGCTTGATTTGAAGTATATGTCAAATGCATAAAATATGATGAGTTTCATGGGAGGAGGCAAAAATTAACATATGGGCATACACATGTAATTTTTCCTTTATTGCCAGATTTCCAGCCTCTTCTTAAGGAAGAAAGGAATGAAGAGTGCAAAAAAGGAAAGAATGTGAATTATGATTTTTCTTGGTAGTGGAGAACTGATCCCAGAAGTAGCACTGATATACAAATAAAAACCTGTCATATACATACCACCATGTTGTCAAATACCTACAGAATATATTTCTGGGTTCTGTTCTGTCACATTGCTGTCTTTTCAATAAGTCCTTCTGGACCTACCCCCTCTAAAGTCCTCCTCCCTTAACTAAAGCTTCAATCAGTTTCATTATTATAACAAATATGCAGTTGCAAGAATTTTTTCAACAGAAATTTATTGAGTTTTGTGGCAAGAATTGTTCTAAGGTTAATAATAGATAAAATTCATTGAGCACTTATTAGGTTCTAAGCTCTTTGCTAAGTGCTTTATATGCATTATCTCATTTAATCCTCACAATTGCTGGGTGAGTTTAGTGTAACTATCATCCTGCTTTTTTTTTTTCAGATCAGTAAACCGAAATTTAAAAAAGTTAATTAACTTGACTCATGTCACACATCTAGTAAATAGCAGAGCCAATACTCAATGTAAGCCCAGGTCGATTTGACTCTGTATGTATGTCTGCATGCTCAGACCTCCCCTACACAATAAGATGTGCAATTATTCCCCTATTCCCTACTCCCCCTAGTCCCTGGCAACTTCTACTTTACTTTCTATGAATTTGCCTATTCTAGGTGCCTCATATAAGTAAAATTATACAATATTAGTCCTTTTGTATCTGTCTTTTCTTTTTACTTAGCATAATGTTTTTGAGGTTTATCCATGTTGTAGCATTTATCAGGATTTCATTTCTTCTAAAGGCTGAATGATATTCAATTATATACATATACCACATGTTGTTTATTCATCTGTCAATGGATATTTGGAATGTTTCCACATTTTGGCTATTGTGAATAAAGCTGCTATGAACATTGGTGTACAAGTCTCTGTTTGAGTCCCAGCTTATAATTGTTTGGGGTATATATACCTAGAAGTGGAATTGCTGGATCATATAGTAAATCTATGTTTAATTTTTTGAGAAACCACCAGACTGTTTTCATAGTGGCAGCACCATTTCACATCCCGCTAACAATGAACAGAGTTATAATTTCTCTGTATCCTCACCAACACTTATTATTTTCCAATTTGTAAAAATAAGAGCTATCCTAATGGGTATATAGTGATATCTTCCTGTTTTTTGTTTGTTCATTTTTTAGCACTCATATCCATCTTTATTATGTGTATTTTCTTAACAAATTCCTAAAACATTACAGGAGGGTGATCACATTCAATCCCTGAAATAACACTCTTGTCAAAATAGCTTGCACAGAACACTCATATAGCCATCATTATCATTGTAGTTTTAGTTTGCAGTTCTCTAATAGTGCTGATAAACATCTTTCATAATAGATCCATTTATACAAGTTCTTTGGGAAAATATTAATTCAAGTCCTTTTGCATATTAAAAAATTTTAATATATATTTATTTTTTTCAATTATAGTTGATATATAGTATATTAGTTTCAGGTGTACAACATAGTGATTAGATATTTATATAACTTACAAAGTGATCACCCCAATAAATCTATTACCCATCTGACACCATACATAGTACATTATTGACTATATTCCCTATGCTATACTTTGCATCCCCATGACTGTTTTGTAGCTACAAATTTGTACTTTTTAATTCCTTCCACTTTTTCACCCATCCACTCAACCCACCTCCTATTTGGCAACCATCAAAATGTTCTCTGTATCTATGAGTTTGTTTCTGTTTGTTCATTTATTTTATTCTTTAGATTCCACATATAAGTGAAATCATATGGCATTTGTCTTTGCCTGACTTACTCCACTCAGCACAATACTCTTTAGGTTGATCCATGTTGTTGCAGATGGAAAGGTTTTGTTCTTTTTTATGGCTGAGTAAAATTTCATTGTATATATGTACCACCTCTTTATTCATTCATCCATTGATAGAGACCCAGGTTGCCCCCATGCCTTGGCTGTTGTAAATAATGTTGCAATGAACATATGGATGCAAATGTCCCTGCAAAGTACTGTTTTGGGTTTCTTGAATAAATATCCAGAAATGGGATTACTGGGTACTTCTTTGTCTCTTGTTATAGTCTTTATTTTGAAGTCTATTTTGTCTAGTATAAGTATTACAACCCCAGCTTTTTTTTCATTTCCATTTCCATTAAATATTTTTTTCATCCCTTTACTTTCAGTCTGTGTCTTTCAATTTGAAATGGGTCTCTTGTAAGAAGCATATGTAAGGATTTTCTTTTCTTATCTATTTAGCTACCCTATGCTTTTTCATTGAAGCATTTAATCCATTTACATTTAATTATTGATAAATAGATAGTTGTTACCATTTTATTATTAATGTCTTTATCTCTTCTTCTTCCTCTTCTCCTCCTCCTCCTCTTCCTCCTCATTTTAACATTTCTCTGAATCTGGTAGATTGCTTTTCTCCATTTTGTTTAGTTATTTTCTGGAGTATTTTTTTTGTTCTTACATCTGGGACATGTTTCTTTGTCTCCTCATTTTACCTGATTCCTTATGTTTATTTCTGTGTTAGGTAGAGCTTCTATGTCTCCTGGTCTTAGAAGAGTGGCCTTAAGTAGTAGGTATCCTCTGGGGCACAGGGGTACAGCCTCCCTTGTCACCTGAGCTCAGTGTTCCAGTTGTGTGGGTTGTGTGTGCCCTCCTGTTGTAATTGAGCCTTGGTTGCTACTTGCACATCAATGGAAGGGATTGACCCTAATGCTGATTGGTTGTGAAGACTGGCCCATAACAGCAGTGGAGGAGCTATTGTGGAAAGGCTGACCCTATGGAACAGAATTTGCTTTGGCAGGTCTCTGGGGCTGGCTCAGTTTTCCCTTTGGGTATGTCTTTTGTGGAGGTGGTTGGGTAGTGCTCTGGTACAGTCTGAAGTGTTGGTTCTGGGGCCTCTTGGGAATGCCTCTGTTGCAGGCCAAGGTCAGCCACTGTCTGTGCCCTGCCTGAGACCACAGAGTGATTTTCAGACGATATCCACTTGTGCTGGACTTGGAGGTGTGTGGGAGAGAACCAAGGCCAGCTGCCACTAGTGTTGGGCTTAGAGCTTCTTATCAAGTGGAACAGAGCACATAGAGGCCAGAAGCTGTTTGTTTTGGGTTTGTGAAATTTTGAGAGATTTTAGGAAAATCCTGAGCCAAGAGAGGCCATTTGTATGAAAAAAACCTCTGGGAGTAGTTTGTATGGGCCTGAAAATTGGGTGTGATGGAATCTTAAGAAATCACTAGACTGGGACTAACAGTATTAGCTAGGTTAATGGAGACTCAGGTAGATCCGCCTTTGCATGTAGGCTAGGTGGGGGAAGGGCCCAACAAAGAAACAATGGCTTCTGCCACCACTTCTCTCTGGAAGAAACCTGCCCCTTTGGCCTTCACCCTGAAGCCAGGCAATTCAGTTCCTCCCCATCTATCTCTGGCACATTTCAAGCTGCTGTCCCAGCCCTGGAGCTCAGACCAAGTGACACCATCATCAAGCAAGTTGGTGTTTGGGCCCTTTAAGAGGAATGTCTGGGAATCCAGCTGCCCTCATCTCACACAGCCACAATCTCAGCGGTTTTCACAGCCAGAAGTTTTGGAGACTTCCCAGCATTGGAGCCCTGGGCTTTGGAACCTGGTGTGGGACAGGGATCTCTTGTTCCTCAAAAAGTCCTCTGTAGCCAAGATATCCCTCTCAATTTTTAGCTGCCACACCATGGATGTAGGATCAGCTCATTCTGCATCTTCTCCCTTCCTATCTGTCTTGAGATGGCCTTTTTCGTATGTCCTTAGCGATAGGACTTCTGTTCAGCTAGACCAGGTTATCATCAATGATGATTATGCTGTACTTTAGTTGTAATTTTGATGTGGTTGTGAGAGGATGCAAGCACAGCATTTACCTACGTCACCATCTTGACTTAAATCCTTTTGCCTATTTTTAAAATGGAGTTAGCTGGTTTTTATTTTTCGCTGTAGTTGAGTTGTAGGAATTGTTTATACATTCTAGAAACTAAATCCTTATCAGATATATGCCTTGAAAACATTTTATCCTGGTCTGTAGATTTTTTCCTCATAATCTTGATAGTGTCCTTTAATGCAAAAAAGCTTTAGTGTCAATGGCGTCCATTTATCTTTTTTGTTGTTGTTGCCTGTAACTTTGATGTTATATTCAAGAAATCATTGCTAAAACCAATATCATGAAAATTTTCTTTATTTTTTCTTTTAAAAATTATAGTTATAGGTTTTACATTTAGGTCTTTGATCCAATTTAAGTTAATTTTTTCTGTATGGTATTAGAGTCCAAATTCATTCTTGTGTATGTGGATATTCTATCCAGGTTTCCACAAACCATTTGTTGAAGATGACGGGGTGTCTTTGTGAAAAATCAAATGACCATATATGCAAAGGTTTATTTCTGAGCTCTTTATTCCATTGGTCTATGTGTCTGTCCTTATTCTAATACCACACTCTTTCGATTACTGTAAGTTTGTGATAACTTTAGAATTCAGAAAGTGTAAGTCCTTCAGATTTATTCTTTTTCAAGATTGTTTTGGCTATTTAAGAGTTCCTTGAGATTCCATTTAAATTTCAGGAAAGATTTTCTATTTCTTCAAAAACTTCCATTGAACTTTTGATAGAGATTGCATTGAATCTGTAGATCACTTTGGGTAGTACTTCCATCTTAACAATATTAAGTCTTTCAATCCATGAACACGGGATATCTTTTTGTTTATGTATATGTCTTTAATTTCTTTCATCAATATTTATAGTTTTCAGTGTATAAGCCCTTTGCCTTCTTAAATTTATTCATAAGTATTTTATTTTTTTGATATTATTATAAATGGAACTGTTTTCTTAATTTTTGTTTCATATTGTTCATTGTTATTATATAAAAATGCAACTGATTTTTGAGTGTCGATTTAATATCCTACAACATGGATGAGTTTATTATCTCTAACAGTTTGTGTGTGTGTGTGTGTGTGTGTAAGCTTCTACATATAAGATCAGATGATCTATGAATAGAAATAAATTTGCTTCTTCCTTTTCAATTTGGATGACTTTTTTTTCTTACCTCACTGTTCTGGCTAGAACTTCCAATACCAGGTTAAATAGAAGTATTAAAGGGGATATCCTTGTCTTGTTTCTGATCTTAGGGGAAAAGTTTTCAATCTTTTACTATTGGGTATGATGATAACCATTTTTGGTGATGTCCCTTGACAAACATAGTTTGTGTAACCCTTTGATTAGTTTCCAGAGTTCTTATAAAGTTGATTTTGAAGCTTTATTTGATACTTTTGTGAAGGGAAGGACTTTTGGAGTTTACTACTCTGCCATTTTCTCTGATGTCACATAAATACAGAAATTTTGGGCAAATTGTTCATCCAAGTATTTTATCTAACCATAGAATAATTGTTGGAAAGAAACAATGTCTGGCCACTCTAACTTCTACATTGACCTAGTCTTGTCTCTCAGCTGCAGCATTTTCATTGGAAGAAACTTTATCTTAAAAAAGATAGGCCTTTTTAAAATAATCAGTATAAGTTATATTAAAATAATCTCTACATTTAAAAGAAATTGATTTTTATATTTTATTCTCTTCCTCTTGCTTTTCTTTTCATTAGCACATTTTCTGCCTTGTACTTTTCTGTATTTTCTGATTTTTTTTTCAGTTAACACACATGTTAATTTATAATTAAAAAATCAAGCCTTTTCAAAACAGGAAAATGTCAGAGGAAAAAATTCAAGCTCCTTACTAAAGCTAATAAAGAACAGTTATGTTTTTTAATTGTCTTTTCACCTGAAGAAAAAATATAGATAATTGTATTACTTTATTATAATACAGTGTTCTAGAATGGATAGATTAATAAAATTTTCTGCTTTTCTTTAGGTCATGGTGGCCATACATACTTGAAGCAATGGTTCTGGTGGGTTGTACTAATATTCAGTAAGTGCTCTTCATCTTACAACCTATTGAAATTATATTTAACCCAATGTTCTAAAAAACAATTTGTTTTTTCATGGATCACAATCAGGTTTAGAATAAGCCAACAATCATTCAGGGTTTCTCCTTTTCCTAGATATTTTTAGGAAAATCTCATTTCCTCCCATAATTACATGTACACTCACATACACAGACATAGTTACATAAGTGTAGGTATGTTTTTACCTACTTTCCTATAATAAAAAAGTATCTCAAGTGTATTTATGTTTATTTTTTCCCCTACATCCAGATCCATTTCTGTGTAGCTAAGTCAAAAGCAAATTTCACTTCAGCTCTCATTACCTTGGCCTAGAGTTACAGTTGGATCTCACTGCTCAAAGCCTGCATTATAGGGAAGCAATGTTCCCAGGAAAATTATCCAAATGAGGGGGGCCTTCTGAGAACAATTAATAGAAAGAGACAAGGATAAAGTTGATGTCAGACTCTAGAAATTGGGAATGCCTTTGAGCCTTTCAATAAAATCCTTCCTTTTTGGTTTTATGTTCTGGCAGAAGTAGAGCTTTCTTAATCATAGTAAAATGGAAATTAAATGCTTATATGCTGCTCATTTCTCTGGAAAACATGATGCATTTGATCCTCATTTGCCAGTCATTTGTGCACTAATACTGATTAGTGAGTTATAACCTAAAAAAAAAAAACTATCAATCTTGGCTCACTGGAATAATGATAAAATCTACTTGAGCATCAGTAAGAACTATCCTGTTTCATAGCTGCTGGGATTTCTTTAATTGGGAAAAAAAGGTAGTGCTAAACTGAAATTTGGTAGAAGTTTAGAGTTTATACAACACAGGTATATGTATAAGAGCTTTTGATTCTTTATGTGGCCTGGACTCAACTTTAAGAAACGAAGTATATGCACAAATGTTGGACAGATATGCCAAGTTTTGTGTATAGTCATTCCCTCACTTAGCCATGAACTTTGTGTCCCCCTTGCAGTGGGAATTAGAGAAGCTGCCCTTTTGTAGCCTCTGCCTTTGACTTAGCAGCCCCTAGGTTCACTGAGTATATTAGTCAGGTAAGCAGAAGGTGCTTTATCTAGGTCTTCTGTTAGTATCACTATGATATTTACTCTAGCTTTCTCATTCTTATTTTTAATTCGTATACTCCCAAATTAGTTCTGATAATATTTTACTTTTGTCTAGAATGGTCTTTTATTTTTACCTTATCACTTTATTTAAGAGAAATTTTAACTTTTAGAGTGTCTAAAAGATACTATATATTTAAATGAATATTTCCCATGTATTAAAGCCCACCAACTATAACATTGCTTAAACTGTTTCTTCTCCAATATTTTTTCTTTAGTTTAATTTGTCTGTCTTGTATGCCCTTCACTGCTTCTTACTTCATGTGTTAAATTAACAGTCATTTTTTATTACTGTTGAAACACTAGAAAAAAAAATCTGTGCTGTATAGGATAATTATAATGAACTTGATCTTTTTTTTTTTTACCATTATTTCTAGAATTGCCTAAACTAGATCTGGAGAAAGAATTCTACAGTTCAATTTTAACTTCTTACTCTTTGAATGGGTAATACAGTATGCAAGGGAACATGACAGTATCCTAAATATTTGGGGCTCTACAGTAATGGTGGTCTATGCCCAGGAGGAGGAGTAGAGTCATGTCTAGTCCCAGATGGCAAAGAAACAGAAAGATTCAGGTACTGATGAAGAAGCTAGAACATAATTTCTAGTTAAAAATCACTTTTTTGTGTCTATTTTAAAATCAGTTAAGAACAAGTTAGACTATGACAAAATATGGTTTATTCCAGGAATGATGTTGGTTAGATATAAGAAAATCTATCCCTTATATCACCAAGTTAAAGGAGAAAGCTATATGGTCATGTATATAAATAGTGAAAAGAAATTTGAAAAATTCAGCAGGAATTCCTAATAAAAACTCTAAGTTTATAGGAATAAAAAGATACCTAAATATAATAGTCTGTTTACCAAAATTCAACAGCAAAGAGTATTCTAAGTAGCAAAAGACTAAAACCATTTTGATTAAAAGTGAGCATTATCAGACATACTTATTATTATTATTATTATTATTATTATTGTTATTATTATTATTATTATTATTTGACATCATTTTTGATATTCTAGACTAGTGCTGTTCAATATTGTAGCTAGTATTCACATATGGCTATCTACATTTAAATTAATTAAAATTAAATAACATTTTAAATGTAGTTCTTCAGTCTCACTAGGCATATTTAAAGAGCTCAAGAGCCACATAAGTCTGGTGGCTTGTATTAGACAGCACAGCTATAGAACATTCCTATCATCACAGAAAATTCTACTGGACAATGCAGTTCTAGAGAATAAAGATAAGAAAATCTGCATTTAGAGTGCAAAAGATGAGATTAAATTATCTATATGTTTTTTGTTAATATATGCTTATATACATAGAAAACCCAAGACTTTAGTAAATATATATATATATATATATATATATATATATATATATATATAATCATTAAGAGAATTTGGATTCAAGATAAATACCCAACAATAAATATTTTTATATATTATAGTTACAAGGACTTAAAAATGAGAAAAAAATATTAGGTTTACAATAACAGAAAAAAGAACTCAAAAGCCAGGCAAAAAATAAAAACAATGCATAATTTCATTTGTATGTGGAATTTAAAAAGGCAGAATTCATAAAAGCAGAGAGTGATTCCCAGGGGCTAGGAGGTTCAGGAAATGGTGAGATGTTGGTCAAAAATTACAAAGGTTCATTTACATAGGATGAATATGTCCTGAAAATCTAAAGTACAGCATGGTACTTTAGATTTTCAAGACATATTCATCGTATTGTATACTTGAAATTTGATACGAAAGTTAATCTTCAGTGTGTTCACCACACACAAAAGAAGTTATAAATTTGTGAGGTGATGGTTATGTCAATTAGCTTGATTGAGTTAATAATTTCACAATATATGCATATATCAAAACATCACATTGTACACCTTAAATATATACTATTTGTATTTGTCAAGTACACCTCAAAGCTGAAAAAATATTTTAAAAGAACATAACATAGTTTGGAACAAATTTAAACATAAAGACACAGAACTTATATGAAGAAAACTATAAGATCTCATTATGGAGGTTTTATAAATATAGAACAATCTCCTGAGCTCATGAAAACGCACAGGCAGTGTTCTTGAATATCATAAAATATCATAAAAATGTTAATTCTTCTAAAATTAATATGTACATGTAATGCAATTCCAGTAAAAATCCCAGTGAGATTTTTAGGGGGAATTGGATAAAATGAGTAGCCAAGTCTGAAAAATAAGAACATTGAAGGTATGTATACTTTGCTAGGTATACATAATAGTAATATAAGATTCGAACATACTATGAAACCATTCAAATAATATCGAAGAAGAGGAGTGAAGCATAATAAATCAAGAGCATAGCTTTTGGAGAGATATCTGAATCAAGTTGGAGTGCTGTCATTGGCTATGAGATTCTAGGCAAATCACTTGACTCAGTCTTTCTAAGCTCTCTTTTCTCATCTTTATAGTAGGAGCAGTAACTATTTTAACCCATAGAGGTTGTGTGAGGATTAAATGAGACTATTCATGTGTTTAGCACAGTGACTGGCAGATAGTTTAGTAAATAGTAACTCATGATAACTCTAGGATGTAGGTTTTTACAGATAAGAAAATGGGAACAGAGAGACAATGGGTCACTTATCCAAGGTCATGCAGCTAAGAAACAAGTGGTGAGCTGGGATTCAAACACAGAAAGTTTGACTTCAAAAACCATGTTCATAACCACAACACTAAAATGTTAGCTGTTATTTACGCTATTGCTGCTGCTGCTGCTGCTGCTGCTGCTGCTGCTGCTGCTGCTGCTGCTGCTGCTGCTGCTTAATGACATAGGAAAATGCTTATGGAGAGATGTTGAATAAAAAAGTAGAATACAAAATTATATGTGCAGTATTATTATGATTTACTTTGAAATTTTTGTACATATACATAAACATGCATGAATAAAAGATTGGAAGAAAATGTTCTAATATATTGAAATAATTATATTTTGAGTAGTGTTTAGAACAATCCTGGCACATAGAATATATCTAATATCATCATTATGATAATTTGTTTTTATGTTCTGAAAATTCACTAAAATGGTCAACATGTGAATTTCATTGTATTTATTCTGCTCATGACTCATACTTCCCGAATTTGATCACTTGCATCTTTAATTAAGCAGTTCTGGAACACTCTCAGCCACTACTTCTTTGAATATTATTTTTTTCCCATTTGTCCTCTATCTCTTTAACTTTTTTCATATTTTCATTTTTTTATCTTGTGCTGTATTCTGTATATCTATATCCAAGTTTACCACTTTTTCACTATGCTCAATCTGTAATTTAATCTGTTCATTGAGTTGTCAATTTTGAAACTTTATTTTTCATTTCTAGAATTTTCTTTCAGAACTACTTGGTCTTTATTTAGTGGTGCCTTGTTCTTTTCTCATGTTTTCAATTATGTCTTTAATCATTTGAAACAGTTATTTTATAGTGTGTGTCAGATGATTCTATTATCTACAGATTTGGCATCTAATCTTGCTGTTGTGTCTTCAGACACTGGTTTGTGGTAGAACGTTTGTTCATGTGTTTTGCAATTTTGTACTGTAAAACCATGTTTGGTGCAGCTTTATCTGTGGGGTTCTTATGGAGGATTTGTCCCTCTAGAGCTGCTTTATGTTGCTTCTGCCAAGTAGTTCAATGGATATCAACAGCAAGGAACCACTTCCTGCTAATTTTTTGACCAGGAGGATTCCCGGACCTTGAAAGATGTATATATTTTGAATCCCAAAGCTATGTGAAAGAAGGCTTGAGGTTACAAATCCTTATAGAGAGACACTATTTCTGCCTTCTCAGATCTCAGATCATCTCTCTAAGCTAGTGAGTAGATTTTTGTCTAGTTCACCCTTACTGAAGGTCTAGTCCTTTGAAAGTCCCAACTTTTGACAGTTGTCTCAGTTTCAAACCCTTGCCTTATTTAGGCCCAAGGTTCTGTCTCCTGCCTCTACATGACCACCAAAACCTTAGTGGATAACCAAGCTAAATGCATGCCACCATGAGGCTGAAACTTTCAATTCCTATTAAACACTCTGTCTTTCCATTTTTGTTCGGACCCCTAGTGATTTCCTTTACTTACTCAGAAATTCATCTGTGCATTTAAAAAGATGTTATATTTTACTCTGTATTTCTAAATGTTTTGTAGTGTGGGAGGACTTTCAGGATATTTTGGCTTCTATGTTACTGGAAATGAGCAACGAAGTTTATTTTTAAAGGAAAATAATCTTAGGATGGCAGGCAGCATTGGCTTAGATGTTAATTCTTTATTTAAAAAGCCACCCTTCTTTCTTTCATAGAAGAATTCAAATGATTTTTTTTCTGCCTTCTCCATCATCTTAAATATTTTTTTGCTTGGCTAATAAACTAAACTGTCAATCTACCAATTACCTGAGATCTGTTGCCTCTTTTTATTTTTTATCCTAATATTGGCACATTTGGAAGAATACCAGATTTGGTTCCATTTCTTGAAAATAACTTTTTTGAAAAGGACTATAGTGAGGGGGAGGAGGATGCATCTCACATATGTAAATATGTGTGTGTGTATGTACGTACATACAAACACACACACACACACACACACACACACACACACACACACACACACACATATATATATGATGAGTTGTTTTAATGAGGAAATTGATCAGATTTATGATTCTCAACTTTTTTTTGGCGAGCTCTGCTACAAAAATAAAAGATGTTTGGCATACTTCTTAGAAAGGCGAGAGTAACTTATTTTCCTTCACACATTTCAGAAACAAATGTGTAATATAATCTGATACAGAACAGGTTGTAAATGGGCAAATCTTGAATGGTTGGTCATTCTGATATTTTTCCTCTTACTTCTCTTATTTAGTCATTAAAACCTAGTCTATGTACCTGAGGATTACATTTCTACCTTAAAAACCTATCAAGTCTCTCTACTCCCAGTCTTATCCTTTTTCAGTCTTTGACACTGGTGTAATTGTAATCTTAAAACACGTGCTTAAAATACTTTAGAAGTTTCCCTACACCTTCAAAATAAAATCCAAACTCTAAGGACATGGCATAACTAAATAATCCATGTCTACTTTATGACTCTCTTCTCTAGAGATACTCCAATATCTTCCTTGCATTTTAAATTGCACCAGATTACTATCACTTCCCCCAAATTCTATGTATTCTTATTAGGCCAAAGAAAATAGTTAATGAAAATATTATTGGTTTTATTGAAAACATTAATGAATTTGTCTCCATTAAAGCCAGGAAAGTAAAATTTAATAAATTCTGCTTTTGGTGTAGAAAAAATATTTAAATTTAATGCTGTGAGTTTTAATCTACTTATTCAACTGCTTTAATGTTCTGAGAAAAATTAACTGTTCAAGAATACCTGTATATGGGGGCCACATTTTTCCTTTTGCCTCAGGCTCCATTATGGGTCAGCATACTGTATTTATTTAAAATTTTTATACTTTTTTATAATAGATTTTTGCATTAATTTTGATTTTTTAAATATTGCATAAATAGTATTTAACTGGATTACTGAGATTTTTTGCATCCTCTTAATTTTTCTAACTAAATTTATTAGGGTGACATTTGTTAATAAAATTATATTGGTTTCAAGTGTGCAATTGTATATTACATCATCTGAATATTGCATCGTGCATCACCACCCAAAGTCAAATCTCCTTCCATCACTGTATATTTTACCCCCTATACCCTTATATACCTCCCTCCAACCCCTTGCATACAAAGCAAGTGCCTTACTCACCCCACACTTATCTCAGGCCTACTTGAGGTCCTTAGATATAAATAATCTCTTTGAGACTACTGTGCATCTGAAAGTATTGTAGTTGAAATATAGGGCTTTTATTCCTGGAAGTGGTTTCTATCACACCTCTCTACTTTTTAGTACAGAGTTCAGAATCGTGAAGTGGGGATAAATTTTATTTTTAATAACATTTATTTTTGAATAGGTAATACATTCACATAATTCAAAATTTTTAAGACAAAGAGAAAAGAAATATAGCAAAGAGTCTTCCTCTAACCAACCAGTTCTTCTCTCTGGAGGCAACCAATGCTGACAATATCATTAAACAAATAATGTATGCTTATTCAAGCAAATGTGTATATGTATTTTAATCCCCCTATAGTGTGTCTTGAATCTTGTTGTTTTAATTTGACAATATGTAATGGAGCTCATTCCATATCAGTATATAAAGAGGTTCCTTAATCTTTTTTATAGTTGCATAGTAAATACCCCCTCGTAGGATCATTATTTAATATTTTCAGTCATTTTCTCCTACAAATGATGCTGCAGTGAATCATCTTATTTATATGTCATTTTGCACATGTGAGTAAATCTTTAGGATGAATTCTGAGAAGTCATATTTCTGGAATAGAAGCTTTTAACATCTATAATTTGGTGGATATCACTAAACTACTGTCCCTGAAAGTCATACCAATTTACACTCCCATCAGTAACATAAGAATGTCTGTTTGCTCCTGAGTTTTGTGTGAAGTGGGGAAGCTTGATGAAAACCCACTCAAAAATAAAGACTGAGGGAGATCTTGGAAATCACTGTATCAATAAGGGAGGGAATGTCAGAGTTGACTGTTAGATGTGTAAAATTCCACAACCTTTGCAATTTCTCCATGTTTATTCAGTGTGTTATCCTATGAAGAATAAAGTGCATAAAAAATCGGAATCAGCTCTTTCAGCTTGGTGATATATCCTGCCACACAATGACACTGAAAGATGACTATTTAGGAAAAGTACTAGGTGGTGTTAATGTTTACTTTGTAGTGACAAGGTATATCTAGCAATATTGTGACCACATTAGATTTTTAATTTGAACAACAGTGGTTTAGTACACAGATCAGTCATGTTATGTAGAAAATGATTTAAGCCTTAAGGAATTAACTGTGTCTGAAGTACAGTTTAACAAATACTGTTGAGTCCCTGACTCCTCATTGTTTCCTTTGTTCCTTTTTGTCTTTCTACTTCTTCCTCTTTTCCTTATCAAAGTACAGTGTTAAAATTTGAGAGAGTTTCCTGAAAAACATGGAGGAGTGATATACATCTCCAGATTTCTCCTCTTGAAACAACAATAAGCTGAACATCGAAAACTCAACAAAAAACACCCAAACTGCACACCAGCACATCTGAACATGGGATCTGCACATAAGAGCTACCACCTGGGTCAGAACCCTGGTGTCAGGCAGTGGACTGGGAGAAATAAAGAAGTGGCCTCTTACAGCCAACAGAGCTACCTGTAGGGGGAGAGGGATGGGAGAAGGTTTGGCAACTTTCCTGCACAGCTCTGCCTGGGAGAATTTGTGAGTTCCACGCACCCAGTGGCAGGGCCCAGTCAGTCATCAGGGCAGAAAGAAGAGAAGCAGACGGCAGAGAAACAACGGCTGATTTTTACCGGCCGCAGTTGCAAAACTGAGGCTGAGTCACAGCCTCCAACTCCCAATGCAGAGGGCTCCTCCCCACATACCCACTGAGACCGATCACCACTGAGCCCCATGGGAATCTGAGCAAATGTTACAGAAACTGTTGTTAACAATGACAGGGACTGAAACTGAGGGTAGCGAGTGTGATTACATATCTACAAGAAAATAAAGGCAT
The DNA here is from genome assembly GCA_030015415.1 of Cynopterus sphinx. Taxonomy (NCBI): domain Eukaryota; kingdom Metazoa; phylum Chordata; class Mammalia; order Chiroptera; family Pteropodidae; genus Cynopterus; species Cynopterus sphinx. The sequence goes on from CM057388.1 coordinate 55,517,091, forward strand.
TATATAAAGACATTATTAAGGCTTTATATAAAGTACAGATCCAACAGGCTTAGATGCCACCTACTGGAAACCAGAGAAAAGCGCCTTCTTTGCAGTGGGCTAAAGAGAGACCTTTATATAATAAATCTTTCTGGAAAAAAAAAAAAAACAGAATACATTTCCATTAAAGTCCAGGTGGAGAAATAGTCCATTAAACACCATGAACATCCAAGGTGACAAGGCATCTTGGAAAGACATAGAAAAATCTCCAGAAAATAAGCATACAAACATAGAAATGTGCAACATAAATGATAGAGAATTCAGGATGGTACTTCTGAAAAAACTCAGTGAGTTCTGAAATGAGCCCTATCAACAATTTCAGGAATTGAAAAAACAACTAGATGAGCAGAGCAAGGAGATTGAAACCCTCAAAAAGAACCAAATAGAACTTCAGGAGATAAAAACAACAACAACAACAACAACACTGCAAGAGTTGAAAAATTAAATAGCAAGCTTGGGAAATAGAGTTGGCCAAATGAAGGAAAAAATCATTGATATCGAAGACAGAAATCTATAAATAAACCAGAAGGAAGAAGAGAGAAATTTAAGAATGAAAATAATGAAAGAGAAATAGAAGAATGAGCTGATACCATGAGGAGAGGAAACATTAGAATAATGGGCATTATCAAAGGAAAGGAAAAAGAACCGGGGTTAGAAAGCATTTTCAAATGAATAGTTGATGAGAATTTCCCAAATCTAAGGAATGGGCTGGAGATTAGAATTCAAGATGTCAACAGAACACCCAATTACCTCATCCCAAAAAGGACTTCACCAAGACACATTGTATTAAAATTATCAAAAATCAACAACAAAGAATTCTCAGGGAAGACAAGAAGAAGAAAATAGTAACTAATGAAGGAAAACCAATTAGAGTATCCTCGGGCTTCTCAGTGCATACCTTACAAACCAGAAAGCATTGGAATCAAATATTTAAACTATTAAGTGAAAGGAACTATGAGCCTAGAATAATGTATCCAGCTAAGCTCTCATTTAGATATGAAGGAAAAATTAAGACCTGTCCAAACATAAGAAAATCAAGGGAATTCTCTACTACAAGGCCTGCAGTACAGGAAATACTAAAAGTGGTCAGTTCACCTAAAACAAAATGACCAAAAAAAAAAACACCCATAATTAGGAGTAAAGTGACAATTAGGCAAATAGAAGCAGAGAAGTGCTACCCTTACTAAGAACAGGGCATTATAAGCTTAAATAATAAGAGAATTGCTATAACAAGATAGAAATGAATGTTCAGCATACATAGGGACAAATTAAAATAACAATGACTGAAAAGGGGAACATTCAAAGATACAAATTTACAAAGGGGAATGGAGATAAGTCATGCACAGAAGAAAATTGATGACCATATGTTTATAACCATCCTTTACATATTTGTAATGATAACCACACTCCAAAGATTCAGAACTGAAGTATATAACATAAAACAAGAAGAACCTTAGGGAAAACCCACAAAAGCCAACCAAAATAAAGAAAACAGAAACACAAGGACAAGTAAGCAATGGAAACAATGAGCTATCAGAAAGCAAAAGATAAAGTGGCTATAAGAAGACCTCATATTTCAATAATCACCCTAAATATAAATGGACTGAACTCACCAATAAAAAGGCACAGAGTTGCAGACTAGATCAAAAAACAAAACCCAACTATATGCTGTCTCCAGGAGACACATCTCGGTTCCAAAGACAAATATAGACTCAAAGTGAAAGGGTGGAAAATAACATTTCAAGCAATGGCATTGAATAGCAGGAATAGCGGTACTAATATCAGACAAAATAGACTTCAAAATAAAAATGTTAAAGAAAGATACTGAGGGATAATTCATAATGATAAAGGGAATCATGGACCAAGAAGACATAACACTTATTAATATCTATACTCCCAGCCAGGGAGCCCCGAGATATTTAAAGCCATTACTAACAGGACTAAAGGGAGAAACAGACCAAAACACGATTGTAGTAGGGGACCTAAATACCCCACTTTTCAGATATGAACAGATCATCCAAACAGAAAATCAATAAGGAAATAACATCCTTAATGACACATTAGAACAACTGGACATAAGTGACATTTACCAACTCTTCCATCCAAAAACAGCTGCTTATACATTCTTCTTGAGTGCACACGGAACATTCTCAAGAATTGACCAGATACTGGGACACAGAGATAGCCTCAACACATATAAGGGGATTGAAATCATACCAACCATATTCTCTGATCAAAATGCTTCAAAACTAGAAATCAATTTGCAAAAAGAAATCAGGAAGAAGCACAAATGCATTTAGATTAAACAACATGCTACTGAAGAATAACTGGGTCAGAAAAGAAATAAAAAGAGTGATGAAGAGATACATAGAAATAAATGATCATGATCGTACAACATATCAAAACCTTTGGGACACAGCAAAAACGGTCATAAGAGGAAAGTTCATATCATTACAGGCCTATCTCCAAAAACAAGAATGACACCAAATAAACAACCTAATGCTTCATCTTTAAAAAGTAGAAAAGGAAGAACAAATAAGCCTCAAGTCAGCATAAAGAAAGAAATAATCAAAATAAAAGCAGAAACAAATGAAATTGAAAACAAAAAAAAAAATAGAAAAAAATAAATGGTTCAAAGAGCTCGTACTTTGAGAAGGTTAATACAAGTGACAAATCCCTGGCTAGATTCACTAAAGAAAGAATAGAAAGGACACAAATAAACAAAATCAGGCATGAAAGAGGGGAAATTACAACAGACACAGCAGAAATATAAAGAAACATACAAGAATACAATGAAAAAGTATATAACACCAAATTTAATAACCTAGGAGAAATGGACCAGTACTTTGAAAGATAAAATCTTCTTAGACTGAATCAAGAAGAACTGGAAAATTTCATTAGACCGATCACCAGTGTGGAAATTGAAACAATCATCAGAAACCTACCAAAAAGTAAAATTCCAGGAACAGATGACTTCACCAGTGAATCTACCAAACATTCAAAGAATATTTAACACTGATTCCTCTCAGACTCTTTCAAAACATCAAAGAGGAAGCAATACTTTCCAACTCATTATATGAGGCCAATATTACTCTAATACCAAAACCTGGTAAGGATAACACAAAAAAAGAATACTACAGATCAATACCTCTCATAAACACAGATGCAAAAATCCTAAATAAGATACTAGCAAACCAACTACAACAACATGTTAAAAAGATTATACACCATGATCGAGTGGGCGTCATCCCAGGGGCACAGGGATGGTTCAATATACACAAGTCCATTAATGTGATACACCACATAAACATATTAAAAAATAAGAATCATATGATCATATCAATATATGCAGAAAAAGCCTTCAACAAGATACAGCATCCATTTATGATTAAAACTCTTAACAAAACTGGTATGGAAGGAAAGTACCTTAACATAATAAAGGCCATCTATGACAAACCCTCAGCCAACATTATACTGAATGGTGAAAGACTAAAAATCGTCCCTCTAAGATCAGGAACAAGACAAGGCCGTCCACTATCGCCACTGGTATCCAATGTAATGTTGGAGGCCCCAGCAAGTACAATCAGACGAGAGAAAGATATAAAAGGCATCCAAACAGGAAACAAAGAAGTCAAACTGTCACTATTTGCAGATGACATAATTGTCTATATAGAAAACCCTAAAGAATCCACAAGAACACTACTAGAAACAATAGGCAAATACAGTAAAGTTTCTGGATACAAAATCAGTGTTTAAAAATCCATAACATTCCTATACTCTAATAATGAAGCGTCAGAAAAAGAATTGGAAAAACGAATTCCTTTTGCAATTGCAACAAAAAGAATTAAATACCTAGGAATAAATTTAATGAAAAATGTGAAATACCTATATAATGAAAACTATAAGAATCTATTAAAAAAATCAAAGAAGATAAAAAGAAATGGAAAGATAGTCTATGTTCTTGGACTGGAAGAATCAACATAGTTAAAATGACCACATTACCTAAAGCATTTTACATACATGTAATACAATCCCTCATCAAAATCCCATTAGCTTTTTTTTTTAAGAAATAGAACAAAATGTCATCAGATTTATATGGAAGCACAAAAGACCCCAAATAGCCAAAACCATCCTGAGAAAAAAGAACGAGGCTGGAGGCTGATATCACTCTGCCCAACTTCAAATTATACTACAAAGTGACAGTAATCAAAACAGCATGATATTGGCAACAAAACAGACACACGGACCAGTGAAACAGAATCAAGAGTCCAGAAGTACAGTGGAAAAAGGAAAACCTCTTCAATAAATGGTGCTGGGAATACTGGAAAGCCACCTGCAAAATAATGAAACTAGACTGTTGTCTGTCACCACACACCAAAATTGACTCAAAATGCATTAAGGACCTGAATACAAAAGCTGAAACAATAAAATGAATAGAAGAAAACATAGAACTAAACTCAAGGCATTATTCAAAGTGGTCAGGACATGGAATCAAACAAAGTGTCCTACGACAGATAATTGCCTAAAGAAGCGATATAATGGAATATTACTCAGCCATTAGAAGAGATGAAATTTTGCCATTTGTGACAACATAGATGGACCTCAAAATAATCATGCTAAGTGAAATAAGCCAAACAGAAAAAGTTGAAAATCACATGCTATCACTTATATGTGGGATATAAACCTAAAAGCAACACATGAATAGGACAAACAAGCAGAGACTCATGGACATGTACTATAGACTAGTGGTTACCAGAGGATAAGGGGTGGGGGAGGTGGGGATAGGTAGACAGTAAAATGGGGTCAAATATAGGGGTATCGGGGGAGAGCAAAGTGGGTAAAGGGGATCAAATATATGGTAGCTGAAGGAAATTGTACTTTGAGTGGTAAACACACAATAGAATATACAGATGTCAAATTATAATGTACACCTGAAAATATATATAATTGCATTAACCAATGTTATTCCAATAAACTTAATTTTAAAGAAAGAAAATATTCCCATGTTAAAAAATAAATTATAAATCTGGCATTATTAAATCAGGAAAAATTAAACTCAAGTGATATTTTATCTTTTTTTCCCTTTAGGCTTGTTTCTGAATTTTCCTGTTAAAATTATATAAGACTATATTTGTGAGTAATCTTTTAAGTATTTCTGATTTTATGGGTATTCTTATGGTCCTTAAATTGGAAGGTGATGAGAAATAATTCCAGGGTTTATCCACACACTAAAGCTATGGAACTGGGGAGAGCCATTTGTGTAACTCCCTCTCTGTGGTCTGTTCAATGTGGTCAGTTCTGTTATCTTCCTCTCTTCCAGTCACTTTTGCTGCCCTTTGAACCCCACAGTATCCTCTCATTGGCACATTATACTATACCCTACCTCCTTACCTATCATCTGTTTTACTTCCTTTCCACTTTACTCCAGATTTCTCTCTCACAGCAACCCAATATCCCTAATGTTTCCTCCTGTCCATCCCCACTTCCACTATCTGAACTGAACCCTCTGTACTCTCTTGCCTAAATTAGTGAAATACTCATTACTACTTCTCTGCTTTAGTTCAGCTACCATATAGCTGCTAAACTGATCTTTCTCAATGCATATGTGAGAATAAGAGGAAGACTTCTAAGAACTTCTATATCATTTTAAAATTTTGAAACAATAATGTAGTACTTTGTCATTAAAATGTACAAATATTATACCACTCCACTGTTTAAACTCCTCCTCTAGCTTCCATTGATTGAAAAACTCAAAATTCTTAATATTATATGCTCCATTAGCTGTGCCACTTCATCAATTAATCAACTTCACTAAGTGACTTCTTGCTTTTCTCGTTTTTCCAGATGACTCTGCCAGAGTTATCAAAGATGCTCAGTTCTGAATACTAATATCATCAATTAAAGCATCTACAGTGTACCAAGCACTCTACATGTGATCTCATGCTTCAACCCTGTAAAGTAGGCATTACTATCTCAGTTTTATAAAGAATCTGAGGATCAAAGAGGTTAAGTGACTTCCTTAAGGTCATACAGGTGTTGGCAAAGTCATGATTTGAACCTAATTCTGCTAACTTTAAAACTTATGATCTTTCCACTACACCATGCTATCTCTGGAATGAAATATTTTGGTAATTCTGGCCCTGCCCTTTAAAGAAACATTACTTCCTAACTTTAAATACATATTAGGAGGCAATTTAATATAGCAGTTCAGACCATGAGCTCCGGAGTCAAACTGCCTGGGTTATAATTCCATTCTTGCAATTTATTAGCTGTGTAAACTTGAATAAGTTTATCTCTCAGAGACTCAGCTTCTCCATCTATAAGTGGGTATGTTAATAATAGTTCCGCTCTCGTAGACTTGGTTGGTATAATTTTTAAAAAGATGACCCATGTGAAATAGTACAATGTGTGGCAAATATTATGCATACCCCCAGTAAAGCATAACTATTATTAGCATATTGCAGATACATCTCAAAATTCTGTTGGCCCTTTTGTTTTAGTGTTCCTGATCAGTACATCTGAATCCTGGTTTGCTATATCCTAATTGTCCCTTCTATGCATTTCTGTGTAGCCAAAAGTACCATAATCATATTGTATAGGCTTTGCCTCTTTGAGAGTGATTTCTGCAAGATATAGCTTTAGATGCAAAAATTTTATTAGTTCATACATTAAATGGCTAATTGCTCATATGCTGGTCACTTGCTGAAGTGTTACAGAATATGATTTAATTGTCAAATTGCTTTAGTATTTCTTATATAGGAACAAAAAATAGTAATTCAATTATTTTCTTTTATTACAGGATTCATCTTTTTTGCCCTATGTCTTCACAGTCGCGATGGCCAGAGTAATCTCCTGGTGTTTATTCTTATCTGTGCTTCTGTTCATTCACTTTCTATGTTAGGTATCAAGTTTGGGCATTGCCTTGAAGCAGCTATTTTAGAGAAGCCAATCATGAAACCAACCCTGGGCAAGATAATCTTAATTTGTCTTGTGATTTGTGTAAGCAATCAAATGAATTATCTGAACAAGGCATTGGATATTTCCAGTTCCTATGCAGTCATTCCCATGTACTATTTCCTTTTCCCCACTGCTGTCACCACCTGCTCTGCCATTCTTTTCAAATAAAGCCAGCATAGACCCTTGACAATTTTAGTGATACAACCTGTAATTTCCTTACATAGTCCTTTTTTTTTCTACACCTTTTGAGATGTCCCTTTTGGTATATACCTGTTGCCCTTTGACTGGAGATCAATAAATCTAAACAATACCCTTACTCTGTGGAATAAAAATGAAGGTTACCATAATTTTCCCCATCAGCCTTTTCTAAGTCCAGACAATGACAACAATAATGAGGCTGAGAGTATAAAAAGTCTTAAGAAAAGCACTATTGGGTGGTCTTTGGTACAAAGTCTCCCTAGACCAAGTTTTAATTAAGGTATTGGTTTGAGGGAAATTGGTTTAAACAAACAACAAAAAAGACTTTTGATTGCTTTCCATGTAAAGGCTATTTTCCAGGGAGTTTATTGACTAGTTATATTTTGTAATTCAGACTCCTTATGGAGATTTGTTTGTTACCATAAATAAAGTTTTGCTCAATTTCCTTTTATCTATCATCCTTAATGTTCATTCATGGATTAATGGTCAGGGGCTTTAGGGATAGCCTGGTCTGTTTTCACAGTGTGCTTGGTAAAACCTTAGGTCTTAAATGTCTTAGACACCACAGGGTAAGGGCACAGGGTGGGGGGTGTGATGAGACAAAAGCAGGCAGGCCTCCAGATACCCCTGCCACCAAAGCAGCTTTGCTTTTCTATTTTACATATTAGGCTTCAAAGAGAGATTTCATTTCAAGAAGAGTCTGCTAATCCAATCCTTTGGTTTTTATAGTTGAATCTTGAGCGTTCTACCATGAATATTTGAAATGAGGACTTTGAATGTCATTAAGGCTGACAGTACCACCTTTCTGTCAAGGTTCTCAATGTAAATTTCTGACACTAACAAAACAAAAGCTCCAACTGTTGCTGTGGTCCTTAATCTCAGAGAGGATGGGGGCAGATATTCTACCCCTTCTTCCTCATTTTCTTAAGTCTAGTAGTGTTGGACACAACCTTGGTGCTCAAGCATATTGTATGAATCTGACAGACCCTTTCTCATTATGTACATTAGCTGAGCAAGCAATAAAACTGTAGAAGACATTTGTTTCTAGATGCAATGAGTATACTTTAATATTAGATGAAAGAATAATATTGACATATTAATAAAGTAAATAATAAATAATATATAATAGAAAGGAAGAAGGAAAAGACCAAAGGACCCTTCCTTTGACTTGAAGTTTTACATGGAACACAATAAACTTTGTAAGGAAAAAAATCAATAGGGGTATATAGATACAAGGTGTGTGTTAGACACCTAACCTAGAAGGCTGATTTCTCCTGGACTTCAAAATGACGTTATTCTTACTACTCTGCTGCTGCTGCTACTACTACTTTCTTTACCAGGCACATTTCTCCATACAGCAGCCAAACCCTCCTAAAATTTGTTATATCATATCACTTTTCTGCTAAAAATCCTCAAATGGCTTCCCATGCTGGGTAAAAGCCAAATTTTTACAATGGCTTACAATGTCCTATATGATCGGTGCACACCCCCACTGCCAGCCTCAATCCATTTCAGGCATATTTCTCTGACTTTATCATTCTTACTCATGCCATACTGACCTTTTGACTGTCCTACTTTAGCATCACAGAATGCATCTCCCACCCTGGGAACTTTGGACTTGCCGCCACCTCTGCTTGAAATGTTCTTCTCCCAGATACCTACCTGGCTTGTTCACTGAATTCAGGTCTCTGCTGAAATGCCACTGTCTCAAGGAGGCCATCTCTAACCATCTTACCTCAAATAACAATACCCCACAAATACTCTTTCCTTTTTCTGTGGTACTCATTATATTGATACATTTATATGTTTGTTTCCTATCTCCCTCACTAGAGTATAAGCTCCAAATGGGTAGAAACTTTGTTTGGGGATACTGCTAAATCCTTGACACCAAAAACAGTGCCTGACACAAAGTAAGCACTTAAATGTTTGTCGAATTTTCATCAGGATTTTAAAAATTTCGTTGTACCTATATGGGGGAAAGGTAAAAGGACTGGAGGCTTCTGGAAATGTATATTTCCCCAACTTTCATGGACTTGTACTAGAAACACCCAAAAAACACCCAACAAATATCCACTCCAGGTACATACTCCAGTCTACTAGGATTTGAAGAGGAGAGGAATCCAGTCAATATAACCTCTTCTACAACACTAAGGGAATTGACTGTCTGCACTGAATTTCTTCCCTCCCCATCTCATTTAAAGGTTCTCATTTCTCGCAAAAAGGTCAGAGGTCCCTAGAATAAATACTATGTTATACCTTGCCCAAAGCAGGTACCCATGCTGACTACATTTCAGCCTTGGAACCAGCCCACACCAAAAATCTCCAAGATGTAGGTGATAACCAGAATAAAATGCCTTCTCAATCACAGAGTTGAATCTCGGAGAAGCTTTTATTTCAGTAATCAAAAGAACACAGTAAATGGAATCTATACTGACTAACATTAGGCATGCACCTCTACCTGAAACTGCTGCTAGTTTTTGACAGGCCTAAGTCTTTATAACTTATTTAGGCACATCTTTGAATTTCTTGGACCCTGATATTCAGGGTAAATTCACTTCTTCCTTGTGGTAGTTTAGTAACAAGAATTATGTTCACTGGCTAGATGCCTTTAAAACCAAAAGTCTCTAGATATTCAGGCTGCCTGTACTACCTCGATCACAGTATAAGGGAGATAACTCAGAAAGCTAACTGCATTGTATGAACATTCCATAGATTTTTTTCCAGCATTGATGGTCAAAACGCTAGATAAGGAGGCCTATGGTTAAGTACCAAGTTACTCTTCCCCCACTGTTGCCCTCTCTCAAAGACATAAAGATATATATCCATGTCAAAAATCTGAAATAAATCCACACAAATGACAGATTTTCCCATGTGGTCCCACTAACAAATTATAGAAAGCAGTTCCACTACCCAAATAATAGGAAGCAGTTAATGGGACTTTGAGAAAAACATAGTCCCACATATAGTAATATGCACCTAGTAAAGTTTTCCATTCATCTGTCAATTGTTTTCACAAGATTAACATTAAAAAACACACAACCAAATATGCATATGACACTCAAACCCCAAACACAAACAAAATAATTGGTCTTTGTTCATTCTCAGATGACAGGATGTCCCAAGAGTGAAAAAGGTGGGAACCAATCCCCCCATGGCCTTTTCTTCAACCATCCCATCAACCACTCTTCATTTCTTGAACAAACTTCCTTTTACAAAAAGGTAACGCTAAATTCAGTCAGAAAGGCTTTCTGAGAAGACTGGCTTGGATTTCTGGGTCTGTTCCAGTCGATTCAAGATGAATTGGCTTGTATCAATGAAGCGCTCAACGCAGTTCACAAAACAGGCCTCAGCCCGACTGTCCAACTTTGGCCCAGGCTTGTCCATGCACTTCTCCTGCTCAGGACAAAATACAGAATCACAAAGAGAACTTGGGGGAAAATAAGGAGGAAGATTACTTCTTATTGTTTAAAGAAAACATTTCACCTAAGAACAGTAAAAGGATATGTTAATAATAGCTCATATTTGGCAGCAGCTTACTTTATGGTGAGCAATTTTCTATAGCCTTACATCAAATTTTCATAATAAACCTATGAAACAGGTGCTATTATTAATCCTCATTTTACAAAGGAGGAAGCTGTGGCACAGAGATATTTTGCCTAAAGTCACAGGGCCAGAAAGTTGTGGAGCTGAGATGTTACAGTACAAAGAAAATGGCAAAATACAAGTGAATGAATCCTCCAATGAATTTGGTTACAACTCCACAATGCCAAATACATTAAATACCTTTAACTGTAGAATAAAGAGGTGGAAGGAGAATCACTGTAGCAAGACACCCCAAAAACTACCAAGGGAAAAAAAATCTATAACCTAAGATTCTGTAATTAAGTGACCTTGTTTACTTAAGTCAGAGGTTCTTGAATCTTCTCAAGATGAATGGGGGGTGGAGATGAATGGGAAATGGTATGAATTTTCCTAAAGCTTACAGATTCTTTGAGGAGTCCTTAATCCCCCCTGCACCACCCAAATGTAGTGAATCACAGATTTCTTTAAAAAGACAAAAAAGAATCAAAGTTAAGTATCTGTTAAGGGTCAGAGTCCAGCAATACCATAAGTTAATGGGAAAAGGACTATGAAAACCGATGACTGTATATAATTCAAGTTAAGCGATTCAAATGAACTTCCTTCATTATTCTCTGCTGTGTACAGAAGCCTTGGAACTCTGCCTCCAAGGAAAATTACCCCTAGCTTATGAATTCTGTGAATTTTGTATGTCAAGGCAGTTATGCTGTCCTTGGCATCCAGAGAAAACTTTGATCCCAAACTGCAGATGCCTTTCACCCTTTTGCCCAAGTCACCTCACAGGGCATACTCAGTTCTTTAACCTTCAGATCCAAAACGGCTTGATGGTACACAACAATCCAACAAGAAGGCAAGCAACTGTGTATGTCGGGAGAGATTAGACTACTTTTATAGTTAGTGGGCTAGAGCCACTCGTTCCTCACAGACAACGGTAGAGGAGTCCCGGAAAAGGAGATTCACTGACTCCCTGTAACTGGGGGTTCCAAAAACTAGAACCCAGCATCGGGAACTCTCATCAGTCTTGCTGAGCAGCACTAGGCAGCTTCAACCTCGGTGCCTAAAGTGCTAGTTGGGACAGTGGCATAATCCCCAGTCTTATGATCCCCAGTCTTTTGTACCAACAAAGCCGAGGTCCCCTGAGAAGCGAAATCACCCTTTCCCCCCACCCGTCTGGGCCTGAAGAACCTAAGGGAACCAGAAGGTACGGTCAAGTGCTCCCCTTCCCTGAATCCCGGACATCGTAGCTAGTTCCGCCGGGCAAGTACAGGCGGAACGTAGGTACAGTGGCAAGGTCCCGGCCCCAGGCTCCTCACCCAACAAAGTTCTGTCATCTGGTGCACTAGCTGCTGGAAGCGCTGCTTCTGAGTCTCCACCTCGATGAAATGCTGCAACTGCGGGTCCACCGAGCCCAAACCCGCTGCGGAGGAAGATGAGGAGGAATCCATCCCAGGGTCACCACGCGTGCCAAGAGCAACTCCGTAACAACTCCCCGACCTTCACGTGTCTCCGCAAAGGAACCGGAACCACAATCCACCGCCTAGGGGACCGCCCCCTTTGAGCGCGATGCGCCTGCGCGAAGGCCACGTGCGCGCCCCGCCCCCTATTCTCTTCCGGGAGGTACTCCCGGCTGCCCACGCGTCCCTCTCGCGCCAGAGCCGCCGACCACTCCTCCAGTCCCCGTGCCCCCACTGGGTGCCTTTTCTGACTGCCACCTCTTGCCGCGCATCTGCCACACTTCTGGCCCCTTACCCCTTTGAACACCTCCTCCCCAGCTGTCCCCACGCCCCACTTTGCCCCCAGCTTCACCCCCTGCCCTCGGCCCATGCTCCCGCCAGCACCTGAGGTACCAGAATCACTGCGCTGGCCAGACGTTGTTCCAAAAACAAAAGAAAAGTAGAAAACGAAGTTACTGCAGACCACATGGCCCGTTTCTGACCAGCCCAACAGACTCACCCCTCCCCGCTTCCAAATTGGCCCGCGCTTTCCCAGCTACTGTGTTGATGCCCGGCCCGGACTGCTGGGCTCATCATCTCTTAGCCGTCCTGGGCCCCTTGCCCTGTAATGGTTCTCTCTTGGTGTAGGGAAAAGGGTCTCCAGCAGAATTTGTACCCAACCATCAACTTCATTCTGGAATAATGCAGGCTGACTGTGTGCCGGGCACTGTGATTTGGCTTGTCAGTTCATCTCTGATTCAGAAGCAGAGCTTTCCAAGAGCCAGAGCGATTAAATGCCAAGGATCTGTCCAGTTGTCAAAGTAGGACTATGCCAAACCAATGTCACACAAGTTTCCTGGAACACTGGATTAGGGTGCTCCAGGAAGGCTGCATGATTAATCAAGATAGCAAGAAACTTCCATGCTTTCCAGGAATTTTATTTTATCAAAACACCTTCTCCTCCCATTTTTATGACAAGGTTATATTCTTGCCAAATTTGGCCTCCCTTCCCCCAAGCTCTAATGTCTACCCAAAGAGCTGTTGGACCCCTTGTAAGGCTACTTACATCCCCTCTCTCCCCCAAACTGTTTCTATCCCAAATTCAGTCTTAATATTCTTGGGAAATTTCTTTGGGTGACAGCACCAGGCACAATAATTCCTTAGCCTTTGCTCAGAGGTACTATCCCAGGGAATCAATGAAGAGAGGCAGTCCTAAATGTAGAGAGGGGCTTTTGTGTATTCAGCTATAGCACAAAGGCTCCAGAACCTGTAGCCTGGGTTTTCCTCCTAGAAAGTGAAATTGGAGCTTGTGGAGGAGAATAGAACCAGGAAGCTTATTGGTGAGTTCAGGATTCTTCATCCATGATATCTAGAATGTTGCTCAGAAGAATTTTGAAAGTGGGACGTTCATCTGCTTTCTATAACCAAAGAAAAAGTAGAGTGTTATAGTGGGCAAGAATCCAGAATCTAAGAGAAATGTAGTAAGCAGCAAATGTTTATTAAATATACACTATATGCCCTGTAACATGACCTATAGATTACAAAGAAAATGGAAAAATGTAGTTGTGTTCCATAAAATTCTTGTACACTTTCCATCTTTAGTAACTCAGGTTACTAATGTGATGAGGACAATTTGCAAACTAAATTGACAAACATATTGATTAAACTAGGGAAAATTCATTGCCCTGAATCACTATATACCAATACATTCTTATTTTGGATCTTCAACTGAAAAATGGCTACCAAACAAGTTTAAGTGGTTGACAGAACTGAAATCCTACAATCTGTCATAATTTTTAGTTTGGTTTCAAACACCGTTTCTATCATCTCATAGCCAAAGTTAACAAAAGAATTAACATTTAAAGACCACCAGCTGTATCACTGGGCAGGCATCCTGAGCACTTGGGATCTTTCATTTGCACTGTCTGGCTTCCAGACTAAGGCCCTTTGTGATAGCCATCATCCATAAACCCCTAAAGTATTTAGTGATTCAGGGCATATGCCTGCCAGAAAAGTCTCAATCCATTAGAACCAAAAAGCCAAAAAGCCATCAATTTCTTGTTCCTTTGAATCAGAGGTTCTCAAAACTAGCTGAGTATCAGAATTTCCTGGGAAGTTTAAAAAAACATTACTGGGTCCTTCTCCAGACTTACCTAATAAAAATCTCTGGAAACAAGGCCCAGCCATCTGTAGTTTTAAGAGTTCCCCAGGGATTCTGATGTGCATTCAGTTTCAAGACTACTACTTTAAACAAATTGTAGAGAAAGAGCCTGTCTGAAGCAATTAACTAGCAGAGTGAGGATGTTCTAGTTGGGAGGAAGCATGGCCAATCGCCCTTAATCATAAATGGAACAGTAGAGAGAAGGAACATGACTCCAATGGGTTCTTCCTTTCCTCACACTTTTCTGTGACTTCAGTCATTTACTGAAGAGGAAGGTGCCATGCTCTGATCCAGATTCCCAATTTTTCACTCCCACCAAATGGGCTCCAGATTCACATATGTGCTCATTGGATGCTGTCTTTCCCTGTTTCTAGAGGGGCAAAACTAAGAGCTCAGCATTTTTTTTTTCCTACTAAAGATTTAAGTTGTCAAATTAAGGTTGCCAAGCATCTACTTAAAAATGGAGAAGGAACCTCTGGAAGAACCCAAAATGAAAGTAGCAAAACATTTTAGTAATAGTGGGACAGGCTCCTTATTTTCAAACTACCACATCTATCCACATGCCCCATATTAAAAAAAAAAAAAAAAAAAAGAAAGAAAGAAAGAAAGAACACTACCTATTTTAGTTTCCTTTAAGGTCATAGGAGTTTTTTGTTTGTTTGTTTGTTTGTTTGTTTTAAATTTCACTTAAGACCACAGCCAGAAAAGTTTGGCAGTTAGTAAAGTAGAAGAAGGAGCCAATGACTCTCAAAGGAATGAACGCAAATTTTAATGACTTTTCTTTTTTAATGTCCATACATTTGTCTGAGGGTTTCTGGCTGCCTGCATGTACTAGGTGACATGGCCTCGCAACAACCCTTCTGCTTAAGGCTGAGTTCATATTGGGGTCTGCTAATAATACTCTAATGAGAACTGGAGTGGGCCTGGGAAAACCTCTGACCATCAAAGGGTTGGGGTACAGGCTGCGGTGTGAGAATGTGTGCAGCTCCATGCAGCCAGGGAGAGTGGGGACTAGGTGCCAGGCCAGCTAAATGGTAAAGTAGGGTCAAGGAAATAATTTAAGAGGTCTCAATAAAACACTTACCTCATGCCAGCAGCTATACATTATGATATATACCCGCTCTGAAGCTAAATGAGGCCTGTAGAGACGTAGGCCTTGGGCAATGTGCTCAGCAGTTTCACTGTTAGTAAATCTTTCATAAGGCATCTTCCCCAGAGAGTAAATTTCCCACATCAAAACCCCTAGAAAATGATTTTTAAAAGTATTAAGTCAGTGTACAGTTTTTTCAGAAAGTAGAGAGCTTAATCTTTCTATATGAACCTCAAATATTAGATTCAGCTGATTCCCCACTCTATGCTTTTTGCATTTTTTTCAAACTTCTGCTATAGTACTGACCATACTTGGGAATAATTAGGGTTGCACTAGGCCATTAGCTCCTCCTGGAGAGAGACGGCATCTTATTTCTTTTTGTTATTATAGTGTCAGACAGAGTCCCCGGTATGTAATCAGTTTTCAGAAGCTGTCAAACACTGAATAAATTGTTTGTTCTCCTCAATATATTGTAAGTTCTAAGAAGGCAGAGGTCATGTCTAGTTTGCTGGCTTTATCTTCAGAAACCCCGTGGTTCTTGACATAGTAAGTACTTTCTAAAGATTCAATGAATTAAAGCAAGAACAAATAATCTCTGTGCAGGTTGCAAAGTGTCAATTTCCCCAATGCCTTCCTCTTCCTTTGAGCTGTATAATCTATATAATCGTATCCACTCACCAAAAGCCCAAATGTCAGATTTGCTGCTGAACTTGCTGTACATAAGGACTTCTGGTGGAGACCATCGGACTGGAAATTTGGAACCTACTGAGCTTGTATATTCATCGTCTAGAACATACCTGCAAAAGATTCAGGACTTGTTACTGTTAGGATTTGGAGAGCTTGATATTTCTTTAAGTTTTCTTGGCACAGTCACAAGAGTTACATAAATACACATCTATAGGCCAGCCAGTGTCTTTTACGAATGTTATTGTTAACATATTCCTGTTTTCCTATCTGCTTTAACTTTCCTGATTGACAATATGGTAACAGAAAAGATGGAATAAAATAAGACATAGTAGGTATTCCCTTCCTCTTCTCTATTTCTCTTTTTATTCTTCTTCTTCCTTACCTTCTATTCTGTAGTTGCCAGCAGGACTTAGACTGATCAGGAAAGAAGGAGGGATGAGTAAAGTGAACAGGAATAATGGATCAAGATAAGGTATTGGGAAACTTTGCTTGAAATGAGAGAGGAAGAAGAAGAAAAAGATAAAACAATAAAACAAAAGGATGAATGAATTGGCATATCATTCAGAGAAAGAAAAGGTATAGAAAGATGTTGGGAAAGACTAGAAAGAGAATAAAAGGGATAGGATTACAAATTATAATGCCTCCTTATTTTGTACTGTGTTGTTTTTACTTTTTGAGGGAAAGGTGAAAAGGCACACTCACCGGGACAGGCCAAAGTCAGATACTTTAACAACTCCTTGATCATTTACCAAACAGTTCCGAGCTGCCTGAAATGCAATAGATAGCAGTGAGACTCCATCCCTGGCACACAGGTTAAGGGGCCAAAGCTTCCACCCACCAAGGGAGTGAAGTCAGGATAGCATCATTTTCAACTAGAGACATTTTCCTGCCTAACAGGAGTCCATCGATGCCACTGAGAAATGTTGATGAATTTCTACTACTTGTAAAGCAACCGGCTGCATAGTCATAAGTAAAACACTAAGGACATGCCAATGATTTCATTCACATTGGCAATTCCATGACACCCTTGACCGCACTGAAATACACGGAGAGTTAAGGGAGATAAACAGAGGGCAAGTGTGTTTGTTTTCTGTTTTTCTGCCAATGAGTCTTGGCCTGACTATAATAAACAGGGGCAAAAATTCTGATGCTTCCAAAGGCCAGGCAGTCAAAGTGATAAGAGTGAAGCAGGGTGAGTGGAGATTGCAGGAGAGTTAAGAGCATTCTGCTGGTCTAAAGAAAGCAACTGCTTCTCAACTCCAGCCCACTGTTAGCATGCCCTATGAGACTGTGGACCTGGTGTTACAAGATGGTCTAGATTTTCAAGAAAAGCTGGAAACTCGTTTTTTTTTTAATGTGAAATGTTAAGTGCTTGCTAAATAAGACATAACATTAAAAAATGTACCCACAGGCCACCCATTTGTGACTCTGTTTTAACCAAATGATGGCTCTGTGCCAGGAGTAGTCCCATTAGGAAGCAGGGTTGTCTTTCAGCCCCCACCATTTCTTTGGTGTGGTAGGGAAGGGGCTGGGAGTGAGTGACTGCTCTAACTCCCACCATGACAGAACTTGTAGTGTTGAGGCGGAAGATCCTTAATTGGCTGATTACTGGGACAGAGGCTCACCTAACTTTTAGTGTTTTCTAGATAAAACTGAAATGATGGTTCCAGCAACCCTCCTCATCCATGTCTTCCTCTGCTACTTCCCACCCCTCAGTCCTTGGTCCCAGGCCAATCCTTCTGAGGTCCCACCAGATCTCTGTGAAGGAACTGCTTTGACTCCAGATATTCCATGGCTTCGCAGACATCTTTGCACATCTCCAGCAGCTGCTGAGCCTGGAAGTGGTGGCGCATCTCCCTCAGGTAGTTCAGGAGGCAGCCATTGGCCATGTACTCAGTGATGATGAAGATGGGGCGCTGCTTGGTGCAGACGCCATACAACTGCACCAACTTCTCATGGGAAAGATTCCTACAGGAGAGGCCACAAACCAGTCCACACCTTCTGGCTCTGCATACCAGTCAGAAAGGAGCTGGGGTGGAAAGGGGTCAGCCTGGGTGTAGAGTATCAGATAAGAGACTATGATAGCAAATTGTCTTTCCTTCTTCCTACTCTGAACCCCAAAAGGGCCTAATATATGAAGTAAGCAGGGACTTGGAGCCCATTAACAGATCAGGAAAGAAGCCTAGAGCTGAATGAACACTAAGGCAGAATCAGAATCAGTCTTCCTTTTGAAAATCTCATTTTCCACAACCACCCCCAAATGCTACTGAGATGATGAAAACCATGGTCAACACTAATTTTAACCAATATCTAAAGCAGATAAATGATTACCTTAGCAGTTAGAACTCCCACCAATCAAAGGAGGCCCTGGTCCCAAATCTCTTACTCTGAAAGTCATCTTAAACCACAGTCAGTTTTCCTGGTAATTCCTAGACTCCAGCTACTGGATTAAGGAGTTGACTTTAGTCTGTAACTCACATCATGACTTTGGCTTCTTCAATGAACTCATCCTCAGACATGGATCCTTCTTTGATCATCTTGATGGCCACATCATACTGGCCTCTCCATTTCCCATACTTCACTACCCCAAATTGTCCAGTCCCCAGCTCCTTCAAAAAGGTCAGGTCCTTTGGATCAATTTCCCATGATCCTATAACAACAAAGCCTTACTGTGAGCCTTTGGGAATCATGTATGTATAATTCCTACAATAGGTAAGAATGCCTCCTGGGTGTAGAAATAGGCAAGCAGTAAAGGGGAAATTCTCAGGAGTATTAATCCATCTTTGCTCAGATAAATGCCAGGGATAAGGGGTTACTGGTTGGAAGAATCTGGGGATTTTAGATGCAAGTCAGCCATAAGGCAAGAAGATAGACTAGACAACCTCTTAAAGCCCTTTATGATTTTTTAAACCACAATTAAAAATAATAATTAATGAATCTCTGTTTTTACAGTTCCAATAAGAGGCACAAGAGGGAGAAAAATCATTAAATAACGTGTTTGGCTCTGTCTTAACCTTCCTTGAGGCAACTTTGTGCTGCAAGGACTCTTGTGAGGTAAGGTCTAATTGGATCTGCTAAAGGTAGATTTGCAAGGGCAATGGCTAGTCCATCCTACCCTAGAGGAATAAGCAGTTACCGTAGCCCAGGCCTGCAGTGGAAGGCACATTCTTGTTTTGTTGAGACACTGGATATTTGAGCCTAGATATGAGTCCTGAAACATACAGAGAGGGTCATGCTCCTAGTGAAATGTAGAAGGTAGGGGTAGGATACCTCACATGCACTCACTTGAAACTTCACACTTCTGATGTTCATTTTCCTAGTACATTTTGAATCCCAGAAGATCTCCACAACCCCCCCCCCTTATTTCATTTTATTTTATTTATTTATTTATTTTTTGGTCTGGAAGTTTCTTCTCTCATAAAAGATTTCTCAAGGACAAAAAAGAGAAAATACTAATTGAAATATACTCCTCAACTAAATGCACCCCAACCTCCAAGCCCAGGCTTAACTCACATTCTACCTTCTCAATGAAGCTTTTTCCCTCATCCATCTCCAAGTTTTTAGAATGTCTACACTACAGCATGTCCTTGAATAATGTCATTTTTTTTTAATGTTGATGAGATACCATAGGAACTTAACTCCTGTTTATATCAATTAGCCTATGGTAAAATTCATTTTGTAATATGTTGTTTTGTCTAAAGTCACAGAACCTATTGGCAATGTTTAGTGTGGACTTACTGTACTGAAAAACTGTCTTCTGAGGTTTTCTAACCCGTATATTCTTTGAAGGCAAAGATTTCGGTTAATAATTTTTCTGCATTCTCCTTTACTAACGAGTACACAGTAGTAACTTAATGAATACTTGCTGATTGATTAATCACAGGTCTCTTTTATGTCTATCCTTAGTACTGAGCATCAATCATCAAATAAGAAGTCACTCACTATGGGTATAAAGTTGGCCTTTAACCAACTCTTTAGTTGACCTCCACCAGCATCATAGGAGCTGACTTTCACTGATTGATTTGCACTGCCCTGTGAGGCTTAATCTTCCCCTCATCACCTTTTTCTGAATCACTTCTGATACTTGTCACATTCCTTCATCTCTGGTCCTCTTGGTACTCACCTGCAGAATTATGCTGATGGTAGTTAATGAGCTCAGGGATGCTGCTGAAGAGGTGCTTCTCAGCCAGGTAATACTGGTTCTGAGGTGTGGAACACACAACATAATGGCGTATCACCCCTTGAGGGTCCCTGAGAAAGTGGATTCTGAGTCAACAACTTGGGAACAAAGGTCAATGGAACCCAGAAAGTGAGGTTAGATGAGTTTTGAGTTTAGGGACAAAGGAAACAGGAGAGACACACCATTAAGGAGCTGTTGGATGAGTACCCCTGTCTTTGTCCCCAAGGCCTTGGAACAGTAGCACTCACCCTGTAGATTTAGCAAACACAGACACAGTATATTTTCCAGCTTTGCTGGAGTCTCTGACAATGAAACCTCCTTCTTTCCCCTGAAACAATAAAAAAAAGCTGACTATAAGAAGGAAGTGGTGCCCACATCTGCATTCCCACCCACATCCCACCTGCCCAAACCAGGAAGAAAATATAACAACCCCTGATTTCACTGCCACATTCCATGTTTCAGTTGATGATACTGAAAAGTGTAATGAGAACCCTATAAAATGATGGCCTTGACACTTCCTTGCTTGGAGGTGGTGGGCAGCAGAAAGTCTTCAACTCAAGATCCTCACTTGTACAAGGAGAATGCTGGTTGTTTGTGGTCACACACTTACCTCTTGCTTTAGCAGTTCTTCAGCTTGACTCCGAGTCATGTGTTTTGAATACCACCTGTTGAAGAAGAGTGCTTGAGTGGCTTCTAGGACACTATTATTAAATGCCTATCATGTGCATAACACAACTGCATTCCTTTCCCAGAACCCAACTGGCACTGAAAATTTATAGATATGGGGAGTAGAGGGCAAAGGTTGGTGGCAGAGGTTGCAGGGAAGGGATCAGGGATGGTGCACTCAAGGACAATCCACCTCTATATTTATGGAGAACAAACGATGGCAGAAGTTTGACACATTCACTCTGTCAAATGTTTCCTGTCAGGTTGTCAAATCTTTCTTTGAGTGAGGTTCTTCTGGATTTGGGGGCCATGGTGACCTCTCCAGCTCTCATAAGAAGAAGGGTTTGGGGAGGTGGGTAAGACATAGGTATTACTAACTTGGGGGTGGTGACATCATTTGACTTAGTTGGCAGTGATCTTAATAAGTATCTTGAAATCAAAATTTTGTTGAAACTACAAAAAAGTATATGCTATGTTTTATTCCTTTTGGAAGATTGTGAGCTGGGACCATAAGCATACTCACTCATACATTTCAATGGAGTCTTCTGCTTCAGTGACATAGTTATTAGGGATGTAGCCTTCCTGCCTGTAGAGAAGACATTGTGGTAGATCCTCCAGCACTCCCCATCCTGGGGGAGAAACAGAATCATACTCCCGTATCCCTGTGCTCAAAACCAATCTTGAATGGAGGTATATAAATCATGACTCTCCCTCAAAGAGGATCATGTCACTAACACATGGCTAGGCCCATGAAGTGTATAGCTTCTGCATATGCAGCATTGATTATATGTGTATAATAACACGTGGGTCAGACTCTACAGACTCGGAGAGGTGGCCATGTGTAGGGCTGGAGTGGACTCACCCATTTTTATCTCGTGCTCGCCACCAGGGTAAATTGCTCTCCTCCAGAATAAAATATTTATCACCCTTCCGCAGCTGTAAATCATTTGCATTCATTGGCATGTAATCATAAAGAGCTACAACCTTTTTCAGCTCGCTTGTGGAGACGGGTGCTGCTGTTGGTTCAGGGGGCAGTGGTTTTTTTAAGATCTGTGTAGGTAGGAGAAAAAAAGTAGGGTGGTTTGCCTAGGCATCAAGTACTTTCCTCTCCCAACTCTCTGACCTACTAGAAACACCATTCTAACCCAAATCAGGCATAATAAAAGTTTATTCAATAGCTATTCTTAATCACTTATGCAGGGTTTCCCAGATGGAATGCATATCAGAATCTCTAGGGAGCATTTAACAATATCAACACCCAGGCAGTTTCCCAGAAAAATTACATCAAAATCTCTGGGGATGGGGCCCAGTCATCAGTATTTGTAAAACTTTTCAGACAAAAACCATGTACAGACATGATCAGGAAACCTATTTGGTACTAAATCTGTACATAGATCTAATAAGTGGCTTTAAAATTCAATTTTCTTGTTTATAAAATGAGCATAATAATTCCTGCCCTCCCTGCTTTATTGTGCTTCACAAATGTTGCATTTTTTACAAACTCAAGGCAAGACCTCCCATCAGCAAAAAATTGCAACTCACTTTATTGTAGTGGTCTGGAACCCAACTCACAATATCTCTAAGGTCTCCCTATATATGAGGAAGGGCTTTCTAGACCTCGAAAGTAACCAAAAAGTCAAGTTTTAAAGTAATATATTACCGGTAGGATCAAGGTTTTGGGTATATGGGTGTTCATGATTAAATTCTTTCAACTTTATGCTTGAAAATATTTTTCATTTTTAAAACTGGGCGTCATTTTGCTTTAAACAAATGATTGGATTAAATGGTTGACAAGAGCTTCCTAACAGCCCTGTATCATTCCACTGAAAAGGAAGTCCTAATTAGAATAAGTCCCATTTCAGCAAGAACACCAATTAACAGTGCCAAATTCCAGGGAAATTCTAAGACTCTGTCTTCCAGGGTGACTGTAAGTTCCCATTTGAGCAGTAGCAACACTCAATTTCTCTGTATACCTGGTCCTCCTCAGGCGTGGGAGGAAGAGGCTTTTTTGTCTTCCTATGAGAACTCCCAGGTTTTAAACCTGCGAAATAAGAAACCAGTGATGGTATAGATTGCATCTTAGGAAAGGGTCCCGGGACAGGTTTGGTCAGGGACTTTGCTCTTGGTCCACAATGACTTTAGGCAAGTTAGGAAGAGTCTAGGCCAGGTCACACAGCTTGGAGAGTAGAGCACCAGCTGAAGTTTGCCCCCCCCAGATCCCTTCTCCCACGCCTTTTTGTACAGTGACCAAAATGTACAAACCTGGGTTTGATAGACCCTTGAGAAAGTGGATAACAGAGTCAAAAGAGGGATAAATTGTATTGATCAGATCTCTTACTTCCATTTCTGTTTTCCAAAATTTGGCAGCCCATAGCATTTTTGGCTGTCTGAGAGCAGCAGAGATACTGCCCATCGATCCAGAAGCATGGGTGGTATTTCTGTACCAGATCACTGTTGTACCGGATTACTGTAACAGGAGAGAAGAGTGATCACATCTGACATATGAAAATCCACCATTTGCATGTTTTCCTCTTTGAGCTTAGAAGTGAACTTCGAACAACTGCACCTTCTTCTGCTACCCTGAAGGGAAGCAGACAACAGAGCCAGTTGGCTCACATGCCTGGCCCCAGAGAGCTCCTGTGTAGTTATCTTCAGTGGTCAGCCATGATGACTATCTCCTGACCAACATGATAAGAATAGCTGATGTCTCCAGAGCCCAGAACAAAAACATGTTATCTATGTTTTTCCAGTAGTCATTACAATTTTCCTGTGAGACAGGTATTGATTATGGTGTTCTTTTCCAGATAAGGAACAGAATTTTCCCAAGCCAGCTTCTAATATACCAATGTCCCTAGCTCCCTGAGTGATCTTTTAGAAATATTTGCCTCAATGAGAACTTCTGCATCAGGATTTCTGTGTTCATAGAATAGTCAACAGAGTGAGCTCAGGGGCAAATGAAGGTGATTTTCCCTCTAAATTCTGCCTGTAGAATAAATAGAGTTTAAATCTTCCTAGGGCCACCGAGGTGGGTTGAACTCATTGTGGGAAATAAACACAGCAGCTCCTTTTCCCTCACAGGATTGTGAGGCTCAAAAGATGTCCCAGAAGCCACAGTACTTTGGAAAGAATAGAGTGGATAGCAGGAATTGGTCTTATGGCTTTTAATACTGTGGCAACTCAAGAACCTTAACATGAAGTCAGTTAGACAAGTCATCTTAGAATCATGTTGTTAGATAACAGAGGAACAAATACAACTGAAATAATTGACAATAGCTAGCATTAGGGCAAAGACCTAGGGTGGTATAAGATTATACACAGTTGAAGACATACACATTTCAGCCTTTACTACTATTATGAAGGCCTGAATAACTTTTTAAAAAAGATAAAAATCAAACAAAACCTTCTTTTGTGGAGACCAACTCCAGTCCTTAAGAGCTTGCTAGTCATGCTCCACTCACTTAGGGTTTGGGGGAAGGCCTAGAAGCTTCTGGTGGCCAGGTGCTTTTTAAGGCAAAGGAACAAAAGTGCTGTCTTAAAAAAATTTCTATCTTAATGTTTCCTAAACATGTATTTGAATATTTGTATCTACTCTACCCTGCCTACCCTCACCCTTTACTTTTTCAGCACTCCCTTACACCATGGTACCAAATGCAGGGTGGTAGGAGCTATTCAGATGGGGTTCAGGTTGTGAGGAGCTGCACACTCCGTAGAGAATTTTTTTTAAAGCCTGCAGCATCTGGTCTTCCTAGATGGTCTCCCATCCAAGTACTAACCAGGTCCGACCCTGCTTAGCTTCCGAGATCAGACAAGATTGGGCGTGTTCAGGGTGGCATGCTGTTGGAGAATTTTAAAATAATTGTAAAACCAACCAAAGGTCTGTCTGACTTTTATTATTACCAGGCACTGGAAATTCTGAATAATATTCTGTATTCTCCCAACAAGGACTGATTATTTCTATTGTCTCCACCCTCTGCCCCTCCTCCCATGGCACTACCCTTCACCCAGAGATTTGAAAACCCTCAGGTGCTGGCCTAGTCACCAGAAGATATGCTAACAATTCTTAACAACTAGCTACTCATAAACTGAGCTATGCTAACATGATAATGAGGGGGCATAAGGCTTCCGGCTCTCTTCACCTCCAGCACACTCATTAAAAACCAAGCTTACCTTACCAAATAATGTCTGCCTCTGAAGAAGTCCCTTTAAGATGATTGCCCTTTTTTTGTTGGCTAATCCAGAGCTGGTATTTTCAGCTACTTAGGAGAGAATTGCAAAAGCAGAGTTTCTATTATGGACTGAATGTTTGTGTCTCCTCAAAATTCACAGTATGAAGTTTCCCAATGTGATGATATTGAGAGGTGGAGACTTTGGGAGGTAATTAGGTCATGAAAGAGGAGCCCTTATGATGATATTAGTGCTCTTATTAGAAGAGACTCAAGAGAGAGGTTCTCTCTGCCATGTGAAGACACAGTGAGAGAATGGCCAGTCTGCAAGTCAGGCAGAGAGTTCTCACTAAGAACTAAAATACATGGCACCCCAATCTTAGATACCTCAGCTTCCAGAACTGTGAAAAATAAATGTTTAAGCCACACAGTCTATGATATTTTGTTATGACAGGTAGAGCTGATTAAGACAGTGTTCAAATGAGAAGGCTTGGAGAGACTGCTTAACTTCACCAATGTATAGAGCCATCCCTGTATGGGAAGCACTAATGGTTGGCACAACTTCTGCAAATACTTGATGGTCTGCTGCCTCATATACATATTTATCAGGATAACGTTTAAATCTGTTTCAGGAATGAATTAATTATTCCTCTCCATATTGGTTGTTGGAGTTTTACCAAGGCCACACTCATTCATTTTGGCGAAGTCACATCATTTGCTTATATTTGAAGTTGCAATTAGGATAGGCTCTATTGAGCTTGACTGAACAAAGATTCTAGAGTGAATATAGCCAAATATATGTGGTGCTATAACATAGAATTGTCTACTACCATGTTCAAAGAAATGAGAGAGTCCATGGCTAAGTTCTCAGGAATACAACTTTTCATTGAAAGTGCCACTGAAAAAAGGTAGCAGATAGATATTAGGTTACTTAGACCCTACTTTTTAAATTGATATATAATTTAAAGTGCACAGATCTAAGATATGTAGCTAGCCATGTTTGTCTATAATTATTTAAGCATAACTCAGATCCAGCACTTCAGAAGGCTCCCTCATGCCCCTTCACAGCACCAGGATTCTGATGAGGTCCCCTTCTCATGTTAGTGATTTTTAATTGGTGCATTTTTACCCTAAAGTGGGACATCATCAGCAGAGTGGAATTTTATGCCTCCTAGACTATTTCTGTATTGGCATTGCTAGCACCTGGGGCTGCCCTGGTGTTGTTAGAATTTGCACCAAAATATTCCAACAACTATGATCTTTGTTGCAAGGCATCTACATTTTGGCTCATGTTGTCACCCCAAGCAGGTTCAAGACATACACCCAGGCCTGGAATAACTGGAAAAAATGCCTTCAGTAAAACATAAAGGAAGAGAAGGCAAAATTGCACCTACCCACACTAATGACCCAACTGAAGTGGTGGTGCTCTCTTTTTGTTTTGGCTTTATTTTTACTGTAATTTTACTTACCTAATGAACTTTAATACTGCATAATCAATATAGTAAGGTTAATAAGTAAATAAACCAAGTGTGCAAGCTGGATATTCTTATACTTGGTCATTACTCATACCTTGAATATAGTAGGCATTCAATAAATATTTGTTAGGCTAACCTACAACTGGTTTTGAAATTAATATTTGAAGTGTAAAGGAGTTACTAACTTGTACATGCCACATTTTTTATCTTTTGTTTCTCCCTCAGTTAACATATCCACCTTCCCCTATTTCCAAACTAAATCTTAGCTGTCCATCAATGTGAATCACAAGTTGGTGGTGGTTGTGTACTCCCACAGAAAAATCAATTAACAGAAATATTGGCTCCTTTTTTGTGTGCAAGGCACTGTATGAGGCACTGTGGAGAGAACCAAAGAAGTACAAATATATATGACTTCTGGAGCTCCTATTTCAGCCTCTGCAAATATTTATCTGACTTGTAAATAGCCTACTCATTGACAGCGTGAAATTCAGAGCTTGACCTTACCACTTACTGAGTGCCTTTGTGCCAGTTACTTCTCTGTACCTCAGTTTTCTCCTCCGTAAATGGGAATAATGTTAATAACTGTCTTATATGGTTAATATTAGGAAGAAATAACTTAACACATGTAAAGAACTTAGAGGATCCTGGATCCTAATAAACACTATTGAAGCATTTGCTTGTTTGGTACCCCTAGGTCTAAATCTGGCCTCTTATCTCAAAACATGCTAAGAACTTAACTGTGTGGTGCAAAGTATCATCCATTTGTAATAATTAGCATAGCCTCATTCTAGCATACAGACTTGTACTGCTTAATGAGCAGAATAAATTCTGAGGAATGCATCATTAGATGATTTAATCATTGTGTGAACATTATAGAGTACACTCAACACTAACGTAAATGATGGAGCCTACTATACACCTAGGCTATATGGTATAATGTATTGCTCCTAGTTTACAAGCCTGTACAGAAAGTTACTGTACAAAACTACATGAGATGAAATCAAGTACAAGAGAAAAATGATGTAATCAAGAGACGTGGTAAACATGAGATATGTGAGGCTGCTGCCTAACATTGCACACTTGGTAGAACTCACAGATTGCAAGGATCTTGCCAGTTTACAATCCCTTATTTTTTATTTTTTACACCTACAGCACCTGTCTTCCTAAGTGGTCTCCCACCGAAGTATTTACCAGGCCTGACCCTGCTTAGTTTCCAAGATCAGACAGGATCGGGCTTGTTCAGGGTGGCATGGCTGTAGACAACACTGCACACTTTTTGACAGCTAACTTTTTTTTATAAGTAGAAAGAGCTTACTCTAAAATAATGATAAAATGTATAGTATAGTAAATACATATAGTAGTAAGAGTCATTTTTATCATTTTCGAGTAATACATACTTTACATAATTGTATGTGGTCTACTTTTATATAACTGGTAGCTCAGTAGGCTTGTTTACATCAGCAACACCACGAACACATGAATAATGCAATGAATTACAATATTATGGTGGCTACATTGTCACTAAGCAATAGGAATTTTTCAGCTTCATTATAAACTTATGAGACTACCATCACATTTGTGATCTGTTGTTGATTGAAATGTCTTTATGTAGTGCATGACTCTATCTTGCTACCAATCACTAGTGCAATTTCTGAACTTGAGAACCAAGCAGTATAAAACTATGTAATGAGCTTAGTCTATGGAAACATATAGATCTAGGGATGTGGTAAGAATCCATGCTTTCCCACTCACTAGCTGTGTACCCTTGAACAAATTACTTAATTTCTTTGAGCTTTAGTTCTCTCCCCTGTAAACAGGAGAATAATACATACTTCATAGTCTTATTTTGAGGATTTAATGAGCTAGTATATTCAAAACACTTGTATATTCAAGTGTACATAGTAAGTGCTCATTAAGTGTTATTATTATTGTTGTAGTTTTGCCAGTGTAGCTATGAGAATTAAATGAAATAATAAAGTATTTAGCTTGGTGTCTAGCACATATCAAGAATTCAATAAATGACCCTTCTATTCCTTATTCCTCTCCTCTTTCAGCTTGAAAAATTTGGTCATTTTTCTTTCAACTAACTGACTTGCATTCAAAGGAGAGAAAAAAAGCTGGTATAGTCAGCCACCAGATATCATAATCTAAATGTTTATTAAGACAAAGGTTATTGCTGTCACACAATAACCCAACCATGCTGTTATCAGTCTGCCATCCTTCCTGTTTCTCTAGGCAGCCTTTCCTGATGTTAATTCAACCAGTTAATCTCTCAGTCACTTGACATGTGGCTATATATACACCCAAATGTGTGTGCATGCATCCTGTGCTACAAGAATTTACAGTCACGTTTATCTGAGCACACTGTATGGCCTATATGAAATGCTGAAGCTGTTCAACTTTAGGTTCTCACAAAGCTAAGAATATTAAATAGTTCCTTGGAAAATATTTATCCACAGTGAAGTATAGTGCTTTCTGTATAGTGTTTTACATTTTTTCATGTACTTTCACATATATTACCTCATTTGATCCTTAGGATAACCTTGGGGGTAGGTATGGCAGACATCGTTATTATTTCTATATCAGAAGAAGAAACTGAGCCTAAAAGAAGTAAGTTGACATACTTGCCAAAGGTCATTTAGCTTATTAGTGGTAGAAGAGGGCTTGGAATAGGGTTCCCCACTTTGACTTCAAGCACTCTCATAATCACCTATTTAATTTTGGAGGACTAAGTATTGCATACGTAGGACTCAAAATATTGCAATAACCTTTGAATGCCACTCCACCCCACCCTTGTAATCAGTGTAAAGAATGCGGATTTTTGTAAGTAGTGAAACGGAGGTACCTACAATTACAAAATTGCACTACAGAGATAATAGTGGAACTGGGTTGAAATTCTTAGTCTAGCATGTAATTTTTTATTCAGATGATGGAATGTGAAACTCAGCTGCATCAGTAATATGGGGAAAATTATTTCTCTCCTTCTGCCCACTCCTTCTCTCGTCCGCTTTCCCTTCCATCTCTCTTTCTCCAAACTCTCTCCAGTCCCTGCTTCTCTCCTACTTTTCTTCCTTTCTTTCCTTCTTTCTTTGGAAACTTGTTTATTTTACAAACAATCCTCACCATTTTTTAGCTGGTGAATCCAACGTTTCCTCAGTTCTTCAGTTGGAGAGAAAACATAGAGAGGTCCTTCATCATATACAACCTGAGACAATGGACACACAGACTTCAGCAATTAGAATTCAGAAAAAAAAGAAGAAAAATCTTGAAGGACCAAATCTTAAGCTACAACTTTGTATATGCATAGTGGAAAACAAAGGAAGGCAGAGTCTTCAGTCAGTAACTGGGCCAGTGTCATGTGAATTATCTGCAGAATTCCTAAGCAATTTAAATTCAAGGATATAAGACTTAGAAAGTCTTATCTTATTGAATACTCATAGGTTCTCTTGAGTTATGTTTCAATTTGTGTGTAAACTTAGTTCCCAAAGTTTCCTTCAGCCACGATGGAGACAGGATTTTTGTTTAACCAAAAAAAGCTATTTTATGACCTTATTAAACTTAGAGTTTGTATAGGTAGAAATTGAAGTAATGATTTGTATAACTTAAGCCTTGGATAGTATATACAGATTATTCACTTGTAAAACATGAAGCAAAATTTTAACTCATGGCTAATTTTCCACTCACTGCCCAGTAGTCTCCCCTTGCCAATATTTGCCAAAATAAACCAAACTTGGAACCACAACCCTACTTCAAAAAGAGTAAAGTAAATTAAGCATTGTTATCAAATCAAACAGTCAGTATTTTTTGAACACTTCACACATACAAGGCATTGTGCTAACTGTTGTGGAGGTGCATAAAACATATAAGATGTTTCACAGACTTACTAGATATCACATAGTGAATTTTAAAGTCAAATGTAAATCAATTTTGAATTATCTGCTGTTTGCCATTATCAACTAGCCCAGCTAAACAATGTCATCTTGTTGAAACACAACAGTAGCAAAAGAAGTATGTCTAAAACACCATTCCTTCACAGGTTTTGTAAGCTTTGATACAGTCAAGGACATGGACAAGATCCTTTTACATTTTTATATTTGCTTGTTAGTCTTGCTGTGCTCATAAATCCATGACAGAAAGCCACATCCCCTGAGACTTTCCACTTCCTTTTCTGTCTTTCGCTGTTGCAGAAGCTGTTATATTCATGACATGTGGCCTACAGAGTTCTCAGGACATAAGCAAGCCCAATCTGAAGCTCTTGTTCTCTTTTATGGCTTACAATGCATCAAATGTCTATGTGACTTCTTAGTTATTTCAGACTAGAATAGAATTTAAGTTTATGTGTAAGTCTAAAAATCCTTCCCCATACCAAATTTCCTAATACTACTCCTTTTTTCTCCTTTTCTGACTTTTCAACTCACATGACCACCATTAGACAGATAGGCAGAACCAGAAGGAAGTGAAATGCTAACTCAACAAACCCAGCATCTTTCTCAATGTACTTATCATAGACAAGACACACCATAATAGAATTAATGACATTATGGAGTCTCTGAGTGTAGAGACTAAAAGAAACTATGTTAGATTGGGAAAATAAAAAAGCAAATGCTCTCAGCCCATGGCAGTCTCATTTCTCAGTCCAACCTTCTTGTCTACCTCAACCTCTGTTTTTTGGGACCTAGTATCCTTCCCTATATCCCACACTCATCCCTAACAATTACAAGTCCCTTGAGAGTTGGTGAGAGAAAATATCTCACCTGGAAGGGATAAGGGAACCTTTCAATGATTGAGATCTGCTCCATTTCACTGGATTCTTCACCCCTTCTCTGCAATGAAAGAAGAAGAAAACATGGTTATTGGTTGATGCATTGTTCTTTCTTGGATTTCCTTAGGTACTGGGAATTCTTTGCTCTAGCTTCAGAAGGCTCTCCTGCACAGACAATGCATATTCTTAGTGACTAATTCATATAACCCAATAAAGACACATATTCATGGAATCCAGAACATGACAGAGAAAGATAAATACCATATGATTTTACTTATATGAAGAATCTAAGAATATAAGAAACAAAAAGAACAAACCAATCAAAACCAGACTCACAAATATAGAAGACAGTCTGGTGATGGCCAGAGGGGAGGGGGTTGGAGAATGGAGTAAAAGGTTAAAAAAGTACAAATTAGTAGTTCATAGATGGTCATGGTGATGGGGAGCACAGCATAGGGAATGCAGTTAGTATTAATGTAATGGCTAAGTGGAGAGCCAGAGGAGAGGAAAAGCAATTAGAGGGGTTGTTTTATAAACTATACAAATGTCTGACACCAATGTACTGTATACTTAAAACTAATAATAAAATAAAATTTTAAAAAACTGTCAGGCATCTCAAATCATTAAGGAAAGAAAGGTTATTCAATAAATTGTGCTAGAACATTAACCACTAATATTGGTGGTGGTGGTGAGGAGTTAGGTAGCTATTTTATGCCAAAACCAAGGTAAATTCTGGATGAATTCAAGAGCTTAATATAAAAAAATAAAACTAGGAATGACTGAGAAAAAGTTTAACCATTTATATAATCTTGCAGGAGGCCAGGTTTTTCTAATATAATAATAAAGATTAGAACCATTAAGAAAAGTAAGCTAATTTGATGATATAGACGTTAAAACCTAGTATGGTAAAAAAAAAAAAAAAAAAAAGAAAAGAAAAAACCACCATAAAAATTCAAAGATAAATGAAAAACTTGAAAAATATTTTCAACATATTATTACAATTAAAGGATTAATATGCGTAATATATTGAGATGTCTTAAAACTACTAGGAATAAGGTAAACATTTTAGTAAAAAGATGGGCAAAAATTAATAGGCAATTTGCAAATGAAAAAATATAAATAAGCTCTGATATTTAATTGTTCAACCTTATGAGTAACAAAAACAATTGCAAAATAAGGCAACAATGAAATGTCATTTTTCTTTCCTGCCAAATTATTATTTAAAATATCTGGTATTTAAAAAGAATGTAGAGAAATAGAAACTCTCACACACAGTTTGTAGGAGAGTATGAAATTCAAATTTCACTTCTAGAAAACAAAATAGAATAAAAAAGGTAAAAATAACCAAAATGCACAGATTTCATAAAGAGAAGACAAATTTTTACTTCCAGTAAATTATTATAAGGAAAAGAATAACAAAAGTATGTAAAGATGCATGAAAAGATGTTCCTCCAACATTATTTACAATATCAAGTAATTGGAAATAACTTAAATGTGCAACAATAGAAAATGGATTAAACAAATTACAATACAGTATACCCAAGATAAGGAATACAGTCATGAAACTCAAGTTATTAAAGAGTATTGTCATGGGGAAAAGTTTTCATATATTGTTAAATTGAAAATGTAGGTTGCAAAGCAAGATGTGTAGTATAATTCTATGTTTCAAATATATAACATATATTTTAGTGTGGTTGTATGCATTGCTAGTGGAGAAAAACTCAAGCCTGTAAATTTGATCCTGGTACCTGAAGGAGTAAAACCCATGATCTCTGATCAGTTTGTAAACTTGATATGATGTTATCTTAAAATTTGTGTTACAAATTTTCTCAATTAAGTGAGTTGTTCTGCATCTGGAGGAAAGATCCTGAGACTTGGTATAATTAATGCACAGCAGAGTGAAGAATTTTATACAGAAGCTTTTCTGTGTTTTACATTACACCACCAGTTTATTTACAGAAAGCTGCAGTGTTCCAAATTTCTTAACTGCTCTCCCACCCCATTCCTCTAACAATAATCTCTTCTTACCAGAATCTGTCTTTCAGGGGGAGGATTTTTTTCAGGAACCACTGTTTCAACGCAGGTGATCTTCTCAACATCTATTGAACCCTTCTTACTGCCTCTTCTCTAAGAAAGTGAATGAGGAAGAAAATGGAGAAAGATTAAGGGTGATTAAGCAACCAGATGATTAGATTGTGTTATCTAATCATTCAATGTATGAGGTGACACCCACACTCTATTATCAGGTCCTGTCATTTTGAAAAATCAACTTTCAGATCTATTAATCTAATCTTTTTTGACTACCAGATGGAGAGAAAATAGTATGGAAGAGTGGGTGACTGTCTTTATCTTAAAAAATAAGAAAACAATTTCCAAGTCTTAGATTTCATTCTCAACTATCATTTAATGAGTGCTCACCTATGGCAAGATCCCATGGTAAAATTTTCCCCACAGCTTCTCAGTACCTTTGAATTTTATTTCTCCCACATGGCTGTAGCTAGTTTTAGACTAGGAAAAATTTTTCTGAGTTTGAATTGTACTTGGGTCCCTTCCACCTCCCTCCTCCCACCAAAAAGCTTCTACCTGCTCCCCAAGGGATATCTAAGGTCAAGTCTTTGATACTCAGGTTTCACAGCAGAGAAACTTACCCCACGTTCAAAGTCATACTCATAGTAGGAAAGTTTGTGCATGGTCAAGAGAAAGAGGCGCTTCTTGAAGTTTAAAGGTGATGTTTTCTTTTTTTGCTGGGATCGCTTCAGAAAGATACTCTCCAGTATCACTGTAGCCATAGCTTCTTATTTCTGGAGCTCACTTGTATGCTGTTGATAATAAAAGTTCTTGACAACCCAGAACATTAATCCTCACCTCCCCTGGTTCCCCCTCAGCCTAGCCGCCTAGTTTCAAATGGAACAGAAACTTGCAAAGCTAACAAAGGACCTTCTTCCTACCTTGCCATACACCTTCCACATCCCCTGTCTCTGTCAGTTTTTAGGTATAATAGATGAATATTGAATTGAGGGAATTGGTTTTACATTGTGAGCTTACATAAACTGAGTTCTTGGAGTACTCTGGATACCAAATGACATGTAGCTTGGCATCCAGAGTACTCCAAGTGTGCTTGGTAATGCCTAGAGGCAAATTTATACTAACTGCCCTTTTATGATATGTACAGAATCTGTGAACAGCAAAAGTCTCTTTGCAACTGTTGACCCTGTTATCTCCAGAAGAGATGATGCAGGTGCCAGAACCCCACTGAGGCAGATATTGGACTTTCAGTTCCCAGTTTCCTAGACAGTGAATATAATTTTTCAAACATTGTCCCACTGAAGACTTTAGCCAAGAGGTCTAATAAGGATATGGAGGCTGCTGCCCAACTGATTTTGCCCATCATCCACTGGCTGAGTTATAAAGGATGAAAGCTTGGTTATAAAATTGAAAAAAAAATTGGGGGGAGGGAGTCATTTTTGTTTTTGTTTTTGGCTTTTCCCTACCTTTCTGATTAGATTAGTTTTTTAAAACATCATCATGCAAAAGTGATGCAACTGTTTCACTCTTATGGGTTTCATCTCTGATCGTTTATGAAAAGTAACTCGATTAGCCTCTGCAAATTAACAGTACCCCAGAAAGATTCAGTTTAGGGAACTGAAAATTAGAAAGGCAAAGGAAGTTACAAAAAGTCACCATGGGAGAGTGGAGGAAAAAAATGGTGTAGATGATAGAGGCTCTGTTCATCCCTCTGGTGACCAAAGTTGTGATGGAAACAAGGAGTGGCAGCAAAGAAAAATCACCTGGGATCTAGATGAACAAACCATACAACTAGGGGGAAATCTAAGAAATCACCTGCAATGGCAGAAGGCAAGACAGGATGAGGATGCGGGGCTGCCTGGTCTCGAGTGGCTGAGTGAGACAGAAGCTGCGGCAGTAGCAGTGGCAGACACCTCTTAAAAGGGCCTCATCCATGAGTGGATTTTCATGATGATGGAACTGCTCATTCTGAGAACCAGTGCCCGTTTGTCTGCATGCAGGGGGCATGAGAGACTTAAAGGGAGATAATGTCAATGTGAGAGTTGAGGCAAGATTCTTTGTGTACAGAATTGCTGGTGGTAACCTTTGTCCCCTGTTGAGCCCTCCCCACTCCCAGTGTGCAGACACAGAGCTGCCATAATTGTGATGTCATCAAACTGGATAACAGAGGTTGCTCCACCCAGAGGACTCCCTGAAATCCTGCCTCTTCCAACTCATGGCACCAATTAAGCCACATCTAGGTATATCCTCAGAGAATCAGGTGCTCCTTGCTGAGCAGTGCCTAGATTCACACTGGAGGCAACTGGCCTCGGTTTCTGGTGTGGCCTTTTGAGATAACTATAAGCACATCATCTGTGGATTGCTTGCTGAATCTTAACAGGTAGCACTGGAGGGGTAGAGGCTTGGGCTAAATTTGGCCTGCAGTTGAGCCCCTCTCGGGACTATGCCACTGGACACCTACTTTACAAATCCACACTAATAAGACCAAGAGACTTAGGAGCTTTGCTTAGTACATAGAAACAGACACAGAAAGGCAGACAAAATGGGAAGACAAAAAAGCAGAAACCATATGAGAGAACAGAACAGAGATTCAGATATAATGGAGTCAAGTAATGTAACAACTGCAGAGTTCAAAACACTGGTTATAAAGATGCTCAATGAACTTGTGGAAAATGTAGAGAACTCCAGTGAAGAGATAATAATAGAGATGGAGATTATAAAAGCGAACCAGTCTGAAATGGAGAACACATTATCTGAGATTAGAAGTATGTTAAATGGAATAATCAAAAGAATAAACAAAGTGAATATAGAAAAGGATCACATGCCATGTCTAGAGGACAGGAAAGCCAATCAGAAAACTCATACAGAATGGCAAAAGAGGCCAAGACTATAAAGATGATTTAAGTAGTATATTGGGCACTATTAAGGCTCCAAATATTCATCTGATCTGTGTAAGAAAATCAAGATGTTGAACAACTGTCTGAAGAAATAATGACGGAAAACCCTAACCTGGTAAAGGAAATGGACATAAAACCCCAGGAAGAAAATTCCAAAAATCAGGGATCCAAAGAGGCCCACACTAAGACACGTCATAATTAAAATTCCAAAGGTTAGATACAAAGAAAAAAATTTTAAGCTGCAAGAGAAAAATAATTACATATAAGGGAACACCCATACGACTGGCAGCTGATTTATCAAGAGAGACTATGCAGGATATAAGGGCTTGGCAAAAAAAAATATTCAAAAGAATGAAGACCCAGGATATACAACCAAGAATAATTTATCTAGAAAGCTATCATTTAGAGCTAAAGGACAGATAAAGAGCTTCCCACACAAAAATAAACTAAAGGGATTTATCACTACCAAGCCAGAATTACAGGAAATGTTGGAGGGATTTATTTAAGAAGAAAAAAAAACATGTATCAAAAACAGAAATAAAGAATGGTAACAACTACATTCCTATCAATAAATACCTTAAATGGAAAAGAATTAAGTACTGCAACCAAGGAATGGAGTGGCTAAAAGGATAAGAAAACAAGACTCCTACATATGAAAAGGAAGGGAATGGAAAAAGCTATTGTTGTGATGAACCTAGAAGGTATTTAATTCAGAAAGATAAACACTATATGATTTCACTTATCTGTGGAATTTAAGGAATGAAAAGAACAAACTAATTAAAAACAGACTCACAAATATAGTGGACAATTTGGTGACAGACAAAGGGGCTGAGGGGTTGGGTTCTGGGAGAATGGGGTGAAGGGTTAAAGAAGTACAAATTAGCTGATGGATGGTCACGGGGATGAGAATTAGCTTGGTGGAGGGTCAGGGGAGGGAGCAATTGGGGGAAACATTTTGCTAACTATATAGATGTCTAACCAATGTACTGTATACTTGAAACTAATTAAAAATTAAAATAAATAAATAAATGATTAAAATGATAAATTTTATATTATATGTATTTTACCATAATTTTAAAAATAAAAATTCATAGGATATTTAAATATAAGAAACATTTTAAGTGATAAAAGTTATTTCCTTCCCATAATAAAGATATTAGTACTAACTAAAAAAAAAAGTCACCATGGTTATTTTATTCATACAAAACAACACTTCACATAAATAATTTGCTTAAAGTTTATGCACTCTCTTATGTTACTAAGTCCAAACTTTCATTAGAAAGGTAAAGTGAAAATATAAATACTTTCACAAAAAATGGACACTAAATAAATACTGAAAAAAATCACCATTCCCTGTCAAGTTTTGTTTGGGGTGGGTTTTCTCCTGGGTGGGTGATTTATCTTTAAAACTAAACTCTTTATACTTTTGATGGCACCAGGGAAGCAGAATAAATAAAGTCAACAGTTTTTTTTTCTACCTGTGAAGATTATTGCTCACACCAAGAAAGCAAGAGAGTGGTTTTAATTGAGGCATGAGGCTATCAACACCATTACTTTGCTCTTTCTTGTGGTATAGAAAGTTCTATTATTATACCGGGGCAGGGGGACAAAAATAGGTTAAAGGGACACCAGGGATGTTCAGAATGATTTGCTATGTGGATGCCCTTGTCTTCTGGTGATGGATTGGTTCAATGGTTTGTAATGGTCTTTCGAGAAAGATTGGACAAAGGAACAAACCCT
Organism: Cynopterus sphinx; assembly: GCA_030015415.1. NCBI lineage: Eukaryota > Metazoa > Chordata > Mammalia > Chiroptera > Pteropodidae > Cynopterus > Cynopterus sphinx. Next base: position 55,555,143 of record CM057388.1, read on the forward strand.
TCCCCACACTCTGCCACATAGCTCTCTTCCCTGACTCCCTGATTTAAATGGTCTTTCACAGGAGTGACAAACTGATAAAGGTTTACAACCAAGAGAGTCCTTTCTAACATTCAGATTCAATCTAAAGTCCAAAGAGATTTCTTTTAACATTAAAATTTTTTGTTTGCACAGAAGTAGCGGTAACCAAGTAGTAATGCTCTATTCTCAGTAACCAAAATCTCTGTAATAATATTGCTTTTGTTCCTATAGTGAATTCCAATGATCTCTTCACCATCAAAGATTCAAATTACAGAAAACAAAATAAAACCTTAGAGAAATTGAGTAGCATAACCAGTAAATTAGATCAGAAGCTGCCCAGTAAAGCACATCCAGTTGAGCTCCTTTTAGCTGAGAAAAACACGTCCAGCAATTTACCTTTATATTTATTGTGAACTCTTGGTGGATACACTCCCTTCTCAGACCCAACATCTGCTTCAGTCTTGGTCTTTGCTCTTATTTCCTATTAAGACAGGTCTTTCTGGAAGCTGCCTCTGATCCTTTTCATGTTTAGAACAAATCCGGTTTGTATAAGAGGAAGCCTTCTTCTCTTTCAAGTGTCTATGGTGAGGTAAGGTTTAGTGTCAGTCTTACTATGAGGAAGTAAGCCTCTCACTAGCCATTGCCCCTGTGAGCAAGGGTTGAAATGGCCTCTACCTCTAGATCACTGAGCTGGAGGATTACTAAGATTTCCATGGCCTGGCCACTCCTTCTTTAATTGTGTTTCTCCTATTCCTTGTGATCCAGTTCAGACACGCACAGCATGGAAATGTGGTAGTTCTTACTTAGTCACCACTGAATCAAGCAATAATGTGAAAGGAGAGGTATCCATCTTTATGTCTTTCTGAAAGTTGGTGTGTAATGGACACTCTGCATCAGAGGGCAGTTGCAGCTCCTATGGGTACTTATTGTAGCAGGTCCTAATTTTTTTCTAGTAATTTCAGCAGCCTACAGACTTGATTGGACCATAGAAGATGCACCATAAGGGCTGACCCTGCACTTCCCTCAGAGAGTGGAAACGAAAGTGACAGGAATGTTACACACACACACACACGCGCGTGCACACACGTACACATGCACACACACACAGTGTTTATATAAAGAAGAGGGGGGATAATAGAAATACATAGAGCTCTTTGTTTAAAATATAGAATTCTAGTATTATAATGTTCTCTTTATTAAACTGCAAATGCAAGAATCTTCATGTGGTCACCTTTTGCATTCTCTCAGGAACCTATGGAGCAGCAGAATTCAGAAAAAAGGACACTTGCTAGTAAGAACAGTTCAGCAATCTTACAAACTCCACTATGCCAAAGAGTCAATATAAATAGCAGTTGTAGAATCAGTAAACTAAACAATCCTTAGTTCCTATCTTTACTCATGCTAGGATAAAACACTATTAGGATCAACACCAGAGTAAAATTCAGAAGACTTCATAGCCTGCTTATGATTGCGAAGAGTCTAGGGGATGCTAGTTTAGAAATAACCAGTCAGTCATAGTTCAAATAACCACTTAGTAGAATATTCCAGAAGCAGTATTTTTTCATTATTTCTCTTTTAAAGCATTACTTAATTGCCTAGCAAGATTCTGGTCATTCCTTTTTCTCCCCAGGGAAACGGAAGATAACTCTATTTCTCTCAATGAAGTCTACCTATCAGGCATTTTACATGCATTATTTCATTTATTCCTCACAACAGATAAAAAAAAGTGAGATTTATGGAGATTATGTTATTGTCCAACCTCATCCATCTGGACTCCACAGCCTTTGCTGTTTCTGTGGTACACCACTACTTCTCAGAGAAATTATTATTATTATTATTATTATTATTATTATTATTATTAATTATTTGCCTTCAACAGGGTATGATGCCATCTACCGCAGCATCCTGTCATTACCCATGTCAATCATCAAACAGCAGTTGGGACAGACCCTCTTCATCTTCTAGGAATGAACATTTGGCAAAAGAAGAAATGGTGGTAAGTGCCAGAGATGAACAAAGATCATGGAGCACTTTCCTCTGCAATATTCCTCCAGGCTAGAAAAGACAATTTGGCCTTGTAACTGTCAACTGAACTTTTTCCCACTTGAGGACTCTTCTCAGTCCTACCAGGTTTTCTTACATCTTCTTTTAAATCTTCCACAAGGAGATCCTAACTGGTGGATTCCTAGAGTCATTCCCTATCTCCTTTCAGGATTTTTCATCGTTGATAGAATAAAAGCTCAGGATTTAGGTGGAACCCATAATTTTTGTCCCTTGGGTTGTTGTTGTTTACTGTGGATATAAACCTTTGATTGAACATATTTTCTTTTATATTATGAAATGTTGCAGATAGACAAAAATACAGAGAATAATATTATAAGTATGTATCACCATTTACCTCTATAAAGTACTGCATTGTGTTATAATAACTTCCAGTGTTTTTAGAAGTGCCATTCATAGAGTCAAAACCTTCTTGTGCCCTCCTCCACAATTAGTCTCCTCCCTCCTTAGAGGTTACCAGTATCTTGACTTTTGTGTATGTCATTCCTACGCATGTTTTTATATCATTACTACATATGTAAGTATCCAGAAGAATGTTTAGTTTTAGTTTAAATGTTTTACATTTTTATGTAAGTGGTACATATTCTTCAGCAACTTGCTCTTTTTCTCAATGTAATGTTTTAAGATTTGTCTTGATAGCTCTACTTCATACATTGAATTCATTTTTATATTATAAAGTATTCAATATGATGATATCACACTTTATCTATTTTCCTATTGATTGATATTGAGGTTGTTTGTTTTCAATTATTAACAATGCCGTCACTGAACATTCTTGTACACATGATCATAGTTTTCCACTCTCAGAATAAATCCTGTTCTTCAGACAAAGTGGCAAACTCAAATCTGGTTTATCTGTTGAACTGTAACCTTTGGGTCCTCCTCATTCCTAACTGATGCTTTACTATGAAATCTGATAGAATTATCAACTGTCTCTAATTAGAATATAACTGAGGGGCTAAATTTAGCCTACAAAATTTTCTTCTCATCTCCAAGAAGCATCTCTCAGGTTCTGATTGAGATTTTGATTGAGAATTCCCTGGCCCTGAAACCAGAGAGAAGTCTTCTTTAAAATATCATAACCATAGCAACAACAGAACTTAGTTGCTATTTGTTAAGTTCCCGGGAAACTCTAGACCCCAAATGAAATCTAATTATTGTATAAGTTTCAGGATGAGCTTTACAAGTAACCAAATTTGTGGTGAAGTCTCCCAGCCATAATGTTTCCTGGCTGCAAGTCTAACCAGAGAAATTCTCATCTGCTATCGTCATTTCCAAGAGGTCTCAGAGCTCTGGTTCTTCTTCAGCATTTTACGTTGTTAACATTTTACATTTTCTTCTGTGGTTCTGGAAAATTCTAGGCCTCTGGGATTCCTCATGTCTTCTGCCCAGGACTAGAGACATTAGATTCTGACCAAGTGATGATGAAAAGAGAGCCAAATAACCGATCCACATGTTTACACTCAGCGCCAGATTGACGGTAACACTTTTGACATTATCCCTCTGCCTTGAAGGTGACTTCTGGCATGTATATCTTTCACTCTGGACTTATGTGCTCCTTTGTTTTGTTTTGTTTTTTTGTTTTGTTTTGTTTTGTTTCAGCTTAGTTTTTGTTTTACCAGGTTTAAAATTTTCAATTTATTTTTCTTTTGATATCCAAATAACATTTTTATACAAACTTTCAAGTAGAGGAATATTAAAAAGAACACATCAATTATACGCTCATTATCCAGAGGCATTAATATCTGAGCATTTACCTTCCATTTTTCTGTGCATTTTTTTATATTTAAGATCATATTGCACATGCTATTTGTAGTTTATTTTTTCTTATTACCTATCCATCCATCCATCCATCCATCCATCCATCCATCCATCCAACACACTTTTTTCCCAAAATACCTAAAGTTCTTATTTAACATTACTCCCGATTATTTTCCCATGGTATTAGGATCTCTATATAAGCATCATTTACCAAGTCAAAAGTATGCATTTTGCATTTTTAAACATGACAAAATAGTTTCCAGAAACACTGTACCTATTTCCACTCCAAATATTTTAAGAGCCCGCTTTCTCTATACATTATCTCTTTTCGATTCTAATCACTTTTTTAAATCTGTTTTAATTTCAGACTAACCAGCTTTCTCATAGAGCCAGTGATCTTGAACTGCAGTATATTCCAACCTCCAACTTGTCTAAAATTTAACTTCTTTTGATTCCCTAGAATTTCCTTCTTCTAGGGATGATCTAATAGACCATAGTTAATTTCCTTTTCAGGGAGGCAGGGCAGTGAGATGAGCTTCTCCTGGAAGTTAGGATGAGCAAAATTTACCCTAAGGGCATTGGTGATGGCTCTCAGAGTGAGAAGGAAAGTCTGAGATTAAGGGTTTTATGTTTCTAATGCTCTCTGAAGACTCTCAGTCAGTGCACATGAACCTCTACAGAAACTGAAAGTCACATGTGGCCCATTTGTTTCAGGGTCCTCAGAGGAGTTCCCTCTCCTTATCCCCTGAAGGCTTCATTTGCATAACCAAGCAGCTTTAGAGTGAATTAGGTCAAGATCTGTCTCTAACTTCTTGTTGAGCACCACCTCACTGAAATTCTAGCTCTTCCTTATTTCCAGGAGTTACCAATCAGATCTTGGCATCATTGGCTGAAAAACACCAAAACTGTTTTCAAAAGCCATATCTTCTTATACCTAAGTCACTTTCTAGTGTAGGTCTAGTCCACTAGAAGGAAACTCTATAGGAAATTTGCTCTAAAGGAAACAATAAATTAGAGTGATGATAATTTAAAATTGCACTAATACCCTAGAAGTGGAAGGGAAATTGTACTAGTTCTCGCCATAAGGAGTTTACAAAGGATTCTAAACAAACACATCACCAGCCACAAGAAACAGGAATTTGGACTTTAACACAAGTTTAAATAGTCTGAATATAAACGGGGTCAGAAAAACACAGATAAGGCTAGCTAGCTCTAAGGGATATTGTTTAGGTAGAATACTTTAGATTCCATGAGTATTTGCATTTTGTGGCTTATTTGGAGGGTGACATTGTTTTATCAAATAACTCAAATAACTGAAGCTCCAGAGAAGCTGTGGCACCCTTGGTTCAGAGGCTTGGCATGAAAAATGAAGGAAGGAGCAGAACCAACCCACAACTAACAGTACTCAGCCAGTTTCCTGAGCTGGTAGACCCCTGCTTCTGGGCTTTGCTGCTGAAAATGGACAGCATGGGACAGAAACTTGGAGCTTAGAGAGCCGGGTGACTAGGAAACAGGACTGGGATTCCATTTAGAGGTCCAGCAACATATCCAAGGATGTCTTGGTCTGGGCCAGCAACTTCTATTGTTCTAAATGCCACACCATTTGCTCCAGGCAGGCCCTTTGGGGGCACTGGCAGGTTCAGAAAGAATAAAAACAATAGCAAACATTGAGATATTAGCACTTACTATTGCCAGGTCTTGTGTTAACTGCTTTACATATATTACCAGACTTTTTGCTCTCAGCAATCCTACGGGGAAGGTATTATGCAAGTAGGGGGAAAGGGAAAAGGGAAAAGAGCAGGGGAAGAAAGGAGCAAGAGAAATTCAATGCAATTCAGCAATTATTTGCTAAGCACCAACTCTGTTCCTGGGGATGTGTTAATGAATAAAATAAAGAAGGGAATAAAGAAAAGGTGATAAAGATAAAAAAAAAAGAAAGGGAAAGAGGAGGGAGAAGGAAGAGGAGAATTGGAGAGGAGAGAAATGATGAAGACAAGAGAAAAGAAAGCCGTGCAAATGGCAGGCAATGGTAATAGGAAAAACCTCAGGGGTTGGCCACACAGTCTGGTCTGAGGCGAAGGCTGCTTTCTTCTGGCCCAGACTCTTACCCACTATTACCATGAGGTTGATGCACACAATCTTTCCAACAAGACAGTTCTAATCCCAGTAATATTGGCCTGATGCAGCTGGAGGCAGGTAGCTTAAACCCTGGTTTAACAGGTAAATTTCCCCAGGTTACAAAAGTCAACGACATATTGTGTCATTTGGGCTTTTACTGTTTTCTCAGATGACATACCTCTTAGAATTTCTTCTTCTAAGAGCCTCAATAACACAAGTACGTATTCTATGTTTTCAAACAATATTTGACCAAAGGGCTTATTTTTATCCTACTGCCACTGACAATATTACTTTTCAGCCAAGTTTTGCACAGGTATCCCTTTCCAACCTTTGCTACTTGTTCAGGTGATTACCTCATGTCACTTTCCTCCTGTTCCCCCCACACACAACCCTCCTCAGAAAAGACCCTTACAGCCTGTTCCGATCATCAGAAGGGACTTCCAGGACCTTGTGCTGATGACTCCCACCCTCGGTCAGCCTCCACTGCCAGCCAACTATATGGCACCAGCCATGCTTTCTCTCTGGCCTTTAAGAGTCCCATAAAAGGCAGCCCCTGCCATGTCCCAGACCCACCTTAATCCTGACTTAATTCAGGTAGCTTCCCAGATGCACTAAGATGCCAGGACTTCGAAGGTGGGACTCGATCTCAGAAGACACTAGTCCTGGAGACATATTCTTACAGTCCAGAGAGGAAGGACAGTCTGAGCAAACCCCACCCTTTCACAGCCACTCAGTTCCCTTTTTTTGTTTCCTGACTTAAACCAATGCCTTTTTTTTCTTCTCAGCAGCATGGTATCTGGTTCCCTGCTGCTTGCTGTCCCCAGTCTACTCCCCCACTCCCAGCTGTCCCCGCCCTTCATTTGCTTGGTACCTCTGACACTACTATATTGAGTTTGCTCTGAAAGAACCCTTCTCAACATAACAGGGGCCATTGAGACTTTAGACGGTTCTAGAGTTGAACAGAATTGTTGTCAGGCTGACCTCCTCAAGGTAAAGAGACAACATACTTAAAGGACTGTGGAGATGGTCAGCCGAGAGAGTGGAGACTTACAGCAAAGAGAAGAAATGTAGACCCACAAAGATAAAACAGAAGGACTAAAGAGGAAGATTGCCTTTAGAGTCTCATGTCCTCCAAGGCAGAGGAGACTTGGGGTCACACAGTCAAACTTGATAGTGAACGATAGAGAGTGCTCACAAAGGGACCCCAAAGTACAGAGCCTGACAGGAGAGACAAGACTTCCCCCTGCTGAGTCATTTTCTAAGAAGGCATTTTTTTTCTACAGAAAAAAATGTCTGAATGCAAGCCCACACAGACTTGCGACCTTCCCTATTTTTTTGTGTGGATATTGATTTTCTCCATTAAAGCTTCTGCCTCAGAAATTAACTCCCAATTTACATATTTCTCATATAAACCAGAATAGGTTTGTTTGTTACTTAAAGCCTGAATGTTTCCTCAGTCACCTCCATTATGTTTCAGCAGCAATCTTTTCCCAAAGCATTCTCCTAAGAAATTCAGTCACTACTGTCTACAGGCCAAAATGGCAGTAGAGCTCCTAGTGACTGACCTGCTTGCCCACCTTGACATATCAGGCGCTGCCATGTTTATTTGCCCCAGATGCTGTATCCTAACACAGAAACAGATCACAGATTCCACTAGAAGTACGTCAGAATTTTTAAGGCGACAGGACTTTTTAAAAAAGTGTTCATAGGGTAGTAGAGTGGTTAATCCTCACATCTGCACAAAATAGATGGGCAGCAAGTTATTGCATGATCTTCCTATTTTACTGACAGTTTATAGCCTTTCAACTAGTCCCTGAATGGCTGCTCCAGTCACCTGCCTGAGAGTTGGTCACAGACATTTAACTTTCCTCCCCACTTTTTTTAGTCAGATATTACTTTTTGTCACATGTTTTGTCTCTTCTCAAGGCGCATCTTATGGTTGAGACTGGGAACTGACAGGCATACAATAGGGGATCTGGACAAAGGAGAGCAGGACAAGGGAAAGTGGAAAGTAAACCTAGATGTTTCCTCACCTTCTCCCCACGAGCACTCTCTTAATACACTTGGCTAGATAGACAGAAGGATTACACCCAAATAGTGCAAATAAATGGCCTAGTGTCACCTCAAAAGATCCCCAATGTAATACAAGATTCTGTGTTTGATGTTATCTTGTTCAACATTTTCAATAATGATCTTTTTAGGAAGCTATAGAAAGTAGTTTAGCTAATGTGTGAATGGGAAGAGGTTGCTGTTAGCTAGATAAAATAATAGAATTATTAAGAGTTTCCAAAAGATCTTGAGTACCTAGTGTGATAAACCAAATTCAACAAGTGTATTTTACCAAGACTAAGGTTCACGTCCCATAATTGGGAAGCAACATTGAACTTCAAATAACTCCAGGTGAAAGTGGAGTAGCAGTAGGACTTGTGAAAATGGTTCAGACGTTTTTGCTGGTAGTAATCAATAGAAATGTCACGTCAGTAACATGGCTATTAGAAAATACAAAGTGATATTAGACTTGTTAGCAAAAGTAAAATATCTAGACAGAGGAATGTAAAGGGGCCACCTACTCTGCAAGACCAGGCTATATCTAGAGTCCTGTGTTCAGTTCTGAGTGCCTCAGAACTGAGCAGGAGCATATCCAAAACAGAGAGTAGGATTTATGAAGGGAATCGAAACCAAAGCCATGTCACATGAGTTGTTATAGAAAGAAATAAAGTTCATTAGACAACATTTACTGTCTTCATATTTCCAAGTAACTAACATTTAAAACCTCTAGAAACTCTTCAAAGGCCAGTCAGTGATACTACCTAAGAGCCTGGAGACAATAAAATACTGTGAGACTACAGGCTGGCTGTTTGGCAAAGAAACTTTTAAGAAATGTAGTAGGTAATGGTCATATTCATATTATCTTATTCTCAGAGACCATCCAACAAAAAAGGGATGATCAGAAAGTCAGCTCAGGACCTGTGGGTGATTCTGGAGAGTTATGCAAGGGGGAGATCTCAGGCTCTCATAGCTTATTAGCCCCTAATTCACTGGCACCTCCTCCTGCACCCCTGCCCGATTTTCTCTCCTCATTCTCCTCTACCCTGAAGATGCTCCTGCCTCCCCTTTGTGATGTTGTGGTTAAGTTCAAGGCTGTGGTGTTAGATCACCTGGGATCAAATTTCAGCTCCGCAAAATAACCATTTGTATGACTTTGAGTAAGTGAATTTAACACTTCTTGTGCTTCAGTTTCTTCACCTGTTAAATACTAATAACAGTACCCACTGCCTGGGTTGCTAGGATTAAAATAGGTAGTATACAAGGTGGTAAAGATAATGCCTCACATATAATAAGTACTCAATAATTGTTAGCTATTGTAATCCCCAGGTCACAATAGTCATTGTATAATAGTAAGGGAACCTGGGCTCTGGATTCATATCGCTCGTATTTATATCTTGGCTCTATTCAATACTATCAATATTGGGCAATTTTTTAAAACAGTCCATGGCCTCAATTTTCTCATTTGTAAAATGGGAATAATAGTACCACCTACCTCCTGGAATTTTTGTGGGAATTTTATGAGACAATCCATTTTAAGTGCTCAGTACCTGAATCTTTCTCAACTGGACTCTTTTGAAACCTAGCACATGTCTTCTGCCAGGTGTTAGTGAAAGAAAATCCAAACATGTTGAAAAGTTTTATAAGAGTTTATTTGAGCCAAAACTTTGAAGACATGCCTGGAAGTAAAAGCTCAATGGATAAAGGAAATGCTCCGGATAATGGCAGTTTTACATTTCCTTTTATGCATTCAGAATCAAAGGAGAAAAATGTAAGGAATATCTGGAATGCAGTGGTGGTAGATTAGGGAGGTGAGAGAAGGCAAAGTAGGGAAATCTCTAGGATTAAATAAAAAGCAAAATAGAGAAACATACTTCTTTTACACTAGTGGGCACAGGCTACTTTATTAACATTTACAGCATATAGAAGTGATATGCGCAGAACAAGATCACAATGTATAGTTCTTTGGTCTGATGATCTGGTGGTCCTGTGCTCTGGTGTTTGTGCTTGTACCTTCAAGGAGCCTGGAAAAGAAAATTACTCTGACATTTCAGAGGTATGTTTTCCTAGATGCATAAGAACAATGGACAGGGCTCACTTAAAGTAAAGATTGACCTTTGCTGAGGAAACTGTAGGCCTGGGATATAATTACTCGCCATGATCGGCCCAGTCAGAAATGTTTATGTTCAGAGCATCCTTTTTGGTTACTTTTGGTCACAGAGTTTGTAAAGTCTGCCATGAAAGGGAAGAGCCACTGGATACTTTCTATTTCTTGACTTGATTGCAGGAGTTGAACTATTTCTTCTCCACTTTTCAGAATCAAGGACAGCCAAATTGCTCCCTCAAAAGAAAAAGGTTGATTTAATGCTGATGATCATTGATCCTTTTTTTTTACAAAGTATTTTGTCTGTAATTACACACTTAAGAACATGCTTATTTGATAATGTGTTAGCTGAAGAATTACTGTTTAAAATTAATTACTTGTTAGAAATTACTGTTTGGCTATTGCCATAGGAACATAGGCTACTAACTATGGAAACATAACATTCTAAAAAGCTTTCTGCTTCTGTACCCCGGCTTGCACACCTGACCAGTGGGTTGACAGGTAATGAATAAAAGAAAAATAGACCTTTGTGTTCAGACAGAATGAAGAATGGGATTTTGGGCTTAAAAATCCTGTACCTCTACATTTCGGGGCTGCTTAATTTGGGGTCTGCGTACCCCTGGCAGACCCAGCTGGCTGAATAAATAGTGTAATTCCCATAACTCACTGAGAGTTATGGTGGTCCGTGTGTCTTTTGGGGGCTGGCGGCCACAACAATAACATGGTTATTACACACTTAAGAACATGCCTATTTGAAATAGGTATTCAATAAACATTTGTTGAATGGACCAATTGGCTATGTGATAGATGAACTCAAGTACTGGCTTCCTTCAAGCTTTCAGTGAACCAGCAGTTCACTGCAAAAAATATTCCCAGTGTCTTTGAGGTAGAACAGGAGTGGAACATGCCGGTGGAGACCTCTTTCAACTGACCCTAGTCCTGACTTCAATCCCGGATAGGGAGAGGTTGGCCAGAGGATATGTGGCAAGAATACTGCTTCCTTCACTTCAGGATGCACCTTATCAGCATCTGCCAGAAGTGATGAAGTGAGGAAAAGTTTCACAGCTAGGGGGCGGGAGGAAGTCAAAGAGAATGGATCAGCCTCAGAGTAGTTACTTAAGATCCCGCCTGCGGCTCCAAATCCTCCTCTTAGCCACCAGAGGACGATGGACACAGAGCTTTAGACTCTATGTTCTCTCCTACCGACTCTCACGAGGAAGAGCAACCAGGAACCTCCTACAAACTTCCGTTTCCGGGTCCGCCTCTTTCTTTCCCTGCTGGTAGTGATTTCGCTAACACGGTAGGACTTTAGGATGGGGACACGGTAACATCCAGTTTAATCTTTCCTTCTCCGTCGACTGTGACGTCCCAGAATGGGCCCAGGCCCATGGGCGGACTCGCCAAGGAAACCCAGTGTTGACGGGATTGGCCCCGAAGGGACCAGGCTTCAAGTCCAGGAATTGAAGTGATAGGATCAAAGAGGTAGACTTAGATGGTAGAGCAGATATGTTCTCTTAATGCTTTGGGGCTCGTCGGAAGCTGCTGTACTTGGAGCACATAGAGCTGGACCACCTTCTGTAGAACGTTGTGTGTGAACAAGGAGTTTGAGAGTCGAGTCCTCATGGCTGCCTTATCCCTTGGGTGGTAATTGTCACATTGGCGTCTGATAACACGGCACGTACTAAACAGTTTGTTTCATAGGTGAACGTCCCTAAAACCCGCCGGACTTTCTGTAAGAAGTGTGGCAAGCACCAACCCCACAAAGTGACACAGTACAAGAAGGGCAAAGACTCTTTGTATGCGCAGGGTAAGATGGTCTGTACGTGATCTGGTTACGCTGTGACATTTGTGTAGTAGTACAGTGTAGGAGTCTACACCCTTCCCCTAAACACATACCACTTGTTGGGCATTGCTATTTCTGCTGGAAACCCCAAGATAAACCTGGAAGACTTTGCCACGTGGCTGTTGGGATTCATTATTTTGGTATACCATAATAATTTTCGTTCTCCCAGGAAAGTGGCGTTATGACAGGAAGCAGAGTGGTTATGGTGGGCAGACTAAGCCAATTTTCCGCAAAAAGGTGAGTAGTAATTACTATTTGATATGCTTCCCACACACTTCTTCAGTGTATGTAGTATGTGTTCATAGTTTCAGCAAAGTTATCTCATTCACCTATAGTGACATACCTAGTAGGCAGTGGAGCTGGGAGTTCAACCTAGGTCTCACTCTAGTCTCCAGTACTCCACCATCACAGTGTTTTATATTTTTTTGCTCTTTTCCGAAGAGGCAAACATCGAGTTAAGGAATATGCTCTGCCTTCCTAAGAACTGAAGTTGGAATACACCAGTAAATCTTTTCTTTGCCATGTTCCTTTCTCTCATGTCCTAGTGAATCCTCAGCACTTGCAGTAAGAATTGTTCTCATTTTGCTCCTCAGCTCATCTGCATTATCTGCTACCTATCTCATGAAGTCGTAAAGCTCTTTAAAATGGTCTCCCAGTGGCCTCCTGAATTCTGTCATTCTCAGGCTTGATGTGTTTCTCTCTTGACCTCAGGTGATTCTGCTACCCCTTAAAGAAAACAGTGCCTGGTACAGCATTCCCAGGATTTCTTTGGGCATTTTGCTTTTCATTTAGCCTGGTTCCAGAAAGTATTAAGGAATGACTTTATTGTTCATTTAGGTGCAATAAATGATTTGATTTCAAAGTGCTGAATGCTTGATTTCCTTTTCACATTCAGGTAACTTGTTTACAAGATGGGGAGGTTCTAGCAGGGTATTGGATTTTTTGAGAACTGTGAACTAGCAGCAGTAGAATTATGCCTACAAGAGCAGTCTTAAAAAGTTGAGTATTCCTGGAGAGTGTACCTTAAGTTAAAATAATGTAGTTGAATTCTTGATGTAAGTGTAGTTAGTCTTTGGAGACTTGAAAGATCTTAAGTAACAGTTAACACTATTTTACGAATTGTGAAAGTTGTGTTTATCTCATAAATATGATAGGGGAGGAAAGTTAAATGTCTGTAACCAACTCTCAGGCAGGTGACTGGAGCAGCCATTCAGGGACTAGTTGGATGACACAGTTTTGGTTGTGGAATACTTAACAGTAGAGCATCTGAAAGGCCCCAAGTTCATGCTAGTATAATGAGTGCCTATTTGATAAGCATGTTTGTGAATGGTGAACTTGCTGGCAATGAGATAACCTGCAACCTTTGCTATGTATTACATTTTCTCTTAAATTCACTGTTTTTCACATTTGTTTTCTCCCTACAGCTAAAGACAAATTGTCTTACTTGCAAAGCTCTACATAGTATTAATGCAATATAGTCATATTTTTGAAGAGATTTTCTCAGTGATTTATGAAGGGGATGACTTAATTTTTTCCAGGCTAAAACTACAAAGAAGATTGTCCTGAGGCTTGAATGTGTTGAGCCCAACTGCAGATCTAAGAGAATGCTGGCTATTAAACGATGCAAGCATTTTGAATTGGGAAGAGATAAGAAGAGAAAGGTATATAATGTGGGGTGGATAGTACAGTCTTTTCTATACAGTTTTATTTGGAGAGGTGAACATTTCTGCCCATTCATTTATTGTGATGTAATGATTGGGCAGTCCTCTCAAAATAACTTGATCCATAGCTGAGGGTGAGGCTTTTGGTGTTGGTTTTGGCATGAGCTGGAAAGGAATAATTGAGGACTTAACCTTAAAGGATGGTGATCCCTTTAGGAATAGACACTGTTCTGATGGAGTAGAGATTCTTTGCTAAATAAAAACACCAAACTATTCTGTTACAGGGCCAAGTGATCCAGTTCTAAGCTTCATATTTTGTTTTATTATGAAGACAATAAAATCTTGAGGATATGTTCACTTCATGTGGTTGGAGTTGATCTTTTGGAAAAGAAATAAACTAGTGTCAATAAAATTCCCCTTTTGGGGAAATTTAGGCTTGATGACTCCGTGTACTTTGTTCATTTTGGTTGAATCTGGTTGAACTCACATCAGAAGCTGTGGTCTGGTTTGGCACTTCAGTCACTTGCAGATTCATAGGATCCTTTTTGCTGTTTCAAAGCAAGAGCTACGGGTTATAAATAGAGTTCTAAACCTCGCTGACAGGGTGAGCTCAGTAACAATTCTATCCATAGAGAATGTAAAGTTTACTAAGAGTGAAATAATTTGTTTTACCTTAATAATTAAGTCATTAGAGGAATTTTGGCCTGTTCTCTAGGCACAGCATACTGTATGTATTATGTCTTCAGACTTACACCACCTAGATGTTTTGACATTACTCAAAATTAGTAGACAAATTCTTTTCAAGTTGAAATTACTGCCAAAGATAATTTCTAGTGAATTAAAATTTCCAGTGGAATCTAGAAGGGATATCTCCATTTTTCACAATACCTAACAGTTTCAAATTTTAATCCTTTTTCTCTGTATATTACCGTATACTTCATTCTTACTGATGTTCACCTCTTCATACTTGAGCAACAAAACTGGATGGCAAAGCACGTATGCTATACATTTTGGTAACTGGAAGTACATCTTAGCAGTTTGTAGTCATAGATGACTAAGTCTGGGTTTACCAATTTCTTTCCAATTTTTATCAACTGGCAATGATTAGTTTTTCAATTTTATTGAAAATAATTGGTAATAACGTAAAATGTGTAAAGGAATTGTTACAACATGTACTTTGAATTCTGAGTGAGCTTTTTGTGCCCTGTCGGTTTCTGTAGTGAAATTTTATTCAAGAAATAAAAACAGCTGAAATAGGAAGAAAGGACAAGTGGGGTAGTTACTTTCGCAACAACATATAAATATTTAAGGAAGCCTTATGTAGTCTGGCTCACTAGCTGAAGCAAAACAGTTCCTGTGGGATTTATTCTAGTTTTTAAGCGTGAAGTCCATCCATAACACCCAAGCTTTTTCTTTACAGGGAGGAGCTTTGTGATGTGGCAGGCAGGATTACAGGCCATTCCTTGACCCAAAGAAGCAATACTGATGGTATAAGAACGAGGTCCACCAATCTCCTGCAGGTTTACCATAGCCACAGCCCAGGCTAAGTTGGAGAGAGGGCGTTCCCACACCTCAATGTTGTCTTCCTGAAAAGTAAGCCAAGAAAATAGCTGTGACAACTGGGTAGCGAGCAATAAGCTGCCTTGTTAGTTGTGACATTCAGTCTCATTGTCAGAACTACTGGACACTTCAAGGAAAAATTAAAATGATCTCATAGCATGTTTTGTAAATAGAATGATTCTAGCAAAAGTCTTCATTACTGATTAGATTGAGATTTTAAAAATACATTCTCAAAAGATCAGTGCATATTGTCACATAACAGACAAACTTGATACTTGGGTACAAAGCCATTTAAAGTACACACCCAAAATAAACATTTGGATGAATTATAAACTAGAAGGCAGGAGAACATGTTCCCAGCTGATTCCTATTTTCTCCCATAGAACATTACAGTACCTTTCTAAGTAGGTACCCCTGCTTGCCCAAGGGGTCCTGGTTGATGGCAATTACATCTTTATTCTGAAGGAGGTCTTTGGCTTGAAGGCTGATGTGTCGGAGGTCATTGGACATGAGTAATGGAGCTGCCATGATAGCCCAGAGGGCCATCTGAGTTATCTGCTGATCCCAACTGAGGCCAAAGTTGCCAATCACTAACTGGGACAAAGAATGGAAGAATTCAAATGAGGGAAGACAGAATCATTCTTAAAGTTGCCTAGACAGAAGCCACTTTCCATGGCACCCTGTTCTGAGTACCCACAAAAAGCCTGCTCCCATGAACTAGCCCATTTATCTTGAATGTCAAGAAAGAAACAGGCCCACTGAAGGGGTTTGACCAAATACGGCTCACGTTCTTACCATATCTGGGTCATTCCAACCCCCTGGTCCTGCGACACTAACAATTGTCTTCTGGTTAGAAGATGTCCAGTCCAAGATACTCTTTACACTTTGCCAAGAATCATAAATATCCCCAGAATTTCTCCAATGATTGCAATACTCTCGGATTTCTGTGTAATTGGGCTGTGGAAACATAACTTCTGTTTACTTTTTACTAACATTCTTGCGAGTTGAAAATCAATTTAAAGAGGCACTGTGGCCTTCTCTTTAGTTTAGTGCTTAAAGATCTCCATATAGAGAGCTAAACCCCTATATAATGGAACTTCATCGTAAGAAGTTTGCTTCAGAAGTATGCAATATAACTGAAAATCCCTACATAAAATGGCTTTAACACTGTTTATGCTGGAAATTTACCAAGTGGTAACTAGGTACTGAGATTATGGCAGATTTAAAATTTTTGCACACTTCACTGTATTTTCAAACTTCTAAAATGAAGTAACATCTAATGAGTAACACGCATTACTTTTATCAAAAATAACAAGTGATCTTAAAATAACAGCTGTAAAATTACACAGAACTCATCAGGCATACGATAAGGCAATCTGAATCCTAGGCATATAGTTTGTTAATGGAATGAATAAATGTTTGTAAATAGGCATGTGGGATATTCAAGGCTTAAGGTGTTAAGAAGTGAAAAGTATTTTACAGAGATGAGAAGAAAATAACAAGGATTTGTTCTATAAATAATTATTCATTTCCAATATGCTAGGGATATAGTGACTAAAAAAGACAAGGTCCCTGCTCTCCTGGAACTTAACATTCTAGCAGGGGAGACAGACAATAAACCAGTCAACAGATAATTCCATATCATGCTAAGGTCTTAGAAGGAAACTGAAAAGGTTAATGTAAAGAATGACTGGATAAATGGCTATTTTAGAGAAGACCTGTATGAGTCCGTGGCATTTGTTCAGAGACCTAAGAAATCATAGGCAGGAACGTACCAGGCAGAAAACAAAAATCAGGTATAAAAGGCCCTGAAGCAGCAATAGGCTTGGAGTGTTTGAGGGGCAGAAAGGATACAAGTGTAGTGAGTGAACCAGTGATCATAAATGAGGTTGGAGAGGCAGGTCGGGGACAGATCAGTGGAGCTTGATTTTATTCCAAGTGCAATGGGAAGCCAGTTAAGGGTTTTAAGCAGGGGAATGATATTATTCCATTTATATTTTAACTAGAACACTCTGGTGCTGCTTGGAAAAGGGATGGAGGTAGGGGAGATTAGAAGTAGAGAGACCAGGCTGTTGGAAGAAGTCTGGGTGGGAGATGATGCTGGCTTGAACGACCAAGGTGGATGCAGAGGAAATGGAAAGAAATGGGCTGATTCTGGATACACTTTGTTACTGACAGGATTGCTAGTAGATAGGTTGTGAACCATGAGACAAAGGAAAGACTCAAAGATGACTGACTTCCCAAGTGGTGGTAGCTTAGACTCCAATTATAGCAGTGGGGATGGTGAGAAATGGTTGGATTCTTGGGAGAGATGGTAGGATGAGACTGTTAAGTAAGGCTGGACTTGGAAGGAGACCTTTATCTTCTTTGTTCTCAACTTCTGAAAATCTGTCAGCAAGGCTCTATTAGATTCTGGGCTCACTAGCTCACCTTACGAAAGGGCCACATATAAAGGGGCCACTCACAGGAGTACACAATACTTCTGCCAGTCTTGTTCAGGGCCAAGGACATGTGCTTATAACCTGTATGAGAAAACAAAAGGTAAAATAAGGGAAAGAAGGACATTTCCAGATGGGGCTTTATAATTTTAAAAAAGGCTGCCTGGAAGGGTTATGTTTATATTTTAAACCAGTAACAAAAACAGGTAGCTGTTCTGTGCTGAAATTGTATTTAATACTTTCCAGAGTGCTGGGATTGTTCTGAGGATATAGTGCAGGATAATGCATATATTGAGGCAGGAATGAAGATCCTCCTTTATGTGGGATTGTTTGACATACTGAATGCTTTCCCAAGTGACATTATAGAGAGTTAGAAACTATTTGTAATTAACTCAGAGTCCTCTTGAATGAAAAGTGTACAATATTAGCCGTGATTAAGCAAACACGGATTTTATATTGCATGAATGAATAAGTACATGGACAAACTAGAAGAAGAGAAGAGGTAGGAGTTCTGACACATTAAAAATCATTATTTCCAGTATTGTGACTGGGTACTTAAAATGAGATTAGTTCTGTGGATGCTCAGTTACCTTGGCCTCAAAGTTCTTCTCTTTGCTCATGGCTAAATTTCTTGAATGAAACATACCATCTGCCAACTGTTCCACACTGTCACAGTAACAACCATCAAATTTTAGCAGATCTACTCCCCAGCTGGCAAAGGTCTTGGCATCAATGTCATAGTATCCAAAACTCCCAGGGTAGCCTGCACAGGTTTTTTTCCCAACATCTGCATAAATCCCTAGCTTCAATCCTTTGCTATGGACCTGAAATGAAATGAAAGAGTCACCACAATAGAAGGGCGATCATGAAGTAAAGAGAGAGAAGCACTCCAGGTTGGGGACAGAGATCCCTACAATTCATCAGGTATTGCAGCCTTTTCTTTTTTCATAAGTCCCCTAAATTATTCAGATGAGTTTGTTGAGAGACAAAGGACAAATCCTCCAGTCCTGCTGATTTCTAACTGCACATGTAAGCTATAGCAAAGAACTGAAAAGAAAGCTTTCAGCCACTCTTATCTTCCTCTGACAGGAACTTACACGTTACCTTTCTAGGGCAATGATAGATTTATCTGGACAAAGACTCTCTCCTTGACCAAACCTAATTTAGGATCATCTGAGCCCTCTTCTCAAGTAGGCCTCAATCTTGGCCTTTAGTGTCCAGTTTTAGCAAGAATCCTGCTAAGTCATCCCCCAACCCTTGCTATGTGATCAAGTTCCTCATTTCCCACCCTTGATGTCTGAAGTCCTTGGCCTGTCTTTAGCAAGAATCTCTCTCCCTTTCATGTCTCCTCTTAGTAATTTTCCACCCACTGACCTTTCTCAATCTGCCTGTTGGCTATAAATCTTCACTAGTCTTTGTTATATACAGAATTGACCTTGGCTCCTTCCCCTACTGCAATAGTACTGAATAAAATCTGCCTTAATTGTCTTTAACTAATGTCTGGCTCTGTTACTCTTTCACAACCTCCAAAATGTTCCATCTTCTAAATTCTAATTTATAGTACAATTGCAATACTGCTCAAAGTTTATATGGAAATATATGCACACATATGTCAAAAACCAAGTTCCTTTTTATTCCCAGAGAAGTCAGCCATTTCAGCAAAAGGAGAACTTCTCCAAGATGGGCCCCAAGAACTATTGCAAAACATGTATCTGCTGATGGGATGAGAATTCCACCTGCTATGGCTTACAACTCAATGTTCAGATAATGGCAGTTATTTTGCTTTCTAAGTGTTTCTGAACAAACTTCCATATGGAAATGTTTACAGTCTCCTGAATGAAAAAGAAAATTGTCTATAAACTCACATAATTAGCTAGGTGGTGAATCCCACTAGGAAAGCGAATAGGGTCTGCCTGAAGTCTGCCTTTTGAATCTCTTTGTGCAGCCATCCAACAGTCATCAATGCAGAGGTACTCATATCCTACTTTCTTCCAACCATCCGAGGCCATGAGATCTGCCATCTGCATGAAGAGCTTCTCACTGAAAGAGAAATCCCAAGAAACATTACAATTCACTAAGCAAATGCTTGGGTACCTCCTATTTGTTAGGTACCTTAGGTCTTTACAATTGTTTTCAACCCTGTAATAGTTGGGTAGTAATCACAACCAATACAAGGTAAAGTGGACTGGGCCCTTTTTCTTCTCCTTCCCCTCCTCTCTTATTATTCTACCCCAAACCCCTGAACAATTAAAACAGGAACGAGAAATACATGAAATTGAAAAGGCTATTAGAACTAAGAAGAAAGTTCAGTAAAGTTAGAAACTACAAAGTTAACATAATCAACAGCTTCCTTAGATATCAATGAAACCTTGGAGAAAAACATACTATTAACTAGAGCAACCAAAAAAGTAAGAGGAAAACCTAAAGTACCCAGAGATAAATTTAAGATATGTGCAGGCCCCATAGGAATAAAACTATGGTGTTCCCAAATGATTTGAATAAATAGACATTATTTTACTCTTGGATAAGAAAACTCAAAAGTCAAAAAAAAAAAAAAAAAGCTAATTCTCCTGACATACCTTTACACATTTAATAAAACTTTGGAAAAAATCCCCAAAGGATCTTTTAAGAAACTTGGCAACATGATGAAAAAAGTTCACCTAAAAGATTAAACGTGATCATTCAGCAAAAGATAAATGAAGCTGGTGTAGTACCAGCAGCATTAGAATACACAGATCAGTGGAATTAAAGAGAGTTCAGAAAGAGATCCTTCTGGCCATCTAGTACCATGGGATTTAGTATATATTAAATGTAGCATTCCTTATAAGAGAATAAAGTCCAGATAGATAAAAGATTTTAATACTTAAAAGATCCATAAACATACTAGTAGAAAATGTAGGTAACTATATTGTTTTCAGGTAGGAAAGGACTTTCTCACCATGATGCCAGGTCAAAAATCAGAGGAAAAAAATAATGTTTGATACATAAATATCAAAACCAACATGTAGCAAGAACCACCATATTCACAACTTATGAAACACACACACACACACACACACACACACACACAATGCCGAGCAAAAAATAACCCAAAACAAAAACATTCCAGTTGAAAAATAAGGAACAGTCAATCCATAAAAGAAACTACACAAAGCCCATTTAACATATGAAAAGATATTTAATCTCATTAGTAATCAAATAAATGAAAAATAAAAATACCTAACAGATAGGCAAAGTTTAAAAAAAATGACAAAAATGCAGTGCTGGCTACTGTTGAGAATGTGTATTTGTAAAAATTTGGGGGAGGATATTTTGATATATCACCAAAAGAGCAAACCCTTTGGTCCAGTAATTAGACTTGTTCCAAGGAAAGAATCAGATGATGTACAATGGTGTACAGTTTTATTCACAGTAATGAAAAATGGAAGAGCCTGAATAGCTATCAATAGGAATTTGCTTAAATAAATTATGGTATATATATACAATTTACATTTATGAAACTCTTATTCTGTGCCAGGCACTCCGGTTACATTTAGGAAGGGTAAGTAATTTGCCCAAGGTCACACGGCTAAGTAAGGATGAGCCAGAACTCTAATGCAGGCAGGCAAAGTTTAGAGTCTTGTTAACAACTCACAACATAAACATAATCTCATTTGTACTGAAAATAATGAAAAAAAGAAATGTATTTACTAGAAAACTATTCCAAGCCTGTGTATTAACATTTTAACCATGATTATTTCTGGCTAGTGGAATGAGGGGAATCTTTATTTTCATTATACTATTTACTATCTACAGTTTTTGCATCAATCACTAGTTTTATAATCAGATACAAAAATAAGACAGCCATCACTGAGAAAAAAATTAGAAGACTATATGTGACGGGCACAATTGCTAAACACTTTACCCCAGGGTCACAATGGACTTAGCCTGAAACTTAGGTCAATTAATTCTGTGATGTTTGACCAACACCCTGACATTATCCATAGAGCTGTAAAGACATTAAAAGGAATAACTTACCGGCGCTGGGATGTACCATACTACCGAATATAGAGCGACCTCTTCACCACAGGTGTCTTTATTATATAAATGCCTAATCACTATGTTGTACACCTGAGCTAATATTACATGTTAACTGTGATTGAAATCAACATTAAAAAAAGAATGATTTTACAGATCCTTCTGAGTCAGCTTCCTGGGATAAGAGCTGTTATTCCCAATTTACAGACAAGGAATGTGTAGATCAAATTGGTTCAACATCTGTCTTATGAAGCCTTGCTGGGGCAGGTCAGCGAGAAGACGTTGACCCTTCAGTAGGACCTGGCAATCAAAGGCTCCTCATCCTTTCCCCGGTCCTTGGAATGTGCATTCTATTTGCTTTCTCTGATCCCAGAAGCTGTCCCAAGGACGTAGCCTTGAGATAGAAATGCGTTGATAATATCTAGATGGTACATAGGCATACTCGCTTTGTTGCGCTTCACAGATTTTTTTTTTTTTTTTTTACAAACTGAAGGCGAGAAGATACTCCAGCAAAGACTGACTCGCTTCATTGCAGTGGTCTGGAACCCAACCTGCAGTATCTAAGAGTACTAGCAGCGAGCATGACTGCGGTGAGCAGGAAAAACAGAACTTGACTTCTCCTTTTTGCGTCATTACGTTCCTTGGCTGTTACGAGGGACTTTAAAGAGACCATGGCACCTCTGCATCTCCCACCTTCTTGCCCTAGAATGTGGCTACCGGCTGAAACCTTAACCTGGAGGAACTTTATATAGGCATTGCCTCATTTTGCTGCGCTTAGCTTTACTGAACAACAGCAGAGGCGGAGAAGCAGTTCACAAGAATGGGCTGAACGGAACTGGATGGTAAATGGAGAAGGTCCCTAGCTGGGTAATCCAGAAGAGATGGAGAAGGAGGGGCCGCTGGCCAGGCTACCAACCAAGGCGGGGGTCACACGGAAAATTTACGGCCAGTGCCAATCCCGGGCAGTTTGCTGGGAAGAAAAAAAGCTGTAGTAGGGAAGCTCTCCCTTGGGCTCAACCAAACACGGAAAGGCGAAGAGAAGGGGGGCACCCAATATCTGATACCTGATACAGGAATCCGGCTCTTCTTTGCAATCGATGTTGCACATGAAGCGCTCCCAGTGCAGCCAGCCCATGGTAGGTGTCATAGCCAAGCCATTGTTCAGGGCCCAGGCCACAGGAACATCCCAGAGAATGAGGGCCAGGAAGTGAAGCGCAAGTACGCAGCCCGGCTGCTGGACTCCGCTCACCAGTATCATCTTCACTGTAACCATGCCTAACAGATTTCCTCAGTAAACTGGGCTTTTAAGGTTAACCTTAGGGGCGGGCCAATCACTAGAGAGTTATTAAGAAACGACATTGTTGTTTCTCAGGCAACTGGGGAGGCGGCCCAATGATCAATCGTGTAGACGCATTTCAACCAATCATACACTTCTTCCCTTAACTTTTCCCCGCCCTATTTCCATACCAGAAGGAAGTGCGGCACTTTAGTGATCCCGAGTTTCAGCTGAAAGCTGCTCACGTGATTGAGATCTCACATGACGTAGTACTCACGTGATCAACCGCTTACGTGAGCAGAAGTAGTTCTGGTCGTCGTCTACTGTCTCGCTATAGCCGTTTGAGGGAAGAAGGAGGAAAATTATCCGGTACCGTTAGAGGTTGGTGTGTGGGTGGGAACTGGGGACCCAGGGGTGGTGATGATGAAGACCAAAGCGTGGTCCGTGGGCTGCCTCCGCCTTTTTCGCTCCCTGCTTTCCCCTCCCCCGCTCCTCTCCTCCCCCATCTCAGTGCCGGGAAGCTGCCTTTGCTGCGCCTGATGGGGAAATGGTGGACGTCGTGACTGTGTATATGTTTTTGTATATCCGTCTGCCGGGGTGGGTCTCAGGGGACCCTTAACAGAAACCTGAAGGTGAAAAACGTTTGAAAAGTATGTCCTTGGATTAGGAAAAACAGTTATCGAGACTGGTGGTCTGAATGCTGGTCCATCGTTTTAGGAACTCATTCACCACTGCCTGATTGTCTTGTCTATCTGTAGCGGGAGGCACCAAGTCAGTTTTATCTGTAAAATCACATCTAGGCAAATTATACGTGCCTGACAGAGGCGCCCAATAAATGTTTTTACTGAGTTGAATATTTAAATAACATTTATTTTTCTGCTTATTACAGTTGTTCAATTCTGAACATTCGAAAAATAACAGTATACTATTTTTAAAAATACAGGTAATTTACCATCATCAGGTAACTACTCAGCATTACAGTGTATAAAATATGTGTATAACATATAAATACACAAATTCTTAACTCACAGATGGAATTCTGGTTCCTACTTGAGGCAACAGAGTCCCCTTGGCCTTCCCAGGAGATACTGTAATGAAGCAGAACCTCCCTGTCACTACAAAGGGATATTAAGGCCTAGAGTCCTGCAGGGACATTAAATGGCATGGGTCATCCAAGAGTTGAGGCAGGCAAAAAAAAAAAAACAGTCTAAATCTATTGCTCAGACCTACAGAAGGTTTGTAGGGAGGCTGTTACCATTGCAGATGCAATGTGCCAGGGACATAATAGACAATTAGTAACAGTTTGTTGAATTGAATCCTCAATATAGTTTTATAGCAGTTATTACACTTTGTACTTTCTTTTCAGGAGGCCCAGTGTTCCCAGACCATGTCAGATAAGCCATCAACATACCAAATTAGAAACTTTTATAAAATTTGCTATACCAAATTCCAGAAAATGAATAATTTTAATTTGTTTCATATTCTTTTGCAGAAATAAAAGTAATTGCTCTGTAGAAAATTTAAAAGACACAAAAATTTTAGAAATAAAATTGAAAAAGTCATAAACCTACTACTCAGAGAAACCACTGTTAACATTTGACATATGTCTCATGCATATATTTTTCCTAACATTGTTTATTCAGTTCTAATTACAGTGATTTTAAAAGAGTAAAACTGTATAGTAGTATGTAGGATGAAAACTAGAAATGCATTTCACTCTTCTTACTCTCCAATTCTGTTCTCAAAAAAACAAATTTGTTTTATATGCTTCTAGATAATCTATTCCTTTGCAAACATGTACATGCATGCTTATATTTTAAAATTAGGATCATACTATGCACTCTCTCTTTTAATATATTTTGGAAATCATCCTAGGTCAGGGCAGATCTTTTTCTTTTTTTAATAGCTTCATAACATTGCATTTTAACAATAAAGTATAATTCATTCAATCATCCTGTTGATGGATAGTTAGGTTTCTAATTTTCTGCTATTACTAACAGTTCTACAATGAACATTTGTATTTCTGTTGACTAGGCCTTGGAAGGAATTTTAGCAGGGTTGAAGGATATATGTTTTTTCATAGTTGAGATGAAGTAGCTGTGATCTCAGGTCATTTAAGATTATAATATAAGTAATTTCTGATGTTATTAAATATTTTTGTAATTTTTAAATTAAGTGTGTAATGTTCTTAATAAAATACCTTTCAAAGAATATATAGCTGCATAAATCTTTGTCTGAATTTCAGGTCATCTACTTTAGGGCACCTAATCAAGTGGGTTTACTGTATCAAAAAACATTTCAAATTCCCGAAATACTGTATAAACTTTCACTTCTGGGAGTGTATTAGCTTGTGAACCCTGAATATCAGTATTGATTTATCCTCACTGTTTAGTTTTCACTTGATGCCTGAAAAATGGCAATTCTTGTTTCAACATGCATTTCTGATGATCGACGAGGTTTGAATATTTCCCAGACTGCTCTCCTGTATCCTCATATCTGTATGACCCTATATTTATTTAATCTGCTATCAAGTCCTGCAAGCCCCACTGCTTTGGATGCATAGATCACATCTTTCCTCCCTTTTTAAAAACTGTTGTTGCTTTAGGTGACCATCTCTAGGAAATATATCTCTAGAAGACCAGGGTTCTGTTTGAGTGCCATAAAGTGATCTATCTGAAAGGCTTCTGAAGAGGTCACTTCCCTTTCCTCTGTTGCTTTCCCTTCCCCTCACTCTCTCTTCACTTCACTACTTCTTCCCCTCACTGCCTTCTCTACTCACTCCCTTACCCATTCACTCCTTTCATTTCACTCCCATGTTAAAAGGCCCTTGGCGTTTGTCTGTCCAATAAGGCCTTTGAGGTCTGATCTCTGCCTTGCAAGCCATATCTCCTGTCTTGCCTCTTCCTATTTTTTTTGCTTCATAATTTTAAAAATTTGTTCATGGATCTCTGAACTGGTTAGTCTGTTTTATCAAACTATCCTGAGCCAATCGATAGAATTGACCAACCAGGCCCTGCTTTACCACCCTTTCACTCCTCACAGAATCCTGTCATAGCAGAGAAAATGTTCATTTGCCCCTTTGTTTTTAGTAAAGACAAAACAGTGCCACTGTAGGACCATGAGTCCTTTCTGGGTATATTGGTCCGTGTATGCCAGAGCCAACTACTAGACCTGGCAACCAAAAATGTAAAGTGAATGTGTGAATTCCTTATAATTCCTTTTTTCCATTTATCTCTTAGGCCTTAAAAGAGCCCTAATTTTATCAATTTGCATGAGTTCATTATATAATGAGGATATTAATGTTTTTGTTACAGATATCTTTTCAAGTGTATTGTTTGTCTTTTAATTGTTTAATCTTTTAACATAATGTTTTAATTTGTATGTAATCATATTAAGCCATTTTTATTTGGTGACATCTTCCACTGATTGTGTTGATGTTAATTTTTACACCTTTTTATTGACTATAATGTTATTGTATGGTCAATGTAGAAAACTTAGAACAAAAAGAAATTTCCAAAGAAAACATTCCCTGACACAAAAAGCTCCTGTAATCCTCCCATCCAGAAGTAACCACCATTAATGCTATCCAACACATAATAGGTATCGAATAAAAAATTGTTGAATGAACAAATTAGTAATTTGGCATAGTAGTTTTGTTTTTATGCATATCTTACAAAAAAGCTATCTGTGTATTTGAGTTTTGTATTAATAGTTTGCTTTATTTTTTACTATATTGTGAACATTTTTCATGATAATAGTCTTCTTAATTTTTTTTTAGCTGCACTGATATTGCATTGAGCCAAACTTGCCACCAAGAGCCTAACAGTCATCATGATGCTGAGCACTGAAGGCAGGGAGGGGTTCGTGGTGAAGGTCAGGGGCCTACCCTGGTCCTGCTCAGCTGATGAAGTGATGCGCTTCTTCTCTGATTGCAAAATCCAAAATGGCACATCAGGTATTCGTTTCATCTACACCAGAGAAGGCAGACCAAGTGGTGAAGCATTTGTCGAACTTGAATCAGAAGATGAAGTGAAATTGGCTTTGAAGAAGGACAGAGAAACCATGGGACACAGATATGTTGAAGTATTCAAGTCCAACAGTGTTGAAATGGACTGGGTGTTGAAGCATACAGGTCCAAATAGTCCTGATACTGCCAATGATGGCTTCGTCCGGCTTAGAGGACTCCCATTTGGCTGTAGCAAGGAGGAAATTGTTCAGTTTTTTTCAGGGTTGGAAATCGTGCCAAATGGGATGACACTGCCAGTGGACTTTCAGGGGCGGAGCACAGGGGAAGCTTTTGTGCAGTTTGCTTCACAGGAGATAGCTGAAAAGGCCTTAAAGAAACACAAGGAAAGAATAGGGCACAGGTACATTGAAATCTTCAAGAGTAGCCGAGCTGAAGTCCGAACCCACTATGATCCCCCTCGAAAGCTCATGGCTATGCAGCGGCCAGGTCCCTATGATAGGCCAGGGGCTGGAAGAGGGTATAATAGCATTGGCAGAGGGGCTGGGTTTGAAAGGATGAGGCGGGGTGCCTATGGTGGAGGTTATGGAGGCTATGATGACTATGGTGGCTATAATGATGGGTATGGCTTTGGGTCTGATAGATTTGGAAGAGACCTCAATTACTGTTTTTCAGGAATGTCTGATCATAGATATGGAGATGGTGGGTCGAGTTTCCAGAGCACCACAGGGCACTGTGTACACATGAGGGGATTACCTTACAGAGCCACTGAGAATGATATTTACAATTTTTTTTCACCTCTTAACCCCATGAGAGTCCACATTGAAATTGGACCCGATGGCAGAGTTACTGGTGAGGCAGATGTTGAATTTGCTACTCATGAAGATGCTGTGGCAGCTATGGCAAAAGACAAAGCCAATATGCAACATAGATATGTGGAGCTGTTCTTGAATTCTACTGCAGGAACAAGTAGTGGGGCTTATGATCACAGCTATGTAGAGCTCTTCTTGAATTCTACAGCAGGGGCAAGTGGTGGTGCTTATGGTAGTCAAATGATGGGAGGGATGGGCTTATCCAACCAGTCTAGTTATGGGGGTCCTGCTAGCCAACAGCTGAGTGGTGGTTACGGAGGTGGTTATGGTGGTCAGAGCAGTATGAGTGGATATGACCAAGTTCTGCAGGAAAACTCCAGTGACTATCAGTCAAACCTTGCGTAGGTAGAGGAGTACTAAACAGCTACTACAGAAACAAAAGCTGCATTTATGGGAGTGGAATAGAATGGGAGGGATGTCTACCATATCCAGTATGATTGATAAATGGGGAATATTCTGATCACTCTTGGTCAACTTTCCCTTTTTTTTTTAAGAAAGCAAAGATTAAATTTAACACTTTTGCATTACAAGCTTGTGATTTATGCTTACTGTAAAATGGAAGTCAAGATCGTTTTCAGACTTCAAGCTCAGTAATTTTGAACACTGAGACAGTCACCTAGGATGTAATAACAGTTCAGTATTGACCATAACTGTTAAAACAACTTTAAGCTTTCCTCAAGTTAGTTATGTTATAGGAGTGTATCTAAGCAGTAAGCATATTTAGGTTAAAGCAGTTTCACTTATGTTAAATGTTGCTCTTATACCACAATACATTGAAAATTTTGGAAGCATGTTGAGAAACATGCTTTTCTGTAAAACAATATAGGAGCTCTGTCTACAATTCAAAGTGAAAACATTTGGCATGTTTGTTAATTCTAGCTTTTTGGTTTACTATCTTGTAAGGCACGCAAGTGTACACTTTTTTTTTCCTTAAGATCTGGGACAATTTTGAGATGTAATACCAATACTTTAGGAGTTTGGTCATGTCGTTTGTATGAAATTCTGGAGCTTTGATTTAAATCTTTCCTTGTATTGTGATTTCCATTAGATGTACTAAGTGAAACTTGTTAAATAAATCTTCCTTTTAAAAACTGGAAAAATAATCTTGTACAGCTTTATTTTTATGTTCTATTATGAGTCATTCATTTTACACAATCCTGCTGTGGAAGTTGGTAAGTTGTTTTCAGTTTCTTAATTATTATAAACATACATTAGCATGTATCATTATTTCTAAGATATATTCCTAGAAGTGGAATTTCCAAGTCAAAGGTACATATTTTTAAGGCTTTGGATTTGTATTACCAGAAAGATGATGGTACTTTGTGTTTCTACCAATAGTATGTTTTTTTATCTCCTTCCCCACCATAGCCTTTTTGATGATGCACATTATTCTTGATCTTGGCCAATTTGTCAGTTGAAAAATGGTATACCATTGCTATTTTAATTTGTATTTATTTGATGTTGAGGTGGAGCAATTTTCTGTTTGTTTCTAAGCTTATTGCCGTGTCCACAGGACAATTGGGCAACTCTGGAGTCTATCAAGACAGCATTTTCCAGAATCCAAAGAAAGAGCAAACAATCCTTCCTTTCATTTAACCAATAGTGAGAAGATTTTAAGTCACATTTCTGTTTTGAAAAAAGTAGGCCTGTGTTATAGAAATGCAGTCTCCTCCATAAACTCATTCACAGTCTCAAAAACACCCTATAATCTTTCAGGGGCATTTAAACCTTGTTTCAAACCAGTTGTTCTCAAACTTCAGCATGCACCAGGGTCCACTGCAGGGCTTGTTAAATCATTGATTACTGGGGCCCCACTCCTAGTTTCTGAAATTCCGTAGCTCTGGAGGTGGTGCTTGAGAATCTGCTGATGCTGCTTATTTTACAACCTCGACTATGTATTGTGACCTATCAAAGTGCTCTAATGGCTAAAGGCCTATTTAAACCCTAAAATAGCAACTTAAAGAAGCAGCTGCCTTCATATCCCTGATTGCCTCCCCTTTATTCCGGTGACAAGTAGTTTAACTTTCTATTAAAGTGCCAACTGCACATGATTATTTACAACACCTTGTATCTCCCATGAGGACTTTGGATGCCTATGACATCCAGTGTTGTCTTACATTGCTGCCTATGTAATGACCATTAAAAATTATACCTCTCAATGATCTTCAGGCGTGGACACCCTCAGCTGCACCTGAACATCTACAGATCTCTGTAGATTTGACCAGACTGGAAATGGATTGTTATCCTTGGTATTGTTTAGAGCTGGGGTCCCAGAGAAACACTGAGATGGGAAGTAAATATCAAGTTGATATGACCTGCTTCATTTTATTCAAGGACACTTTATTGAGCCCTATTTCTAGAAAATCATTCACACTGAGGTTACAGTTGGGTGATATGAGATTCTTCGATGATCTCTAATATCTGACATAGCTGCAAAATCAAGAAATCCATTTTGACGCATCTCCTATTGAGTCAGTCATTACTTCCCCTCATCAGCCCTTCAGGAAGACTTTTCAGAAGATTCACAAGGAGGTATTTTTTGCCTTCCAGGCTAAGTTAATTTTCCGGAAAATTCTTTGAAGCAAAGATTCTCCAGTTAGCCACTAGATGTCACCAAATCCCAGGAAAGGATAGAGTTCTGAGATCTAAGACGTTTGCTTCCTTTTTGCTGGATAAGAAAACTCAGAAGGGCTCAAGGAGTCTCAGAGGTCAGTGGTCAGCACTAGAAGTGTGGAAAGAGCACTATCTGTAGGGACAGCAGCACAGATGCACGTGCAGATGGATGTATGCACATGTACATGTGCACACACACACACCGCCTAAGCGTCTCTCAAATCTAACATTCTAATACTACTGAGGATAGTTTCCTGGGAGGTAAAGTGGGTAACCAACCCATAACCCCAACCACCAAGTCAGGGGATTCATTTTTTACTTCACCTGTGAGCAATTTGGCAGAATCGTGCCGAAAAGTTGGCAGCCGCAACAATCATGGCCTAAAGAGGTCTCCACCGATGGCTTATGCCAGTGGTTCTCAGAGTGCAGTTCCTAGACCAGTAGCATCAGCATGACCTGGGAACCTGTTAGAGATGCACAATCTCAAGCTCCATGCCAGACTGACTGAATCAGAAACTCTGGGGATGGGGCTCAGCAATCTGTTTTAACAAACCCTGCAGATGATTCTGATGCTCAGAACCACGGGCTTGTGCATAGATTTCTTCATCCACACATTCATTTATTGCCACAGTCATCCAAGTACAAAGGAGGCCTCTAAACCAGACACAATCCTATCTGTAAGCATGGCACATCTTCTGTATCTCCCCCTGCCAGCAAATTGATATGCAAATGCACTGCAAATTCTTTTCCAAATCAAGATCCTTTTCCATCAGGGAGAATTCCTAAGCTGTCGGCAAAAAGGAAGATTTCTCCAAAATGGGCCTGGAAGACTATTGCAAAAGAGGAAACCACTGATTAAAATTAAATTCCACCAGCTATGCCTGTTAGATACCAAGCTGGAAGAGTCACAGGACCATTGCCCAACCCGCTCCCACACTGGTGGAAATTCAGTCTTGTGAATGCAAAGCAGGCATGACCCAGGGGTCACCAGGTTAGGGCCATGCAGGACCCCACTCTGGAAGTGACCAGTTTAGGTTGTGCCTGGAGCCTGTGTGTGGAGGTCACTGGCCCCCAGCAGTGATCCGCACAGACACATGCATAGAACACACCACCCACCTGATAACAGCTCTCTGAAAAAAAAGAATGTTCGGCTTCTGAAATAAGAGATGGGCACTGAGAAACAACTTCTGAGAATCGCCATAATTTATTCAGTAATTATTTCTGAACCATTTTCCTATTCCAATGCTCTGTCCAACCAATACAGTAATTAAGACATTTACCTTCATACTGTGAGAACCCCTTTCCATGGTCCTTTCTTTTTCTTATTCCTCTCTCTCCCTCCCTCCTTCCTGTCCCCTACCTAATTTGCACTGGGCTGGTTTCTCACGATGTCATTACATGCCAATGCTATCCCCACTTTAGAGATGAACAAACTATCTCAGGCAGGGCGAGGATCAGCTTAATCTTTAGGAAAGAAGCAGGATGCCAGAGGGAAGGAGGAAATGATGTCTTGCGGGGGAAAGGGAAGGAAAGAGCTCGGATCCGTTTTGGACGGTGTAAAGGTTGCAGTGTCCTGTGACCTGTGTGGTGACCATGGCGGTGATCAGCGCTGCGTGCGGCTCATCTTCTCTGTCGCTCTCTAGCCCATGGCCCCTTTTCCCTACCGAAAGCCCGCTGCCAGGCAGGGGAAAAGGTCGGACAGGGGGCCTCAGGAGGGTGGAGAGAGAGTTTGATAAGAACCATTCCTTTCTCTCGGCTCCTGCAGTCCAGAGACCTTCCGTCTGCCCCCTTCCCCTCGCCCTCGTACATCTCATTTTCAGAAACGGACGGAGAAGAGGCTGCCGGGGCAATGGCGGCCGACGGCGTGGGTCTGGCGCTGGCCACTTGAAAGGGGGCGTGGTCAGCGTGGCGAATGGCGGACGGTGTCGAAGGAAAGGAAGAGGAGTCTGGTGTCAGCGGAGTTCGGAGACAGGGGACTACGACTTTGCTAGCTGTGGCCGGGCTAGTTAACGCTGGCCTGGGAACTTCGCCCGCCGTCCTGGCCCCCTCTCACTCCTTTCGGTTTAGCTAGGCCCTGGGAGCAGGAGGGCCTAGCCAAACCCGGCTACAGGGCAGGGAAGGAACGACCCTGGAACCTCGTAGGCGACCCTTCCATAGACTTTCTGAGGCTGCCCTTCCCCCCGACCCTGAGTCTTGCTTTTCGTGACCAGCGCTCCTCTTACCCGAGAGCAAGAGGGAGAGTACTCTTTTCCCTGCGCACAATAGACACTCAGTACCTGTTTATTTTCATTTGAATGTTGATTCCGCTTTTATGGCTCGTCATTAATTCTTTTCCCTCTGTTCTCAAAACTCCCATAGCCTACGGGATTAAGACAAACAGCTCCCTAACTGTCACAGCACCATACTGGAACTTTAAAAAGTTCTGAAAACGTGGGTTCTTTTGTTTGAGTATTTTTCAAATGATACTGTTTTATTTTCTTACTTTAACTTTTTGTATTTCTTTTCTCTGCAGCATGCTCTAAAATGTTTTACCTCTTCTTTGAAACGTCCACTCCTCAGTTCACACTAATTTGTCTTCTAAATCTTTTTGAGCAAATAATCAGACTGCATAGTTATTACATGGTGGTTCTTAAATTACTTCACAGGTGGTAATTTTGAGTTTTGCTTGTCCAGATAGGCTGTATCTTTTATTCTTAGCAAATATGAGGGTCTTTCAAAAGTGCTAGTAGTGTTGGGTCAGGGAGAGTGACTGAAAATGGGTGTTTTTGGTTTTTTTTTTTTTTAGAGATTGTTGTGATGGTTTGCATAACTCTAAATTTACTAAAAAAATCATTGAATTGTCCACTTAAAATGGGTGAAATTTATGAATATTAATTACATTTGAAAGGAGAACTTACAAATGCCTATGGAGTAATGAATAGTGGGGATATGATTTATTTTGTGGGGATATTAGCAGGATAAATAAAAATACAGTAGCATAAGGAAATGACAACGATTCTCTCCTTGACCAAACTTTAGACAGGTTCTTCCAAATCCTCTTTTCACTAAGCCTCATTTTTGGTCCCTGTCCTGGGGCCCTGTCTTCATACCTACCCCAGTTTTAGCAATAAACTTTCTCCTACCCTTGATACCTGATCACCTTGGCCTGCCTTTACCAAGAATCCTGTTAAGTTGGTTTAGCAAGAATTCCACCTCCTTGATGTCTCCTCTTAGTCATTTTCTATTCACTGACCCCCTCACTCTGTACCTTGGCTATAAATGCCCACTTGTCTTTGTTGTATTCAGAATTGAGCCCAGTTCTATACTGAAGTCTCTTTTCCCCTATTGGAATAGTACTGAAAATCTGCTTTTACTGCTTTTAACTAGTCTCTGGCTCTATATCTCTTTGACAGAGGCACTTTCAGACAGTGCTTCTGGTAGGATATATCAGTCTGCCTGCTGTGGGGGCAATTCTTTTTTAAAAGCCCACGGAAAAGTACCTACTCATTCATTCATTCACAAAATACTTATTGAGTACCTACCTATTGCCAGGGATTGTCCTGGGTACCCAGGAAACAGATACAAGCAAAAGCCACCTACAAGGTTTCACTCTTCATGAAGCTCATAGTCTAGTTAGTAGGGGAGCCAAATATCAAGCAAATAGATACACAAGTGTATACTTGCATTAAGGATAAGTATGAGGAGGAAGGGGTCCCCAGTACTATGAGAACCTATAAAAAAGTGGGATTGACTAGTCAAGGTGGTAAGAAATTGTGCCTTGAGAATGTGATTATTGAGCTGAGAGGTGAAGGAAGAGTAGAGGCTTATGCAGTTGGAGATAGGGGTTGGGAAGAAGGCTTAAGGCTATATGTGTTCAGAAATGGCATAGTGAGTAAAAGGGGCTGAAAGAATGCCAGTAACTCTGGAGTTCAAAAGGCAATGGGAGAGCAGTGTGGTAGGAGATGAGTGTGCGCTAGTGTGTAGGGGTCAGGACAACAGAAGCCAACTTAAGCTGTTTTGTCTATATCCTAGAGCCACTGGCAGCCCTGTATGTATGTATGGTGGTGGTGGTGGTGGTGGTGGTGGTGGTGGTGGTGGTGGTGGCGGTGGTGGTGGTGGTAATGAATTGGATTCATCTTTTGAAAATATCACCCAGGCTACAGTATGGACAGAGGAGTGGGAAGGGGTCAGAATATATTGGGGGAGTCCTATTAGGTATTATTGCATCAATCTTGGGTAGAAGTGATGGTAGGTTGGACTGAGGTAGTTGTGGTTTAGACGAAGGGAACTGGTGTATTTTAGAGTTACATAGGAAATAAAATCCATTGGAATTAGCAATAGATTAGAATTGGGAGTGAGAGAGAGTGAGAAGTCAAGGGTAATTTCTGTTGCTGGCTTGTACAACTGTATGTTTGGGAGTACTGGTTAGAAACACTAACTATCAAATTCAAGGATGAAAACTGTAAGATTGGTCTTAGACTTGCCATGCTGAAGATTCCTTTGAGAACCATATAGATATTTCAGTGGATGGATCTGCAGCTTGGAAGGAGATTCTAGCCTAGAGATATAAATTGTGAGCTCTGTGCACATAGGTGGTAATTGAAGCCATGTGTGGGAATAATGCTGTACAGGTCAGAAGAATATCAGGAGAACATAGAAAAAAGCCTTGAGAAACTCCAGGATTTAATGTGGAAGATCCACCTACAAAGGAGACAGGAAAAGAGCAGCCAGGGAGGTTTAAAAGAATGTTAGGAAGGACCTGTGTCATTGAAGGGGAAGGAAAAGACTGTTTCAAGAAGTAGGGAGTGGACTGTCAACAGTGTGTTGATACTGAGGGTCAAATAACGTGTGGACTGGAAAATATGTGTTGCATTTAGGAATATGGAGGCCATTGGTGACTTTAGCCAGATCTATTTTCATGGAGTGACAGTGCTGAAAGGATTGGAGTGTGGTTAGCTGAGAGGGGAAGACAAAGTTGTGGGGGGAAAATGTATAGGTAACTATTTGAGGTAATTTAGCTAAGCAGGAAACAAAAATGCCAGGGTTGTAGCAGGAATGGGATTAAGGAGGCCTTTAAAGAAAACAGGAATAAATTTGGTAGATGTGTAAAGTTTACAATAAAGCGTCTGTTGGGAATGAGTGGTTTAGAGAGAAGAGATACATTAGAGTGTATATTTGCTGAGAAAGAGGAGGTTCTGGGACACAACACACAGGTGGAGAGAGCATCTCTATCTAACAGTATGTCTGCAGGTTTACGTTTGGTGCTGGGGAGATGAGGAAGCTCCTCTCTGAAGCTTCTCCCCATTATTTTTTTTTCTTTAAAAAGGAGCATGTTCTTCTATATGTAGAAAGAATTAGAAAGAAGAGGTGTTAGAAGTTTGAAGAGATTGGCGAAGGTTTAATTAGTTTTAAGAGTGAGAGTGGGTTGACCAGAGAAACATAGGATTGCAGAGTAATGTTAATAGGCCATTTGAGGCTATTGGTGGTTAATTTATCAAAACCACGCTTTACTTGTTCTAAGTGTATAATTGCACAGTATTTTATTTAATCCTCAAAGCAGTCCCACAAGGTGATGAAATGGGGGGACAGAAAACAATGTCACTTGTTCAAGGTCAAAGACCTAGGGTTGAAGCTAGACATCTAACCCAGATAGTCTGTCTCCAAAGCTTATGATCCTAACCACTACATTAAGATATGTCCCCTAAACAGGTCCTGATCACAATTTACCATTGTTACATTTAGATCTACATAAACTATTTGATGGTGCACTATATTGTTTGGATGTAGCACATGTTAGGATGCAGTATACGTATTTTTTCTTTTATAGGCAGGCATAAACTCAGTTGCCAGGATAAAAAGCACTGTATTGTATGTTCCTTTGCCTCTTGTGCAATCTTGTAAGAAAGTTCAGGAAGGCCGACAGAGAACATGGAGTTGTTTGCGTTTTGGGGCCTGACTAGAGGCTCTGTCCAAACTAAGCCTCATGGTATATTGGGCCCTGACTCTTTCATAGAGTCTCCATGAATTCGTAAATTGATTTTGAGGAGGAAAATGAAGTTACCTTCTCTAAATAAAAAGGTAGACTAGGTAGAGGACAGATATCTAAGATTCAGTGCTTTTGAATATACTGTAGCTAAACATATGCTTACTCTATGATCCAACAATTCCATCTCTAGGTATATGCCCAAGATAAATGAAAGCATATGTGTATACAAAGACTTGTATATAAATGTTCATAGCAACTCTATTCATATTTGCCCCAAACTGGTAACAACCCTAATGTGCATAAACAAAGGAATGGATAAGTAATCAGTAGTACATTCATATAATGGAATACTACTTGGCTATGAAAAAATAAGTCTCAAAAAATTATGCTAGCAGTGGGGAAAAAATGGCATAGATGATAGAGGCTCTGTTTATTCCTCTGGTGACCAAATCAAAGTTGTGATAGAAACAAGGAGCAAACAGCAATGAAAAATCACCTGAGATCTAGATGAACAAGCGCTACAACTAGGGAGAAATCTAAGAAATCACCCTGCAAAGGCAGAAGGTAGAATGGGGCGAGGATGCGAGGCTGCTCTATCCCAAGTGGCTGAGTGAGACAGAAGCTGTGGCAGCAGCAGATGCCTCTGAAAGGGGCTGTGTCCATGAGTGGACTTTCGTGTTGACGGACCTGCTCACTCTGAGCACCAGTGGCAGTTCGGCTGTGCAGGGGGCACCAGGGACTTACCAGGTGACACTGAGTTGTTGTAGTGAGGGTCGAGGCAAGACTTGCTCTGTGTAGAAATGCCGGTAGCATCCATTGTTCTGCAAAGACCCCTTCCCATTACCAATGCACTGACACAGCACTGCCACAGCCATGATGTCATCAAACTGGATAACAGAGGTCACTCCACCCAGAGGATTTCCTGAAACTCCACCTCCCACAACTCGCAGCCCCACCCAAGCCACATCCAGGCGTCTCCTCAGTGAGTCAGGTGCTCCTTGCTGAGCAGCAGCTAGACTCACACTGATGGCAACTGACCTTGCTTTGTGAGTTAGGTGGATTTCTGATCACTATGCCATACAACTGAAACTGGTATGTTATTGTATGCCAACTATAAGTGCAAATAACTCATCAAATTGTACAATGTAAATACAAGCAACTAATTGTCTATTATATTTCAATAAAGATTCTAAAAATGATTATCCTGACTGAAAGAAACTAAACAAAATAGGAGTATATACTGTATTCTTTCTCTTATATAATATTCTTGGAAATGCAAATTCATGTATATTTTTAGTAGTCAGATTAGTGGTTACCTCTAGGAATGGGAATTAACTGGGAAGGTGCCTGAGGGAGTTTTATGAGGTGATAGAAATGTTCTATATCTTGATCTGGTTACACAGGTAGATCCATGTGTAAAGTTCATTGAGCTGTACATTCAAGGTCTGTGTACTTTACTGTGCGAATATTGTACCTCAATAAAAAGGTTATAAGAAAATGTGACTACTTTTGTCAGTCTCTCCTTTTTCCTTTAACCCTTTCCTTTCTCCTCTCCATCTCTGTGTGTGTGTGTGTGTGTGTGTGTGTGTGTGTGTCCTTTTGGGAGAGAGTTGGTGGCACACCAGGCACTAAAGCTCATTCTACCATCAATCCTGCCAAATGTTCACATTCCCCTCAAATGGAAAATGTAGAAGACAGTCTATTCAGGAAGTAGGATCAAAGAAGTCTGTGGTTAAAGA
This sequence comes from Cynopterus sphinx, assembly GCA_030015415.1. Lineage (NCBI taxonomy): Eukaryota > Metazoa > Chordata > Mammalia > Chiroptera > Pteropodidae > Cynopterus > Cynopterus sphinx. The sequence goes on from CM057388.1 coordinate 55,593,199, forward strand.
ATGGTTCCTGGGAATGAACACTTCTTCCTCTTCCCCTGCACTTGAATAAGATATGTATCTTGGAGCTATCACTTTTGTGGTTATTTCTCTGAAAGCTTGTGTCTTTGGAGTCAGACAGACTTGCCTTTGAATCCCTGCTTCTGAACTTACTAATTGTTTGACCCTAGGGAAATGACTTATATTCTGTGATCTTTAGTTTTTTCAGAACATGGCAGGATATGGGTGTATAATCCCCACTTTCTAGGCTTATTTTGAGAATTCAGTGACAGAATATAGGTAATGTACTTTGCCTGCTACACAGAAACCATTTAATTTTGGTTGGCTCTCTTATTTCCCTATAGGGTTGCAAAACTGTGACTTTTGAATGTCAGGTGACATTCTGTCCCTGATCCACTGGACATTAACTAATCCTTCCTATCATTGCTACTACAACTAAAAGGAAGACTTAAACTTGTAGTATCATTCTTAAACCCATTCTTAGCCTCACATAGCCTCTTTTTTTTTTACCAAATAAGAATGAGGAGGGCTCTTTCATTGGCTTTCACAACATTCCTGGGTGGTCTATTCAAGACAGCTAGTTGTTCTCCTGTTTCAGAAGTGAAGACTAGAGACGCATTTTTACTTCACCAAGACTCAATAGTTTGTGACTGGTCTAACACTGACAAATATTCTGTTATCTTGCCCGGTAGGGTATAGTAAGACATTGCGGATACCCAAGTAAATAAAAATAGGGTTATGATTTTTCTTCCTACTCCAGATTCCATCAGACAACACATACCTATCATATGGAAATAACCATGAAGTCAATCATAACACACATGCCTATTTATCTCCTTCTTAGCTGACCCATTTCAGATAACTTTTTTTTTTTTTGTGCTAGCTATGCTATTGAGATGCTCTCAAAGTTGTCTGTTTTAGGGAAAGTTCAGTAGAGAGAAAATGCATGTTCATTGAATGACTGCTCTGTGTCAAGCACAGGTCAAAACAACCCTGTAGGCTAAGTACCACTATTGGATTTTAGAGATAAGGCTACTTGATTTTGGAAAAGAGAATTAGTTTCTAGACAGTCACTCAGCTAATATGTGTCAAAGGCAGTATTTCTTATTCTCCTCCATTGATTTTATTTCTTTTTTATTTTGTATTTGAATAAAGAACATGTGATGAATAGATTAGCCTTTTTCTGTGTCAGCCCCATTGCAGTCACCATCAACCAAGATATCTGACTGAACTCAAAACCATTTAGTTTATCCATAAAAACAAATCAAACAGTGATGGTCCATAATCTCTAGACAAAGCTTTGGCCAAATATCCATGTACCTATCCATCCATTTGTTCATTCATTCAACAAATATTTATTCAGCACTGATGATGTGCTAGGCCTCATGCGAGGTGTGACAGTTAACTCCAGAGTGGAACCATTTATCTTCCATGACTAAAGCATGACCTTTATAGGGACTTGTGATAGGAGTGAGCAGCTTCAGGGTTAGGGTAGAAGTGTCTCAGAAGGAAAAAAATATATGTTTATTGAGCATGGACTGTGTCAGATCAATGAAGTCTCAAGAAGTTCGTTAACCCCCAAGGGGATTTCTAGTTCTTAGCCCTAGGCAGCAGCATTTTGGAGGGCTGCCCTGGGTGTGTGGCCTTGAAGGGTCTGAGACCTATATGTGCCTGCTCTCCTACTCTCTATACTCCTGTGTCTCAGATGGTCGCATTTGTTTTTGTATCCAAACTCTACATTTTAGTACATGTTTATTTTCTCCCATGCTTTAAGGATATCTTATTCACTTGGGATGGTCAGACTTGAAACTGGATCTCTTCACCATTTCAGAGTGCTATCAGGATATACAGTGTATATGGGTAAGGCAAATCAGAATGAGTACACAAATCTATCACTACAATCAAGGTTTGGATTAAAGATTAACTTTGCCTTCCACAGAGATGTACCTTAATATGTTTTCTATGTTCAGCCTTGAGCATTGTTTTATGGCTCTATTACACAATGTTTCCTAAACCACTGATAAAAAGTTAAGGAATTACCCCACATTTGGTCTTATAAAAGTTTTTGTACCTATGCTGTACTTTAGATACACAATAGTTAATAATATTGTAATAACTGTGTATGGTGCCAAGAGGGTACTAGGCTTACCAGGGGAATCACTTTGTAAATTATATAAATGTCTAACCACTGTATAATATTAAATGTGAACTGTAATTGAAAAATTAAAATTAAAAAATATAAAAAGCCTAAAACAAATTTATGTACCAATTTCCTTAAAGGCAGTTATAGTAATTACTTTTTCCTAGTTTTGCAAATAATTTATATTTGCTGATCATGAAGTAGTAACAATGTTCTCTGTAGAAAGTTATGAAAGTACAGACATACATATGCCAGAGGAAATAACTGTTGACATTTTGGCAAATTTTTCTCCAGTTTTAGAAAACAAATCTTGAATATATAATCTTTCCCCAAGCTTTATTGAGATATAACTGACACATAACATTGTGTAAGTTTAAGATGCACAACATGTAGATTGGATACATTTATATATTGCAAAATGATTGCCATCTACCTACATCCTGTCACACAATTACAACATTTTTAAAAATGTTATGTTTTATAAAAATAACTTTCTGTGTCTTTTATCATCAGGTCTTTTTTAAAAGCATTTTATTTTATTTTATTATTAGTTTCAAGTATACTGTACACTGGTTAGATATTTATATAGTTTATGATCCCCCTGATTACCACCCCTCTGACTCTAAACCTTTCCAATACATTACTGGTGACTGCATTCCCTATGCTGTGCTCCCCATCCCCATGACCATCTATCAACTACTTCTTTAAGCTTTCACTCTGTTGTCCTGGCCCTCCAAATTCTCTCTTCTCTGGGCATCACTAGATTGTCCTCTATATTTGTGGTCTATTTTTGATTCGTTTTTTCTTTTTGTTCCTTAGATTCCTCTTATAGGTGAAATCATATATTTATCTTTCTCTGCCTGACTTATTTTTTCTCAGCATAATAACCTCTAGGCCCATCCACGACGTCAAAAATGGTAGGGTTTTATTTTTATGGGTGAATAATATTCCATTGTATATATGAACCATAACTTCTTTATCCAATCATCTATTGACCATTTAGGTTGATTCTGTGTCTTGGCTGTTGTAAATTGTGCTGCTGTGAATATAGGAGTGAACAGATTTTTACAAATTATTATTTTGGTTTTCTTTAAATAAATACCCAGAAGTGCAATTGTTGGGTCAAAAGGTAGATCCATTTTTAATTTTCTGAGGAACCTCCAGACTGTTTTTAATAATGGCTGTGTCTATTTGCAATCTCATCATCAGTGTATGAAGGTTCCCTTTTATCCATATCCTGGCCAACACTTGTTGACTTTTGATTTATCGATGATAGCCATTCTGACAGGTATGAGGTGATATCTCATTGTGGTTTTAATTTGCATTTCTCTGATGATTAGTGACTTTGAGCATCCTTTTGTATGCCTATTGGCCATCTGTATTTCCTCTTTGGAGAAATATTTATTCAGGTCTTCTGCCCATTTTTAAATCGGGTTGTCTGTTTTTGTTGTTGGTGAGTTGTATTAGTTCTTTATATATTTTGGAAATTAACCCCTTATCAGATGTATTATAAGAGAATATTTTCTCCTCTTTGGGAGGTCATCTTTTCGTTTTGTTGATGGTTTCCTTTGCTGTGCAAAACCTTTTTAGTTTGTTGTAGTCCCATTTGTTTATTTTTTCTTTTGTTCCTTTTGCCTGAGAAGATATATCTGAAAAGAAATTACTAGTAGCAATATCAGAGAGTTTACTGCCTATGTTTTCTTCTAGAAGTTTTATGGTGTTGGGTTTTACACTTCAGTCTTTAATCTATTTATAGTCTATTCTTGTATATGGTGTAAGAAGGTGGTCCAGTTTCATTTTTTTGCATGTATCTGTCCAATTTTTTCAGTGTAATTTATTAAAGAGACTGTCTTTAACCCATTGTCTATTCTTGTCTCTTTTGTCATATATTAGATGAGTTATAGATGTGGATTTATTTCTGGGCTCTCTATTCTGTTCTTTTGATCATCATATCTGTTTTTATACTAGTACCATGCTGTTTTGATTACTGTAGCCTTGTAGTATAGTTTGATATCAGGTAGTATGATACCTCCAACTCTGTTCTTTTTTCTCATGATTGCTGTAGTTATTTGGCTCTTTTATGGATCCATATAAATTTTAGGATTATTTGTTCTAGCTTTCTGAAAAATGCCATTGGTATTTTAATAGGAATTATATTGAATTTATAGATTAATTTGTGTGGTATGGTCATTTAATTATGTTGATTCTTTCTACCCATGAGTATGATATATGTTTTAACTTATTTGTATCTTCTTCAATTTCTTTTTTCAATGACTCACAATTTTCTGAGAACAGGTCTTTTACCTCCTTGGTTAATTTCATTCCTAGGTATTTTATTGTTTCTGATGCAATTGTAAATGGGATTGTTTTCTTAATTTATCTTTCTAAAGTTCATCATTGATGTATAAAAATGCCACTGACTTCTGAATATTGATTTTGTATCCTGCTATTTTACTGAATTTATTGTTCAGTTCTAACAATTGTGTGTGTGTGTGTGTGTGTGTGTGTGTGTGTGTGTAATCTTTAGGATTGTCTATATATAGTATCATGTTATCTGCAAATAATGACAGTTTTACTTTTTCCTTTCCAATTTGGATACCTTTTATTTCTCTTCCTTGTCTGATTGCTGTAGCTAGGACTTCCAATACAATGTTGAGCAGAAGTAGTGAAAATGGGAATCCTTCTCTTGTTCCTGATCTTAAGGAAAATGCTTTTAATCTTTCTCCATTGAGTACAATGTTAGCTGTAGGTTTGACATATATGGCCTTTATTATGATGAGGAATGTTCCCTTTAGTCACACTTTGCTGAAAATTTTTATCATATATGGATGCTGGATTTTGTCAAATGATTTTTCTGCATCTATTGGTATGATCATATGGTTTTTATCTTTCAATTTGTTAATGTGGTGCATCATATTAATTGATTTGCTTATTTTGAACCAACTTTGCATCCCAGGAATAAATCCAAGTTGATCATGGTGTATAACGTGGTGTATAATGTCTTACTGAATTTGGTTTGCTAATATTTTCTTAAGGATTTTTTCATCAATGTTCATAAGGGATATCAGCCTATAATTTTCTTTTTTTTCTTTCCTTCCTTCCTTCCTTCCTTCCTTCCTTCCTTCCTTCCTTCCTTCCTTCCTTCCTTCCTTCCTTCCTTTCCTCCCTCCCTCCCTCTCTCTTTTCCTTTTCTTTCTTTCTTTCTTTCTTTCTTTCTTTCTTTCTTTCTTTCTTTCTTTCTTTCTTTCTTTCTTTCATGTCTTTGGTTTTGGAATCAGTGTAATGGTGGCTTAATAAAAGGAGTTAGGAAGTGTTCCGTCTTCTTGAATTTTTTAAAATAACTTGAGTAGAATAGGTGTTAATTCTTCTTTTAATGTTTGATAAAATTCACCTATGAAACCATCTGGTCCAGGACTTTTGTTTTTTGGGAGGCTTTTGATTACTGATTCTATTTCATTGGTAGTGATTGGTCAGTTCAGATTTTCTGTTTCTTCTTGATTCAGTCTTGGGAGATTGTAAAATTCTAGGAATGTATCCACTTCTTCCAGATTGTCAGATTTGTTGGTATATAATTGCTTGTAGTATTTTCTTATGATCCATCATATTTCTGTGGAATCCGTGGTTATTTCTCCTATTTCATTTCTAATTTTATTTATTTGAGTCTTCTTTTTTTTTTCCTTGTTGAGTCTGCCTAAAGGTCTGTCGATTTTGTTTATTCTTTCAAAGAACCAGCTCTTGGTTTCAGTAATCTTTTGTATTGTTTTTCTAGACTTTATTTAACTTCTTTCCACTCTGATCTTTATTGTTTCCTTTCTTCTATTCACTTTGGGCTATGTTTGCTGCTCTTTTTCTAGTTTTTTACATGTATGGTTAGATTGTTTATTTGATCTTTTTCTTGTTTCTTGAAGTAGGTCTGTATTGCTATGAATTTCCCTGTTAGGACTGCATTTGCTGTTTCCCATAGATCTGAGTAGTTGTGTTTTAATTTTCATTTGTCTCTAGGTGTCTTTTGATTTCTTCCTTGATCTCATTAATAACCCATTCATTGTTTAGTAGCATGTTATTTAGCTTCCATGCGTTTGTGTATTTTTCAGTTTTTTCTTGTAATTAATTTCTAGTTTTATACCACTGTGATCAGAAATGACAGTTGATATGATTTCAGTCTTCTTAAACCTATTAATACTTGTTTTGTGGCTTAACATGTGGTGTATCTGGAAAGTGAATCACGTGCACTTGAGAAGAATGTATATTTTTCTGCTTTAGGGGAAACAATCTGAAAATATATATTAAATCCATCTGGTCTAGTGTATCATTTAAGGCAACTGTTTCCTTGTTGATTTTCTGTCTGCAAGATGTCTATTGGTGTCAATGAGGTGTTAAAGTCTCCTACTATGAATGTATTACTATTGATTTCTCATTTTATGTTAGTCAACAATTGCTTTATATATGTAGGTGCTCCTATGTTGGGCGCCTATATGTTTACTAAGATTATGTCCTCTTGATTTATTGATCCCTTTATCATTATGTACTTCCCTTCCTTGACTCTTATTGTAGCCTTTGTTTTAAAGTCTATTTTGTCTTATATAAGTATTGCTACCCTGGCTTTTATTTTTCATTTGAATTTGCATGAAATAACTTTTTCTATCCCTTTACTTTCAGTCTCTGTCATTTGATCTGAAGTGTGTCTCTTGTAGACAGCATATGGATGTGTCTTGTTTTCTTATCCATTTGGCTACCCTATGTCTTTTGATTGGCACACTTAATCTATTTACATTTAAAGTGATTACTGATAGGTACATAGTTACTTCTATTTTATTATTCATATCTATGTCCTCCCCCCTTTTTTAACAGAAGACTCTTTAATATTTTTTGTAATACTGGCTTATTTTCCTGTCTGAGAAGCTGTTTATCTCACTTTCCATTTTAATTGATAGCCTTGCTGTGTAGAGTATTCGTGGCTATAGATTCTTGTTTTTCATAACTTTGAATATTTCTTGTCAGTCCCTTCTGGCTTGCAAAATTTCTGTTGACATATCAGCAGACATTCTTATGGATGTACCCTTATAACTAAACAGCTGCCTTTCTCTTGCTGCTTTTAAGATTCTTTCCTGGTCTTTGACCTTTGGTATCATAATTATGTTGTGTCTTGGTGTAGGTTTGTTTAAATTCCTCTTTTTTGGTGCTTTTTGTGCTTCCTGAACTTATATGTCTAATTCCTTTTCTGGGTTAGGTAAGGAAGTTTTCTGTCATTATTTCTTCAAATAGATTCTCAGTCCCTTGCTTCCTTTTTTTTTTTTTCTTATGGCATTCTTATGATGTGAATATTGTTATGTTTCATGCTGTCCCAGAAGTCTCTTAAACTATCATCATTTTTTAAAATTATTTTTATTTTTGCTATTCTAATTGGATATTTTCTGCTACTCTGTTTTACAGCTTACTGATTTGATCTTCTGCTTCATCCAATCTACCATTGAATCCTTCTAGTGTGTTCTTCATTTCAGTGATTGTATTCATTTTTGACTGGTTCTTTTTTATGGTTTCTATGTCCCTTTTTATGCTTACTATCTCTCTGTTGAAGTTATCATTGCACTGGTAAATTTTCCCCCTAAATTCATTAAGCATCCTTATAACCATTCTTTTGAACTCTGTCTCTGGTTGGGTACTTGTCTCTATTTAATTTTGATTATTTTCTGTAATTTTCTCCTGTTGTTTCATTCATGACATTTTTTTTTTTGCTTTCTCATTTTATTAGCCTCTCTGTATTCATTTTCGTGTGTCAGAAAGATTTGTTTCAACTCTCAGCCTTGGCCAGATGGCCTTATGTGGAAGGTGTCTTGTGTGGCCCAATGGCACACTCTCCCTTATCACCTGTGCTAGGGCTCTAGATATGATCTCTGTGTGAGTTGTGTGTGATCTTCTGTTGTAGCTAAGCCTTTATTGGTGTTATCACATCAGTGGATGAGATTAATGCTCAGATGACTAACTGTGGGAATTAGCTGCACCCACAGGGTAACTGTTGCTGTGTGGGGACTGACCCTACTGAGTAGAATTTGCCCTAGCAGGCTTGTGTACTTGTTGCAACCATTCTTTGTTTGTACCGCTAATGAGGCTAGTCAGAAGTTACTCTGTTGTGTTGGTTTTGTGGCACCTTGGGAAGGGGCTCCCCAGTAGGCCAAGGTCAGCTGCTGCCTTTGATTGCCTGGGGCTACTTGGTGGGAACTACAAAGTGACCTGCAGATGATTGTTGTTTATGCTGGATCTGTCGATAAGTGGAGGAAACAACACTGTACAGCATGGCTGGGTTGACCCCAGTACCAGGCCTGGGGCAGTTTAGCAGAAGGACCAGTGCTTCTCAAGACCTGAGGCTGCCTGTCAGTTGCCCATAAGATTTCGCAAATGGAAAAGCCTCTGGATGATATGTGCATTGGGTGGTGCCATGACCCAGAGAATCACCTGGATATATTGAGCAGATTTCCCCTTGTCACTGCAGTTTCAGCTCACTTGCCAGCACTCTCTCTCTCTCTATGGCTTCCCTTACAAATCTCGGATGGCAGCAAGGCCAGCTGGTGCCCACCTCAGGCCTGTAAACACTCGAGAGATATTCAAGAATTACTGAAGCGTATGGGCAGGTGTTTGTGGCCTAACACTGAAAGTCTCTCCAAGGATACATGGGCTTTGCATGGGTGGCACAAACTGAGTGCTGTTGTTTACTGTCAAATTTGTGTCCCAAGAAAAGCACAGGATGGACTGGGTTGCCTGGGAACAAGCTTGCCACAGGTAATTTGTGGGCTGTGTAGGGCAGCGTCTCAGTGAGACACAAGGCATCAGGCCTATAAGCACTAGATTTGCTGCCAGTTCGGGGTCTGCGGGCTTCCACAAAAATCACAGTCCACTGCAAGACCCACTGCCATCTGAGATGGGCCCACAGAAGCCTGTAATCCACCAAGGTGATATTGTATCTCATGCTGGCAGCAGTGATCTTCCTGCCATTGTTTTCCCTGAAATTTGCACATTGCACTAGCCAAGGTCTGTTGTCTACCTGGAATGTGTGGCCCTGGAAAGGCGGCAGAGCAGGAGAAGCCTCCTAGTGACAAAAGCTCCAGGCAATTTGTGAGTTGGGTAGGGTGGACTGATCTCCCTGAGCCAATGTAGCTTCAGAATTGGTGGTGCAGGGGGTGGAGGAGGGTTCAGCACAGGCAAGCTGTGCACATCTGTAGACTGCTCTGGATGGGGCTCAACTAAAGCACAATGGTGGCTGCCCTCCGGCCCTCACTTTGGTGCCACATAATGCAATCTTTCTCCGTATGAATCTTGCTTGAGCCTTCATTCCTCTGGCAGCTCTCAGGGTGTGTGCATGCAGGCAAGAAAGTCTGTGCATAGGACCTTTAAAGAAGCATCTGGGATTTCAGTCTCCTTCTATCTCATCCAGATGGCCAGAATCTGTGCTGATTTTATCCTTCAGATATTTCTGGAAACTCCTCTTTCCTGGGCTGGGACCCTGGACTTGGGATCCCCTGTATGGGGTCAGGTCCTCTCTCTATTTCAGACGGGATTCTGCAGCCATGCTCTCCTTCCTGGTGTTCACCCACTATCTGCAAGTGTCGGCCTAGCCCAATTCACGTCTTTGCCCCTCCTACAAGGCTTCAATGTGGCTTTTTTATATCAATAGACATATATATGTTGTGATCAGCAGGACTTCAGGTGATTCTCCACGTTATTTTATAATTTAGTCGTTATTTTAATTTGCTCCTGAGAGGAGGCGAACCCTGCTTTTACGTAGTCCACCATCTTGGTGGACACAATTTCCATTTTTGTGGTGAGAACATTTAAGATCTACTCTCTTAGCCACTTTCTAGTATATAATACAGTATTATTAGATATAATCACCATGCTGTATATTAGATCTGTGCAGCTTGTTAATCTTATGAGTGGAAGTATATACTCTTTGACCAATATCTCCATTTCTCCCACCTCTAGCCACTGGTAACCACTACTCTACTCTCTGTTTCTCTGAGTTTGTTTTTTTTAGATTCCACATATAAGTGATATCGCACAGTATTTGTCTTTCTGTCTGACTTATTTTACTTAGCATAATGCCCTCAAGTTTCATAGTTTCATCCAAGTTGTCACAAACAGCAGGATCATCACTTTTCATGGAATACTATTCATTTATCCATTTATCTGTTTTATTCATTTATTTATCCATTTTTATTCATTTATCTGTTGATGAACACTTAGATTGTTTTCGTATCTTGGCTATTGCAAATAATGCTGCAATGAACATGGTTGTGAAGAAATCTCCATGAGATCATGGTTTAAATTTTTTTGGACACATACTCAGAAGTTGGATTGCTGAATCATATGATTGTCTTGTTTTTAATTTTTTGAGGAAAATGTATACTGTTTTCCATAATGGCTGTATCAGTTTGCATTCTCATCAAGTGTGAATTAGGGTTTCCATGTGTCCACACCCTTACCAACAGTTTTTGTCTCTTGTCTTTTTGATAATAGCTATTCTAACTAGTGTTAAGTGATTTCTAATTGTGATTTTGATTTCCATTTTATTGATGCTATAATGATGTTGATCATCTTTTCATTAATCTGTTAGCCATCTGTATGACCTCTTTGGAAACCTGTCTATTCAGTTCCTCCACCCATTTTTAATCAGGTTGTTAGTTTATGTTTTGCTAGTGAGATATGAGTTCTTTATGTATTTCAAATATTAACCCCTTCTCAGATATCTGATTTGCAAATATTTTCTCTCATTTTGTAGATCACCATTTCATTTTGTTGATGGTTTCTTTCATTGTGAGGAAGCTTTTCAGTTTGACGTAGTCTCATTTATTTTTTTTGCTTTTGTTGCTCATGCTTTTGGATCATTTCCAGGAAATTGCTGCTGAGGCCAATGTCAAGAAACATTCCCCCTATGTTTTCTTCTAGGAGTTTTAGTTTGGGGTATTAAATTTAAGTATTTCATACTATTCAAGTTCACTTTTGTGAGTGGTGTAAGACAGGGGTTGTGGTGATGATTAAATGAAAAAAAAATGCCTACAAATCAAACCCAGTGTTTGGCCATAGGATGTGCTGCATAAATGTCAGCTATTATTACTATTGCTTGATAAATTACTTCATGAGGAGAAGTACAGATTGAGTGGAGGAAATAAGGCAAGACCTAGAAACAGTGATTAATCATGATACCAAAAAGATTATTCTCCTGCAAAATCCACTTGCTTTATGCATCTTGAACTATAATGGCAAAGACCAAACTGGGTCTTGTACCCTTGATACCTTCTCAGAGAACATTTTACCTTAGAGTCTTCTTCTTAGAAAACTTCAAAATGAGGATAGTGGAGCAGAGGCTAGGAAGTGAAGGGAACAAACATTTTCTAAATGCCCACTGTGTGTCTGACACTGTGTCAAATGCTTCCTGGAGGGTTCCTTATTTAATGTTCTCAATGTAAAAGGCTGTTTTAAACCTTGTCCCTAGGCCTTTAAGATAATCCCCCTATAGGAATTTTCCATTTAAGCCTGCAGCTAACATCTGGCCCAGCCCCGGGCAAGGGACAATAAAAGAAGTTACCCAACAATACCAGTAACAGTAATAAAAGAGAACGTTAACGGGAAATAGCATAGCTCCCACACGTTCCGCTTGGCTTACACAAGTAACTACAATGACGCACCTGAGTCCCACCAATCAGGGAAAAGGTCACGTAGCCACCCCCCCCAGAGGGTATAAAACTCAAGGGAAAGGGGGTCTCAGGGCTCTCGCCCTTGGTGGGGGCCCGGGTTCGAATCCGTGAATAAAGCGCTTGCTGTTAACACCGTATGGGGCCCGGGTTCGAATCCGTGAATAAAGCGCTTACTGTTAACACCTTATCTGGAGGTCTCTGTTCTTCGTGGGGGTCTCGAAACGCTGGACAACACTCAACACTATTGTGAGATAAGAGTCATAATCCTAACTTAACTGAAAATGAAGCTGAGCCTCAACAAGTCCCAAACGTTTTAGAAGTTTACATAATTGCTAAAAGACAGAGCCTGCATGCAAACCCCCTCAGTAGCTGGTTCCAAGCTCATGATTCTCTCAGTCACCTGTTAGAGATGCAAAGTCTCAGGCTCCAGGCCAGACTGACTGAATCAGAAACTCTAAGGATGGGGCTCAACAATCTGTTTTATCAAGCCCTGCAGGTGATTCTGATGCTCAGAACCACCAGCTTGTGCATGAATTTCTTCATTCACTGTTGGGAGCCGTTTGCTTGATGGCTGCCCTTGGGGCAGATAAGGGATTGTTTACTCAACAGGATGTCTGCATAGCTGGCAAATACTTTGCTAATCTTGTAATCTGAAAAGCACCTTTGTGGCTCCAGGGAGTGAGGTGAATGTTTTAAGGAGGAAGACAGGATTAACAACAGGCTTCTTATGCAAATGTCAGCAATTGTTTGTGTATACTTGAGATTTTTGGGATTACCAAGCAGTCATGATGGAGATAAATGGACTGTGCTGAATAAATTTGGGACTGCAGTATTGACTGCCAGTCCTCCCGATTCTTTCTATTCTTTTTTCCTTAATTCTCCCTCCCGCTCTCAGGACTGTTCCGATCTTTGCCAGCGGCTCCCGCAATTCACGCATTCATTTATTGCTACAGTCATCCAACTGCAAAGGAGGCCTCTGAACCAGACACAATCCTATCTGTAAGAATGGTACATCTTATGTATCCCTGCCCCCCTCCGCAGCAAACTGATATGAAAATGCACTGCAAATTCTTTTCCAAACCAAGATCCTTTTTCATCAGGCCTGGAGCACTATTACAAAAGAGGTAACCACTGATTAAATGAAATTCTACTCACTATGCCAGATACCAAGCTGGGAGAGTCACAAGGGCCATTGCCTAACCTGCTCCCACACTGGTGGAAATTCAGTCTTGTGAATGCAAAGCAGGCATGACCCAGGGGTCACCAGGTTAGGGCCATGCAGGACCCCACTCTGGAAGTGACCAGTTTAGGTTGTGCCTGGAGCCTGTGTGTGGAGGTCACTGGCCCCCAGCAGTGATCCGCACAGACACATGCATAGAACATACCACCCATCTGATAACAGCTCTCTGAAAAAAAGAATGTTCGGCTTCTGAAATAAGAGATGGGCACTGAGAAAGAACTTCTGAGATTCACTGTAATTTATTCAGCAATTATTTCTGAACCATTTTCCTATGCTAAATCATGAGGTATTGGAACAGGCACCAAGAAGAGTCCTAGTCCCAGTGCTGCCATTATAATAGCTATTCTCTGCCCTGGCCGGCGGGGCAGGACAACGCAAGTCAAAGAGGATCCTGTGGAGGATGGGGGAAGGGGAGAGACAGGAGATACGAAGAAATGGAGGAAAGACAAAATTCTGATCAAGCCTCAAAATTTTATTTTTTACAACCGCTTATATACAGAAAGAACAAAGGGGGGCAGGACTGCAGACGTAGGGAGGTACTTGGCACGATGTCATTGGTCGCACCAATGGCGTGATGCAAGTGGGGGTGGGTAGGGGTTGTGCCCTGAGTTGGCGCGCGCGGGCTTTTCGCGGCGCGCCCGATTCACCAGGAAGTGGATCCTGAACAAGAAGGATCGTACTTCGCCTTGGCTCCCAACATCTCCTCCCTTTTTGTTTTATTTGGGAGGTGGGCTTTCACCGAGTGAGGGAGTAGTGACCTGACTCCTCCCGTGAGCAGTAGTGGCCCACTAGTTACGGCTCTTGGTATCTTTTGGGGAGGAGAGGCAGAGCCGATTTTTGTGCTTTATTAATACCAACCTCTATGCAAGTCAGGCATACTCACAGGGAAATCTAGAGGAGGTCACAAGGGACCTTCCCTTGCGATGCTTTGCTCCGCACTCAGCTCGGTGCCCATACCTTTCTCCTCTTATTAGAGGAGGTGGTAGGCATGCCTCTAGTTATCATGCCGTCTCCGAAGGGAGGAAGCCAAAGGACTCTTCACGAGCGTTCTCAGAGGTGGCTAAACGCTAATAGTGAATCTGGATAGGTTTGGCCAGCAAGGCATCTATCTACCTGTTGCTTAATAAGGTCAGTTATGCGCCGGAAAACCCAGGGTCCAAAGGTTATAAGTAAAAGAACACAAAAAAGGGGGCCGAGGATGGGAAGGAGGTAAGGAAGGAGTCCATTTAACCCAGTTAGAAAGGAGTTCTCTTGGAGCTCTCTGCATCTTTTGATGAGGTCTTCTTGAAGTTTCTTGATCTTATCTCGAACGATCCCAGATCACAGATAATATCTCCCAGCTCGAAGGCTGAAGGCTGTTTGCAGGTCGAGTGGCCCCTCTGACGGTCACTCTGTTCCAAACGTGGGCTAATTTAGGTGGCAGGGATTGACGCTCTAGCTCCGTAGGCCTGGGCTTGTTTCCTGAAATCCTTAAAATGGTTAAAGAAGTATTGAAGGGGAGGAGGACATAGGATGATTTGAGAAGGAAGCCTGACCCATGTTAGTGAAAACAGGTAAGAAAAGAGAAAGTCCCCACAAGAGCCAACTAAGCCAGGGCTAGGATCAGCCTTTCACCTAGCATCCAGTTGGGTGGGGCCACGGAGGCCAGACCTAAGGAAAGAATCAAAATAAATATAGGAGGGTAGCAGTACATTCGGCCAGCCCAGACAGACAGACACAAGACAGACAAGACAAACCACAGATAACACAAAACGCTAGCGCATCAGAAACCAGAACCAGAACAGGTACAGGGTCAGAGTCTGACGTCTCAGACCGACCGAACTAGGGAAGTATTGCTGCGTCTAGCCTTCCACTAGTTACCCAAGGGCCCAATCAGACAGAAACAGAACTGATGCATCTAGATAGATGCTAACGCAGTCTTAATCACCGGTGAAGCTGCTTTAGGTGGCTCGTGCCCAATTACAGTTAAAATGAGACTTCTTTTTCTCCTGTCCTCCTGAGCAAGGCTGCTTGGCGTCTGGGGCTGAGAAACATCTCTCAGTAGCCGCCCCCTGAACGAAGCAAGTCCTTACTCAAGGTGGCTGGGGATTGCGGGTTTTAGGAGATCCGGAACAGAAGTTAAAAAGAGAACAGAAGTTAATCTTTTACAAAGCTAGCAGAAACTGGTCATTGGCTTTTAACAATATGGTACACTAGTAAACAACATTTTACAGCAATTGCCTTATGTGAAATTACAAGTGAAAAACAAATTTCTCAATAACAGTGAGTTACTAAATTTCTTTATCCAATAGTTGTTATAAAATTTTTTAAAAAGCCTAAACACACAAACCTGATTTCTTTGATAGTAGGCGGGTGCACTGTGCTCTTAAAAGAGCTAAGGGAAGGAGACTTACCTAGTTTTCACTAATTTCTAATTCGAATTTAGTCAATGTTTCCTTAAAAGTCCTATTTATCCTTTTTTCCTGACCTGAATTCTGTGGTCTATAAGCACAATGCAATTTCTATAGAGTTGAACTTTGCCAGTATTGCCTTCAAAGTCTGTCCAAGTTAGTATTTTGGAGCTTAAGATTATTTGAATGCCCAATACTTTGTAAATGCATAATAGAGACCTTATAGGGCCAGGCGGGGGGCCAAAATCTTTCTGATATGACCGTTGCATCGGCTCCTGTGTCAATTAAGCCTTCAAATTTTTTACCGTCTAGTTGTAGTGTTAAGAGTGGTCTCTCAAGGGTAATTTGTTGAACCCAATAAGCATCAGAGGAGCCAAAGGTGGCATCTAACCTAGGGTGTTGGAGATTACTTTTATTTGTGGAGTTTAAAGGGAGTAATACAAGTTGTGCTATTCTCCTTCCTTTAGGCACAGATATGGGACCTCGGGGGGCAGAGGGAAGAAGTGTGATTTGCCCCGTGTAATCATTATCTATAACTCCTGGTACAAATGAAGGCCAGCTAAGGAGGAGCTACCCCGCCCCAGGATTAGGCCGAAAGTATCTGGAGGCAGAGGACCGAAGGTCTCGGTAGGGACAAGTTGAACACCCTGTTCCGGGATTAATATTGTATCAGTGGCGGCACAGAGGTCCAATCCTGCGCTTCCTGGGGTGGCTTGGCAGAGGGAGCCAACGTCTGAGTGGGGAGAATTTGCTGCGTCTGGGGAATGAACCTGATTGCCTCTTGGTTCGGTTCCGAAAACGGGGCCAGAGGCTGGCCCCTTCAGCAGTTTCCCCGTTTTGGGAGTGGTTGGCTATTAATATCTGTTTTAGAATAACAATTGGAAGCCCAATGTTTGCCCCTTTTACAGCGAGGGCAAACGGTGGGCGGGGGGCTCGTGGTTGTTTATCTGTTGGGTGTCCCTCTAGTTTGTTTAGTGTACAGTCACGGACAAAGTGTCCGGGTTGTCTGCAATTAAAGCATGTTTTTTGCGGTTTTTCTTTAGCAAGGTTTCCTTTGGCAAAATCTTTAAGGGCTGCTCCTATGGCGAGTCCCAGCGTATGGGAGGCTCCGACTCCAGAGATAATTTGATGTAGTCAGCAAGACTGCCGTCACGATGAGGCCGAATGATCGCCTGGCAGGTTGGGTTGGCATTTTCATAGGCTAAGTGTTTGACAAAGGCGCTTTCGGTTTCACTTTCCCCAACTAAGCATTCAGCTGCGTCTGTTAAGCGGCTGATGAAGTCACAATAGGGCTCTTCTGGCCCCTGGAGGATTTTTGCTAGAGAGGTGGAGGCGGGACCTTTTGGGGGAAGGTGGTGCCATGTTTTAAGGCCAGCATTTTGAATTTGGGCTAATAGACCGGGAGGAAAAGCAGCCTGAGCTTCATTGGTTGCCCCGACCCGCGGGACCTAGTTATTCGCGGGCTCGAAGAGGGTCCAGCCTGAAAGAGAAACGGGCCGAGAAAAAGGAGCGGAGGCAAGACAGTATTCTGATCAAGCCTCAAATTTTTTATTTTAGAGCAGGTATATTTATACAGAAGAACAAAGGGGGGCAGGACTGACTAGGCAGGGGGATACTTGTTACAATTTCATTGGTCCTTGGTTGATGGGGTGAGGGGGTACAAAGGTTAGAAGTGAAAAGAGGAACAAGGAGGAGAGGGGCTCCTTGGGCAGGTCCACAGCCATTCAGTAGGTCCTTCCTTATCCGGCGGGTATGTTAATACATTCTGTGGTTAACTATTCCCTGGAGCATTATCTGCTCCTGCATTCTTTAGATAGCATACAGGTTTGTTAACGGCCAGGTTCTATGCCGGGGGGCCAGGATGAGGGTCTTTTGGCTCCCAACAATTGGTGTCGTAGGGGCTGCGCCCGAGCAATTTGTCTCGGGTCCAGGATCTCTTTAAGGGCAGTTTTCCCCATTTCTATTACTTTTTGGATATCTGGATCATGGGAATGAACCTGGAGGACATCATTAATTAAATTCCAATATGAAAATGCAGAAACAGGAACGTTAGTTGGACCAAAAACAGTGTAGTAATCATTTAGGCAGTCCCCAACCATTTTCCAACACTTTATATCTATTGTTCCCTCCTGGGGGAACCAGGGACAAGCATCAGAGAGAAAGGTAAAAAAATCACGTAAATCTTTTTTCCGAGCCTTAATCCTTCGTACCTTGAGAGTCCTTAAGACCCTTAAGGAAGAGCTCATGGGAGCTCAATTCCTGTCCCAAAATGATCACCCACTTACCTCTAAACCGATCAGTCCGGTAGGGCGGCTAGTCCCGCGGTGATCAAAATCGAGTCTTTACTCGCGGGTCAATACCTCGCGGCGACTCAGTGCGAGCCTAACTCACTCCTCGTGGAGGCTCAAGGGGTCCCAGGCCTGGGCTTCTCTAGTGGGTGTCCTCCGCAGAATTCCGTACTTCGAGCTCCACGTTGGGCGCCAATTCTGCCCCGGCCGGCGGGGCAGGACAACGTGGGTCGAAGAGGATCCTGTGGAGGATGGGGGGAGGGGAGAGACAGGAGATACGAAGAAATGGAGGAAAGACAAAATTCTGATCAAGCCTCAAAATTTTATTTTTCACAACCGCTTATATACAGAAAGAACAAAGGGGGGCAGGACTGCTGACGTAGGGAGGTACTTGGCACGATGTCATTGGTCGCACCAATGGCGTGATGCAAGTGGGGGTGGGTAGGGGTTGTGCCCTGAGTTGGCACGCGTGGGCTTTTCGTGGCGCGCCCGAATCACCAGGAAGTGGATCCTGAACAAGAAGGATCGTACTTCGCCTTGGCTCCCAACAATTCTCCACTAATGACAAAGCTTTGTTTTTCAGCTGCATTCATTGTGCTTGGCTCTTGTTCTCCCCCAAGTGAATTTTCTTTTGCAGAAGACCCTTTCATACCCATTATGACCTTTACAGTCTTATGCCAGGCCTCCCCACAAGTTCTCCAGATGTACCTTGTCTTAAGCAGTGGGCACAGCTTGAATTATTTCCTGGAGACTCCTGAGGCGCTGCTCAGTAGACAGACTTTCATTGAGTCCATTTCATCAGTTACTTCAGGGATGTCTGTCCACTAACTGCTTTCTAGGCTCCCACCAAATATATGAATCATGAGTACCTTCCATGGAGGCTCCACAGACCATACGCAAGTGGATTTGAGCAAGTCTTTCTCCATAGTCTTTGGAATCTGCTCAGTAGGTTTCTGAATTTTGGCATATGAGTTAGCCCTTAAAGGAAGACAGATTCATGCTACAATGCAGTTTTCTGACCTCTACTATGTTGAAGACTTGGTAAATTAAGCCAAGAAATGACCCCTGGGTGTCAGCCTATTAGCTTTGTCATACCATGCCCCCTAATTTCTTGTGCCCCTTCTTTGCCTTGGGCACACATCCCCATCCTGCCCAGTTCTGAATATAAGAGACCTGTGTAAAGCTCCTGAGACCCAGGGATTAGAGAATGGATACATTCTAAGAATGCATAGGGTCTGGCTCAACCCTAACCAAAAGGCTGGTCCCAGAAAGAAGGTTTGCCTGAGGCACATGAATGACAGAGAGAGCTGAGGAGAATGAGGAGTAGATCGTGTGTGCTGCACAGGCAAGGAATATGCTAGTGTGAAAATTCACACACATGTATGTGGGAATTGGGGGTGGAGTTGGGGGCAGAACTCTAGCTGCTTTTTTATCATTTGGGGCTTAACATTTGGGGATTATTTGGTTCTGAAATTTAGATTTCAGGGGCGATTCCAGGTTACACAGGTACTAGTGGAGGCCCTGGGGAGTGGAACCATTGCTTTGCAATTTGTTATAATGGATTCCATTTTAGAAGGAAGTAATTAGTACTTAGCAGTCAGATAGATGTAGGTCAGCCTCCTGTTTCAGTCTTTTATTTGCTCTATGACTTTGGATGTGAAAATATATCTGAGACTGTTTCCTCATCTGTTGCAGGGAGATAGTGATGATAGTGTTGCATGATATTGTTGCAGTTTGATACATGTAGCAAGCTGTCACACATTAAGTAAATTCCATACTCAGCTAATAACATTCATTGACTTGTAGTAGATCCATTTGCCATGGAGCAATCATCATTATATCAATTCTTGTATCCCCAGAATTGCCAGGTACTAGTGCAGATGCAGTTCTTACATGTTATAAACTTTTGAATTTATTTATTTTTATTATTTATTATTATTTATGCCTACAGCATCTGGTCTTCCTAGATGGTCTCCCATCCAAGTACTAACCAGGTCTAACCCTGCTTTGCTTCCGAGATCAGACAATGGGCTTGTTCAGGGTGGCATGGCTGTAAACCATGAACTGTGGCTCCACTGGGGTGTGAAACTGGGACCTTCTGCGTGTAAAGCAGATGTGTGTCCCGACCCGCGGGACCTAGTTATTCGCGGGCTCGAGGAGGACCTAGCCTGGAGAGAAATGGGTGGAAAAAGGAGCGGAGGCAAGACAGTATTCTGATCAAGCCTCAAATTTTTTATTTTAGAGCGGGTATATTTATACAGAAGAACAAAGGGGGGCAGGACTGACTAGGCAGGGAGATACTTGTTACAATTTCATTGGTCCTTGGTTGATGGGGTGAGGGGGTACAAAGGTTAGAAGTGAAAAGAGGAACAAGGAGGAGAGGGGCTCCTTGGGCAGGTCCACAGCCATTCAGTAGGTCCTTCCTTATCCGGCGGGTATGTTAATACATTCTGTGGTTAACTATTCCCTGGAGCATTATCTGCTCCTGCATTCTTTAGATTGTTAACGGCCAGGTTCTATGCCGGGGGGCTGGGCGGTCAGGATGAGGGTCTTTTGGCTCCCAACATCTCCTCCCTTTCTGTTTTAGAAAAGGTGGGCCTTAACCGAGTGGGGGAACATTGACCTGGTTCCTCCCGCGGGCTATGTGGGCCCGCCTAGTATTTGGCTCTTGGTATCTTTTGGGGAGGAGAGGCAGAGCCATTTTGAAATAGTAGTTTTTGGATACCAACCTCTATGCAAACCAGGTGTTCTCAGGGAAATACAGAGGGGGTCTCTTTATTGTGACCTTCCCTTGCAGATGCTTTGCTCTTGCACCCATCTCGGTGCCCATACCCCCCCTCGAGTTTTCGATGGGCGAGGGTAGACATACCTCTGTTCTATATGTCGTCCCCGTAGGGAGGGAGCCAGGCAAAGTTATATTTCTCCTTTTACAGTGGAACCAATGGTTAGGGTTTTGTATATAACCTGAAAGGGATTTTAAAGAAGCCGATGTAAATTTAAAGGTGAGATAGGGGCCAGTGGGGATCTTGGGTCTTCGGGGGTTTTCATTATTGTAGTCGGTGGTGTCATCGCTCTGGGTAGCCAAACGGTGATAGTGAATGTGGACAGGTTTGGCTAGTAAGGCATCTACCTGTTGCTTAATGAGATCAGTTATGCGCCGGAAAGCCCAGGGCCCAAAGGTTATAAGTAAAAGAACACAGGAAAGGGGGCCGAGGATGGGAAGAAGGTAAGAAAGGAGCCCATTCAACCCAGTTAGAAAGGGGTTCTCTTGGAGCTCTCTGCGTCTTTTGACGAGGTCTTCTTGAAGTTTCTTGATCTTATCTCGTACGATCCCAGATCTGTTGGCGTAGAAACATCAGCGTTCCTGTAAGGCAAGACAAATCCCTCCCTGCTCTGCGGTAAGAAGATCTAGGCCTCTGCGGTTTTGTAACACTACTTCTGCAAGAGAGTCAATTTGATCTTGTATATCATTTATGGTTCCCGAGAGGGCCTGAACATCATTAATTAATTGATGGGACAATTTGTTGTAATGTCGAAAGAGTTATTTTGAAACGGACTTTGGTAGCAAGTAGAGGAGTTGAAACCTACAGGCTGAACTCTAAAAGGAGGGCTGAGACTGCAATTAAGGTTATGGTCAATAGATGAGCTTAAGACTGGGATAGCAGTGGGCATAGGGATGCCTATAGTCATGTATAGCCAGCAATCTTGAGCAAGTTGGGGATTAGAATTATTTAAGGCCCATAGAGTAGTTTCCAGGATACTATTGGTTTGGGTGTCAATGTCAATATTTCCTCGGGATCTAGGAATAGCTAGGGGATAAGAAGGGGGGCGTAAAGCCTTTTGTAATTCCTCAAATTTTTGTTGTAATTTTATATAATGAAGAGCATCAGCAGGACCATCACCGTCTGACACATAAGGCGGAGGATCGGTTGGCCAGCAAATTGTTTTTCTAACATCTTTAGATGCACCACAAGGGGCTATTGGGAAGCTTCCAGGGCCTACAGCTGACAGGGTATTGGCCCAGTTGCCAGTGATAGGGGCATAAGGCGCCCATCTTGTTAATTTAGCAGTGTAATATGTCTTATTACCCTTGGTGCATTCAAAACAAAAATCCTACTTAGATTTTGTTGGAAAATTTGTCACTATGTTATAAGGTTGATCACCTGGTTAAATAGGATTACAGGTCATTATGAAACAATACTTAGTTATCTATTTAACCAATGTAATAATAAAAGATTTCAAAGGTAAATATGACTATAAAAACCTTAGCATTCTTAATGTTAAGACTGTTTTTAAGTATCAGCATTTAATAGATTAGCAAATTTATGAATATACCAATCTTATAATTTTGTAATCTTGAACAACTAGTAGAATTAGCATACGCACGACCTGACGAATACAGGTAGAATAAAATTGTGTTTCTGATAACTTGAAGACACAACTACTTTTCCTTAACTTATAATATTAAACTATTCTTATTACCAAAGATTATCTCAGATCATGTAGATTTGATAAAACAAAAACAAAACATTTGTATTAGTTTCTATTTTTCTGACAATTTTAGGAAGATGTAATTTATCTATACGGTTCTTATTTTTTTTTTTTTCTAAACCAATTAAAGCAGAGATCTTTTATTAATTTATTTTTCAATAAAAATAAATTCCAACCTAAACTGAAGAACTAGCCAGAAGGGAGACTTGACTATTCAGGACTCCGCCCCAGAGACACACTCTGTAAACACTTAATCAGTTTTATGTTTAGTCATTCTTCAGACCTAAATCTCTAACACAAATGCACATTCTCTGCATTGTTTTAAAAGAAACCTATGATTACCACAGATGATATCTCGCAGCTCAAAGGCTGTTTTCAGGTCGAGTGGCCCCTCTGATGGTTACTCTGTTCCAAACGTGGGCTAATTTAGCTGGCAGAACCTTTGAAGGTTGAAGGGATTGACGCTCTAGCTCCGTAGGC
Source organism: Cynopterus sphinx (assembly GCA_030015415.1). NCBI lineage: Eukaryota > Metazoa > Chordata > Mammalia > Chiroptera > Pteropodidae > Cynopterus > Cynopterus sphinx. The sequence continues at coordinate 55,615,914 of CM057388.1, forward strand.
TTGGGCTTGTTTCCTGAAATCCTTAAAATGGTTAAAGTATTGAAACGGGGGAGAACATAGGACGATTTGAGAAGGAAGCCTGACCCATGTTAGTGAAAACAGGTAAGAGAAGAGAAAATCCCCACAAGAGCCAACTAAGCCAGGGCTAGGATCAGCCTTTCACCTAGCATCCAGTCGGGCGGGGCCACGGAGGCCAGACCTAAGGAAGGAATCAAAATAAGTATAGGAGGGTAGCAGTACATTCGGCCAGCCCAAACAGACAGACACAAGACAGACAAGACAAACTACAGATAACACAAAACGCTAGCGCATCAGAAACCAGAACCAGAACATGTACAGGGTCAGAGTCTGACGTCTCAGACCGACCGCACTAGGGAAGTATTGCTGCGTCCAGCCTTCCGCTAGTCAACCAAGGGCCCAATCAGACAGGAACAGAACTGAGGCATCTAGATAGATGCTAATGCAGTCTTATTCACCGGTGAGGCTGCTTTAGGTGGCTCGTGCCCAATTACAATTAAAGTGAAACTTCTTCTCCTCCTGCCCTCCTGAGAAAGGCTGCTTGGCATCCGGGGCTGAGAAACATCTCTCAGCGGCCGCCCCCTGGACGAAGCAAGTCCTTACTCAAGGTGGCTGGGGGCTTCAGGTTTTGGGAGATCCGGAACAGAAGTTAAAAAGAGAACAGAAGTTAATCTTTTACAAAGCTAGCAGAAACTGGTCATTACGAAGATAAACGTAGCCAGGGAATTTGCTAGTTTTAAACATGGCCTCGCAGATGTTCTCCTTATCTGTGCCCTGGAATTTTGCTCTCTTAGCATATAAGAGAGCTCATTGTCACAAGTTTCACAGCAGACATTAAGCAGTTAAAAGTTCTAGGAACTAGGCATTCTTGTCCCAATTAAAGATTGCTAAGGTAAAGACTTCTTTTGTCTAGTTTTGGGACTTTTAATTAACTTTCACCCTTTCCACATTTTTGCAGGCTGTCACATTCCCCATTGGTTTTCAGGCACATATCAAATCTTTGATGTCCTATAAACTGGGGAAACTGAGATACCCCTGTTACTTGAGTAGATAATACTATTAATTTAACAGCCTGGATTCTCTGTTAATATACTTTATAAAGCAATTTACTATACATGGCCTAAATAGCAGTCCTAGAAAAGCCAATATTAAAGGTCTTTGTTTTACTAAGGCTAGACTATCTCGAATTATGCCAGAGTAGTTGGTATAAAAACAGTAGTCTTTACTTAAAGTTATACAATCAAAGTAAGATCTATGCTTTATGGACACATTAGTCTTATATGCATGAATTAATACTCAAGATTCTTAGTTCATTTTACAGATTTTGAAACTAAGCTGTTTAAAAGGTAAAATTTGAGACTATGGTTGATGCAGTAAATGAATATTGAAACAAACAAAAACTTTATCTAAATATTTACATTTGAAAAAATGTTCTCAACTATTCAACATACTGTTTTTCTAAGTATAATAAGTACAATTACCTATTTATCATTGGCTTTTAACAATATGGTACACTAGTAAACAACACTTTACAGCAATTATCTTATGTGAAATTACAAGTGAAAAACAAATTTCTCAATAACAGTGAGTTATTAAATTCCTTTATCCAATAGTTGTTACAAAATTTTTTAAAAAGCCTAAACACACAAACCTGATTTCTTTGATAGTAGGCGGGTGCATTGTGCTCTTAAAAGAGCTAAGGGAAGGAAGCTTACCTAGTTTTCACTAATTTCTAATTCGAATTTAGTCAACGTTTCCTTAAAAGTCCTATTATCCTTTTTTTTTTTTTTTGACCTGAATTCTGTGGTCTATAAGCACAATGCAATTTGTACTCTATTCCTGGTACAAATTTGGGGAGCATAGGGAGGGGGCCTCTGCGGGGGCGCTGAGAGGAGCGGGGGCAAATCGGGGTTGTGGTAGCGTGCTACCTCATTTTCCAGGACAGTTGTATCTCTAGAATCTAAAGGGTCATTATTTACAGCCTTGGAGAAAATTGGGAAGTTTATTGGGGCCTCTAAAGATGAGGCTTCTTTAGGGAGAGGGGGATAGAGAGAGTTTGAAGGGAGGTAGTCTGTAGGGGCGGCTGGCGGGGCCCCTGTAATGTCTATAACGACTGAGGGAGACTTGGAAGGGATCCTATCAGAGGAAGCAGAAACCACCGAGGCCGCTTGAGACAGGGGACGGAGACAATACTCCGCAACTGACAAAAGCTGTTGTTTATCTGGATCATTTGATGCGGCCTCTACTATATCCCTAATTAGCCCCAGTAAGAGAAGGCAGTAGAGGGGACGGAATCAGGCCCTTCACGCTGTAATTTGTCATTTAAATCCCTTCCGACCTTCTGCCATTTTTGGGGGTGAATCTCTGGTCCGTTTACAATGAACCAAGGGCAAACATTATCAATAAAAACAAAAAATTTTATGAGGTCCTTCTTTTTAACCCGAACTCCCCTTTCTCTGAGGGAAACTTTTAGGTCTTTTATGAAAACCGCTTCTTTAGACAATTTAGCTCCCATGTCTCCCTTTTTAGAGATCTCGTTTAAAAGCAAGTGAGAAGGAAGACACTGCCAAGGAATATTAGGGTGGTAAATAACAGAAAAAGTCTGAGTTTTAAGGTGTCTGGCTCATAGTCGCCAGCAAATAGGGCTAGAATTAAAAGAAGAATAAATGGCAGGAGCAAAGGGAGGGTAAGGGGAGACCATCCGCGGCAGTGCATTTCAAGCTAGAGCTTATATAATGGGAAATCTTATTATTTTTAAATGTTCTCGAAAGAATCGTCAACAGCTAGTCTGGGGATAAAAAGAAGTCCTAAAGAATTTAGGGGGTCTCTGGGCGAGGGTCGCTCCGACGACCTGCTCCTTCTTTTTTAATTGTTAAGATAATTTTGATGCCGGCGCCTGATTTATCTTATTTTAGGGGGCCCAGAGACGACGTTTCTTTTTTAATTGATTCCTAGACTCGGAAATTTTCTTTTAAACTCTCAACTCCCTTTTCCCTGAGGGGGGGGGTTCCCATTTCTTGGACGGACGAGGGATACTCACCAAGGACGAGCGGCTTCCATGAGCGGTGAAAGCTGTCCTCAAACGTAGAACTTCTGGGGTCCGGACGTACAGGGATTCTCTGGGGTCCGCCCGGTTTAGATCCGCGCCTCGAGCCCCACGTTGGGCGCCACTTGTCCCGCCCCGCGGGACCTAGTTATTCGCGGGCTTGAGGAGGACCTAGCCTGGAGAGAAATGGGTGGAAAAAGGAGCGGAGGCAAGACAGTATTCTGATCAAGCCTCAAATTTTTTAAGTTAGAGCGGGTATATTTATACAGAAGAACAAAGGGGGGCAGGACTGACTAGGCAGGGGGATACTTGTTACAATTTCATTGGTCCTTGGTTGATGGGGTTAGGGGGTACAAAGGTTAGAAGTGAAAAGAGGAACAAGGAGGAGAGGGGCTCCTTGGGCAGGTCCGCAGCCATTCAATAGGTCCTTCCTTATCCGGCGGGTATGCTAATACATTCTGTGGTTAACTATTCCCTGGAGCATTATCTGCTCCTGCATTCTTTAGATAGCATACAGGTTTGTTAATGGCCAGGTTCTATGGGGGGGGGGGGGCTGGGCGGTCAGGATGAGGGTCTTGGCTCCCAACAGATGTGCTAACTGCTACACTATGGAAACATGTCTTAAACCTTTGAATTTAGATCTGAATTTAGAGAGGTAAGAAAGAGACCAGGAGAGAAGGTTAGGCATGACTTTGCAGAAAAAAGAAGAGGAGCCACACAGGGCAGGGGCAAGACAAGGAACTCTCAGAGCCCACTGAGACAGACTCTCTTCCTGAAAATATGGTGTGGATACTCACCTAGAAACAGAGCCCAGTAGTCACCTCCATTTATTCATGACCAAATACTGAGTGGCTGGTGTGTGACAGGCAGGAAGACAATGTTGATGATAGCCCTGAGGTTCAAACAACTTCTATTGCTCTTCTGACATTAATTTTCTGAGGCTGCTGTAACAAACTGCTACTGTTGTGACCGGAATAACCAGACTCTCTACCTGAGTGCTTTGATATTAGAGGCAGTTTATTAGCCGGCTGCTGTCCTTCCAAAGGAGCAGCCTCGACCCATTTCAGGTCCACAGTTTTATACCCAAAAATCCATTAATCACTATATCCCAATCACAATGGATCTATACATCATCTATTCATTACCCGTCATCACCAAATGGTGGTCTGCTATGATGCGTAAGTGGGGGCACAGAAGCAGAAAGCGGAACGTTAAAAGGTCAAATTCCCATACCATGTTTCCCATAAATTCCTCCTCCTCTTTCTTGTGGGAACAGAGTTAAACAATAGCCTACCGATGTAATCGCCAGGTACTCGATCAGGAAATGTGGCTGCTGTGGCGGTTGGCATAGAGGCTTCTAGTCTTAACCCCTTCTTGCATCTTTCTAGGGGCACATCATCACATTCCCCACTGGTTTTCTTTACAGTGACTCAATCTTCGAGTCAGATGTTGGCACACGTGGCCAGTGGTTAGGGGCTGATGCTCCTAAAATTAGAATCTTCGCCCCAGTCATGTGTGACTGCATAACACTTCTAAGCCATTTCACTAAGCACGGTCCCATCGTTAACAGTAGGACTATTACGATGATCGGTCCTACTATGGCTGACAATAATGTGGTCAGCCAGGAGTTGTTATTGAACCAGGATTCATACCAATTATCGCCTTGTCTTAGCATTTCATTCCTTTCTTTTACCCTTTGTCTAATAAGTGCTAAACTTTCTCTAATAACACCAGAGTGGTTAGCATAGAAACAACAATTCTCACCCAAGGCTACACATAGACCTCCTTGCTTCAAAAATAGGAGATCTAATCCCCGTCTATTCTGCAGAACTACTTCAGCTAGGGAATTCAGAGAGGTTTCAAGGTGATTAATCGACTTCTCCAGTGTACTCAAATCTTCATTATTTTGTTTAGTAAGCCAAGTTATACCCTGATGTCCTGTAACTAAAGTGGCAGTACCGACTGCTGTCAATCCCACAAATCCTAGGCCTACTAGCAGTGGCACTAGCACTGGAACTGCTCTTTTCTGTCGAGGATATTCATATCCTCCCCACAAATCAATTGCTTGTCTTCCTTCTGGACCATTCAGTAGATACACTTGTGGGATTACATGCACTAATATACAAAATCCAGCATTTTCTTTCTACTAATTCAGATTAATACAAGGTGTTAAACCAGTATTTCAAGAGGTTGATGAGGGTTCCCTCTCACATTATTAATAACAATTAACCCAATTATAATTAACCCCAAGAAAGTCTTATCTTGAGAGGGTCTCTTGTGGGTGTTGCCTTCCATTTCTCTGTCTCCAGGGGAGGTCGTGCTGTCTTAATGTGCGTGTGATGAATCCAGTGTCTCTTTCCCGCAACTTTGACAGCTGTTGGTGTCATCAGGATGACTGGAAATGGACTGTCCCAGCGGGGCTCAAGGGTCACTGGTTGAATCTTCTTCACCCACACCCAATCTCCAGGGTTATGTGAGTGAGGCGTCGGTGCCTTCGGGTCTGATCTGGTGGCCTTAATCAAGCCCTTCATTTGCTGTTGGACTTGTTGTAAGGCCTGTAAGGACTTAAGGAGACTAGCATTATTACTCATTTCAACCTTATCAATACCAATTTTAGGGAGTAAAGGGGGTGGTCTCCCAAACATAATTTCATAAGGGGTTATTCCAGAAATGTATGGGGTACAACGGGCTCGCAAAAGAGCAAAGGGAAGAAGACTCACCCAATTCTCCCCAGTTTCCAATTTAAATTTAGTCAATGTCTCTTTTAGTGTTCTATTTATCCTTTCTACCTGCCCCGAACTCTGGGGCCTATAACTACAATGTAACTTCCAATTGATCCCTAATACTTTAGCCAACATTTGGCTAGTCTGGGCAATAAATGCCGGGCCATTGTCGGACCCTTATGATAAGGGCAAGCCAAATTGGGGTACTATTTCTGATACTAGCTTTTTGGCTATTTGTGCAGTTTCCTTCTTAGTAGGGAAGGCTTCAGTCCAACCAGAATAGGTATCAATAAACACTAACAAATACTTAAAGCCGAAAGTGCCAGGTGCAACTTCTGTGAAGTCTACTTCCCAATGTTCTCCAGGTGCTTGTCCTCTGAGTCGGGTCCCAATGCCCCCTGTTGGTGTTGAGCAGGCATTGACTTGTGCTCATATATGACATCGTGCACTCACATCTCGGACCTTAGAGTTCAAGCCGGGGATGTAATAGTCCCTCTTCAGCAGCTCAATTAACTTAGCTCCCCCTAGGTGGGTTGTATTGTGCATCTGATGAACTAGAGAGCTGCCAAAAGCAGCAGGGATGACTGGCCTTCTGTCTGGAATCCAGAGCCATCCGTGCTTGAACTTTCCATGGAGCTGCTTTCCTAACTCTAAGTCCTGGGGACTATATTCTGGAGCCTGGACTAGAGGAGGCACGAGCAAAGGACTGATCACAACGTCCTTCCCCACTGGTTTTCTGGCTACTTCCTTGGCTGTTTTATCTGCCAGGCAGTTTCCTTTTTCTACCGCACTGTCGCCCTTCTGATGGCCAGGGCAGTGGATAATAGCCACTTTCTTAGGTAGCCGGATAGCTTCTAAGAGAGCTAAAATTTCCTCCTTGTTCTTAATTTCTTTCCCTCCTGATGTCAACAGGCCTCTCTCCTTGTATAAAGCCCCATGCACATGCGCTGTGGCAAAGGCATACCGGCTATCAGTATAGATGTTAACGGTCTTCCCTTGTGCCAACCTCAGAGCCTCAGTCAGGGCAATGAGTTCAGCCTTCTGGGCCGATGTCCTATGTCCGAGGGCCTGAACCCAAATGACAGCCTCGTCATTAACTATGGCTGTTCCCACATACCTGACGCCTTCGGTGACAAAACTACTTCCATCTGTGTATAGGGTGGCGTTGGGATTGGGCCAAGGCTCATCCCGTAGGTCAGAGGTCTTGCCCCAGTCAAACTTTCCAGTAGGTCACTGCAATCGTGTAGTGGCTCCTGAGGGTCATCATCTGGAACAGAGTCGCTGGGTTCAGCACTGTTGGCCTGGCAAATTGAACCTGTGGGGGGTTCAACAAGAGTACCTGATACTGGGTGATTCTAGCGTTCGATATCCATCGCTCGGGTGGTCCCTTCAGGAGTCGCTCCACGAAGTGGGGTCCAATCACTGTCACAGGTTGTCCAAGCATTGGCTTTTGGGCTTCTTTCACCAGTATAGCTGTGGCTGCGACAGCTCGCAGGCAGCCAGGCCATCCAGCAGCCACGAAATCAAGCCTCTTGGACAAGTAAGCAACCGGTCTTTTCCATGAGCCCAAAGTCTGAGTCAATACCCCTTTTGCAATTCCCCTTACTTCAGTCACAAACAGTTGGAAAGGCTTTTCCAAGTTTGGCAAAGCCAGTGCCGGGGCCGACATTAAGGCTTTCTTTAGTGTTTCAAAGGCTTGCTGCTGTTCTACTGCCCATTCTATAGTCTCTCCTTTTCCTGCTGTACAGTCATACAGGGGCTTAGCAATTTCAGCGAACCCTTGTTCCCTGGTCCGGGTGGTCCTGCAGATCCGACTCTTCTTTCTCTGCCACGGCCTTTGTCTGAAGGATAGCCTTTTTCTACAAACATTACTTTCTGCACATCATCCCTATTATTAAAACCTTCTGAGCTATCTCTAACAAGTTGGATAAATTCTCTCCCTCAAATCCTTCCAATCTCTGCAATTTCTTTCTGATGTCAGGGGCTGACTGGCTAAAAAAGGCCAAATTAATGGCTCTTCTATTATTAGGGTCCTCCAGTTCAATAGGTGTATACAAGCGGTAAGACTCTAGCAGCCTTTCCAAAAATGCTGCAGGCGACTCGTCCTTGGTTTGAATTACTTCTCTTACCTTGGACAGATTTATTGGTCTACGTGCAGCGGCCCGGAGTCCCTATAGCAGAAACTGACGATACCTTAGGAGAGCCTCCTTACCTTGAACAGTGTTAGGGTCCCACTCAGGTCGCTGGGTGGGGAACACGGCCTGCAACCGAACCGGGTCAGTGGTGGGCTGCCCATTCGGATCCGTCACCCCCTTAGCAGCTTCCTGTAAAATTCTTTCCTTCTCCTCTGTTGTAAACAGAACCTGTAAAAGCTGCTGACAATCATCCCAAGTGGGCTGATGTGGAAAGAAAATAGATTCCAAGAGGGAGGTTAAGCCCTGCGGCTTCTCTGAAAAGGATGGCGTTTGCAATTTCCAATTATATAAATCACTGGTACTGAATGGTGAGTAGATGACAGCCAGCTCACCTCTACTTCCCCCAGGTATTGCTTTCAAAGGAGCCTGTACAGGGACCGGCTCCCCTGGTAAGGTAGAATCAGGGGAAGGTGGCCTACGGGCCCTAGACCGAGTTACAGGAGGGCCTGGCTCCTCCTGAGGATCCCCACCTCGCCCATTGTCATAGGGTGGTGGCCTCCAATCGTCCTCGGAGGGAGGTCTCAGCAACGCCGGTGGTGGCCTTTTAGGACCCTGTGAAATAGCTGCCAATACAGTAACAGGAACTTGACTGCAATTCTGTAAGTACCTAGGGGCATCAGAAACAATATCAATCCACACATCAATGTAAGGCACTTGGTCTGGATGCCCAGGGTTCCCATAAACAACACTTTAAACCCTAAATGCAGTCTGCAAGTCAAATGTTCCTTCGGAGGGCCATCCAACCCCAAAGGTCGGCCAATCGAGCTGACAGAAACGCTGCAAATCTAAAGAGGTTACAGAAGCGCCGTAAGCTTTCGCCCTATGGCGAAAATCTTTAAAATGATTAATCATTCACTGAAGCGGCGTAAGCCTTCCTTGCAATTGACCCATCGTTCCACAATAAAGCACACAAAGCAGACAGACACAGACTAACAGACGAGAACCAGGAATGAGAATTCCGTTGTCACAGTCTCAGTCGACCGCCGACTTACTTGTCACGTCTGACGTCTGCACAGTCAATCGAGCTTGTACCAGGACTGCCTCAGCACTCTCCCAGGATCAGGCTCCACGAGGCGAGAAACCACAGCGGTGGGCTAGGGCAAGAGCCCTAGAGGCCTCCCCGACCGCGGGTGGCTTGCCGTCTGGGTGCACAGATCGACAGTCCCAACCACGAGAAGATCTTGCTGGGGCCTCCAAATGTTGTGACCGGAATAACCAGACTCTACCTGAGTGCTCTGATATTAGAGGCGGTCTATTAGCCGGCGGCTGTCCTTCCAAAGGAGCAGCCTCGACCCATTTCAGGTTCACAGTTTTATACCCAAAAATCCATTAATCACTATATCCCAATCACAATGGATCTATACATCATCTATTCATTACCCGTCACCAAATGGTGGTCTGATATGATGCGTAAGCGGGGGCACAGAAGCAGAAAGCGGAACGTTAAAAGGTCAAATTCCCATACCATGTTTCCCATAAATTCCTCCTCCTCTTTCTTGTGGGAACAGAGTTAAACAATAGCCTACCGATATAATCGCCAGGTATTCGATGAGGAAATGTGGCTGCTGTGGCGGTTGGCATAGAGGCTTCTAGTCTTAACCCCTTCTTTCCTCTTTCTAGGGGCACATCATCACACTATCCACTTGTTGGCTTAGAACAGAAATTTGTATTCACACAGTTCTGGAGGCCAGACATTCAACATCAATTTCACCGAGACAAGATCAAGGTATTGGCAGGGCTTAGAACCTCTGCAGGGTCTAAGGTGGAATCTGTTCCTTGCCTCTCCTCAGCTTTTGGTGGCTATCAGTGTTCCTTGGCTTGTGCCTGCATTACTCCAATTTCTGTCTCCATGGTCACATTGCCCCTTCCTCTTCTGTGAGTCAAATCCCTTTCTGCTTTGTTTTATGAATTCTTTTGTAATGGTATTTAGGCTCCACCCAGATAATCCAGGATAATCTCCCCATCTCAAAATCCTTAATTTAATTACCTTAGCAGAGATTTGTTTCCCAGATAAACTAACATTCACAGGTTCTGGGGGTTAGGATGTGGATTACCACACTGATCAATGACACATGACTGAACACCTAGAGGTCATTAAGAGGATGTTCTCTCAGATGATCTGTTTTCCTCCCTTCCTTCATCAAGAGACCTGGCTACATGTAGGAAAGGCGAGTCAGAAAGAGCAACCCCTATCCATACCCCCAGTAATCTACCTCTGTAAAAGCTTTTCAGACTTTCCCTCACCTCTATCATCCTCTCTTCAGGCCACTGTGCCCTGGCAAAGACACTCTCCTTGATAAAACTTTTGTCAGGTTCCTCTGTCTCTTCTCATTATAGGCCATGACCTTGGCCTGTTGCCCTTGGACTGCCTTTAATGAGAATCCTGCTAAGTCAGATCAGCAAGAATACCCCCAACCCTTGATATCTGATCACTTTTGATATCTGAATGTATTCCTTGATGTCTAAGTCCTTGGTCTGCCTTTAGCAAGAATTCCTCAATCCACTGTTGTTTCCTCTCAGTTTAATAATTTTCCATTCACTAACCTCCTTGCTCTATTCACTGGCTGTAAATTCTCAGCTGTCTTTACTGTATTTAGAGTTGAGTTAAATCTCTCTCCCCTACTGCAATAGTCTTCAATAAAGTCTTCCTTACCATTTTAACAAGTGTCAGATGTCCCGACCCGCGGGACCTAGTTATTCGCGGGCTCGAAGAGGGTCCAGCCTGAAAGAGAAACGGGCGAGAAAAAGGAGCGGAGGCAAGACAGTATTCTGATCAAGCCTCAAATTTTTTATTTTAGAGCAGGTATATTTATACACAAGAACAAAGGGAGGCAGGACTGACTAGGCAGGGGGATACTTGTTACAATTTCATTGGTCCTTGGTTGATGGGGTTAGGGGGTACAAAGGTTAGAAGTGAAAAGAGGAACAAGGAGGAGAGGGGCTCCTTGGGCAGGTCCACAGCCATTCAGTAGGTCCTTCCTTATCCGGCGGGTATGTTAATACATTCTGTGGTTAACTATTCCCTGGAGCATTATCTGCTCCTGCATTCTTTAGATTGTTAACGGCCAGGTTCTATGCCAGGGGGCTGGGCGGTCAGGATGAGGGCCTTTTGGCTCCCAACAGTCAGAATAATTTATCTAACAGCTCACAGCTGCCTGTATTAGTTTCCCTTAAGCTGGCTATGATCTCATCACCCAGACACTCTCAGAGACATCCTATTGCCTATCAACAGAAGGATATACAGTTTTCCTTGGCTGTCATCTCTTTCTATCCCCCAAGGTCTTGAAACAACATTGCTGTCAGAAAAGTTGTGAGTAAAATGCAAATTCTATATGTACACAGCTTTACATAGCATTAAATTTAGGAGTTAGAATTCTAGAGAATAAGACAGGATGTATATTAAACACAAGACATACGACCATGAAATAAGTGGAAGGAGACAAAAGATAACATTTTTATGTCATTATGACTCGAAATAACATTATTTTTAACATACTTATGCAGAAGTATCTCTACACCTGCTTCAGCCAATAGTATATTAGTCAGGTTGGATTTTCTAACATTATTTGTAGAGTCCTTAGCTGGCTCTCCATCCCATGGATCCAGAGGACATTTTCTATTCCTCTTTCCCAAGCCTTCTGTGCTTTTGGAGAGCTGTACCATTTTCTGTTCCCTCAAGAGCCTCCATATTTCCCACATTCCTTTAACATGCTAGGGTTCAATTTTCACAGGGGTTGACCCTCATGCACATAACATCATCATATCTTCAGATTAACCCCTTGAGGAAGCATTGTCACTCTTATTTTAGAGAAGAAGAAACAGTCTCCAGGAGGGAGAGAATCAGCCTTATCTTTAGTAAAAACAAAACAAAACAAAATAACAACAACAAAAAACAGGTTGCTGGAAATTAAGAAGAGTGGAGGAAATGAAGATTATATGTATGTGTGTGTGTGTATTTATATATATAACATTTTTGTATATATTTATATATTTATATATATTTAAATATATTTAAATATATATTTAAATATATATGTATATCTATTATATGTATTTAAATATATATACATATATATGTGTGTGTGTGTGTATATATATATCTTTAGTTTAAATGATGTTTATTATTATGCAGTCCCATTTGCGGCAATGGCATAAATTTGCCCACCTTTTCCAGTTCTCTTTCCAGATTCCTTGTTCATATTCTTATTTATTTTGTGGAAGGAAGGTGTCAAGGAGGGAGAATAGGAGGGGGTGGGCCTCGGGTTCCTACCCTGAGTAGGAGGGGTCTGTAGATGGGCTGGAGTTACAAAATAAGGGGTAGTTAAGGTTAAGCTACCTCTTTCCAAGCAGAGTCCCTTGCCTGGCACACAGTAGGTGCTCAGTACATATTTATTTTCAATTAATGGTTGGCTTTATTGTTTATGGATTGAGATGACATATTTTCCTTCTGTTCTAGAATCTCTCACTGCTGACTAGATCAAGGACAAATAGTATACCAACTGTTATAACAGTATCTTCAGATTTACAGAAGTTTATGTGAGCTATTTAGGAAAATTTGCTACATATAATGCTGGCTCTTCTATTTGTTTCCAAATTAGTATTTCTCAATTGATATTAGTTTACTTTTTTGTTAGTTAGAAAACAACTTTATTCTCTGCAGAATATACTTAAAATGTTTTACCTCCTAATTGAAAAAAAAACTTTTTACTTCTCCAGCCACCCTGATTTCTCATCTCTTGGTTCTTTTTGAGCATATATTTCACGCCCCCCCCCCTTGTTGGTTTCTTATACTTTCAGGTGTGTTCATTTTGCTCATCCAGTTTCACTCCTAAATAAATACTAGAGGCTCCACAAAAGTTGATGGAGTAATACATAAAAATAGAGCAGATATGTGATATCTTCTATGAGGAGAATTGTTAAACAATACCAGGGGACATAGAATGGTAGCTTCATACATTACTTCTAGTGGTATATATGTCTATCTTTTGAGTGATGCAAACTGTTTGAAAAATTACTTATTAGCTATCTCTTACCCAAATTTAGCGGTTTAAAGCAACAAACATTTATTATCTCACGTATTTCTGAGGGTCAGGAATTTGGGAATGGCTAAGTTGGGTGATTCCGGCTCTGGGTCTCTTATGAGGGTGCAGTTAATATGTCTGCTGGGATTGTGGTCATTTGAAGATTTGACTGGAGTTAAAGGAACCACTTTCAAAATGTCTCATAGAGCTGTTGGCAAGATGCCTCAGTTCCTTACCATGTAGATCTCTTCACAGGGCTGGTTGAGTGTCCTCATGTCACAGCTACTGGCTTCCTCCACAGGGAATGATCTGAGAGAGATAAGCGAGCAAGTTGTGAGGCCTTTTGTTGATCTAATCATATATCACTGCTCATGCTATATTCTTTCAGTTGGAAGTGAATCATCAAGTCCAACCCATACTTAAAGGGAGGGGAAGCTGGTGCTGTCATTGTAGTTATTTCCTCACAGCAACAGCAGCAACAACAAAACCCGAACAAAGTTGCTACTGGTATTTGTAGAACTGTGTGGGAAGTGGGGCTGGGTGTGTCAGAGAACAATCAGATAAGGAAACAAATGTAAAGAGAAGTTTCAATGGTGGTAGTCCTAGATTGGGAAAGGCTATCTGGGATCTGGGTTGCCCACTGGCTACTCAGTATTTACTCCCTTTTGTTTGTCTGTGCTTGCATCTGTATTTTGACAGGTAAAGACACCAGGCCAAAACATGCTTCCCAGAGAGCATGGACAAATATAATATGCATCTCTGATAGTAAGCTAGAGAGTCCAAAAACTGAAAGAAAATCTCAGCAATTCATTTGAAGAGAATGTAATGGTATTTCTTTCAACTCTAGTTCCATGAGTACAATTCATTATAGCACACAAAAATAATATTAAATTTACCACATCATGTACAACATAGTGCTAATTTTCCTTTCTGTTCTTAAATTTTCAAAGGCTTGCCAAGGCATGGTTGGGCTATTAGTTTTATTCCATATTAATTTCTTTTCAGAAAGAATGTAGCAGGGAGGGAGGGAACTTGAATTAATGAGCAACTATTACATACCAGACACTCTATGTAGGTTTTCTTATTTAATTCTCACCACAACTCTAAAAATAAAGTACTATTATTATCACCATTTTATAGGGGACGAAATGGATATTTATAAATATTAAGTTGTTCTTTCAGGATCACTCAACCAGTGAGTGTCATAAGCAGGACTCAAATCCAGGGTTTGTTTAACTCCCAAGCCTATAATGTTTATAAAGGTGCTTCCTATTTCAGCTTTTGAGTTTCAGTCTAAGGTTGATTTTAATTGGCTAAGTTGTTGAGTTTTTTGATTCAATGACAAAATGAATGTAAATGTTTTTTATTGTATATAAATAGTATTTATTATTATGGAGTGCTTTTAGCATTAACACCCTAAACTCCATGGCTTTAAGAGCTTAACTGTTTGGTTTCAGATGATTCAATGTTCTATAGACCAGTGCTTCTCAAACTTAAATGTGTATACAGATCATCTGGGAAATCTGTTTGAAATGCATACTCTAATCCAATATGTGTAGAGTGGGAACTATATTCTGAATTCCTAGCAAGCTCTCAGATGATTCTAATGCAACTCAATCTCAGATTATAGTTTGAATATCAAGAATATGATGTATTCCTCCATAAATATTCTTGGAATCCTCAGGGGTGCTTCCAGGTGTCCAAGAATTTGTCAGATCAGGGATTGCTAGATGAGCTGAAATTTGTAAGCTTTCTGTCCACAGCTGGGTTTTTTTTTTTTTCAATAAAAAAATTAAAAAATGTTTTCAGTTATACTTGGCATGCAATATTATATTAGTTTCAGGTGTACAACATAGTGATTAGACATTTATATCTTGCAAAGTGATCACCTTGATAAATCTAGTACCCATCTGACACCACACATAATCATTACAATATTATTCACTATATTCTTTATGCTATACCTTATATTACCATGACTATTTTGAAACTGCCGATTTGTATTTCTTAATCCCTCCCCTTTTCCACCCACCTCCCTCCCCAAACCATCCTCCCATCTGGCAACCCTCAAAATATTCTCTGTATCTATGAGTTTGTTTCTATTTCATTTGTTAGTTTATTTTGCTTTTTAGATTTCACATGTAAGTGAAATCACATGGCATTTGTCTTTCTCAGTCTTACTCTACTCAGCATAATACTTTCTGTGTCCATCCATGTTGTTACAGATGGCAAGATTTCATTCTTTTTATGGCTGGGAAAGATTCCATTGTATAGATGTACTACTTCTTTATACATTCCTCCATTGGTAGACACACAGTTTGCCTCCATATTTTGGCTAATGCAAATAATGCCACAATAAACATATGGATGCACATGTCCACTAGCTGGTGACTACAGCGTAGGAACTGTTGTTCAAGGGCTAACCCCATGGAGCAAAATTTACTTTCTCAGGGCTCAAGTGCCTGCCCAGTCTGCCCTTTGGGTGTGTCATCCTTGGATGTGGCCCCAGATGATGCTCTGGCTCAGACCAAATTTGGTCACCAGGTGTGCAAGCTGAGTCCTCCTGGGAGGGGCCGCACTTCAGGCCAAGTTCAGTCACAGCTTGTGCCCTGCCTTGGGCCAACTGGCATGAGCTGCCAATCAGTCAGCAGGTAGCTATCACTTTTTCTGGGCTTGAATGTGCCTCGAGACGCCAAGTTGTAAATCGAGGCTGGTTGCCACTAGTGCTGGGTTTGAGGATGCTCAGCAAGATGTATGGGGCATACTCAGGCCAGATGCTGCATGTTTAGGTTTTGTGAACTTTTGAGAGATTTTAGGAAAGTCTGCAGCATGAATTAAGTCAGGCCATTTGTATGGAAAAGCCACGGGAAGCAGCTTGGGGGGCCCACAATTTGGGTGGTCAGAGGCCTTAGGGAATCTCCAGGGCAGGGCGAGCAGTGTTACCCAGGTTGTTGGAGACTCATATACAGCAGCCACCTGTGTCTGTGTGCCAGGAGGCATGAGGGCTCAACATAGAAACAGTGGCCTCTGCTAGCACTTCTGTTTGGGAGAAAGCTGCCCCTTCAGCCCTCACCCTGAAGCCAGACAACTCCATTCCTCCCCATATATCCCTGGAGCTTTTCTAGCAGCTGCCTCAGCACTAGAGCTCAGAGTGAGTGAGTCTGTCAGCAAGTAAATTTGTGTGTGAGCCCTTTAAGTGGAATTAAAACCACCCTCTGTCTCTGCCACAATATCCACTGGTTTTCACAGTCAGATGTTGTAGGGTCTTCTTCCTTGTACTGAAACCCTGAGCTGGGGATCCTGGTGTAGGTCTTGGACCCCTTGCTTCTCTGGGGTGACCTCCACAGCTATCTCTCTCGATTCTCAACTTCCACATGTGGGTCTGTGGCCAGCCTGTTCTGCATTTCCTCCCTTTTTACCAGGTGGCCTGTTCTGTGTGTCCCCAGTTGTAAGACTTCTGTTCAGCTAGATTTCAGGCAATTCTCAATGATGGTTGTTCTGTAGTTTAGTTATAATTTTGATGTGGTCTTGAGAGGAGGAAAACACAGCATTTAACTACTTTACTATCTTGACTGGAACTCTCTCATTTTAGTTTAACTTATATTCCTTTTATTATGAATAAAGTTGAATTTTTTTCATATATTTAATAGTGATTTGCATATCTTTTCTGTCAATTGCTTTGACAGTTTAAAAAACATATTTAATGTGTTTTGATCTATTATAATCATTATTATGCTCAAATTCTATCCTTAGCCAGTGGAAATCACTTTAGGTTATGTCCTGTGTTCTTTTGATATGTCCTTCCTTTGCCCAAGGAACCTTTGAGAGCTTCTTTGCTAAATAATATGATAAGATATTCTAGACTTATATTGTACATAAATACCCCAGAATTAGCATCAGCTATTTATCCAAATGCAAATGGAATAATAATTCTATCTGCTATTTGTTTATGTTTTTTGTTCCCCTTGCCCAAGGAGATATATCTAAAAAAAAAGTTACTAGTAGCAATATCAGAAAGTTTACTGCCTATGTTTTCTTCTAGAAGTTTTATGGTTTTGGGTCTTACATTTTAGTCTTTAGTCTATTTTTAGTTTATTCTTGTATATGGTTTAAGAAGGTGGTCCAGTTTCATTTTTTGCATATATCTGTCCAATTTTCCCAGTGCCATTTATTGAAGAGACTGTCTTTAACCCATTGTATATTCTTGCCTCCTTTGTCATATATTAAATGAGTTATAGATGTGAATTTTTTTCTGGGCACTTGTCACTAACTGACATGATAGTGTATATGATATTCATTGTTTATTGTCAGTTTCTTTATCTTCTAAAAATGAGAATATAAGCTGCATGGAGGGCAAAGGCTTTTTATTTTTCACTGAAGTATCTCAAACACCTAGAACAAAGCCTGATACACAGAGGTAGGTGCTCAGAATCTGCTTTTTTTCGTTTACCAGAGGTCATCATGATTGCAGCCGTTGGCATGAAGAGATGGGTGATCATACAGAGACTAAGCCCAGGAGTCACTTTCATTCATTCCCATTTACTGAATGGCTTGTATGTTATAGACAGTGTTCCAGGAAAGATGGCAATGTTTGCATTAACCCTGAGGCTCATGTCATCTATTGCCACTTTGCCTGACCAATGACCTGACTGGACACTGATAAACCTCTATCACCTTCATAAGGCAGGAACAATTCCTCTTCAATGTCAAACTTCAGGTAAACTAATAGGACAAAGTAAGCTCCTGGAATAAAAGGAAATGGTAGAAGTATTTTCCTCCCTCAGAATTTATCCTGCAATAAAGATATGTCACCAAAGCTTCATAAATTATGCAAATGTATGTATATTTTAATTTTTGCTTGCATTTTTCAATGTTGTGTATGATAGCTACACTTTATCTAGTTCATATCAAAGTCATCTCTTCTGTGTGAGAGAGAAAACAGGGTAGGCTAGGACCAACATTTGTCAAAGTCCATTGTGTGCCAGACATTAAACAATAGATTTTCTCACTATATTTTCTTTTATAGTCACCTAGAAGATAAAGAAAGGACAAGAAAGCATATATTTTTAGTGGGGAACTGGCTCTTTTTATTACATGTTTGTTTTTTTTCTAAATGGAACTTTGAATCATATGAAGCAAAATATAAACGTATTTAATCTAGTTATTTTTACATATGGATGCTTGTATGAATAATACATTCTGTACATTAATGTTTAAAATACTTGGTAACTAAAAATAAAAATTAAAACAAACATTAAGGCCACAAAAATACCTAAACCTGTTTTTCTTCTGGGAAAAAAAATCTTAGCAGAATTTCTGGTCAAGTAGAATCTCAAATCACCACTCTTAGCTACCCTCTCGACTTAGTAGTTAAGAAATATGAAGAAAGCACATATTAAAAAACTGTTTTAGGGTAGTTTAGCACATTAAAAAAGAAAAAGAAAATGGCATAAAGATTTTTCTATTCTTTTCCCAGCTCCAAGAAATAATTCACTTTACAACACAGAATTATCAACAGATAACATTTGCAAAAAGTTTTCCATTTATTCCTCACACCACTGTGGTGAAGTAATGGAATTTGTTACATCCACTGAGAAAACTGAGGCTGAGAGAGGTGATAACATATAAAACTCAATAAGTTATTTCTGGATTAGAGCAGAAGATCTGAAACTTTACCCTGCTTCATTTATAGAATTCATAAACACTAATTGCTGGGTTGCATCAGGTGAGGCCCAAGAATATGCACTTCCAACAAGTTCCCAGGTAACACTGATGCTGCTGGTCCAGAGACCACAGTTTGAGAATCATGGATGGAGACAATAACAATCAAACAAAGGTGGCATCTACCCTTTACAAAATACGTAGAGAATCATAGTGAGCTGAGGGGGCTGGTAAATGTCCACGGTCTGAAGTTAAAGCAAAGGGGACACAGTGTGAAGTGTACTCAGGCCCATGATCTGGGCCATAGACTCAAGCAATGGGTGACAATATGTCACTCTTCTAAAGTGTGAGGAAACCAGTCACTGATTCATAGAATGGCTCATGTGGCATTGTGATTTCATCATCTCTCCCACCTGTGAAACTGTGTGGGTGAGAGGTTTAAGCACCAGAGTCCTAAGATCTCCTTTGATCTTAATAGCTATTCAATTAACTTATTATTAAATTGTTAATTCAGATCAGGCTATAGGAAGTTGGGAGATGGTTAAGTAAATCAAGAAATGCCTGCTCAGTAGTGAAGCCTGAAATTACTCTTAAGGTTTCGTATTGTTTCTTGAAGCCACAAATGTTTTGAATGGTCTAATCTCCTTGGGCAATTAATGCTGGCTGGGGTATTGCTTTTTTTTTTTTTTTAATAATGAGCTGTAGTACTTTAAATTATAATATTACTGAAAATCTTAGATGCTGTGTGGCAAAAAAATAAAACAAAACAAAACAAAACACCAGCAAATTTTGTCCAAAATGGCTAAATATTTGCAAATTATCTAAGGCTAAGTCTCATGACATATGAAAGCATTCCCAATAAGCAATATATAGAGATAAGCAAATGGTACTGTGATAGGCAGTCCCTAAAATGGCCCCAGTGAGCCATTCCTCCTGCTATTCTTGTATATGTGAACCCAATGAGAAATCCATATCCAGTGTGGGCTGAGTTAAAGAGATGGAATTACTCTGTAGCTTTGATCTTTGTACCCTGAAGCCTCCAGGGCTTTGAGTGCTCTCATCTCCCTGGGGGCTGGCACCTGATGCTCCCCAGTGTTTTGCTCAATTTCTATTACAATGGGCATGTTCCTTCCCTTAACTTCCCTTCCCTTCCCTTCCCTTCCCTTCCCTTCCCTTCCCTTCCCTTCCCTTCCCTTCCCTTTTCTTCCCTTCCCTTCCCTTCCCTTCCCTTCCCTTCCCTCTCTCATACACACACACACACACACACACACACACACATACGTATACACATATATATGTATATATATACATATACATATATATGTATATATATCATATATAGGAAATATATAACATAAAATTAAAATTACCATTTGAATCTTTTTAAGTGTATCATTTAGTAGTGTTAAGTACATTCATAATGTTGTACAACCATCACCAACATTCATCTCCATAAGTTTTTTCATCCTGCTCCATACCCATTAAACAGTTATTTCTTATTCTTTCCACCTCCCAGCCCCTGGCAACCACCATTCTACTTCCTGTCTCTATGAATTTCACTACTTGATGTACCTCACATAAGTAAAATCATAGTATTGTCCCTTTTTGTCTGGCTTGCTTTTTCTTGGCATAAGATTTTGAAGGTTCGTCCTTATTGGAGCATGCATCAGATTTTAATTTTTTAAAGGCTGAATAAAATTCTGTTGTACAAATTGCCATATTTTTTCTTATCCATTCATCTATCTATGGGCATTTGGGTTGTTTTCACCTTTTGGCTATTGTCATTGAAGAAAACCAGAGCTGTATAGTAGTTTTAGTAGTAAAAAAAAAAAAATCAGAAACTTACTATGGGGACAAAGAGACCTCTGTATAGAACTAGACTCAATTCTGAACACAACTATAAATCCTCCTTGGGGATTTATATGAAAAATAGGAAGAAGAAATATTAGGGATAAGTAGGGGGATTCTGGCTAAATTGATCTGGCCAGGATCCTTGCTAAAGGCTTTCTGGGGTGATCAGAAATTGAGGTGAGACTTCTTTCAAAATTGACTTGGCAGAATTTTTGCTAAAGTTCGGCTGTGCAAAGATGAACACAGGGGTCCAAAGGTCAAGGCCTAGTTTAGAAGAGGGTTTTGAGGTGCACAACTAAAGTTTGGTCAAGGAGAGAATATTATCAGTATGCATAATACTGCTATGAACATTGGTGTACAGATATCTGTTTCAGTCCCTGCTTTCACTTATTTTGGGCATATACCCAGGAGTGAAATTTCTGGATCCCATGGTAATTCTATGTTTAATATTATGAGGGCCCTCTTTACTGTTTTCTGTAATGGCTGCAATATTTTACTTTCCCACCAATAAATGCACAGTTTCCAATTTCTCTACATCCTTACCAACACTTATTATTTCCTGTTTTTTTTTTCTTAATAAAAAATAACAGCTATCTTAATGGGTGTAATTTATTATTTATTTAAGATAAAATTTTAATGTAATAATTTTGGATTTGCAAAACTACAATTTTAATCAATAATATCAAAATTAAAACACTGTATTGTGGAAAGAAGGTAAAAGTCATGGGAAAAGTCAAGAATATTTGCAAACTCTAGTGTCCATATTTGTGATGTGTTAGGCAGATCTATGGGTGAACAATGTTAACAGAAAATTCACTTAAAGAGCAATATCTGTGCCCAATAAACATTAGCTAATTAAATACGATAAAAAATCAGATATATCACATTAAGTGAAATAGGTAATTTATAGAAAAATATGTATAACACTATTATATTTTGAAGAACATGTGTACTTTAGAATATTTATATATATATTGTTTATATATAATTATACATTAACAAATGACATGGAAAGAAACACCTGTAGAACATACAGCTGTTTATTTTCAGTGACTATTTTTGGGTCAGGGAGTGAAGGTCAGGTAGATGGGATATACAGGATAATGTCAATTTACACATATAAGTTTTTGACTTGTTTGAAATTTCGTAATCAGAAAAAAATATTAACACAAAAATTTGTAAAGAACAAAAATATGTAACCCAATTGACAAAAATTGAGTACACATTATGTTTTGGAAATGTGTTTACAGTATGATTGTTGGGAAAAGAGAAGGTTTGAACAACTGATTTGACAATGTATCTGTGTATGTGTGTGTTTTTATCTCAAACTTCTTCACTCCAAATAATCACACATTCACATATTCAGCTATCTCTTCAGCTCAGGCTGGAGGCAGATGTTTAGTTTTAGAGTTTAGAGATCGCAGAATGTCATATATTCAGAGAGATTGCTGCTAGTGGGTGGCAAATTCTAGAAAGACTAGACTGAAGCCAAGTCCATGCCCCTCCCTGTGATTCCCTCTTCCCTCATAAAGTCTCTTGTCCTGAGACTTTCAGTATTGCAACTCAGATTCTGATCACCAGGGACATCTATCTTCATTTCCTCTCTCTCTCTCTCTCTCTCTCTCTCTCTCTCTCTCTCTCTCTCTCTCTCTCTCTCTCTCTCTATCTCTGTCTCACTCTCTCTCAATAAGAAAGAAGTACTTTTTTAGAAGACACAAAATGTTTTTAAATGTTCTTATTGAATAGAGGTATAGGATGGTACAAATCGTGCTTTAAAATGGTTTCTTATATTAAAGAACTAAAAGAATATCAATTGAGTTTTATATACACTTTATTCATCTCCTCTCCCCTTTCTTTCTTCTCTCCCTCTCTCTTCATCAAGGTTGGCTGACCTGTCCACACTGTAGAGGGTGCCCCACCCTGTGGAGAAAGTAGGTAGTAGTTTAAGCCCCCAAGAACCATTTCCCTGTAAGAATTTTGGAAACCTTCCACCTGCCTCTCGCCAGGCCACTTTACACAGAGTTGCCCAGAACAGTTTTTTCTGAAGCTGGCTCTGATATCATCACCCAAACACCTTCAGAAGCAACCTGCCAGCTTACCAAGAGGATTGCAAACTCCTTTCCCCAGCTTGCATTCTTTACACCGTGAATCCAGACTACATTTCCAGCTCTGTCTCACAAGTTCTCTGTGTTCTGGGTAACCTGCACTGTGGATTAATCAATCCCTCAACGAACTCTTGTGTTGCCTGTGTGCCTCTTTAACTGGGTGGGAATCAATTTGTACAAGGCTCTACCCTTGCAGATACATAGTGGCATTACACACTGAGATCAATCCTTTGAAGGAGGATTGTTACTCTCATTTTAAAGATGTGGAAACTGAGTCTCAGGGAGGGTGAGAACGAGCATTGTGTTTAGGAAAAATACTGGGGTTACAGAAGACCCATGGACAGCTTGACAGTGATAACTGTATTGTTTTTCTCACTTCTCTTAAGTGCCTGCTATAAATAAAATAAATTTTATTTTCCTGGAATTTAAATGATACATATTCTTTGCAGAACATTTGGAAAATACATTAAAATGAAAAGAATAAGATAAACACACCCAGGATCCCACAGCCTGAACAACTCACACTTTTCTAGAATTTGCTGACATCTAGTGGTAGATTCAAGAATATAAAATACCTATTATAATGAAGATAGGTAGAGAGAGTAAAAAATGTTTCCAAGTTCCATCCAACCTAGATGCTTACCCCGGCTTCAATACATACAACTTTCCAACTTTACCACATTACTTCTCCTTTGAGATAATGAATTTCTAGGAATCAGGATCTTGCTATGTTGGACATGGCTCCATGATGTAACGGTTAACACGTTTGCTTTACATGCAGAAAATCCTGTGTTCGCGCCCCAGTGGAGCCACGATCCACGGTATATGGCCATGCCACCCTGAACAAACAAGCCCATTGTCTGATCACAGAAGCTAAGCAGGGTCGGGCCTGGTAGAAAGACCAGCCGCTGTAGGCATTAAAGAAATGGATCTGGCTATGTTACATTTGCTTGGAATGGTGCACATATATTATGAAATTACACACACACACACACACACACACACACACACACACACACACACACACACATATATAGGTACTAGTTCATCAACTTCTCTTGATGAGATGAGGAAAGGGAGATAAAAATCCTTTACTTGTGCTAAAGGGCCAAGGTATAGAACCAGCATCACTAGCTTTCCAAGGCAGTAATATATAGAGGAAAGCGCAGGTTTTGGAATCACAGATAGGAGTGGGAAATGCAAGCAAGGGATCTAATATATATTTTAAGAGCACTCAATGTTGGACAGTGAGGCAAAATTATTTACATTAAAGTTTAATAATATTGAGGATGCACTTTGTAATCTCTAAGATAACTGTTGGGAGCCGAAAGGCCTTCATCCTGACCGCCCAGCCCCCCAGCATAGAACCTGGCCGTTAACAAACCTGTATGCTATCTAAAGAATGCAGGAGCAGATAATGCTCCAGGGAATAGTTAACCACAGAATGTATTAACATACCCGCTGGATAGGGAAGGACCTACTGAATGGCTGTGGACCTGCCCAAGGAGCCCCTCTCCTCCTTGTTCCTCTTCACTTCTAACCTTTGTACCCCCTCACCCCTTCAAGGACCAATGAAATTGTAACAAGTATCCCCCTGCCTAGTCAGTCCTGCCTCCCTTTGTTCTTCTGTATAAATATACCTGCTCTAAAATAAAAAATTTGAGGCTTGATCAGAATACTGTCTTGCCTCCGCTCCTTTTTCCACCCATTTCTCTCCAGGCTAGGTCCTCCTCGAGCCCGCGAATAACTAGGTCCCGCGGGTCGGGACAGATAACCATTACAAGAATAGTAATAAAATATTTAATTAATAAGGTAATAGGAAAAATGGAATTCTAAAAAAATCATCAAGCAATCCAAGAGAGAGCAAGAGAAAAAAGAAAACAGCAAGACAGAACAGGTAGAACAAATAGAAAGCAAATAACAAAATGGTAGATTTAAGCCCAAATATACCAGTAATTACATTATTGGCAAACAGCCTAAATAAACATTCCGAAAGACAAGCTTTGTCACTGTATAAACACACACACACACACACACACACACACACACACACACACACAAATAAAATGAAAACAACCTATATGCTGCTTAGAAGAGATCTACCTTCAATATAAAGTCAAAGAAGGCTAAAAATAAAAGAATGGAAAAAGAGATAACATGTAAATATTAACAAAAGAAATCTGATATAGCTATAGCAATATCATATAAAATAGATTTTAAAGCAAAGAGCATTAACAAAGACAAAAAGAGACATTTTATATTAATGAAAAGGTCAACACACCAAGAAGATAAAATAATTCTAAATTTGTATGTATCTAATAATATTATTCAAAAATATAGTAAGAAAAATGTGGTAGCACTTAAAGAGAAATTGAAAAATTTACAGTCATAATGGAAGAGTTTTAAGAACTATTTTTATTATACATACACAGAATAAAAGTAGAAAATAAAAGGAAATAGGAGAAAATGACCCCACAATTTAAATCCTTACTACTCAGAGAAAGCCATTGTTGACATTTTATTGTCTATATCTATCTAGAGTTTTTCCTGGAATATTTGTATATATGTGGATATGTGTGTGAATAAAAATTAAACCATAATATACATATGGTCTTGTTATCTATTTTTTAATGTAATATATATCATACATACTTTTTCGTGTAAAATATTTGGTCCTATTATAGATTTTAAAAGCTGCACTTTAGTTTATTATATAAAAGTATCATTATTTCTTTAACTCATTCTCTATTAAATATTCAAGTAGTTTAGAATTATAGAATTATACATAACATTGCAATGAGAATCCTTATAGATACATCTTTGTTTATTTGTCTTATTTCCTTGGGATGCTTTCTCAGAAATTAAATTTTTGGCTTCAAAGGCATACACACTTTAAAATAAAAACTTTCTAATGTAGGTTTCCATACTGCCATTCAAAAATTATACTAGTTTATACTTCTGACAATCATACAAAGGACTATTCATTTATCCTCCTCTACACAAATACTAAGAATTATAATTCTGATGAGAAAATATAATATTCATTATTGCTTAAATTTGCAGATTTTGATCACTTGCGAGGTTGGCTTTTTAAAAGTAGTCCTAGGGAAATATGACAGGAAAGTGTACAAACCATAAATGTACACCTTGATTATCTCCTTATTTTCACAAAAAGAACGTATCTGTAGCCAGAATGGGATCAGGAAAGAGAAAATTACCAGCACCTCTGAAACCCCAATGGTGTCCCCCTCCAGTTTTTAAACCCTCTCCCTCCACCGAGAGTAACTATTATTTGGACATATATTGGTTTTGCCTGTTTTTGAATTTTATCTAAATAAAATCATTCACTACATACTATATTGTGTCTGTCTCCTTTCACTCAATATTATATTTGTGAGATTCATCCATGTGGTTATAGCATGTTCATTTTCATTGCTGTATATGTATTTCATTGTATAAAAATAATAATAATTTTAACAGACTTCTCTCAATATTGATAATATAATAGATAAAAATTAGTAAGTATATAAAATATTTGAATAGAATAATTAATAATCTTAACATAATAAAAAATGTAGAACCTACACCCTAAAACTTCAGAATATATTTTTTTAGGTACAAATGGAATATCTACAAAATTTAACTACACAAAGGTAATAAAGCAAGTGAACAAACTATAAATATTAAAATAACAGTATATTTTCTGTCTATTGTGAAATTAAAGTAGAAATTAATAAATATAAATTGGGAATTGCTAAAAGTTTTGAAATTTAAAAATATAATTCTATATAATCCATGAGTCAAAGAAAAATAAAAATGGAAATAAGGAAATATTTTGAATTGAACTTTAATGAAATTATGATGTTAGAATTTGTGGGGTACAAAATCCCAGAAGGCCTTTTCTTGGATTAGAAATTGACAAACTGATTTTAAAGTTTATACAGAAAAACAAAGGACATAAATGAACTATCATAACTTGAAAAAGAGACAAATTGGAAGATTCATACTACCTGATTTTGAGACTTACTATACAGCACAGTTATCAAGAGTGTGGTTTTCTTGAAAGGATAGACATATAGAAAATTAAACAGAATAAAGAGTCCAGAAACAGACGCATACATATGGCTAATTGAATTTCAGCAAAGGTGCCAAGGTCATTTAATGGAAAAAGAATACTCTTTTCAACAAATGATGCTGGAAGAATGGGACACACATATGGAAAAAAAATGAACCTTACACTGTATGCAAAAATTAATCAAAAACATATCATCTATCTAAATGTAGGGGCTAAAACTATAAAATATCTAGTAGAAAACATAATAGAAAATCTGTGATATTGTGTAAGGCAAAAATTTTTTGAAAGTATACAAAGAGTATAAATCTTAACCAATAAATAGATGAACTGGATTTATCAAAATGAAAAACTAGTGTTGTTTATAAAATGCTGCTAAGAAATGAAAAGTCAAGCCATAGATTGTGATAAAATAGTTTCAATCAGCATAGCTAATATAATTCTAGACTTGTATCCAGAATACTTAAAGAACTCCCACAATTTAATAATAAGAAAATGAACAACCCAATTTAAAAATATGGGTGAAAGATTAGTATAGCCACATCTATTACAGTGGCTTAAAAAAATTACAAAGCTAAGTGCAAGTGAGGACTGCAGCAACTAGAACTTTTATATAATTCAGGTAGAAATGTAAAATAGCATAGCCATTTTGGAAAACAGGTTTTTTTTTTTTTAATTAAGTTTATTGGGGTAACATTGGTTAATACAATTATATAATTTTCAGGTGTACATTATAATATGACATCTGTATATTCTATTGTGTGTTTACCACTCAAAGTCCAATTTCCTTCAGCTATTATATATTTAATCCCCTTTACCCATGTCGCCCTTTCCTTCCCACTCTATATTTGACCCCTTTGACCTTATCTACCACCCCGCTCCTCCCTCACCTCCTACCCTCTAATAACCACTAGTCCATTGTCCATGTCCCTGAGTCTCTGTTTGTCCTGTTTATTTGTTGCTTTTAGGTTTATATTCAACATATAAGTTATGTCATGCAATTTTCTACTTTTTCTGTCTGGCTTATCGCACTTAGCATGATTATCTCGAGGTCCATCCATGTTGTTGCAAATGGCAGTATTTCATCTCTTTTTATGGCTGAGTAATAATCCATTGTATATATGTACCACCACTTCTTTAGCTAATCATCTATTGTAGAACACTTAGGTTGCTTCCATATCCTGGCCACTGTGAACAATGCTGCTATGAACATCAGTATGCAAATATCTTTTCAGATATGGGTTTTCAAGTCTTTGGGGTAAATACCCAGTAGAGGGATTACTAGATTATATGGTAGGTCAATTCTCAGCTTTTTGAGGTAACTCCATACTATTTTTCATAGTGGCTGTACCAATTTGCAGTCCCACTAGCAGTGTATGACGGTTCCTTTTTCTCCACATCCTCTCCAGTATTTGTTACTTGTCCTGTTGATTATAGCCATTCTAACAGGTGTGAGATGGTATCTCATTGGGGTTTTAATTTGCATTTCTCTAATAGCTAGCAATGTTGAGCATCTTTCCAAATATTTGTTGGCCATTTGTATGTCCTCTGGGGAAAAGTATCTGTTCAAGTCTTCTGCCTGTTTTTTGATCGGATCATTTGTTTTTTTGCTGTTAGTTGTATGAGTTCTTTGTATATTTTGGATATTAGGCCCTTATCAGAGGTGTTGCTTGCAGATGTATTTTCCCATTCAGATGACTGTCTCTTTACCTTGTTGATGATGTCTTTTGCTGAGCAGTAGCTTTGTAGTTTGATATAGTCCCATTCATTTATTTTAACTTTTACTTCCCTTGCTTTTGAGGTCAAATTCATTAAACCACTTTCAGTCCAAGGTCCTTGAATTTAGTTCCTATGTTTGTTCTATGCATTTTATTGCTTCAGATCATATATTCAGGTCCTTAATGCATTTTGAGTTAATTTTAGTGTGTGGTGATAGACAGAAGTCTAGTTTCATTATTTTGCAGGTGGCTTTCCAGTATTCCCAGAATCACTTATTGAAGAGGCTTTCCTTTCTCAACAATATGTTGTTGGATTTTCTGTTGAAAATTATATGCCCATATAAATATGGGTTTACTTCTGGACTCTTCCATTCTGTTCCACTGGTATGTGCGTTCATTTTGCTGCCAATACCATGCTGTTTTGATTACTGCTGCTTTGTAGTATAATTTGAGGTCAGACAGAGTGATGCCTCCAGCCTCATTCCTTTTTCTCAGAATGGCTTTGGCAATTTGGGGTCTTTTGTGCTTCCATACAAATCTGATGATTTTTTGTTCTATTTCTTAAAAAAAAAAGCCAATGGAATTTTGATGGGTTTTGCATTTAATCTGTATAATGTTTTAGGTAATAAGGTCATTTTACCTATGTTGATTCTTCCAATCCAAGGACATGAAATATCTTTCCGTTTCTTTGTATCTTTTTTGATTACTTTTAATAGGGTTTTATAGTTTTTATTATATAGGTCCTTCACATGTATCATTAAATTTATTCCTAGGTATTTTATTCTTTTTGTTGCAGTTGCAAAATGAATTATTATTTCTTCTTTTTCTGACATTTCATTATTAGAGTATAAGAATGCTATGAATTTTTGAACATTGGTTTTGTATCCAGAGACTTTACTGTATTTACTTATTGTTTCTAGTAGTGTTCTTATAGAGTCTTTAGGGTTTTCTATATAGAGAATCATGTCATCCACAAATAGTGACAGTTTGATTTCTTTATTTTCTATTTAGATGCTTTTTATATCTTTCTCTTGTCTGATTTCACTTTCTAGGACCTGCAATGTTATATTGAATAACAGTGGCAATAGTGGACAGCCTTGCCTTGTTCCTGATCTTAGAGGGAAAGTATTTGTTTTTTTACCATTAAGTATAATGTTGCCTGAGAGTTTGTCATATATGCCCTTTACTATGTTAAAGTAATTTTATTCTTTGCCTACTTTGTTAAGTGTTTTGTTCATAAATTGATGCTTTATTTTGTCTAAGGTTTTTTCTGCATCTATTGATATGATCATATGATTCTTATTTTTTAATGTTTATGTGGTGTATCACATTAATTGATTTGTGTATGTTGAACCATCCCTGTGCCTCTGGGATGAAGCCCACTTGATCATGGTGTATAATCTTTTTAATATGTTCCTGTATTTAGTTAGCTAGTAACTTATTTAGGATTTTTATATCTGTGTCCATGAGAGATATTGGTCTATAGTTTTATTTTTTTGTCTTATCCTTACCAGGTTTTGATATCAGAGTAATATTTGCCTCATAAAATGAGATGAGAAGTATTGCTTCCTTTTCCATTTTTTGAAAATGTTTGAGGAGAATAGGTATTAAATCTTAGAATGTTTGGAAGAATTCACTAGGGAAGCCATCTGGTCCTGGAATTTTACTTTTTGGTAGGTTTTTGATGATCGTTTCAATTCCATACTGTGGATCAGTCTATTTAAAATTTCTAGTTTTTCTTGATTCAGTCTAAGAAGATTGTATTTTTATAAGTACTGGTCCACTTCCTTTAGGCTATTAAATTTGATGTTATATACTTTTTCATAGTATTCTTGTATGATCCTTTGTATTTCTGTGAAGTCAGCCATAATTTTCCCTCTTTCATCCCCGATTTTGTTTATTTGTGTCTTTTCTCTTTTTTCTTTAGTGAGTCTAGCCAGGAGTTTGCCAATTTTATTAACCTCTCAAAGAACCAGCTCTTTGTTGCATTTATTTTTTCTATTTTTGTTGCTGTTGTTGTTGTTTTCAGTTTCTTTTATTTCTGCTCTAATTTTCATGATTTCTTTTCTTCTGCTGACTTTAGGCTTCATTTGTTCTTCCTTTTCTAGTTTCATAAGATGCAGTGTTAGCTTGTTTATTTGGGCTCATTCTTGTTTTGGAGATAGCCCTGTAATAATATGGACTTTCCTCTCATGACCGCTTTTGCCTTGTCCCCCCCAAATTTGATATGCTGTACTATCATTATTATTTGTTTCTATGTATCTCTTGATTTCTCTTTTTATTTCTTCTCTGACTTAGTTATTCTTCAGTAACATGTTGTTTCATCACCATGTCTTTGTGGTTCTTCCTGCTTTCTTTTTGCAGTTGATTTCTAG
This sequence comes from Cynopterus sphinx, assembly GCA_030015415.1. NCBI lineage: Eukaryota > Metazoa > Chordata > Mammalia > Chiroptera > Pteropodidae > Cynopterus > Cynopterus sphinx. Next base: position 55,646,699 of record CM057388.1, read on the forward strand.
TTTCAAAACATGATCAGAGAATATGTTTGGTATGATTTCAACCCTTTTATGTTTGTTGATGTTATCTCTGTGTCACAGTATGTGGTCGATTCTTGAGTATGTTCCACGTGCACTAGAGAAAAATGTATAAGCAGCTGTTTTGGTATGCAAAGCTTTGCAAGTGTCAACTATTTCTAGTTGGTCTAATGTGTCATTTAGGGATATTATTTCCTTACTGATTTTCTGTTTGGATGATTTGTCCATATCTAATAGTGGAGCATTTAGGTCCTCAATTATGATAGTGTTTTGGTCTTTTTCTCCCTTTACTTCTGTTAGTAATTGCTTTACATATTTTAGTGCTCTCTGATTGAGAGCATAGATATTAATAAGTGTTATTTCTTCTTGGTGCATGATTCTCTTTATCATTATGAAGTGTCTCTGAGTATTTTTCTTTACCTTTTTTATTTTGAAGTCGATTTCATCTGATATTAGTACTACTACTCCCACTTTTCTCTGAATAACATTTGCTTGAAATATCATTTTCCACCCTTTCACTTTGAGTTCTTATTTGTCTTTGGAGCTGAGATGTGTCTCCTGGAGGCAGTATAAGGTTTTGTTTTGTTTTTTGATCCATTCTGCAACTCTATGTCTTTTTATCAGTAAGTTCAGTCTACTTACACTTAAGGTGATTATTGAAATATGAGGACTTCTTATAGACACATTATCTCTTGCTTTCTGGTAGCTCGATGTTTCCATGGTTTCCTTGTCCTTGTGTTTCTGTTTTCTTTATTTTGTTGGCTTTTTGAGGTTTTCTTCTGGTTCATCTTCAGTTCTGAATCTTTTGTGTGTTTTCCATTATGAATATTTATATATACAGTCGTCTATTTTCTTCTGCACATGCCTTATTTCCATTTACCTTTGCGAATTTGGATCATTGTATCTTCCCCTTTTCTGTTACTGTTATCTCAGTTTGTCTCTATGTATGCTGAACATTCATTACTCTGCTCTTTACTCATTACTCATTACTCTTTGCTATAGCAATTCTCCTCTTATTATTTAAACTTATAAAACCCTGTTCTTAGTATGGATTGCACTCCTCTGCTTCTATTTGCCTGATAGTCACTTTACTCCTAATTATTTTGGAGGGATAATTTTGTTTTAGGTGAGCTGACCCCTTTCAGGATTTCCTTTAGTGTAGGCATTTTAGTGGAGAATGTCCTCAATTTTTGTATTTCTGGAAATGTCTTTATTTCTCCTTCATATCTAAAGGAGAGCTTAGCTGGATGTATTGTTCTAGGCTGGTAGTTTCTTTCACTTAATAGTTCAAATATTTGATTCCATTCCTTTCTGGCTTCTAAGGTCTGCACTGAAAAGTCAGAGGGTAATCTAATGGGTTTTCCTTTATAAGTTACCTTTTTTTTCTCCCTGGCTGCTCTAAGAATTCTGTCTTTGTTGTTGACTTTTGATAATTTTAACCCAATGTTTCTTGGTGAAGGCCTTTTAGGGTTGAGGTAATTGGATGTTCTGTTGACCTCTTGAATTCCAAGCTACAGCTCATTCCTTAGGTTTGGGAGATTCTTGTCAACTATTTGTCTGAAAATGCTTTCTAGTTCCTGCTCCTTTTCCTCACCTTCGATGATTCTCATTATTCTTATGGTATTATGTTTCCTCTCCTTATGGTATCAGCTAGTTCTTGTATTTCTCTTTCATTATTTTTCATTCTTAAATTTCTCTCTTCTTCCTTCTGGTTTATTTCTAGTTTTATGTCTTATATCACTGATTCTTCCCTCCATTTGGTCGACTCTATTTCCCAAACTTGGTATTTCATTTTTCAACTCTTGCATTGTGTTGTTTATCTCCAGAAATTCTATTTGGTTCTTTTTGAACGTTTCAATCTCCCTGCTCTGCTCATCTAACTGTCTTTTTAATTCCTGAAATTATTGATATAACTCGTTTTGGAATTCACTGAGTTTTTTTAGAGGTACCATTCTGAATTTTCTTTCACTTAAGTTGCATATTTCTATGTCTGTAAGCTTATTTTATGGAGATTTTTTTCTTTCTGAGATGCCTTGTCACCTTGGTTGTTCATGGTGTTTAATGGACTATTTTCCACCTGTACATTCATGGAAATGTATTCTGCTGATTTTCCAGAAAGAAGATTTATTATATACAGCTCTCTCTAGCCTGCTGCAAAGAAGGTGCTTTTCTTTGGTTTCCAGTAGGTGGCATCTAAACCTCTTGCATCCTTGCTTTATATAAAGCTTTAAAAATGACTGTTTGCTTTCTGATATTTAATCATGCTCGCTATCCTCAGTTTCAGTCCCTATCAGTTTCATCGACAGTTTTGGCAACATTTGCTCAGATTCCCCTGGGGCTCCACAGGGATTGGTCTCAGAGCATATGGGGAGAGCAGCCTTCTTCTGTGTTGGGAGTTGAGGGCTGTGGCTCAGACTCAGTTTTTGCAACTGTAGCCAGTAAAAATAAACTGTTGTTTCTCTGTGGTCCCGTCCTGCTTCTCTGTTTTCTTCCCTGAAGACTGGGCCCTGCAGCTGGCCAGCCTCAGGGAGCTCACAGCTTTCCCATGTAGAGCTATTCAGGGAACTCTTGGCAGGAACTCATTGCTCTTTCCCCCTCCCTGACCTCCCGCAGGTAGCTCCTGCAACTTTGAAAGGCAGCTAGCTTCTTTATTTCTTCCAGACCACTGCTTGACACCCAGGGTTCTGACCTGTGGTAGCTCTTATGCACAGATCCCACGCTTAGATGTGCTGGAGTGCAGTTTGAATTTTTGTTTTAGTTGCCGAGTTTTAGATGTTCAGCTTATTGTTGTTTCAAGGGTAGAGATCTGGGGATGTCTCTTACTTCATCGTGTTTCTAAAGATCCTCTCAGAGGATTTTAAAGAGGTTCATATATGTGGAAGTGCTTTTTAAATGACAAAATGTTAACCCTCGGAGGACTGGAGATATCCCTGTGGTCCATTTGTTAGTATAATCAGCATCACAGCAGTTGCAGAGTGGAGGAGAGAGGTAAGTAGGTACATATTATCAAGAAGCCTGATGAGTCTGACATACAGCTTCTCTCTAACAAGTACTGCCCCAGGACTATATATTCTTAAGAAAGAATAAAGTGTTCAGATCTAAAGAACATATAATGTTTCAGGAAGTTTCATTGTTGTGTGAAAGTTTGATGGTTATTTCATAGAATGTGATGGAATCTGAGTGTTGTTTTATCTTTCTTCCTTGTATTTTACTGCATTGCATTACTTTGTTACAATGTGTGCATGATTTTTATAAAAACTGATATTATTTTCCTAAAAAACAAAGAAAGAATACCATCTGCAAAAACCACCTTTTACAATGTTAACATAAACTGTGAAGCATCTGGGAATACAGCTAATAAGAAATATGTAAAATCTACATAAAGAAAACTACAATTTTACTAAAGGTCACAAAAAAGATATAAATAAATATAAAAAATACTACATGACCTTGGATAAAAATAATAATTTATTACTATGATTTTAATTATTTCCCAAGTTAATTTATAAATTCAATGCAATCCTAATAAAAATCCAACAGGATTTTTAAAAAATGAAACTTGGAACTGTACTTGAAATACCCAAGCAAATCCAAAAGTAGCTTAAAAAGGTAATACAATGAAAGATTTGTCCTCCCAGACACCAAAACTTGCTAAAAAGCTATTCCAATTAAAAGTGTGCTATTGAAGCAATAATCAATAGGCCAAGTAATAACAAATGTTGGAGAGTATGTGGAGAAAAAGGAACCCTCATACACTGCTGGTGGGACTGCAAATTGGTACAGCCACTATGGAAACAGTAAGGAGGGTCCTTGAAAAACTGAGAATTGATCTACCATATGATTCAGCAATTTTTCAATTTACCCCAAAGACTTGAAAGGCCATATCTGAAAAGATATTTGCACTCTGACGTTCATAGTAGCATTATTCACAGTGGCTAGGACATGGAAGAAACTGAAGTGTTCTATGATAAATGATTGGAAAGAAGCGGTGGTACATATATACAATAGAATTTTACTCAGCCATAAGAAGAGATGAAATATTGCCATTTGTGACAACATGGATGGACCTCGAGATAGTCATGCTAAGTTATATAACCCAGACAGAAAATGTTGAAAACCACGATATCACTTATATGTAAGATATAAATCTAAAAGCAACAAATAAACAGGACAAACAGAGACTCATGGACATGGACAATAGACTAGTGGTTACCAGAGGGTAGAGGGGAGTGGAGAGGTAGATGGGGTAAAAGGGGTCAAATATGTGGTGGCAGAAAGAAATCTAACTGTGGGTGGTGAACATACAATGCAAAATATATATGACTTACTGTTGAACTGTACACTTGAAACTTACTGAATCTCATTAACCAATGTCACCATAAAAATTGTTCTATGTGTAAAAAAAAAGTGTGCTATTGAGGCAGTAAACACATAGTAGTTTTTCCTTATTTGTGGAGACACGTTCCAAGACCCCCAGTGGATGCCTGAAGCCACAGATAGTATCAAACAGTATATATGCATATGGTAGTCCCCTTTAGCCTCAGTTTTGATTTCCATAGTTTCAGCTACTTGCAGTAAACCGGAATCTTAAAATATTGAATAGAAAATTCTAAATAAATAATTCATAATTTTTAAATTGCATACTGTTCTGAGTATTGTGATGAATCTTTAGCTCCATCCAGCCCAGGACATGAAATCATCTTTTTGTCCAGCGTATCCAAATTGTATATGCTCCCTGCTTGTTAATCACTTAGTAGCTCTCTAGGTTATCATACTGTCCTGATAGTACAGTGCTTGTGTTCAAATTATTCTTATTTTACTTAATAATTCATGTAACTTTTATTACAGTATATTGTTATAATTGTCCTAATTTATTATTGTTGTTGTTTATTTCTTACTGTGCCTAATTTAGAAATTAAACTTTATCATAGGTATGTATAGGAAAAAAATAGTATATACAGGGTTCGGTATTATCTGAGGTTTTAGGCATCCACTGGGAGTCTTGGAATGCATTCCCCTCCAATAAGGGGGGACTACTGTTTTAGTCATTTTTCTGAGTTCAAATCTTATATTAGAATGTATTCTTGTGTAAATTGTGAGTAGTTAAGGAAATAACCAGCAAACAATATAATACCCTAAATATCTTTCCATCAGGATACACTGAGCTAAATCCTTTTGCAATAAACTATATTGTATAAATTTAACATAATGTATTTAATCTTTCCCCTATTGATGGATATTTTATGAGCTTCAGTTTTTAAAAATATCTTTATAAGCACTGCAATAGATATCCTGGTATGTATGTATGTATGTATGTATGTATGTATGCGTGCATGTGTGTGTGTGTGTGCATAATGTGTGAAACTATGTAGGTATATAGAGATGTGAAATCTTAGGAATGAAATTGCTGGGTCAAAGAATTTGTGAGATATTATATTTATAATTTAATAAATTTTGCCAACTTGCCCTCCTGAAAAAGATTATTAGAGTATCTCCCTCCAACAAAGTGTGGGAGTACTCATTTTTCCATAAGCCAGTCAACAATGTCATCAAATTTCTAAATTTTGACAAACTCATATCTAAAACACAGTAAAACATAGTTGTTTGATTTGCTTTTCTTTCAATTGAGCATCTTTTCATATGTTTATAAATCATTTGTATTTCTTTTCTGTCAACAAATCCATTCATGTCTTTAGCACATTTTTCTATTGGATTGCTTATGATTTATTAATAATGTATAAGTGTTTTTAGAGTATTAAAAATTAGTTGTTTGACATACTATGCTTATGGAGTTTGCTTTTGTTCATTTTTTACTTTACTGAAGTTTTAAATGTTTGTGTAATCAATTTCTGAATCTTTCCTTTTGGCAGGGAACATAAGTTGGTTATGAGAAGTTCTGAGAAGTCATTAGTAAGGTTCTGTGGCACTCTGGGTACCCTGGCTTACCTCCTAAAGGGTCCTACCCTGGCCTCACAGAGCCTCTCACTTGAGGAACTTTCTGCTGGGGTGTCATATTTCAACATTCAAAGAAAGAAGCTGCCTGAAGTGTCTATATTTAGAGTATGAATCCCCAGTGGGAACAGCTGGATGTCTGGGGACTAACTTCTGCATACTTTGTCCCTGAGTTCTGGGATTATTCTGAGGGGCATATATGGGTGGTACAGTGAAATTTTAACAGAAGGCAGGGAATAAAAAAGGCCTCTTTCTTCTGGCGACTGCTTGGGATCCTGTAAACTGCTTTTATGAGGGAAAAATGAAATGGAACTCCGGAGTGTTACAGTGATTTACAGACACCCACAGACCCTCACCATTATCTCCACTGGAAGATGTTGAACACTAGTCGCTGCTAGGGTGACACAGCACATGGATGACAGATACCAGAGATATCACACTAGTATAATGATTAAATGAAAAGTCCACCTGCTAAGCCTCATTTCAATCAGTGGGATAGTAGTTAATCCTTTCCAGGGTGTGTTGAGACTGATTTGATCACATGCTTATGTAAAATCCTAATAAAACTCTTTGAATGGATAACAGGTTAATCCGGGAAGTCACTAATTTTCAGATACTGGGTTCATCAGGGGCTGTGTCTTCATTCAATTGTCCAGGAGTCATCCATGAAGTTCTCAGACACCTGACACAAGATCATAAGTTCACCAGAACTTCAAAAGTTTGAAAACACCTTTGGAAAATTGCCAAGATTAGAAAACGGAATGTCTTTCCAAAGATTAATTTACAGATCATGTTGAAAATGTGTTGGTTTAGGAAAGTTTTGTATTTAAAATGTTAGTGATTACTAGTCTGTTTTGAAAGCTCTGAAATCATTTATAGCAACTAGAAAACATTTTTTAATATGGTGCAAAAATAATGTAAATGAATGAATCTTGTTATTTTTATGATCTCATTTTTAATGTCAAATGAAAATGGCTTGACTGAATTTTTTGCTTATGAAAACAGTAAATGTAGCATTGAAAGAAAAAAATAGTTGCTTAAAAATAAAGTTAAGCCTCTCCTTGAACTCGCCACTTCCTTTCCTAACGTCCCTTCCCTAAGCCCATTTTGGTGCAGCATTGGACCTGATGGGGAGCATTGGTCTTACAGCGTAATAAAGAGTAGATTTCCCAAAAAGGCTCCAGAAAAGATCGGAGCCAAGACTTGGGTGTGGGTAGGAGATGTAGACTTCTTTGTTAACCAGAGAAGAGCACATTCCAACTGCAGGGCGGTGAGGCCACTTGTGGTCCCTCCAGCTGGAGAAGACAGGGCTGAGTGAAAGAGAGGTGCACGCTGAGGCCCAGGGCAGAGACACGTGAAGGGGGAGTTCTGCGTGTGGAGTGGGTAGAAGGTCCTGTCGAACTCCCCTCCAGCCCGTGGGTGGGAGTGAAGGCGAGCTCGTTGGTGACGCGAGGCCCTCACGTGACCCGGAGCTGCAGAGCGACGCAGCCTTCGGCGCAGTCGTCACTCCTGTCTGGGTACCAGTTGCCCGCTGCCCTGCGCACGGCGGGCTGGGATCGGGCCCTGGGAAAGCCGAGCAGGTAAGGACCTGGGACCGCGCGGAGACCGGGACGGCAGCCGCCCGCCAACCCTGATAGCAGATCCGGGAGTAGGGGACAAAGCGACAAAGCGGGCTCAAGTTCCAGGAGCCTTTGCTCTGATTATCTCGAGCTCCCCTCCCCCTGCCTAGTGCAGGGGAACCATGGGCTTTGACAGGACGGCTAGTGGGGAAGTGTCCCAAGAGGAAAATACAAAGATTGAGATGTCCCTTCCTCCATGACTCTAATCACTGACTTCATACGTCCACTCAGCTTCCCGCTTATTTCAGTGGAAGGGGCACGCCACAGTAGCGTTTGCAGAGAAAATGGTGGGTCTTAGTGACTAGATGGCAGGATTGGTGGGGGTGACATATCAGAATGTTGAGAGGGGCGTTTTAATAACTGGGTTCTTGAATCCAGACAGGCTAGTATTGGGATCTGTATCCGGGGTCCAAGCACTCAGTGTTTTTACTCATGGTGTGGCACAGTTTATGAGGAGGCGAGGGGAGCAGGCAAAGAGAAAACTGCACAAGATCTGTGGAGGTTAATGCGAGCATAGGCATTGTCTGTAAACCACCCAAGTTCTATGTGCATTCTATATGACAGGAATTTAAGTACCACTGTCTGGTTGGGATATGGGGTGGGGCTAGTAAGGTGAATTTCCCTAAACTGTGCTTACCAAGCTTAGGATTTTTAACTTAAATTGTATGTTGAAGACCAATAAAGAGAGCAAACTTTTCTATAGATGATTTTATTTGCATTTTTGATAATATTGAGAAGACGCAAATTGTATTAAAGAACATTATTTATTTTTATTTTTTTAGAGAGGGGATCTTTGTGAGAGAGGGAAAGTGATTTTGCAGAAGCAAAATCTTTTCCCACACCTTGTCTCTTCTACTGCTGGAGACTCCTACAGATGAATTTAAGGGGAAGTAGATGGTAATAGACTATGATTCTAGAGCAGTGGTCACCAACCTTTTTGGCATCAGGGGCCGGTGCTCCTATGAGAATCTAATGCTGAATGATCTGAGGTGGAGTTGAGGTGGTGATGCTAGTGCTGGGGAACGACGGCAAATACAGATCAATCTTTTCCCCCTGGTCGCTAACTTATTGCTGTGAAGCCAGGTTCCTATAATGCCATGGACCCGTACAAGTCCATGGGCCCGGGAGCTGGGGACTCCTGTTCTACTGTATGGGAACTGTGAGGCTCCATCTCTCTCTCCATCCTATAGCTTTTCAGATATCCCACCAGTATGAGCATCTTGATAAAATAAATTATAGATTTTGAGGAGAAGCCCTAGAATCCTACAGGTGGTTTTTAAAATATGTTGCCTGTGTCACTACACATTTATTTTTCCTGCCTCCCTTTTCCATCTTGCCTATTTCAGTGCTGGGAAAGCTTCAGGTTCTACCTTCCAGACAATGGGTCTCTAAATCCAGTAAGGCAGGTATTGGGACCAGTGTTTCAGATGGTGAGATGTCACAAGCACTCAACATTCACCTTTTCCTTTTTCCCTGTTCCTTGGTTTTCCCATACACCTACAGTAGGACTGTTTACCTCTAGAATAAGGGAAAGGGGGAGACTAGTTTGAAACAATAGAGGTTGGTGTGAAGATAAGCAGTGCCAGGGGATGACAACAGAGGGTGGGAACAGAAGGTGGCTGAGACTTGAGAGGGTCTCAGTACAGGGTACTTCTATCTTTTCTACACTCTGCCAGATTTCCGCAGTGTTGCCACACCCCATACTGATTTCAGTGCAGGAAACAGTAGGAATTTTGGGATAAGAGTGAGCTGGAGTGTGACTGAAAAGAGAATACTTGGGGGGAGAGGGAGGAATCATGAGATGGGACACAGTAGCAAATGACCTTGACTCTGGCAAAGCAAGTACTTGGGTCAGGGATCAGGGTGTTTGTCTTTTCAATGAAAGACTCAGTCTCTATTATCTCCTGTTTGTTTACTTTTATATAGATCTGCCTGCATGTCTGCTGCAGGGTTTGAGATGACTGGAAGCAAAAAAACAAGGAGGAAATTGCCTCTGATCAGTATAGACTGGTAAGAAGATGTAGACTGCCTGGGTAGACCTCTAGGGTGAGTTGGTGGAGGCCAGTGTATGTCCACTGTATGGACACTGTCTATTCTAGATAATTTTTAACTTTTTCCTTTCACAGCCAACTTTCCCACCATCCCTGTCGCTCATTCCACACTCTCACCTTCATTTTGGTACAGGGAGTGGGGTGAACTGAGGAGGAAGAAGCTGTAGTTCACTAATAATATGCCTGGCATATCCAGAGCAAAATCTCCACTTCTATCTGTCCTTCTATCTTTCTGTCTCTGTGTATCTAGGTCTATAGATCTCATGAGTTTATAGATCTACTCTAATGTGTATCATCAATCAAGAAAAGGAAAGAGGCAGGAACTGCCTTGGATCAATACAGGTTGGTATGATGGTGGGGACCTGTGGGAATGGTGGCCAGAGAAGGTCCAGTAATAATTAAGATCTGAGGGCTTCTCAGTCTCTTCTGTTCATAGTCATCCCCCTACCATCTTTTCTGACACTCATTTAGTGTAAGGAAATGTGTATGGAAGTACCTTGGGAGAAAATGATTGGATACTGAGGAAAATGGGGAGGATATAAAATAAAATGGATATATAGAGAGTTTACTAATGATCATCTTCTCCCACCAAGCACAACATTTTTATACTTTCCTGGTCTTTCTGTGTATCTATCTGTATGGTGCACAGAATTAGAAGAAAAATTTTAGTCCATTTCCTTCCTCCACTTCTAGGTCCACCTCCAGTGGCAGCTGTAGTGACCTTTGAGTGGCTGAAGACCAGCACCCTCACAAGCATCCAGACCTAACACCCTCTTTCTCCAATCCAACTGAGCCCTCCTGTACCTTGTTTTTGCTTTCAACAGGGGTGATTACATGGGTCGCGTTCAGGAAGTAGGCCGGGTGACTGCAGGACTGATGATCTGGGTTGGTACCTGCTACTGTATTTACAGATTAACCAAGGGAAGAGTCCAGAGTGAGAGGAGACCTGCCAACAATGGGTCTAGAGTCAAGATGGAGACCATGGCTGGGGTACAGAACCAGACCTTGGTCATCGGCGAAACCATGGCTGGGGCAGAGATTGAGACTAGACCCAAAGCCAAGATTGGAGAAGAAACTGGAACAAGTGGGGCTGGTGCTGAAGTAAAGACTAAGGCCACTACTAGAGCAAGACCCAAAGCTAGCTCGCAGGCCAACGCAATGGCTGGGGCAGAGGGAGAGGCCCAATATGAGGTCAAAACAGTGGTTGTGACAGAAGCAGTGACTGTGGCTAAAGTCAAAGTCAAAGCCAAGGAAGTGACCATGAAAGAGGCAGTGACTCAAACTGACTCTGAGGCTTGCAGAGTAGTCAAGAAAGAGGCAGTGACCCAGACCCAGACCAAGGCTAAAGCTTGGAGACTGGTTGCCAGGACAGGGACCAAGAAAGAGGCAATGACTCAGACGAAAGAGGAAGCTTGTATATTGACTGCAAAAAAGCCAGAGATGAGCAAAGCACTGGTGACACAGACTGCAGCCTTGGCAGTGACCAAAGAAGTAGCCCAGATGAGTGCCATAAACAAGACTAAAATTGTGTCAGAGACCAAAGCAAAAACCCTGGAAGAAACTGTGAGTGTGGCTAAGACTCAGTCTGAGGCCAGGCCTCACGTCGTAATTGATACTAAGAGAAATCTTATTACCATGTTCAGGGCAGAAGCTGGAGTGGATATGAGATCTTGTGCACTGTCTCAGGCTGTGGCCAAGATCCAGGTTGCTGACATGTCTCATGCTGGGGTTGAAGCCAAAGGAAATCATAAAACTGTGTCTAGGGCAGTGTCTGAGGCAGACATAAGGGCTTTTGCCCAGCCTCAGATTGTAACCAAAGCCAAGTCTGAGACCATGTCTGAGGAAAGGATTGATTCTGGGGGTCATACCAATGCCATCTGTAAGGCAGGGGTGGAGTCAGATATAAGATCTTCTATATATCCTCAGACTGTGGCCAAGCAACAGCCTGAGGCAACTTCTGGTGCCAGGGTTGATGACAAGGGAAATACCAATATCATGACATCTAGGGCAATGACTGGAGCTGACATGAAGGCTGATGCTCAGCCTGAGACTATGACTGATGCCAGAGTTAAGGGTAGAGGCAACCCGAATGTCATGTCTAAAATGGGGACCAGAGCAAATTTGAGGGTCAATTCCCAGGTTGAACCCTTATCTGATTTCAGGGTTAAAACCAGAGATAATCCCAATGCCATGTCTAAGGTGGGAGCAAGGACAGACATGTTGTCCTATACACAGCTTCAGCCTATGGCCAGTGTCCAGACTGATGTTTTGCCTTATTGCAGGATTAAGGCTAAGGGCAATGCAAACACCATGGCTAAGGAAGGAGCTGGGACAGACACAAAGGCTCAATCTCAGGCTTCTTCCAAGAGCCAGGTTGAGGTTTTACCTAGTACTAGAGGTAAGGCTAGGGGCAAAGCCAAAGGTAAGTGTAAGGCAGATGTTGGGACAGATGGGAAAACTTGTGCAGAGTCTCAGGCTGGGGCCAAGACCCAAGCTGATGCTTTGTGTGATTCTAAAGTTGATGCCGGAGGAGATCCTAATGCCATCTCTAGGGCAGTGGCTAAGGCAGAACTGAAGGCCTGTGATCAGCCTCAAGCTATGTCCAATGCCCAGAATGAATCCTTGTCTGGTGCCCAGAAAAAGGTCAGAGGCAGTCCTAATGCTGTCTCTAATGCAGAGACTGGAGCAAATATAATGTGCTCTTCCCAGCCTCAGGCTGTGGCCAGTTCCCAAAGTGAAACTTTGCCTGGTGTCAGGAATAAGGTCAAGGGCAATCCCAATGCTCTGTCTAAGTCTGGGGCCGGGCCAGATGCAACAGTCTCTGCCCAGCCTCAGGTTATGTACAGTTCTCAGGGTAAGGCCTTGCCTGATACGAAGAATAAGGTCAAGGACAATCTCAATGTTTTGTGTAAGGCAGAGGCCAGGGCAGATGCAATGGGTACTGCCCAGCCCCAGGCTCTGTCTAATTGCCAAGGTGAAGGCTTGCCTGGGATCAGGAACAAGGCCAATACTGTGTCTAAAGCAAGAACTGTACCAGATACAATGGGTTCTTTTCCATCCCAAGCTATAAACATTTCTCAGGGCGAGGCCTTGCTTGGTGCCAGGAATAAGGTCAAGGGCAATCCCAATACTGTGTCTAAGTCCAGGGCTGGGCCAGATGCAATAGTCTCTGCCCAGCCTCAGACTGTGGTCAATTACCAGGGTGAGGCCTTGCCTGATACCAAGAATAAGGTCAAGTGCAATCTCAATACTGTGTCTAAGTCTGGGGCTGGAGCAGATGCAACAGTTTCTGCCCAGCTCCAGGGTGTGGTCAATTCCCAGGGTGAGGCCTTGCCTGATACCAAGAATAAGGTCAAGGGCAATCTTGATGTTGTATCTAATGCAAGGGCTGAGCCAGATACAATTGGATCTTTTCAGTCCCAGGCTATGACTAGTTCTCAGGGTGAGGCCTTGCTTGGTTCCAGGAATAAGGTCAGAGACAATCCCAATGCTGTGTGTAAGGCAGAAGGCAGGGCAGATGCAACAGGCTCAGCACAGTCCCAGGCTGTGTCTGATTCCCAAGGTGAAGCCTTGCTTGGTGCCAGGAATAAGATCAGGGACAATCCCAATGCTGTGTCCAAGTCAGAGGCTGGAGCAGATACAACAGACTCTGCTCAGCCCCAGGTTTTGGGCAGTTCCCAGAGTGAGGCCTTACTTGGTGCCAGGAGTAAGGTCAGGGGCAATCCCAATGCTGAGTCTAAGGTAGAGGCAAGGATAGATAACATGAGCTTTTGCCAACCTGAGTCCATGGCCCATTCCCAGAGAAAGATCTTGTTTGGTGCAACGAACAAGGCCATTCCCAAGTCTGAGGTGGAAGCCACAGAGAAAGTTGATGTCTGTGAAACTCTTAAGGCTAAGGTCATTCCCACTTCTGAGGTTAGGGCAGGCACTCAGGCCTATGGAAAGACTCAGCCTATAGTTCCTGACTATCACTGGAGGGGAATTGGTTTTGAAGATTGGATTGCTTCTGAGCAATGGATCAAATTTAGGTTTCAGGCCAGGGATGGATACTGGGAGAATAGCATGTCCTGGGCTGAGGATGAGCCTGAAGCCTGTATTGAGTCCTGGAGTGGGCCTAGTGATAAGTTGGGTATTGGGTCCTGCCCTGGGGCTGAGAATGAGGTTGATATTGGATCCTGGACTGGAGCTGGGGACCAGGCCAGTGCAGAGCTCTGGGCTGAGGACAAGGCCAGTGGAGGGTCCTGGACTGAGGCAGAAAACCAGGTCAGTGGTGGGTCTTGGGCTGACACTAGGAACCAGGCTATTGGGGAACCATGGATTGGAAGTCAGGCCAATGAGGGTTTCTGGTCTGGGAGCCAGATCAGTGGAGTGTCCTGGGCTGAGAAAGAGGTCATTATAGGGTCCTGGACTGTGGCTGAGAATCATGCCAATGGGGGGTCCTGGGCTGAGGCTAACACTGGGAATGAGGTTAGTACTGAGTACTGGGCTGCGGCTCTGGATCAGGCTAGCAGAGAGTCCTGGTTTGGGACTAACGATCCACTTGGTGATGGACCCAAGCCTCGATCTGATCATGAGGCCGATGAAAATGTGTCCTGGGCTGGGGCTGGTGACCAAGGTAGTGGAAGGTCTAAGCTGTTTCCTGAGGACCAGTCTAGTGGAAGATCCTGGTCTGAGACTACAGGCCAAGCAAATGGAATGTTTGGGCTGGGGTCTGTGGACAAGTCCAGTGGTGGGTCTTGGGCTAGGGCTAGGAACCAGGCCAGTGGAAGATTCTTGGTTGGGGCTGTGGACCAGGTTATTGAAGGATCCTGGGTTGGGACTGATGATCAGTCTGGTGATGGGTCCAAGCCTATATCTGAGGACCAGGTCAGTGAAGAAGGGTCTTTGGATGGGGTTGGTAGTCAGGCTGGTGGAGGATCCAGGTTGGGACCTGAGGACCAGTCTAGTGACAGATCCCAGCCTGACTTTAGGGATCAAGCCAGTGGAGGATTCTTGGTTGAAACTGTGAACAAGGGTAAAGGAGGGTCCTGGGCTGGACCTGGGGATCAGGCTGGTGGTAAGGCAAATCTTGGATTTGAGGATCAGGCCAGTAGGAGAGGGTCCTGGCATGGCAATGGGGGCCAGGCTGGTGGAAAGTCTAGGCTAGGGCCCAGAGACCAATCCTTTGGAGATTCTTGGGCTAACACTGAGGACCAGGACAATGGAGGATCCATGCTGGGGCCTGAAGATCAGTCCAATGTATTGTTCTGTGCTTGCAATGCAAGTCAGGCCAATGCAACAGTGTTTTGGGGTAGGGTTGGTAGCCAGGCCAGTGGAGGGTATAGTCCAGAGTCCGCAGACCAGTTTGGTGGTGGGCCCTGGGCTAGCACTAGGTATCAGGTCAGTAGAAGGTCCTGGGTGGGGACTGGGGATCAGGCAGGTGGCTGTTCCAAATTTGGATTTGAGCATCAGGCCAGTGGAAGAAGCTCCCGGGCTGGTGCTAGGGATCAAGCAAATGGACAATCCTGGGCTGCATCTAGGCTGGTGCCTGAGAACCAGGCAAGTGGAGGGTCTTGGGCTCGGACTCAGGACCAGGCCAGTGGAAGGTCCCAGGTCAGTGCTGGGATGGAGGCCAATGAAGGATATTGGTTTGGGATTGGGAGTGAGACTAATACAGAGTACTGGTTCTGGAGAGAGGAAGAGGCTGGTATTGTGTCCAAGCCTGGAGTTAAAAATGAACCCAGTATTGAACCCAGATCAGGGGCTGAGGAAGAAGGCATCATTAATTCCAGTTTTGGGGCTGAGGACAAGGCCATAATTGGGTCCTGGATCAGATCTGAAGAGGATGCCTTTATGAATTCCTATGTGGGGGCTGAGGTTGGAGCTGAGGCCAGAAAAGAATCTTGGCTCTGGGATGCAGATGCAACCACTACAGGGTCTAGACTTGGGGCAGGGGAAGAGCCTGGCATGGGGTCCTGGACTTTGGCTGAAGATATAGATGAGGAGGAGCTGAGTAGCGTGTCCAGCCCTGATATTGAGGAGATCAGTTTAAGATCCTTGTTTTGGGCTGAGAGTGATGAATACAGATGCAAGAGTGAGAAAAATGTCAGTTTTGGGTATGGGGCTGAAGACAAGGCCAGTATCAAGCATAAACTTGAGGCTGCTGATGGAGTCAATGTAAAGTCTTGTTTCTGGGAGGTTAACAAAAACAGAAGTGAAGACAAATCTGCACCTAAGACTAAAGCCAAAAAGTCATCTGAGTCAAGAGGCACATATCCATCTATGGTTCCTGGGGCAGGAATGGGGTCATGGGTGGGAGCCATGATCTGGACAGAAATGAAATTTCCATACCGAAATGAGTCCTGCTTACTACCTGAAGATGAGCTCAGAAAGCAGATCAGGTCTGAGGAGAAAACCCAGCCTTGGTCCTGCCATTGTAAACGTAAAGCTAATATGGATCCACAAGAGCTTGAGAAACTCATTTGCATGATTGAGATGACTGAAGATCCTTCTATTCATGAAATAGCCAATAATGCTCTGTATAACAGTTCTGATTATTCATTTTCCCACGAAGTCATTCGAAATGCAGGTAGAATCTCAATTATTGAAAGCTTGCTCAATAATCCCCACCCCAGTGTTAGGCAGAAGGCTTTAAATGCACTAAATAACATCTCAGTGGCTGCTGAAAATCACAGGAAGGTTAAAACATACTTAAACCAAGTATGTGAAGACACCATCACCTATCCCCTAAATTCAAATGTACAGCTGGCTGGACTAAGATTGATAAAGCACTTAACTATTATTAGTGAATATCAGCATATGGTTACAAATTATATTTCAGAATTTCTTCGTTTGTTAACTGTGGGAAGTGGAGAAACTAAAGACCATATTTTGGGCATGCTTTTGAATTTCTCTAAAAATCCGTCTATGACAAAAGACTTGCTCATAGCTAATGCACCAACATCACTGATTAATATCTTTAGCAAGAAAGAGACAAAAGTGAATATTCTTAATGCTCTTTCACTATTTGAAAATATAAATTACCATTTTAAAAGAAGAGCAAAAGTATTTACCCAGGATAAGTTCAGTAAAAATTCCCTTTATTTTGTATTTCAGCGACCTAAAGCATGTGCCAAGAAACTTCGAGTCTTAGCAGCAGAATACAATGACCCTGAGGTGAAAGAAAGAGTTGAGCTATTATTAAGTAAACTCTGATTAGTTGTATGTTTCCAAACAAAACTGAAGTATATTTTGGTTTTGCAACCTGGGGGGTAATACACTCTGTAAATTGCATTATAACTTTAAGACTGATGTTACTTATGATAACTGAGAACTGGACTATTTTATGAACCAAATGAATTCAAACTTGTACTGAAATTACATGTGTTGATTTTTACCTTGTCTGGATTGAGATATTTTTAGTATGCTTCATGAGCAGACACTAAACTGATTTTTCATAATTAAGGTAGTCTTTGGTCCTTTGTGTGGACTTATGTTTATACACTGGATATTTTATTTTTGTCATCAATAAAGTTGTTTGTTTTAACTAGCAAACAAAAAGAAATTTATCATGTTCTTGAGTTTGTGATCTTTTTGAAATGACAAGATGTATGGAAACAAAAAGACACTAATAATACCAGGAGCCTCTGATCATGGCCAGACCCTTCCCATCAGGGGAGGAGCTTCTGAAGGTGACAATGTTCAGAGAAAGTTTTACAGAGGAGGGACACTCAAATAAGCTGGACTTGAAGGACTGGATAAGAACAAGACAGAGGGCATAGGAGGAAGAAAGAATGGTAGGAAGAAAGGCATGGAGGTGAGAATCCTGCTCCAGAGAGGAGGTTGACCTGCCTGGAGTGCAAAGTGTGGGAAGGAGAGTGATGGAAAATATAGTCCAGCAGTTGTGGTGAGTTCCATTCATGGAGAGGATCCCTGATTGCTAAACCGAGGTTTCTGCATATTACTCCACCCACCCCTGGAAGACACCAAAGCCTGTCATGACCACAGAAATGACAGGATGAAAGGAACACAATGTGGTCAATTTGTGTGCAGGACGGGTCAGAGTTGGAGAGGGGACAGGAGTGGCCACTGGAAATTGGAACATCAGTTAGGAAGTTACCACCATAGTCCAGATACGAGATGACAAAAATGTGTGATACTTCACTGCTGATCATGGGAATGGTAAGGGGAGGAAGAAGAACCCTTTGAATGAAGAAGTACTGGAATTTATTCTGGGGGCATACAGAGAGGGACAATTTTATTTTAGAGTCCTGGGGATATTTGATAGGAAAACGTCCTCTTTCTTGGCTAGCTCTGCTATCTATGTAAGTGAATATGTTCGTTACTATCTTGAAATAAGAAAAGAGAAGAAAGAATAATTTTTAGTGCTACTATCAGATTTCTTTTATAAGGTTGGTTGGGCCAGGACCCTTACGGACCATCAAGAGGGGCTGCTGTCATTCATACTGGAGAAGATCCACCTCTTTCCATAGCGTGGTGAGAGTATGATGGGAGGAGCACTCTCAAACTGTGCTGGTGGAAGCATACGTTGGTACAAGGTTCATTTGGGCACATGGTTTAGAGGCCTTCAAGATGTGCATGCTCTTTGACCCAGTAATTCTACTTGTAAAGATTTATCCTTAGGTAATAGTCAAATACTCATTTTGTATAAGGCTTTGCACTGTTTTAAAGAGTGGAAAGTTGTGAATGACCCAAATGTCTCAAAATATGCACTTGACTAAACAAATTAGGATATGTCTACACATTGAAACATTACACAGCTCTTGGAAATGTTGATGGGCATTTATAATTATTTACTTGGATAAATTCAGCATAGAATCTTAAGTAGGGAAAATAGGCCACAAAAGCACATATACTTTTTAAATGGAGAAAAGTATATATTTAAATTATCTCTGTAAAAACTCTGATGTATATTCTGAAAATGTTAATAGCTTCCTATGAGTATTATTAGCTTAATGGGTGATTTTATCATTTTAACTTATCTGTATTTTCTGACTTTTATATAACAAACCAGGATTTTTTTTTCATAATTTACCAAAGGAAAACGTATAGGTTTAGGTTAAGGAGGCCTGTCAGTAGCATTTCAGAGATCTAGAGAAAAATATAAAAGGAAGCTCACATATTTATGTCTAAATATTTGGAAGGTATAAATTAGAACTTTAAATAAACATTTAAATTAAGCTGTAAATGTAAGTATAAATGTTTGAACATTCAAATCTTATTAATCATTTTAAAAGTAAAACTGCAGTCAAATGTCCTGTTCTTTAAAGGCTTAGAGTCTAAACTCTCATCAATTATCTTAACGCTTTAGCTAAGTAAAAATGTAAAGGAAAATGTCCCAATGCCTCTAAACAAACTCTTCTTTTTCAAAAACCAAATCAAAGAATACTCACTCCTGGAGAATTAACCTACATCTAGAACAGAGCACTATGCTTGTACTGATGTTGGTCCACCCTCTAAGAAAAACCACTGCAGTCATATATAAAGGAGCTTCAAGAGAAAAAAAAAAAGAAAAAGGAAAACTCTCCTCAATTCTAGCTTCCAAAGACCACCAACTTTCTAATGGAAAAAAAATGATATCACACTTGTGGTGGATTGTGTAATCTGCTGCCTTAATCGTCCTTCAGAAATAAAGAGCTTATTATTTCAGTTGTTAGGAATGCTTCCAGCAGATAGACCTTAGCTGTCAGCCCTCTTCAGGAATTGCCTCTGCAGGAGAACCACCTCCCCCACGATTATACCTCATTCCTGGAGTACTTCACATGAAATGACAGATAAACATGGCCTTCTTGCCCCAAATGGGATACCTTAATTTCTCCCTCTGTCCAATCCTGTTTCCTTCTTTTCCCTTCTGCAGGTTTTGATCCCAAGAACATTCCCTAATGAAAGCCCTTCATGTTGAACTCTGTCTCTGACTCCTCTCTCCAGGAAGCCAGCCTACAACAGTTAGTATGAAAAGAAGTTCAGGAAAGCATACATTGTGATGATATTTTGGAGATGGACCACCTGCTGCCCAGCTGGCAATGAGGACCCCATCATTGGTGGTAGGTGGAATAGATAAGCACCTGGAAGAGGTGGCAGAGGAATTGTTATAACTTTCACTGATGGTGAACTGGGATGGCACTGATGGAAGGGAATGCATAAACTGGTGCCATGTAGCAGAACTGTGGGAAATATTAAATAAAAGGAAGGCCATAAAATTGGGTTACTATTCCTAAGCTTGACTGACCTCTAGAAAAAAAATAATAAAAAGCTGAATTAAATCAATCAACAATTAAAAGCTGTGTGAGAAAGCCAGAGGGCTTCATTCATAGGCATAGGGTAGAGAAATCTGAGGACCAGGCCTAGGACTTATTGGAAGCAAGCTTCAAAGGAAGTTAAAATCCCAACTAAGACAAGCTTATTTGTCTATTTAGGGAGGAATGGGACCTTGACACATGGGATGAGGACATCTTGATTGATATCCCTAAAAATCTCATATCCTCAGATTTCCCTGAACCCCTTGAGCATTCAGAAGTGGTATCCCAATCCTTTCTATGAAGGGCTGGTGCCTTGCTTGAACATGCAGAGCCCCTTTGTAAGATAATACATGTTTCCCTCAGAATCTATCCCCACCTCTTATCCTGGTCACTGGGCCTTTATCTAGGGTTAGGTCATAGCATAACCTCACTGGGGATGTGTTAAGCCTGAGAAAGAAGGAAAGGGAATACCCCAAGAAAGATCTGTAGTACCTAGCCAACATGTACTAGCAGGTGCTGAATGAGTAAGCATAGGACTGAGTTCTGAGGGCTTTGATCAGGGGAGCTAGAATACAAAATTAAATAAAGTAGAATTAATTGATTTGAGAGTTCTCTCTCAAGATACAGAATTTAGCACCCTGAGAAAGAACCTAGGAACTCATGTGAACTAATTACTAGAATGACTCCTCTAAGTATGGGAAAAAAAAAAACCTATGGCCCACATTCAGTGAGGTATAAATGATGGAGCTGCCATAGCAGATGGTGGTAGAAGGAATTAAAGGCTCACGAAAGTGAGAATGATAAAATAAATTTATAATATAAGCCAGAAAACCCTTCAGATGACTACATTCTTCAGGAAGACACAAAGGGTATACCATTTGATAAAGCTATAAGGAATGCACTGGTGAGAGGTGCACTAGCATCACTAAGGAGTTCAGTGGTAGCTATCTTTTACAGGCCAGGGTTGAGATTAAAAGAGAAAATTACAGAATGAGAATCACTGATAAAAACAGTGATAGCTCTGAAACAATAGATTCCCAATTACTGCACTTAACTGACAGAAGTCAGGAAATACAAATACCATAATGCACTACAGGGAGGCCTGACCTCGGAGAGCTGTAGAGATGGTTAATAGAACACAGTGTCCCTGGTGAATAGATGGTTAAGAGATAGTTAATCGAACATAGGTAGTTAATATAACACAATGCCATGGCGAAAACTGGCAGCCAACACTGTACTGAATCTGTACAATCAAAAGAAATAAAAAATGGTCAGGAGTCTGAGGGAAGGTGCCTCAAAAAAAGTCATAATCCCTTACTCATCTTTTGACCCTAATTCAATTTTTGACCCAGAGTATACTGTTTGAAGAAGAGAGGCCGGGTGCCCAGGAAGAAGAACCTTACAACACATTCATAGTAATGATTCCTCTAGTCCTTCTCTTTACTTGGGTAACTTTGTGCTGGGGAAAGAGGAATGCACAAACATCTTGAGGATTGATGGACACCGGTTATGAGTTGATATTGATACCTAAAGACCTAAAATGTCATCACTTCCTCCTTGTTAGAATAGGGGTAGATGAGAACCAAATATTAAATTGGATCCTGGTCTATGTTGAGTTCATGGTGGCTCCACTGGGTCTACAGAACCACTCAGTGGTTATTTTCCTGATCTCTGAATATATAATGTGAAAAGACATTTTGATGTTTGGTACAAGCCTCATATTGTTTTTTTGTTTTGTTTTGGTTTTTTGCCTGTGGAATCAGAGCTATTTGTAAATAAGAAAGGTAAGTGGAAGCTTCTGAAACCACCCTCCCCTTCCTTGGCCAGGATAGTAAATGAAAACAATAGCACCTTAGAGAGAATGACAGAATTTAGTGCCATTGTTAAAGACCTAAAGAATGCTTGAATGTGGTCCTCATCATATCTCCATTTAATGCACTAGTTTGAGTCCCTGCAAAATGTATACAGCCTGGTAGATGACAGTAGACTACTGCAAACTCAACCAAATAGTGACATAAGTGTAGTTGCCATGTCACATATGCTGTCTTTGCTAGAGAAGAATGACATGGCCATATGTACCTAATAATCAGCTATTGATTTGGAAAATTTGTTTTTTCTATCCCTATCAGAATAGAATATCGAAAAAGGTTCACATTTACTTATTGTACATTTATTATTTTTTTTCTCAAGGCTCTACTAACTCTCCTATCCTCTGTCATGATACAGTCTAAAGAGATCTGGATCATCTGAATATAATATTATTCCACTATGTTGACGACATCATGCTAAAATTAATAAAAAGTTGCTAGCACATTGGAGGCTTTGGTAAGACATATGCACCCCAGAGGATGGGAGATAAACCCTACAAAGATCCAGGGGCTGGTTACATTAAGTCCAGTTTTAAGGAGTTGAATGATCTGGGGCATTCCAAGGGCATTCCCTCCAAAGTAAAAGGAGGATTATTACATTTTTTTCACCTTTCCCACTAAGAAAGAAGCTTAACATTTGGTTGGCTTCATTGAGTTCTGGAAGCAATACATTTCACACCTGGAATTACTGATCCGACTCATTCTGGGTAACACATAAAGCTGTCAGCTTTGAGTAGGACGTAGACAAGAAAAGGCCCTAGGCTATGGTTTCAAGCAGTCCTGCCACTTGGCCCATACATTAAATAGACCCTAAGGTATTAGAGGTATTGTACTGGCAAAAGATGCCATGTGGAATTTTTGGGAAGCCCCAATGAGAAAGCCACAACTAAGCCCAGAACTTAAGTTTCTGGAGCAAAGCTATGTCACATACAGTGAAGAATTATATACCTTTTATAAACAACTCCTGATATGTTACTGCATTCTGGTAGAAATGGAATGCATGGTCATAAAACATCAAGTGACTATGCATTCAGAACTACCCATTGTGACAAGAATTCTGTTAGATCCATCAAGATATAAGAGTGGGCAGGCTTAGCAACAAGATGGAGGTTCTACTCACAGAATCAGGTACAAGTAGGACTGGAGGGCACAAGCATCTACACAATTGGCTAGAGCAGATCCTCCATGATATCCACCACTGTAGCACTAGAATGTTTTATTCACCTTACATCTGTGGCCTTATGGCAAGCTAACTCAGAATGAAAACCCAAGCATTGATCATAGATCAGTGAGCTTGGTATGTGTGTATCAGAACATGTAGCAGCTCCAGTCCAATGCCGTGTATAACTGCCTGGCCCTCTTGCCCCTACTTGAGTTAGCTTTGAAGTTTCATCCTATCTTCAGAATTCCCTACAGGTTATACTGAAGCATTCCATTGATAGTGCACTGGAATTTGATTTCTCCCTCTTTTCATTCCTACTTCTTTTTCCTCTTTATTTCCATAAGTGTTGATCCAAGGAATACTCCCTAATAAGCCTCCTATACTCTTAATCATGTCCCAGAATCTTCTTCCTGAGAAATTCAATCTGTGACAATGCTTTATACACATTATATCTGTCTGCCTGCCTGCCTCCTGCCCACCCAGCTGCCCGCCTACCCATCTATCAATCCATTATCTATTCTCTCTCTCTCTCTCTCTCTCTCTCTCTCTCTCTCTCTCTCTCATCTATCTATCTATCATCTATCTATCTATCTATCTATCTATCTATCTATCTATCTATCTATCATCATCTATCTATCTATCTATCATCTATCTGTCTGTCTGTCTGTCTATCTATCTATCTATCTATCTATCTATCATCTAAATTTGAATTGTTCAATATTGTGAAATGTTCTTTAGCCTCCATATATAACTGTTGCAACTTTTTATTACCTCTGAACCAAAACTAGCAACTAAAGACAAGCAAGAAAAAGAACATTACTGGGAAATGATGGTTTGTTAAGAAAAATACCTGTTGCATTTATGTATCTGGAAAGAAGGCTTTGACAAGTTAGCTTGTTTTTTCTTCAATGTTCAAATCTTCCCTACAGTCTGAAATAATGTCTGTCTCCATGTTTGCAGTGGCACAATACATAAATCTTCATGACATTTTGACACAGTTGCCTTTAGTTTAGAGGATACAGGGAAACAGATATGGATAAGCATTTTCCTGGAGCCTGATCAGTATTAGTCAAAGTGCAGATGTGTAGGGCTAATAGTTGTGCTGTGCCAACAATGAGCACCAGATGACATGTGACACAGGCACCCATGTGTTCTTTAATGTGTGTGTGTGTGTGTGTGTGTGTGTGTGTGTGTGTGTGTGTTTGAGAGAGAGAGAGAGAGAGAGAGAGAGAGAGAGAGAGAGAGAGAGAGATATGCAAGACCTTTTAAAGCATGGGGTTTAGGAGGGACCTCATGCCCAGTTCCAAGGACAGCACTAAGGCTAGGATAGAATTAGATAACATTCCTTAATGTTTTGGGGGAGTTAATTGGTCTTATAGCTAGTTCTTGGTCTGACTGTGGCCCCAGATCCCCCAGATACTACTGTTGTAGCAGACTCAGTTCTCAGTGGTTGGTTTAAGGTTTTTGGTACAATTGCCTTGCAGAGTCATGCACATATAAGGACTAATTTAACATCAGTTTTTGAAGATGCAAATGTAGTCCCTCTTCTTGGACAAAAAGGCCCATTGCTGGGAAACAATGAATTGATGGGCCCTGAAAGCAGTGTAGTGTAGGGGAAAGAGTCCAATCTAAAGTAAAGTGTGAAAGAAGAAGGGTATTAGCATTTCTCTTCCCCTTCTATTTTTTAAACATGAAGGAGCAGATTTGGGAGGGGAAGAAAATGAATCTGGTTTGAACTCTGAATTTGAGGTGTCTGTGGGACTTCCAAGTGGAGATGCTCAGTGTCCATTTGAAAAAGTATGGATCTATACAGCTCAGAAGAAAGGTTTGACTAAAGCTATGTATTATAGTTGATAACTGAAACCAGAGAGTGTGTCACATAGTTCCAGCAAAGGATACAGATCGAAAAATTGAGGACAGAATGTTGAAGAAGCTCAATGTGTAGGATTTTGTCAGGGAGGAGTACAGAATTGAAATGGAGGGTACAGCCTACCATCAATATTACATTCTCCCCACCTTTTAAAACAAACTAGTCAAGTACACAAAACATTTATCATCATCACCATTTTTAAATGTAAACTTCATTGACATTAAATAGATTCAAATTATTCACCACTATCCATCTCCAGAACCATTTCAATCTTCTCAAACTGAAATTTTGTACCCAAACAGTAACTGCTTAGTATTCCCTTCCCCCAGTCCCTGGCAACCACCTTTCTACTTTCTGTTTCTATGAATTAAATGACTCTTGGTACCTCATATAAGTGGAATCATACAATATTTGTCCTTTTGTGACTAGCATATTTCATTTAGTATGGTGTTCTTGTATTAATCTGCTTCAGCTCTAGAACAAAATACCATAGACTGGGAGGCTTAAAGAAGAGAAATTTATTTTCTCACTGTTCTGAAGACTGGAAAGTCCAAGATTAGGTGTCAATAAATTTAGTTTCTGTGATAGCTCCCTTCCTGGCTTGTAGATAGCTGCTTTCTCACTATGGCCTCACATGGTCTTTCCTTGGGGTGTGCACATGGAGAAAGAGTGAGTGAGCTTTCTTGTGTCTTTTCTTATAAGGACATAATCCTACCAGATGAGACATCCACCCTTGTGACATCATTTAGCTTTCATTATTTCCTTTGAAGCCCATCTCCAAATACAGCCATATAGTGTATAAAGGCTTCAACGTACACATTTTGGGGGCACACACTCAGTCCGTAACTGTCCTCAAGTTTTTGAACATTCTTTACACAGAATTAGAGTCCTATTCTATGTTCAGTTTCAGAAACTGTTTTCTTAAAAATGCAATTTTCTTAGTTATAGAGTACCAACAGACTTAAAGCAACAACAACAAAAATCCACCAGAACTTTGCTTCATCTTTTCTCACTCTAGATTTCTGCTCCTCAGAGACAGTCACTTTTAAGCTTTTTAACTCTTGCTTATGGTACTACTTATATATTTCTAAATAATCTATTTATACTTTTATTTCTTGATTTTTAAATTTTGTACATCTGTTATGACTTCCTACTGGAAGAATTCAATTACCTCTCACTCCATATACAACCAGAGTTCTCCCACATTCTCCCAATATATTGTATTTTATTACATCGATATTTGTTGTTTATATTATGTCTATGTAAATATTCATGGTTTAAGCATGAGAAAGAGAAAGAGTAGTTAAAAGCACAGATTCTGCTACTGTACAGCTTAGCTTCAAATTTTGTTTTTGTTGCTTCATAGCTGTATGATCTTGGGCAAATTATTTCTCTGTGTCTTACTTTTCCCATATTTAGAATGGGAATAACAGTAAATTACTATTTCATAGGATAGCTGTGATGATTAAAAGATTAAACACTCAGAGTAGTATTTGGGACATAATAATTGGCATATGTTATATATTATTGTTATTCCTTTTATACTTTTTTGTTTGTCCTTCAGTTCTGTCTGTTTTTGCTTCGTGTACTTTGGGGCTTTACCATTTGGTGTATATACATTTAAAATTGTATATCTTCTTGATGGATTGACCCTTTCTTCATTATAAATGGCTCTTCTTTGTTTTTAACAACAATTCTTGTCTCAAGGATTATTTTTTTTTTTGACATTAGTATAACAATTCCAGATTCCCTTTTGTTACTGTTTGCATGGTATATCTTTTTCTGTCCTTTTATTTTAAGCCTATTTATGTCTTTGAATATGAATGCCTTTTGTAGGCAACATATGGTTGGATCATATTTTTAAAATTCATTCTGCCAATCTCTGTCTTTAAATGGAGTGTTTAGTTCATATATATGCAATCACTGATAAGGTAGGATTTACATCTGCTAATTAGCTGTTTGTTTTCTATATGTCTTATGTCTTTTTTGCTCCTGTATTCCAACATTATTGCCTTCTTTGATATTAAATAGATATTTCCTAGTGTACCATTTTCATTCCCTTGTCATTTCTTCTACTAATCTTAAAATGTATTTTCTTGGTGGTCGCCTTGGGGATTGCAGTTAACAATTTAACTTATAAAAATCAAGTTCTGATTAATAACAACTTAATTTCAAATCTTTGCTCCTAATAGCTCCATTTTCTCCCCTTTGCATTACTATTACACAAATCACATCTTTATACATTGTATGTACATCAAATTGGTTTATTCATATTGCTTTAGGAAACTGCCTTTTAAATCAGAAAAAGTTACATGCATTTTAATTTTTTGTTGAGAGCTAGACATTTTAGATAATATATTATAACTATCTTGGATACTGATCCTCCTCCCAGTGGTCATTGTTGTTATTTATTTATTTATTTATTTATTTATTTATTTACTTGGTTATTTGTTTGTTGACGTGGTGGGATGAGTTCCGTGAAGTTTATTTGCCCCCCATAGTTTATACCTCTGGTGTTCCAGCTCATATTGTTTCCCTTTGTTTTTATCTTTCAGCCTGGCTACCTAGGTTTTGCCCCTGGTTTAGCATAAGTCACTTATTGGCCAAATGTTATGCTTAAGTGTCCTTATCCAATTACATATTTACTCCTTACCATTGGATATGTGTGTGTAGCTTGGAAGCTGCTCTCACTTTTCAGTGAGTTACATAATTTGCTCCTCCCCCATTCAGCCAGGGACTAGAAGCTTAAGTGGTTACTTCTCTGATTGCTTCTGAAAGGGCATAGCCTTGGGCATTCATTCACACATTCTTACATACTGCCAAGGGTGACTGTGATTTTATTTTTAATCTTGGCTTTCTAGGATTCACCACTGGGTCAGAGTAGCTTATGATTCAGTCAGTGCTTGGTCAGAGATTGTGTTTAAGCTCCCTGTGCCAGCAAGGCTTTTGTCCTTTGTTTATGGGTTTGTACTTAGCTTGAGGGAATCCCTTCAAGTTTATTCCATGCCTTTCTCTGATACTCTTAAGTGAATGAGGCATAGCATATATATAGTTTTCTTGACCTCCACAATTTTACATGATCCCAGGAAGGCTTTTATTGGTTGTCTCTTTTTCTGGTTATCTCTAATAAGCTTGTGACTGTTCTGACATTTTTCTTATATTATTCTCCATTGAAATCTCCATTGTTTTCGACAGCACCTATAGGCATGGCATTTTCTTCTACCTTTTCCAAGTTAGGTCTGTCCTCTTAGGCAAGGCTGCAGAATTCTTCATCCCTATCCTGCCTTTTCTTCTGGGAAATCCCCCAAACAACTGCAGCAGAACTGAAGAGAGGGACTTACTTTTACCTGAGTGACACTCTTGCTTCATAAGATGGTGCTTGGAAGGGGTGGCAACTCCTGATCTTATTGGCTTGCTCCTCCTGGAATAGGAAAAAAAAATATATATATATATGTGTATATATATATATATATATATATATATATATATATATATATATTTGAAGAAATAACATTGAAAGTTATAAGTTTACAGGTTTAAGTGGATCAATGAATCTCAAGCATGATAAACTAAAAGAAAACTATACCTAGTTACAGCTTATCAAACTTCTGAAACCAAAAGTAAGGGAAAAAAATACCCTTGAAAGTAGCTAGAGGAAAACAACACATTACCTATAGGAGAATAACCGTGGTTTACTTATCACAAACAATGAAGGTCAGAAGACAGTGGTTCAACATCTTTAAAATGTTGAAAGAATAGCAATCCATATTCTATATTCAGCCAAAATACCATTCAGGAATGCAGATGAAATAAAAATGTTCTCAGATGAAGGAAAACCAAGAGAATTTGTCAGCAGTCATGCTTCCCAAGAAATGATAAGGAAGCTTTTCCTGTTAAAGGGAAATTATATCAGAAGGTATCTGGAATTCAGGAATGAAGAAGAAGCAATAGAAACTAACTATTTGGTTAAATATAAAATTCTTTTCTGTTTTTTTTTTTTAACCAAATATCATTGTATTAGTTCCCTATTGCTGCTGCAACAAATTACTATAAACACAATGGCTTAAAACATGATAAATTTATTATTTTACAGTTTTGGATGTCGGAATCTAAAATGGGTTAACAGAGCTGTGTTCCCTCTTAATGCTCTCTAGTGGAGAATCCATTTCCTTGCCTTTTCAAGCTTCTAGAGGCTGCCTGCATTCCTTGGCCCATTACCCATGTTACTCTGACCTCTGATTCTATTGTGACATCTTTAACTCTTCTGCTTCTTGCTTTTCCTTATAAGGACCCCAGTGATTACACTGAGCCCACTTGGCCAATCTGGGATAATCTTCCTATCTCAATATCCTTAACTTAATCACAGTTGCAAAGTCCCTTTTGCCATATAAGGTGACATAATCACAGGTTCCAATATGTAGACATCTTTGAGGAGTCATTATTCTTTCTACCACAACAATCATCAAGGAATCAATAATTTTTATATAATTTAAAGTGTTCTAGAGTACAGGAAATTGTAAATATATCCAATTAATTTTATAAGTCTTCATAAGATTTATACCAAGATAAGAATAGAACTAAAAGAAGTAGATCAGAGGTCAATCTAACTTATAAATATAGATTCAAAAATATAAAACAAACTATTAGCAAATTTAATTTAACACTGCAGTAAAATAATAGAATAGCTATAATGGTCCCTATTTTTTTCGGTGATATCTTTGTTATGTTGGCATCAATATTATGGAGGCTATGCATGGGCTCAACCCTCCACTCACCAAGACTGATCTTGCATTAACACTGCTGAGTACTGTACCTGAAAACAAAATAAGATGATGACGAACCATTAAAGCATTTTTTCTCTGAAGGTACCAATTATTCCCATGATGGTAAGATTATTATATAGGACGCATTTTGTCATGGTGAGAACAGAAGTTTTTCCTCATGGAAATAAATATATATTCCAGGCACACATTTATCTCCTTTGCTTGTAATAATTCTGTCAGTGCCACCATCTGTGGACTTCCAGAATGCTTTGATCATAATCAGGATATCTTACATAACATTGTCTCTGACAAAGGAACTCATTTAATAGATGAAGTACAATAATGGAGTCGTATCTAAAGATTCACTAGTCTTTTTTACTTCATCATATAGAGGCAGCTTGCTTGATAGAAAAGTAAATGTTTACTGAAGGCTTAGTTATCAGGTCAGCTGTTTCAGGTTGTAAGCGCTATACTATGAGAAAACAAGAGCTACCTTGAAACTAGTGACCAAAATATGGTGCTTTTTCCCTCACAGTGAAGATACACAGGTCTGGGAATGCAGGGGTGGAGAAGGGAGTAGCCACTCTCATTATTATACCAATTAACCTGATAAAGAATTGTTTTGTCTTAAGTATTTTGGCTCAGCAGGTTTGAAATTTCTATTTTTCCAAGTAACAAATGCTTTCACCAAGGAATAAAGCCATAGGAAACTGCATTATAGTCTCCTCATGCTATTGAACTGACAGGCAGAGAAAGAGGTTACTGTACAAGCTGGAGTGATTGAGTCCAATTACCAAGGGGGTAAATAGGGTTGTTGTTATACAGTAAGAACAAGGAGAATTATGCTTGGAGCCCAGGGATAATCACTAGGACAACTCTTAGTACTCATTTTCCCAAATGTCCTGGTTAATGGGAAAGTGCCGAAATCCAGTAAATATAGCACTGAAGGTTAGGGTCACTACATCAGAGAAAAAACTTTGATCAGCTGAAGGGAATATGAAATAAGTGGTGAAAGAATGAAGTCATGATTATTGACTTTGGCTTCATGACCAGCCACAGAAGGGAGCTGTAGCACTTAGGTATATCTTTGCCGACAATTTATAATTTTTCTTTCCTTTATCTGATATATGAAAAGTACTGGAGATGGTTGTTATAAATTAGGCTTCAGGTGAAGAATATAAATTAGCATTTCTCCATGACAGTACAGTGGCTAATGGGACTTTTTGTTCCTGCCTTCCTTTGGAAATGAGAGTTTCTTCATTGAAATAAAGGCCAAGAATGATTGTTGAGTGACAAAAGGTGAGGACTCTGTTGGTTATCCTTTATGGTGCTCCACCTCCTGTTCAACTCTCTGCCCTCCTCTGTCCTGTTCTTTGCCCCGGGAGGCTGATCCTGAGGATTGTATCTCTGGTTAGAGTCTCCTTGGGTTTGGCCAGTTTGGAATGCACAGATACAACTTTGGACAGCCATGATTTGGGCGGTTTCATTGGCAATGACTGTCAATTAACATAAATATAAATAAATATAAAATACAAATATAAATAAAAATATTGGCAGTGATGGGCTAAGACTTTAACTTCTGCCTCCTTCATGGCTCTGCTCTCTATTTCTTCCTTTTGACCTTTTAGGCCTGAGGTAACAGCTATTACTAGTCTTTGGGTGCCTCTGACTGCTAAAGATGTAAGGCCAGAACTATTGCAGCTATTTTGGTTCCATCAGAGTGGCCAGCTTGAGAATGAAGCTTATATGTAAGGAAGGACATAACAGAGAATCATAGAAAAAATGAAGCTGAAATTTTAATCATAGTACTTGAAGTAAGTTATCTTCTTGATACAACTTATTGGAGTAAGAATAGGTGGATACTTCCGTAATATAGTATAAAAACATATAAATTTCTAACAAGAAGCTCTTCATGTTTGAAGGACAAACACTAGAAGCATTCCCATAAAAATCAGGGGAAAGACAAGAATGCCAGGTTTTCCATAATTTTTTAACATTGTTCTGAAGGTACAATTTAATGCAATTATCGAAGAGAAAGAAATGTGGTATCAATATTGGAAAGGAGGAGGCAAGGTTATTGAAGAGAATCAACCAAGAACTATTAGAACCTTTAAGAGCACATATAGAAGTTGGTTATACAATCAATATGTAAAAACCAATCACTTTCATATATAAAAACAAAAAAGAAAAACAGGAAATTTAATATAAAGAATATTTGTTACAGTAGCCATAGGAAGATAAGCTAGTTAAGTATTAATTTAACAAATAACTGCAAGCCATATTTATTCATTCAACAAAAACATTGATAACCTACAATGTTCCAGGCAATGTCTCAGGAGTTATTATTTTTTTTAATTTAGAAAAACTGAGGAGAAAAATAAATGAAGACAAATAACTAGAAAAAAATGGGTTCTTGAATGGAAATATACTATTTTTCTCCAGCTTTGCTGAGATATAATTGATATATAATATTGTGTAAATTTAAAGTGTACAATGTGATGATTTGATACACATATATATTATGAAATGATTATTACAATAAGATTAGTTAACACATTCATCATATCACATAATTAACATTTTTGTTGCAGTTATTGTGGTGACAACACTTAAGATCTATCACTTAGCAACTGTTAAGTATTCAATACAGTACTGTTAACTATAGCCACCATGATGTACATTAGATTCCCAGAACTACTTATTTATCTTATAACTGGAAGTTTATACACTTTGACCAGTCTCTCTCTGTGTCTGATTATATGTGTGTGTGTGTATGAATATAACCATTGTATATTGTATATAAACATTATATATTATATATAAACATTTTATATATGTATGTATGTATGTATGTATGTATGAATGTATGTGTGTATGTGTGTGTGTGTGTGTGTGTATACACACACACACACACAAACATTTTTAGAATGTATTCATCTCTTAATGAACACTTACGTTGTTTCCATGTCTTGGCTATTGTAAATAATGCTGCAGTTAACATGAAGGTGCATATATCTTTCTGAATTAGTGTTTTCATTTCCTTCAGATGTATACCCAAAGTAGAATTTCTGGATCATATGGCACTTCTATTTTTAATCTTTTGAGGAACCTCCCTTCTGTTTCAATAGTGGGTGATACCAATTTAAAACCCACCAACAGTACTCAAGGGTTCCTTTTTCTCCACATCACTGTCAATACTTGTTCTCTCTTGTCTTTTTGATAATAGTCATTTTAATTGGTGTGAGATGGTAAGATAGTCTTTAAAAATACGAGTTATTCCTCAATTAACTTATAAATTAATTGTAATCTAAATTAAAGTAAAAACAAAAATTTTATGGGAATTCAACAAAATAATACATTTTTATCTCTAAATAAACACATGTAAATAGGCAGATTGTGAAATTATGAAAAAAGAGAGTAATTAGAGAGGCCTTACTCTCCCAGATATTAAAACCTATTTTAAATATATAATTAAAATAGTTTGATACATAAAAAGAAATAAAAGATAACAGATTAAAGGCGCACAACAGAGAATAGAGAGCTGGATCTAAATATGTGTGGATATTTAGCTGAGATAAGGGTTAGCATTTTAAATCAATGAGCTAAAGTGAGATTATTTGATAATTGACATTAGGACAATTTCTTAACTATTTTGGAAAAAATAATTCCATATGTTCAATAAAGCTGGAATAATATATTCATAATAACACTGAGATGTTATTTGCTTCTTTCATGACGTTGACATTTACACAAGTGGTACAAAAGCAATGGTGGGTAAAACTGCTAGTGCCTTACTGATAATAAAAGCAATGTCACACACACTCCATATAAACCAAAAATTTATTTAAAAACACATATAAAAATTAGGAGAAAATACAGGCTTTCCTAAGCAAGACATAATCCCCCCAAAAAATAAAGAATTGATCATTTTCATATCATAAAGATTAAAAATTTCTATACAGCATAAGTCCAAAGAAAATTATAAACTGGAAGAATATTTATAACACTTATGAAAGTCAAAGAGCTCATTTCTTTCATTTACAGAAAGATTTTATATTAATAAGGAAAAGTTAAAAATCCTAGTGTAAAATGGGAAAAGGCAGTTCTTAGAAAGAGAAATACAAATGATTTAAAAAAACCTAAGAAAAGATGCTTAATTTCACTTATAATTAAAGAAATTTAAAATTCTTGGAGCACAACATGGATGTGTGTGTGTGTGTGTGTGTGTGTGTGTATACATATATATATATATAAATTTAAGAAGTAAAAGTTGACAGCATGGATAAAATGAGCATCCTCTTTGACCCAGTAATTTTACTTCTAGGAATTTATCCTAAGAAAATAATGCCAAAATTGCCAAAATATATGTGTACAGAGGCCTCCACTGTAGCATTTTTGTAATAGACAAAATTAAAAAGAGGTTAAATATCAATCAGTAATATATTGGTTACATTTTTGATAAATCCACACTACAGAATGGTATTTTATCTGGTGAAGCAATCAACATCATATATTAGGTGACAAAAATATTTTGCAGAATAGTATGCACAGTATGACCCCAAATTATTTGAAAAGGGTGTATGTAGATTGGATTAATAGGATGTAGTACATGTAATACAATGGACTATTACTCAGCCATAATAAAGAATTAAATCTTAACCATTTGTGACAACATGTATGAACCTAGAAGTTGTTTTGCTGAGTGGAGTAAGTCAGACAGAGAAAGACAAATGCCTTATGATTTTTATTACATGTGGAATCTAAAGAACAAAAACAAAACAGAAACAGACTCCTAGATACAGAGAAAAACTGTTGGTCGCCAGAAAGGATGGGGTTTGACGGGCTGAGTGAAAGAGATGAAGGGATTTGGAGGTAAAATTGGTAGTTAGAAAATAGTCATGGGAATGTAA
The DNA here is from genome assembly GCA_030015415.1 of Cynopterus sphinx. NCBI lineage: Eukaryota > Metazoa > Chordata > Mammalia > Chiroptera > Pteropodidae > Cynopterus > Cynopterus sphinx. The sequence continues at coordinate 55,681,147 of CM057388.1, forward strand.
GGTACAACATAAGGAATATAGTTAATAATACTGTAATAACTATGTATGGTGCCAGGGGGGTAGTAGACTTATCAAGGAGATCACTTTGTAAATTATAAAAATGTCTAACCACTATACTGTACACCTTTAATATAATATTGAATGTCAACTGTAATTGAAAAAAAATAAAGATGCCATATTAACTGCTTGATCTATCCAAGGGTTTCATATTCTTATAGAACCTTCCTACATATACATGTAATAAATTTAGTCATAGTCTCCTATTAATCTGTCTCATGTTAATTTAGTTATTATGTCATCCAGAAGAACTTAAAAGGGTGGGAGGAAAATTAATTTTCCTCCCTTACAGTGTTAACTCAGAGTGTTTCAGAGTGGGTATTATTGGCCATGTTTTCTTTTTATGCTTTTCTGTAGTAAAGAACCCTAATAAATATTATAAACCAGTTAATAAAGTCAAAAAAAAGATATATGTGTACACATACTCACATATAATACATTTACATTTTTTGCTTGTATATATAAAACAACAAAACCTGGAAAGAGTCATTTGAAAAATTAGCAGAGATTTTCACGAATATATCCTAGGATTAAGGTAGATGGGTTATCATAGTGGTTATCAGAAGGGTGGAGAATTTGAGACATTTTTATTTTCTGCTCCCTTCTTATCTTGGTTGACAACTGCTTTCCTTCATCTCAGCTCAAAATTTCACTCCCTCTCCCCCGTCAAAGAAGCCTGCTCTGATCCCCAGACTCTGCCACTTCTTTTACTATATTAACAGTGTTCCTTTCCTTTACAGTATTTTTCTCCATTTATATGTATATGTGATCATTTCATTAAGGTCTTGTTTCCACTATGAGAGCAGAGTCAGTCAGTGTCTATTTTTACTCACCGACTTATTCACAATAAGCATAGTACTTAAAGCAACCTTCCTTCGTCTCCTCCCCCTCCTAATAATATGATGTGGACAACTGAATCTTTCACAGTCTTACATAAAAGGTTATGAAAGTGCAGCTTTTAGACAAGTCCCCCAATCACACAAATGCAGATTAACATATCAGAAACAAACACTCAACATCACACTAACTGGTGAAATATTAAGGATGTTCCCATTTATTTCAAGAACAAAATCAGAAAGCCCTCAATCACCACTATTTTTCAACATAGTTCTGGAGGTCAGTGCAGTACATCCAGAAAGTGAAAGAATAGAATACACAAATATTGGGGAAAAAGAAATAAAAATCATTATTTGCAGATGATTATGTATGCATACTTAGGAAAACCAAAGGTATCAACTGAAAAAAACTACTAGAAAAATTAAGAAAGGTCACTAAAATATCATAAATATGTTTCTTTAAGTAATAACCTGGCAGAAAACACAATCATCAAATAAATGTCATTCTCCAAAGCAACAAAAACAATAAAATACCTAGGAATAACCTTAATGAGTAATTGCTATGACCTACTTGAGGAAACAAAATTTATTGAAGATCATAAATGTCGACACAGACACAAAGACTCATATTTTAAAGATGTCAGTTCTTAAGTTAAAGTGCATTTTATGTCACTAAATGTCAAATATTTTGTTCTGTAAATTGTTCAATTTGGAACTTGACAGATATGCATACATATGCTTTTTTGTATTTGCATGAAAAAAGGTAGAAATTGTTAAAAGTGGTTGGTGGTTGAACAGGAATTTCAGAGCACTTTCATGTTCTACTTTATACATTTCTGTGTTGTTTCACATTTAAAAAATAAGGAGTGTGTATAACAAAGGAGCGGAGAGAGAGGGTTTTCTATTGAGGGGATATATCTGTTTTTTCCCCTTAGGCTAGTAGTTATTTGTTATTTTTTTAAGTCATAGATGCCTATGAGAATCTCATGAGAGCTACGACCCTTCTTCCCACTAAAATGAACACAGGTATGTGCATAACTTTGATTCAATTTCAGGTATATTACAGAGGTAGCTGAGAATGCCTACTCTGGTTAATCAAATATAGTTAGGGTGAGAGTTCCCTGGGCCCGGGCATCTGCAGTACTGAGTTGAGGGGACACCAAAGTGGTTGTGGGCTGCAGGCCACAACCCTGCAGCATGGCCAGGTTTTCCCTAGGTGTCCGAGGTAAGGAAGTCAGAGGTGAGAAGAGGCTGCACCTCTCAGGCCAGGTAGTAGCAGCAGACAGTGTTAGGAGCGATGCTATCTGAGGCACAGTGCATGAGGGCAGAACAGGCAGGCCTGGGTGCTTCCCCCAGCAATCATTTCTCCAGGCTTCATGGAAACCCACAGCTGCAATCCTTTCTATGCATATTTGAGTTACTTCTGTGGGAATTTCCGGACGAGAGGGCAGAAGGAAACAAAAGACATTTACTTAGAATAGTCACCTGAATAAAGGCGGCATTTACCACCTTGGTCACCTGTCCATGTATACCTTTCCAGTGAGCAACAGTCAGGTGCCTGACTGCAGGGGATGGGAGGCTCTGGGATATGAGAGAGGTGGGAGAGCAGCAACTTCTTCCCTCCTCTCTTGATAAGGCAGGGAGAATGGGATCACTTCTGCATTCCTCACACCCTCAGCTGCCTCCACCTTAGTAAACCTGAATCTAATTCAGGGGTAAGTATTCAGAACAGCCATCAAATAACAAGAGATTCACATAGCAGTCAACCAAGACTTTGGGACTGTAAAAATATGTTTTTTTTTAAATCAAATAAAACAGGATTGTGTTGTTTTTGTTTTATCAAGTTACTAGTTCAAAATATAAAAAGTAATAGAAATTATAATAAAAATAAAAAAGTAATTGCATAAAATAGATAAGATTAGACGACTAATAATCTCTTTGTGTATTAATTCATAAATCATGTGAAAATTCCAGTTATGAATATTAAAAAAGGTTAGTATATTTTGAAAGTTGTTATTTGGCTATAACCTGTAGAAAAAATTTCCTGACGTTAGAGATAAGTATAATGAAATTTATGAGACCTTTTGGGTTTTCTTCCTCACTTAAATTCTTCTCCACTCAGATGAAAATAACATCATTCTATTTTCTCAATATAAAAGTAATGCACTACTGATTTAAAAAAAATGAACAGAAAAGGTTAAGTAGGACACTCCCACTACCTGTATCCTTTTCTAAGATCTTTTCTTTCATTTCGTATGGGGGTGCAGGGGAAATGCTGGACTTTCATGGCTAGGTGAGTGGTGATGAAGGACAGGGATAAGAAGAAAAACTATTTCTCAAAGTAGAAGAAAAGACCAATGGACATAGAAGCACCTGTAGTTTTTTTCCCTGTTAATTAAAGAAAGGCAAATTCCAACTCAAGGAGAAGCAAGCCCAGATTTCTGCGACTGGCAGAGGAAAATGAGTGGCAGGACCTGATGTGGCAGGGAAGGAAAGGGGTGTGACAGTTCCAATCCATTGCCGGTGGGAGTGGTAATTAGGGTCTGAGCTCACGGGTGACGTGTCCCTCACGTGAGCAGAAGCCTACGTGTACAGTCGCCTTTCTAATCCTGGTCTTGGTTTGGTCCGATTGTCATCTGCCTATTGCCCCAAAGGCAGGCGGGCCTGTGGCTAGGGAAGGACAAGGAGGGAACTGCCCGAATCCCAGCAGGTCAGTGTGTGGATGGGCCCTGCCTGAGGGATCCCTACGGTGCGGGTAGCAGAGGGTGGAGACCGAAGAGGGACAAGGCCTGCTTTCTCCACATCCTTGCACTATCCCCTGCCCTTCCAAGTATAAAAATGGTGGTCACTGGGGGCTGTATTCCAGGGGAGACTCCAGACCAGGAGAGTAGAAACTTTTGGTATACAGACCCTTGAATTGGGAAGGCAGTTTATTAGGATTCCTGCCCTATGTGCTGGTCCATCGACCAAGCCATAATTTGGGGCTGTGTGTCTGTCTGACCATCTGTCATTCCGCATGTCTTTCAATAAGGCGCTGTACCACTAGGAACAAAGGAATAAAGACTCTGCTCCAAATCCCTGAATGTTAATGTGAAGGGGGGATTGCCCCACGGTCCCCAGAAGGGCGGTGTCCTTGCCTTAACTTGAGCTCGTTAATGGCTCTCCAGCTATCTCCCTGATATTTTATGCAGGGAAAAGAATGTGACAGCGCTACAGAAAAAAATGGTTGTCATTTGGGGTGGGGCTGCGCCGTGGAGAGGGATCGAAGAGGTCTTTTGGTCTTTCCTCCAGTTTTCCATACTCCCTCGCCCCACCTCCCCTTTTTCCTGTCGTCCCAAAGGGGCGTGGTTTTTGCTGGAAAAATGGCTGACCGGTGGGAGTAGGGACTAGGTGTTGGGGGAGGGGGTCGGTGAACATAAGTGTTGGAAGAGGGCTAGTGTCCGCGGAGTCCTGAGAAGTGGGACTAGGGTGAAAGACCAGAAGGCAAAACTTGTTTCACCACCAGGACCTTGAATTTGGAAAAGCTTGTATTGGGACTCTCGGAAGTGCTGTTCTGTCTGCCCAGCCATCCGCCTATGCAGAGTCGCAGGTCTGGGTCTGTGGATCTTGCGCTGAAGGCTAAACCGACCAGAGAGCAGGAAGAAGAGGAAAATTATCTAGAAACAAGTAGGTCAGAGTGAGCGTGCTGGCACTATTTGGAGACCCCTGGGGTGGAGAATGGTGGAGACTGCGAATTCGAGTTGGCCTGTGGACCTCCTCTGCGTCCCTTTCCTTCCCTCTTCTCTACACCATTTCAGAGCTTGGAGAAGAAGGTTCTGGCAGGTACAAGACAGAGAAGAAAGTGGCTGGGAGGGGGAGGGTATCATGAGAGTAGTGGGTCGGGGTAAGGAGGTCCTTGCCCCAAATTACTCTTTGGGGTACAGTGTCATTGGTATTGTTCCATCCATCAAGCGTTCTGTCCTAGAATTGTCAGTCCTTAGGTTTGGTGGAGGCGGAAAAGGAGATGTGGGAGGAAGAAAATTCCTCCGGAGCACTGGAAGTTGGTAAAATGGGTGGAGAAATGTCCTGGTACCTCTGAAGTGGTGGGGGTGGCTTAGGCAAGGGAGGCGTTCCAGACGTTTGTGCATTTTATGCCCGTCTGGCTTCTAGACACTCGATCTACCACCACCGATTTTGTTGTAGGGAAGCAGGCCTTCTGAGGAAGTGATTTCCGGGGGTGGGGTGGAAGATTGGAGGAGATGGAAGGAGGAGGTAGAGAGGTAAAATGAATTTCAAAGACATAGCACTGAGGAGAAGAGGATAAGAAGATGGAAAAAATTGGGCTATGCCCGACTAGGGCCAGGGATTCAGGAGAGAGACATGTGTCCAGTTCCTAGTGAGATTCTCCTGTCTCCTGAGCACTCAGCAACCCCATCTCCACTTCTTTTGTTTGCAGTTTTGCAGGACACAGTGCTCTTCCAGGCAAGTAAAAAGAACTGTCTGGACCTGTGTGGGTGTATGTGGGGGTGCCACTACCCCCAGGACATCTGGAGGGACAGGAGAAGTACAAAACTGATTAGAGAGCTTAAATTGAACGAACTGGGATAAGGTGGTTGAACATGAGGTTGAAGAATCTGGAGGTGAAGAAATTTTTCAAAATTACCTTCCCTGTGGCCTGTGGAGGAAAGGAACCAGTGATCTATCCCTGAGTCCCTGTCATGTCCTTGTTGGTTTGTGTGTCTGTAGTTTAGTCTGTCTGCATACAAAGGCACAAAAGTAGACTGAAGCCTTAAATCTTTTCTTCTTTCCTAGGTCCCACTGTATCTGCAGCTGTCACAGAGCCTGCCAGCCATAGTTAAAGACTGCCCTTGTGAGATCACTCTTCTGAGCCACAGCAAACCCTCTCTGCCTGGGTTAAGAATTCAGCTCAGATACTCTTCAGAGTATGGGTCGTACTCGGGAATTTGGCTGTGTGGCCGCTGGTGTGGTGATCGGGGCTGGTGGCTGCTATTGTGTATACAGACTGGCTTGGAGAAGGGATGAGAGTGAGAAAATCTGGGATGAGGATGATGAGGATGATGAGGAAGAATCTAGTGATATTTCAGAGACTGGGGTTCAGACTGAGAAAGGAGCTAATGCTGGGGTAGGGGCTGCTGCTAGATTTCAGGATGACTCAAAGGCTAGGACTGAGGTGGCTGTGGAACTCAAGAGTGGTCCAGATGTAAAGGTGGAGGCCCACTCATGGGCTCAGAGTGGAGGTGGCCTAGAAGCCAAGGCCAAAGCTCTTTTCAGCACTCTGAAGGAAAAGGCAAGCACAAAGGTGGGCAAAGGGGCCAGGCTGGGTACCATCTCTGGGACCAGGACCCTTGCACCGAGTTTACCCTGCCCAGGAGGCAGAGGTGGAGGCTGCCACCCTACCAGGAGTGGAGCTAGAGCTGGGAGCAGGGCAAGTAGAAAGTCCAAAGGAAGAACCCGAAGTAAGAGCACCAGGACTCCGGCTACAGCATGGCCTGCTCGCAAGGTCAAGTTTAACTTTCCTTATAAAATTGATGATATTCTAGGTGCTACAGACCTTCAAAAGGTCCTTAATATCCTAGAAAGAACAAATGATCCTTTTATACAAGAAGTAGCTTTGGTCACTCTGGGTAACAATGCAGCATATTCATTTAACCAAAATGCCATTCGTGAATTGGGTGGTCTCCCAATTATTGCAAAACTGATAAAAACAAAAGATCCCATTATTAGGGAAAAGGCTTACAATGCCCTTAATAACTTGAGTGTAAATGCTGAAAATCAGGGCAAGATTAAAACATACATCAGTCAAGTGTGTGATGATACCATGATCTGTCGTTTGGATTCAGCTGTGCAGATGGCTGGACTAAGACTGTTAACCAACATGACTGTGACTAATCATTACCAACATTTGCTTTCCTATTCTTTTCCAGACTTTTTTGCTTTGTTATTCCTGGGAAATTACTTCACCAAGATTCAGATTATGAAACTAATTATAAACTTTACTGAAAATCCAGCCATGACAAGAGAGTTGGTCAGTTGTAAAGTACCGTCAGAATTGATTTCCCTCTTTAATAAAGAATGGGACAGAGAGATTCTTCTTAATATCCTAACCCTATTTGAGAATATAAATGACAACATAAAAAATGAAGGGCTTGCATCATCCAGGAAAGAATTCAGCAGAAGTTCGCTTTTTTTCTTATTCAAAGAATCTGGAGTGTGTGTTAAGAAAATCAAAGCATTAGCAAATCACAATGATCTGGTGGTGAAAGTAAAAGTCCTAAAAGTATTGACTAAACTCTAATTGGGGGTCTGTCCCAAACAATATTGAAGTATTTTTTTAGTTTGCCCTTGGGAACAATGCATTTTGTAAATCATTTTTCACTGTGCTCTTATGGCAAAGAGATACTTTAAGCTGCTATTTTGGAATAATGAATATCACAAATCATAAACAGTAATGCTGGTTATGATGTATAGTATTAAACTGGATGATTTTAAGGATGTCAAAGGAATACTAAAACTTGTACAATGAAACCACTTATTGATTCCATCCTGCTACTTAGATTAAGATGGTTTTACTCTTTACCTAAACTAACAGTACACTAATCATGAATAAGCTACACTTTTGTATTGGTTTACATTTGTTAATCTTACATTTGTGTTTCATCAATAAAGTTGTTTCTTTAACTAGCAAACAAAAAGAAATTTATCATGTTCTTGAGTTTGTGATCTTTTTGGAATGACAAGATGTATGGAAACAAAAAGACACTAATAATACCAGGAGCCTCTGATCATGGCCAGACCCTTCCCATCAGGGGAGGAGCTTTTGAAGGTGACAATGTTCAGAGAAAGTTTTACAGAGGAGGGACACTCAAATAAGCTGGACTTGAAGAACTGGATAAGAACAAGACAGAGGGCATAGGAGGAAGAAAGAATGGTAGGAAGAAAGGCATGGAGGTGAGAATCCTGCTCCAGAGAGGAGGTTGACCTGCCTGGAGTGCAAAGTGTGGGAAGGAGAGTGATGGAAAATATAGTCCAGCAGTTGTGGTGAGTTCCATTCATGGAGAGGATCCCTGATTGCTAAACCGAGGTTTCTGCATATTACTCCACCCACCCCTGGAAGACACCAAAGCCTGTCATGACCACAGAAATGACAGGATGAAAGGAACACAATGTGGTCAATTTGTGTGCAGGACGGGTCAGAGTTGGAGAGGGGACAGGAGTGGCCACTGGAAATTGGAACATCAGTTAGGAAGTTACCACCATAGTCCAGATATGAGATGACAAAAATGTGTGATACTTCACTGCTGATCATGGGAATGGTAAGGGGAGGAAGAAGAACCCTTTGAATGAAGAAGTACTGGAATTTATTCTGGGGGCATACAGAGAGGGACAATTTTATTTTAGAGTCCTGGGGATATTTGATAGGAAAACGTCCTCTTTCTTGGCTAGCTCTGCTATCTATGTAAGTGAATATGTTCGTTACTATCTTGAAATAAGAAAAGAGAAGAAAGAATAATTTTTAGTGCTACTATCAGATTTCTTTTATAAGGTTGGTTGGGCCAGGACCCTTACGGACCATCAAGAGGGGCTGCTGTCATTCATACTGGAGAAGATCCACCTCTTTCCATAGCGTGGTGAGAGTATGATGGGAAGAGCACTCTCAAACTGTGCTGGTGGAAGCATACGTTGGTACAAGGTTCATTTGGGCACATGGTTTAGAGGCCTTCAAGATGTGCATGCTCTTTGACCCAGTAATTCTACTTGTAAAGATTTATCCTTAGGTAATAGTCAAATACTCATTTTGTATAAGGCTTTGCACTGTTTTAAAGAGTGGAAAGTTGTGAATGACCCAAATGTCTCAAAATATGCACTTGACTAAACAAATTAGGATATATCTACACATTGAAACATTACGCAGCTCTTGGAAATGTTGATGGGCATTTATAATTATTTACTTGGATGAATTCGGCATAGAATCATAAGTGGAAAAGCCAGTTACATGATTGTATACATAGTATATTCCATATTTGAGAAATATGAAATATTTGCATGCAGTAAAGCCTCTGAAAAGCTGTATATCTAAAAAGGGTTATGAGTAATATCGTAATACATGAGTTTATTATTTTTTTGTATTTTTATCTGTAATATATGCTGATTTTTAAAAAAACATTTTTATTATGGTGACATTAGTTAAGGAAATCCAGTATAATTCAAATGTATAATTTGACAGTAATATATATATATATATATATATATATATATATATATATATATATAGCATTTGTGTGTTCACTGCCCATAGTTAGATTTCTTTCAGTCACCACATATTAGACCCCTTTCACCCCATTTAACTCGCCCCTCCCCTCTCCCCTCTGGTAAACACTAGTATTTTGTCCTATTTGTTGCTTTTAGGTTTATATCTCAGATATAAATGATATGTGGTTTTCAACTTTTTATTTTTGGCTTGTGTCACTTACAATGATTATCTCAAGGTCCATCCATTTTGTTGCAAATGGCAATATTTCATTTCTTCTTATGGCTGAGTAATATTGCATTGTATGTAAGTACCACCGCTTCTTTATCTAATCATCTATTGTAGGACACTTTGGTAGCTTCCATGTTTTGGCCACAGTGAATAATGCTGCTGTGAATATTGTGTGCAAATATTTTTTCAGATAATGTTTTCAAGTCTTTGGGGTAAATACCAAGTAAAGGAATTGCTGTCTCATAAGGTAGATGAATTCTTAGTTTTTTTTTTTTTGATTAACTTCTATACTGTTTTCCATAGTTGCTGTAAAATTTGCCGTCCACCAGCAGTGTATGAGGGTTCTTTTTTTGCCACATCCTCTCCAACACTCATTACTTGAGTGTTGATAACAGCTATTCTATCAAGTGTGAGATGTACTTCATTGTGGTTTTGATTTACATTTCCCTAATAGTTAACGATGTTGAGCATCTTTTCATATGTTTGTTTGGCCATTTGTAGTTCTTTTTGGGAGAAGTGTCTGATCAGGTCCTCAGCCTATTTTTTAATTGGATTGTTTGCTTTTTGTTATTGAGTTGTATGAGTTCTTTGTATATTTTCGATATTAGGCCCTTATTGGAGGCATTGGTTGTAAATATATTTTCCCATTTGGATAGTTATCTCTTTACCTTTTTGACTGTTTATTTTGCTGTGAAGAAGCTTTTTAGTTTGATATAGTCCAATTCATTCTCTTTTGCTTTAACTTCAATTGCCTTTGAAGTCAAATTCATAAAATCTTCTTTAAGTCTAAGGCCCTTGACTTTAGTTCCTATGTCTTCTTCTATTAATTTTATTGTTTCAGGTCTTATATTCAAGTCTTTAATCTATTTTGAGTTAATTTTGGTGCGTGGTGATAGACAATAGTCTAGTTTCATTCTTTTACAGATGGCTTTCCAATTTCCCCAGCACCATTGAAGAGACTTTCCTTCACTGTATGTTTTTGGTTCTTCTTTCGAAAAATATTTCTCATATAAACATGAGTTTAGTTCTGGAATCTTAATTTTGTTCCACTGATCTGTGTGTCTGTTTTTATTCCAATTACATGCCATCTTTATTATTGTCCTTTGCAGTATAATTTGAATTTGGGAAGAGTGATGCCTCCAGCTTCACTTTTTATTCTCAAGATGACTTTAATGATTCGGAGTCTTTTCTGCTTCCATACAAAACTGCTGATTTTTGTTGTTGTTGTTTTATATCTTTAAAAAATGCTGATGGGATTTTGATGGCAATTGCATTGAATCAGTATAATGCTTTAGGTAATAAGGTAATTTTAACTATGTTGATTCTTCCAATCCAAGAACATGGAATATCTTTCCATTTCTTTCTATCTTCTTCAATTTCTTTTAATAGGGTCATGTAGTTTTCATTATATAGGTTCTTCACATGTTTTATTAGATTTATTCCTAGGTATTTTATTCTTTTTGATGTTGTTGCAAAAGAAATTATTTTTCCTACTGCCTTTTCTGACACTTTATCATTAGAGTATAGGGACGCTATGGATTTTTGAACATTCATTTTGTATCCTGGAACTTTACTGTATTTGCATATTGTTTCTAGTACTGTTTTCTATATATAGAATCATGGGTCATCCCTAAACAGTGACAGTTTGACTTCTTTGTTTCCCATTTAGGTACCTTTTATTTCTTTCTCTTCCTGTTTGTACTCGCTAGGACGTCCAGTGTTATATTGAATAACAGTGGTGATAGTGGATAGCCTTGCCTTCTTCCTGATCTTAGAGGGAAGATGTTTAAATTTTCACCATTAAGTATAATGCCAGCGGAGGGTTAGTCATATGTGGCCTTTATTAAGGTACTTTCCTTCTATACCAATGGTGTTAAGTATTTTGATCATAAGTGGGTGCTGTATCTTGTCAAGGGCCTTTTCTGCATCTATTGATATGATTATGATTCTTATTTTTTAATTTGTTTATGTGCTGTATTACCTTATTTAATTTGCATATGTTGAACCATCTCTGTGCCCCTGGGGTGAAGCCCACTTGATTATGGTGTATAATCTTTTGAATATGTTGCTGTATTTAGTTCGCTAGTATCTTATTTATGATTTTTGCATCTGTGTTCATGAGAGATATTGGTCTGTAATTTTCTATTCTTGTGTTATCTTTACCAGGTTTTGGTATCAGGGTGACATTGGCCTCATAAAATGAGTTGGGAAGTATTGCCTCCTCTTTGATTTTTTGGAAGAGTTTGAGGAGAATAGGTACTAACTCTTCTTTGAATGTTTGTTAGAGTTTACTGGTGAAGCCATCTGGTCCTGGATTTTTACTTTTTGGTAGGTTTTTGATGATTGTTTCAATTTCCATTGTGCTGATTTGTCTATTTAGATTTTCCAGTTCTTCTTGATTCAGTCTAGGAAGGTTTTATCCTTTCAAGTACTGGTCCATTTCTTCCAGGTTATTAAATTTGGTGTTATATGCTTTTTCATAGTATTCTTGTATGATCCTTTGTACTTATTCAGTGTCTGTCATCATTTCCCCTCTTTCATCCCTGATTTTGTTTATTTGTGTAATTTTCTTTTTTTCTTTAGTGAGTCCAGCCAGGGGTTTGTCAATTTTATTAACCTTCTCAAGCAACCAGCACTTTGTTGTATTTATTTTTTCTATTTTTTTGTTTTGTTTTGTTTTCAATTTCATGTATTTCTGCTCTAGTTTTGATGATTTCTTTCCTTCTGCTGACTTTAGGCTTCATTTGTTCTTCCTTTTCTAGTTTTTTTTTTTTTTTTTTTTTTTAAGATGAAGTGTTAGCTTGCTTATTTGAGTTCATTCTTGTTTTTGGAGATAGGCTTGTAATGATATGAACTTTCCTCTCATGACCACTTTTGCAATGTTCCAAAAGTTTTGATATGCTATACTGTCATTATCATCTGTTTCTATGTATTTCTTGATCTCTCTTTATTTCTTCTCTGACTCAGCCATTCTTCAGTAACATGTTGCTTAGTCTCCATGTATTTGTGGTTCTTTCTGCTTTCCTTTTTACATTTGACCTCCGGATGAAAGCATTATGGTCATGAACATGCCCGATTCCATCTGATTTTGGGAGCAAAGCAGTCGGCCCTGGTTAATACTTGGATGGGAGACCACCTAGGAAGACTAGGTGCTAAAGGTATATATATTAAAGAAGCAGTATAATCAGAGAAAATGGTGGTATGGTTCATCCTTCTTATATTTGTTGAGACTATTTCTGTGTCTCAGTATGTGGCCAATTCTTGACAATGTTCCATGTGCACTAGAGAAGAGTGTATAAGCAGCCGTTTTGGAATGGAAGGCTCTGTAAATGTCAATTATGTCCAGTTGGTCTAATGTGTCATTCAAGGGTGTTATTTCCTTATTGATTTTCTGTTTAGATGATCCATTCATATCCAACAGTCAGGTGTTTAGGTCTGCAATTACGTTGCTATTTTAATCTGTTTCTGTCTTTAGTTCTGTTAGTAATTGCTTTACATATTTTGGAGCCCCCTGATTGGGAGCATAAATATTAATAAATTTTATATCTTCTTGGTTCATGATTCTCTTTATCATTATGAAGTGCCCCTGAGTGTTTTTATTTACCTTTTTTATTTTGAAGTCTATTTTGTCTGATATTAGTACCTCTATTCCTACTTTTCTCTGAATAACATTTGCTTGAAATATCATTTTCCACTTTTTCACTTTGAGTCCTTATTTGTTTTTGGAGCTGAAATGTGTCTCCTAGAAGCAGCATATGGTTGGGGGTTTTGGGGTTTTTTTTTTATCCTTCTGTAACTCTGTGCCTTTTTATCAGTGAGTTCAGTCCATTTACATTTAGGGTGATTATTGAAACATGAGGTCTTCTTAGAGCCATTTTATCTTTCTGGTAGCTTGGTGTTTCTATTTCTTCCTTGTCTCTGTGTTTCTTTCTTTTTTTTTTTCCTGTTTTTTTTTTTTTTTGGTTGGGTTTTGTTGTTTTTCTCTCTGATCCTTCCTGTTTTATGTTATATGCTTCAGCTCTGAATCTTTGGCCTGTGGTTACCATTACAAATATGTAAAAATAGTTTACACACACACACACACACACACACACACACACACACACACACAGTCCTCCATTTTCTTCTGCACGTGCCTTATCTCTGTTCCCCTTTGTGAATTTTGATCCTTGAATCCTCCCCTTTTCAGTCATTGTTGTCTCAATTTGTCCATATGTATGCTGAATGTTCATTACCATCTTACTATAGCAAATCTCTTATTGTTTAAGCTTATAATGCCCCATTATTAGTAAGGATAGTAAGGATTTCAGTCCTCTGCTTCTATTTGTCTTATAGTTGCCTTAACCCTAGTTATGTATTTTTTCCTGTCATTTTGTTTTAGTATGATGACCCCTTTCAGTATTTCTTGTAATTCAGGCCTCTTAGTAGAGAATTCCTTCACTTTTTTTATGTCTGGAAATGTCTTTATTTCTCCTTCATATCTAAAGGAGAGCTCAGCTGGATACATTATTTTTGGCTGGTAGTTCCTTTCATTTAATAGTTGAATATTTGATTGTACTCCTTCCTGGCTTGTAAGGTTTGCGCTGAGAAGTCCAACAATAAGCTAATAGGTTTTCCTTTATAAGTTACCATTTTCTTCTCCCTGGCTGTCCTGAGAATTCTGTCTTTGTTGTTGATTTTTGATAATTTTAATACAATGTGTCTTGGTGAAGGCCTTTTTCTGTTGAGATAATTGAGTGATCTGTTGACTTCTTGAATTTCAAGCTCAAGCTCATTCTTTAGATTTGGGAAATTCTTATCCACTATTTGTTTGAAAATGCTTTCTAATCCCTGCTCTGTTTCATCCCCCTTGAGAATGCACATTATTCTTGTTTCCTCTTCTGATTTTATCAGCTAGTTCTTGTATTTCTCTTTCATTATTTATCATTCTTCAGTTTCTCTCTTCTTCCTTCTGATTTCTTTCTAGGTTTCTGTACTCAATATCACTGCTTCTTTCCTCCATGTGGTTGACTCTATTTCTCAAGGTTGTTATTTCTGTTTTCAACTCTTGCAGTGTGTTCTTTATCTCCAAAATTTCTATTTGGTTCTTTTTGAGGGTTTCAATCTTCTTGCTAAGAAACTATTTCTGCTCATTTAGTTGTTTTTTTAATTCCTGAAATTGTTGATATGAATCTTTTTGTATCTCATTGAGTTTTCTCAGAAGTACCAACCTGAATTCCCTGTCATTTAAGTTTCATATTTCAGTGTCTTTAAGATTATTTTCTGGAGATTTGTCTCTTTCTTTCTGAGTTGCCTTGTCACCTTGGTTGTTCATGATGCTTAATGTACTATTTCTCTGCCTGGGCATTAATGGAAGTATATTCTGCTCCCCCCCCACCCCCCAGAAAGATTTATTATACAAATCTCTCTCTTTCACCTGTTGCAATGAAGGCGTTTTTCTTCTGGTTTCCAGTAGGTGTCATCTAAGCCTCTTGAGTCTCTGCTTTAAGGAAAGTTTTAATAATACCTTTTGTTTCTTATAGACATTCGATCATGCTCACTACCCTCAGCCTCAGTCCCTGTCAATGTTAGTGATTGTTTTGGTAGCATTTGCTTAGATTTTTCTGGTGCTCTGTGGTGTCCTCCGTTTTGGGAGATGGGAGCTGCAGCTCATCCTCGGTATTGTGACTGTAGCTATTGTTTCTCTACTGTTCCAGCTTCTCTGCTCTCCCTACTTCTCTGCTTTTTGCTCTGATGACTGGGCACTTGTGCCAGCTGCATGAAGCTCACAGCTCTCCCAGGCAGAATTGTTCAAGGAACTCACCACAACTTCTCTCCTCCACACTCTTCCTACAGGGAGCTCTGGCTGTGAGAGGCAATTTCTTTGTTTCACCCAGTCCACTGCCTGACACCTGGGGTTCTGACCTGTGGTAGCTCTTATGTGCAGACCCCACACTCAAACATGCTGGTGTGCAGTTTGGGTGTTTTTTGTTGAGTTTTAGATGTTCAGCTTATTGTTGTTTCAAGGGGAGAGATATGGGGACGTCTCTCACTCTGCCATGTTTCTGACATCACTCTCTATACTTAATGTACTCTTCATTTCAGATATTGTGTTATTCATTTCTGACTGGTTCCCTTTTAATTTTTCCATCTCCATGTTTATGTTTTCTGTCTCTTTGCTAAAGTTCTCACTGAGTTCATTTACTCTTCCCCTAAGTTTATTGAGTGTCCTTATAAACTGTGTTTTGAGCTTTGCATTTGGTAGATTGCTTTTCTCCATTTTGTTGAGTTCTTTTTCTGAAGCTTGTTCTGTTCTTTCATTTGGGACATGATTCTTTGTATCCTGATTTTTGCTGCCTCCTTGTGTCTTTTTCTATGTATTATGTAGGACTCCTAAGTCTTTTGGTCTTAGTAGGGTGGCTTTATGTAATAGGTGCCCTGTGGGACCCAGTGGCACAGTCTTGGGAAGGGTCTAACTGCAAGCCAACTTCAGCTGCAGCCTGTGCACTACTGGAATCACCTGATAAGAGTCACCAAGAAATCCACAGAATTCTGCCACCCATGCTGGGCTTATAAGTGCCCTGAGAGGCCAAGCCAGAAACAGAGGCCAGCTGCTGCTAGTTCAGGGCTTAGCTGGAGGTACTGGGCATGATGAGGCCAGATGCTGCTTCTTTGGGTTTTGTGAGCCTTTGAGAGATTTTAAGAAATCTGCAGTATTAACTGAGACAGGTCATTTGTAGGGAATAAACCACTGGAAGTGGCTTAGGTGGGCCCACAGGGTGGGAAAGGCAGAGTTTCAGGGAATCCCCTGGGAAGAGCAACATGCATTATCCAGGTTGATGGACATTCAGATGTTATAGCCACCTGTGTCCACATGCTAGGAGTGGTGATGGCTCAACAAAGGAACAATGGATATTGCCAGAACTTCTGTCAGGGAGAAAGCTGCCCCTGCCCCTGCTAAGCCCTTGCCCTGAAACTTGACAACATAGCACTTCACCATGTGTCTCTGGTGTTCCTTGAGCATCTGTCCCAGTGCTGGAGCTCAGAGGTATTGAGTCTGTCACTGAGTAAGTTTGCATGCTAGCCCCTAATGAGGAATGCCTGTGACTCCTGAAGGCCTCGGTTACACAGCTATAACCTCTGCTGGTTTTCATAGCCAGAGGTTATAGAAACTTCTTTACCCAGCACTGGAACTCTGGGCTGGGAAGCCCAGTGTGACGCCGGGACCCCTTGTTCCTCGGGTGGAAGAGGAAGCTCTGCAAGCAAAATATCCCTTCCAATTCTCAATTGCCACACAAAGTCATGGGACCAGGCTGATTCACATCTCTGCCCCTCTTTTCAGTTTGAGGTGGCCTGTTATTTTTGTCCCTAATTGTAGGGCTTCTATTCGGCCAGACCTCAGGTGACTTTGCATGCTCATTGCTCTGTAGTTTCGTTATAATTCTGGTGTGGTCATGAAAAGAGGTGTGCACAGCCTCCACATTCTATGCCACTTTGACCAATCTCTCCACACTACAGATTTTAAATCTGGCACCTCTGGCAACTTCCAAAGTTGTGCATGCCATTTCCTTAATATAAAATAAGTAAAATTTTTTGGAGCTCTGTTCTGTTCTTTCATTTGGACATGTTTCTTTGTCTCCCTATTTTGGCTGCCTCCCTGTTTTTGTTTCTATGTATTACATAGGGCTGCAATGTTTCCCAGTCTTGACAAAGTGGCTTTATGTAATAGGCGTCCTGGGGCCAGTGGTACAGTCTTCTTGTCACCTGAGCCAGGTACTCCAGGTTCATCTCTTGTGTGTGTTGCATGTGTCCTTCTGTTATAGTTGAGCTTTGGTTTCTGTTTGAACATCAGTGGGAAGAATTGGACCTCAGGAAAATTAGTCGTGTGGAATGGTTGTGACTTCAGTGGAGGAGCTGTAGTGCAGGTGCTGATCCTATGGAGCAGGAGTCACTTTAGCAGGGCTCTGGGGACTTCCTAGTTTCCACTTCGGGTATGTCATTTAGATTAACTATACATTTATCTTTTCAATTACTTGTCATTTCTTACATTTTTATGCTTCTATCTGCCTGAATAACTCTTTTATTTTTTCTTTTGGTATTGGTTTTCTGGAACAAAATTTTCTAAATTTTGTGTTTTGGGAAGTGTCTTTATTTCATCCTGATCTTTAAGTTTTGTTTGGTAGAAGGTATTATATCAAGTTATGCTCTTTCAGCACTTAAAACATATTATTTTGTTATCATCTAGCTTATACTACTTCTTTCAGAAAGTCAGATGTCAGTCTTATTATTGTATCTTTTACATTAATATTTCATCTTATCTGGTTGCTTTTAATATTTTCTCTTTGCCTTTGTCTTTTGATACTTTTTCCCATGTTTGCTCAGGTATAATTATTTTTTTTGATTGATCCTACTGGAAGCTTGTAATTCTTCTTAGTTTTATGCCTTGATATTTTTGTCCATTTTGAGAATTTCCCAACTCCTTCAAATGTTTCTGATGTATACTTTCTTTCACTTTTCTAGGAATCCAATAATATATGTGCTTACCACTTTGCATATACCTGTTATGCTCTTTGTATATTTTTATCTCTGTTATTCTTGCTTCAATCTGTATAATTTCTATGGATTTGTCTTGCAGGTCACTTTTCAACTCATAATTTGCTATTAATTTCTTCAAATGCTTTAATTTCAATAAACTGTTTTTTATAACAGTGCCAGATTCACAGAAAAATTGAGTGGATAGTATGGAGAGATTCCATATAGCTCCTTCCTACCAATTTCCTCTATTATTAACATCTTGCATTAATGTAGCACATCTGTTACAATAGATGAACTAATATAATATTGCTATATTATTAATTAAAATACATAATTTACACAAAGTTTTACTCTTTGTGTTGTACAGTCCATGGGTTTGAAAAAAGTATAATGTCTTATACCCACTTTACAGTATGATACAAATGAATTTCATAGCAAGATTCTTTTGGCCTATGATTATGCAATTGTTACAGTACCATTGATTGAATTTCTCCATTGAATTTCCTTTGCTCCTTTGTCAAAGACCAATTGGCTACATTTGCATGGGTCTATTTCTGGGCTTTCTATTTGTGCTATTGATCTATTTGAATATTTTGTCACCAATACCATATTGTGTTGATTACTTTTGCTTCATGGTCAATCTTGAGGTCAGGAAGTGTCATGTTCTTACTTTGTTCTTCAGTATTATGTTGACAATTCTGGATCTTTTGCATTTCCATATATGCTTTAAATCAGTTTGATAATAACTGAAAATAACTCTCTAGGATTTTAACTCATATTATGTTGAATGTGTAGATCCAGTTGTGAAGAACTGACAGCTTAACAATTTGAATCTTCTTATCCATGATCATGGACTATCTCTTCATTTACTTAGATCTTGTTTGATTTTCTTCGCCAGAGTTTTGTAGTTTTTCTCATATAGATCCTGTACATATGTTATTTGATTTATGCCTAAGTATTTCTTATGTTTGTTGTTACTATAAATGGTGCTGTGTTTTTAATTTAGATTTCCAATTGTTTATTGCTGGTATAAAGAAAAGCAGTTGAGTTTTGTATATAACTCTTGCATCCTGCAACATTGCTATCATCACTTGGTTTCAGAAGTTTCTTGGTCAATTCTTAAGAATTGTTTTACACAGATAGTCATATTATCTACTAAAAGACAGATGTATTTCTTCCTCCCCAATCTGTATACATTTTATTTCTTTTTCTTGTCTTGTACTTTTAAGTACAGTTTTCAATTGTCATGGGAGAGGACATATTTGCATTGCTCCTGATCTTAGATATAGGTTTTTTGTAGACGTTCTATATAAAGTTGAGAAAATTTTCCTATATTCCTGGTCTTCTGAAAGTTTTTTTTTTTTATCATGAATAGGTGTTTGATTTTGTCAAATGTTCTTTCTGCATTTATTCATATGATCACATGATTTTGCTTCTTTAGTCTGTTGACGTGAAAGAGTACGTTAATTGATTTACTAATGTTGAATCAGCTTTATGTACCTGAAATAAATCCCAGTTAGTCATGATAAATAATTATTTTTATACATTGTTAGATTCAATTTGCTAATATTTTGTTGAGGAATTTTGGATCAATGTTTATGAGAGATATTGGTTTGTAGTTTTTCTTTCTTGAAACATCTTTATCTAGTTTTTGCATTAGAGTAATGCTAGATTTGAAGAATAAGTGTTCTCTCTGCCTGATATAATATCTGAAAGGTATTATAAAGTAATGGTGTTACTTTTTTTTAAAATGTTGGTATAACTTACCAATGAAACCATCGAAGGCTGCTTAGTTGTTTCTTTTATGGAAGGGTATTAACTATTGATTCCATTACTTTAATAGATATAGACCTATTTAAATGATCTATTTTGCCTTGTGTGAGTTTCAGTAGCTTGTGTCTTTGAAGAAAATCATCCATTTCATCTAAGTTATCCAATTTGTGGGCATACAATTTTTCATAATATTCCTTTATTATGCACTTAATATTCATGGGTCAGTAGTGATGATCTGTCTTTCATTTCTGATATTAGTAATTTGTATCTTCTCTCTTTTTTATCAGTTAGCTTGGTTAGTGGTTAATCAATTTTATTAATCTTTTTCTTAACTAGCTTTTTATTTCATTGATTTACTCTATTGATTTCAGTTTTCAATTTCATTGATTTCTACTCACATTTTGATTATTTCTTCTCTTCTGCTTGCTTTGGGGTTATAATCCTCTTCTTTTTCTAATTTTTTTAAAGATAGAAGTTTATAGAGTTTATATATTATTTTCTAGTATATACATTAAATTTCATAAATTTTCTATAAGCACAGTTTTAACTGCATACCATTATTTTTATACATTGTATTTTCATTTTCATTAGTTTAAAATATTTTAAAATTTCTGTTGAGACTTTCTTTGACCCATGTTTTATTTAGGAGTACATCATTTAATCTCCAAATATTCTGAGACTTTGCACCTATCCTTTTATTACTGATTTCTAGTTTAACCCAGTGTGGTCTGAGAGAATACTTTGTATACATTCTACTCTTTTAAACTTGTTAAGGTGTGTTTTATAGCCTAAAATGTGAATATTTCATGTGAGCCTTGGAAGTATATGTATTCTATTGCTATTGTTGGTTAAAGTATTCTATAAATGTTAATACAATTTGTTGATTAATATGGTGTTTTCTTCTCCTTTTATATGAGACAGGAAATGTAGATGGGGCTGGAGCTAGCCAGATGTCCTTCATCCAGATGAGATAATGCCCTGGTAAAGTAGTTTCCCTTTTAGAAGAGCTTTTGTTATGGAGAACACTGGAAATTTTTCAAAATGCTTTTTACCCTGAGCATAATTCAAAATAGTATCTCCCTAACCCCTGCCTTACTTAAAGCCAATCAAGAATCAAACTAATTTGAGGTTAACTTCAATCTTTATCATACTTATTCTATTTCCAGTTCACCCTTACTTTTAGGGTATAGTCCTTCAGGGGTTCTAACTGACAGCTTGGGGAATTTATCATGTCCCCCAATTTTGGAATTTCCCAACTCTATTTTTATCTTACCTGAAGTATGAAGCTGCCAAAGCTCTTCTTTTCTTCCCAGCCTCTTTCTACCTGGCTTATGTGCTTCTAGCCGTACAATTATTAAGAATTAGTGAATGACTCAAGGAGAAAATCAGCTCAGACTGCTTATTTTATTTCTTTGTAATTTTCTTTTCTCCGGGATCTTAGCCCATAAAATTCTGTCTAGGTAGCCCTGAGTTCTAGATTTCTAATTCTTCTCTCTGTGTAACTGTTGAAAGCTCTACTCAGGTTTTCTGCCTTTTAGCAGTTTCTTTTTTAGCCTCTCCACCCATGTTAATAATAAATTGGCAAATGCCTCAAGGGAAAAATTGTTGTCAAGTTTATCTCATTAAGTTACCCTTCTCTCCAGGATTTTGATACCTCATATCTTGTCTGCTTTGGTAGATCTCTAAAGCTTTAAACAATTTAATTTGTTTAAATATAATAACAGCTTATTTTTCAGCTATTCTTGTCCTTCTGAGTGGGAGAATTGGTCTATTAGGCTGCCATAGCCAGAAGCAGATTATCCTCCACAATTTTGAATGTAATATTTTCATTACCAGCCCATGCAAAATGTTTTATAATTTTAATTATGATTTCTTCTTTGACCCAGAGGTTAATTAGAAATATGTTTCTTAATTCCAGAGAAATGTAGATTATTTAGTTATATTTTTATTACTGACTTTTAGTTAACTACACCATAGTTAGAGAACACTCTCTGTGTGATTTTAATCTTTTGAAATTTGTTAAAACTTGCTTTATGGCACAGTATCTGACCAGTTTTCATACATGTTCCATATACAAAAGATTTATCTTTTGTAGTTGTTGTGTATAGCATTATAACAATCAG
This sequence comes from Cynopterus sphinx, assembly GCA_030015415.1. Taxonomy (NCBI): domain Eukaryota; kingdom Metazoa; phylum Chordata; class Mammalia; order Chiroptera; family Pteropodidae; genus Cynopterus; species Cynopterus sphinx. The sequence goes on from CM057388.1 coordinate 55,702,929, forward strand.
GGATTGGACTAATTAGGTCAAGCTTGATAATCATGCTCAAATCTATATCTCTGCTACTTTGTTATCTGCTTGTTCTGTCAGCTACAATAAGAGGTATGTTAAAATCTCCCACTATAATTGGGGGGCTTTGTTATTTCTTGCATTTCTATCCATTTTTGCTTTATATATTTTGAAGCTATATCATTAGATGCATACAAATTTATAAGGTCATATTTTTCTGGTGAATTATAACATTTTTCTCATGTAGTATACTTGATCTCTATTAATGCTTTTTGACTTAAAACTCCATTTTATTTGAGGTTAGTATCCCATTAACAGCTTCCTTTTGGTTAGCGTTTTCATAGTAAGTATTTTTCCATTTTTGCATTTTCAAACTTTGTAAATGTTCAAGTTTTAGAAGTATCTTTTGTGAACAGCATATAGCTGAGTTTTTTAATTGTATCCAACTTGAGATATTTATGTTTGAATCAAAGCACTTAGTCTGTTTTTATTTAATGTAATTTCTGATACATTTAAAGTTTAATATCTTATCTTTTCCTGTGCTATTTGACCTGGCTACCCTATATTCCAATTTCTTTGTTATCTTATCTTCTTTTAAGCTTATTTACTTTTTAAATTTATTTTTTTCCTGTATTAGCTTGAAAGTTGTACTAATTTATTATTGCTTAGTGGTTGGTTTAGAAATTACAGCATGCATTCTTGCTTTTTTAAAGTCTACTATGAATTGGTATTTTTATCCTCTCCCACACAATTCACAGGACTTAACACACTAACTCCACTTACCCTCATCTCATCTTTTTTTGCCATTGTTGTCATGTATTCCAACTTTATATATATTTTCAACCTATTTCTCTATGTAATTCCATATTTCAAGACATTGTTATGATTGTTTTAAATAGTCAATAATTGTTTAGCTCTACTCACATATTTGTTCTTCCCTTGTGCTTCTTTTCTTTTTGCTTTGTAGAAAGATAAGTTTTCATTCTACCTGAAGAACAATTTTTATGAATTTGCTAGTGATGATTGTCTTTTGCTCTGAGAATGCCTTTATTTCACCTATGTAGGTGAAAATATATATTCCTTTATTTCACCTATGTAGGTGAAAGTATTCTTTGGGCATATAAACCTAAGTTGGCAGTAATTTTCTTCCAGCACTTTAAAGATATTCTTTCATTGTCTAGCTTCCATTTATTACTATGAGAAATCAGTATATCAGTCTAATTGTTACTTCTTTGAAGGTAATCTGAGGCTTTTGTTTTATGGCTGATTTTAAGATTTTTTTCTTGTCTTTGTAGCAGTTTTACTATAATGTACTTAGGTGTGATTTTCTAAAAATTTATCTTGCTTGAGATCTTCAGTTCTAGAATTTCTGTTTTACACTATTTTCATAGTTTTTCTTTACCTATAGACATTTTCTACATTATTTTTTATCTTAAGCATGGTAAGTACATTTACTTTAAATCTATGTCTGATAACTTTGAGACCCCGATGAGTCTTTTTCTATTGTCATTTTCATGGCTTTTGGTAATTTTTTTCTTCTGGTGTAGTTGGTTGTTTTCCATTATATGCCAGATGTTGTATTTTACAATACTTCAGAAGTAATTTGGGGCTATTGTTATTTCTCTCCCAAGAGAATTTGTAATTTTGTCTGCTAGACACTTAGAGGCATTAGTACTCTGGAATTACCTTAATCCAATTTTTAGTGATTGACATTATTCAAAGTTAAACTAAAGTCTTTGTGAAAGCCTGTTCACTTCTTCACTCTGACTTTGAGGTTCAGCTCTTTCAGCATCACTATCCAAAGACATTGGGGTTCACCAGGTACACCTCTTGGCAAGTTTTGAATTCCCATATCTGTCTCTCTAGCTTCCAAAGGCTGTCTAAAATTCTTCATAGCTTCCCAACAGTTCCCTTAATAACTGTATATGCTCCACTGGAAAAAAAGTGATCTTAACATTAAGTTCAAATTCTCCCACTCTTATTTTGATCCAGTTATTCTTCACTATCCTGATAGCCCTCTAATGCCTTCAGGATAATTTAAAAATATGTTTTATGAAACTTCCCCAGATCAGCAGGACAACTGATTTTTTGTGCTCATTTCCCATTTTCCTAGCTCACTATTGAGGCCTTCCAGAAACTTTTGTTGACATATACTATGTATACAGAAAAGTGCAGAAATCATCAATGTTAAGCTCAATAAATTTTCACAAAGTGAGCAAGTAACAAAACATTAACAGCACATTGGAAGCTTGCTCTACACCCCCATTTAGTCAATAATGCACCCCAAGGGTAACTACTATTCTGACCTCTAATACCATAACTTAGTTTTCTGCGTTTTTTAAAAAAATGTAAACAGGGTTATACAGTATATATTCATCTGTATCCTTTTTGGTAACATTATAGGTGAGATTAATCTATACTGTTGCATGTATAACATTTACTGTTATTTATGAATATAAACCCCATTTATTTATTTTATTTATCCATTCTATTGTTGATGGATATTTGGGTCGTTTTTGACTTGGGGTTATTTTGAATTGTGCTACTATGAAAATTCTTATGTGTGTATTTTGGTGAACATATTCATTAAATTTTTGTTATGTATAAGGTCATGAGTTGTATATATTTTTAATAAAAATTCACATTTGGAACTTCAAGTGTAGTGAACTCAGCAAGGTAAATACTGCCTTGTGAGAGCCTGTCTAGAAAGGCCTTGCCTAGGAGGCAAATCTGTTTATCTCCATGTCTCATTAACCTTAACATTTGAAATTTCAGCTAGAATGTGTTTTGTCTTAAATCCTGTCCTCAGAAATAACTAGTCATGTCATTTTGGCAAACATCACTCCAGAAAACTTTCTGTACATATAAAAGCATGTATGAATTTAAAAAAAAATAAATTTATTTATTTAAATTAGTTTCAGTATATAGTACATTGGTTAGATGTCTATAATGTTCATAAAATGATTCCCCCAATTGCTCCCTCCCTCCCTTAGCCTTCCACTTAACCACCATATTAATGCTAACTGCATTTCCTCTGTCATGCTCCCCATACCCAACTATCAACTACTAATTTGTACTTCTTTAACCCTTCACCCCATTCTCCTAGCCTCTCCAAACCTCTCCCATCTGTCCGTCACTAAATTGTCCACTATATTTGTGAGTCTGTTTTTGATTAGTTTGTTCTTTTTGTTTCTTAGATACTCCATATAAGTGAAATCATATGGTGTTTATCTTTCTCTGTCTGATTTATTTCACTCAGCATAATAACCTCTAGGTCCATCTATGTCATTGCAAATAGTAGGATGTCATTTTTTTAACGGCAGAGGAATATTCCATTGTATATATGAATTATAATTTCTTTATCCAATCATCTGTTAATGGGCATTTAGGTTGCTCCACATCTTGGCTATTGTAAATTGTGCTGCCATGAATATTGGAATGCATAGATGTTTACAAATTATTGTTTTGTTTTTCTTTGAATAAATACCCAGAAATTCAACTACTGGGTTAAAAGGTATATCCATTTTTAGCTTTTAGTGAAACCTCCATACTGTTTTCCATAGCAGCTGTACCAATTTGCAATACCACTAACAATTAGGAGGGTTCCCTTTTCTCTGCACCCTCTCCAACACTTGACTTGTTTTGATTTATCAATAATAACCATTCTGACAGGTGTGAGGTCATATCTCATTGTGGTTTTAATTTGCATTTCTCTGATGATTAGCGACCTTGAGCATCTTTTCATATGTCTGTTAAGCCATCTGTATTTCCTCTTTGAAGAAATATCTGTTCAGGTCTTTTGCCTATTTATAAATTGGATTGTTTTTTGTTGTTGTTGTTGAGTTGTACAAGTTCTTTATAATTATGGATATTAACCCCTTATTGAATATATCATTAGCTAATATCTTTTGCCAGACACTTGGTTGTCTTTTTGTTGTTTTATTGATGGTTTCCATATATGCTTTAGTTTTTTTAGTTTGTTGTAGTCCCATTTATTTTTTCTTTTGTTTCCCTTGCCTAAGGAGATATATCAGAAAATAAATTCCTGTTAGTAATATAAGAGTTTATTGCCTATGTTTTCTTCTAAAATGTTATGGTTTAGGGTTTTACATTTAAATCTTTAATCCATTTTGAGTCTATTCTTGTAATCGGTATAAGAAGATGGTCCAGCTTCTTTTTTTTTCTGCACATATCTGTTCAAATTTCCCAACATTGTTTATTGAAAAGACTGTCTTTACCCCATTGTATATTCTTACCTCCTTTGTCATATATTAAGTGAGCGTATAGGCATGGATTTATTTCTTGGCTGTTTATGCTGATCCATTGATCAATGTATCTGTTTTTATGCCAGTACTATGCTGTTTTAATTATTGTAGCCTTGTAGTATAGTTTGATATCAGGTAGTGCGATACCTCCAACTTTGTTCTTCTTTCTCAAGATTGCCCTGGCTATTTGGGGTTTTTATGGCTCCATATAAATTTTAAGGTTATTTGTTCTAGCTCTCTGAAAAATGCCATTAGTATTTTGATAGGGATTGCATTGTGTCTAACAATTGCTTTGAGCAGTATGGCCATTTTAATAATATTGATTATTCCAATCTACGAACAGAGTGTATGCTTCCATTGATTTATATCTTTTTCAATTTCTTTTTTCAATGACTTATAATTTTCTGAAAACAGGTCCTCTACTTTCTTGGTTAATTTGATTCCCAGGTATTTTATAATTTTAGATGCAATTGTAAATGAGATTGTTTTATTAATTTCTCTTTCTGAAAGTTCATAATTGGTGTATAAAAATGCCACTGACTTCTGAATATTTATTTTTTAACCTGCTACTTTACTGAATTCATTGATCAGTTCTAACAGTTTTTTGGTGGGATCTTTAGGGTTCTCTCTATATAGCATCATGTTATTGTCAAATAACAAGAGTTTTACTTCTTCCTTTCCAATTCAGATGCGTTTTATTTCTCTTTCTAGTTTTATTGCTGTGGCTAAGACCTCCAATACAGTGTTGAAGAGGAGTGGTGAAAGTGGGCATCCTTGTCTTGTTCCTGATCTTAAGGAAAATGCTTTTAGCCTTTTTCTATTGAGTATGATGTTAGCTGTAGGTTTTTCACATATGGGCTTTATTATGTTGAGGTAAGTTCCCTCTATTCCCACTTTGCTGAGAGTTTTTATCATAAATAGATGCTGGATTTTGTTGAATGCTTTCTCTGCATCTGTTGATATGATCACATGGTTTTTATGTTTTAATATCTTAATATGGTATATCACATTAATTGATTTGCAGATATTGAACCAAACTTGCATCCCAGGAACAAATCCAAGTTGATCATGGTGTATGATATTTTTAATGTATTGCTGAATTTGTTTTGCTAATATTTTGTTGAGGCTTTTTGCATCAATGTTTATAAGATATATTGACCTATAGTTTTCTTTTTGTGTAATATCTTACTTGGTTTTTGAATCAAGGTAATGGTGGCCTCATAAAATGAGTTAGGGAGGCTTCCTTTTTCTTGAATTTTTTGGAATAGTTTGAAAAGAATAGGTTATAATTCTAGTTTTAATGTTTGGTAAAATTCACCTATGAAACCATCTGGTCCATAACTTTTGTTTTTGGAGGGGTTTTTGATGACTAATTCTATTTTATTGGTGGTAATAAGTCAGTTCAGATTTTCTTTTTCTTCTTGACTCATTCTTGAGAGACTGTAATTTTCTAGGAATGTGTCCATTTCTTCCAGATTTTCCAATTTGTTGGCATATGATTGTTTGTAATATTTTCTTATGATCCATTGTATTTCTGTGGAGTTTGTGGATATTTCTCCTCTTTCATTTCTAATTTTATTTGAGTCTTCTTTTTTCCTTGCTGAGTCTGGCTAAGCTTCTTTCAATTTTGTTTAGCTTTTCAAAGAACCAGCTTTTGGTTTCATTAATCTTTTGTATTGTTTTTCTAGACTCTATTTCATTTATTTTTGCTCTGAACTTTATTATTTCCTTCCTTCTATTCACTTTGTGCTTTTTTTTTGCTGTTCTTTTTCTAGTTCTTTTACTTTTAAGGTTAGACTGTTTATTTGAGCTTTTTCTTGTATCTTGAGGTAGGCCTATATTGCTATAGATTTCTCTCTTAGGACTGCTTTCTCTGAATCACATAGATTTGAGTCATTGTGTTTTCATTGTTATTTATCTCTAGGGTTTTTTTTATTTCTTTCTTGATCTCATTAATAACCCATTAATTGTTTTGTAGCATGTTATTTAGCCTTCATGTGTTTATGTATTTTCCAGTTTTTTTTCTTCTAGTTGATTTCTAGTTTTATACTATTGTGATCAGAGATGATGGTTAATATGATTTCAATCTTCTTAAATTTATTGCAATTTGATTTGTCCTAATGTGTGGTCTACCCTTGAAAGTGTTCCATGTCCCCTTGAGAAGAGTGTATATTTTGCTGTTTTGGGGTAAAGTGCTCTGAAAATACCTATTAAGTCCATCTGTTCTAGGGTATCTTTTAGGCCCATTGTTTCCTTGTTGCTTCTTTGCCTGGAAGATCTGTCCATTGGTGTCAATAGGGTATTAAAGTCTCCTACTATGAGTGTATTACTATTGATCTCTTTCTTTTTTTATGTCGGTCAATAATTGTTTTATGTATGGGTGCTCCTGTGTTGGGTGTGTATATGTTTACTAGGGATATATCCTTTTCATTTATCAATCCCTTTATTATTACATAATGCCCTTATTTATCTCTTATTATAGCCTTTGTTTTAAAGTCTGGTGTTTTTTTTTTCACTATAAGTAGTGCTATTCCAGCTTTTATTTTTTCATATCCATTTGTGTAAAATATCTTTTTCCATCCCTTTACTTTCAGTCTGTGAATGTCAATGATGTTTGATCTGAAGAGGGTCTCTTGTACACAGCATATTCATGGGTCTTGTTTTTTCATTCATTCGGTTACCTATATCTTTTCTTTGGAACATTTATTCCATTCACATTGAAAGTGATTACTGATAGGTACATTATTACTGTCATTTTTTTTATTCATATTTGTTATTTCTATTTTCTTTTTTTACCTCTTCTCTTTTTATAGAAGACCCTTTAACATTTCTTGTAATGCTGGCTTGTTGGTGATGAATTCCTTAAGGTTTTTTTCTGCCTAGGAAGCTTTTTATGTCACCATTTATTTTAATTGAAAGCCTTGCTGGTATCTGTGAGTATCTGTGTTTGTAGACTCTTGTTTTTCATAACTTTGAATATTTCTTGCCATTCTCTTCTGGCCTTCAAAGTTTCCATTGAAAAGTCAGCAGACATTCAAATGAGGGTACCCTTGTAAGTAACCAGCTTCCTTTCGCTTGCTGCTTTTTAAGATTCTCTCTTTGTCTTTGACCTTTGGCATTTTAATTATGATGTATCTTGGTGTGGGTCTGTTTGAATTCCTCTTGTTTGGAACTCTTTGTGCTTCCTGAACTTGTATGCATAATTTTTTTTGCCAGGTTAAGGAAGTTTTCTGTTATTTCTTCAAATAGATTCTCAATCCCTTGTTCTCTCTCTTCCTCTTCAGGTACTCCTATGATCTGGATATTTTTATGCTTCATGTTTTCCAAGAGGTCTCTTAAACTACTCACATTTTTTAAAATTCTGTTTTCTCTTTATTGTTCTGATTGGGTGTATTCTGCTACTTTGTCTTCCCATTTGCTTATTTGATCTTCTGCTTTGTTCAATGTACTGTTGAATTCTGCATTTCTATTATCATATTCCTCATTTGTGTCTCGTTTTTTTTTTACAGTTTTTACATCTTTTTTTATGTTCTCATATTGTTCATCCATTTTCCCTATAAGTTTGTTGAGCATCCTTATAATCATTATTTTGATCTCTGACTCTGGTAGGTTCCTTGCCTGCATTTCATTTAGTTTATTTTCTGGAGTTTTCTCTTGTTGTTTCATTTGTGGCATGTTTCTTTGTTTTCTTATTTACTAGCCTCACTGTGTTCTATGTGTCAGGAATATCTGTTTTGCCTCTCAGCCTCGGCCAGATGGTCTAATGTGGAAAGTATCCTGTGTGGCCCAGTGGCACACTCTCCCTGATCCTTTGTGTCAGTAGCTCTGGACATGACCTTTGTGTAGATTGTGTGTGATCTTAAAAATATGGACCACTTTATGAATTGCATGTCAGCCTTGCACAGGGGCCATGCTAATCTTCTCTGTATCATTCCACTTTTAGTATATGTGCTGCTGAAGCAAGCACACAAATCTTTTTAAAAACCATTATTTCCAAGAAAAATGAACAGAGGCAATAAATAAATATTTAAAATCTCTTTTCATGCTTTATTTTATGAAATCTACTTTCTCACAGGTTCAAGAAAGATGATGGATATTAGTAGCTGAGAGGAGGGGAAGTAAAATGATGAGCTGTTTCCCTATATTTTAGGAGAAGATGAAGAAGTGTAAATAGAAATAATTGCTCTAGGAGAATATAGATTCCCTGAGAATTAAATAAAGGCAAATTTCTTTTGTTTCCTATTATTGGCATAGAAAAAATTGAAATAAGTCTGGTGTGCTGGGGAGAAAGGGGAGAGGCTTGCGCTCTTGGCTGGTGAGAGGAGAACTGGGGGGACCATGGCTCATTGGTGACATATAACTCGGATAACCAAAAATTGTGGAGAGATAGCCTTTTTAGTGCAGCCACCAGCTTCTTACTGAACTTAGAGAGACGTGTTTGTAATCAGTAAAAGGTAGAAACTGACCTACCACCCAGCACTAAAAGTTTATGGACACTTATCTGTTGGATACTTGATGTCTGCAGGGGGTGGTGCAACCCAAGGGAAAGGAAGAGGAAGAACATTTACAGGATTTTCAGTAGAAACTGAAGTGAGCATTTCTTCGAGGAAATATGGGCCCTGATCTGGTTATAAGGTGGTGGTAAAGGTAAGTGTGGAACCAGAACCTCCTTTCCCACTCTTATCCTGTCTTTAGAAAAGCATTGTTTAATCCTAGTCATTTTTAGCTCTGGGGAAAGAGATTTAATATCTATGGGGCAAAAATGAGGAGTAGAGCAGAAAGATGGGAATCTGAAGGGAGAGAGTGAGGTCAAGAGAGTGGGGGGGCAGGGGAATGGAAAAAGTGGGTATCTATGGGCAACTGGAGGGGTGGTAAAAGTGGCTAGAGGGCAGGGTGGAAGGTGTAACTGATACCTAAATGGAATATATGTGAAAGTTAGATTTCTCACTCTGGAGAAAGGGCACTTATGTACATCTACCAATCTCCATTCTCTCTTGTCTGTCTTCCTGTACACATAGCTCTAGGCAAGGAGAGAAGGAAGGAAATTGCTCCATACAATGTGATATCCTGGAGATAAAAGAGTGGGGATTGGGATGTCAGAATTAAAATATAGGATCTAGAAATAAATCAGGTTCTCTCTCTCTCAGCCTTTATTCTCCCCTCTTGCCTTGGTGCTGGAAAAGTCAATTGTTGTACCTTTAAAAAAAACAATGTGAACAAGCTTAAGGGAAGTAAAAGGCAGAGACTAAACATTTGAAAATTAAGACCATTAAGACTCTAAAATAGAAAAAAAGATACTGATACCCTTGTATCCTGAGTTTTGACATGTCCATCTGTGAACACTCAGATCAAACTCTATGTGTGTGTGTTGCCATTAGCACCACATTGGGTGGCAGTTAGTGCAGTTTGTGTCCAGGAAAAGATGGTTTGAAAATCTCCTTCCCAGAACATCACAACCAGATAAATTTTTCAAGACCATGATAGATGTGAGATACCTATCAGGGACAGAAGTTTATAGTGTTCACCCACTAATTAGGTGAGGGAGAAACCACAGTAAGAACAGAAGAGAGGGAAACTTCAGATAGGGGTGAGAACAGATAAAGTCTCTGGATTTTAGTCAAATTTCCTGAAACATCCTAGTCCTGGGGATGAGGAGGACATAAATCATGAGCAGTAATGATGCAAAGTATCCTAAAAGGTTGTAGTACCCCAAAAGAAGAAGTATATTTAGAATGATAGAAATTCTAGCTTTATTGTGAGACTTATAATATTTTTAAAAAGTCATTCTCTTAGGGACCTTTCCAAATGCCCTCTAATACAGAATAAATGTTGTTTTCTCAATCTAAAGATGCTGGTTTTTTATTTAGCCATAATATCAATAGTCATTTGGCCTGCCTCTCCATTGTTGGACACATTATTCCCATTTGTGACCCAGCTGTTAAGGAGGAGGCTGTACGTTCCCTGGATAACGTGAATGCCAGTGTGAAAAATCACGGCCGGATTAAAATGTACATCAATGAAGTGTGTCAGGAGACTGTGTCACATTGCTGCAACTCATTTCTGCAGCAGGCCGGATTAAATTTGTTAATAAGCATGACAGTTATTGATAACACGCTTGCCAAGTCCGTTTCAGACTTGAAGTTTCCTTTGATATCAGAAGGAAGTGGATGTGCTGAAGTTCAGGTTTTGAAACCATTGATGGCTTTGTCTGTAAAGCCAGTCTTGGCAGAGGAATTGCTGGGTGCCCAAATGCTGCTCTCATGCATGTCCCTCTTTATCAGGAATGGAAACAGGCAGGTTCTCCTGGACATCCTGGCCTCTTAAATGGCCGTCTCAAACAGAATGGGACTGAATCTACCTGTAATCCATTTGGTGAACACACACTTGTGTTCTCATTCAAAGACTCTGCAGTGGGTGCTATAGAAGATCCAGCCTTAGCCAGTCAGCATATCATGGGGTGAAAGTTACACTTGCTAAATCAAGGACCACACTCTTATTGGCCAGGCAAGGGTTCCCACAGAGTTTTGAGTAACTTCTTGGTTTTGCAGTATGCAGGCAATGTATATGTGTATTTATCTGTATTTCATTTCTTAATAAATTTAATAAAATATAATTATTTCTAGTTTGTGTAAAAGCTCTTGATGTAACATTTTCATTCTATAGTCAGGTGTTTTGTTGTTATTGAACTCTCCTATTAATTTTATTAATTTCTTTTTTTATTTTTGTTTTTTTTTACAGACAAATCATTTACAAATCATGACTGTTTTATCTCTTTTTAATTCTAAATTTTATAGTTCATAATTTATTTTTTTTATCTCATTGCACTGTCAAAGACCTCCAAAATAGAGTATTAAAGATACAGTACATAGTTTTCTTGTTTCTGATATTTATGGTCAATGTTTCAGCTTATTAAAGGTAAATGTTTACTGTAGATCTTTCATTAAGTAATATGTCACATGTTTAATAGAATTTATAAATATGAATAAGCTAGATTTCTATATATCAATGTAGACAATTCTTAAAAACTTAATGCTGAATGAAATAAGCAATTTGTAGAAAGATACAACCTAATGCCATTTATATGATTTTTATATGAAGCAGTATTATATATTAATTTAGATACATATATTTAAAAATGAATAGTGAAAGTCGTCCATCAATTTTGCAATATCAATTGCCTCTGGAAAAAGATGGAGGAAAATATGACTCAACCAATATATATAGCTTAATTTTGTCTATTAATAAAAACATTTTAAACAAATAAAACAAAATGTTAATGTTTGTTGCTAATTATTCATAATTTATGTATAGATTCTCATTTTTTCTCTGTATTTTTTAATGAAAAACAAATGTGCTTTCTGTGCTGAGTACATTCAGTGAAAAAGGGATCTCACCTACACATATCTTCAAAAAATTTTAGAATAATAAGATTAAAATGAGATCCTAAAATCTTTCGAACATAGGTGGAAAGTCATCTACAAATCAGAGTGAAATTATACTTTTTATTCATAATGCTGGATGCTAAAAGTCAATGTATAAATGCCTTCAAACCTTTGAAAATATGTTTTCTCTAGTATTCTATCTCTAAACATACTATCAAGCAGGTATGTGATGACAATAAAGATGTTTTCAGGACTAAAAGTATTTAGAAAATTTACCTCCTGTGAACCTTCTCTTAGGAAGTTATTTGAGCATGTGTTTCAACAAAACCAGGTAGAAATCACTTCAATGGTAAATATGGAATCAAGAAAATCATGATTCAAACTTGAGAAAACAATAAAGGTTAATATTAAGGTGACGGCTAAATGGCAAGCCTAGTTGACCAGACAAAAGTGGAGCAAGATAACAAAGGATTTGGGAGAGTGGGTGAATTCATGGACAAAAGAGGACTTGGCAATATTGGTTGAGAAGTTAGAGGAATAGAGGAAAATAAAGAGAGAAAAACAATTAGAAAGATGTCTAAGAAAGTATTACAGGAATGGCTCTCAATGAACTGTGCTTCTTGTATCCATACCTTTGTATAGTTCCCTCTCACATTGACTCTGGTCCTATCCACATGATTAGCTTTGGCCAGTTTGAACATTAGCAAACATGACTCATGAAATGGCCATTTTCAGTGGGACTTGCACTCTTCCTGCTCTGAAACACCATGTGTGGAATCCCAGGCTAACTTGCTAGAGGATGAGTCCATGTAGAATGGACATGAACTGTTCCAACTGAGGACCCATAGAAAGAACTGCCAAATAAAAAGTAGGACTCCTAGTTAAATTTGAATTTCAGAAGAACATAAAACAATTTTTCAGTATAATTATGTCTCTTATATTGCATGGAAAATACTTATACTAAAAGAAGTGTTAATTATTTATCTGGAGTTCAAATTTAACTGGTCATTCTGTATTTTCATTTACTATATCTGGCAACCCTAGCTAAAGGAAAATCAGCTGACAGCTGATTTGCCAGCTGACTCAAGCTACATAAATGACTTCAGGCAAGACTAGCAGAAGAACCACTCAGATAAGCTCAACACAAAACCTTAATCCACAAAACAGTGAATAAATAAGATGGCTGTTTTCAACTACTGAATTTTGGAGTGGTTTGTTATGCAGCAATACCAAACAGTTATACAAAACAAAACAAAACAAAACACATTTACTTGCTACAAATATACAGCAAATTAAGATAGAGTTCAGCATTTAATGGAATATAAGAAAAATAATCTAGTGAGTCTTAAATCTATGAACAGTATCCTTTAAGTGACTCAAGAACCTTGACCTTCAATTCCAGAATATTTTTAAGCAACTATTATGGTCTAGATTGAAAAAAAAAGCTAATTTCAGTTGTCTCTGATATCTGACCACGCCAGCTAGGATGAGGCAGGCTTGAACTAATTCCTAAGCTATTAAGTTAATGTTTTCAGGGTAAAATACATTCATACCTTGATAAAATTGATTTATAACTTACACCTAGCTTTATCATACCAGAAGACAATATATAAGTAGAACATGGCTACATGTTTACCAGAACAGCCTGAAATGACAAAATGAATATAAAGGTAACCCTCCTACATCCCAAGAAAGGCCTAAATTGAACTTGTGAAAGTACCCTAGGGAGCCAGGTGGTATCACTATCAGAAGGGTGCCTTCATGGGGTCTTAAAAGCAAGGGGGGCTTGCCCTTCTTATGCAGAGAATGCTGCTTAGGTTTCTGCTCTATATCTATCTATCTATATCTATCTATCATCTATCTATCTATCTATCTATCTATCTATCTATCTATCTATCTATCTACCTATCAATCATTTATCATCTATCTATCTATCTATCTATCTATCTATCTATCTATCGCCTATCAATCTATCATCTATCTCTACAGTAAGTTTCAGTTTACTTTTACATGATCTTCTATAACAGCCAACTATTCCATTAAAACTTTCTGTTTTCAACTCTATAGATTAAAAATCATAAGTAGTATTTATATGATTATGAAAATATAAATATTGCTCATTGTGAGCTAAGTAGTGTCCTAACATTCCAATCTATTTAATAAGTTTTAGGAAATGATTCATATATCACCATAAAGATGAGATTTTAAGTAGGCGTGAAACTTAATAAAATATTGCTACCAGAATGGGGTATGTAGAAAAAGATGATAAATGACAGATGAAAGAGAGCAGAACTGATTTATAATATGAGATGTGAATGAATCCTGGTGGAAGTTTATGAAACAAAATAAAGGTTTATGTATTTCTTATAAAGTTAAATTTAGCTACTTTATTTATTTTAATTGTTTTTATGGACTATTACTTCTACCTCTATCTTGCTCACTACCAAATTCTTAGTCCTTTGAATAGTACCTGGATTGCAATGGTGTTCAACAAATAATTGTTTATTTTGTGATCAAACTAAAATAATAAGAACATTATAAACATTGGGAATAAGAGGACAGGAGGGATTATAAGATAAATGAGTAAAGTCTCCTATTTTCATATTGGAAGGTCATTAGGGGTAGAAGTATATATTTTTTGGCATTTTTAAGATAACCATAGGAACAATTCTTAGTCTTGCCACTATTAACATTTTGGGCTGAGAACTGTCTTATGCATTGTAGAATCTCTGGCCTTTGCCCACACAATGCTAATAGTGCCCTTATTCTCAGTTATGACAACCAAAAATTTCTCTAGAGACTGACAAATGTCCCCTGGGGGAACAAAATTACTCTTGGTTAAGAACCACTGTATCGGAAGGAGCTGAAAAGCTAATAAAAGTTGTCTTCAGAATCTAAAAAGTGGTACTGAGTTTAAATAGTAACAAGAGGGAAAATTACTTATTTTTATTATAAATTCTGTATTAATTGTTTTGCTATTATGCGTATGTGTTTTTCTGATACATATTAACATTTATAAAAAAACATTAATGAAATGGAATAATGGGACTTTGAGACAAGCTAGGATAAGGGAGAATAAAGTATGAAGGAGCATGAAAATGTCAACAATTGCTAGGTTTCTGGCAGGTGCAACTGGGTGGATGGTGGTTGTGTTCACTGAGACAGAAGACAGAAGGGGGAACGATTTTGGTGTGGGACTGGGGAATGATGACTTCAATTTCAAATATGGTGAACATGAAATATCTGTGGGATATGCAATCTGTAGGCATCAAACAAATTAATCTTCAATTCAGGATCTATAGACTTGTGGGTCATTAACATATAGATGATAATTGAAGCCATGACAGTGGATGAGATTCATGGAAAGGGAAGAGAGACCTGAGAACAGGACATCAAGATATGGAATATGGAATATTTTGGTCTTTTTTCATGCATTTACAAATTTAAAAATTAATTAATATCAAATTGTAAATATTGTTTAACACATTCTAAAAACAAACTCATTACAAATGTAATGCACATTTATTAAAGATATTCTGAAAACATATAGATAAACACAACTCCTCTTCAGAACCAGAATTACAGCTTGAATGCTAGACAATTGAAATGAGTAGACACTGAGCACTAATTACTTGAGAGACAGATGAAGATTCAATAATAAACAAAACAGGCAACATTCTTGTGTTCATAGGGCTTATCATCTAGTGGGAAAGACAGGTAAAAGAAATAGAAAATAGAATGAAGTGTGATTAATGCTAAGAAAATTAATCATGAAAAGCCACTTCAACTGAAGATGCAGTGGATGTTATTTAAGCATCATTTTTGTCACCCATTGTTTTCTTAATAAGCACTAGCTCAGTTGCCAAGACAGAAGGATGCTGTATTGAGTTTTTCTTTGCTCCCTGTGCTGTCTAGTAAGAAAGCTCAGGAAGGCTGGCAGAGAAAATGGAGTTGTTTGCCTTTCTGGGCCTCACTAGAAACTCTTTCCAAACCAATCCTGGCAGTATACTGGGCTCTAACTCCTTTACAGAGAGCATCTTCTTTAATTTGTAAATTGGTTTTTATGATTGACAGTCTGTACTATTACTTTTCCAGAAACTCTCTAGCCATAATTCTGCATTCTCACTTCAACTGCTAGACAATACCTAATTCCAGAAGGGAAGATACTTCATTCATTCATTAATTCATTCGTTCATTCATTTTTCTTTCTTTTTCATTGTGGTAAGAACACTTAATGTGAGATCTACCTTCTTAACAAATTTGCATATTTCTTGAAGATAAGAAGCATGTACAAGTTGACATCAGGAGCCACTATGGAGCAGAAGATCCCTAATAAGAAACACAGAGAGATTGGTCTAAATAAGGAGTCACAGAGATAGGTCATAGTTGCAGAAAGTTATCTGTTCCAAAGGTAACACTGGAGATGAGTCTGCCCATGAGCAGCAGGGGAGAGGCGAGACTGTACTTTCAACAGCTCACAGTTATCTCTTTCTAATGCCTTGGTCCATAAAGAAAATTCTTGGTATCAGGAAACACAACCATGGCTCTTGTCAGAGATGAACCTTTCAAACAATTGTTTCAATAAAACCTGATATCCCTCAAAGATTGAAATCAAAATGGAACTAGCACAAGAGCTAAACACAGGTAATACATGAAAGAAGGAAAAGAGGACCTGAAAAACTCATCTGAAAAAAAGTAAATGAAAATTGTCACCAAATTTTTCACTATGAATTAGAAAGTTTTAATGAAGAAATTAAGCAAGAGTTCAGGAAGGGGATAGCAAGAAAAGAATGAGCTGAAATATGAGCTGTCAGTCCTCCAGGAACATGCAGAAGAAATTTAACAATCACAGGGACAAAGGCAAAAATGACAGAAATACAAGGGGAAAAGAAATGATAAGAAAAGTCCAGAAATTAGTTTCAAATCTATGTAAATTTAGGATGAAGACCAAAATAAATGTGGTGATTATGGTTACAGAACAAATGTAATGGTGATAAATGCAGATGAAGTAGAAGGTAAAAGAAGGTGGTAGGTAATGTAAATATGTTGATTTTCTTATCCTTAGTAGCTAGGGTCAGAAGACACCATCTAAAGCAGATAAAGCTGGCAGTAGGGGTCAACACGTATTGAGTAGTACAAAGATAAACACAAATAAATATAATTTAATCAATTAAAATTAAGTGGATAAAAAAGGGAGAAGGGAAGAAAAAGAAGTATGAATAAGCATTGAATCATTGTTTGTAATATCAAGGAAAAATAGAGTAAATAAAGCCCTCAAAATATCCACACATAAGGGATTGACTAAATAATTACAGCATATTTATGCAATGAAATATTATTTAGCTATAAACTGAAAGATCAAGTATTCTATGTAATAATATCAAAGAATTGTTAAGATTATTATAAATACATGAAAATAAATAAATATACTAATATATAAAATCTCTCTGGAATATTGCAGAAAAAACTGATGACATTGCCTCTGGTGGGAGAGAACAAGGTGGTGGCAACCAAGCATTGAGAGGAAGAGTTTCTATGTGTACCCTTTGTGATCTTTTGAATTTTGAACCACTAAGATGTTACTTTTTTAATAAATTAAATTTAAACTTAAGACAAAATGTAAATAATTGGTTGACCTGTCTTTTCCAAGACCTGTAGATACGATGTTATATGAGATGCCTGATTTATACCTTGTAGAGTTTCCTAACACCACATAAATCTCTTTCTCCTGGCCCCTTGAAGATTGAGGCAAATATATATGAAAGTGTCCTGGTTTCCCACTTGGCCCCTTTTTAATCCTGATCTGGTGCAGTACCTTTAGCATGTAACAGGGACAATGTTATAAAAATATTTAACCAAACTATATATCGTCTACCTTGTAAATAATATTCTTATATAGCCTATTCAGTATTAAGGCTAAATAATTAGGGTTACAACTTCACACAAAGACAAACAAGTTACTGCCTGAACCTCGCTCAAGAAACTTAGAGTTCTCAGAGCTAATTTTTAAAATTCATAGCCATCATAGAAAAACTTAGAGTTTTTCTAAGTTTCAAAAGCTCTAATTGCACATCAGGAAGCAGGCCTGAAAGCTATAAGTAGTGAAAACTCAAGACCTAAAGGAAATGTTCATCAGAGTAGACTTTTGTAAAGGGAGAGGGGGAGAAGAAGAAAGAACAGCCAACCACATATCTCCTGGCTCAGATCAATCCCTAGATCAAAATTCTAGAGGGGGTGGCTGTTAGAAATGACCAGATTAGTTATAGGAAAATCTCAGAATACTGGGGTGAGTTTCTCACTTCCCCAGACACAAGCTGTGAAAAGTCTGAGGTCAACATGGGGCAGCCCAAGTAGCAAGGCAGAAAAGGCTGAGAGAAAAGACTGGTGAGAATATTACCCATCACTTTCATTATCTCAACATGCCCTCAGTTGAGATTATCACCAAATCCATTTACTACCCAAATTAAAGGCCTGGATATTGAAAAATATAGAATTCTTGATATATATGTACACATTAACAACTGGTCTTTGTGAGATGCGTATATTTCTTTAGGAGGGGATTGTGTGGCATGGTTATTTATGGCAATACCTCAAGCCATCAGATTGCCTTTTCTTTCTTCAAAATCATCCCATATCCAGATTTCCAAGAACAAAGGACACAGAACACCAATGGCTGACTTAACAAAAACCTTGCCAGTGCTAACTCCTCGCCAAGACATACACAACCTTCCATAGGCCAACCAGTGAACTGAGGGTCCTGACTAAGTAAGAGATTCCTGGGACAAAAGAGTTTAACCCAGGAGGGAATTCATGCAAGGAAGCTACAAAGGGGATAATCAGCTAGGTACCTGAAGATCACAGAATGTGCCACTTGGGAGCATGGGAATGGAGTGGTGGACAGCACTGCATTATTTGGTTATCCATTTGAGAAAAGAAGTAAAGTTGGATTGCACCTTCCACCTTGCCCATAGGTAAATTCCAAATGACACTTAAGACAACCCTGTAAGTGGAAAGGTGTGAGAGAATTAAGAAATTATATGGAGGCTCATTTTGTAATCAAGGAGTGGGGAACCCAGTCCTAAGCTACACACAAAAACAAGAGTCAACAGGGAAAATGTGAGTCAGGGTGAACAAGAGGCTAAGAGCAATGAGCAGAGGGAAGTGACAGAGTGAGCGGCGATGCATGCAGCATGTGTAGCAGACAAGAGATTGGCTGATCTTCTGCAGGACTGTGCTGGACTCTGGCACAGCACCCATCTGTATCTTAGACAAATCAGTGGCCCCTAGAAGGGAGCAGGGACCCAGTCCTCCACACAGCTGTCTCTTAGCCAAATGACATGATGGTAGATTCAAAATTGACTTGGTGATAGCTGTGCCTGATGGTGTGTGACACTTCAAAGTGAGAGGATTGTGGTTGAAACTGCTTTGAGAGTGGCACATAGGGCCACAGTGAAGATGTAGTTTGAGAAGCTGGATATCTGCAACCTTGCCTATACTTATGGTGGGGGTAGAGAGTATAAAACCACAGAAACCCCAGGAGAGGTAGCAGGCTGGGAAGGGCACTGGGAGTCAATGTGGTACCTACAGTCACCAAATGTAGACATAATAATGAGATGAATAAGAAGAAAGGCCGAAGCCCTTCTGGAACTAGAAGGCAGTCTATGGCAGATTTATGCAAGAGACAGCTTAGGCTGGGGCAGCCTCATTATGGCAGAGCACCTTCCCAAGTGTGACAAGTTCAAACTTTGATGACCATGTCAAATGTTTACCACTGGGACACCCAGAAAGAATCTGTTCTTTGCAGTAGGCAAGTAGGTAAGATTTGTGCTTGGTGGTCCCATGCTGTTTCATTTTTAATTCAGTGTGGGAGGGGGCACCAAAGTCTTTCCAGTGCTGATAGCTTCTGAAAATCTTAATCAGACCCTGACTGGCAGGCATGCTCCCGACTCCGCTTCCCGTCCCTAGGCAGAATCCACTGGGAACTGGGCTCCTGCCCTGGCATAGCAACCCACCAAGGGATGAAGGGCAGACCAGAGTCCTGAGATATTCCACATTTAGGGAGTGTCTTAGGGAGGGCAGTGCCAACAAATAGAGAGAAGGTTCTTGACTTGGGCCAAGAACACACTGGAGACAGTTTGATGCCAGCAGGCTTCTCTGTTGCTCCGAGCAGAAGGTCTCTGAGGCCCTCCCTGCGTTGGAACTGTAGCCTGCAAGCACCAAGTGCCTGCCTTAGAGATGGGGGACAATGGCCTGAGGCAGGACTCAAAGGGAAATTCGGCAGAGTGCAGAGAAATAGAAAGGTGCATGTTAATTTGGGATCCGGAACCAAGAGGGAGGAGAAAACCCTCTGCCTTTGTGCTGAGATTAAAGAGACTGAGCAGTAAGGTGTCACTGTAAGGTGTCACTGAAGATAGCATGAGCCAAGCTGACTCTACGGGGACAAGTAGACACAGGAGCTGTCCGCAAGGGCAGTCCTACATGAAAAACTGATTGGTCAGCTCATATGAAACTCACTTGGAAGAAAGCAATGGTCACATTAGCAGCTCTTAGGAAATAAGACTGGGTTCCAGAGGCAGCAAAATTACCCCAGGGGGATAAACCTTGCTGAGGGTCATGTGCTGGCTGTTCAAGGTGCCAGGACCCAGGAAGAAGTAGCATACCCACTCCAAGTTGGAGGGTTCCCCAAGAAGGCCCTGGGACCTGGCAGGCACCCATGCCCGCTAGACAGCCTGAAGTATAGGGCAATGGTTACAAGCAGGAGAGTTGTAACCTACCTGTAACCCAAACTCTAGAAGAAGGGAGAAATAAAATAGGACTAGGCTCTCTATGAAGGAGAGTGCTCAGGAGGCAGAGCACTTAGAGAGTACTGATGCCTGAGGGAACAGTAGCCCAAAACAGCATCCCAGGATACCAGGAGAAGGTGCCAGTTGCAGAAGCAGCTCTGCTCAAGGGAAGCTTCTTGTCTACTTATTGACCAAGGCTATGAGGAAGAGGACTATTTCTCGACACACCAAAAACATGCAGGGAACTTGGGTTTCGTGATGCAGGAAAGGATCTGAAAATATTAGGAGGGGGTGGCAGAACAAGTTGCCTATTTCCATGTAGGGGTTCAGTGGGCAGAGCTGGGCTCTTCCTTTCCTCCAAGGGGTGATAGGAGCTTGAATGGAGGGGAGAAGGTGTTTACCAATGGATGGAACAGCCATGGCCATTCCAAGCACCCTCATCATCTGCCCTACAACTCCCACGGGGAGGCTCCCTTCCTGGATCACACCAAAGGTACCAAGGATAGGGCAGAAGGAAGGTTACCCCCAGGGAATCAGGGGCCATCTGACCCTTCTTGCTCTGCCAGGAGTTTGGGATCCCAAGGAAGGGAAAGTTCTGGAAGTAGGTTTAACAGCTGCTTCCCAGAAGAGAAGGAATAACACGAAGTAGGCACTCAGCAAGCGGCAACCATTATTGTTATAATTGTGCATTATATGTGCAGGGATGGATTGGCCAGTGGCCCTCAAGGATGTGTAGATGAACCCAAGGGTACTGACCTTCCTCTGTAGGCCAGCAGTCAAGGAAAGACACCTTTGTCGAGGGATTTCTTGTGCCAGGTGACAGGAACAGTGACACCTGCTTCATAGGCGTTGCCTCTTTTAGTCCTCCCAACATTCCATCCTAATTCCACCAACCCCCCCCAAAACCCCGCCCACTCCAGCCCCCAACCCTTTCTTGAGAGTTTTCCTGAACACCGCAGCCCATCTCTACCCATGCCTCCTGTGAGCATTGATAAGCATGCATTTGTCATGGAGAAAACACCCCAGTTAGTTAGCATTTATCATGGAGTTTTATCTTTCTCTTCATGCAGACTATAAACTCAAGGACAAGTACCATGTCTCATTTTTTGCCAAAGTACACAATTTTATTGATGATACATACAATCATAGACTTGGGTGGATGAGGTTAAGTCAGTACAGCACACAGAAAGGGAGGGTAGTTCTTTGATGAATAGGGTCACCATCCTTCAGCTCATGTACAAGAAAGAGTAAATGAAAAAGAATTCAACCTATGCAGCAACAAATGTGTTTTCAGCACAAGCTCCGATATGCATCTCAGCTCCACAAAATGGCCTGGCTTAGACAGGGAGACAGCCACAGGCAAGGCATCCTTCGTGATGCTATATGATGTTCTTCATCCACAGCTGGCAGCTGGAATGAGCCCTTTACCATAGGAAGAAGTAAGGGAGTAATTTACAGTACACATTGCCTGCAGACTGCAAAATCAAGAAGTTACTCAAAACTCTGTGGGAACCCTTGCCTGGCCAATAAGAGTGTGGTCCTTGATTTAGCAAGTGTAACTTTCACCCCATGATATGCTGACTGGCTAAGGCTGGATCTTCTATAGCACCCACTGCAGAGTCTTTGAATGAGAACACAAGTGTGTGTTCACCAAATGGATTACAGGTAGATTCAGTCCCATTCTGTTTGAGACGGCCATTTAAGAGGCCAGGATGTCCAGGAGAACCTGCCTGTTTCCATTCCTGATAAAGAGGGACATGCATGAGAGCAGCATTTGGGCACCCAGCAATTCCTCTGCCAAGACTGGCTTTACAGACAAAGCCATCAATGGTTTCAAAACCTGAACTTCAGCACATCCACTTCCTTCTGATATCAAAGGAAACTTCAAGTCTGAAACGGACTTGGCAAGCGTGTTATCAATAACTGTCATGCTTATTAACAAATTTAATCCGGCCTGCTGCAGAAATGAGTTGCAGCAATGTGACACAGTCTCCTGACACACTTCATTGATGTACATTTTAATCCGGCCGTGATTTTTCACACTGGCATTCACGTTATCCAGGGAACGTACAGCCTCCTCCTTAACAGCTGGGTCACAAATGGGAATAATGTGTCCAACAATGGAGAGGCAGGCCAAATGACTATTGATATCGTGGCTAAATGAAAAACCAGCATCTTTGGGCTGAGGAGACAACATTTTACCCTGAATGAAAGGATGCTTGGAGAGGTTAAGAACACAAGTGTAATTCTCAAAGCTTTCAGAGCTCCATGTATTTTTATGTTTATATGGGAATGGACGTTGTTTTCTTGGGTGTGTTCGGTTAGCCTTGCCCCCACCTGAGGGCCTGTTCTCAGTGCCATCGGGGGCTCCAGGTTCTGTCCAATCCCCATCCTCACTCCAGCACTGAGCCATAGTTGTGAAATCAAACCAAATCTCAGGTTCTTCCTCATCCAGCTCCTGGTCACGGTCCCACTCCTCCTCCTCCTCCTCCTCCTCCAACTTCTCACTGTCATTTCTTCCTACGGTTAATTTGTAAACGCAGTAGCAGGCACCAGCCCCAATCATCAGACCTGCAGCCATCCAACCCACTTCCCGAGCCCGGCCCATGCTCAAGTCTGTGCCAGCTTTGGGGCAGAAAAGAGAGGGCCTTCTTCCACCTGATTGAAGAGGAATCTTAGGGTCAGGGTGAGTAATGGTGGAGGTAGTGGTCTTCAGTCTCTCCCAGGATCTTGCAGCTCTCTTCAGATGAATCTATGGGTGAAAATAAGTAATCGGGTTTTGAGTGGTGTCTGAGTTTGTGCCTCACCAGACAGAGTGAAGTTTGAGTTCTGGTTGAGAGACGTGGGTTATTAGGAAACTATTTCCTTGTTCATTTCTGTCATCCTCTATCTATCCTTGGGATCCACCATTCCTCTTCCAGGACCCACAGAGAAGGTCAGGTGTTGGGTTGTGGTATGATAATCAGAAGGTTGACATTGAGACGAGCCCTCATTAGTTTTCTCTCTCACCTCACCCCAAACCCCAAAGCTTCATAGGCAGTTTCTCCTAGCAACTGCTACCAAAGTCAGTTAAGTTCCTTCTTTTTCCTTTGTCTTCTATTGTCAGTGCTCCCCCCACAGTGAATGATGGGCAGTCTGGCAAAAGGACAGATAGAAAGATAGCTCTCAGTAAAGAACTGAAAGTGTAGTGGATAGATGAGCATTGAGAACACAGGTCCCAATTGCCGCTTTTCTGAAATTTCTGCCTTCAAGCTGAAAATATTTCTTAGACCCTTTTAAAGCGGGCTTCCCCAGGCACCCTTGCCATCCGCCATTTCCCTAGGAAAGGCCGCCCACTCCTTTCCCTGCGCAGAAATGGGAAGGGGTGTGGAGAAAAGAAGGGGCCGGGAGAGGGCGACTCAGACTGTCAGGCAAGGATCACAGCCTTCTCCCCTCCCCCACTCCCATTGCCGCCCCCACGCAGGGTCCAGGACCATCCCACCTTCACCCCGACCTGCAGGGTCCCAAGGCAGCTTGTTCCTTCCCTCGCTGCGACTTTTGTGGTGACCTATGGGCCAACAGACCTACAAGCCTGCAGACAGAGGACCGAGGGGACGGAGTGCTTGGTAGACTGAGCAGCACTCGGGACATAAGTGCTCTGATTGTGGACCTTTTCTTTTCTCGGAGTCTCAGTTACATCCATTCACTCCCCTCACCTCCGCCCGAAGTCCACCAATTCTCTACTAAAATGGGCATAGTGGTGGGGGGGGGTGGCGGCAGTGATATTTAGAAAGTAGGAGAGAAGCGGACACAACCTCAGTGGGCCCGGACTTGGTTCGGTGGCGCTTTTGGTCCTCTCCCACCCCCATCTCTGTCCAAGCAAAGCCCACACTCCCACCGACCTGCACGTTCTGGTCCGGGGCTAGTTTCTTCCTTCCTTCACAGGTCCGAAGCTTAATAGGGGAGCTGGTACCCAGACCGAGCTGACTAGCAGGACTTCAGCTCCAGGCAGCTCTCGGTCACGTGACGATCACGTCACCAGTGAGCTCTGGCCCCCGTTTCCACTCCCAGAAGCAGTGCGGCAGGCGCTAGGCTGCTCTGCACACCCCCCCTGCCCCCACCACATATCACACTGGGCCCTGTCACTCTTTTCCTCTACAACAATAGCAGAAGTAGCCATGGCTCTATGGTGTTTGAATTTGCCTTTAATTACAGGAAGGGGCAGCTTCTTTTTCTGGGTCTACTGTTTACTTATATTTCTTAGAGAAACGTCTTACCCTTTCCTTGGCTCTGAAATTCCCTCCCCTTCCCACATCCAGCAAAATTGGTGGTGGCCGGGGGCCAGGGGAGGGTAGAAGAGAAAGCCCAAGTAGTAGTGAAATTTTTATTTAGATACATTTATGTTCTATTTCTTCATTCATTTTTTAATTGACCCAAACTACATTATTTTGTAATCAGAAAATACATTATGTCCTTGGAGAAAAAATAATTCCAATTATATATATAAATTATATAATTATATAGTTATATAATTTCCCAGTTAAATACATATGTTTACAAGATTTCCCAGTTAATTGGAAGACCTCATTTATTTGGTTAGGTTGATTTCTACTGAAAATTTGTATTGAAAATATTTTCTTCTGACTGCACAGAAAATAGCAGCTTTCAAACATTATATTAAAATTTTAAAAATATATCCTTACAAATAAAACTGTGCTATCAATATGATTTATAAACTGAAGGGTAGCATGAGTCTATAGCGAGGTGGTCAGTATTTTAATTGTGACCACTTTAGATAAAGTAAACAGCTATCTCTTTCTTCTTCCTGGCTGACCTCATAGTATTAGGCATCAAAATACTGAAATCTTCATAGAAGACTGCTAGATGACTTTCATTTTGGCTTCAAAGCACAGGCTTTATGCAGAGCCCAAATTCAGATGAGTCATACATCTTCGGGTGCACTTAACAAATTAGTAACTGCACAGATCAGCCTGTTTTTCATTCAAAGGCCTTTATTTAAAGTCTGTGCTGAAGTTGCATAGTGTAAGCCATAAATCATCCAGAAATTAGAGAATGCCCTATTATCTCATTGATGAAAATGATACTCAAAGGATAGACTTTTCATTTAATGATGACGCTAGGGCGATATCTATGGTATCTGTCATCTGTGAGCTATGTCACTCTAGCAGCGACTAGTGTTCAACATCTTCCAGTGGAGATAATGGTGAGGGTCTGTGGGTGTCTGTAATTCACTGCAACACTCCTGAGATCCATGTCATTTTTCTCCCACAAAAAGCAGTTTACAGAATCCAAGTAGTTGCCAAGAGAAAGAGGCCTTTTCATCCCCTGCCTTCTGTTGTATCACCCATACAAGCCCCTCAAAATAATCCCAGAACTCAGGAACAAAATATGCAGAAGTTAGTCCCCAGACATCCAGCTGTCCCCACTGAGGAGCCATACTCTAAATATAGGCACCTCTGGCAGCCTCTTTCTTAGAACATTGAAATGTGACACCCCAGCAGGAAGCTCCCCGCCACCAATGAGAGGCCCCTGTTGGGAGGAGGCCCTGTCAGGAGGTGAGGGAGGGAACCAAGAGTGCCTTGTTGGTGAAGATTCAGGAAGTTCAAACTCACTCACCAATCATACTCCATCTCTCTAAACCCCTACCTCATTTGTTTCACCATCATTGCCTTATACTGTTCTTTTTCTCCACCTTTATTTTCTTATCCTAGAAAAATGAAATCTATTTATGAAGCCCTACTACCAGAACTTGATTCAACTGTCCATCATTCGATTTCTGGCTTCTAAATACTTATATAAGTGGCTTTTATTTGTTTTGAATATATGCAAGAGGCAGAACTAAGGAGCATGTAAAGCTTCAAAAAGCAAGGACAAAAACTCCACTTTTACCTTTCCTTATTAGTATAGAATAACACCCCCTCTTTGGTGTGTGTGTGTGTGTGTGTGTGTGTGTGTGTGTGTGTGTGTGTGTGTGTATTTTAATCATTCCAATGTATAATCCCTGACCACCATTTTCCCAGTCTGCCAGACCTTCCTTGTTTGAATCCACTCCCTCTCTAAAACTTTCTAAACCTCATGGGAATGATAACCCTTTCAATTATCTTATTTCTTTGTTATTTTAATCTACAATTCCTGCCAAGGAAGCTGGGGACTAGCATTTAAAATCCACTTTCTCTCCATTATACATTCACCAGAGAATATTTATTTAAGGGAATGTTATTTGTCTGGCATACTATTTCTTTTTTTTTTTTTTAGTCTTTAATATCTTATTTAAATTTATTTTTTTATTTGAAGAAATGATTTAAATTGCCCCCCATCTAACTTCCCCCTCTCTCCTACCCTTCGGTAACCACTAGTTCATTGTCAATGTCCATGCATTTGTTTGTCCTGTTCGTTTGTTGCTTTTAGGTTTATATCCCACATATAAGTGATATTATGTGATTTTCAACTTTTTCTGACATATCATTTCAAAAGCAAAGAGGAAAATCCTTAAGCAGTTCCTCAGACACAGCTGTTAAAAGTTCCTGTGCTTGTGAGAGACTAGAGGCAGCTACTGTCAAAAGGAACCTTTTGGCCTGAATCAGTATGTGATATGTAATTAATAAAACATCCGAAAACAAAAAAGAATCAGCAGATGGTAACACTAATGGAATTGTAAAAGGTGAGAAAAATAAACCATAAAATAAACCATGTTATCTTTAAAAGGTGCATTATTTTTTTGCATTTTGTTATTTGTTTTTGTATTGTGTATTAGCTGATTTGCTTGATTGCAAGCAACAGAAACCAAACCTGTTTAACTTAAACAGTGAAGAGATGCTGAAGATCAAGGTCAGCTCTGGGAGTCTAGGTAGGGAGAATTGATAGATAATATCATCAGGATGCCATAATTCCATTAATTTTCAGGGGTTTTTTTCCTTATCATTGTTCAAGATTTAAATTTTAGTGGAAGAGTATTCAGTTGGTCTGTTTTGGATACAATGCCTACTCTTTTGCTGGAGGAAATGACAGGGTATGTAAAATGTATAATAAAATTCCTTTTTTTTTCTAAATCATTTTGGATGTTGTTGATTTGCAAGAACCCTTTAATTACTTTGGACATTAACCCACTGTCCAGTCGTGACTAAAGTGCTGAGGGCCTATTTGCCACAGTATGTCTTAGTTGTAATTTTTACATTAACTGAACGTTAGAGAGGTACAGTTCTGAAATAGTGATGCATAAGGTTTTCTTCTAAGCTAAAGTTACCTACCTTCCCTGCTAGAATTCCACAGAGTTGCATCTATAATTCAGTATCTTGTCCTCTTACTGTATGAGCAACCCCTGATTTTGTCTGTTTTCTGAGAGCAGATGCCTCTGTAAAGGAAAGACTCCCATTCATAGAGACTTATATATAAATCTAGATCTGAATGCCTGAACCCATGAATCCTTGCATTCTCTCCCTGTAAGTAGGCCACAAGGGAAGCTAAGTTTGAACAGGAGTTACAACTGAATAATTCACCTTGAGAAATACATCTGTCAGGGGTACCGGAGATTTCTGTCAGTTTTACCAGTCTACTCTTTTCTTGCAGGCAAGCTACACTTTGGAAACCTGGACCTCAGAAAGTTGCTTGGTGAGCTTGCAATCAGAGCAAGGATTTTGGATCACCTTAAGAAGTGGATTACAGCTAAGAAAGCTTGAAATACTCTTACACATCATGGGAAATGGATTTTCCAAGGAAAGTTAAATGTTTCATTCACCTTAGCCAAGACTCCCTTTCCTCCAGACAGTGCTTGGGTGGGAACTACCAACACTTTCCTCTGACTCTCTTTCTCATATATTTCTCTGCTTAAATATGCCCCTTCAAAGCATATGTTTATCTAAACACAGAATCATATAGCTGATTTGATTTTTGTTTACTAAATTTCAGTAATTTCTTAGTACTGCTTCCCAGAAGTTATATCAATATGAATTTCCCTGGGAATTTTTTTCCCGTTCCAAAACTTGCAAGTCTCTTGATTTACTTCCACATTGTTTTAGGATTTAAAAAATTATACTCAGATAATAAACTTATATCTGAACTATTAGGGAATGTCCCACTGTAGACCCCAGGTTCTGACATTATTTTATTACTTTTCCCACTATAAAAAGTTCAGTCATTGCTGACAGGTGAATCATTGCGTTCATCAAACCAGTTGGTGAAATGGTTTCACACTAATTGCTAGGTGCAAGTTCAGTCAATTTTGTCTTGGTCTCAGTGTTCCTTTAAGACCTATTTCATTAAAAGATCATATTATCGCTTTGTACCTAAATATATTTTGTAATGTTCTTTGAATGCCACTCACTTTGTCAGTGTGCATACCTCTTTATCCAACAGTTATCCATTATGCAGTTGTGGTTTCTACTCAACCTTTTTCTGTGTTAATGGCTTCTGAGGACCACATGCCTCTTTCTTGGTAACTGATGCAAGTGGAAGTCTGTAGCACTTCTGTTTAGAAGTCTGGCCTAGTCAGAAGTTCTATGCATTCTCAGACACACTAATTAGTTCATTCAGGGCTGTGTTATCTGCTAGGCCCCCAAAAGCATTAAGAATGCTCTGAGTGAAGCGTGTAACACCCCCACAAGTGAGAAAATATGGGGTTTTTGGAGGCCATCAACCCAACATCACTCTCCAATTACAACTTTTTTTTAACTCTTAAATGAAAATAGCTTTATACTAATTTTTTTTCTCATAAAAAAAGAATGAAGGCTGGAGATGGGATGGGGCAGAACAAAAAAAACCAAAAATGTATTTGGAAGGTAAAAGCCACACTCACGCTCCAGGTCTCCTTTTCTGATGGTTTCTTTCTTTCAGATTTAGGATTAGATTTCAGAAGAAATGATAGACATTTATAGCTGAGAGGAGTTGGTAAGAGAGAGGTCGCAGTCCCAGAAGCCTAGGGACTGCAAGATGCAATTTTTTCAAAAAGTGCAAGTGGCTAATAGTCCCAGGGGGAAGATGCTGTCCCTTTCTGGTAGTCAGAGGAAAGCAAACACAACTACAGGAAGATGAGATTAGCTAAAAAACAGTAACAAGGCCTGATATGGGGGAGGGTATGGAGTGGGGCGGGTCCTCGTCTGCCGCACTGCTGGTGGGAGGGGAAATTGGGGACCACAGTTGGTGGATGACGTAGATCTCACGTGACCAAGAGCTGACGTGTGCAGAAGTCCTTCTAGTTTAGGTCGTTGTTCCTGTCAGAGTAGCAGCTCCTCATTGCCCTGAGGGCTAGCAAGCCTGCAGCAGAGGGAAGGAGGAGAAGGAAACTGTCCTGGATCCCTGCAGGTCAGTGCCTGGGAGATTCCATAAAGTGGGGGTGTTCGAGGGCGTAAGGCAGAGACCATCACTAGTCCTGAGGCGCCTCAGTCGTCTCTCCCATTCGCTGCCGGCTTTCCAAGACACCTGTCCTGCCTGCAGCCCATTCCGATGCTACGAAATGGTGAGTAGGGAGTGTTTGAATGGCAGCCCAGAGATCGGGAGGTAGTAATCTGCTGGGAGCTGAGGCCTTAATCCGGAAAGGGAGCTGTGGCCTGGGTGTTGGTCCCCAGTCCTCCAGGACAGTGCCGGCGGGGAAAGCCTGGACGTGGGGGTTAGGGGTACAACGTTATGTGTCCTCAGAACCCCGACAGGGGTAATAGGGGTGGCAAACCTTTGACAACCAGCCCTCCAAATTAGGAAAGTTTCATGTTCTGGGGACTGGTTCGTCTACCAAAAATTCGGTAGTGGCGGTTTTCCGTCTTTCTGACTCTGGCTATGTCTTCCTGTCCATGGCTCTGTGTTTAGTGAGTCCGAACCTCTCCCAGGTTGCCAGTCTTTCCGTAGTTTGCAGCTCTACACTAGGCAAGTGAAGAGGAAGGAAATTAACCCGGATCGGTGAAGGTCAATTTGAGGGTAAGATCATTTGGGGACCCTAAGAGGGGTGATGATGGTGGTGGGGAGAAATCAGAGATGACAATAATTTAGGTGAGATTTGAGTCAGAGTGAGTTTGTCGCACTCTTGGGACTGTGGCGAAATGGCGTGTAGTGTGTGTGCGTATGTGCACGCGTGTGTATGTGTGTGTGTGTGTGTGTGTGTGTGTGTGTGTGTGTGTGTGTCGCGGGTGGGGGGATGTGAGTTCGGGAGAATGACAGAAGGGAAACCTATCAAATAGTTTGTTCATAATCCTTCTCTCAACAGTACTTAGTCCCCATATTTTCGATCTGTCATCCTACAGGTCTGCTTTTAGCAGGTGACACACCACTTGAAGCGAGGGAGGAAGTTTCTTTGGATCTGTAGAGGTCGGTGTGGTGGGGGAGGGCTGCCTGAAATGGGGGTGGGGTTAGAAATTTGCCACAATTGGACAGGCTCACTCAATTCTACCTTATTCCCTTAACATCCCTCCCATTTCAGGCTAGCAAAGGGGCAAGCATGTATATGTTTTGGATGGCATAGTGAGGTTAAAAAAATCTGATAACCTAGATGGTGAATCGGGAAAGGAAAGAATGAATTGTTAATCAGTCAGGCTGACTCTGGTCTCTGCCGATCAGAAGGGTTGTTGGCGTGGCATACCTCCAGGGGAGGGGAGAAGCAAGCTGCTTGTCTGGAAGAGGTTAGTGCAAGGGTGCCACCCAAGGTCCAAGTGGCTGAGGCCCCAGCAGAGACTATGGGCTTCATTGCCTTTAACTAGGCTTGGGGAGTGAATGGACTGGGAAGGGTAGGTGGAGGGTGAAATGATGGGGATAGAGAAATTGTTAACAATCTACATTTTCTACCATGTACTCATTAATTACTCTCGTATCTTCCCGTGCAACTCCCTGCATAGTACAATACAAAGAGAAGAGAAACTCAAACCCAATTTCTTTCCTCCACCCCTAGGTTCACCTCCAGTATCAGCTATTGGGACCTTGAAGTGGCTGAAGACATCACACTCCACAGGCCTGCACCCAGAACCATAGTTCTCCCCTAACCTGAGTGACTAGTCTGTTCCTTTGTCCCTGCTCTTGTCAGGGACGATTGCATGGGCTACGCCAGGAAAGTAGGCTGGGTGACTGCGGGACTGGTGATTGGAGCTGGTGCCTGTTATTGCATTTATAGACTGACCCGGGGAAGAAAACAGAACAAAGAGAAAATGGCTCAGGGTGTATCTGGGGATGTGGATGATGTTGGGGGCTGTCCTGGGGCCAGGTACAATGATTGGTCTGATGATGATGATGACAACAGTGAGAATAAGGGTATAGTATGGTACCCACCTTGGGCCCGTATTGGGACAGAGGCTGGGACCAGAGCTAGGGCCAGGGCAAGGGCCAGGGCTACCCGTGCTCGCAGAGCTATTCAGAAACGGGCTTCCCCCAACTCAGATGATACTATTTTGTCCCCTCAAGAGCTGCAAAAAGTTCTTTGCTTGGTTGAGATGTCTGAAAAACCTTATATTCTTGAAGCAGCTTTAATTGCTCTAGGTAACAATGCTGCTTATGCATTTAACAGAGATATTATTCGTGATCTGGGTGGTCTCCCAATTGTTGCAAAGATTCTCAATACTCGAGATCCCATCGTTAAGGAAAAGGCTTTAATTGTCCTGAATAACCTGAGTGTGAATGCTGAAAATCAGCGCAGGCTTAAGATATACATGAATCAAGTGTGTGATGATACGATTACTTCTCGCTTGAACTCATCTGTGCAGCTGGCTGGACTCAGATTGCTTACGAATATGACTGTTACTAATGAGTATCAGCACATGCTTGCTAATTCCATTTCAGACTTTTTTCGTTTATTTTCAGCAGGAAATGAGGAAACCAAATTTCAAGTTTTGAAACTCCTTTTGAATTTGGCTGAAAATCCAGCCATGACTAGAGAACTGCTCAGGGCCCAAGTACCATCTTCACTAGATTCCCTCTTTAATAGAAAGGAGAACAAAGAAGTTATTCTGAAACTTTTGGTCATATTTGAGAACATAAATGACAATTTTAAATTGGAAGAAAATGAACCTACTCAGAATCAATTCAGCAAAGGTTCACTTTTTTTCTTTTTAAAAGAATTTCAGATGTGCGCTGATAAGATTCTGGGGATAGAAAGTCACCATGATTTTTTGGTGAAAGTAAAAGTTGGAAAATTCATGGCCAAACTGGCCGAGTGTATGTTCCCAAAAGGTCAGGAATAACTTCTTGATTTTGTAGTTTAGAAACAACACAGATTGTAAACTATTTTTATTCTCTACCTTGTTTATATGGTAAAGGGATTCTTTCAGCTGCCAGTTTCAAGTAATGAATATCATATTGTATTATCAATGTGGATATTTATCTGAATTGGTCTTCAGGCCTAAGCTGGATGAATGAATATCACTACCTGTTCTGAAACCATGTTTGTTGCTTTTTATTTCATTTCCTAGGTCGAAATATTTTTACTACTTCTTCTGCATAAGTGACAGTGAACCAATTGGTCCCAAGTAATCTCCCTCTTGTCACTTGCATTGACTTCATTTTTGTATTATCAATAAATTTGTGTGTTAATGCTGGGAAGAAAAAGAAAGAAAAAAGAAAGAAACCACTTTTGTCCTTCTGTTTATAATCTATCTAGTTGGAGAGATAAGAAACATACAAACAAAATATAGGAATATCTGGAGCTTATACTCATTGTCAAATGTGCCTTCTCAGAGCACAGAAGAAACAAAAACCTCTGCAGGAAACAGTAGTCAGCTACAGATTCATGGAAGAAGTGGCCATTTAAAAGGAGTCCTGAACAGGGTAGGTAGTTAAGGCATTCCATGAGATGGGAGTGAGGTTGGTGACTGGTGTGAGAAAGGCATGGAGGTAGGAACTTTCTTCCTATGACACCGAGGAGACTAGTCTACTTAGAGTGGAAAGTGTAGGGAATAAAAATAAATTTGAAAAGCTGGGTGAAGCTAGGTTGTGGAGAGCTGTTTGAATATTATTCCAGTGAACACCAAGAGCCACTAAATATTTTTGACTAGAAAGAATAATTAGAATTCATAGTAAAGTCTCTTACCTACTGTGCAGTGTCCATGAGGGTGTGGCAAAACCCTGTTGGGAGGAATGAGTTTACACTAGCACAAGGTTTGTGGAGGGCCATTTGGTAATACATATCATAAACTCTAAAATATGTAAAACCTTTATAAAAACAAATTGGCCCAAGACTGAACAAGGTTGTTTATCCCAACACTGTCGAAAATAGTAAAAGTCTAAAACAACGTGTCTAGCACATTGGATTGGTTAAATAAATTAAAGAGTGCTCACACAGTGTATGATAAATATGTTGATTAAAATTCACATTGCCAGGAAAAGATATTCATCATGCATCGTTAAGTGAGAAAAGTAGGATAGATAATGATATTCATAATATGATCCTATTTTTTTAGAATAATAAAATATATACTAGAAACTCTGAATTACAGACACCAAATAGTAACAGTGATTTTCTTTGGGTGGAAAGATAATGAGTGATCTTTACATTTTTACTTTTTATTTATTAGTGTATCTTTATCTAAAAGGAATATTGATGTTTTAAAAAAATTGTAAAAGGAAAGTGTTGAGAATGAAGCAGGTGATTGATTGAAGCATGTACTGAATGGAAAAATGTTTAGATTAAAAGTCAGATGGGTTTAAGTTTCCTCCCTGAAATGATAGATGAATGATGAAGATGAGGCTTGTCGTGAGGATTAAATGAGTACGTACAAAATACTTAGAATGTTCTGGCACAAAGCAGTTAATCAAGAAAAGTGAGCACCCTTAATTCCCTAGAATGCAGGGTTGATAGTTATTTTGGTTGACCTTTGTTTTGCTGAGGATATTCTGCCATGTGTCAGTGTGATAAATCATAATAATAAAGGTTAGCATTTATTAAGTGGCTACTGTGTAGAGTGCTATCATTCTTGCAAGGCAACTGTTAAAATAATTTCTCAAAGGAATAGGGCTTTTTTTTTATTTCTAAGTACTCAAAGTGTTCTTCAGAAATGATTTCATCAACTGCCACAACATATTCCTAGTCAGTTTGGAGATGTTATCCTGCTTTATATATGAAGCCAGGAAAGAGCAAAATACTGCTCAGTTATGATCTGGTTTTAGCCTTACGCTTCCATGTACTTACTCTATTGTACTCTAAAGTAGACAAAAAACCCAGGGACTGGTTGGCTTAAAGTTGTTGGATGTGGTGACCCTACTGAATCATGCACATGTGGGGACTCATTTGACACCAATTTAAGACATCAGGTGAAGGAAAAAGGAACTAACATTTTCCTTGCTGTTATTAGGTAGGAGAAAAAAATTTGGGAGGGGAAGACTAATTCATTTAAAATTGATTTTGAGGTACCTGTGTGACATCCAAATAGAGACACCATATTATTATTTGAATGTGTTGATTTGGTGCTCACAGGAGAAAATAAGGCTGCAATTAAGATTTGGGAGTCACCAGAGGATGAATGATATTTGAAGACATGGGAGTGGATGTGATCCCCAGAGAGAGCATACAGAGTGTAAGAGTGGAGGGTTCATAAAGAATTGTGTAAGGGACTGTGGCAGCTGAGGGAAGCACAGAGTTAAAACAGAGTATATACATCAGACACTTTTTCTATCCATATACCTATATACTCTGTACATAAAATTGAACAATACTGTAGATAACATTTGAGAGCCTGATTTAAAATTTTTCTATTTTCTCCTAAATAATATTCATGTGAGATACTTGAGAAAATAGAGATGAGAACAAACTTGTCCCCTTACCCACATATGTAACTTGAACATCCAAGAAATATTTAGATCAAGGTATGTTGAATTTGGGGTGCTGAGTGACTTTTATGCCTGAAGTGAAAATGAGGTTAACTCTGAGTAAAAAAAGCCACTATGAGGCAGGGGCACAGGCCTGACCAGAGTTATCTGCTACTCCTGCAGGTCTCTTTTCTACTCTGCTTCTTCTTTCCCATTCTTCTTTTTCCTTCCCTCTCACTTCTATCTTTATTTCCTCCTTCTGGGAGATAATTGGCAGTAGTTCTTCTGTGTTTCTGTCTTTGGGATGACCATTTAATTCCCATGACACCAGATCATGCACCAATGGGCATTTAATACAGAATAGAAATTGTGATTGCTGTGGTAATATGGTGATCCTTGTGTGACTGGATGCCAAGATTTTTTTGGAACCCTTGTTGAACAGAGGCCTAGAAGGAACTAGTCTGAGTGTGGCACAGCTCTATGTGCACTGAATGAACTTCTGATGTCCCACATCTGGTATTATTTAGAACCAAATCACATGGACTTTGGGAAGTGCTGTGTGAGACAGATATGTGACTGCCTGGTTTAGTCAGGCTGCAAGTCCGGCCAAGCCACAATGATGTTCTGATGTTTTCATAGTGGAGGTGTCCACTCTCAATCATTTTGGGAAAGGACACTTCTAGGATTGTGGCAGCTCATGGGAGGAGGGAGGAGGCAATGTTCTATCTTTGGAGAGGATGATAGGCCCTGGGAAACCAAGGAAATTAGAACCTCAGAGGATATCTTACTGTTTTGGTTTTGTTCTCATCTAGCAGTTTTAGGAATTTAAGTGGGCCTATTTCAGTCAAATGTGTTCAAAGGTGATTTTACAAATGTGAAGCATAGTTATTTTATAAATTGTCACCCAAAACATAGTATTTCAAGTCTCAGTAAACATTTTTAAATTTATATTTTACTAGCCTTTTAAAAATATATATCCCAAGTGTAGGTTTAATCAAACTGATGTGATTTAAGTAAATTTTGTGTATATGCTTTTGGTTAATTT
The DNA here is from genome assembly GCA_030015415.1 of Cynopterus sphinx. NCBI lineage: Eukaryota > Metazoa > Chordata > Mammalia > Chiroptera > Pteropodidae > Cynopterus > Cynopterus sphinx. Next base: position 55,739,113 of record CM057388.1, read on the forward strand.
TTCTCCTAAGTTCCCTTGAGAATGAATGGCTTTTCTACGAATGATTATGACTACTTTCAATGCTATCTCTTTATGCTCATTTTAGATCACATTCTAGGCTGAAGATTTCCTCTGATTTCTCTGTTTAAACTGTGGCTCTTTCTTGCATTTTCACCAGGACTATCTTGCTGCCAGCATGGGGTGCAGAACCAAGATACTGGCCCCTGATGTGCCCTGCTTTGAGTCTGTGGTATTAAGCAGAATAATAGATATTTACTTTCAGAATGGTATACTTCCGCACTTAACCCTCTCTACTGGGGGTGTTTCAGGCCTGGTGTGAAGGGCTGGACAATGTTTTTGAGGATAAGACTAGGGGTAAAGGGAAGGGAGAGGGAGGGAAAGAAACCTTATTAGAAAGGTAACTTTACCCTGATAGGTTCATGCACTTGTAATTCTATCTGTCATTGAGAGTGGGCTAAGTGCAACTCTGGCCCTGTAGACCATTTATATTTTAAAAAAATGAAAGAGATTTAATACAAGAGTCTTTGGGCATAGAGGCCTCTCTTTATTGAGCATTTCTAAGTTCCCAGAGCACACAACATGTTATCAAATGGGTGTAATTTCTTTTTGAACATAAAAAACAGAATAATTTATATTATCATAAGGAGCATAATTACCATATAGATCAGAGTCTTGGAGTTAGCTGCTTGGAATATTCTCTTCCTAACAAAATTATCATCAGAATTTTGTTTATTTAGTGCTTGGGAATTCAGGGCAAGCTGAGTTAGCTAGATGTTAGTACCATCAAAGTAGGAGAACCTGGTGCATCTATGTCTGCAATAGGGATTGACTTGTTCCTGAAATAAAATACTTGTATTCAAGAGCTGGAACACATTTCTTACTGGACACAATTACACATTTGTCTGCCTAGATGCCCCTTTCTAGAGGCCGAACGTCAGTGAATGGTCGTTTTTTGACTATTAAGATATATTATCAATTAGCTCTCATACAAAATTTGAGTGATGTATATTTTCACAGCAGTGAAAAGCTATAGTATTTACAATGCGTTCTCCCCTATATGTTGATTAGTCCCCCTTTTTCTGAATTTATTTGGTTTGATGAATAATGATAACTTGTTATTAAAATTTTTTAAACGCAAGCAAAATGAATTTTTTATCTCTTGAGTTATTTTTTTTCATTTTCATTTCAGTCTTCATTTACTAAAATGTGATTTTAGCTATGTTCATGCTAATTTTTGTGGTTTTCTTTCAATGAGCTGCAATTCAAATCTAGACATAACAAAATAGATCCATAAAAAACTTAATTTTTACTTTCTTCCATCATTTAAAATGAGTAAAATGGATTCTCTTTATGACATTAGCAAAGATGGAATTTAGTGGCACAAATAAAACAAACTATTTAAAATATTTTATAAATATAAATCTACTCAAACTGACTTGGAGAATAATTTTTTTATAATCAGTTATCATATAACCTCATCAGTCACCTCTTGCTAAGCTGCTCCATGTGATCTGTAGCCAAAAATCAAAAGTATTAAAATTACACCATGTTACTTATGAAAATTTAATAAATTCTGGTTGATTTTTTTCTTATATAAAGGTTAAACCTTCATTATAAATGTCATGTCTTGAGAATGTCTATAAATACATGTCACACATATAAAATCACATTTGTTTAGATGAATATGGTTATAATTGGGGAAATAGTAAGAGGGATTTGGGAATTACCAGCATTCTCAGATGTTATTTTTCACAATGAACTCTATTTCAATCATCTTTATTGTGTTTTCTTAAACCAGAGAAATAATTCCCACCTATTAAAGAGCAAAATAGTTAAACATATAAATAGAAGCATAAAACTTTTCTTTTCTCAATCATCTTTACAGTTACCTACCAATGTAATGTGTTCTATACATATACAATGTACATATTCACATATTTGTCAGAAAATAAACTCACAATCCATATATTGTTCTGTTTCACAAATTTTATTTCACTTAAAATACATCATGTGTATTTTTCCATGTATATTTTACTTCATTTAACTTTGTGCATGAAGTCTTTCCCTGCAGATGATTTATATTTTTAGGTAGTCATATCACTCAGTTTTTCTCTTTAGGTCTTTTAGATTTTGGGTCATGCTGAGGCAGGTTTTTCCTACCCCAAGGTTTTGAGATACTTTTCTATATTTTCTTTAAGCTTTAAAAAGAGTGCTCTCTCTCTCTCTCTCTCTCTCTCTCTCTCTCTCTCTCTCTCTCTCTCTCTCTCTGTGTGTGTGTGTGTGTGTGTGTTCCTCCTGCTGTATATTTTGTGCATGGTATGAAGTAGAGATGTAATTTTACTTCTTTTTCTTAGTCCCAGACATTGAATAAGCCATCTTTTCTTCCACTTTTTGCCAGAATTTTTCATACATTATTAGTCATAGGTTATTTACAAAATGTTATTCGCTATAAATGGAAACATTGTTCTTTTTGCTATTTTTGAGGTATGATGCACTTAAGGTTAATGAAGTCCTGTATCAGAGAACCCATTTTATTTAAGATGGAGTTAATAGTACTGGGTTGTGATAGTATTAATTTATTGTGTTACGGGTTTACTATGAAAATATTTAAAACATTTAAAGGATAAATGCAATGTACTTTGGGCTATGAAAATGACACAATTTGTAAAAGGTAGTCTAGCAGGTGACTTACGTGAGTGTGGCAACACTTCACTCAAAGCAATCTTAATATTGTTCTGGGACATATGACAATGAATGAGCTAATCAGTGTATTTGAGAATCTGCTGGCTAATTCAGTCTTTCAAGTAGAGTTAGTATATATTGTAATGGGTACTTTGGAAACAAAGTTAAGAAATGGATCTTTTTGAAACATGGAATGAACTGTAAGATCTAGAAGGCTTGAGCACTGTGAATTAAGATTTTGGTGGATACTTACAAGATAAAGTAATATTCTTAACAAAAAGCTGGAAGATGTGTAGATTTAAATTTATAAAGCACAAATAGAGCAAAATAACAAAATGGAAAAAATAAAATAAACAACAGAACATTGAGATTGAGATAACTGCTTGAAGTAGCAATTGATGATAACATTCTATAGATGAGTATGATAAAAAATACTCCTTTCACCAGCAATATATGTATGTCCTTTTAAGCAAAAAAAAAATGTTAGTATATAGTTTTTACAGTGCAATATCCCCTAAAACTCTCTAGAATAGAGAAGAGCTATTAATTTTTTTGTATTTATCTTATTTCTCATCACCTCTTCTAATTTGCATATTGACTGTGAGTTTTAAGTAGTTCTTTGTTTTACAAATACAATCATATCAATTTTAAATAGAAATTAGTTTTAACTTTTCTCAATTTTATGCTAATTATTTTCTTCTCTCATTGAAATAGCTTTAATCTCCAAAAATACTGTGGAATAAAAATAGAGATTGTGGGTGACTTTGATTTGTTCCTGGTTTTAGTGGAAATGACTTTGGCATTTCATGGTTAGAATGAGGATTGTTATTGATTGTTGGTAAAAACCCTTTCAATATTTAAGCCATCCCTTTCTATTCCTCTTGGTATCATAGGAGAAACTGCTGAATTTTTCTTAATGGCTTTTCAATGTCTGTTGAAAGAAATCTACTTTTTCTCCTTTTTTAATGAAATGAATTATATTGATAGAATTCCTAGTTTTGACTATTTTTGTCTTTGTGGATCTGTCCCTACTAGGTCATGGTATAGGTTTTTCTTGCCAAACTTCTGCATTCTATTTGTTTATATGTTTTATAATTTGTTAATATTTTATTTTGATTTTTATAATAATTTTTTATGCACAATTTTTAATAGCTCTTAGTCTTAGGTTTACTACCTTTATAAAATTTCTTACTGAGCTTTCAATTTTTTTCTCTTTTCTGGTAGAGTTTTAAAAACATTCGTGTTATCTCTTTCTTAAAACTCATTTAGAAGTGATCTGCTAAACCATTTAATTCTTTGTAGTGGTAGATCTATAATCACGTTTCCATTTTTATTTCTAGTAATTTGTCCACTCGAATTTTCTATCTCTTGAGTTAATATTGGTAACTTCTATTCTACTAGGGAATCATCAATTACCTTTAAGATTTTAAAATTTAATGCCATAGATTTGTATGTAAAATTGTAATTCCTTTAATGACATCTATTTATATAGTTAAGCTTTTTTCATAATTTGTTTACTTCTGCATCTGTTGTGTTTTTACTTAGTGTTGCTCATGAACCTGTTTGTTTTACCAGTCTTTTCAAAGAACCAGCTTTTTATTTATCACTTCTATAATTGTTTTTCTTGGTCATTAGTTTTAACTTTACTAATTTCTTCTATTTTTGAATTTGTTGTACTTTTCTAATTCTTTAAGAAAAATGTTATTTCCTTTATGCTCCAATTGAATAGTAATGGTAATTAACACCATTTATTTTTCTCTGAGTACAGCTTTAGCTATGCCCTGTGAGCTTTAATATGATATTCTCCTTTTCTTTGTTTTTATTATAGTTTGTAATTCTATTTTAAATTTCCTCTTTGACTCAGGAGTTATTTTGGAGATCAGTGCTATATTACCATGCAGCTATATTGTATGATGAGTTTTTTTTATTATTTATTTCTAATTTAATTTTAAGATAAGATGTGTCTATAAATTCTCTCCTTTTATTTACTATGAGTTTTTAAATTTGAAAATCTTGTTTATCAATCCCAGAAATTATTTTTCCTTTTTAAATTATATTTCTTTCAGTGTTGTTATTACTTATTTTGTTAAAATTTTATTTTACTTCTTCAATAGTTCTATTTCAGTAGGAGATAATATAAATTTGAAGTGCACAATGATATGAATAGTTACCTGTGAAAATAATACAGGGAACTGAGAAATTTGGAGAATGGAAAATAATGAGGACGGTTTTCTGGAAGATATTTCTTGGAGACAGAACTGGGATTTGATTGAAATTTTACTGAAACCAATTTTATGATTTTATGTTTATTCTTTATTGTTTCTATATTTTTCTTTAAACATTGTTTTTAGACATACCTGGTGATACCTAACTAAGTGGTAGATTAAATATTTTTCGGAAAGTATTTTTAGACTGTTACAGCTACCATTATTGCATTGTATGTTGATTACCTTAGCTGTAACTTTAAAAAGCTGTGTTCAGAATTCACTATCTAAGAGAAAACAGGTTTAAGTAAAAAGCCGTGTAGAAACTGTGGCTTGGGCAACAGTTTATACTTCTTCCCAGTGGGCTCATCCTACTTAATATCTCCAAGGGAAACCTCCAAATAGTGAGAAATAATAAAATATACAATGATTTACTAAAGAATGGAGTAACAGACCTGAAGACTATTGAATATTTTTATATATTCTTTCACTGGAATTCTGGAAAGAATGTTATTTCCTCCTTTCCTTGAGGATGGTTTCTTCCCCCCACCCCCATCTTTATTGAAATATAGTAGACAATTAATTGCTTGTATTTACATTGTATAATTCAATGAGGTTTTTTTTTCACTTGTAGTTGGCATACAATAATATATCAGGTTCAGTTTATAGCATATTGATCAGAAAGCCACATAACTCACAAAGTAATCATCCCATAATTCTAGTGCCCTTCTTACCCCTTACATATTTATTACATTATTAACCATCTCCATGCTACACTCCACATCTCCATGTCTATTCTACAACTGTCCATTTGTATCTCTTAATCCCTTTGCCTTTTTTGTCTCTCCCAACCTCCCTCCCATATAGTATCCCTCTAAATATTCTCCATATCTATGAGTTTGTTCCCACTTTTGTTGTCATTGATTTTGTTCTTTAGATTCCACAAGTATGTGAAATCGTTCAATGTTTGTCTTTCTCTATCAAACCCATTTCATTCAGTGCAATACTCTCTAGGTCCATTAAGGCAATATCATTTTCTGAGGATGGTTTCTTTTTTATTCTTAAAATAGAGATTTAATATTGCACTGGAGATTATGAATATACACATATTTACATGTATGCATATATGATAGAATATTATGTTTTAGATATAACCATATGTTCTTGTTCCTCTCTCCCACAATATTTCTTACTTTCCCATTTCTCCATTCTTTCAGGAAAAAATCATAGAAGGGCCTTGTGATTTCCCAAAGCCCAAATACATGAAAGTATCACAACAGGTATAGCTAATGGTCTACACAAGACATATTTAGTTACAGTATTTAGTGTATTCAATATGAGGATTCCTGTCTTGCTTCTGTTGTTGAAAATTCTATGTACAATCTCTTCAAATATTGCCTTTTCCTTCATTCTCTGTAGGCTGTTTATGAACTTCTTTCCAGTACATTATAATACTGTCCATTTTTTTCTGCCATGTCTTCTAATTTTTCATTCATATTTTGTAGCAGTTCACCTGCTGCATTTTGGGTAATTTTTGAGGTCTATTTTTGAATGTCTTATCTCCTTGCTTTTGAGTTTACTTCTGCCAGGGCCATCCAGATTTCAGCAGTCCCAGATTAAGTTTTTTGTTTATGTCTTTGGGCTCTCTAACATATCAGTACTATGAATTCAACCCCACATCTATGGGTGAGGCTTGGCTGGGTTTTGATTGCTCCCAGAGGGCTCTTTATCCACCTATCTCACATAAAAGACAAACTTTCTTGTTACATATTTTTGCTGTGAGAAAACATCTGTCTACTCATTGTTTGATATACTGGTTATGTTTCTGTGGGGTCTGGATTTAGACAGGATCTCATTACCAGCTTCATATCTTCCACTGCCCAGAGGTATTGTCCCCTGTCTCCATGTGAGGTTAAAATACTTGGCCCCATCCCTTAAAGCCAATAATATTCATCTGTTTGTCTTTATTTCCTGCTCAAAGAATGTTGTTCATTCCTTCTTTGTTTCTTAGGGATTTCTATTTCATGATTATGAGCTATATTACTAAAAGGTGTGTGTTCTCATTTCTGTGAATTTCAAGTGAAAGGGGAAATCTTTCCAAGTTAATTCAGTCTGCAAGTTCCACAAATAGGTTTCTTGGATTGTGTAGGTGATTTGTGTCATGCCTCTTAAAAGACATCTGGGGGAATGGCTTCTTTATATTACTTCCAGCCCGATAGTATAGAGTCTTACCACACTTTCAGTATCTTAGCATAGCAATGGCAGGGAAATAGCAGAGAAAGTCTTGATTATTCAAGGATGACACAAAAGCAAATAGAGAGCCAAAATGTCTGAAGGGGTCACAAGGAAGTAATGAGATTGGTGAATTATGTGGAACAATGATACTAGAATAACATTGACTCCTTCCTTCAAACAACTCTAAGGTGTTCTGTAAGCATCCTTGAACTTAGATACAACCATGAAGGAAACAGTAGATCTTAGACTGATATTGTTTCAGTCACCCCATGGAAAGAAAAGACAAAATGGAAATCGTGAGTATTGCTATAGAAAATAAAAGTTGAATGTTTTACATACTTGAGTTTGTGGACTGAGATTATTCTAATTACATAAATACATACATATAATACACACATACATGTTTGTATATGGATAATAAAACAACTGGAAGGACATACCACCATATATTAACCATGACATTCTGTAGCAGTGTGATTACAAAACATTCATGTTGTCTTCTTTTCTTAGTTAATTATACTTTTCCATATTTCAGCTCAAATTTCACTTCCTTAGCGATTTTTTTCCTGTCTCCTATCTAACCTCTCACAGTGTGTCTTGATGTTCTGTTATATTCTTTTGTAGACCTGTGTTCCATTTTTTTTGTACTGGAATTATAATTATACATACACTTCTGTGATTATTTGACTAATATATATCTTTCACTAGTCTCTGTGCTTCATGAATACAAAAACCTAGTCTGTTTTCTCATTACTCTATTCTCAGTACCTTGCATAAGCACTCAATAAAGACTTATTAAATGAATAAATGAATACATTTCTGTATTGTTTGAATATTTTTACTATGACTATTAATTTAATTATTAAAATAATAAAAACCATCCTATTTAAAACAAATATGAACATATATCATCTGGGCCAGTGATTCTTAATGTATTTGAGGGTCACACTTTCTATTAAGAATATGTTGGTAATTATAGCCTCTCTCCTGAAACAGCCACATATACCCTCCCTTAACTCCCAACAAATAACTTTACACATACTTTCCAGGTATTTATACACTTGGCTAAAGAACACTTGGTTTAGGTTAATCAGTGTAGTTGGTGGGTGAGAGTTCCTTGGAAACTGGCCTAAGCTTAGCTAAGGGGACACCAGCGTGGGGATGGAATGGCAAGCAGCAACCCTGCAGCCAGGCTAGTCTACTCCTCAGTTCCCTGGATATTGGGAATGAGAGAGAGACCCACCAGATTGCACTCAGAGTAGGTAGGTAGGAGGCAATGGACATGGTCCGGGGAGGCTTCTACTCAGCCCCCATGAATAAAAACAGAAAAAACATATCTAAAGGGCTCTTGCCCCAGCAATCACTTCTCCAGTCTTCATAGAAACCCTCAACTGCGGGGGTCTATGATGGCTGGTTTCCATTGGTGGGAACAGTACTTGCATCTCTGCTGGAGCTCAGTTATCTCCATGGGGACTTGGGAAAATGAATGTAAGGGGCCAAAGGCATTTACTCAGGTTATCACCTTAGTGCCCAGTTTGTGTATGTTTTTTGAAGCCACAGAGTCAGGTGCCTGAAAACAAAGAAAAACAGACTCTGGAATATGGGTGGGGGATCAGGAGACAGCACCTTCTCTCCCTTTTGACAAGACAGGAAGAATCAGACCATCTCTGCATCCCTCACACTCTCAGCTGCCTCAGCGTCACAGCTCTTCCCTTTGCCCAGAGTTGAATCTCATAGATTAGAAGGGTTTAGCCTAAAAACTTATCAAACACCTTGGCATATTTAAAAACACTTCTAATGCAGAAAAATAATACAATTATAAAACTATTTTTCTTTTATTTTTATTTTTTTCCTGTTTTTTTTTAATGAAAAATTATTGGGGTGACATTGATTAATAAAATCAAATAAATTTCAAGTGTACAATTCAACAGTATGCCATCTATCTATCTATCTATCTATCTATCATCTATCTATCATCTATCAATCTGTCTATCCATCCATCCATCCATCCATCCATCCATCCATCCATCCATCCATCCAGTATTGTGTGTTCACAACTCAAAGTTAGATTTGTTTGTCTTTCGTTTGTTGCTTTCAATTTTATATCTCACATATGAGTATAATCATATGATTTTCAACTTTTTCTGCCTTATTTCTTTTAGCATGGTTATCTCAAGATTCAACCATATAGTCACAAATGGTGGAATTTCATCTTTTCTTATGGCTGAGTAATATTCCATTGTATATATGCATCACATCTTCCTGATCCAATTATTTATTTCAGGACACTTTGGTTGCTTCTATGTTCTGGTCACTGTAAGTAATGCTGCTATGCACACTAGGGTTCATATATCTTTGCAAAAAAATGTTTTCAGGTTTTTGGGGAAAATATCTAGAAGAGGTCATACAGCAGCTCTATTCTCAGTTTTTTGAAGAACCTTCATACTGTTTTCCATAGTGGTTGCACCAAATTACATTCCCACCAGCAGTGTATGAAGGTTCCTTTTCCCCCACAACTTCTTCAATACTTGTTAGTTATTACTTGTCCTGTTGATGTTAACCATTCTAACAGGCATAAAGTGGTATCTAATTGTGGTTTTGATTTGCATTTCCTTAATAGCTAGTGAAGTTGAGCATCTTTTCATATATCTATTGGCTATTTGTATGTTTTCTTAGGAGAAGTGTCTGTTCAGTCCTCTGCCCATTTTTTAATTGGATTTTTTTATTGTTGAGTTGTATGAGTTCTTTGTATATTTTGAATATTAGGCCCTTATCAGAGGCATTGTTTGAAAATACATTCTCCCATTTGGATGGTTCCCTCTTTGCCTTGTTGGTGGTTTCTTTTGCTGTGCAGAAGCTTTTTAGTTTGATATAGCCCAATTCGCAATTGTAAAACTTAATTGGATTAAAGCACTTGCATGAAATTAGGCCTTCCTTTTAAAGTTGGAAATATTTTTTATGATAGATTTTTTCTTAAATTTTTTCTTTGTTATTTTTTTTTCAGTGGAAATAGCTTCATTCCTTTTTTTTCTGGTGGTAAAAATGATTTATTTATTTTTTGTTAAAAATCTTGTAAGGTTTATTTGAGCCAAATTCTGAGGACATGCTTAGAAGCAAGATCTCAACAGATTGAGAAAATGCTCTGGAGAATGGCAGTTTTTCAGCTTATTTTATACATTAGAATCAAAGGAGAAGACATAAGGAGGATTACAAGAAATCCATTGGTGGTAGATTAAGGAGATAGGAGAAAGTGAAGTGGATGGGTTGGGAGAATCTCTAGGATTGGTTAAAAAGCAAAAGAGAGAGACACATACTTCTTTTACATTGGTGGGTATGGAGAGTTAATTAACATTTACAGTACACAGAGATGGTATGAGGGCAATAAGATAACAGTAATGGGTCTGTGGTCTTACGCTTTAGTGTTCTTGTTCTCTGGTCCAGCGGTTGTGACTTTGAGGGTCTGAAAAAGAAAATTACCCTGACATTTCAAATGTATGTTATCCAGTCTCAAGGTGGTCCTTTCTGTATGTCTGTAGTTGTAGGACTTCTGTTCAGCTAGATTTTAGGAGATTTTCAATGATGATCATTCTGTAGTTTAGTTGTATTTTGATGTGGTCATGAAAACAAAGCATTTACCTACTCCGCCATCTTAACAGGAAATCCTGATGCCTATAATTTTTTAAGGCTTCAGTAGTACCAGAAACTATGAGGAAGTACAAATCCCATGTTTATTCTCAGCCTCTATTCCTGACCCCTGCCCACTCTCTTACCACTCTCTAGTCCTTGCCCTCCCCACTTATGGTCATAGTTGTGGGGGAAATGGGAGATATTACTGCCTGTGGAATTAAACATGGAGGGAGGGGCTAGCCCTGAGAAAAATATTAATGAGGCTGAAAATATTTGACAATTGATGCTCACAGTCAAGAAAAGCAAGTATAGAGACAAATATCCTAGATGACTAATATTTTTTAGTAACATTTTATAATTTCCCCCCACAAAACTCTTGCCTGCTGTAGCAGAGGCTATTAGTGCTCTTCAATATCTATGCTGTTCTGAGCATCCAGCTAGATGACAATGTTCAGTGTCACTTATGAATGAGTGCGGCCATAATACTGAGTGCTGGCCAATGAACTATGGCAGAATTGATGTACATCACTTCTAGATTTTCCCTCATAAACTGTCTCTATGACTGATTTGTGCTTTCTCTTTTTCCATTCGCCAGCTGAATGGAGGGAACTCTGAGTACTTAGTGGAGTGTAAGGTGGAATGAGCCTGCGATCCTGAATGGCCATGGGCAGCAGAACCTCCCTGCTGATCTGGAACATTAACTTAAGACTTTTTTGTGAGTGACATTCATTTTTCTTAAAAAGTTATACTATTTTTAAATCTTACAAGAGTTTACCCTCTTATATGCAATGATGAGAATTATACTAACCACATTCCTTCCTTCACATCATACTATTTACATTGGTCTGATCAAAACGTTTCCTTCTTTATTCATTTATTTATTACTTTATTTCATTTTATCTTTATTCCACACTTTTAATCTCCCCAAAAGCATCTGTTCCATTATATTTGATATGTATGTTTTTGTCTGAGTTTTTTTTAACTTACATTATTTTTAGGTATGAATTTTTAATTTAGATAGTGGTACTATGCTGTGATTCTCATTGTTTTTTCCCCATTCATCATATAACATTCAAAAAAAATGTTACATGTTACTCTGTGTATACCTAGTCTGTAGTTTCTAGCTGCTTGCTGTATAATATACCACACTGTTCATCCACTCTAATTTACTTCATTTTCCTAGAAATGGAATCTAGTTTGCTCCCAACTCCCTACTACCTCAAACGCTGTGATGAAAGTCCTTACACATGTCCTCTTATGGACCTGTCTGAGTTTTCTGGAATATATATAAAATAAATGGGATCATTGAGTCATAGGTCATATGTATAATTAATTTGATTAAGTACTGTCAGGTTGCTTTTTAGTTCAGTCTAAAAGGTTATCACTGTGTGTGTTAGAGTTCTTACATCCTTGTACCCTAAAAAATGGTATGTCTCAGCTTTCTAATTGCTGGCCAAATAGGTGTAAATGTATTTATAATTATATTTTAATTAGAGATTATCTGATTAATAATGAGTTTGAACATCTCTTCATGTATTTCTAAGTATTTTGTTTTTCTTCATTGAGAATACTTTCCATATATTTTTCTAATTTAAGGTGGTGTGTTCCTGTCCTTCTGGATTTGTAGGAGTACTTTGCATATGCTAGATATTAATCCTTTGTTAATTCAAGATATTGCAAATCTTTTTTCTGTAATCACTTGACTTTATTCATAGTGTCCTCTATTTAGTCAAAATTTTACATATATTTTAAATATATTTTATTTATTTTTATTATGGTGACATTGGTTAATGAAATTCAGAAGTTTCAGGTGTAAAATTCAATATATATTGAATATTATTATTGATATAATAATATTCAATATATATTGAATATATATATTGCATTATGTGTTCACTGCTCATAGTTAGATTTCTTTCTGTCACCACATACTTGACCCCTTTTACACCATCTTCTTCCCTCCCTCCACCTCCCCTCTGGTAACCATATAGTCCATGTCCATGAGTCTATGTGTGTTTGTCCTGCTCATTTGTTGCTTTTAGGTTTATATCCCACATATAAGTGTTATCATGTGATTTTCAACTTTTTCTATCTTATTTCTGGCTTATTTCACTTAGCATGATTATCTCAAGGTCTATCCATCGTGTTGCAAATGGCAGTATTTCATCTACTCTTATGGCCAAGTAATATTCCATTGTATATATGTACCACCACTTCTTTAACCAATCATCTATCGTAGGACACTCCGGTTGCTTCCATGTCCTGGCCACAGTGAATAATGCTGCTGTGAACACTGGTTTGCAAATATCTTTTCGGATACGAATTTTCAAGTCTTTAAGGTAAATACCCAGTAGATGAATTGCTGGATCATATAGTAGATCAAGTCTTAGTTTTTTTTGAGGAACCTCCAATGCTATTCTCTATAGTGGCTGTATCAATTTGCAGTAAAATTATGTATTTTATGCAATCAAATCTATTAATCCTTTTTGCCTTATGTATGTACTTCTGAGGTTTTGTTTAGAATTTTTTTGTCCAATTTTAGACCACAAAGATTTTTTTCCGTATTACTGTTTATTAACTTTATAATTTTAGCTTTCATATTTAGGTCTTTCATCCTCTGGAGTACAGTTTTATTTTTCTTCAAATAGTGACTCAGTCTGCCCAATACTGTATACTAAATAGTCCATTTTCTCCATTGCTTTATGGTGCCAATTTTATAGTATATTAAGTTTCTATATTTAGGAAAGTGTATGTATCTAAGCTTTTCCATTTATATATTTACCTCTTCTACATTACTTTTATTACTATAATATGGCAGGGGCAGCTAATATTTACCAAATGATCTTCGTATTTCTCTACTTCCCTGGCTTGTCTTGCACTTAAATTGGAGCCATGTGACTAGATCTGGACAAGGTACTATAAGGAAAACTAATGTGAATGAATTCTGGGTCAAGATAGTTTAAAACGCCACATATTGAGATGGAGGAGCCACAAGACGGAAGAAGCCTGAATCACTGAGTAACTGCATGGAAGACTGGAGAGTTGCCCAATCATCATTAAATTTTATGTAAACAAGAAATAAAACTTGGTTATTTAACTGAGATTTTGGGTTTCACTTGTTACTGTAACATAGCCTATTGTTATTCTGACTAATATATATGGTTTTGTAATATATCTTATTATCTGGTAGAATTAGTCTCCCCTCTTTATCCTTATTTTTTCAAAATCAATATAGCTTTTGAATCTTAATACTTCTTTATAAATGTTAGATATGTCAATAAAACTGTGATGGATTTTTTTTTAATGTTAAGGCAATTTCTCATTCCACCATTGATCATAACATATTTTTTCTATATGTTTCTGAATTCTACTTGCTGGTAGTTTATTTAAATTTTTCACATCTATCTTTATAAGTGAGACTTATCTATAATTTTCCTTTTTTATACTGACTTCATCTGGTTTTGATATAAAGGTTAGTACTGGTCTTATAAAATGCATTGAATAATATTACTTCTTTCTGTTCTCTGGAAGAGACTGTGTAAGACTGGAATTATCTATTCAATCTGGTCCTGTTTGGGGTGGGTAGAGGGACTTTTAAACTACTAATTTAATTTTCTCAGTGGTTATAGGACCCTTTGGGTTTTCCAGTCATATTTTTTTTGAGTCTGTTTTCATAAGTTCTATTTTTCAAGGAATCCATCCATCTCATCCAAGTGTTCAAATTCATTGTTATAAAGTTAATCATAGTATTCTCTTATCTTTTAAAATCTTTGCTTATTCATTATTATGTTCTTTTGTTCATTGCTAATATTGTTTAGTTACACTTTTTCTTCTTTATTAGTCTCACCAAAGGTTTACTTTTCTTATAATACAATTTGAAGGACCAACTTTTGGCTTTGTTGATACTGTCTAATGTGTTTTTGCTTTCTATTTCATCTATTTCTGCTCTTGTCTTTTTCATTCTTCTGTTTTTAGGTTTATTCTTTTGGTCTTTTTCTAAATTCTTAATTTGGATGCTTAGTTTATTCTTTTTTTTTTTGCCTTATTCTACTCTAACATAAAATTTTTTTAAATAACAGCTTTATTGAGAGATAATTCACATACTAGACAATTCACCTACTTAAACTGTACAATTCAATATTTTTAGCATATTCAGTGTTGTGCAACCAATACCATGATTAATTTTAAAACATTTCTATCACTCCCAAAAGAAATCTTGTATCCATTAGCTATCACTCTCTATCTTTCCTCCACTGCCTTTCTAGTCCTTGTCAACCATGATTCTACTTTCTGTCTCTATAGATTTTCCTATTCCTGACGTATCACATAATATAAAAATGTAAGGTCATAAATTTCCTTTGAAATACTATCTTTACTGAGTCCTACAAATTTTGATCTTTAGTACTTTCATTATTATTCAATTCTCAATATTTTAAATTTTCCATTATGGATTCTTTTTAAAGCTATGAATTATTTGGAAGCATGTTTTAAAATTTCCAAATACATGAGTTTTTTAAATGTTGCTAAATGCTTTCTGTCTTAAAATCTATTTTATCTCATATTATTTTGGCTATGTCAACTTCCTTTTCATTAATGTTGCATGGTATATTTTTCTGTCCTTTTACTTTCAAAGTATCTGCATGCTTATTCTTTAGCATGTACATAGCTGGAGTTTTAAAATCTGACGATATCTTTTAAATAGTAAGTTTAGCCCATTTTCACTTATTATTACTTCTACATGTGAACCATGGGTATTCTATTTGTCTGTTTCATTTTGTTTTAAGGCTCCACTTTCTCATTTCTTCTTTTAAATTAATTTTTAGTACATTTTTTCTTTAATATCTTAGACATTAAACAATTTATTATTTTAGTGGTCACTTAAAAAATTTGTCATGCACATCTAACTTAAGTGTAAAGCTAATTAACATATAAATTATAGGGAGAGCCCCAATTTCAATTAATTTGGACTGATACAAACTTACATTCTTAGTCAGAAACACTCAAAATTTATAATTCTTCCTTTTTGTTCTGATATTGCAATATTATTCTCAGATTTATGATGTTTTCATATATCAAACTGTGAGTCTCAAGGAGAGCATATGAGGCAAATTGTTATTTATTTTTTTGTAAGTAGGGCATAGTGAGCATTGTTTTCAGAAGGCCCAGAAAGGCTCAGGATTTCCCAGATCACGTATTTTGGTTACCAGTGTTCTGTTTTACTAGAGAAATTTGGTACAGTGGTGAATTCAAATTAAGTAATAGAAAAGACCAGTCTCTAAACTTATTTTTCAAGTTGTCTCAGTCTTAAAGACAGCTTTAGGTGAGGGGATTCTTGCAGCCTGTTAATGGCTTTATTTTATCTTTTACATTGAATCAGATAATGCATAATTTAGTCTACCTATTGTTTTCACTGGAAGCTGCTCAGTATCCTTAGAAACAAACATATGATCCCACTTAATTCCTCTTCTCCATGAAATTATTCTATGAAAACAACTCCCTTGCCACCTAGAACTATTGTAAGAGAGAAAGCACTCTCAGTCAATTGTAGGTTATTAGCTTTCAACCTCAAATTGTGGAAGGAAGTCTCATTTGCACTTTGCCACATCAATCCCAATATCCCATGTTTTCTTGAGACTCTATTGCTTATCATACCATTTTTGGGCTTCTCTTAGTCTCTATTCTTTTGCTTCAGCACAAAATGGAAATTTAAGCAAAGATATTGTGACATATATTACGAATGGAAAAGTTGAATAACTTGGCCTGATAAAGGGTGGAAACAAGTGCAGCTCCAGGTACTTCAAGAGAAAAAGTTTGTATCACTTCGTTCTTGTGCTCTACCACTAAAATGACAGCCCTGTGTTATGAGTCTTTGCATTTATCAGTTCATATTCTTTTTTTTTAAGGAACGTGATCACTTTTTGATCCACTTGCTTATCAGGTTTATAATTTAAAGCAAGCAAGGAAGGAGTATTTACTCCAAAAACGATTGTGAGGACTGTAGCACTTTGCCCATACCTTGGATGCACAATTTAAAAGGTAAAAACTATAGTGTAGAATGTCTAAGGAATGTCTCAACCATCACATTTCAGGAATAATAAAACATTACATAGCTGGTGTTTAATTTCTGGTACCTATGATTATTTTACTAAGTTAAATCTTTCCAAAGAACTACCCTTTTAAAACTTACCACATCTTGACTATGCTGTTGATCTTTTGTATTTGTTATAATTTAAGATGCAGATTTTTAGAAATGAAATATTTACCTATTGTGTGATTCTAAGCTCATTCTTAAGGCCAGATTTTATATCTATGAATGGGAATAGGTTTCATCTGAAAGGGAAGTAAGTTTCCACTGCTAATCTGAGCAAAGGAAGCTGGTTGGATTACCCAAATAACAGTTATCAAGCCAAGAGACGCTGATGCATCCAGCTTCAGTATATGAGCACATATACCACCTCTACCTCATCCAGAAGACTTTACTCTTTCAAGATTGGTATCTTTATAAATTCTCCTTCTTATGTGTTCAAATGATCTTGTGTCTAGATTTACCCAGGGTCACCTTGTTACCACATAAATGATATTCTTTATTAAATGGCCATGAGCTTTATGTCATCTGGGCTACAGTGATCACAGTAAAACTGAGGAATATCAAAATTATTCCTGAGAGTCCTCCATCATTTCTCTCCTAAAAGGAAGAAACAAAAAGAGCTTCACCTTCATTATTATTGCCATTGATTGCTTCAGAAAAATCCATAATTTTACAAGCTGTCAAGCCTATGGTTATGGATGTAAGTTTTCCAAAATTGTAATTTTGCTAGAAAGTTCAAATTTTATTGTCGGTGACAATTATTGTCAGTTGTTTTTCTTGAAGGCTCACCTCATTCATTTTCAAAATAATGTCTACCCAATACCCAAGTCTGAAAAGCCATGATTTTTCTGCCAGTTATTCTTTCAAATAAAAAATAGTGTTCCACGGGGGGAAAAAGCAGCTAATTCAGGGCAAAACTCAAGTGACTGCAAATATTTTTCTTTGAGGCAACCATTGTATTAAGCTAGGCAAATTAGTGCTTTGTGCACACTTCCTATTTTATCGCACAAAATATTAAAAAAATACATTCAAGCATCAAGATTATAAATTTGAAATTTTATTAAAAATTATAACTCCATTAAGGACATTTGAAATGAAACTAAATTTAAAAATTGTTTTGAATGTGTAGCTATAAATAAATCAATCACTGTAGTTTGGGGACACAGCTTTGATGTATGCTAAGGCACCAGCAGTTATACCCACCATTGCTTTTGTGCCATTAGTGCAAATGTCAACCTAATGAAAATAGCAAATGACATATTATTGTTTTGAAAAGAATTTTGACCTTACATTATCAGAAATCTGCAGTGGTCTCTGGACTGCACATTGAGAACCACTGATGTACAATGTGATTCCAATTCTGTGTAAAAATACAAGAGATTGCATAATAATTACCTGAAAGAATTTTCACCCACTTTCAATTGCAGAAGGCTTTTTTTGATTGATGCCACAGACTCTTACATGTGGTGAATAGCCTTTCATCTCAATAATATAGAAGTACAGCATAGGTTTAATAGCTATATAATATTTTACTGTGTGGACATACCACCTATTTTTTAGCCAATTCCATTGTGTTAGACATTTTAATAACTTCTACTATTTTCTCTCTTAGAAACAGTACTCAAATGAAAATCCTTATATATTTCTCCATGTACAATTATTTGATTATTTCTTTAAGAAAAAATTCTACAAGTGGAATGCCTGGTTAAAAAGCTTATGTATTGTTAAAGCTTCTTAAGATTACCAAATCGCCTTCCAGATAAGTTGCACCAATATATAATACCAATCTGTCTCTTTTCTATGTACCCACATCCCCAAAGTCTCTATTTCTATCTTTGCCACAGCATACTATACACTTACACAAAACTGAGAATTTTGTAAGAGGTGGCCGGAAAGTGGGCCAGGTTTGGAAAATCTCTGAGAACTTTTGTGATTTCTTCTTGCATTACTATAGTGGGCTGGGGAGGAGAGGAAGATGCATTTGCTCTTAAGTAAATGCAGGGGATGGTAATGGGGTTCCCATAAAGGTTTCATCACTGCTCATCTTCTAAAAGAAGGTAGTCCTAGAACTCTAACCTTAGGGAAAGAAAAACACTCTTTGTACTAAGAGTCATTCTATCTGTCACACTGCATTTTCTCATCATTAGAAACAATAACTCACTTTGATATTATTGCTCACTAGAATTGCCCAAGAAAGACTTTCTCTGTCAGGTCCTGCATCAGATCATACAATCCCGTCTGTTGACCAAGAGCCAAACCAGGCAGCAGAGATTGGTACTTTTCTTTAAAGAGTCTCTTACTACCATCATTCCCCAACAGTTTCTATAGTAACCACCTTATTTCACTCTTCATTTCACACTTGGTTCACCCTAAGTTACTAACAAATGTTTTTGTTTCCAGTCTCCACACCTAACCCAGGCCCAGGTCCAATTCATTTTGCACATTGCCACCAGATTAGTTTTCCTTTTGTCAGAAATAACCAGCAATTCCCAGAATTACTTTCAGTTACCTCAGCTTGGGGGCAGGATCTTCCTGAAACTTTACTCACTCTACATTTCCACCTTTCACTCTCATCACTCCTCTTCCTATGATTTCTATTCCAGGCAAACTGGTTACCTTCCTATCACAGGAACAGACTTTCCACCTCTGTGCCTTTCTTCAAGCCATTTCCCACTCTTGGAATGCCCTTTTTTCTTTCTCATGCTGTCCCCCAGGGCCCAGCTTAAGTGTGCCCTTCCTCTTTCAAGCTTTCTAGCAACTTCTGCTTAATTTAACCAGATATAATATAGTTGACAATGGGCATATGCTCAGGTACTGTTAGCAATCCTTTTGTATTTATGTACCTTATCTCTGGCTAGATTTTAAATTCAGGCATGAGAACAATTTTTTGTCAGTCAAAACATACAACTTTATTGATGATACACAAATGAAATCTTTGGTGGATAAATTCAAGTCAAAACAAATGACAGAAGTGTAGGCTATTCATGATGGACAGGTTTACTGTCAATTTATATAGAGGAACCAGTAAAAATATTTCCATTCAAGCAGCATGATAAAAGTCACAAATGTTTTCAGTATAAGAGGGCTATTTATTTGGTATTCATAAAATGGTTCAGCTTAAAGCTGGGGACTGTCACAGATAACATCACTCTGGATAATACATTATTCAAAACTGGAAGCTCAAAGGATCCCTTTACAACATGAGCAAGTGGAAAAGCATTAACTTTCCATTTTCCCAGACTGCAAAACCAAGAAATTACTTCAAGTTATTTGAGAGCACATAACCAATCAGAATTTGTCCACTAGCTTTATAACTTTCACTTTCACCAAGAGGTCATGGTGATCTACTAAAGCTCGAATTTTCTTCACACACACTCCTGATGTAGTACATAGGTAAAAAAGGGAACCTTTATTGAATTCTCTGTAATTGAATACTTCTGCTCTGAGATTGTCATAGATGATCTCAAATAGAGTAAGGGCATTAATAAGAATTTCTGATTCCACATAAGAATTATAGAGGGAACTAAATGATGATGGCACTTGGGTACTGAGCAACTTTTTTAACATATCTGGATTTTCAGCAAAATTTGAAAGTATTTTCAAAATCTCAACTTTGATTTTTCCACCTCCCTGAGATAACAAACGGAAAAAGTTTGCAATAGAATTGACAAGCAGGTGCTGGTAGTCATTAGTAATAGTCATATTTGTTAAAAATTTTAGTCCAACTACCTGTACTGCTGAATTTAGGTTCGAGGCCATAATATCATCCATCACTTTATTCATATATACCTGAAGCCGGCCCTGATTTTCGTAATTCTCACTCAGGTTATTCATGGCCATTAAGGCTTTTTCCTTAATGTGGGGATCGGTTTTGTTGATCATGTTTGCAATAATTGGGAGGCCTCCCAATTTGCGAATTGTGTCTTGGTTGCATGAATAATTGGCATTGTTGCTCAGAGTGAGCAAAGCTACCTGTTGGATGAAAGGATCATCTGATTTCTGAAGCAAAGCAAGGACTTTCCTGAGATCTCGGACACCTAGAATCTCATCAATTTCATAAGGAAAGGGGCGCTTTTGTATGGGAACAGGTCTCCTCCCTCTTCCTCTCTGCTGCTGGGTCTCAGGCTCAGAGTCTGACTCTGACTCTGTGTCAGTCCACCCAGACTCCCCTTCCTCAGAATCAGGGACCTCTGCCAGGAAAGCCTGCCCCCCATTAGCTGAGGCAGCAGCAGCTGCTGCAGCACCATCCCCAGGGCGGAAGCCTAGCCCCAATTCATCTACATCAACCTTGTTGTTTTTCTTGCCCTTGCCTTTGCCTCCAGTCCGGGACCTGGTTCCACCCCTGGTTCCACCTTTAGGTACAGCTCCAGTTACTGCTCCAGCCTTGGGTATAGCCCCAGTATTAGCTCCAAGGATTGCTTTCTTGGCAGCTGCTGATGTTTTAGGGGAACCTGAGGTCCCAGGAACTTCTGCAGCCCCAGTAGGTGCAGCTGTTCCAAAAGGCATTGCTGCTCCAAAAGGTGTCCCAATAGGTATTGCTGGTATGGCAGTCTCTGCTGTTTCAGTAGGTGCTGCTGCCTCGGTAGGTACTGGCACCTCAGGAGGCACTGCTGGCACCCCAGGAGCTTCTGCCAATTTGGGAGCCTCTGCAGCCATGAGGGCCTCTGCCTCCCTGGCAGGTGGCACCATTGTAGAAGTCACTTGTGCCTCAACTACTGATTTGGCCTTAGGCCCAAACCTGGCCCCTTCTGCCTCCTGGACCTGGCTTCCTGCCTTACTCTGAGCCTCATCACTGGATAGAGGTGGGGCCTCTGTCTGAGCTCCAGCCTCATCCAGGGCAAAGGCTTCATCCTGGGCCTTGTCCTCTGCCTTACTGCAGACTAGGGTTGGGGAACCGAATCCTGGCCCAAGGTTGATTGTGAATCCATCCCTTAGTCCAGCTCTAGCCTTGTTTACAGTCCCAGTCAAAACCCTGGTCTTGGACTTGGCCAACCTCTTCTTCATCTGGTTTGTTCTCTTGGTGTATTTATAGACACAGTACCAGGCACTTGCCCCAATCACTATCCCAGCAGCTACACAGCCAGCATCCCTAACTCGGCTCATGGTGCAGCTGGAATAATTCTCTGATCCAGGTGTGGAGCTGGCTTGCTCAAGTGGGACGCATGCACGTCAGGGCAAGGGAGTTCAGCTCAGGCTCACAAGTTCTTCAGAGGCTGCAAGCCAAGCAGGACCTGGAGTAAAGGATAGAAATGAGGCTTAGAGCTCTGTCATTTGTGTCTAACCAGGCCTACTTAGAGGCGAGTTCAGGAAAATAATCTTGATGAGTTGGCTAGTACCCAGACACAGGTGTGGAGGTCTGTGTGGTTGATTCAGGACCCTGGTTGTCTAGTGTTTTCCATGCCTTCATCCCTAGCCTACCTTGCCCAGTTCCAACATACAACAATTTCCTAGCACCTAAGTGGGGGATGAGGGCGGTACTGACATCAGAAAAGCTGGTGGAGAACAGTAAAGATGGCAGAGATACTGGATTATGTTCTGGTCCTCCCACCCCAACCCCAAGGGTCTCCAGATGGTGCTCATGCACATACCAACCTTCTGGGAGTAGGGCAGTTTGCCCTTTTCCAACAGGCTTGTAGTTGTTCAGGGTCAATAAGACAGATAGACCTGCAGAGAGATCCAAGAAAAGGTATTTTGGGTCCTTTGGTAGATGGATTCCACTTCCTTTCTTGATTTGAACCCAAGTAGCTTCTTCCTTATAGTCCTTTTCTTTCCATCTGTATCCTATCCTACTGTAACCATTAATTAAGAAGGTGGAGTCACACTCCTTTCCCTGCACCAAAAGGGACACGTCCAGGGAAAGTGTGTCTTGTAAAGAGGGAGATGGGGTAAGAGTAGCCTACAGTCCCAGACTATGCTCTGGTTTTTGCCACACCCCCAACAGGGGTTGCCAAACAGAACCGCCCCCAAACACTGATCTCCAAGGTTTCAAGGCTGTTTTCCCTTTTTTTTTAGTTCAGTTTGGTCTTCATCCTAAGCACAGACTGAAGGCCAGAAATAGACAGCAGACGAGTCCCAATAACTGCCTTTTAGCAGTCACAAGAATGACAAATGTTTCCACCTCTCAATTCCAATTCTTCTCATCCCTCCCTTCCCACCCCAATCTGCCCCACTTCTGCGCAGACTCCTCAGGCATTCTACCCTTCCTTCCCTCCTGCTGCCCCCCCCACCCCAGTCCGCCATTTCTCCGGGATTCACAGCCACACCCCTACTTCTGCACCGAAGCGGGAGGGGGCGGGGGAAGGGTGCTGTGAAAGCGGGATGGGACGTAGGATGAGGGATTGCTGTCAAACAATTTAGTGGACCCTTTTATGACCACTCATCCTTCAGTCCCTAGCCACCAAGCCGAGTATTAGCCTACAGAATGGGAGCCCCAATGTCTGCCGTTTCACATTGAGGGTCGTGATTTTCCACCGTTTCTCTGTTCTGGGCGCCGCCTCCTATCTCCACCCCCACCTCCGTGCCCAAATCTCCTGTTAACACCATTTCTACTGCCAGCATACCCAAACTCTTTTTTCCAGGACTGAAAAAATGGGAGTGAAGGGCTGTATGGGCCGAAGGTGTCTGGAAAGCATCCTGTAAGTTAGAGTGGTGGTTTAATAATATTCTTTCAGGATCCTCCCTCCCGTGAAGCCCAACCAGCGCAAAACCCGCCATCTCTACAGAGGCTGGCGCACCCATTTCCCACCACCCTCAAAGGGAAGGAGGTTGGCTAGGGGGGAGGGGAGTATGCAGGAATGGTGGTCCCAGGGAGGTATATGCAAAGTGAAGGTGGAAGTAAACCGCCCGGATTGTTTTCAAATTGCGTACTGCTCTGGTCACCCTTTCCCATCCTCCCCAGTGTCTTTATATTCGCTGCCACGTTTATTTCTCTTCCCTTCTCCCCTCAATACAGGACGAGATGTGGAGTGCGGGGCCAGAGTGTCAAAAACAAAACCAAAAAACATTGGATGAGAGAGGAACTAAGCGATTCTCTGCAAGTATATCAGAATCTTTAGGTCCCCTCTTCCCCCTCTCCCCATCGCCCACCAAAATTAGCTGCGACTGAACGCAGGGGTCTGGAAAGCAGACCAGGCGCGGGGAAGGCGGTGGGGCCCGCGGCCTCACCGGCCTCAGACCTCCGCATCACGGGGCTACATTTTTCAGGGGTGCCAGGCCATTTCCACCCTCACACCCACCTGCCCGGATCTGGGGGAATTTTCTCCTCTGCCTTCTCCTCGCCTGGGTTAAACGCACGGCTGTGAGTAGCGAATACAGTTGGTACCCAGAGGAGGACGGGAGGATGGCGGTCAAGGCTTTAAGTACCTTTGCGCACGTCAGCTCTTGGTCACGTGAGGGCCGCATCGCCAGTAAGCTTCAGTCCTCAATTTCCACTCCCACCAAGGGCACGAGCCCCGTCCTTTATCCCCAATCTTTCTTCACCCTACTACATCAGGTCCTGTCACTCATTTTTGTTTTTGTATTCGTGGAGGTCAAAAGTAGCTCCATATCCATGTGTCAGAATTTGATTTTCTCTGGCTATGGTGAAGGGGGACACATCTTCTTGGGTTATTGACAATTTTTACCTTTTATTTTTTTATTGTTATTGGGGAATTGTCTCATCCTCTTCTGGGCAACTGAACACTCTCCTCTTGCTCCACTTCCAATACCTGATCTACTAGTGCCCATCATTTCCCTTTCAGTTGGGACCCTGCTCCCATATAGGTAAAGGGCAGAGTGTCCGAAAGGAGACAAGAGGTGGGGGTGGGGACAGTACTTCTGTAACACTCCTGTGCTTTATATTGAAACCTATCACCACCATTTATTATTATAGTTAGAAAATGCAACAAAATGAATTTATTGTGGGAAGTAACAATAAAAAAAAGAGCAGACATGTTTCATAAAAAAGATTTTTCCACTAATATTGGAAGGCACCATTAATTTTGGTTAACTTTTACCACATAGAAATGAATCCTACTGGCCATGTAGGAAGTAATTTTCAAGACATGCTAAGGTTTTGAACATCTAAAAATGAAATTTTTTCCCAATAAGATAAGCATATTTCTATATTAATTGTAAATTGGTCCATGGAGATATGTTCAGTTGTCCAATTTTATTTATTTTGGCCAAATTATATCCTATTTTTTCTCCTTCTGGGACATCTTCTAAGTTAGACAAATAAATGATCCTGTCTTGTTCTGTTAAACACATTTATTTTAATGTTCCTAAACCATTGTTAACTGCTGTGTGAATCTCCTGTAATTTGATGGCTGTAACCATGACAATTTTGAACACTTGTCCCTGGATTAAGTTCCAGTTTTGTGATTCAGCTCAGGGCTAAAGGAAGAACTGTCAGCCTAGGGAAATTACAGATGTGAGGGATGCAGATATGGTCAAATCCCCCTCTCTCAAGGGTGTGGGGGAGGTGCTGCCCCTTTGTCCCCACCCATATGCCAGAGCCTCTCATCCCTTGCAGGCAGGCACCTGACTGTTGCTCACTGGAAAGGTATACATGGACAAGTGACCAAGGTGGTAAATGCTGCCTTTATTCAGGTGACCAACCTAAGTAAATGTCTTTTGCTTCTTTCCTCCCTTTGTCCCAAAATTCCCATAGAGGTAACTCGAGTATGCATAGAAAGGATTGCAGCTGTGGGTTTCCATGAAGCCTGGAGAAATGATTGCTGGGGGAAGCACCCAGGCCTGCCTGTTCTGCCCTCATGCACTGTGCCTCAGATAGCATCACTCCTAACACTGTCTGCTGCTACTACCTGGCCTGAGAGGTGCAGCCTCTTCTCACCTCTGACTTCTTTACCTCAGGACACCTAGGGAAAACCTAGCCTTGCTGCAGTGTTGTGGCCTGCAGACCATGTCCACTTTGGTGTCCCCTCAGTCAAAGTATGCCCCAGTCCAAGGGATTCTCCCAATTGAACATACTGATGAACCTAGAGTAGGCATTCTCAGCCACATTTGTGGTCTTTCAGGAATTCTACTCAAGGTGTGTGTGTGTGTGTGTGTGTGTGTGTGTGTGTGTGTGTGTGTGTTTAAAAGCATTTTATTTCTGGAAATAGAGGTAATTGAACTTATCAGTTTCTCAAGGGGTCTATGACCCCTCCCTTAAACAATGAGAAGCAATACAATGGCCTAGAGAGTCTGCGTTATATGTAATAGTTCAGATTCAGAATCTCCTGGAGTTTTCTTTGATAATAATAGTAATATATATTAGTGGTTAAAATATTCAAAACAATAAGGAAATACATACAGTATTCAGGGAAAGAGCTCTTTAATATCTTTCCCACTTTCAGCCACTACTAATAATTTCCACTTTTCATTTTATGCACATATTAGTAAGTGCATTTGTACTTATTAATCAGGTTCCAAATTGAGTAACAGTAAAGTAATAAGTATTTCAAATTTGTATTGTAATTACAGAAAATCTGCAAGTCAATTTGAGGAATATTGACATCATAACATTGGAACTTCCCTTTCAGGAATAAGGTATATATTCACTTTGCTAAGATTTATTTTTGTGTTCATTAATCAATTTTCATAAGTTTCTTCAGCTAAGTAATTCCTATTACTTATTAGGTTTCTCCTAGGTATTTAGTAGTCTTCATTGCTGAAATGTTATTCCTTTCTCCAATTACAATTTCTGATAGATAATTTTTTTTTGTTTAAAGAAAATTTTCTACTATTATATATTTATTTTGTACCTGTCAATTTTTGTAATCTGTCTTATTAGTTCTAATAATTTTCAGGTGATACCTGTTAATAACCATATGCAAATTATGATTTATTTTTCATTTCTTCCTTTCCAATATTTATACATTTTTCTTTCCTTTTTTGTATGTGCTACATTGACCGGAACCTCCAGAACTATGTTGGGTAATGGTGGTGTTTTAGCTCCTCCTTATCTTGTTCTTAAATAAAGTTGGAATACCTCTTTTGTTTCATCATTTAGTGTAAATTTTGCTGTTTTTGATATATCCTTTTCTTTTTTCAAGGGTTTGAATTATGTTTACCAGTAATACAAAAAAAAAATTCAAAAAGGCAGTACAAAAAAATGTCAGTGAATGGAGGCAAGTCATAACTTCTGTAGTCTTGGTAGCCCACAAGAAGTGAGAAATATTCCAGGTCAGAAGAGTCTCTGATATATTCTTGATCAGATTAAGGATTTTTCTTTTATATCTAATTTAATTCAACCAAGAATGAGTCATTAAATTATATATAATTCTTTACTGCATAAATGAAGTTTCTTCCTATTCCTATTTTATTGTTGTTGTTGTTGTTTTTTTAATTTAAGAATTTAACAAATATTTTGATTGGCTATTCTGAACAATGAACATAGGCTACACTTACAAATAAGTGTTTTCAAAAATTTTGGGGTAAATACCCTGAAGAGGGAATTCTGGGTCATATGATAGCTCTATTCTTAATTTTTTGAGGAATCTCCATATTGTTTTTCATTGTGGCTGTATCAATTTACAGTCCCATCAGCAGTATATGAGGGTTCTCTTTTCTCTACATCCTCTTCAACACTTGCTATTTATTGTCTTATTATATCATATTGGCAAAAGAAAAACAAAAACGGATACACAGACCAATGGAACAGGATTAAGAGCCCAGAAATAAACACACACATACCTGGCAACTAATTTTCAACAAAGGAGTCAAAAACATACAATGAAGAAAGGAAAATTTCTTCAGTAATTGGTGCTGGGAAAACTGGAAAGCTGCCTTCAAGAAAAAAAAAATGAAACCAGATTGCTATCTAATATCATACATAAAAATTAACTCAAAATGGATTAAAGACTTGAATAGAAGACCTGAAGCGATAAAATACATAGAACAAAACATAGGCACTAAGCTTACAGACCTTGGTTTCAGAGATGTTTTTGGGAACTTGACTCCAAAGGCAAGAGAAGTAAAAAAATAAAAATAAAAAATAAAACAAACAAACAAAAAACAAAACAATAAATGAATGGACTACAACAACCTAAGAAAAACTTTTGCACAGCAAAAGAAACAATCAACAAAACAAAAAAGCAACCAATCAAATGAGAGAAGATATTTGTGAATAGTATCTCTTATAAGGAGTAATATCCAAAATACATAAAGAACATATAACTTGACAACAACAGCAACAACAAAACAAAGAATCAAATAAAACATTCTAGAAAGAGGATTTGAATAAATACTTTTCTAAGAAAGACACACAGGTGGAATGGACATGTATATGAAAAGATACTCAGCATCACTAGTTATAAGGGACATGCAAATCAAAACAACAATGAGATACTACCTCACACCTGTTAGAATGCATACATGCTTTTTAAAAAAGAAAATGAATCTATTTTTCTTAAATGAAAATCATTGTATCATATTTTCTGATAAGGAAAAGAATGCATATTGGTGTTAAAAGAAAAGGAACAGAGTAGTAGTAACAAGAAAATAAACCCCATTCTTACTTTCTGCTTCCTTTCCTGACTCCCCTTACCTACCCCCATTTCCAGATAGTTTTTAGTACTACAGAGGTGAACATTAGTGGCTCCAAAGAAAAAAAGATGGAGGGAGCTGAGAAAAGGATGGAACAGTTTTCCACAAGAGAAGCAGTATAATTGGAAGACTTGAATAGAAGTCGGTAGCTCAGGAGATGCTGCCTTTTCCATTCGTCAGAGAAAGAAAGACAACACTTTCTTTGTGTGTATAAAGACTAAAGCAGCATTGTCTTGCACCATAGGAAGGGGAGTGGGAGAGGGTGGGTCACCTTCCGCTTTGCTCATAATAGGAGGAGAAATTTGGGACTCGAACTCACCCGTGAGGTGGCCTCATGTGACCAGGAGCCTATGCGCTGAAGTCTTGGTCCAGATATTGGTTCCTGCTCAGGTAACTAGTTCCCTAATTCCTTGGAGATGGTGCGACTGTGGACAGGGAAGGAGAAGGAGGAGGGGAAACCTGCCTTGATCCCTTAGGTTGATTTGAGGGTGAGTTTTGATTGGAGACTCCTGGAATGCCGGTGGAGGATAGCAGCACATCTTTTGAGTCTGTAGGCACTTCTTTGTTTCCCAGGGGACATCTGAACTGAGCCTCTTTTTAATTTTGTGCCTTGTAGAGGCAGGCAGTGCCAACTGCAGAAATGAGAAATGGCTGGTGTTGGTGACTTGAGAAAGCAGAGGGGAGGGAGCAGTTTTGGGGGAGAGAAGAAAGGGTGAGGGGGACTGTCAGGTGAGAGACAGGCCTGACAACCTGGACCCAGAACGAGAGAGGTTGGGGTTTGGACCCACATTTGGGTGTTGGTGCATCCGCCAGAGCACTGAGTCCCCATTGTCTCCTGTTCCTGTCTGGTTCTACCTTTGGTTGGTCCATGTCTGCTGGTTTGTGACCATTGGTAGGGGTTGTCTATGCAAAAGAAGCCCAATGCCTGGTTTCTTTCTTCCCTCATCCCAGACACCCCTGTTCCCTAGAACAAGCTTGACTGCAGTTGCAGACATATGCCTCCAATCGGCTCTCACTAGCTTGAGATACTCACAACAGAATCTGGGCTTAATGGAAGTGGACTGGTGATTGGGTCTGGCACCTGTTACTACATAGACCCACTGACCTGTGGTGGAGAGCAGAACAAGAAGAGTCCACCTAATTTAAAAGACATTAATCCTACCTACAAAAAGTTTAGAAAATGTAGAAAATTGTAAGGAAGAAAATAAAAATAAGCCACTAATAAGTACTGTTCCTTGTCTCTCTCATAAGAATGTGGATGTATGTGTTGAACATTATTGCAATTATGCCTTATATGTTATTCTAGAATTATTTTTTCAGGTTATATTGCAGGTTATGCTTTTTATTAGTGAAAATGTTTTATAAACATTCTTAATGAATTATTTTATAATAACAAAACATAATAATCATAATCTTCCTTTTTTGTTGGCCTTTCATGTAGCAGGTATAAAACTAATTCTCAAACTCAGATGTGATACAAATATTAGATGTTTTTATTTTCTAAAAAATAACTGTGTAAAGTCTACACAGACATACAAGGGACTATCTTTCCACACTAGTTGCAGCTGTGATAGCCACCATCCAAGTTTCCAAATGGACCAGTTAGGCAGCTTCTCTGTCATGGTTGGCCTAGAAATCACAGGAATTTGGTGAGGATGGGAGCCCTTAATAGGATCCAGCCTCCAAGGTGTATCATATGGCCATCAGCCTTGAGTTCCTACTCTTTTTTCTGGGCTTTCAGGGAGCAGTGTAGAGGTCTTATCTACTCAAGGAACTCAGAGACCTTCTCCTTTTCCCCTCCAGTGGGAGTGGGGATTTCTCTTTAGCGTGAGAGAAATCCCTCACTACCCAAACTCCATTGTTAACAATGGATTTGGGTTTAGGGAACAAAATCTGGAAAGTTCTGTCACAAATTTTCTCTAAGGCAAGGAAGTACTCACTTGGTTTGACTGAGGAAAGAAAAGTGGAGAATACAGGCATACATAGAAATGAAATGTAAATTAATACCCTGGTGTCTTAAGTGAAGTTCCCTAGAAACAGAGCTTGAGATGGGGATCCTTGTGAAAGTGGTTTATTGAGAGAGTGTTCTCAGATGAAACTTGTATGGAGTTGAGAGTAGCATAGGACAGAGGCAGAAATTAGTCACAGATGTAGTTCAGCTGAAGTATAGTCTCAGACTGAGCTCAAGACAGCTCTGAGACATGAAAGACACTACAAGATTGATCCACTTTGAAACAAAGGAGTCAGGTTTTTATATTCACTGACTGTAAGCCAAGGTGTGTGGGTGAGGTGGCATGAGAGGCTATGGGTTTTAGCTTGCAGGTATTCTCTGACAGGGTGCAACTATGAATTCAGCAACAAATCTTCAGAGTAGCTAGGAGATGTATGTACTAGCTAAGTAAATGAAATTCAGACAGGGTACCAGTAGCATCTACTACCTCTACTATAACTAACCAATCTACTTTCTTGCAATGAAAATGTGTTTCTATCCATGTGCTCCTCCCACCAGGCCTTAACTTTAACAATACTAGCTGTAGTGCAATTGTTCAGGAAATGCCCACCTTCTTAATAAACAAAGCAATCTCCTAGTGGTTGTCTCAGAAAAAGACTCCCTCAGGAGCTAGATTTCTCTCTCTAACCTGACAGAGTCAAATCTCTTCTTTCAGCGTACAAATTTTTGAGGGCTACTGTGTGGCACAGTTTAGCACTTCATGAAAAATGTGTCTGCCTGTAATGATATTAGAGGTTGGTACAAAGGCTGAGGGACATTTAGACATAGGATGTATGGCTCTGGCCCATTTTAAATGGGTTTTGGCAAGTATTAAATTGACTGCCGTACAATTTTCATCTGAATTACTTAAATTTAGCAGAGAAGTTGCTAAAGGAAGGGTGATGTTGTTCACCTAGACCATCTAACGTGACCCCAGCAGAGATGGGAGGGTGTCCATGCAAAGGGACGTTGCCAGCCTGAGAAATGGGCTGCCCATTAATCTAACATCCATGTGGTGTTCCAGGGCTCTGGTGGTAGAAGGTTGCCTTGGAGGAATTTTAACTTTTAGCTCAAATCTTGCTAAAGTGGAAGAAAAATCAGCCACTTTTATTTTGTGGCTCCCTTACTCCTTAAGTATAAAAATTTGGGAACCAGAGTATCAGAAAGGCAGGCTCATGCACATGGTCAGCTGCAATACACATTGTTCAGACCACAAATTCATTTCAGGCTTGATTGCTTTGGTGCTTCTTCTCCATGCTAGAAGAACAGAAATAATTTTCAAAACTAGAGTTGCTGAGAATTTCATGGCTCTCCTAACTGAAGCTTGCCACATCTTTGAGATATTGTTGGAACAGGGCACAGGTATTTCCTTGTTTAGGAGCCTCTCCTTTCTTCATTTTCACTAACCATTTTATAGAAGAGAATGATTTTGTTTTTTGACTGGGGAGAAATTCTGGCTCTTTAAACTAGAAGTTATCTTGCTCTACTTGACAGATGAAGTCAGGAGAGGGTAAGTAAATTAACCAAGGCCCTATAGATAGTGATGGGTAATTGAATAAGTCTTCTCATTTTGAAAACATATATCTAATTAAAATAATTAAATATTGAGAAACTATACTATAATTTTCTCTCCACTTCTCTCCCCAACCAGTTTCATTTATAATGAAAACGTACACCTTTTAATGTGAAATAATAAAATATTGCAGCACATTATAGGGTTTTATATGAGTCTATAAAAATGTCTATACAACAATGATTCCCAAGCCTCCGATCATGAGCTATTTTTATTCAGTGCAAATATTTCTTTCACAACCATGTTTTTATAATTAAAATTGGATATAAGGTGATACATAAATTAGGAAACTTAATTAGCATTATATAAAGAGTGGTTAGTATTAATGCTATCAAAATCCAGAGCTACTATCACCTGTAATTTTTTTAAAGCTTAAGTACATATCAAGTAGGTTGGGATGCCTTTTAAGCTTTGTTTATCCTAACAGTGGGTGATAAAAGTGATAAAACTGATAAGAATGAGTAAAAAGTTTGTGCTAATGATAGAGTTTTTGGTGATAAGGAAAAGAAAGTCATTACTCCTGAGCAAATGCTCCGTGTCATCAAACCCTGGATTTGTTCACTGAAGTTTATATTTTACAGCTATACACTTATGGCTCCAATAAACCTTTATTATTAAAATTATTACAGCAAATATAGCTTTGCTATTGCAAGTCTCAAATTTTATAGACCTTAATTCCATTTTTTCCCCCAGTGAAACAAATGGTTTTATAAGGGAATTTTTAAAAATGTGGGTTTCTTTGAAATGCAAGTACTACTGTATAGTAGAGTAGGGTGTACTTATGAGTCATGTGAACCATTAGGTTACCAGGACAGCACTAAGTAGAGAAATGGTTTTCTGTTACCTGGATCTAGAACCAACCCCCGTATGAAGTCCAGAAAAATATGTTTCCCCTTTTTAGTTTTATTTTAAAAGATGAGCCCAAATTGGTTTACTGGTTGACAATACAATCAAAATATCATCAATAAGGATGCTGGGACTCCAAACCAAGGTGAGAACTTCTGGTGTCACATTTGATTAGGTGGTATCATCAGAATGGGAAGCCTTCCTTTGTACTATCACTCAGTACTGCCACCATCAGGCTCAAACTAGCTCTGTGGTTTCCTCCTCATCATCTAGAAAGTACAAAGTGATGAAAGTTTTCTATGTATTATCTATTTCAATTTTTAAAATCTCATTGGGTTTAGGTATTAGTTTAGAGATAAGAAAATAGAGACTGAAAAGTTAAGCAAATTTGCTAATGTGTACACAGCTAGAAATTAGTGGAGATAGAATCTGAACTGTTCCTCAGACCCATGCTTTTCCCCACTAGTTTATGCTGCATTTTAATGTATATATGTAGGAAGTAACTGCCAACAGGCTCTGCCAAACATAATTGCACCAACAGCCTGGAATAAGAAAAAAATAAAAGAAAATTGCCTTCCTCAAAAAAAGAAAGAGCATCAAGAATCCCCAAAGGCCACAGAATACAAGGAAAGTAAAAGGATGACACCCCACCCCAGCCCACCCCACCTTCAGAAACACAGACATACAGTAAATAGGAAGCCAAAGTAGTAAGGAAAGAAATGTTACTACTTTGGGATGTTACAAATATCCTTCCCGCCCACCCCATATCATATGGTACACATTTGGCCTCTGGATTTCTCTCTTTTCCCATTTTCCTTCTCCATTTTTGTGGTCTGGCTCCCTCTAGCCAGCTGATCCAACCTCGGGGTCTGTAGGCTGAAGATACCCACATCTTTATCTCCCAGTGCAGATCTGGTACCGAACTGCAGGTCCATATGATCAGCTGGTCACTGAAGAGCGCCATTTGGACAACTTACACTTTCCAAAAACTCAACTTTCATCAACCTGAGCTTCTCCACTTCCTCTTCCAAATGTAGCCTCTCTTTATCTCCCTGCTACTCCTGCTTCATGTCTCACTCTCAGTGAAAGGCACCAACAACCCACCCCATTGCCTAAGCTAGAACCTCTCTCTCTCGTCCCCTCATCCTATCCACCTACCTCCAAATCAGTCCATCAGTCTACTCCTTCTGGTTGCCATTTCTGCCAATCTTGCAGAACCAGATCTCCTGGATGACTACAGCAGCCTCCTAACTGGTCTCCCTACCTCTACTGTGAGATGGTAGTAGAAACGGCTCCAACACACTCTTCAGCCAAAGAGATTGCCCTCAAATCTGAGTTCCTACCTAGTAATCTTCAAATTTTCTCCGTATCTATGAGTTAGTTTCTGTTTTGTTTGCTTATTTTGTTCTTTAGATTCCACATATAAGTGGATCTATCCATGTTGTTGCAAATGTAAAGAATGCAATCAGTCATTATTTATTTATTTGTTTGTTTGTTTGTTTGTTTATCTATCTATCTATCTATCTATTTATTTTTATGGCTGAGTAATATTTCATTGTATTTATATATCACTTCTTTTTAACTTTTAAAATATTTCTATATTTCTATATTTAATTTTATGAGAAATTAGCACATAGTTTTATAGTTTACCATTCTTAGAATAAGTGATATAAGAGAGACCCAGTTGCTTCATTCCTCACGGCCATTTGGGACTTTTAATTTCAGCCATTTGAATAAATTTTAAATGGTACCACATTGTAATTTTACTATGTATTTCCCTGATGACTAATGATATTGAGCAACTTTTCATGTGTTTATTTGCCATTTATATATCTTATTCATGAGTTATCTGTTCAAATATTTTACCCATCTTTTAAAAATTGAGTTATTTATCTTTTTGTTATTGATTTGTGAGAATTCTTCGTAAATCTGAATATAAGTTTTTTGTCAGATACATGCATTATGGATATTTTTTCTATTTTTTCTTTTTTCTAAGTTTATTGGGGTAACATTAATTAATACAATTATATAATTTTCAGGTGTCCATTATAATTTAACATCTATAGTCCATGTTCATGGGTCTCTGTGTGTTTGTTCTGTTCATTTGATACTTTTAGGTTTATATCCCACATGTAAGTGATATCATGTGATTTTCAACTTTTTCTGTGTGGCCCATTTCACTTAGCATGATTAACTCGAAGTCCATCCAGGTTGTAACAAATGGCAGTATTTCATCTTTTCTAATGGCTGAATAATACTCCATTGTATATATGTACCACCACTTCTTTAACCAATCATCTATTGTAGTACACTCTGGTTGCTCCCATGTCCTGATCATTGGGAATAATGCAGCTATGAATATCAGTGTGAAAATATCTTTTCAAATATGATTTTCAAGACTTTAAAATAAATACCCAGTAGAGGGATTGCTGGATCATATGGTAGATCAATCCTTAGTTTTCTGAGGAACCCCCATGATGTTTTCCATAGTGGCTGTACCAACTTGTAGTCCCACCACCAGTGCATGAGGGTTCCTTTTTCTCCACATCCTCTCGAACATTTGTTATTACATGTCCTATTGATTATAGCTATTCTAACAGGTATGAGATGGTATCTCATTGTGATTTTGATTTGCATTTCCCTAATAGCTAGCAATGTTGAGCATCTTTGCAAATATTTGTTGGCCATTTGAATACTCTCTGGGGAGAAGTGTCTCTTCAGGTCCTTTATCCATTTTTTGATTGGATCATTTGTTGTTGTTGTTGTTGTTGTTGTTATTGAGTTGTATAAGTTCTTTGTATATTTTGGACATTAGGCCCTTATCAGATGTGTTGCTTGAAAATATATTTTCCCATTCGGATGGTTGCTCTTCACCTTGTAGATGATTTGTTTGCTGAGCAGAAGTTTTTTACTTTGACGTAGTCCCATTCATTTATATTAGCTATTACTTCTCTTGTCTTTGAGGTCAAATTCATAAAATCCTCTTTAAGTGCAAAGTTCTTGAGTTCAGTTCCTATGTTTTCTTCTATGCATTTTATTGTTTCAGGTCTTATGTTGAGGTTCTTAATCCATTTTGAGTTAATTTTGATGTGTGGTGATAGATAACAGTCTAGTTTCATTCTTTTGCAGGTGGTTTTCCAGTTTTCCCAGAACCATTGATTGAAGAGGCTTTCCTTTCTCTGTTTTTGGCTTTTTTGTTGAAAATTATTTGCCAATATAAATATGGGTTTCCTTCTGGACTCTCGATTCTGTTCCACTTGTCTATGTGTCTCATTTTCTGTCAATACTATGCTGTTTTGATTAGTCAATTTGTACTATAATTTGAAGTCAGGCAGAGTGATGCCTCCAGCCTTGTCCTTTTTTCTCAGGATGGTTTTGGCAAGTTGGGGTCTTTTGTGTTTCCATACGAATCTGATGATTTTTTATTGTATTTCTATAAAATATGCCAATAAGATTTTGATGGGGATTGCAATTAAGCTGTAGGTAACATAGTCATTTTAACTATGTTGATTCTTCCAATCCAAGAACACAGAAAATCTTTCTATTTCTTTGTATCTTCTTTGATTTCATTTTAAATTTTTATTTTAGATGAGGCAACCCTTGGTTGATCTCAGAGATTGCAAGAAGCTTGTCATCTTACAATAACTTATTTATTTTTATTTTTTATGCCTACAGCACCTGGTTTTCCTAGGTGGCCTCCCATCAGCTAACCAGGGCTGACCATGCTTAGCTTCTGAGATCAGGGGGATCGGGATTGTTCAATGTAGCATTGCCATAGACTCGATTACTTTTAATAGGGTCTTGTAGTTTTCATTATATAGGTTCTTCACATGTTTTGTTAAATTTATTCCTAGGTATTTAATTCTTTTTGGTGCAATTGCAAAAGGAATTATTTTTTCCACTTCTTTTTCTGATGCTTCATTATTAGAATATAGGAATGCTATGGGTTTTTGAACATGGATTTTGTATCCAGAAACTTTATTGTATTTGCCTATTGTTTCTAGTAGTATTCTTGTGGAGTCTTTAGAGTTTTCTATATAGAGAATTATGTCATTTGTAAATAGTGATAGTTCGACTTCTTCGTTTCTTATTTGGATGCCTTTTATACCTTTCTCTTGTCTGATTGCACTCGCTAGGACCTCCAATGTTATATTGAATAACAGTGGCAATAGAACAGCTTTGCCTTGTTCCTGATCTTAGAAGATTTTTAGATTTTCACCATTCATTATAATGTTGGCTTTGTGTTTGTCAGACATGGCCTTTATTATGTTAAGGCAATTTCTTTCTATACTGATTTTGTTAAGTGTTTTGATGATTAATGGGTGTTGTATCTTGTTGAAGGCTTTTTCTGCATTTATTGATATGACCATATGATTCTTATTTTTGTAATCTGTTTATGCAGTGTATCACATTATTTGATTTGCATATGTTGAACCCTCCCTGTGCCCCTGGGATGAAGCCCAGTTGATCATGGTGTATAATCTTTTGAATATGTTGCTATATTTGGTTTGCTAGATCTTTTTCATGATTTTTGCATCTGTGTTCATGAAAGATATTGGTCTGTAGTTTGTGTGTGTGTGTGTGTGTTATCCTTACTAAGAATAAGTATTTTCTTTGAATGTTTGGTAGAATTCACTGGTGAAGCCATCTTGTCCTGGACTTTCACTTTTGGATAGGTTTTTGATGATTGTTTCAATTTCCGTACTGCTAATAGGTCTATATAGATTTTCCAGTTCTTGTCGTTTCAGTGTAGGAAGATTGTATTTTTCTAAATATTGGCCCATTTCTTCTAGGTGTTAAATTTGGTGTTATATACTTTTTCATAGTATTCTTGTAGATCTTTTGAATTTCTGCCATTTCAGTCATAATTTCCCCTCTTTCATCCCTGATTTTGTTTATTTGTGTCTTTTCCCTTTTTTCCTTAGTGAATCTTTGAGTCTATATTTGTCTTTGGAGCCGAGCTATGGCTCCTGGAGTTAGCATATGGTTGGGCTTTGTTTTTTGATCAGTTCTGCAGCTCTGTGCCTTTTTATTGGTGGGTTCAGTTTATTTACATTTAGGTTGATAATTGACATATGAGGTCTTCTTATGGCCAATTTATCTTTTGTTATCTGATAGCTCATTGTTTTCATTTTTTCTTTGTCATTGTGTTTCTGTTTTCCTTATTTTGGTTGGCTTTTGTGGATTTTCCCTCTGGTACTTCTTGTTTTATGTTATATACTTTTGTTCTGAATCTTTGGCATGGGGTCACCAGTACGAATATGTAAAGGATTTTTATATGTATGCAGTCATCAATTTTCCTCTGCATGTGCCTTATCTCCATTCTCCTTTGCGAGTTTGGATTTGTGAATCCTCCTCTTTTCAGTCATTGTTATCTCAATTTGTCTCTATGTATATTGAATGTTCACTATTTTCTTGCTATAGAAATTCTCTTATTATTTAAGCTTATAATGCCTTGTTCTTATTAAGGATTTCACTCCTCTTTTGTTTTCCTGATAGTCACTTTACTCTTAACTTTTTTTTTTTTTTGTCCTTTTGTTTTAGGCGAGTTGACCCCTTTCAGTATTTTCTTTAGGGCAGGCCTCATAGTGTAAAATTCCCTCAATTTTTGTATGTCTGGAAATGTTTTAATTACTCCTTCATATCTAAAGGGGAGCTTAGCTGGATATATTATTCTAGGCTGGTAGTTCCTTTCACTTAATATTTTAAATATTTGATTTCATTCCTTTCTGGCTTGTAATGTTGTGCTGAGAAGTCTGAGTATAATCTAATGGGTTTTTCTTTATACATTATCATTTTATTCTCCCTGTCTGCTTTGAGAATTCTATCTTTGTCGTTGATTTTTGACAACTTTAATACAATGTGTCTTGGTAAAGGCCTTTTTGGGAGATAATTGGGTGTTCTATTGACTTATTGAATTCCAAGCTACAGCTCATTCTTTAGAATTGGGAATTCTTATCAACTATTTGTCTGAAAATGCTTTCTAGTCCCTGTTTCTTTTTCTCACCTTCAATAATGCTCATTATTCTTAAGTTTCCACTCCTGATGGTATCAGCTAATTCTTTTCTTTCTCTTTCATTATTTTTCATTCTTCAGTTTCTCTCTTCTTTCTTCTGATTTATTTCTAGATTTCTGTGTTTGATATCACTGATACTTTTCTCCATTTGGTCGACCCCATTTCCTAAGCACACTATTTCATTTTTCAACTCTTGCAGTGTGTGTGTGTGTGTGTGTGTGTGTGTGTGCGCGCGCGCGTGTGCACATGTGTGTATCTCCAGAAGATCTATTTGGTTCTTTTTGAAAGTGTCAATCTCCTTGCTCTGCTCATCTAGTTGTTTTTTCAATTCTTGAAATTGTTGAATGACTTTTTCCGGAACTCACTGAGTTTTTTCAGAAGTATCATCCTGAATTCTTTGTCATTTAAGTTGCATATTTCTATGTCTTTAAGCTTTCTTTCTGGTGATTTTTATCTTTCCTTTTGAGATGTCTTGTCATCTTGGTAATTCATTGTGTTTAATGGACTATTTCTGTGCCTGGGCATTAATGGAAGTATATTATGCTGTTTTTCCAGAAAGATTTATTATATAAAGTTCTTTCTTTAGCCTGTTGCAAAGAAAGCACTTTTGTTTTGGTTTCCAGTAGGTGGTGTCTAAGCCTCTTTGATCCCTTCTTTATATAAAGCCTTAATAATGCCTTTTTAATTTTCTTGTAGATATTTAATCACGCTGGCTACCCTCAGTTTCAGTCTCTGTTACTTTTATCAACAGTCCTGGCAGCATTTGCTCAGATTCGCATGGGTGTCCAAGGTGATTGATCTCAGAAGGTATGGGGAGAGTGGCTCTCTGTATTGCGAGTTGGGGGCTGTGGCTCAGCCTTGATTTTGCAACTGCAGCCAGTAAACTTCAACTGTTGTTTTTCTGTGGTTTCGTCCACTTATCTGTGTTCTGTCCTGATGACTGGGCCCTTCCACAGGCTGTGTAGAATTCACAACTCTTCCAGGCAGTGACGCTTAGGGAAGTTGCCACACCTTCTTTTCCCCTCCTCCTGCAGGGAGCTCTGCAAGCTGCAAGAGACTGCTTCAGTGTCTGCAGTGTTTGCTTAGATTTCCTTATGGCTCTGAGGTGATAGGTCTCGAAGTTTATGTGGTGAGGGGCTCTCTGCTTTGGGAGTTGGGAGTTGTGGCTCAGCATCAGTTTTGCAACCATGAC
The DNA here is from genome assembly GCA_030015415.1 of Cynopterus sphinx. Classification (NCBI taxonomy): domain Eukaryota; kingdom Metazoa; phylum Chordata; class Mammalia; order Chiroptera; family Pteropodidae; genus Cynopterus; species Cynopterus sphinx. The sequence goes on from CM057388.1 coordinate 55,779,095, forward strand.
CAGTAAAAATCAACTGTTGTTTCTCTGCCCTGATGACTGAGCCCTTCCACTGGCTGTGTGGAACTCACAGCACTCCTAGGCAGGGCTGCTCAGGGAACTTGCTGCACTTTTCCCTTCCCTCTCCCACTACAGGTAGCTCCAGTGATTGTGAAAGGCAACTTCTTTATTTCTCCCAGTTCACTGCCCAACACCCAGGGTTCTGACCTGTGGTAGCTTTTATACTCAGATCCCATGTTCAGACATGCTGGTGTGCAGTTTAAATGTTTTTCTTGTTGAGTTTTAGATGTTCAGCTTATTCTTCCTTACCCATTCATCTATTAATAAACACCCAGGTTGCCTCCATATCTTGGCTTGTGTAAATAATATTGCAATAAACATATGTATGCACATGTCCTTTCAAAATGGTATTTAGGGTTTCTTCATATGAATACCCAGAAGTACCATTACTGGGTTCCTCCCTGACTCTAAAAAATGCCAATGGGATTTTAATAAGGATTGCATTAAATCTGTATATTGCTTCAGGTAATATGGTCATTTTAAGTATGTTGAGTCTTCCAATTCATGAATCAACTGAATGGGAGAAGATATTTGTAAACAACAACTCCAATGATGGGCTAATATCCAAAATATATAATGAATTAATGAAATTGAACAAAAACAAACTATCAAATTTAAAAAATGGGCAGAGGACCTGAACAAACACTTCTCTCAAGAAGACATGCAAATAGCAGCAGACATTTGAAAAGATGCTAAACTTCACTAGCTACTAGGGAAATGCAAATCGAAACCACACCTGTTATAATGGCTACCATCAATACAAGTAATGACAAGTATTGGAGAGATTGTAGGGAAAAAGGAACCCTCATACACTGCTGGTAGGACTGTAAATTGGTACAGCCACTATGGATACTAGTATGGCGGTTCCTCAAAAATTAAGAATAGAATTACCACATGACCCAGCAATCCCTCTTCTGATAATCTATCCCCTAAATTTGAAAAATATTTATCTGTAAAGATATATGTACCTTGATGTTCTTTGCAGCATTATTCGTGGTGGCCAAGACATAAAACAACCAAAGTGCCCTTTGATAGATGATTGGATAAAGAAGATGTTATGTATATACATATACATATATATGTATGTATGTATATTATTAATAATGAAATATTCAGCAATAAGAAAAGATGAAATATTGTCATTTGAGACAACCTGGATGAATCTTGAGATTATCATGCTAAGTGAAATAAGTCAGACAGAAAGAGTTGAGAACCATGTGATTTCACTCATGCAGGATACAAAACTGAAAGCAACAAACAAAGAAGACAAATAAATCAAAACTCATAGACACAGACAACATTTTAGTGGCTTCAAGATGAAAAAGGGGGAGAAGAGATAGATAAGGTAAAGGGGGTCACATATATGTTGATGGAAGAAAATTTAACTTTGAGTAGTGAACACACAATACAATATACATATGAAATATTATTGAATTGTACACTTGAAACTTATATGATTTTATTAACCAATGTCACCCCAATATTCAATAAAAATAACACTGATAATGATAATATATTCTTAATAAATTATCCCCCCCACACACACCAAAAAAAAAAAGAGAAAGAAATGCATAGAACTCATTGAGAAAGTGACATTTAGGCAAATATTTGGAGAAGGATTGAGTCATGCTGATATCTAGGTGAGCAAAGATTTCTGGAAAAAGCAACAGACAGGGCAAAAACAGAAACAGTGTGAGGGAAATTGTCATTGCTACACCTGGATCTCCTTTTATCCCTTTTATTGTTTCTGTGCATTTGTCTCTTAACTTCTGTGTACTATGCTTCTAAAGAATGACATCTGTGACTCTTTTGCCTTTGGGCTAAGTGTAGTTGCTTCATTTGGCTGTATAGAAAGCTGGAAATCCTGGGAGTTTGTTTCCCATGCCTTAAAAGCAGTAACTGACTGATTTGGAGATAGCAAAGCACAACTCCCTTGCCTTAATGCAGGACAAATTGGGGCACAATTTACACTTTAGGGCCCCCTTCAGGATCCAGTTGAGGCTTCCTTCCACTTTGAAATTTTACCCTTGCTTGGCTTCTTTCCCTTCCTTGTCCTGTGTCACCCACTTCCTTACTGCTTTCTGCTGGGAGTTTTTCCCTAATCAATAAATTTCTTGCACATGAATCCTTATCTAAGGTGTGCTTCTGGGAAATACAAACTGAGACAGATAGTAAGTTATGAAGTTAGGTATGAAACTCAGGGATGATTCACTTTTGAGAATGAATATAAATATTAAATGTAAAAAAAGATATAAGCATGATTTTGCTAAACTTGATTTTCTGCATATTAGAATATAAAACTTTAACAGTATTTAATATTATCTATTACAGAAAAACTAGAAAACATGGAAAACATAGACATTCATAATCTCATTACCCAGAGATTGCCATTATTATCATTTTTGTGTTTAACCTTTCAGAATTATTTCTTTCATATTTAAATGTGTAGCTGATATGAATCTTACTTCATAAAAGTGTGTGTTAAATAAATTCCATATTGTTATTTTCTAAATATCAAATTAAATCTGACTTCAAACTTCCATTCCTTTTGACTACTGGAAATACAACTGTAGTTGATTATTTTGTTGTTGTTGGTGGTGGGGTGGAGTTCACCCTCCCCAAGGTCTCACCACAACCCAAGAGCTCCCAGAAAATTAAGTACTATGGTTGCTGCTGATATGTTTACTGTCCAAGTCTGGACTGTTTCTAGAGAACAGGGAGCTGTGCTGCTTCTGTGCCAAGGTCGGTCCCAGGACACTTTATTGAGATTAATTTTTATGTTTAGGGTCCACCCTTCTTAACTGTATCATAGGATGTTCTTTGCTGAGCTCCCGCTATCTATCTCCTTTGGGCACTACTTGGGAGAAGAGTTTCTACCTAAAAAAAGGATCTGTAGACTTCTAACCCTCTTTCCAGTTTTGAGAAACTTTCTGTGCCTGGCTGCTTTCTTTCTCCCTCTCAATTACCTCCCCCACCCAACTCCAGCACAATTCTCCCTAGGAATTTACGCTTCCAGAAAACAAAAGCCAGGAAGGGAGGTTGTTGGCAGAAATTTTCTGTTTTCAGCCCTATAGCACCAACTTCCTCAGGGTAAAGGAGTACAATGGGCTTGATTCTCTTTTTGGAATTGGGGATGAGAGTTGAAAGAGAAGAAAAAATATAGTGAAAAAATTAAAATAATGAATTTATTTCTCAATACATTCTTCTGCCGCACATACTTTTCATCAAACTGAGATCATATTGATACAGTATTTTTCTTAGATTTCTAAAAACAATATATCATGTCAACAATGTACTTAAAAATGTTATTGTCAACAGTATACCACTGTTTGCAATAACCCAATTCATACTTGTTCTGTTAGACTATATTCAATCTTTGTCATTATAAATTCTTCTGCAATAAAAAAACTTGTAACTATTATTTCACATTTACATAATCTATTTTTTCACATGGGCAATACTTTACTATTTTTGTTTAGAAGTTGTTTAAAATAATATAAAAAATTAAACACAGAAGTATAAAGTGAAAGATTCCCATAATTCTCTATAGCCATAGATAAACCGTTTGGTGTATAATTTGCAAGTTTTTTGCACATATTTAACAATACTAATAACATTTAAAATTTAATTGAAATAAAATTAATGAGTGATATTTGTAGTTTTGTACTCTTTTACTCACGTAATTCATATTGTAAATATTTATCGTATATAGGTTTAAACAGTCCTTTTACATGACTTCACAGTATTCCATTGTATGAATATGCCATATTTCTAATTAATATAGGGAGGGGACAAGAGAATCAAATGTTAAATCAAGATATATTCAGAGGCTGAATCATATTGTTGCTAGACCATGGAAAAACTGCAGAACAGAGTAAAGTTCCTTCTGGGAATACTAACAAATCATTTACCCATATCGGGAAGGGAAAACAAGGAAACAATCTTTAAGTCATGCACTACACAAAATAAAAACAATCATTCATTCCCTATAGCTAAAACCACAGGTAAAACCACAGGGAATCTATTTATCAAAGGCTAGCATGCCTTTCAAGCTACATACTCTATCTTTCACACTGTATACCTATACCATCAAAGGAAAATAGGTAAACAAAGTCTTTAAACTGTAATTCATAGAAACTAAGAATGATATATATAAACTGAATTCCCCCAAGAGTTGGAGTCTTTGTCTTGGTCCTTTTCATTGTCTTTTCTTTTTGTCTCATTTTCCCTCTTGGCTCTCTCATTCTTTGTCTCAGTCTATGGAAAATTATCCCTTCTTTAATAAACTTTCCTTTTGACTCTAACTCTGGCATGCACTTGAAAGTCAAAGACTTTCTCTCAGTGCAAGACTTGAATCTCCCTGCAGGAGGATTTGCTCTGTTATGCTTAATCTTTCCTGGCTAACCACAAAGAGATGAAAAAATATAAATTCTATCCACCCAAGTTGCCATGGCTCCTTTTTTTTAGAGAGTGGTTGGGATATTGTCCCCAGCCGTGTGGATCAGTTGGCCTTGGACAATAGTGTGCACCGTTCTAGAGAACTGGTAGAGGCTAGTCCTCTGACTAAGCAGGAGTTCATAGGTCCTGTCTGTTTTTCCCACTTCTCTTCTAATTTCACTGAAATTTGGTGTCTCCATTGGAAATGAGGAAGTCTGCTGAGGAACCACCCCACCTGGACTCCAAATTAAGACTGAGTAGCAACCTTTTGGCTTTAACAGGACAGGTAAGCCCCAAAAGGTCTTCTGTCCCTTCTTTTTGGCCCCTTTGCCTTTTACTCATTCCCTGCCCTCTCTGGTGGGAACTCGTAATGGGAGAGAAGGCAGGGTCACAGTAGTCACTTGAGCTGATTTCTCCAATCTTGCCCCCCATCTGTCCTGTCCTGCATCATAACTACTATCTACAATATTTTAGATTTTTCCCATTTTTTCCTACTACAAGAAACTCTTAGATAAACATCTTGTACATACATTGGGGTGCCCACTGGATCATTTCTTAGCAACAAATTTACTGGATCAATTTTATTTATCAAAATATCAAAGTATAAGTATATTTATAATTGTGATACATAATCTCAAATTACCTCCAGAAGCTGTATTGACACTAAAATCAACAGAAAATGAGAGAACCTATTTCTCACACTCTTATCAAGGTGCAATATTATTTCTCTTTTTTATCTTAGCTAATCTATAGGCAAAAAAAAGATTATTTTGTTTGTTGATTATTAGTGAAGTTGAGCATTTTTCCCCATGTTTATTGGCTTTTGCATTTTCACTTCTGTGTATTACCCATGGGGTGTTATTTTCTTTTTCCTTTTGTAAAGTTTTTTGTTTATGTTTATGCTAAAAATATTAACTCTGATGCATATGTTCCAAATATTTTTCTTTTATTTTCTTTTTACATTACCTATCAGATAGAAAACCAGCATCACATTGCCTAAATTTACATTTGTGATGACTGGTGGATTTGAGCATATTTTTGTTAACCTGTTTAGTACAATGCCTTTAAAAAAATTCCAAATCACATATGGATTGGTTTTAAAATGTAGACCATAAAAAATCAATATCCTTTCAATTAAGCAGAATATGTGAAAGGATACTATTTCAGGCAGTTACTAATGAAATCTAGTTAAAATAGAACATAGTTATATAAAATAAAAAGATAAAGTTTAAAAGTTTTCATATATTTAACTGATGTTTCTTTAATTTTGTAATTCTAGGTTTTTCCTTTCTTTCTGGAAGAAATACATTTTCATCACATGAATTATAAAAATGTTATATAATGAAGAAATGGCATAAAAGAAAAATAGGAAATTCTCTGCTGTTATAACAAATATATTGGAACACTTTGATAATAAAAATCAAATCTCTCTCTGAACTCCCTGACCTTATCCTTCAGAGTTAACAAATTGCTGTTTATTTTTCTAGTATTTTCTACGTATGAATTTTATTTTTAAAATTTTTTAACTGGATCACTTTATACACATTCATCATTAAAATGTGACAGTGTGGAGGGGGTGAAGATTTTCTTGAAAGTAGGTGCATAAGAAGTGCTGACTGCCTGTTTCTATTTGGGAGATGCTGGAGAACTAGCTAAGGGCAAGAGGATGTTGTTTTTGTGGCAATATTATACTCGTGGATTTGGTTCCATGTAACACCTCCTCTACCCACTCTTACATTTCTAAGTTTGAGATCCATTGCCTTTTCTACAGTGTCTGTTTTGTGGTGTGGGTTTTGAGCTCATTCATCAAGACCTAAAAGAAACTCTTCTCTCATATAAAACAGCGGGGTAAGATAAGGGAACAGGAAAACAGAGGGGGGGATAGGGCTCGTGGTGACTTCATTTCCTAACCTCAAACACCATTCATGGGGTATATGACTCAGTTGAACAGAACTGGTGTAATAGCATTCTTCCTTTCCCCCAGCTCCACAGAGCATTCATTCTACCACATAGAAATGGTATTTACTCAGTCAAAACATAAATACATGTGTTTTTATTTTCCTCTCTACATGCTCTCCAGATTGTGCTGCCCCTCAGATATATTCTCATCTTTACCTGACACACCAGGGCCCTTCCACTAACTACTGGGGTAAAGTTACATCTGATTCCTGACTCTCTACAGATATGTCCTTAATAAGAGTGAATCTCTTTTCCCTTTCTCTTTGAATGCATTGTTCAGCCTGTCTTCAAAGGCCCACTGAGGCTGGAAGGGAACAGAGCCTAGGCCCTAAGTCAGACAGTGACTGGACAATTCTACACTCTCAGGGCATGGGATGCCCCCTGACAAGTATCTTTCTGAGCCTGCTAGATTAGTCCAAGAGATCAGGGAGGTGGCAGGATCCTCCTCTGGAGAGGACTGTTTCCAGACAAGAGTTGAAACTCACAGGTTCTGTTCAGTTCAGCAGTTTTAGACATAGAGATATTTAATGACAGAACAAGGTGGTACATGGAGAAAACGGAATTAATTGGGGCATCCTGGAAAAGTGAAAGAGAGCTACCTCTATTGGAGGCCAGGCAAAGGGCTTCTGAGAAATGACACCATTACCTCAGACTTACTGGGGAGGAGAATGGAAAGAGGGAACATGAATGAGGCCTCTCCTAAAGGGCTCTGGGGAAAGAGGAACTCCATGTCCAGTATAACCTGCCCAAAGCAAGAGTAAGGATTTGCAGGTAAAATCTAGGAAAAAACCACATGTGGTAAAGCAGTGGCAAGATGCTTTAAAAGAAAGCTGCAGCATTTCTCTTTCCTCCTGATGCTCTGGCAGAATATAATCCTAAATTGTTTTCCAGTATGAAATGAAGAACATCAAATAAATCAGCCAGTGAATAATGATCTTAGGAAAACTAGCAAGCATCTCCACCCAAGGTTGAACAGGAAACTAAGTCTGAAGAGCATCTCTGAATGCTAAGTTAATAATTCGGGTTCCACAGGGAACAAAAGAGGCAAGAAATAATGAAGCCACCCTGTTGCCAGGTCAACAGACAAATGAGCTCTTCTGTTCATATTCCCTTTAAATTTCTGGCCCAAATCATCCATCACTCTGAACTGAGTGAAAGAGGAGATGATAACCTGGCTGTGAGAAGGCTCCTCTTCCAATGCTTCAAAATGATGAACTCTTTGCTGTTGGCAGAGGGAAGGGACGGCCTTCTTTGAGTGAAAAATCTGTCCATTGCAATAGGTGGCTGGTCAGATATGATTCCTTATTACTGTTTCATGTTGCAATAAGTCCTCTCTTCTGCTCATCACATTAGCATTACACGTGGCCTCTCAAATTTGGAAACAACTTCAGGTGACTTAACTCCAGAAGATAGAGCCTCTCTAAGAAGAAAGCCTCAAACTTAGTTGATGTCTGTTTTCCTCAGAAAGAAAAGAACAGAGAACATGCTAAAAGGGAGATCATGTAGATTATTACCATCACCTTTTGGAATTGAATCACTGCTGACTCTGGCTTTACTCACAGAACCACAGATCTCCATGCCATTTGGCATAAGAGTAAATTTCCTTGTCTCTGCCTCCAAACATTTTTGTCATTATCGACCTAAAAGTTTCTCATTTTGTATAGGTTTTGTAAGTAACCTTCACTGTCAATACCCTTTACTATGTGACAGGGATTGTGTTTAGTGCTCAATCTATTTGCATCATCTAATCCTCACCACAAACCTACAAGGTAAGTGCCACAATAATGCCTGTTTTACCAAAGAGAAAATAGAAGCTAAAGGGTTTGTCTGCAGCAACAGCTAATTATGAGTGGCAAAGTTGGGTTGAAAACCCAAACCATATGACCCCCAGACATGCACTCTCACCCCTTACAATGTTCTCTGGTGGGCAAAGAGTGTAACAGTATTCTGTAGTCCTGGGTGCACAACTTGGTGAGATAGGGTGATTTCTCCTGGTCACCTCAATTTTTCCTTAGCTTACCATGAACTTCTTTGAGACTATATCCTGGTGCAGAGTTGAGACAATCAAGCTTCTTAACATTTCATAAGTAGTCTGATAACACATTTGTATACAGTAGAGAAATTATTTACACATTAGCAAATAATGTTCTTGATATATATATATATATATATATATATATATATATATATATTCTTTGAAGTACACTTCTTAGCAAATTCAAGAGTGAAGGATAACAAAATTTCCTTTAAATTTTCTACATAGGCCATCATATAACCTACAGATAGTGACAGTTTTCTTTTTCTGATCTGCATGCTTTTATTTCCTTTTCTTACCTTATCTCAATGGTTAGAACTTCTAGAATAATGTTGAATAAGAGTGTTGAGAGCAGAAATCTTAGCCTTGCTCCTGACCTTAGGGAAAAACGCATTCAGTCTTTCATCATCAAGTACAGCATTACCTGTAATCTTTTGTAGATGCTCTATATAAAACTTCTTCCGCTATCCCTAACTTTTGGATATTATTTTTTTTGTCATGAACTTGTGTTGGAGTTTTTCAAATTATTTATCTCTATAAATATGATTATATTATTTTTCATCTGTAGACTCTCCATATGCTAGATTACATTGGTTGGTTTTTAAATGTTGAACCAGGCTTGCATCCCTGGAATAAACCACACTTGATCATGGTGTATAATTCTTTTCATATATTGTTTCATTCTATTTGCTAATATTTTGTTAAAGGTTTGTGTCCTTATATTCATGTGGGATATTGGTTTATTATTTCTTTTCTTTCTTCCTTTCTCCTTCCCTCTCTCTTTCCCTTCCTCCTCCTCCTCCTCCTCCTCCTCCTCCTCCTCCTCCTCCTCCTCCTCCTCTTCCTTCTCCTTCTTCTTCTCTCTCTCTCTCTCTCTCTCTCTCTCTCTCTCTCTCTGTAATGTCTTTGTACTGATTCTATATCAGGGTAATACTAGCTTTATAAAATTAAAGTGTTTCCTCCTCTTGTATTTTCTGGTATTTATGTTAATTCTTCTTCAAAGGTTTAGTAGAATCCTATTATGAAATCATCTGAGGGAAATTAGTGTGATTCAACCTAGTTCTTAATAATTTTTGTTGAAGTTTTTGTCAGTGCGGTCTTTTTCCATTTTTTTGACCTTAAAGTGGATGTTTCATTGTAATTTTATATCCATTCCAAAACTTAAGATGTTTCGCTTACTGGAGCTGTAAATCTGACATGACATTCCTTGTCAGAAATGTTGGGGAACTATATCCACAACCCCATCCCCTGTGAGAGGACCCATAGGAACAGGCAGAGCTACAAGTCTCTCTGGGATGTGATAAGGGCTCAAGTCTTCTCTTGGTCCCTTCTCCCATGGCTACCTGGAGAGCCCTGGGCTTTGGACAATCTTTCTCAGGCTAGTCCACACTGAGAAGCAGACGCTAAAGAAAAGTCAATCAATTTGAAACAGAAACAAATGGAACTGGGAGAAAGGGTGGTGCAAGGAACCAACTCCGTGTAAAATTGCCACAGGACAACTTCCTGCCCATACCAAGGTGCAGTGGAATGTAGAACATAGTATTTGGTTGGGCATTGGTATTTTGGGGGCGGGGGGTGGTATTGGTGTTATAGTTGGAAAAAGTCAGAGGGAGATCCAAGGGAAACTTAATTTTATACTGACAATATATCTCCATTGCTTTTTAAAAATTCTCCCTTTATAAAAGAATGTTAATTGTCGATTTTCTCCCTTCTTATTATTTCAAATTGCAAAAGTAGCCACTATTATAAAAATTCAACAGTGTAAAAGCATATAAAATAAAAGGTGATTTTCTTCCCTCCCGCTTTTTCTGCCCTTTCTCTCCTTTTTTTCCAGTATTTCTTAGGTTCCAACTTCACGCTGAACTTATTACCCACATTCCCACTTCCTTACTCTTCTTTCCTATTCCTTTCTATAAAAGTTATAAACAATTTTCAAAGTAAACTAAGGCTTTCAAAAATCCAAGGATACTTGTGTTTGTATAAAGCACTGGTTAATAACCACTTGCCTTTTGCACTGTCATGACGTATTACCCACCCTCATTTTTTGCAAATGTCCCTGCCAGCAGCAGCTCTGCAGGCATCTGCCTGTAACACCTGGCTGAACCACACTATTTTCACACTAACTTAACCAAAATCTCTAACATAATTGTTAAAAAATATATTCTTAGCACTTGTTGACTTATAATTAATGCGAAATATTTTTTGTGTGGAAGACTGCTAATAAGATGATTTTGGCAGTAAAGTCTGTGGAAGAAATCCTTTCTAACTTGACTTCCTCCTCCATTAGTTGGCATTTATAGCTCTGGATGGTCAATCATCTGCATAAGACATTCCTTTGTTCCTTTATTTCCTAGTTAAAGGAGGTGGAATATTTCTGTTAGAAAACATGCCTCAGACTTTGGAGTCAGTTATAGCCCTCCTCTTTGTCAAGTACATAAATAGCAAAGGTGAAGTGGTTCAGCTTGTGGATTCTGGAGCCATGCTTCCCGCCTTCTGCCTGATTACTTTTCAAACCTCAGAACTACCATTTATTTACTAAGTGTATGATGCTGAGTAAGGTAGCTAGCCTCAGCATCCATCAACTTATTCATCAGTGAAATGATGATGATTATGGCATTAGGGGTACCTCAGGGTTTTTTGGTGAGGATTGTATAATATATAGAATGCACTAAGAATAAAATGTGAAACACAGTAAATCCCATACAAGTATTAGTTATTGATAGTGATTACATAGAAAATATCTGGTAATTTATATATGTGGCAGAATAATAAAAGAATCTGTATGGTCATGGTTTATATAGAATATAAAAGCATACGACAGTCATTTATTGTGCAAGAAAGAATCAGAGACCATCATCCCCATACACCCAGGTAAAGGCAAAAGTTGTGACAATTATTGATTTATCTGGCATCTCCTTATATTCCATTCACTATTCCTATCCTCACTGCATTTGATCATTTTAATGGCTATAGTGAAGACAGAATTCCTGTCAATGGAGCTGATGAAAACAGGCCTAACAGAATATTTGTAAATTCCTCTCTGAGGCAACTTGGTTTGGGAGTGAACCTCACTTCTGTAGCATGAAAGGATTTTATATTGATAGTAAAATGAATTTGCTTGCTAACAGTATCTTTCTTAATTTGTATTACCCAAAGTCTCCAGAAGCCACAACTACTCTTTATGGAAGAATACTTCAACCCATCTTCCACCTCAATTTCAACACCTTCTTCTCAGTATATTCTCCCATTAAACTAACATGCCTGCCTATTCTCTCAGAATGGCAGATATTTCCTCACTTGCTTTAATCTTAATTCAGTCTCTACTCATGGATAATGGCCCACTCAATATTACCTTCAGTTCCCTGAGCTTATCATCATTTTAATTTACAACCCTTGCCACTCCGTAGCCCTGGATTAGTTTTCTCCTGCTGCTCCAAGAAGTTCCCAGACTCCACTACTGCTTCAGTGGCTGCCACTGGAGAAAATCCTGACAATCATGTGCTCAGGGGCTTTATTTACTCATTCATGAGTCCAGAGTTTAGTTGGGCTTTCTGCTCCATCCTAAAACCATTTTTCTTAGTCTTAGTCTTAATTATCTCTCTGTGTTGTGGTCTATAAGTGAACAGAGTACTTGGGGTTTCACAAATAAAAAATCTCTCCCTCTTAAGATGGCATTGCGATGATTTGCATAACTTGATCCAAATGCTGTGCTACTGAATTAGATGCCTCTTCACTTATGTTAACAACATGTGCATAATTTTGTATCCATTCTACCTTAGCTGGATGTGAAGTAAAATTTGGGATCTTAACATATATTTTTGTAGCTTTTTTTGGTATTTCACTATGTTGTCTTCCTGCAATTCATGCATATATCCGTGTTTCACTGAAGATTTGTAGCAGGGTTTCCTGGTTTTTGTGTTGCTATAAAAATATGAGCCCATTCTTCTGGGAGCCTCAAAGGCAAACAATAAGAATAATAATGAGAATAATTTTTCCAAGATTAGAGAAAGAACCCTCCCCCAGCCTAGTGGAGAGGGGAGAGAAGGAAAGGAAGTGATAAGAGCAGAGATTGCAAAAAGAAAATGAATGCAGGTTGTGTCCATATAAATGAGGCCCTGAACAACCTTAGGAAGTTCCTGTGCCTTGGTATGGAGAGGAAGCATCTAGAAGAGGTTTTAGAGTTTATAGGGTCATCAGACAGGAATGAAGGACTTTTAGCAGCAGTCCCTAAGGACCAATGACCCAGACCTGTGTGACCTATGACTGAAGGACCAGATGTTGACCTACTATCGATATCTTTGTTCCCTCTCCTGTTTGTACTAGAATTTAAACACAACCCTGATAAAATTGAAGAACCCAAACTTTATGGGAATTAAATTTCTGTCTTCCCAGTGGGCTGATAGTCTTAAAATAGAAATTAAGTTGAATTAGTAAAAAAAAGTTTTATTTCTTGTTCATTAAAGTAGATTCTTAAAACATAATAATGTTCACATACTTGAGTCTCTGAAAGGATTGTACATCCTAGTTTGTGAGCACCACTTTTTGGTAGAGCTTTCTCTGCCTTACTAACATTTTTAATATAATACTAATAGCCATATTATGTTCTAAACAGCTCTGGGATCCAAGAAAGTTGCTTATAGACCTGGGTAAAGACTGAAAAGATAACAAGTTGTCAGGAGTCTGGGCATCCTGCAGGCCAGCTTTCTCCAGAGTGCCTTCCTTTTTATCTCTTTAACGTGAAGGCTATTATAATACTCCCTTTAAATAGAAAGTTCAGAAGCTCAGAAAGTTGGAATGTCATTTATGTAAAGTATAAAATAATGCATAGCTATATTATAAGATATATCTATGCAGGCATAACATTGGTTTTCGTTTTTCCTTTGATTTATTTTGTTTGGTCTGTATACTTTTGGAACCAATTCTGAAAGCAATTCCCAATGTACTTTAAGCTATAACAATAAAAATGTATGGCTTCTTTCAAAAGTAACTATTTTGAAGGTAGTACTTGTTTGCATTTTAAGTTCTCATGTTTGTTAAAAAGAGAGTCTCTTGACTTTAGCATCACATGTCACGTTTCACTGTCAATACAGTTCTGGGAGAACAAGATTAATATTTATGTTTCTTAAAATACCAGGGCAAAGCTTTAAATAAATTATATCTTAGTAGGGCCAACTGGATGAAACATTCTTTTCTAGTTGAGTTTATTAGCTCTACTGCAATAATAATTTCCATTTAACAATCAAATGGGCATCCTCTAACAGTATAGAAAATGGTTTTCCTTTTCTAGAGTTCAAGGAAGAGCACTTGAATATGAATAATAGTTTTCTTCATTACCCTTAATTTTCCTGATCTACTGTTAACATACTGGGTATTTCTTAATTTCAAAGGCTCTTCAGAACTTTACTTAAGGGAATTCTCTGGGTTCTGGGCTGTCACAGGAACTACCTAGGAGAGGAACATCTTCAGGAGAAGAAACAGTTTCTGTCATGATCATGTGTCTGTACTCTGCTTTTCCTTGGACACCACAGTCTGAGAGCATCTGGTTTGGGTTTGCTGCTAAGGAGTTCAGCACAGGTACCTGTTGTATCTTGGAAGGTTCCAAAGTCTTATTTAACTTCATAAAACCCTTGCTACTGACTATTCTGGTAAAGAGGAGAGGCAGAAAGATCCTAGGAAGGGCATAGGAGAATTCCATTCAGAATGTCCTGCTGACAGTTAGTGGACAGAACAAATCAGAGCTATCATAGGACACTAGAAATAATCTAGGAAGGCAGTTTAGTTAATCTTAGAGCAAGATGCATATGTTTTAATAAAGAGTAATGTCATTTCTCGTCTTTGTTGCTCTCTTTTCACAGCAAGTTATGGTCTGTAAACATCTATTTGTCATGTGGGGTTTTATTTTCCAAATGGTATTGAAATTTAATTGATTTCCAAATTAAATGAAGAGCAGCACTCATTTTAGTCTCCTCTGGATGAAACTTGATACGATAATAAAAAGTGTATGGAAATTGAGCTCATTGGTTTCAGTGACTCAATTAAGTATAAAATTCCAAGAGAACTAAATATTTAATATACAATACTGAATATTAGAGACTCATTAAAATTTTTGTATATCAACATTTCAATTTTGGAAAGGAATGGCAAAGAAGTTACAAATAAAAAAGGCTCAAATAGAAATTTTGAGTAAATATCTCCAACTCTGCAGTGAGACACTTCTATTAATAATATTAAACTATTCATTTTACAGACATTGATTTACCTTTCAGAAATTTACAGTTGTGTTTAAAGAGTATTTTGAATTTTTGCTTTCAATATAAAATAAATTAATTTTTAAAAGTCTCGATTTTTATTTATTTACTTACTTATTATTAATTTTAAATATGGTGACATTGGTTAACGAAATCCAGTAACTTTCAGGTATACAGTTAAACAATACACCATATATATATATATAGTATTATGTGTTCACTGCTCATAGTTAGATTTATTTCTGTCACCACATATTTGACCCTTTTACCATATCTACCTCCCCCATCCTTCCTCCCCCTCTAACCTCTGGTAATCACTAATCTATTGTCCATGACTGTGAGTCTCTGCTTGTTTGTCCTGTTTGTTTGTTGCTTTTAGGTTTATATCTCACATGTAAATGATATCATGTGGTTGTTATTTTTCTGTCTAGCTTATTTCTTTTAGCATGAGTATCTAGAGGTCCATCTATGTTGTTGCAAATGGCAGTATTAATCTATTCTTATGGCTGAGTAATATTTCATCATATATATGTATCACCAATTCTTTATCCAATCATCTATCCTAGAACACTTTGCTTTCTTCCATATACTGGCCATCATGATAATGCTGCTATGAACATTAGTGTGCAAATATATTTTTGGATATGTAATTTCAAGGCTTTGGGGTAAATACCCATTAGAAGGATTGCTGGATAATATAAGTCTATTCTTAGTGTTTTGAGTAACCTCCATACTGTTTTCCACAGTGGCAGTACCAATTGGCAGTCCCACCAGCAGTGGGACACATCATCTCCAACACTTATTATTACTTGTCCTGTTGATGACAGCTATTCTAAAAGGTGTGAGACTGTGTCTTAATGTGGTTTTGATTTGCATTTCCTAATAGATAGTGATGTTGAGCATCTTCTCATTGTTTTTTTGGCCATTTGTATGTCTTTTTGGGAGAAGTGTCTGTTCAGGTCCTCTGCCCATTTTTTGATTGAATCATTTGCATTTTTGTTGTTATTGAGTTGTATGAGTGCTTTGTATATTTTGGATATTAGGAACATATCAGAGGCATTGCTTGCAAACATAGTTTCCCATTTGGATGTTTGTCACTTTACCTGGTTGACAGTTTCTTTACCCAAGTAGAAGCTTTTTAGTTTGATGTAGTCCCATTCATTTATTTTTTGCTTTTATTTCCCTTGTTTTTGAGGTCAAATTCATAATATCCTCCTTAAGTCCAAGGTCCTTGAGTTTAGTTCCTATGATTTCTTCTATGCATTTTACTGTTTCAGGTCTTATATTCAGGTCCTTAATCCATTTTGAGTTAATTTTGGTGTGTGTCTGGTTTTCTGCCAATATTACACCATTTTGATTGTTGTCACTTTGTAGTATAATTCGAAGTTGAGCAGAGTGATTCCTCAAGCCTTGCTTTTTTTCTTTGGATGGCTTTGGCAATTTGAGGTCTTTTGTGCTTTTATACAAATCTGATGAATTTTTGTTCTATTTTTTTTTAAATGCTGATGGGATTTTTATGGGGATCACAGTAAATCTGTATAATGCTTTAGGGAATAAGGTCACTTTAACTATGTTGGTTTTTCTAATACAAGAACACAGAATATCTTTCCATGTTTTTATATCTTCTTCACATTCTTTTAACAGTGTCTTAGAGTTTTCATTACATAGGTCCTTCACATGTTTCATTAAATTTATTCTTAGGTATTTTATTCTTTTTGTTGCAATTGCAAAGGGAATTATTTTTCCACTTCTTTTTCTGACACTTCGTTATTACGTATAGAAAAGCTATGGGTTTTGTATATTGATTTAATATCCAGAGACTTTACTGTATTTGCTAATTGTTTCTAGTAGTGTTCTTGTGGAATTTTTAGGGATTCCTATATAGAGAATCATGTCATCCACATATAGTGATAGTTTGACTTCTTCATTTCCTATTTGGATACATTTATATCTTTCTCTTGCCTGATTGCTCTTGCTAGGACTTCCAATGTTATAAAGAATAACAGTAGTGATAGTGGACAGCCTTGCCTTGTTCCTGATCTTAGAAGGAAAGTTTTTAGTTTTTCACCATTATGTATAATGTTGGCTGATGGTTTTTCATATATGGCTTCTATTATGTTAAAGTATTTTCGTTCTATACTGATTTTGTCAAGTGTTTTGATAACAAATAGGTGCTGTATCTTGTTGAAGGCTTTTTCTGCATCTGCTGATACGACCATATGATTCTTATTTTTTAATTTGTTTATGTAGCATATCACATTAATCGATTTGCATGTGCTGAACTATCCCTGTGCCCATGGGATGAAGTCACTTGATCGGGACGTATACCCTTTTAAATATGTTGATATATTCAGTTTACTAGTATCTTATTTAGGATTTTTACATCTGTGTTCATGAGAAATATTGGTCTGTAATTTTTTTCATGTGTGTGTTATCTTTACCAGGTTTTGGTATCAGGTTAATATTGGCCTCATAAAATGAGTTGGGAAGTATTGCCTCCTCCTTGATTTTTTGGAAGAGTTTGAGGAGGATAGATACTAAGTATTTGAATATTTGGTAGAATTCACTGGTGAAGACATCTAGTCTGGATTTTTCCTTTTAGGTAGGTTTTTGATGATTGTTACTATTTCCATACTGCTGATCAATCTATTTAGATTTTCCATTTCTTCTTGATTCAGTCTAGGATGATTGTATCTGTCTAAGTACTGGTCCATTTCTTCTAGGTTATTAAATTTGATGTTATATAATTTTTCATAGTATTCTTGTATGATCCTTTGTATTTCTGCTATTTCAGTTATAATTTCCTCTCTTTCATCCCTAATTATGTCTATTTGTCCTTTCTCTGTTTACTTTAGTGAGTCTAGCCAAGGGTTTGTCAATTTTATTAACCTTCTCAAAGAACCAGCTCTTTGTTGCATTTCTTTTTTCTTTTTTTTTTTTTTCAATTTCTTTTATTTCCGCTCTTATTTTGGTGATTTCTTTCCTTCTGCTGCCTTTAGGCTTCATTTGTTCTTCCTTTTCTAGTTTTTTTTTTTTAATATGAAGCATTAGGTTGTTTATTTGAGCTTGTTTTTCTTTTTAGAGATAGGCCTGTGATGAAATGAACTTTTCTCTTATGACTGCTTTTGCCATGTCCCAAAAGTTTTGATGTGTTGTGCTATCATTATCATTTATTTCTATGTATCCCTTGATCTCTACTTTTATTTCTTCTCTGACCCAGTCATTTTTCAGTATCATGTTCTTTAATCTCCATGTATTTGTTGTTCTTCCCACTTTCTTTTTACAGTTGCTGTCTAGCTTCAAAGCCTTATGATCGGAGAATATGGTTGGTATGATTTCAAACCTCTTATATTTGTTGAGGCTATGTCTGTGCTCCAGTATGTGGTCAATTCTTGAGAATGTTCTGTGTGCACTAGAGAAGAGTTTACAAGCAGTTGTTTTGAGATCTAAGGTTCTGTAAATGTCAGTTATGTTTAGTTGATCTAATGTGTCAATTAAGAATGTTATTTCCATATTTATTTTCCTTATTGATTTTGTTTGGATGATCTGTCCATATCTGACAGAGGAATATTTAGGTCCTCTACTATGATAGTGTTTTAG
Organism: Cynopterus sphinx; assembly: GCA_030015415.1. Taxonomy (NCBI): domain Eukaryota; kingdom Metazoa; phylum Chordata; class Mammalia; order Chiroptera; family Pteropodidae; genus Cynopterus; species Cynopterus sphinx. The sequence goes on from CM057388.1 coordinate 55,797,431, forward strand.
TCTGTTTCCCCTTTTATTTATAGATATCAATAAGTGTTATGTCTCCTTGGTGTATGATTCTCTTTATCATTATGAAGTGTCCTTCAGGATCTTTCTTTACCTTTTATATTTTGAAGTCTATTTCATCTGATATTAGTTTTGCTACTCCTGCTTTTCTCTGAATGCCATTTGCTTGAAATATCATTTTCCACCCTTTCAGGTTGAGTCTTATTTGTCTTTGGAACTAAGATGTGTCTACTGCAGTCAGCCTGTGGTTGAGTTTTGTTTTTTGATCCAATCTGCAACTCTGTGCCTTTATTAATGAGTTCAGTCTATTTACATTTAGGGTGGTTATTGACATATAAGGTTTTCCTGTGACAATTTTATCTTTTACTTTCTGGTAGCTAGGTATTTCCATTGCTTCCTTGTCCTTGTGTTTCTGTATTTTTGTTGTTGTTTTTGTTGTTGAAATTTGTGGATTTTCCTTGTGTTCTTTCTTGTTTTATATTATATACGTCAGTTCCGCATTTGGCATGTGATTACCATTATGAATATATAGAGGATAATTATATATACATAGTAGTCCATTTTCTTCTGTGTGTGTTTTATCTCCATTCCCCTTTGTGAATTTGGATCTTTGAGTCCTCCCCTTTTCTGTTATCATTGTCAAAATTTGTCCCTATGTATACTAAACATCAATTGCTATCATGCAATTACAAATCTCTTCTTATTGTGTAAGCTTATAATGTGCTGTCATTAGTAAGAGTTGCACTCCTCTGTTTCTATCTGCCCGCTAGTCATTTACTCATAGTTATCCATTTTTTCTGTCATTTTGTTTTAGATATGCTGACCCCTTTCAGTATTTCTTGTAATGCAAGCCTCTTAGTGGAGAATTCCCTCAATTTTTCTATTTCTGGAAAGTTATTTATTTCTCCTTTATATCGAGAGTAGAACTTTGCTGTACACATTATTCTTGGCTGGCAGTAATTACATTCAATAGTTTTAATAATTGCTTCCACTCCTTTTTCATTTGTAATGTTTGTGCTGAAAAATCCAATTATAATTGAATGAATTTTTCTTTATAGGTTACTGTCTTATTTTCCCTGGCTGCCCTGAGAATTCATTTTTTTATCATTGATTTTTGACAATTTTTGTATAATGTGTCTTGGAAAAAGCTATTTTGGGTTGAGATAATTGGGCGTTCTGTTGGCTTGAATCCCAAGCTTCAGCTCATTCCTTAGATTTGGGTAATTCTTATCAACTATTTGTCTGAAAATGCTTTCTAATCCCTGCTCCTTTTCTTCTCCTTTGAGAATGCTCATTTTTCTTATGCTTCCTCTCCTGAGGGTGTCACCTAGTTCTCGTATTTCTATTTCATTATTTTTCATTCTTCAGTTCTCTCCTTATTTCTGAATTATTTCTAGATTTTAGTCTTCGATATCACTGATCCTTTCCTCCATTTGGTCAGCTCAATTTCCCAAGCTTGCTATTTTATTTTTCATCTCTTTCAGTGTGTTTTTTATCTACAAAAGTTTTATTCTGTTCTTTTTGAGGGTTTCAATCTCCTTGCTAAAATACTCATTCTGCTCATGTAGTTGTTTTTTCAATTCCTGAAATTGTTGATAAGAATTGTTTTGTATCTCACTGAGTTTTTTTTTCAGAAGTACCATCCTGAATTCTGTCATTCAAGTTGTATATTTCTATGTCTTTAAGCTTATTTTCTGGGGATTTTTCTCTTTCTTTCTAAGCTGTTGTCATCTTGGTTATTCATGTTGTTTAATAGACTATTTCTCTGGCTGGGTGTTAATGGAAGTTAATTCTGCTTTTTCTTTTTTTTTTCCAGAAAAAAGATTTATTATACAAAGTTCTCTCTTTAGCCTGTGGGTAAGAAATCTTTGTTTTGTTTTATTTTCCAGTAGGTGGCCTCTAAGTCTCTTGGATCTCTGCTTTATGTAAAGTCTTAATAATGCCTTCAAAAAAAAAAAATATATATATATATATATATATATATATATATATATATATATATATATATATATTCAATCACACTCGCTATTCTGTCTCAGTTCCTGTCAGTGTTAGTGACACTTTTGGTAGATTTTTCTCAGTTTCCCCTGTGTTCTGTAGTGTTTGGTCTTGGAGGATATGGGGTGAGGGGCCCTCTGAATCGTGGGATGGGGGCTGCGACTCAGCCTTGCATTTTGCAACTGCAGTTGGTAGTAATCAACTATTGCTTCATTGCCATCTCAACTTCTCTACCATCCCTACTTTTCTGCTTTCTGCCCTCATCTCTGGGCACTGCTGCTGTGCAGAGCTCACATCTCTCTCAGGTGGGGCTGTTCATGGAACCCACTACATCTTCTCCCTTCCCCTTCCTCCTGCAAGGAGGTCCTACTGTGAGAGGCAGCTTCTTTTTTTCTTTCAGTGTACCGCCAGACTCCTGTGATTCTGACCTGTGGCATCTCTTCTTTGCAGATCCCTCCCTCAGACATCCTTGTGTGCAGGTTGGGTGTTTTTTGTTGAGTTTTAGATGTTCAGCTTATTGTTGTTTCAAGGGGAGAGATCTGGGGACATTTCTCACTCTGCCATGTTTCTGATGTCACTCAAAATTATTTTTTTAATTAGTTAATATTGTAAATATGATTTTTGACTCAGAGTACACCTTTAATGTTTGAAAAAATTATATCCTAAGGGTCTAGTCAAGAATATAGAGTGTACCACTTGTTAACATTTTCATCATTCTTCCAAGTGTCATGAAGTTAGGAGGACATATGACAAGCATTTTAGTACTAAATATCCTCTCCTATAAAGAAATTCTTTCTTAGTGTAAACCACATCACTCAGAAATATTATTTCAACTTCTTTATATCATGTTTATATCTTCTGCTTTCTTACCATCCTATCATCACTTCAAGGGAACAGAAAAGGAAAAAGGGTATATTGTTTTTCCTTACCTAAACTCAGTGTTGTCTTAAAGGTTTTACCATTGTCCCTGTTCTAAAAGAAAACAGATGTAAACTTCTAACTGTTGCAGAATCACCTCCAAAAGACTGTGTTCATGTGCCTGATGTGCGAGTAAAGTCAAAACATTGAGATACCAGGGCTTGGAGATAAATAAAGGTTTATTTGATTTGGCCAAAGCAAGAGGATGAGAGAGCAAGTACTCTCAAATCTGCCTCTTCCAAAAAAGCAAAAGTAGAGAGTTTCTGTGCAGGTAGGGAGGAGGGGAGAGGGTATTCTAGGGAACTGAGAGAGAAGTCTGTGTTCTTTTAGTCACAGATGATGTTTTTTCCTATCAGGCTTCTGGGTGTCGAAAGTTGCTGGTCATACCTACCTTGAAGATATTTTCTTTTCTGCAAAACAAACTTATAAATTTTCCTCATGGCCCTGGAGTTATATCCTCGTGCCTGACAAAGGAACAGTATATCAACAACACAAAATTATGTTGTGAAAACAAGGGCTGCTGGGTTGAAGAACAAAGATTTGGCAAAACATCTCATAATTGTATGTTAGTGACATTATCTTTAAAGTAAAAAGGAGACATTAGATATTTTGTGCCTATCGCCAATGTTTAAGCTATCATTGTTTTATGCTACATTCTTAACTAGCTATATTTTCTATTCTCTTAAGCAAAGAGTACTTTTAAACAGTTTTCCTGGAACTTGCTTTACAAGCAGTCTTTCAGAATATGACTAACATACTTTCTTAATCTTTGACTATAAACTACATGACAACCAAAATAATTGAAAAATTTCTTTAAAACCTATACTGATATCCTAATTAAGAATTAAATTATTTAATTCTAGCTGCCCAAACACTACGAGCACTAGAAGCACAAGGGGTTAAGCTACATAACTTCCTAAAACAAATCATGTGTGAACATTAAAAGTTATTCCTTTCACAATTGCTCGTTCCTCTTTATTCAAAATGGTACTTTTTTTTTTTCAGTTGCCCAATCACTGGAGTTGCCGAAGAAATAGAACATTCACTGATAGAGATATGTGTTGGATCTTACAGTCTTCTCACTCTTTCACTTAATTAATATGTAGCATCTTGTATTTTATTTAGAACCCTATCAGTTACCAAATTCTCTCCCTTTTTTATGAAATGTTTTTCACCTTTATAACCACTCATTCAATCCCAGCATTCTCACCTTTCCTTCTTTATATCAGGCATTATTCATCTCATGTTTGTACCATTGCAATAACTTCCAGATTGTTTTCCTGTCTACAGTCTCTCTTCTCTGCATAGCACTGCCAGAACAGCCTTTTATCATGCCATTTCTCAGGTTAAATTTTTAAATGGTTCTTTCTTTAAGAAGCAGATGATTCTCATGTTATTTAACTTATTCTACAGCATAAATAAATTTTTTAAAGCTTCCAGCTTCCTTTTTATAAAACTATCAATAATTACAAATGTTATAAGTTGATTATAATGTGTTATATACTAATTATAAAGAAGTTATAAGTATAGTTTTTCCAATAAATCTTTCAAAATTGGATATTTGTACTCCTTAGGAATAACAATGTAAAAATTTTAAAGACAATATTAGCTAATATTATCCAACATTACATTAAAAAATACTACTTCTTAGATTTCACTTCAGTAATATAAACATGTGGCAATATTAGGAAATATATTGCTATAATTAATCAAAACAATAGCTAGAAGAAAAATATGATCATCCTTATAGATGCAAAAAAAAAAAAAAGAATGTGCTAATATTTATCACTTACTCTTGACTTTTAAAAAGACTTTATACAATTGATAAATACATCTTGAGCCAAACCATAGTCATTAATGAAGAAATACTAAAAAGCATTTTCAGCAAAATCAGAAACGAGGTAACAGTGTTATTTATCATATGGTTCTGGAAGTACTAGCCCAGTGTAATTAGGGATGAGAAAGAAAAAGAAAGTATAGCTATTAAAATGGAGGAAGCAACTTTTATTTTTATTTGTACATGATATGATGTAACACCTAGAAAAATCTAAGAACTGGAAAGCAATCAGAAGCAATAAACAAGTTCAGTAAATGTCCAGTTATGAAATTAATACATAAACATTAATAGCTTTCTTATGACTAAATACAAAACAGCTAGAAAACAAGGATACAAGAGTTTTGCTTTATTATTGCATTTCCTGAGACGTCCACTAAGGCTTTGCTGCCTGAATATGTGAAAATCAGTAATTCTCTTGGAGATTTAGAAGCAATAATGTATCCTGATGTGATGGACTGGTATAGCTGAGGCTCAATAGAAGTTATTTCCTTACTTCTGAGAGCTCTAACTTCACCCACTTCTCCCTCAAATTGTAACTCATCTAAGGCCACAGTAGGATCTGCTATAGGTCTTTTATGAAACATGAGCTTTCTTTAGTGCCTACGGACAAATGAACTGTTAAGGACATGGCTGGAATCAGGACCTTTTATACCTGCAACTTTTTAACAACTCACCAACAGCAGTACTTGGAATTAGAGTGTATATCTCCATACCTAAACCAAAAAGCAATGAAAGGATCCTCCCAGAAGTACTGATGTCAATACTTGTAGTTTTTGATTCTGGGTAGTGGTCTTCAGATGTTTATCATCTCACCATTACCCTCCTTGTTATTTCCCTTCCTATATTATCTCATACACACAATCACACACACATACTGATAAAATTTTGAATACCTGGTAAGGTAATGTCTGCTCTCCAAGTTTACCAACCAGAAGGACATTTCCAGTTAAAGAGAAACTGGTATTGTTTGTACAGAATATTTTCAATTACATATAAAGGTCCCTAGATTGTAACAGACTAATGTAGAATTAATGTCTTTTCCTTATATTTAGTTATACTTGCTAAATTGCCTTGGTATCTTATTGCTTGGTCACTGGGTTGAGGCATCGAGGCTGGTGTCTAAGCAAATGGGAACTAAAATAGACCTAAATATTCAAATTAAAAGCTGTGGGTAAAAAAAAAAAAAAAAAAAAAAAGCAAGAGCAAGTCCAAGAGCATATTGGTAAGACTTTCCCTGAAGCGGGATGCCAGAGTGGAGGAGTCTCAGATAGAGGAGCAATCAGTGTTCCTGGATAGAGAGAGAGAGCTGTTGAGGACACAGCTGGACCGCTATCTGGGGCAGTAAACCAGAAATCTATCTGAAGGTTATGGAGATTACTGTCCTGATGGGACAGGATCTAGCAGAGGACTTCGTGTCCAGACAAAGCCCAATTCCTCTGTTCTCTCTTCTCCTTGAATTTCTGTTTTCATTTCTCTCTTCCTTAGTCCTTTATGCTAGTTTGAGATTCAATTCTTAATTTTAGGCCCTGGTGAGACTTGAAGTCAGCTATAGTCAAACCATGCACAGATATTCAGATTATTCTTCATTTACAGTTATATGGAGAATAGACAACACTGGATATTGCTCTATGGACTGACCATTCCTAAACCATTGGTGCCAATATATATCATCCTGATTCAGGACCCTAATTTTCCACTGTTTCCTACTTTGTGGTCTTGCTCTTAGGGGATTACATGACACATGTTCTTATCTACATTTTCCCTATCTCCACAGATGAACATATGGTCAGAAACTGCAGCTGTATAAAGGAATAGAATAAAGAAAAATGAAAAGGTCTGAGGCAGCCCCTCCCCCAAAAGAGAGGTAAGCAAATAGTGAGTTTTAAATGTTTGGGAGGACAGATACTTGCAGTTCTTCATTCATGGCCATGTTTGTCAAACTGCTCCCTCTTGGAAGTACATTACTTTCATGGCTCTCCAACCACCTTTTCATGCATACATCCCACTGACCAGAAATACCTACCCAACAGAGTTACATTCAAGGGTGTGGGGAGGCAGACTGTTTGAGAATAGGAAAGTGGTCATGGAATGGGAGACAAGAGTGGAAGGTCAGATTTTGAGCTGGTGTTTGCTCCCTAGGCAAGGAATCAGAGAGTAGATCAGTGGAAACTGCAGAAGTATTTAAAAGAGACAAGATAGGGAGCACAGACTGGAAGAGGCAGTGGCTGCTTCAGGATCACACCTAGTCTCAGCAGTCCCCACTCCACAGACAAATGTATGTAAAGGTAAAGATTGGGTACTCAGTGAGCATCCAAGTATTTAATCAGTCCCAGGATGAAAATGTGATTACCAATATTTCCTGATAGAAACATTCCACTTCAAGGTCCACCCACTGTATCCCAAATCTTATTCCAGGTACCTCTATTACCAAGCACTTCCTTAGAAAGACTTTAAAATATTTCCATACATAATTTTTGAAGGTAATCAGGGTATTTTACAAGGTATTGAGAAGGAACATGCCCAAATTGTAAGTATACAGCATGAACTAAATGATAGGCCCCCCACCTCCCAGCTTTCACTATTCCTTCTATTTTTTTCTTCCCCTCTCTTAATATCAAGTGTTTCTTCTTGAAAAATATGGCCTCAAGTGATCCATAAACCTGAAAGAAGGAGTATGATTGATGAACTAATATGTATTCTGAAGCCAGGGTTTCCTGGTTTCCAGATAATTCTGGCATCTTGATACACTGAGCCACAGGATAACGGGAGTAGTTTAAATACCCATGTTCCAACAACTCTTCCTGTGGCCCACATTCTCTACCCTCTTCTATGGTCTAGTTGCCCAGAGAATCTTCTTAATGATGTGATTACTCTAATTCATTTAGCAGGGAACTAAAGGAACAGAGGAAACATATTTTGCAGTTGGCTGGTCATTCAAAACCATCCTACTTTAAAATATCAGCTAATTAGAAGGTGCTGGGAGGAAAAGGTTTGAGTACTTACACCTTATTAAACCTCACTGTGATTATTGATAATATTCTTTACAAAATAAACCAAAAGATATATTACATACCAAATTTTATTTAAAGACTGAATTTTGATTGTTCTCACTCTAGACAGATATTATATTTATAATGACTAAAATTAAAGAAACTATTAATTCCAAAATTAGTGTTTTCTCAATTAAGCAGTGACCAGTTCTCTTTAAATCCTTTGTTGTCTTTGAAGCTGTAATAGTCTTTGGATAGATTTAACTCTCAAATTATATATGGTCAGGAATCTGATAGAGTAAGGTATGTTTGAAAAAAATACAATTTGAAGAGAGAATGGCTACAGATTCTAAAATGCAGAGTAATTGTTCTATTCTCTGAGAAAAAGTGCATATATGTAAGGGAAAGCAACATCCCGAAGGACACATTTGATTAAAATTTACTAAGGATTTGCTATGTGCCAGGCACTGCTCTAAACATTCTATACATCGTGCCTCATGTATACCTCACAAACATCCTTTTAGAAAAGACGTTTATTTTCTTAATTTTTCACCTAAGGAAAATGCACAAAGAAGTTAAGTGACTTTCTCAAAGTCATACACCTAGCAATAAAACCAGGATTTGTACCTATACAGTCTGACTAGAGTCCAAATTCATAACTATTACACATTCCTACAAGAAATATAATACTGCAAATATTCTTGGGCATCAATAGAGACCAGTAATGACAAAGGAACACTAGATGATTAAAGATGACTAGAGACAAAGGACCAAACTCAATCTCTGGCAATAAATTATTAAATTATGCTATAACTAAGTTGTTTTTTTTTTCAGGAGAGAAATATAGACATACATATATAAATACACACATCCAAGAGTTTGGAAATAAGGTTTCCCTTTGAAAACAAAACAAGTAAAAGAGAGCTACAGTGGTTGTGAAAAGTGGACTGTAGGACCCAATCAAAGGACAGCCTGCCTAGTTATAATAGCAGAATACCACACACTCTACATGCTAGTCAAGGTTGAGTGGGGATCAGGTAGGTGAAGGGAAAGAGTGTGTTCCAGGCAGAAGGGACAACATGTTCCAAAGCTAGGAGGTAAAAGAGAGCATGATGTGCTCAGAGAATGTTTTCTAAAAAGTCCAGAATGGCCAAAGCAGTAAAGAATGAAGATTAGGCAGGGAGTCCTGGTTGTTTGCATCTTATTCCCAGTTCTTTGGGAAGCAGCCATTGAGGTATTTTAAGTCAGATTTGAAGGAACTCAGATTTAAGGGCAATCTCTTTGGCTGAAGAGTGTGTTGGAGCCGTTTCTACTACCATCTCACAGTAGAGGTAGGGAGACCAGTTAGGAGGCTGCTGTAGTCATCCAGGAGAGATCTGGTTCTGCAAGATTGGCAGAAATGGCAACCAGAAGGAGTAGACTGATGGACTGATTTGGAGGTAGGTGGATAAGATGAGGGGATGAGAGAGAGAGGTTCTAGCTTAGGCAATGGGGTGGGTTGTTGGTGCCTTTCACTGAGAGTGAGACATGAAGCAGGAGTAGCAGGGAGATAAAGAGAGGCTACATTTGGAAGAGGAAGTGGAGAAGCTCAGGTTGATGAAAGTTGAGTTTTTGGAAATTGTAAGTTGTCCAAATGGTGCTCTTCAGTGACCAGCTGATCATATGGACCTGCAGTTCGGTACCAGATCTGCACTGGGAGATAAAGATGTGGGTATCTTCAGCCTACAGACCCCGAGGTTGGATCAGCTGGCTAGAGGGAGCCAGACCACAAAAATGGAGAAGGAAAATGGGAAAAGAGAGAAATCCAGAGGCCAAATATGTACCATATGATATGGAAAAAAAAGAGGATATTTGTAACATCCCAAAGCAGTATTATTTCTTTCCTTACTACTACTTGGTTTACTATTTACTGTGTCTGTGTTTGTGGAGGTGGGGTGGGCTGAGGTGAGAATGTCATCCTTTTACTTTCCTTGTATTCTGTGGCCTTTGGGGGCTCTTGATGTTCTTTCTTTTTGGAGGAAGGCAGTTTTTTTCCTTTTTTTTCTTCTACCAGGCTATTTGTGTAATTCAGTCTGGGAGAGCCTGCTGGCAGAGACTTCCTAAATGTGTACATTAAGTTGCAGTATAAACTAGTGCAGGAAAGCACGGGTTTTGTGTGAGAATTCTGATAGTTGTCATGGTTACCTAACCATCAACATGTCTAACAAATAATTCTTGAGAACAGGCCATTGCCTGGGTCTTGGGAATCCTTATCAACATCTTTACAGATACAATTGATTTTCTGTAACGTGGTATATCTCATTTTATTCTTTCAAGAATCAGAAATACACCATTTAATTATAAAATGTGCTGGGTAAAGAGAAAAAGCAAAATGAATTGTAGAAAAAATTTTCAACTAAAAATAATTTTATTTATTTATTTTTATTTTAAAATATTTTGATCTTTTCAATTAGAGTTGACATTCAATATTATATTAGTTTCAGCTGTACAGCATAGTAAAATAATTTATACAATAAGATAATAGTGACGCTCCCAAAGATTCAAGGACCTAGTTTTATCATCTGACTGTCTTTCAAATATCTTGTTCATCAGACCATGATTATGTTTTTTGCCTCTATAGTACTTTAATATTCTGGAGTTCCAGAATGGTGCTGACACCCAGCCATATGCATCTCTTGAAGGAAACAGAAAGTCACCTTGATTCAATAAAAAAGGATGAAAACTTTCCCCCCATATACTTCACACTCTAAATTATAGAAATGGCACTGACTTCTCTACATAAAGTAGATGAGAGTGATTCTTTTCTTTTTTGCTGTTACCTTTTAAAGGCTCATGATGGCATAATAAGCCTTTTTGATTAACAAATTGGCTGTTTTGGGTGGGAAGAGTTCAGGATATTAGTAAAGAATACTAACTTTAGTCAATTTTCATTATATGCTAGACACTGAAGTAAGAGTTTTTCATTGGTTTTCTTTTCAATTATCAATCAATTGAGCAGTGTTTATCTTTCTGTTTTTTTTTCTATCTATATATATTTAAAGAAATATTTATAGGAGGAGGGGAGAAGGTGGCAGATGAGGTAAATGCAGGCTTCATCACCTCCCAGGTCCATACTGAAATTACAATCAAATTATAAAATAATCACCTGAAGTCCAGCTGATCATAACACTTATGTCTGATAATATAAAGGAGACATATCAAAGCCAGTAGGAGGGGCAAAGTCACAAATCAGGCTGGATCCACACCTATGGGTGGTGGAGGATCACCGGGAAGGAAAGCGAGGCTGCAGAGGCTCTCCTGAAGGAAAGGAGATTTCTTCTCTCATCTGGGGGCTCCCTAGCCCAGGGTCCCAGCCTAAGGAAGAAGATATTCCAGTAACCCTGCTTGTAGAAACCAGAGGGAATTCCAGCCATCTGGGTGAGATGGAAGGAGACTGAATCCCTAGATGTCTTTTAGAAGGACCTGCACACAGGCTTTCTGACCTGTGGACACTCACCCGGGGCACCGGCGGTGGGTCAGAGGCTTGTGTGGGATTTATTCTGAGAAAGTCTGCATAACCTGGTGCCAGAATGAAGGTTAGAAGGATAGACAGCACTGCACCTTAGTCTAGCCCCTTCTAGGGTAATCTACAGACCAAGCCAGCTTGACTGTGCACATCCTTCTCACAGAGCCATTAGGAATCACCGGTCAGAGGGAATCTGCCCACTCTGCCCAATCTGCAGATTGTCTGGGGCATTTGTTGCTGGATGGCTGCCAAACTCTGCTCTAATTCAGGGCCAAACATCCCCAGCAGGTGGCCAGTGTTGTGAGCCACATTTTCGAGATAGGGTCAAGCAGATCACTGCTGCCAATATGAACCTGGGAAGATCTCAGGGTCCTGTGGACTAGTCCTGGACAGCAGCTGGTCTTGCTGTGATCTTGAACTTCTGCAGGAACTTAGGAACAGTTACCAAAGTTGCATCAAGACTGAGTTTGTATTGATCTGACTGTCATTGTCTCTCTGAGACCATGCCCCACCTTACCCACAAATTGCCCCAAGCGGCCCATTGTCAGTGAACTACCACAGCTCAGTCCCTTCTCTCCATTGAACTCCCAATCCACACAAGCAACAAACATTGGCTGGAATAGGGTGGGCACTGCATGGAAATCAGTGGCAGGGAGACCTCTGCTGCTTATAAGAGTTACAATATTATGTCTGAGGAGCACAGGGTCTGTGGGACCACCCCAGATAGCATGGTCTCAGCATGTCTACAGTGGGAATGCACATGGACAGAAGTTGCAGCAAAACTGGGGTTGTATTGGCCAGATGGCCCTTGCATCCCTGCGATCCCAATTCCCCCAAGCCACAAAGTGCCTGTGGCCCAATGATAAGCAACCCCCTTGTGCCCTGCTTGGCTCTGGGGTTGTGCAGTCAGCACAGTCAACAGATCTTGGCTAGTGAAGTGAGTCATTTTGAGGAAAAGAGTTGTGGACAGACCACTGTGCCTGTATGAGCAGCAATGTTTCTTGAGGGGGTTGCAGGGGTCTGTATTGGCCTGATGGCCATTGACTCCTTGAATTTCTACCCCATTCAATACACGAAGTGCATGCTGCACGTTTCTAGGCAGCTGCCCATTTCTTGGGGTGGCAAATTTAGGCCCAGGGTGGGCAGAAGCTGACCTTTCTATAGTGAAAACTTGTACAGGGAACTACAGAGAGAACATTGGCATGTAAACTGACACTGCAATGGCAGGGGAAATTTACTCAATATACCCAGGAGACTCACAGGGTCCCTGCACCACTCAACACATATATCACCCAGAGGCTCATCCAGTTTCAGAGACTTACAGGCAACTGACAGATGCCAGCCTTTGAGGAACACTGATCCCTCTGCTAAACTACCCTAGGTCAGGGACGGGGGATTAACGACTGATGCCTACAGTGTTGTTTATTTCAATTACCTACAAATTCAGCATAGGCAATAACCATCAGCAGATTGTTTTGTAGTTCTCACTGGGTAACCCAGAGAAATCAAAAGCAGTGGCTGAACTTGGCTTACGGGGGAGGCCCTCCCAAGGAGTCAGAAAACCTATTCATCTAAAGGCTGGTACCAGAGTACACAGAACTCCTGACTAGTCCCATTAGTGAAACACACAAAGAGTGGTTGCAACAAGTATACAAGACTGCTAGGGCAAATCCCACTCAGTGGGGTCAGCCTCTACACCACTTAACCTGTGGGTGCAGCCAATTCCCAGAATTAGTCCACCTGAGAATGAATTCTATCCACTGATGTGCTAATACCAATAAAGGCTTGGCAACAACAGAAGATCACACATGACCCACACAAAGGTAACTTTCAGAGCCCCCGGCATAAGGGATCAGGGAGAGTGTGCTACTGAGTCACACAGGACACTTTCCACATTAGGCCATCTGGCCAAGGCTGAGAGATGAAACAAATATTCCTGACGCACAGAAACAAACACAGAGAGACTAATAAAATGATAAAACAGAGAAACATACCACAAATTAAATAGCAGGAGAAAGCTCCAGAAGGTAAGCTAAATAAAATGCAGGCAAGCAATCTACCAGAAACAGAGTTCAAAATAATGGTTATAGGATGCTTAATGAACTTATGTGGAGAATGGATGAGCACAATGAGAATCTCAACAGCATATAAAAGGACTTAGAAACCATAAGAAAGAACCAGACAGAATTGAGGAATACAATAAGTGAAATGAAGAACACACTAAAAAGATTCAACAGTAGATTGGATGAAACAGAAGATTGAATAAGCAAATTGGAAGACAAAGTAGCAGAATACACCCAATCAAAACAACAAAAAGAAAACAGAATTTAAAAAAATGAGGATAGTTTAAGAGACCTCTTGGAAAACATGAAGCATAAAAATATCTGGATCACAGGAATTCCTGAAGAGGAAGAGAGAGAGCAAGGGATTGAGAATCTATTTGAAGAAATAATAACAGAAAACTTCTTTAACCTGGCAAAGGAATTATGCATACAAGTTCAGGAAGCACAAAGAGTTCCAAACAAGAGGAATTCAAAGAAACGCACACCAAGACACAGCATAATTAAAATGCCAAAGGTCAAAGACAAGGAAAGAATCTTAAAAGCAGCAAGCAAAGGAAGCTGGTTACTTACAAGGGTACCTCCATAAGAATGTCTGCTGATTTTCCAATGAAAACTTTGCAGGCCAGAAGGGAATGGCAAGGAATATTCAAAATTGTGAAAAACAATAATCTACAATCATGGATACTCTACTTAGCAAGGCTTTTGATTACAATGGAAAGTGACATAAAGAGCTTTCTAGACAGAAAAAGGCTTAAGAAGTACATCACCAACAGGCAAACATTACAAGAAATGTTAAAGGGTCTTCTGTGAAAAGAGAAGGGGTAAAAAAGAAAATAGAAATAACAAATATGAATAATAAAATTACAGTAACAATGTACCTATCAGTAATCACTTTAAATGTAAATGGATTAAATGCTTTAATCAAAAGGCATAGGGTAACCAAATTGGTAAGAAAACAAGACCCATGCATATGCTGTGTACAAGAGACCCATTTCAGATCAAATGACACACATAGACTGAAAGTAAAGGGATAGAAAAAGATATTTCATACAAATGGAAATAAAAAGAAAATCTGGGGTAGCAGAACTTACTTCAGATAAAATAGACTTTAAAACAAAGGCTATAGTAAGAGACAAAAAAGGGCATTACATAATGATAAAGGGATCAATAAATCAAGAGGATGTAAAACTCGTAAAAATATACACACCCAGCATAGGAGCACCTACATACATAAAGCAATTATTGACTAACATAAAAGGAGAGTTCAGTAGTAATACACTTGTACTAGGAGATTTTTACACCCCGTTGACACCAAAGAATAGATCTTCCAAAGAATCAACAAGTAAGCAATGGGCTTAGAATACACACTAGAACACATGGATTTAATAGATATTTTTAGAGCACTTTACCCCAAAGCAGCAAAATACACACTCTTCTCAAGGGGGCATGGAACACTTTCAAGGGTAGACCACACGTTAGGACACAAATCAAGTTGCAATAAATTTAAGAAGATTGAAATCATATTAACCATCATCTCTGATCACAATGGTATAAAACTAGAAATCAACTAGAAGAAAAAACTGGAAAATTGGCAAACACATGGAGACTAAATAACATATTAAACAATGAGAGGGTTATTAATGGGATCAAAGAAAAAATCAAAAGATACGTAGAGACAAATGAAAATGAAAACACAACTCAAAATCTATGGGACTCAGAGAAAGCAGTCCTAAGAGGGAAATTCATAGCAATACAGACCTACCTCAAGAAACAAGAAAAAGCTCAAATAAACAATCTAACCTTACAATTAAAAGAACTAGAAAAAGAACAGCAAATAAAGCACAAAGTGCATAGAAGGAAGGAAATAATAAAGATCAGAGCAGAAATGAATGAAATAGAGTATAGAAAAACAATACAAAAGATTAATGAAACTAAGAGCTGGTTCTTTGAGAGGATAAACAAAAATGACAGACCCTTAGCCAGACTCAGCAAGGAAAAAAGAGAGAGGATTCAAATAAAATTAGAAATGAAAGAGGAGAAATACCCACGGATTCCACAGAAATACAATTGATCAAAGGGAAATACTATGAGTAATTATACACCAACAAATTGGAAAATCTGGAAGAAATGGACATATTTCTAGAAAATTACAAGCTCCCAAGAATGAGTCAAGAATAAACAAAATCTGAACTGATTGATTATCACCAATGAAATAGAATTAGTAATCAAAAACCTCCCCAAGAACAAAAGTCCTGGACCAGATAGCTTCATAGGTAAATTTTACCAAACATGCAAAAAAGAATTAACACTTATTCTACTCAAACTATTACAAAAGAATCGAGAAGACGGAAGCCTCCCTAACTCCTTTTATGGGGTCAACATTACCTTGTTTCTATAACCAGGCAAAGACATTACAAAAAAAGAAAACTATAGGCCTATAACTCTGAACATTGATGCAAACAGCCTCAACAAAATATTAGCAAACCAAATTCAGCAATACATTAAAAATATCATACACCATGATCAAGTTGGTTTTATTCCTGGGATACAAAGTTGGTTCAATATCCACAAATCAATTAATGTGATGCACCACATTAACAAATCAAAAGATAAAAACCATATGGTCATATCAGTAGATGCAGAAAAAGTGTTTGACAAAATCCAGCATCCATTTATGATAAAAACTCTCAGCAAAGTGGGAATAGAGGGAACATACCTCAATATAATAAAGGCCATATATGACAAACCTACAACTGACATCATACTCAATGTGGAAAGGCTAAAAGCATTTTCCTTAAGATCAGGAACAAGACAAGGATGCCCACTTTCACCACTCCTCCTCAACACTGTATTAGAAGTCTTAGCTATAAAATTAGTCTTTAGCAATAAAACTAGAAAGAGAAATAAAAGGCATCCAAATTTGAGAGGAAGAAGTAAAACTCTTGTTATATGCTGATGACATGATACTATATAGAGAGAACTCTAAAGATCCCACCAAAAAAAACTGTTAAAAATGATCAATGAATTCAGTAAAGTACAGGTTACAAAATAAATATTCAGACGTCAGTGGCATTTTTATACACCAGTGATGAACTTCAGAAGGAGAAATTAAGAAGACAATCCCATTTACGATTACATCAAACAGTATAAAATACTTGGGAATCAAATTAACGAAGGAGGTAAAAGGACTGACCTCAGAAAATTATGTCATTGAAAAAAGAATGTGAAGAAGATACAAATAAATGGAAGCATATACCATGTTCATGGGTAGGAAGAATCAACATCATTAAATTGTCATACTACCCAAAGCAATTTATAGATTCAATGCAATCTCTTTCAAAATACTAATGGCATTTTTCAGAGAGCTAGGACAAATAATTCTAAAATTTATATGGAACCATTAAAAACCCCGAATAGTCAGGGCAATCTTGAGAAAGAACAACAAAGTTGGAGATATCACACTAACTGACTTCAAACTATTATACTACAAGGCTACAGTAATTAAAATAGCATGGTACTCACATAAAAACAGATACATTGATCAGTGGAATAGAATAGAGAGCCCAGAAATAAATTCATGCTTATACGCTCACTTAATATATGACAAAGGAGGTAAAAATATATAATGGGGTAAAGACATTCCCTTCAACAGATGCTGCTGGAAAAATTGGACAGATACATGCAAAAAAAAAAAAAAGAATCTGGACCGCCTTCTTATACCATATCAAGAATAGACTCAAAATGAATTAAAGAGTTAAATGGAAGGTCTGAAACCATAAAAATTCTAGGAGAAAAGATAGGCAATAAATTCATTGATATTATTAACAGGAATTTCATTTTAGGTATATGTCCTCGGCCAAGGGAAACAAAAGAAAAAATAAGCAAATGGGACTACATCAAACTAAAAAGGTTTTGTATAGAAAAGGAAACCATCAACAAAACAAACAGACAACCATCTGTTTGGGAGAAGACATGAAGTAATGATACATCTGATAAGGGACTAATATTCAAAATATATAAAGAACTTATACAACTCATAAACAACAACAACAACACAAAACAATCCAATTAAAATTTGGGGAGAAGACCTGAACACATACTTCTTCAAAGAGGAAATACAGATGGCTACCAGACATATGAAAAGATGCTCAAGGTCACTAATCATTAGAGAAATGTAAATGAAAACCACAGTGAGATATCACCTCACCCCTGTCAGAATAGCTATCATCAATAAATCAAAAAGCAACAAGTGTTGGCAAGGATGTGAAAAAAAGGGAACACTCATACATTGTTGGTGGTATTGCAATGGTACAGCCACTATGAAAAAGTGTAGAGGTTTCTCAAAAAATTAAAAATGGAAATACCTTTTGACCCAAAACAATAATTTGTAAAGATCTATGCATTCTAATATTCATGGCAGCACAATTTGCAATAGCCAAGATATGGAAGCAATCTAAATGCCCATCAACAGATGATTGGATAAAGAAATTATTGTTCATGGAATATTATGCAGCCATTAATAAAATGAAATCCTACCATTTGCAACTACATGGATGAACCTAGAGGTTTTTATGCTGAGTGAAATAAGTCAGAGAAAGATAAATATCGTATCATTTTACTTATATAGGAATTCTAAAGAACAAAAATAACAAACTAATTAAAATCAAATTCACAATTATAGTGGACAATTTGGTGACAGACAGAGGGGACAGGTTTTGGGAGGGCTGGGAGAATGAGGTCAAGGGTTAAAGAAGTACAAAATAGTAGTTGATAGTTGGTCACAGGGATGGGGAGCGTGGCATAGAGAATCCAGTCTGCATTAATATAGTAGGTAGGTGGGGGGCCAGGGGAGGGAGGGAGCAACTGGGGGCATATTTTTATGAACTATATAGATGTTTAACCAATGTACTGTATACTTGAAACTAATTTAAATAAATCAATTTAAAAAATATTCATAATTTCTGTACACACTGGTTCAAGGCCTGTTTAGAAAATATCTTTTATTGGGTTTTTTTTTTTTTTTTGCTTCTACTAATGATGCATGTGAATTGGGACTTACATCGAAAATACAGATGAGTGCCACTTGAAGTCCAGAGTCAGAACTGAAGCTTGAACATCACAGATCAGTAATGCTGGGAGGAAAGGTCAGAAGGAGGAAGTAAAGGGAGGAGGGACTACTATTCCAACTTCCAGACAGAGCTTTACAGATGTTTGTGTAACATAGGAAATAAATCAGGGATAGGCAGCCTCTGCTGGGATTTTCTTCATGCAAGTTAACTAGACCTCTAGTGTATGTTTTTCATTTCTCCTCCACACACCTCTCTTCTCTCCCTTTTCCTTCTCCTTTACTCCTCCTAACCTTCCTTTCCTTCCTCCTCTTTCTCCCCTTTCTCCTTCTTTTCTCCTCCCCCTCCTCTCCCTTTTCTCTCATCCTCTCTCTTCCTCAACGGACTGCTTCTCTTAAAAAATATACAAATCAGGGTGGGGATAACTGTCAAGGGCTGCTCAGAGCAGGCAGGGAGCCATCTCTGCCCTATACAATCTTCCACCCTCAGCTAAAAAGAATCTCTGTGTTTATGTATGTGTGTACACATATGCATGAGTTTAAAGTAAAAACAGGATCACCTCTGCAACTTTTTTCTAATTATAAAAGTTATACTTGCTCACTGAGAAAAATCTGTAAGTTCAAAAATGTGTAAAGAAGAAAATATAAATAGAATCCTATAATTCAGATGTTTAGTTGTGTTTTTGTACTTTTGTAGAGTGGAATTTTTGTATGAACAAATATATGTGTACATACAATTTACAATCACCATTTAAAATTTAACCATGTGTTATGAATATCTTTCTATGTCAATAAGTGTATTCACACCTTATTGTTTGAATCACTTTAAAACAAATTTTTTTATGTTTCTAACAACCTGTTTTTCTGATTTCAAAGGTAAAACATTCTTATAAAAATAAAATGAAATAGAAATGTATAACATACATAATGAAATTGTTTTTGCATGTCCTCTACCTGTCAAATCTGTGAAAATATTCTGTTTATAGCTTGGAGAACATTCTTTGGTGATACACACATATATTCTATTGCAAAAGTGAGACTATATTAAAACATTTTACTCTGCATGTAAATGTCTAATTCTATCACATGGTTACAATGTTTGCAGACTTTTCACTTAACAAGAAGTTGTGAAAATGTTTACACTCAATAAATATATACATCACTTTATGAATCATTCATTATTCAATAAGACTTTCTTCAATTTTTAAATTTTAACTAAGATTTTTCTGATTACAGATTATATATGCTTGCTGCAAAAATTCAAATGACAAAAAATTGTATAAATTACGAAGTGAAATTTCATTGAATCTCTCCCCTCCTCTGTCAAGTTAGCTATTAGTGTTCATTCTTCCAGTTTTTCTTTGCAAAATACCAAAACTTCTCTCTCTCTCTCCCTCTCCCTCTCCCTCTCCCTCTCCCTCTCCCTTTCCCTCTGCCTCTCCCCCTCTCTCCCTCCCTCCATCCATCTCTCTCTCTCTCTCTCTCTCTCTCTCTCTCTCTCTCTCACATACATACACACATTCTTTTGCAAAAAAATGTGACCCTATTGGATTTATTATGTAACAACTTGTTTTTTCCCACTTACACACACACACACACACACACACACACACACACACACACACACACACACACACACTAGATACTTTTTGATAACATTGCTCCACCTAATTTCCTTTAACCCAGAGGATTCCACTGTATGAAATTACAATTTTTAATTTAGCCAATCAGCTATAAATGCTCTTTAAGTTCTTTATAAATTGTTTATCATTATAAATTGTTTATCATTATAAATTGTACTGAAGTGGATATTTTTACTTATATCTTTACTTAAGTGTGCCCATTATTTTTGTATGATGAATTCTTATTAGTCAAATTGTTCTCAAAGAACATGCACATTTTACATCTGCCTTCAAAAGTTTGAAGCAAATTATAGTCCCACTGAAAATGTAAGAGAATAACAATTTTTTCACACCCTCTGAAACACCATGCACCATCAAGATATTTTTCAAAAATTTTGCACCCCCTATCGAAATCACACATGTAAATCCTAGTATTTTAAGAATAGAACCTGGCCATTGTTATTGGTTGATGGTAGTGGTGTTTTGTTTTTGCTAGTTTTTTTGCAACTGCCTAGAGCTCTTATTTTCTCACTTTCTTTACCATTCTTAATCTTCATGTACGCTAATTATTCCTCCTCTAAATTCATGTGCATGTCCAAATACTGAAACTAGGCATTTACTGAGAGAATATTTACGTAACTTTATCTTTATGCATGTCCTGAACTGTTTTCATAGGGTGAACTCCTAGACGTGGATTGCTGGATGAAAGAACACATACATTATAAAAGTTAAAGGCTTTATTTGTATGCTTGTAACTCCCAAGTTTATCTCTTGTCCAGAACCTTCGCTGAATTTCAGATCCGATATTAAGCAACCAGCAATTCATCTTAATATATTAAACTCAAGATGTCCAAAACGAAACTCATCATTTCTTCTTTTTCTCGTCCTCTAATGTGGTCCTCCTTGAACTTTCCTTATCTCAGTGAATGAAAGGCAGTTTCCCCTAGTTTTACAGACCAGAAACTGTGATTCATATCTCTCTGTCACCTTCAGTTTCAGTTTATCTCTAGTTTTATTGATTTTATCTCCTAAATGTATTTTAAATTTGTCTGCTTCTCTCCAACACCATTGCTACCACACCAGTTCAAATTATAATTTTAGCCCAACTACTATAAAGACCTCTTAACTGACTTTCTTTATCTATTTTTTTCTCCAAGTAAATGGATTTTCCCCAGCTTTATTCAAATATAATAGACAATTAGTTACTTGTATTTGTGTTGTACAATTCACTGAGATTTTCTCAATTATAGTTGACACACAATAATATATTACTTTCAGTTGTACAGCATAGTGATTAGAGATCTATATAACTCACAAAATGATCACCCCACTAAATCTAGTACTCCTCTTTCCCCTACATATTTATTAAAACATTATTAACTATTTTCTTTATCTTACACCTTATATCTCCATGTCTATTTTGTAACTATTTGTACTTTTTAATCCCCTTGCCCTTTTCATCATTCCCTCCAACTTCCTATTTAGTAGCCCTCAAAATATTCTCTGTATCAATGAGGGGTTTTTTTGCTGTTGTTTATTTTGTTCTTTACATTCCACATGTACATAATATCATGTAATATCTATCTTTCTCTATATAACTTCTTCCAGCATAATAATCTTAGATCCATCAAGGCAATATCTTTTTCCATCCCCTTCCTATTGAATTTTGTGTGTCTTTTAATCTGAATTGAGTCTCTTGTAGGCAGTATCTGTAGGGATCTTGTTTTAATATCCATTCAGCCACTCTATTTTTGGTTGAGGTATTTAATTCTTTTCCATTTGAGGTAATTGTTGATAGGAATTTAGTTATTACTATTCTTTATTCATGTATTTGATACATATTTTCTCTTATTAAAGAAATCCCTCCAACATTTCCTGTAATACTGGTTTGGTGCTTATAAATTCCTTTAGCTTTTTCTCATCTAGGAAATTCTTTATCTGTCCTTCAACTCTAAATGATAGTTTTGCTGGATAAAGTATTCTTTGTGGAGCTTGGGTTTTCATCACTTTGAATATTTTGTGCCAAGCCCTTTGCCTGCATAGTTTCTTTTGAGAAATCAGCTGCCAGTCTTATGGGTGCTCCTTTGTAGGTAACTGACTGATTTTCTCTCTGAGATCTCTGAGATTCTCTCTTTTTCTTTAACCTTTGTCATTTTAATGTTGGTGTGTCTTAGTATGAATTTCTTTGAGTTCATCTTGTTTGGGACTTTCTGAGCTTCCTGGGGTTGTATGTCTATTTCTTTCACCAGGTTAAGGAATTTTCCATCATTATTTCTTCAAAAGTTCTTCAACTTCTTGTCCCCCTTCAGGTACCCCTAAGATCCAGATGTTTTTACATTTAGTTGTGTCTGATAGGCTCCTTAAATTATTATTATAGTCTTGGCTTCCTTTTTCTTGTCGTTCTGATTGGGTGTCCTTGGCTTTCCTATCCTCTATATCAGTGGTTTGATCCTCTTCTTTATCCACTCTGTTGATTCCTTCTAATATACTCTTCATCTCGGATAATTTGTTCTTCACTTCTGACTGGTTCCTTTTTATAATCTCCATTTCCATTTTTATATTTTTGACTCTGTTAAAGTTCTTGCTGAGTTCATCTACTCTTCCCCTAAGTTCATTGAGTATCTTTATAACCAGTGTTTTGAACTCTGCATCTCTTAGATTACTTGACTCCATTATTCCTGGATCTCCATTCTGTTTTCTCATATGGTTTTTTCTTCTCTGTCTTCCCACTTTGGCTGCCTTTCTGTGTCTGTTTCTGTGTACTAAGCAAAGCTTCTAAGTCTCCCGTCCTTGTGAGCATGGCTTTGTGTAGTAAGTTTTCAGTAGCACAGTCCTGAGAAAGGTTCAACTGCAGGCCAAGTTTAGCCCCAGCCGTGCCCCTCTGGGGCCACATATTAAGATTCAGCAAGCAATTCACAGATACTGTGCTTCCAGTTGCCTCAAGAGTCCATGCCAGAAACCAAGGTCAATTGCCACCAGTGAGTCTTAGGGTTGGCTCAGTAAGAAGCACTGGACTCACTGAGCATACAACTGGATTTGGCTTAGGTGAGGCTGCAAGTTGGGGGAGGCAGAGTGTCAGGGAATCCTCTGGGCAGAGTGACCTCTGTTAATCCAGTTTGATGATGTCTCAGCTATAGTGATGCTGCATCTGCACACTGGAAAGGCAGAGGGCACAACAGAGGAACAATGGATACTGCCGGCACTTCTACCTGGGAGAAAGCTTCACCTCTGGCCCTCACTCCAACTCAGTGTCCCCCTGTAAGTCCCTGGTGCCCCCCAAGCAGCTGACCTGGTACTGGTTTTTAGAGTGAACAAGTCAGTCACCACAAAAGTATGGTTGTGGACACAATCCTTTTAAGAGGTGTCTGCAGCTGCCTTAACCTATGTCCTACTCAGTTGCTCAGGACTGGACAGCCTCGTGTCTTTACTCTTTCCTACCTTCTACCATTGCAGGTTGATTAATTATTTCTCTCCCTAGTTGTAATGCTTCTATTCATCTAGATCCCAGGTGACTTTGCTTGCTGCTTGCTCCTTGTTTCTATCCCAGCTTTGATGGGGCACAAGAAGAATGAACAAAGCCTTTATCATTTATGCCAATTTTAGGTGCCTCCCCCCAGAGTAAATAAAATATATCACATTAACTTCCAGGAATATGAAACACCAGGTAAATTATATCACCATCCACATAGAAATACTGACTTTTTTTATTTCTCATTATTCTTAACATATGGTCTTTCTTTTTGCATATTAAAATATACAAAAGACAATGACTTACTTTTTGAAACTAGATGTCACTAAGAACAGAGTGTCAGAGTGAACAGAGAAAAACTAAATGTTGTAATGTCGATATTTTGGGGGAAAAATAACTGTTTCCAAAACACCTGACAAACAACTTAAATTCTTTCTGGGTTTTGGAAATAATAGTAGAGTGGTCACATGCAAATCTTAACTATCTCCTAAAACCATAGATATAGTGAGGAGTCTAGAATTCAGAAAGTAAATTTAATGTCTCTTTTTCTGGTTTTAGAAACAAATAAGCAATATTTTCCCCTTCTAAAATTTATAAGGCAAATGGGAAAAATGTATATAAATGAAATTTTTTAACTGAGAAATTTCAGAGAGGAAATGTCTGGATTTCTCTACCCTTAGTTCTAACCAAACTCTTTATAATGTTGTTTTTCTTTTTTCTCTCCTTCTTTCCTCC
Source organism: Cynopterus sphinx (assembly GCA_030015415.1). Taxonomy (NCBI): domain Eukaryota; kingdom Metazoa; phylum Chordata; class Mammalia; order Chiroptera; family Pteropodidae; genus Cynopterus; species Cynopterus sphinx. The sequence goes on from CM057388.1 coordinate 55,821,639, forward strand.
CTTCCTCCTTCCCTCACTCCCTCCTACTTCCATCCTTTCCCTTTCTTTCCATTGAGATTTAGCTTACTACCATAAAATGCACCCTATCACATCACAAAAATGAGTAGTTTTTAATATAGTTGCAAAGTTTTGCAGCTATTGTCAGTTATATCAGAATATTTTCATTACTCCCCAAAATACATCTATACTCATTACCATTCACTCCCTATTGTTCCATCTCCTCATCCTCTGGCAAACAATCTATTTTTTGCCTCTCTGAAATTGCCCATCCTCAACATTTTATATAAATGGAATCATATAAAATGAGGCTTTTTGAATCTGATTTTTTCACTTAACATAATGTTTTTGAGGTTATCCACATTGCAGCATATATCAGTACTTCATCTTTTTTAAGGCTGAATACTTCATTTTGTGGATATACCATATTTTGTTTATTTACTTATTGATTGATGGACATCTTGTTTTTTTTTTTTTCATTTTTAAACTGTTTTCAATTTTCTGGATATATATATCTAAGAGTAGAATTGGTGAGTCCTATAGTAACTCTCTGATTACCTTTTTGAGGAACTGACAAACTGTTTTCCAAAGTAACCACACCATTTTACATTCCCACCAGTACTATAAGAGAGTTTCCATTTTATCCATATCCTTATCAACATTTATTATTGTTCATCTTTTTTATTATAATTTACCTAATGGGTATTGAATTCTATCTCATTATGGTTTTCATATGCATTTTCCTAAATACTAATAATTTTCAGTATCTTTTCATGTACATCTTGGTCATTTGTACATCTTCTTTAGAGAAATATCTATTCAAATCCTTTTCTTATTTTTTAAAAACTGAAATTCTATTGGGTTTTATTTTTATAGTAATTGGTAGTATTCTATTAGTAATGTCTGGGGGTTTTAGTTTATTGAGTATTAATACATAGTTAAGATTATTGTTGAAATTTTGTCTTTTCTCTTTTTTGCATCTATTAAGATGACCATGTGTTTATCTTTAATCTATTGATGTATTTAATTATTTCATAGATTTTCTTATATTTAACACATTGAATTTTAGTAATAAATGATACTTTGAATATTCAATTGAATTTGCTTATATAAAGTGCTTTGCCATATGTATATAGGGAATAGCATTTATTCAAGGTGCAGTAGCATAGGCCTAGTAGAGGCCACTAACACATACAATAGTTCTCTTAAAAGAAGGCTGATATTTAGAGAAAGTTCAGAGCAGCAGGTATGGTCAAACCATTAATACAAACCATTAATAATTTCTCCCTTAGGTATGCATTTTAATTGGAGGGATGAACCATTTGAACAAAACATTATCATGGTCAGCAAATATGTCACTGCCCCACTGCCCTTCTCCATTTTAAATTAGTTATTTGCTTTTTCATAATGTTTCCCAAACTTATTTTAACTTAACATATATTGGACTGCTTTCCATGTCAGTCCATGTTATAGTTCTACCTCATTCCTTTTAATTGAGTTATCATTTTTCCTTAGCAAGTATTTACTGTAATTAATGAAACTCTCTTATATTGATGGATATTTGTTTACAAATGTTTTCAATTACAGACAATGCTATAGTAAACACTCTTGTAACTTGTGTGTTTCTGTAGGACAAATTTATAGAGCTAGAATTAAATAGTTAATGATAAAAGAAAATAATTTTTATTTTACTACTAATATGTGGTTATTTAAAAAGTTCAAGTAATACATCAAGGTTTAATAAAAATAAAAATCACCACCAATCTCCCATTCATTGATAACCAATTTTATCTACCATTTAGTATGTGTCTACAGTGGTATTTTGTATACGTTAACTCTTTTATTCCTTATGACAATCCTGAAGGGTCAACATTGTTATATCTAATTTTATAAATAAAGAAACTAAGTCTTGGAGGGGATGAGGAAACTTATTGGTGATCACATTACTAGCAATCATAGTTAGCATTTTGATCAAGGCACTATGGTAGTGTCCATACATGTGCAATAAATAGAACGATTATTTCCATTCTCTGCATTTAAAAACTGAGGTTTAAAGAGAGTTTAGGTGTTTTGTCCTGGGTCAACAATGAGTAATCAGTACAACTGAGTTTCCAACCTGCCTCTAAATCCAAAGCCTTTGTGTTTTCCTGTAGATTATATTTTCTATGTATTCTTATTATTAATTTTTAATGAGTTTTGATGATTATAAAAGTAATTCACTTTTATCTAGGAACCATGCTCCAGTAGTCAAGAAAATGTATATAACAAATCATGCCTTCACCCACTAATGACTACTATTTTTGGTATAATCTTCCATTATTTTCTACGTACACATGCCTTTCCTTTCCTTCCTTGTGGCCTTTGTATATTTATTCCTTTTATTTTCCCACTTCTTCCAAATCTTCACTTGGCTGTTTCTTTGTCATTCAGGGTGCAGTTTAAATGTCACCCTCTCAGATAGTGATTTCCTGACCATCTATCATAAAGGAGCCCAAAGTTACTTTCTACCCTTTACTCTGTTTTATATTCGTCATAGTACTTATTGTTTTTATTTTTTAATTTTTGTTTTGCTTTCTGCCCCTACCTTAGAAACTAGACAATAACATACAGAAAAATGAGAACTATGTATATCTGATCCCTTTTGTATATCTTCTTTGCCTCAAACAGTGCCTGCTACATTGTATACTCTCAATAAATATTTTTGAATACACAAATGGATGAATACTCATAGAAGAAGAGTAAAAGAGAAGTGTACAGATATTTTTTAATAGATTCAGCTGTCCATGCATCTATCACTCAACTCTGTTTTCTTATTGAATCATGTTTTTTGGTGGCTATGCTTATTTCTCTGAAAAGTTTTAGCCTAAAAACCACAATTTGCTCTCTTAGCTGCTACATTAAAGTGCCTTGCTCTCTAACATATTATTAAATAGGTATTTGTTTATTGTATGTTTTCCCAGTTAGAATATAAACTCTAAGAAACAGATATTTTATCTTCCATTTTGTTCACTGCTGTACCCAGCATCTACAATGGAACTTGGCACATAGTAGGTGCTCAATAAATATTTGTTAAATGAATAAGCATCTCTTAATATCAATTATAGATTTATAGTTCTGCTGCTTAGACTATGAAACCTGGATCTGTGGACCATATATATTGGATGTTTTCCAGTTAGCATGGTCTTCAGACATGTAAATGACCTTGGGAAAAAGAGAAGTTGGCATCAGGGAAAGGAAGATAACATGTATGAGGCACCTAAATTTGATCTCTTCTCACAACTTTTTGAGTTAGATATTATCTCAATGGTGTAGATGAGGACTTTATGAGTTAAAAAAGTGAAACACCTTGATTAAGGCCACCCAGCTAGGAAATGACTGAGCAGTGAATTAATATCAAATATAAATTGAGTGCCTAATGGGCTGATATGCACCCACAGACTGTCAGAAGTTTAGTGTGGTCTTCACTCTGGTAACCACCAGTTTTGGGTCCAGTCTAAATTTTATATAGAGATTGTTAAAGCACTACAAAATCTGCAAGTTGATAACACCATTTTTGAATGCATGTCAGTGTAGTGTTAAATATTTTACAAGATGTGTTTTATAATTAAAAAATAAACAAGTAAAAAACACTTTTTGTATTGTTTAAACCACCATTGAAAGACATACGAAGAAGAGTAATAAAACGTTTGCATCATATGTTAAGGCAGAGGGTTAATATATTTAACATGAAATTATCTTTTATATCTACTAGAGAGATGGTCAAAGGAAATAAACAAGAGATTTAAAGAAAGTAATTACTTTCAAGAGATGCTCATAGCATTAATAATTCAAAAACTGGAAATTAAAGCAAAATTACTTTTTGTATTTTATCAGGTTGCCAAAGATGAAAAATGTAAATAATAGACAGCATTATACAGAAGTTGGGAAAACTGGCATTTTTATACTATGTGAAAGGCATGTAAATTGAAGCATCTATTTTTGGAAGCTAATTTGGCACTATCTACTATAATAAAATGTATTTATACCATTTAATTCAGATATTAGTCATTGATGAATTTATATTACAAAATTCTCCTTTAAATATACAGCATGTATATTTAAAAACATAAAAATTAATTGCAGAAATGTTTATAACGTTGGGAAATTAGAGGAGTGAAAAAAAATTAGAAGAGTGAAACACCAACAAAATAGTGAAAAACCAGAAATGACCAAATGTCTATAAAAAATAGCTATGTCTGAGTATAGTACATTCAAACAATCAAGTATTCCACAGATCTAAAGAAAATAAAGAAGCTTTCTTTGTATTCATAACAATATGTCCAAGATATGTTAAGTGAGAAAATATTTTACAACAAAGCAGTAATTGTTTTGCAAAAAATATATATAAATGCACTTTTAAATTAATCAAATATATACATAAAATATTAATAATGTTTTTAACTGGTAAGTGGAAAAGAATAATTTTCCCCATTTTGCTTTTATGCATTTTAAAATTTTTATAATGAAAATGTAATATTTGTGTAATAAACAATAAAAATGAGAATATATTTTCATTATAAATTATTAAAGTCTATAACTGGAAGCTTAGGTTATGTAATATCCAATAAATTTAACATACTATAAATTTTTTTGGATCTATGCAATGTAAAGGTATAACTTCAGAGAAATTATATATGAAGTTTAAAGGGGTGAAGGCACATGTTGGTATCCAAACCCATTTTCAAAAATTGACATTACTTCAGAAGATAAGAGAAAAAATAGGAAAAAGTGTAAATTCATAACAGACACAGTTACTAAAACAATTTTGAGAAAGAAAAACAATTCCAGAGAGTTTATGTTCTCTGATTTCAAACTATATTACAAAGCTATAGTAATTTAAGTATTATGGTATCGACATAAAAGCAGACATGTAGATCAATGAAACAAAGTAGAGAGTCCAGAAATAAATCTACTCTTATATGGACAATTAATTAATGACAAAAGAGCCAAGAATATACAAAGGAGAAAGGGCAGCCTTTTCAATAAATGGAGTTGAAAAAATTAGACAGCCACCTGAAACACCATACACAAAAAATAACTTAAAATGGGTTAAACAATTGAACATTAAAGACCTAAACCATAAAACCTTAGAAAAAACCGTAAGCAGTAGCTCTTTAGCCCGTCTTGAAAATGATTTTTTAAATTTGACACCACATGTAAAAACAAATAAAACAAAAAATCAAAAATAAGCAAGTGAGACTATGTTAAACTAAAAAGTTTCTAAAGCAAAAGAAACCATCAACGAAATAATAAGGCGACCTACTGAATAAGAGAAAATATTTGCAAAGTATATATCTAATAAAAGGCTAATATCCAAAAGACATAGAGAACTTAATAGCAAAAAATCAAACAATCTGATTAAAAAATAGGCAGAAGATCTGAATAAACATTTTCCCAAAGGAGACATACGGACATTCAACAGGTACATGAAAAGAAGCTCTATATCATTAATCATCAGGAAAATGCAAATCAAAACCACAACGAGATATCATCTCACATTTCTTAGACTGATTATTATTAAAAAGTCTAGAAATAACCAAGGCTGGTGAAGATGTGGAGAAAGGGAACACTTGTGCGTTGTTGGTGGGATGTAAATTAGTGCAGCTACTATGAAAAACAACTTGGAAATTACTCAAAAAATTACAAATAAAACAATCATATGGTCCAGCAGTTCCATTTCTGGGTATTTTTCTGAAGAAAATTATGACACTAACTCAAAAAGATAAATGCACCCCTATGTCCACTGCAGCATTATTTACAATAGCTAAGATATTGAAACAACGTGTTTCCACTGACAGATGAATGGATAAAAAATGTCTTATATATATTCAATGAAATATTATTTAGCCATAAATAGAATAATGTCTTGATATTTGTGACAACATAGGTGAATCTCTAGGACATTGTGATAAGTAACATGGATCAGGCAAATACCCTAAGATATCTCTTATATGAAAAAGATACACACACACACACACACACACATATGTATATATACACACACACAAATATATATACATATATGTATATGTAATATATAATATATTTATATTACATATTATATATTTATATGTAACGTATATATTTATATATTATATATACATATATATGTGTATATAATATATAATATATTTATATTACATATTATATATTTATATGTAATGTATATATTTATATATTTATATATATTATATAATACATACATATATACATATATACATATATACATACATACATATATATATATATATATATATATATATATATATATATATATCATAGAGACAGATGGAAGTTGCCAAAGGCAAGGGGTGATGGAAGTGAGAAATGGGTGAGCGGTTTTAGTGTGTGTATTTTAGTTTAAGTAAATTCAATAAATTGTACTTATTTATTTTTTATTTTTATTTTTTAAAAAAACCTTTTTTTATTAAGTTTATTGGGGTAACATTAGTTAATACAATCATATAATTTTCAGGTGTGCATTACCATTTGACATCTGTATATTTTATTGTGTGTTCACCACCCAAATCCCAGTTCCCTTCAGCTACCATATATTTGACCCGTTTTTCCCACTTCACCCTCCCTCTACCCCCTATATTTGACCCCCTTTACCCCATCTAACTCCCCCCTTCTTCCCCACTCCACTAGTAACCACTACTCCATAGTCCTCTAGTAACCACTAGTCTATAGTCCATGTCCATGAGTCTCTGTTTATTTGTCCTGCTCATTTGTTGCTTTGAGGTTATATCCCACATATAAGTGATATTTTGTGATTTTCAACTTTTTCTGTATTATTTCTGGCTTATTTTGCTTAGCATGATCATCTCAAGGTCCATCCATGTTGTCGCAAATGGCAGTACGTCATCTCTTCTTATGGCTGAGTAATATTCCATTGAATATATATACCACCACTTCTTTAGCCAATCATCTATTGTAGGACACTTTAGTTGCTTCCATGTGAATAACACTGCTATGAATATCGGTGTGCAAATATCTTTTCAGATATGGTCTTCAAGTCTTTGGGGTAAATACCCAGTAGAGGGATTGCTGGATTACATGGTAGATCAATTCTTAGTTTTCTGAGGAACTTCCATGCTGTTTTCCATAGTGGCTGTACTAATTTGCAGTCCCACTAGCAGTGTATGAGGGTTGCTATTTCTCCACATCCTCTTTGTTTTTGTTTGTCTTATTGATAATAGCCATTCTAACAGGTGTGAGATGATATCTCATTGTGGTTTTGATTTGCATTTCCATAATAGCTAGCAATTTGGAGCATCTTTTCATATATTTGTTGGCTATTTGTATGTGTCTAGGGAGAGTGACTCTTCAGGTCCTGTGTCCATTTTTTGATTGGATCATTTATTTTTATTGTTATTGAATTGTATGAGTTTTCTGTATATGTTGGATATTAGGCCATTATTGGAGGCACTGCTTGCAAATATATTTTCCATTTGGAAGGTCTTCTCTTTACGTTGTTGACAGTTTCTTTTGCTGAGCAGAAGCTTTTTAGTTTGTTGTAGTCCCATTCATTTATTTTAGCTATTACTTGCCTTGACTTTGAGGTAAAATTAATAAAATCCTCCTTAAGCTCAAGTTCCTTGAGTTAAGTTCCTATGTTTTCTTCTTGCATTTTATTGTTTCAGGTCTTATATTCAGGTCCTTAATCCATTTTGAGTTAATTTTGGTGTGAGGTGATGGACGACAGTCTAGTTTCATTCTTTTGCAGGTGGCTTTCCAGTATTTTCAGCACCTTTGATTGAAGACGCTTTCCTTTCTCCATTGTATGTTTTTGGCTTCTTTGTCGATAATTACTTGCCAATGTAAATATGGGTTTCCTCTGGACTCTCAGTTCTGTTCCACTGGTCCATCTGTCTCATTTTCTGCCAATACTATGCTGTTTTGATTATTGTCACTTTGTAGTATAATTTGAAGTTTGGCATAATGACACCTCTAGCCTTGTTCTTTTTTCTTAGGATGGCTTTGGCAATGTGGGGTCTTTTGTGCTTCCATACAAATCTGATGATTTTTGTTCTATTTCTTTAAAAAAATGCCAATGAAATTTTGATGGGTATTGCATTAAATCTGTATAATGCTATAGGTAATATGATCAATTTAACTATGTTGATTCTTCCAATCCAAGAATACAAAATATCTTTCCATTTCTTTGTATCTTCTTCGATTTCTTTTAATAGAGTTTTGTAATTGTTATTATATAAGTCCTTCACATATTTTGTTAAATTTATTCCTAGGTATTTTATTTTTTTTGTTGCAATTACAAAGGGAATATTTTTTCCACTTCTTTTTCTGACACTTTGTTGTTAGAGTATAGGAACACTATAGATTTTTAAATATTGGTTTTGTATCCAGAAACTTTACTGTACTTGCTTTTTTGTTTCTAGTAGTGTTCTTGTGGAATCTTTAGGGCTTCTATGTAGAGAATCATGTTATCTGCAAATTGTGACAGTTTGACTTCTTCCTTTCCTGTTAGGATTCTTTTTATATCTTTCTCTTGTCTGATTGTGCTTGCTAGGACCTCCAATGTTTTATTGGATAACCGTGGCGATAGCGGACAGCCTTGCTTTGTGTCAGATCTTAGAGGGAAAGTTTTTAGTTTTTCACCATGAAGTATACTGTTGGCTGAGGCTTTGTCATATATGGCCTTTATTATGTTAAAGTACTTTCCTTCTATACCAATTTTATTAAGTGTTTTGATTATAAATGGGTGCTGTATCTCATCAAAAGCTTTTTTTTGCATCTATTGGTATGATAATATAATTCTTATTTTTTAATTTGTTTATGTGGTATGTCACATGAATCATTTTGTGTATGTTGAAACATCCTTGTGCCCATGAGATTAATCCCACTCTATCGTGGTGTATAATCTTTTAATATATTGTTGTATTTGGTTTGCTAGATCTTACTTAGAATTTTTGCATCTGTGTTCATGAGAGATATTGGTCTGTAGTTTTTGTGTCTGTGTGTGTGTGTTATCCTTATGAAGTTTTTGTATGAAGGCAATTTTGGCCTTGTAAAATGAGTTGGGAAATACTGCCTCCCCTTGAATTTTTGAAAGACTTTGAGGAGAATAGGTATTAAATTTTTTTGAGTGTAAGTAGAATTTACTAGTGAAGCCATCTGGTCCTGGACTTTCACTTTTGGGCAGGTTTCTGATGATTGTTTTTATTTCCATACTGGTGATCATTTTATTTAGATTTTACAGTCTGTCTTGATTGAGTCTAGGAAGGTTGTATTTTTCTAAGTACTGGTCCATTTCTTCTACATTATTAAATTTGGTGTTATGTAATTTTTCATAGTATTCTAGTATGATCTTTCGTATTTCTGCAGTGTCTGTTGTAATTTCCCCTCTTTCATCTCTGATTTTGTTTATTTGTGACCTTTTTCTTTTTTCTTTAGTGAGTCTAGACAGAGGTTTGTCAATTTTGTTAACCCTCTCAAAGAACCAGCTCTTTTTTGCATTTATTTTTTCTGTTATTTTTTCTCACTTTCATTTATTTCTGCTCTAATTTCTTCCCTTCTGCTGACTTTAGGCTTCATTTGTTCTTCTTTTTCTAGTTTTTTTTTTTTTTATAAGATGAAGCATTAGGTTGTTTATTTGAGCTCATTCTTGTTTTTGGAGGTAGGCCAGTAATGATGTGAACTTTCCTCTTATGACTGCTTTTGCCATGTCCCAAAAGTTTTGATGTGTTGTGCTATCATTATCATTCATTTCTATGAATCTCTTGATCTCTCTTTTTATTTCTTTTTCTGGCCCAGTTATTCTTCAGCAGCATGTTGTTTAATCTCTATGTATTTGTGGTTCTTCCTCCTTTCTTTTTGCAGTTAATGTCTAGTTTCAAAGTATTATAATCGGAAAATATGGTTGGTATGATTTCAACCGTCTTATATTTGTTGATGTTATCTCTGTGTCCCAGTATGTGGTTGATTCCTGAGGATGTTCCATGTGCACTAGAGAAGGATGTAAAAGCAGCTGTTTTGGGATGGAAGACTCTGTAAATGTCATATGTCTAGTTGCTCTAGTGTGTTATTTAAGGATGCTATTTCCTTACTGATTTTCTGTTTGAATGATCTATCTATATCGGATAGTGTGATATTTATGTCCCATACTACAATGGTGTTTTAGTCTGTTTCTCCCTTTAGTTCTGTTAGTGATTGCCTTACATATTTCAGGGCTCCATGATTGGAAGGGTAAATATTAATAAGTGTTATGTCTTCTTGGTGCATAATTCCCTTTATCATTATGAAGTGTCCCTCAGTATCTTTCTTTACCTTTTTTTTTGAAGTCTATTTTTTCCAATATTAGTCCCGCTACTCCTGTTTCTCTCTGAATGCCATTTGCTTGAAATAACATTTTCCACCCTTTCCCTTTGAGTTTATATTTGTCTTTGGAGCTCATCTGTGTCTCCTGGAGGCAGTATATGGTTGGCTTTTATTTTTTGATCCATTATGCAACTCTGTGCATTTTATTGTGAGTTCAGTCCATTTATATTTAAGGTGACTATTAAAATATGAAGTCTTTTTATAACCATTGTATCTTTTGCTTTCTGTTAGCTCGGTGTTTCAATTGCTTTCTTGTCCTTGTGTTTCTGTTTTCTTTATTTTGGTTGGCTTTGTGTGTTTTTCCTCTGATTATTCTTGTTTCATGTTATGTATTTCAGTTCTGAATCTTTGGTATGTTGTTACTTGCCAGGGACCAGCCCCAGCTCCAGAGACCAGGACCTGAGAGTTGTCTGAGGAGTCGGCGAAGGAATTGACAGCACTCCCTAGACACCTTGGTCCTGTGACTCCCTCTTTTATTTTGTCCCTCTCATGTCTAGGGTCTAGGCTATACCTTATTAAAGTCCATAATCCAAAGGTATTCACAGGAACCTTACCAGGTCCATGAATATTATAGTAGTCTTGAAGCCTTTCTCCTACCTTTTTCCAAGTTTCTAAGCTCACCATTTCCTCCTCTGGAAACCAAAGATATACTTTCTCTATAAAATCTAAAAAGTTACATACCTGTCGCTGTTTTACTTTTGCTCCATGGGCCCGAAGCATATTCTTAAGCATATTTACAAAAAGCGCGCGACTATTTCCATGTCCCATTATTTCTTAACTTGTTCTTTTACTTTGTTCCTTTTGCTCCCGAAGATTATTCACTGCAACCCTTACCTTACTGAGTGCTCACTATTTCGCGGTGTCCTTCACTGAATCCCCCGTACTCAGCTGTCCCTGTTTGGGCGCCACTTGCTGGAGCCTGGCGGCCAAGATCGAACAATCCTGAGAGGGAGAGTGAGGATTAAGGGAAAAAAAGAGAAGAAGAGAAAGAATCGAGAGGACTGACAGTCAATACTGCAGCCTCAAGTTTATTCAGCACACCATATTTATACATCACGATTTGTGGGAAACTCAGGGTACAAGTATGTGCAAGCAATTAGTGACATCTGCACAGGAAACCTGTGCTTTCTCAAGGTTTCTGTCTTCTTCCTTATAGAGGTCATAAAACATTCAGCTTACGCCCTGGCACCACAAGTGTGCTTCTCAGCCGTTTCAGGATTAGCAAAGAAATTTTCCAGCTATGCAGACCTCCTCTTGCTGTAAACCTCCTCCTGCTGTAAACCTCCTTGTCTACCCAAAAGGTAGCCATCCATCAAATGGCTCCCAACAGTTACTATTATGAATATATAAAAATAGTTACACACACACACACACACACACACACACACACACACACACACACAGTTGTCCATTTTATTCTGTGTATGCCTTATTTCCCTTCTCCTTTGCTAAGCTGGATCTTTGAATCATCCCCTTTTCAGTCATTGTTATCTCAATTTGTCCCTATGTATGCTGAACATTCATTACTATCTTGTTATAACGATTCACTTCTTATTATTTAAGCTGTAATGCCCTGCTCTTAATCAGGGTTGCACTCCTCTGTTTCTATTTCCCTGATAGTCACTTTACTCCTAATTATGTATTTTTGTTGTTGCAATTTTGTTTTAGATGAGCTGATCCCTTTCAGTGTTTCCTTTAGTGTAGGCCTTGTAGTGGAGAATTCCCTCAATTTTTGTATGTCTGGAAAGGTCTTGAATTCTCCTTCATATCTATAGGAGAACTCAGCTGGATACCTTATTCTCGACTGGTAGTTCCTTTCACTTAATAGTTTAAATATTTGGTTCCATTCCTTTCTGACTTGTAAGGTCTGTGCTGAGAAGTCCGAGGATAATCTAATAGATTTTTGTTTATAAGTTACCATTTTCTTCTCCCTGGCTGCCTTGAGAATTCTCTTCATCACTGATTTTTTATACCTTTAATACAATGTGTCTTGGTGAAGGCCATTTTGGGTTGAGATGATTGAGTGTTCTGTTGACTTCTTGAATTTCAAGCTCCAGCTCATTTCTTAGATTTGGGAAATTCTCGTCCAGTATTTGTCTGAAAATGCTTTCTAGTCCCTGTTCCTTTTCCTCACCTTCAGTAATGCTCATTATTCTTATTTTTCCTCTCCTGATGGTATAAGCTAGTTCTTGAATTTGTCTTCCATTATTTTTCATTCTTCGATTTCTTTCTTCTTCCTTCTGATTTATTTCTAGATTGATTTCTGTCTTCAATACCACTGATCCTTTCCTCCATCTGGTCAACTCCATTTCCCAAGCTTGCTAATTCGTTTTTCATCTCTTGCAGTGTGTTCTTTGTTTCCGGAGTATCTATTCCATTCTTGTTGAGGGCTTCAACATCCTCACTCTGCCCATCTAGTTGTTTTTTCAATTCCTGAAATTTTGATAAGATATGTTTTGGATCTCACTGAGTTTTTTCAGAAGTACCATCCTGAATTCTTTGTCATTTAAGTTTCATATTTCTATGTCTGTAAGCTTATTTTCTGGAGATTTTTCTCTTTCTTTCAGAGATGCCTTATCACCTTGGTTGTTCATGGTGTTTAATGAACTATTTCTCTGCCTGGGCATTAATGGAAGTGTATTCTGTTGTTTTTCCAGAAATAAGATTTATTAAATAAGGGTCTCTCTTTATCCTTCTGAAAATGAGGACCTCTTCTTTTTGTTTCCAATGGGTGGTGTCTAAGCCTCTTAAGTCCCTAGCAGTTTTGACAGCATTTGCTCAGATTTCCCTGGGGCTCCACAGTGATTAGTCTGGGAAAGTATGAAGGGAGGGTCCCTCTGGGTCAGGGATTGGGGGTTGCAGCTCAGTCTTGGTTTTACAACCTCCACCAGGAAAAATCAGCTGTTGTTCCTCCGCTTCTCTGCTTTCTGCTCTGATGACTGTGTCCTGCATCTGGCCGGCCACAGATCACAGCTTTCCAAGACAGAGTTGTTCAGGGAGCTCGCCACAGGAACTCACACTTCTACCCTTCCCCTCCTCCTTCATGGAGCTCCAGAGGCTGCGAGAGGTAGCTTCAGTCTTGGTAGCATTTGCTTAGATTCCTCTGGGGCTCTGAGGTGATTGGTCTTGGAGGTTATGGGGGGGGTAGGAGCCCTCTGGGTTGGGGTTTGAGTGCTGCAGTTCAACCACAGTTTTGCAAACAGGGCCAGTAAAAATCAGCTAATGTTTTTCTGGATTCCCACTCTGCTTTTCCTCTGTCTGACTAGGTCCTCTGGTCAGCTGCATACAAGCCCCGGCACTTCCAGGCAGGGTTGTTCAGGAAAGTCGCTGCATCTTCATCCCTCTCCCTCCTTCTACAGGGAACTCCAGTGGCTCCAAGACGAAGCTTCTTTATTACTCCCAGTCCACCGCTTGACCCCTGAGATTCTGACCTGGGATATCTCTTATGCGCAGATCCCATGCTCAGATGTGCTGGAGTGCAGTTTTGGTGTTTCTGTTGAGTTTAGATTTTTGGCTTATTGTGTTTCAATGGAAGAGATCTGGGGATGTCTTTCACTCTGCCATATTTCTGCTGAATCTCAATAATTTTTTTAATAGAGAAAGGATAGTATTTTCAACCAATAGTACTGGAACAATTAGAAGTCCATATAAAAATATGAACCCAATTACAGATATTATACTTTACAGAAAAATTAATTTAAAATGTGTTGTAGGTTTTTGGTCAAGATGGCAGAGTAGGTAAATAATGTGTTTGCTTCCTCTCACAACCACATCAAAATTACAACTAAACTACAGAATAGACATTATTGAGAGTCACCTGAAGTCTAACTGAACAGAAGTCCTTTAACTGGGGACATTCAGAACAGGCCACCCCAAGACTGGTAGGAGGGGCAGAGACAAAACAGGCTGATCCCAAACCCGTGTGTCGAGGTTGAGAATCAGAAGGGATATCTCAGCTGTAGTGGTACTCACTGAGGAGCGAAGAGTCCTGGCCCCACGCCAGATTCTTCAGCCCGAGGTTTCAGTGCCATGGAAAGAAGTCTCCCTAACTTCTGGCTGTGAAAACCAGTGAAGGTTGTGTCTTAGTGAAACAGAGGGTGCTGAAGTTATAGATGTTCCTCTTAAGAGGTTCGTATGTGGACTTACTTTCTGATAGAATCACTCCCTCTGAGCACTAGTGCAGGGGCAACAGCTTGAAAGGCACAAGGGTGGCTGCCATATCTGAGTCTCTATCAACCTGGATACCACTGGTTGTCCCTCCCTAGAGATTTTCTAAGGAGCCACCCCACCCAACTTGTGGTCCCACCCAAATCTCTTCTAGTGGCTTTTCCATACAAACAGCCTGTCTTGGCTCATGCTGCAGAATTTCCTAAAATCTCTCAAAGATTTGCAGAACCCAAAAAGTTATTATCTGTCCATGGCATGCCCTGTACCTCTTGCTGAGCAGTCCCAAGCCTAGCCCAAGTGGCAGTTGGCTTTTGTTTGAGGTCTGCCCTCTTAAGACATGTCTAAGCTTAGCATAGGTGGTGACCATTTATGGATTGCTGGGTGACTCTTGCCAGTTAATCCCAAGGCGGCAGAGCTGGTGGCTGGCTCCCAAGGAAGTAATGCTGGTGGCCAGGCTTCAGATTGAGCCACAACACCACCTGGGGCTGCATCCAAGGATGACACACCCAAAGGGAAGACTGGGAAAGCACTAGAGCCCTATTAAAGCCAATCCTGCTCCATAGAGCCAACCCCACACCGCTAGTCCCCAGAAACAATCAGCCTAAGTATAAATCCTTATCATTGATGTATAAATAGCAACCAAAGTTCAATTACAACAGGAGGGAAAACATAACACATAAGAAAACATACCTGGAGCACCTTGCTCAGGTGTTCAGGGAAGACTGTGCCATTGGACCCTGCAGAACACCTACTACAAAAGGTAAAGACCAAAGACATAGCAGCCCTATCTAATACATAGAAACAAACACAACTAGGCATCCAAAATGTGGAGACAAAAAAATGTCCCAAATGAAATAACAGAACAAAGCTTCAGGAAAAGAACTAAACAAGATGAAGACAAGCAATCTACCAGAGTTCAAAACACTTGTTATAAAGATGCTCAATGAACTGAAGGGAAGAGTAGAGGGACTCAGTGAGGATTTTAACAGAGAGATGAGAAACATTAAAGAAGAGATATAAAACATAAAAGAGAACCAGTCAGAAATGAAGAATACAATAAATGAAATGAAGAATACCTTAGGAGGAATCAACAGTAGATTAAACGAAGCAGAGAATTGAATCAGTGATTTAGAAGATAAGATAGCAGACAACTCCTAATCAGAACAAGAAAAATGAATCCAAAAAATGAGGATACTTTAAGGGGTCTCTGGAACAGCGTCAAGTGTTCCAACGTTCTCATCATGGGGATATGAGAAGGAGAAAAGAGAGAGCGAAGAATTGAAAACTTACATCAAGAAATAATGATGGAAAACTTCTCTAACCTAGTGAAGGAAATAGACATACAAATCCAGGAAGCTCCAAAAGTCCTAAACAAGATGATCTCAAAGAGGCCCACACGAAGACACATCACAATTAAAAGACCAAAGGCTGAAGATAAAGAGAGACTCTTAAAACCAGTAAGAGAAAGGCAGTGAGTTACTTACAAGGGATCTCCCATAAGACTATCAGCTGATTTCTCAGCAGAAACTTTGCAGGTCAGGACTGGAAAGAAATATTCAAAGTGATGAAAAGCAAGGACCTACAAACAAGAGTGCTCTACCCAGCAAAGCTACCATTTAAAATTGAAGGACAGAAAAAGAGCCTTCCAGATAAGAAAAAGTTTAAGGAGTTCATCCACCATCAAGCCAGTATTTCAAGAGATGTTAAAAGGACTTCTTTAAGAAGGAGAATAAATTAAAGATATGAATAAAAAATGGCAATAACTACATATCTATTGGTAATTACTTTAAATGTAAATGAATTAAATGCTCCAGTCAAAAGATAAGGTGGCTGGATGGATAAGAAAACAAGACCCTCACATATGCTGCCTATAGGAGATTCACTTCCGATTGAAAAGCACACACAGACTGAAAGTAAAGGGATGGAAAATAGATATTTCATGGAAATGGAAAGAAAATAAAAAATCTTGGGTAGCAATATTTATAGCAGACTTTATAGACTTTAAAACAAAGGCTATAAACAAGAAACAGAGAAGGACCCAGTAATACTACTTCTGGGTATTTATTTGAAGAAATCCAAAACACTGCTTCGAAGGGACATGTATATTCATATGTTCATTGCAGCTTTATTTACAATAGTCAAGATATGAAGGAAACCTTGGTGTTCATCAATAAATGAATGGATAAAAGAGAAGTGGTTCATATATACAATGGAATAATCTCCATAAAAAAAGAATAAAATCTTTCCATATACAACAATATGTATGGTCACAGAGGGTACTGTGCTGAGTGGAATAAGTCAGACAGAGACAAACAAATACCATATGATTTCACTTACATGTGGAATCTAAAGAACAAAATAAACAAACAAAATAGAAACAAACTGACCATATGGGAGTGAGGTTGGGGGTGATAGGTGAAAAGGATTAAGGAGTACAAATTGGTAGTTACAAAATAGTCATGGGGATGTAAAGTATAGCATAAGAAATAATAAAAAATCAAAAAAAAATGAAATCTTACCATTTGCAACAACATGGATGGACCTAGAGGTAATTATGCTGAGTGGAATAAATCAGACAGAGAAAGATAAAAAACCATATGATTTCACTTATATGTGGAATCTAAGGAATGAAAGGAACAAATGAATCAAAAACAGACTCATAAATTTAGAGGACAATCTGGTGATGGCTAGAGGATAGGGGTGTTGGGGGACTGGGAGAATGGGGGTGAAGAGATAAAGAAGTACAAATTAGTAGTTGATAGTTGGTCACAGGAATGGGGAGAATGGGATAGAGAATGCAGTTAACATTAATGTAATGGCTAAGTAGAGAGCCAGAGAAGGGAAAGTGCAATTATAGTTTTATAAACTATATGAATGTCTAACCAATGTAGTGTGTACTTGAAACTAATAAAATAAAATTTAAAAATTAAACTCTAAAAACTTTTAAAAATAATTAAAAGAAACAAATTTTAAATAAAGAACATATCACAGACAAAAAAAAAGAGAGAAAGAATTATAGTAAATGATATTGTAATAACTATGTATAGTGTTAGATGATTCTATGTTAATCAGGGTGATCACTTCATGTGTTATATAAATGTATAATCACTATGTTGTACACTTGAAACTAATATAATATTGTATTCCAGCTGTAATTGAAAAAAAATTTTTTTAAATATTTACTCCAAAATTAATTAATTAATTAATTAATTAAAAAATAAAATGCATTGTATACCTAAGTGTAATAGAAAAAATACTTTAAAAATTCTAGATGGAAACTTAGGAGGAAATCTATGTGATTTTGTGTTTAGTGGTGACCTTTTAGATATAACACCAAAAGTAAAAACCATGAAAGAAGAAAAAAGATGATAAATTGGACTTTGTTCAAAATAAAATATTTTGTTCTGTGAAAGACACAATGGATAAACTTATAAAAGTTCTTGGTTTCTAATACTATTCTCCAAATAAAAGGAGCCAAGTCTCTCTGAAGAAAAGCCTGATTCTAGGATCTATGTACGAGCTATGCTTGGAGCATACTCTAGTGCCACAAAATAGGAAAAATTGAAAACAAAACAAAACAGAACAGAACAGAATGCCATACACAACTATGAAAGTATGCCAAAACACAGAAGCCACCTGAGAGTTCCCAAAGGCCAAAGCTGGAACAATTTAAGGGGCAAAATAAATAACATAATATTGAATTATAATGTAAAGTATAAAGTAAATATCCATGAACTCGGATTTATGTAAATAAGTAATTAAATAGACCGATAAGTAGATAGATGATGATAAGTAGGTAGGTAGGTAGGTAGGTAGGTAGGTAGATAGGTAGGTACGTAGGTGGGTGGGTGGGTGGGTGGGTGGATGGATGGATGAATGGATAGATGATAGATAGATAGATGATTGATAAATGCAGAAGATAAGCTAAAAATTTCAAATAATTTACATAGATACTCCCTCCTCAAGGCAGAGGGTGTGGGCTGTGAGTGTGAGCAGTGCACAATGATTTTCTTCCAAAGAATGCATTATGGAAAGGAGGGAAAAATAAGTTTACAGTGGAGAAATCTGACAAACACTACCTCAGCCAGGTGATCGTGGTTTACGTTCACAGTGATGTCATGTTGATAGAATGAACTCTTGCTATAATGAGATGAGAATGACATCTTACCTCTTTGGACTTTCCCCTCAAAACCCATAACTCCATTTTAATCATAACAAAAAAAGAAAACCCAATTCAGAGATATTGTACAAAATGCCTCTTTAATACTCCTCAAAACTCTCAAATTATTAAATAAGGAAAGTCTAAGAACCTGTCATAGTCTGGAGAACCCTACAGAAGCATGTCAACTGAATGTAATGTGGTGTCCTGGATGGAATCTTTGAATAGAGAAACAACGTTAGGTAAAATCTAAGAAAATATGAATAGAATATGAACTTTAATAATAATATGTCAAAAAAAGGTGTAAATTCCCTAGACTATGTAAATTAGATGCAGGAGAAACGCCAGTGGTCTCATCAAGATGTGAATAATAGGGGAAACATCACTAAGACTTTCCACTGAGAAGCTGACTGGATAAGGAATGCTTGAAAAATAGCCCCAGACCCTACACTTACTGACCACAGACACTGAACTGTTGAGAGAAAAGCTGTTTTGTTCTCTGGAAGAAAGGATCAGAGATAGGGTGAGGGTCATGGATAGTTGTTGCATACATAGCTTGGTAATCAAAAATAGTCTTTTGACATTCAACACTGATATTTTAAAGTGGCCTTGGCATAACAGCTGCATTAATTCAGACTTGTCAAAATGTCCTGCTTTCCTCTGAGAGAAAGGGCCTCTGCAAGGGAAACTAGCCTGAAGGATGACAACAAACATGCTTTGAGAGACTTGGGATTGAACACAGACCTGTAACAAGAAACCCTCCTGGGTAACTAGAATAATGCTTGTTCAATTTCTGCCTCTAGTGACTTAGAAAATATGACCATTTTCTCAACAAGGTTGATGGAACTGGTTATATGCTCATCATCAATTATTTCTTTTGTAAAAGAAGACCAAAAATAAGCTGAATAATATAAATACATGGGAGCTATAGTGAGAGGTGCTATCCCAAACCCCAAAATAATATGGAAAAAAACATATAACTTGAAAGTATAAGAATAATAATCTACTGGTAATACTGAGTATTATCTATCTCTGGCACTAAAGGTGGAGCTAGACAGATCAGATTAATCATGGCAGCATGAGAGATGTTCCCAGATTTCTCTCCTTGAAACAACAATAAGCTGAACATCTAAAACTCAACAAAAAACACCAAAACTGCACACTAGTACATCTGAGCATGGGATCTTCACACAAGAACTACTATAGGTCAGAACCCTGGGTGTCAGGCGGTGGACTGGGAGAAACAAAGAAGCTGCCTTTTGCAGCCAGAGCTCCCTGTAGGAGTAGGGGGAGGGAAGGAAGAGTAGCGAGTTCCCTGAACAGACCTGCCTGAGAGTTCTGTGAGCTCCACGCGGCCAGTGGCAGGGACCAATCATCAAAATAATAGACAGAGAAACAGGAATGACAGCAAAGTGGAGACAGCAGAGAAACAAAAGTTGATTTATACCAGCCTCCATTGCAAAATTGAAGCTGAGCCACAGCCTCAAACACCACACACAGCAAGAGGGTCCCTCCCCCCATATCTTCCAAGACAGAATGCTGTGGAGCCCCAGGGAAATCTGAGCAAATGCTACCGAAACTGTCACTAACACTGACAGGAGTTGAGACCAAGGGTAGTGAACACGATTAAACATCTATAAGAAAAAAATGCATTATTAATACTTGGTATAAAGCAGAGATCCAAGAGGTTTAGATGCCACCTACGGGAAACCAAAAGAAAAACGCCTTATTTGCAACAGGCTAGGGATCATTATATAATAAATCTTCCTTCTGGGGAAAAAAAAAAAAGCAGAACACATTTCCATTAATGCCCAGGCAGAGAAATAGTTCATTAAACACCATGAACAACCAAGGTGATAAGGCATCTCTGAAAGAAAGAGAAAAATCTCCAGAAAATAAGCTTACAGACATAGAAATATGAAACTTAAATGACAAAGAATTCAGGATGGTACTTCTGAAAAAACTCAGTGAGATCCAAAACATATCTTATCAAAATTTCAGGAATTGAAAAAACAACTAGATGAGCAGAGTGAGGATGTTGAAGCCCTCAACAAGAATGGAATAGATACTCCGGAAACAAAGAACACACTGCAAGAGATGAAAAACGAATTAGCAAGCTTGGGAAATGGAGTTGACCAGATGGAGGAAAGGATCAGTGGTATTGAAGACAGAAATCAATCTAGAAATAAATCAGAAGGAAGAAGAAAGAAATCGAAGAATGAAAAATAATGGAAGACAAATTCAAGAACTAGCTTATACCATCAGGAGAGGAAAAATAAGAATAATGAGCATTACTGAAGGTGAGGAAAAGGAACAGGGACTAGAAAGCATTTTCAGACAAATACTGGACGAGAATTTCCCAAATCTAAGAAATGAGCTGGAGCTTGAAATTCAAGAAGTCAACAGAACACTCAATCATCTCAACCCAAAATGGCCTTCACCAAGACACATTGTATTAAAGTTATAAAAAATCAGTGATGAAGAGAATTCTCAAGGCAGCCAGGGAGAAGAAAATGGTAACTTATAAACAAAAATCTATTAGATTATCCTCGGACTTCTCAGCACAGACCTTACAAGTCAGAAAGGAATGGAACCAAATATTTAAACTATTAAGTGAAAGGAACTACCAGTCGAGAATAAGGTATCCAGCTGAGTTCTCCTATAGATATGAAGGAGAATTCAAGACCTTTCCAGACATACAAAAATTGAGGGAATTCTCCACTACAAGGCCTACACTAAAGGAAACACTGAAAGGGATCAGCTCAAATAAAATAAAATGACCTCCCCAAATAATTAGGAGTAACGTGACTATCAGACAAACAAATAGAAGCAGAGGAGTGTAACGCTTACTAAGAGCAGGGCATTATAACCTTAAAATAAAAAGAGATTTACTATAGCAAGAAAGTAATGAATAATCAGTATACACAGGGACAAAATGAAATAATGACTGAAAAGGGGATGATTCAAAGATCCTAATTCATAAAGGGAAGTGAAGATAAGGCAAAAGCAGAAGAACATGAACAACTGTATATATACAACTATCCTTTTCATATTCTTAATGGCAACCACACACCAAAGATTCAGAACTGAAGAATATAACACAAAAGAAGAAAGAATAGAGGGGAAACCCACAAATGCCAAACAAAATAAAGAAAACAGAAACATAAGGAAAAGAAAACAATGGAAATACTGAGCTACCAGAAAACAATATAAAATGGCTATAGGAAGACCTCATATTTCAATAATCACCCTAAATGTAAATGGACTGAAGTCACCAATAAAAAGGCACAGGATTGCGGATTGGATCAAATAACAAAATCCAACCATATGCTGCCTCCAGGAGACACAAGTGAGTTCCAAAGACAAATATAGACTCAAAATGAAAGGCTGGAAAATGATGTTTCAAACAAATGGCATTCAGATAAAAGCAGAAGGAGCAGTACTAATATCAGATGAAAAAGACTTCAAAATAAAAAAAAGGTAAAGAAAGATACTGAGGGACATTTCATAATGATAAAGGAAATCATGCACCAAGAAGACAGAAGACAGAAGACATCACACTTATTAATATCTATGCTCTCAAACAGGGAGCCCAGAAATATGTAAAGCAATTACTAAAAGAACTAAAGGGAGAAACAGACCAGAACACTATCCTAGTAGAGGATCTAAATACACCACTGTCAGATATGAACAGATCATCCAAACAGAAAATCAATAAGGAAATAGCACCCTTAAATGATACATTAGACCAACTGGGCATAATTGACATTTACAAAGCATTCCATCCAAAACAGCTGCTTATACATTCTTCTTTAGTGCACATGGAACATTCTCAAGAATTGACCACATCCTGGGACACAGAGATAGCCTCAACAAATATAAGAGGCTTGAAATCATACCAACCATATTTTCTGGTCAAAATTCTTTGAAACTATAAAACAACATCAGGAAGAACCACAAAAACATGGAGATTAAACATGCTGCTAAAGAATAACTGGGTGAGAAAAAAAATAAAAACAGAGATCAAGAGATACAAAGAAATGAATGATACTGATACTACAACATATCAAAACTTTTGCAACATGGCAAAAGCGGTCATAAGAGGAAAGTTCATATTTTAGAGGCCTACATCCACAAACAAGAACAAGACCAAATAAACAATTTAATGCTTCATCTTACAAAACTAGAAAAGGAAGAACAAATGAAGCCTAAAGTCAGCAGAAGGAAATAAATCATTAATATTAGAGCAGAAATAAATTAAATTGAAAACAACAACTACAAAAACAACAAGCAATAGAAAAAATAAATGCAACAAGGAGCTGGTTCTTTGAGAAGGTTAATAAAATTGACAAATCCCTGTCTAGACCCACTAAAGAAAAAAGAGAAAGACCACAAATCAACAAAATCAGGAATGAAACAGTGAAAATTACAACTAACATTGTAGAAATAAAAAAGATCATATAAGAATACTATGAAAAAATATATAACACCAAATTTAATAACTTAGAAGAAATGGACCAGTACTTAGAAAAAATACAACCTTCCAGGACTGAATCAAGAAAAACTGGAAAATCTAAATAGACCTATCAGCAGTATGGAAATTGAAACAATCATCAAAACCTATCAAAATTAAAAGTCTAGGTCCAGATGGCTTCAAAAGTGAATTCTATCTATCAACATTCAGAGAAGATTTAATACTTATTCTCCTCAAACTCTTCCAAAAAATAGAAGAGGAGGCAATACTTCCCAACTCTTTTTAAAAGGCCAGTATTGTTCTGATACCAAAACCTGATAAAGATAACACACACAAAAAATAAAACTACAGACCAATATCTTTCATGAACACGTGCAAAAATCCTAAATAAGATACTAGGAAATTGAATACAGCAGTATATTCAAAATATTATACACAATGATCAAGTGGGCTTCATCTCAGGGACACAGGGATATTTCAACACATACAAATCAATTAATGTGATATACTACATAAACAAATTAAAAAATAAGAATCATATGGTCATATCAATAGATGCAGAAAAAACCTTCAACAAGATACAGGATACATTTATGATCAAAACACTTAACCAAATTGGTATAGAAAGAAAGTACCTTAACATAATAAAGGCCATATATGACAGGCCCTCAGCCAACATTATACTTAATGGTGAAAAATTTAAAACCTTCCCTCTAAGGTCAGGACCAAGGCAAAGCTCTCCAATATCACCACTGTTATTTTGTATAACATTGGAAGTCCTAGCAAGTGCAATTAGGCAAGAGAAAGTTATAAAAGGCATCCAAATAGGAAACTAAGAAGTCAAACTATCACTATCTGTAGATGACATGATTCTCTATATAGAAAACCATAAAGACTCCACAGGAACACTACTAGAAATGATAAGCAAATAAAGTAAAGTATCTGGATACAAAATTAATGTTCAAAAGTCCATAGCGTTCCTATACGCTAATATTGAAGTGTCAGAAAAAGAAGTGGAAAAAAATAATTCCTTTTGCTATTACAAAAAAAAAATACTTAGGAATAAATTTCATGGAAAAAGTGAAGGACCTATATAACGTAAACTATAAGACCTTATTGAAAGAAATCGAAGAAGATACAAAAATGGAAATCAAAAGATATTCTATTCTTGGATTAGAAAAATTAACATAGTTAAAATGACCATATTACTTAAAGCATTATACAGATTTAATGCATTACCCATCAAAATCACATCGGCATTTTTTAAAAAATAGAACAAAAAATATCAGATTTGTATGGATTGCCAAAGCCATTCTGAGAAAAAAGAAAGAGGCTGGAGGCATCACTCTGCCCAACTTTAAATTATACTACAAAGTGACAATAATAAAAAGGGCATGGTATTGGCAGTAAAACAGACAGACTGATTAGTGGAACAGAATCGAGAGTCAAGAAGGAAACCCGTATTTATATTGGCAAATAATTTTTGACAAATAAGCCAAAAACAAACAGTGGAGAAAGGAAAGCCTCTTCAATCAATGGTTCTTGGAAAACTGGAAAGCCACCTGCAAAAGAATGAAACTAGACTGTTATCTATCACCACACACCAAAATTAACTCAAAATGAATTAAGGACCCGAATATAAGACCTGAAACAATAAAATGCATAGAAGAAAACATAGGAACTAAACTCAAGACCGTAGACTTAAAGAGAATTTTATAAATTTGGCCTCAAAGAGAAGGAAAGTAATAGCTAAAATAAATGAATGGGGCTACATCAAACTGGAAAGCTACTGCTGAACAAAGGAAATGGTCAAGAAGTAAAAGAGTCAACCATCTGAGTAGGAAAATATCTTTGCAAGTAATACCTCCAATAAGGGCCTTATATCCAAAATATATGAAGAACTCATATAACTCAATACCAACAACAAAAATACAAATGATCCAATCACAAAATGAGCAGAGGACTTGAACAGACGTTTCTCCATAGAGGACATACAAATGGCCAACAAATATATGAAAAGATGTTCAACATTGCTAGCTATTAGAGAAATGCAAATCAAAACCACAATGAGATACCATTTCATGCCTGTTAGAATAGCTATAATCAATAGGACAAGTAATAACAAGTGTTGGAGAGGATGCAGAGAAAAAGGAACTCTCATACGCTGCTGGTGGGACTGCAGATTGGTACAGCCACTATGGAAAGCAGTATGTAGGTTCCTCAAAAAGCTAAGAATTGATCTACCATATGATCCAGCAATCCTTCTCCTGAATATTTACCCCAGAGACTTGAAAACTCATATTTGAAGTTCATAGCAGCATTATTCAGTGACCAGGACATGGAAGTAACCAAAGTTTTCTACGATAGATGGTTGGCTAAAAAAGAGGTGGTAAATATATACAGTGGAATATTACTCAGCCATAAGAAGAGATGAAATGCTTTCTTTTGCAATAATGTGGATCGACCTTGAAATAATCATACTAAGCAAAATAAGCCAGACAGAAAAGGTTGAAAATCACATATCACTTATATGTCAGATATAAATCTAAAACAACAAATGAACAGGGCAAACAAACAGAGACTCATGGACATGGACAATATACTTAGTGGTTACCAGAAGAGAGGGGGTTTGGGGGAGTGGGAAAATAAAAAAATAAAATGTTTAAAAAATTATGTATATAGTATGAAGAAATATGCTAGCATTTAAAAAAATAAATATAAAATAAATACATTTTAAAAAAAGTTGGAAGTAATTACTACATGTATTACTGAAGGATCTGTGTATCACTCCACCAACCAAGGAGAACTGGTAGTAATCATATGGTGGGAACACTGAAATATACTTGCATGCATTTACTGAGCAAAATCTAAGTTGTATCTAGGAGACAGGTTAGGAGGCATGGGATAAAAAGCAGGTGTCAGAAGTCTTAGGGAAAACATAGAAGGATATTTTTTGAAGAATGGATGGCATAAATATGACTCACCGGGTAGCAGAATTTAGGAAAGATTCAAGATGAGGGAAATGAGATGTAAAATGATCAAATATTTCTGATATGCCATAGTGAGATACTAGACTATAAAACATCCTTGTGAATAAATGCAGGACTGTAGTGAGAAAGGCTGCTGGACAATCAGAGGAAACGTGGTACAGAGACAGTAGGTAGAAATTTGCTGCAAAGTACTATGTATTGGGGATGATTAATACCAATACCCATGGGCCCACTGGTATAAACAGATGACTAAGCAACAGGTGAGATAAAGATATCTGAACAGATACATTCTTAGACAAGAGATTTGGAGATCAGAAGTTTCCCTCTAACAATGTTATCATATTCTATAAGACTCCACATCCTAGGACTTAGGCCCAGCTCCAGAAAATTAGGGCAAAGTGATACAAGAGAAGAGCTGGGTATCCATCTGGTCCAATGTGGGCAATGTGATCAGAATGAAAATACAGTGGATACTTAAAACCAAAATAAGGTCTGCTTAAGAAAAAAATAAAGTGGGGGTAATATTTTTCTGGGAAACTGTTAAAGCAAATTCCCTTCTAACTTAGAAGTAATACTGATCTCTGAAATGGAAACAAGTAAAAAGCACACTATATATGTGTAAATAGCAGCCAGTGAGTTTAAATGTCAAAGGTAGGTTTCCCTAACTTGAGAGCAAAATTTATAATAGCGTGATTAGTTAAATCTTGGAATAAATGGAAAGAACAAAAACTTTTTTATTATTATATCTTAATTTTATTTTGTTCTTCATTTGACATTCAAAATTTGAAAATCTATTCTAACATTAATATATTAACTACATTTATAGTTTCAAATGAGATAAAAAAACTGCCCACTAGAAAATTAATCTAAACGTTATTCATGTTTGCATTTTTCAGTAGCAGCAGAAACAGGTGGCTGGAATATTACTTCTGAGTGTTGTTACTGCACTGAAGAGTTATTTATAGGAGTGGTGCCAAGTGTTAGGAAATGAAAACTCTATTTCCATTACCTTTTATATCCTGAACCCTTTCTCCCTAATTTTAAAGAGATAATGTTTACAAATTCCAAGGGATATTGTAATAATTTATAAATACCCATGGAATCTCAGCATCAACTCCAATAACATTAATATCATTTAAAGCATTAATCATTTAGATAATAGAAACTGGATTGAAAAATAAAATCCCCAATTCTTAACCAACACTTACGATTTGAATATCAATTACTTGGATATGCAAGGAAATGTATTTAGAGATTATACCATCTGCTAGATCAGGAATTTGTAAACTATGGCCTGTAGGCCAAGTCCAGCCCACCCTATGTTTTTGTAAATAAAGTTTTATTGCGACACTGCTTTAGCACTACAACAGAGTTGATTAATTGAGACACAGATTACATGGCCCCAAAAGACCAAAATATTTGCCATCTAGCCCTATACTGAAAAAAGTTTGCCAAACCCTAGGCTAGATGGTCAAAACACATATTGAACAACCAATATAATCCTTTCAGTAGGTCCACTCCATGGTCAGCCTGTAAAATTCTATATCAAGTCTTCTGTTCTTTTTGTCTACCCTCTGCTTTTCTGGAATTGTTTACACAAACCAGGGGACTGGCATCTTCATTCTCAATGAGTTCAAGTCGTCTTAGGGATAATAGGTTTAAGAGTTTTATACAACACATTTCTTTCTAAATAATATTTTAAAAGCGAGCAAAGAAAAATACACAGTATCAATCCTGAAGGAGAGGCAGTTGAATGTGATCATTCTGTCACTGAGGTAAGCAGAGATATGGATACAAATGTCCAGGAAAGAGGAAAGTATGACTACCTCTGGATCAGAGTAGAAGTGAAATATATAGGGGGTGAAATATTTGTGGCAGAAACTTGAAGTAGATTACAAGGATGTCCCTTAGGGCATTATAGGGATCTGGAAGAGATGGTGCTTCAGACTATACAAATACATTCGGAGAAAATAATAAACTTTTACAACTCTTAAGACTAAAAATATTGACACTTTGCTGGACCATGGGTGCTCTGGTTACTCCATGAAGGGGCCTCTCGTACACAGAGGCCTCTCAGAAGATAGATACCAGCTGTGAGTTGTATTTTAAAGTTCTAGGAAACAGGCTACACAGAGGGTCTATGTTTATGTTATGAGTCACAGCAGTAACAGGTGGTGGATCTGGAGCTTAATGTCTCCTCTGACTGCCAGAATTGTTCCAAGGAGTTGTTTGTTTATAGGAGTGAGTTTAGAAAAGAAATGAGGGAATAAAAAGGCCTTTTTCTCTTAATAATAATTTTATATTTTAAACGCTTTGCATTTGTTAAGGAAAATTATATCAGTACACAAGGGCTGTTGTAGTAACTTAGACACATCAGCAAAATGTCAGCAGAACCTCTAGTAAAAAGTACTGAATACTAGACACTACTTTGGTTGGGAATAATATAAGAACGAATAAAGAGATAAATGAATTAAAGATGGAGGATACTCTGCATAAGGAAAAACAAACAAATAAGCACTCCATTTTGCTTAAATTGAGAGTTAGAATTCAAATATTTGTTTCCTGGAAACTCTACTCTTGACCTTAAAGCTCTTCCTTTTATTCCTGGACTTATATCTCTTGAATGATATGTGTCATCTGCCAGCTATCTTAGCTTGTTGCTATAATGTCTACCAAAATTTTGTTGGTCCACTCCTAAGTCAACAAAGAATGACATCAAGGACATATTACACAGAACTGCCAAGGATTTTCTGTACCTACTGACATTTTGCCTTAACTTCTTTGACAAAGACCTAGATTAGAGAACAAAAGAGAAACTTTGAGAGAAAGGCAAAAAAAGAGAGAAAGATACAGAATTGCTCTAGGCAGGAACACACAGAGAGAAATAAAAGCAGGAATTGTTCTGAATAGCTTCCGAAATAAGCACCTCCCATACCCTACCACTGATGTTTTCATCTTTCAGCCCATAATTATTAACTCAGGGGAGATTGATGAGGAACAAAGACATTCCACAATTCTGATGAAATAATTCAACTTGAAATTTGAGCTAGAGGGTAGTGATAAAGAGAAAACTATTTCCTCCAAAATCTGCCCATCTAAGTAAATATAAAGACCTAATGGCATACCTGGCCCAAATTTAGATCTATGTCTGTTAAAATATGCATTTAAATTTTGAACTAGTTTATGGGTATAAAACTGAAAGTGAATATTAAGAACCATATGATTTCTCTCATATGTGAGATATAAAACAAATAGTAACAAATGAACATAAAAATCAACAAACAAACAAACTCAAAGATACCAGAGGGGAAAAAGGGTGAGGGAGGTCTAAGGGGGGGGGTAAAGGGGGTCAAATATATGGTGATGGAAGGAGGCTAGGCTTTGGGTGGTGAGCACTCAAAAAGTACACAAACATCATCTTAAAATATTGTACACCTGAAATTTGTGTAATGTTATTAACCAATGTTAACCCAATAGATTTAATTTTTTAAAGAAAAAAGTCTCTAATAATTTTTACAGATTTGACTTCTAGTTGTGCTATACTGTTGCCTGAGATATATAGTGGGGTTTTGGAATGATGGAACCGTACTAGTCCAAAGAACTCCTTTCTGCAGAGTTACCAGCCCCAGCAGCCCAGATCCAGTTCTCAAGGAGGCCAAACATTCCCTTGAATGTCTTTGTTCATATTGTTCCCTCTACATTACTGTGCCATATACTCGCAAACACTCATGCAACATTTCTTAATCTCTTGGTGGTGTTGATAACAGGCATGTTGTGCTTGTCATTGGGCTAAGAGGTCAAGGGCTGGACACTTCAGGAACTTGATGAGCTCCATACTAATGTCTTGGAAAGGAAAGAACATAGATTGAGAAAATATAAAGGCCATATGTTAATTATGGGTTCTGAAACTTACATTTTATAAGATTTAATTAATGAAATGTAAGAATTCTCATCTGAAGAATTGAAATAATAAATGTTGCCTCATAGGGTTACTTCAAATATTAAAGGAAACAGGAAACAGCACCTGGAAAGGTCATAGCACATGAGTACAGTCCACATGAGTTTCCTTAGTTCTTTAGAGGGCAGGATCCATGTCCATCTAGGCATCATTTGTGTTTTACAAATGTCTGTTGAAAATTTGTATATAATTGCCATTTGAATGTCTAATGTGCAGTGTCCTGTTATTCCTGCAAACTATGTTCTGTTAAAATAATTCCTTAGCCTTAACAGGTCTTCCCAGCTGAGAACCCAGAGTGCTTGTCAAGCTGTGTCTCATGGATCTCAACAATACTCCAGGATGGCTGGGTAGACCCACTAATTTCATCCTGGTGATCAGTCTATGCTAGTAAAGAAGTGACTCACCTAAAAGTCCTGTAATCAGTGATGCTTCCAGTCCTGAAATCCAAGAGACTCTTTTGAATGTCTCTCTAGAATCCTGCCTATCAGATCTATCACTGTAGCTTTGAGCTCTCATAGTCTTTCTGAAGCTAAAAGGATTGCATAAATACCCATATTATGTGCTTTCCTGATGTCTAATTTGAGATCCAGAAAGAGGACAGGGGGAAAAATAATTCAACAGGAAAAAGGTGAAGACAATCCTCCCTCTTTCAACTTAACATACATATTTTTCTATTAGATTGAAAATATGAAATTGTTTTGGTAGATCAAATAACTGAATACCAGCAATTCATGTGGTTTGGCCAAATATAACAAGGAATAAATGATATTTCTTACATAATATAAATGTATTTTTTTCTATGGTAGTCATTACCAATGCTTTTTATCACATAGTTGTGCTATTTCATTTATGGAAATGCCACCTCTGTTATAGAAGGGAGGGAATAGGTTGGGAAGTAAACTGCTGAGTGCTTAGTATGTGCCAGGAACCCTGTTAGGTATTACTTACTTTTTCTCTTTAAATGCTTAAAAACGCTGTTATATACACACAATGAAACATTACTATATATAATATATATTACAACATACAATGCATTATAAATATCACATACTTTTGAATTGTGCACTTGAAATTTAGTGGATTTTGTTAACCAATGTCACCACAATAAAAAAAATACCCTTATGATTTTCCCTTATTCTAGATTTTTAGGCCAAAAAGTGTATCATATCCTCTGTTAATATCATTTTTCCTCCTTCCACTCTGCCATTGTTGTCTTCTCCTTCTCCTTCCCCTTCTCCTTCTCCTTTTCCTCCTCCTCCTTCTCCTTCTCTTCCTCTTTCTCCTTCTGCTCTCCTCCTTCTCCTCTGCTTCTCTTCCTCATTTTCTTACTCCTCCTCTTCCTCCTTTTTCTTTCTATTATTATTATTCTTTTCCTCCTCATTCTTGGACATCATGACTAGAAAATTTACAACAACCAGTCCCTGATTCCTGAAAGCACATCAAACAGAAAAGCATATGGGGAGAATGAAAGAAAGCTCTTACTGTCATTTATCATGTGCTCATTCAGAGAAAATTTACCCACCTTCTATAAACCCAAGAATAATCATATAAAAAATGAGAATTATGCTGCTTTCCTTAAATGTGTTTTTGTTTTGTTTTGTTTTGTCTTGTTTTGCAAAGAGAAAATGTGGTTTTGATTGTATGGAAAGTGTCTGGCACGTGCTATGGCTTCCAAGAAGCTCACATGGCTTCCTTCCATTATAGAGAATTTTGATAAAAACTAAATTATATAATAATTAAATAACTCTCCCCTTTACTTAGATGAATACCAAATTTCAAATAAAAATATGAGTAAGGTATAAGTGAATCTGAATATTCAGACATTGTGTCAAGCATTATTTAATTCACAGGTGTAAATGACTAAGGCCTGAGGACTCCTCAACAGAATACCAATGTCTACAAGAGAGGAAAGCATGACTATTTCTGGTTGAGAGTGAGAAGAAAAGGTGGGATCTTTGTAGCAGAAGCTTGAAGTGGATGATGGGGTAAAGAACATTGTAGAAAGTTGGGAGAGACAGTGCTTCACATTGATGGCTATAGTAAATCATGTTTCTAAGGATGGCTGCATGCTCTTTTGCAACGTGACTTTGCCTCTATCCCATCAAGAAGAAAAGACTATATTGCCTTTCCTTGAATATGGGTTGTCCCGGTGTTTATTTTTAACAAATGAAATGGAGCAGGAGTAATGTTGTGGAGTTTTTAAGGCTCTAAGAATTCTTTGGCTTTCACCTTTCCCTCTTGGAATGTTCCTTTTTAGAACCTAGTTGCCATACTATGAGAAGTACAAGCAGTGATATGGAGAGGCCCATATCGAGAATGGAGTCACCTTGCTGCCAGCCCCAACTGAGTTCCCAATCAATAGCCTGCATCAACCTCCAGCATGTGACTGAGACTATTTTTGACCTCTTGAACAACCCAGCCCTCCAACTGAGACCACCTTAAACAAAATAACCACCTAGCCAACTCATAGAATCATGATGAATAATAATAATAAACTGCTGATGTTTTAAGGCTCTAATTTTGGGGTAATTTGTTAGGCAGCAGTATATAACCAAATACTGCCTATATTGGAATTGGTAGAATATGAAAAAGACTATATGTTTGTGAAAGCTCTCAAGATCTGATGAACCATGATTCTCTAGCCTACCTCATGAAAGGGCCTATCCCATAGAGGGACCTCTCAGAAAAAGGCAGAAGCTTCAGATTATATTTCAATATTCTAAAAAAAGAGGGGGTTGATTAAAAATCGTAGTACATGGTTAATGAATTTTAAAGCCTAATATCTGCATATGATGACTTCTTACTGTTTTTATTTCTTTTTTCTTTTTCTTTCTTTTTTTTTTTTTTTGAAAAGTGGCAAGAATGGACTCATGGTTTTGAAACATAAAGAAAGGAATGGAACCATCTCTTTTTCTCTGATTATTTCATATCCTGGGCTGACTTCTTTAATTTTTGAAGAGATAATTTGATCAACATCTAATGGATGCTGAAGTTTTCCATAATTATCAATGAATCCTCACTATCAAATCCAATGAAAAAGACTATACGTGAACTACTTTTACAATTCAATTTCGTATGGCAGAGAAGGGAGGAAAGAGAAAAGGAAAGAAAATTTAAAATAAAAACATACCATATCATTGCAATAGAGAGGAAGGATTCTGTATATTGGTTATTTGGACACCTTGTTGTCATGATTATATCTCTAGAATGAAATGTACAGTTGTTCCGGACCATCACAATAACACCCATTAACATTAAGTAGGTCTACTCCCATGTGAGCAAAGGTCTTGGCATCAGGTTCAGCATAGCCAGAACAGTCAGGGAACCCAGTTCAGGTATGATTTTATACATTCACATAAATGTGAGGTTAAATATTTTGATAAAATCTCAAATATTGACATAAAAAGAGGGTCCCCAACAAGAGGGTTGCCATGAAACTACAGAAAGGCATGCAGAAAATTATAGAAGCAGAGATACAAACAACACATGTATATTTGCATATGTGTATTTATAAAAAGAACACTGTTATCTCAGAGCAATCTTCTTTCAGAAGAATCTCTATCTCAGGGAATTACTGACATACTTAAATCAGCTCAACGTGTAAAGGACTTACCGTCGTGAGAGTTTTCTTAGCTTGCTTCCCAAACTGGCAGGCTTCATGTGTTTTAGGATGGTTCTGGATGTACCAGACATCTCACCAAACACAGTGGGAATTTAAGAGATAAATTTAATAGAAGACATTTATTGGGTAACTACACTCTAGAGATCTATCTTTCTTACAGGTAATTCTTGTCAAATTGAATCATTGCACATAAGAGTGCTTCTTTCTTCCCTCATGAGAATTTAGAGTACTGGCAGAAATGGAGATCTCATTGATCACCACAACATTTCTGGTGCTTTGGAGTCCTTTGTCTTGTCATCAGTTATTACTTAGGAAGTGGAACCCAGACACAGTTCTTTACTCTTGTTCTTGTGGCCTTCTTAAAGATCCATCATTATGCATATGATTCTGTTATATCTTAACATTCTGAGGATCAAAGAATACTAGAACATTTCAAGCCATGCATATGTATTATGTTAATGTAGAAGATCCAAATGGATTAAGGAAAGCACATTGATTAAACTCTATTAGCCAACTTGTACCATTATACAGATATGGCATTGGATTACATTTGAAAGGTAAATACATGTTTAATTTTATTTTTCTTGTTATATTTTTGAATATTCTCTATGATATAATTAGGCTATTCAGTTCATGGCAAAGTCATTTCTGCTAAGAATGGGAAGAGGTGGAGTGAGAAAAATTAATCTGTCATTTTTGAGTCATAGGGTTAATTACCTGCTTAATATGGGAAAAGTAAAAATGTAACCATTATGGCATTTATTTTACTTTCATATACTTTCCTTTACTTTGTATTACCTTCTAGTGGGTCATCAGAGAAATAGTTTCCCAGTGAGTAGAAGAAATAAATGGCAGTAGTGACCCTACTGTTAGAGGACTGGAGATAGAAGACCAGGGATTCAGATGGTAGACCCATTAGCAACTACTGGATGATGGGCATCATTTCTAAAATACAAAATACTATATATTAGATTGAAAAATAAAAAAAAAATAGGCATTTTGTTGGTCAGAAATTCTCCAATATTGACTATTTAATACAATTTATTTTAACATAACAGTGGTTAGGAGTATGGGTTTACTGGGATGAGACCTGGGTTTGAGACTAGGATCCACATCAAACCAATTAAGCTTTCTGTGCCTTAGTTTCTCAACTTTCAAATGGGGCTAATAATAGCATCTACATCATTATGTGTAATTGAGAATTAAGTGTGTTAATGAAAGTAAGTGTTAGATATATTGTAAATGCTCAATAAATGTTGACTACATTTATTGTTGTTATGTTGTTGTATTCTTGAATTTCCAGAAAGTAAGTAATGGAGGAAATATTACTTTTCAGCTATTAAAATGTTTCATGAGGCAACCATACTAAAACAGAGTAAGACTGGTGGAAAAATCCAAGATACAATTTAATGGAAGAGTTCTAAGACGATTTAAAAATGTTATAAACTTTGCATTTCTAAACAGTGGGTAGTGTGAATTATACAGGAAGTGGTATTAGTTAGTTGGTAAATTTTTCATTAAAAATGTAATTTTAATCTTTTTCTCATGCAATAAAATATGAAGTAATCAACAACAACAACAAAAACTCTACCATGGTATTGGTACAAAAACTAATATACAGTTTAAGAATAAATACAAACAAAACAAAACAATCAAAATGAAAAATCCAACAAGAAATATAAACAGATTACACAGTATGTATTTAGCACTCAAATTCATTAGTACTTTCTAATTAAACAACAATGAAATATCACTTACCTCATTGACTGGCAAAAATTAGAATGGTGCATATTGCCAAGTGTTGCTGAAGGTTATGGGGACCTGTACACACTGCTGAGAGAAGTACATACAGGTGTATTTATTCTAAAGATCGATTTAGAAATGCTTAGTTATATCAAGGGTACATATGCTCAAGGCCCCAAAACTTCTGCTCCCAGGTGTACATCTCTGAGTCAGTTTTTACATATTTACATAAGGGAATAGTATAATGATATATTTCTGGTGGTGGGAAATTGAAGGCAAGTTGGATGTCTATCATATGGACAGTGTAAAATACATGCCTGTTGTTCAGAATACTTAGAAATACTGTTTTCCATTTCTGTTACCTAGATCTTTCTCATCCACCAATCAACTCTCTCATCAAGTCTCTGAACCTCTCTTACTTCCTGTTTCTTCAACCATAAAAATAAGGGAACTAAATTTACCAAGGCCCCTTATCCTTTTCACATCCTCTGATTTATCATTTCAGTGGACCTTTTACACACCTTTATGTTTTTGTAACCCCTGCCCTTTTGATATTAGAATAATGGGCAATAACTTTGAACAGTAGTTTAAACATTAGGGGTTTGACTATCTTTAAAAGGAATTTCTTTGGTAAGATCTTTAAGTAATGAGAACAACCAGTTCAAAATTAAGTTATTCAGAATGTCATAAATGGAGGTAGCTTAATACAGATTGTATCCATGGAAAAGATAGAAAATGGAAGACTAGAAAGTGGCATTTTGGTGGACCTTGAAATTTTACTTTAAAAATGTTAGAGAGGTCTAATGTAAAATCTAGTTCATCATAGAAATGCTTCCCCCCCCAATTTTCTCTTTTATGTTTTATATTGAATATTTTAAAACTTTGTTTTTAATTTCAAGATACAAAGAGTAATATATAATAAAGTATGAAAAATGTTAATGGTAATTGCAAAAAAATTCAATTACTCTGGGAGAGTCTGAGGTAAAATGTGAAAGTCTAGTCCTCATTATCAAACACTATTATGCAATACCTGTGTCTATTCCCTCATAAATTTTCATATAATTCAATGGAGCAAACTTGTTTTTGCAAGCTGCTTTCTATAGCATCTGGCTGAGTCATACTCTTTTTAGAGAGACTCTGGTATACCAAACTATATCTGCTGAAAAAGAGCTTAAGCTCAAGTGAGAAAAAAAATAGCTCACTTTTTCCAGGGTCTAAATCAGTGTTTGGAATTGCTTAGTTGCTTTCTGCCTCAGTCATCCAACTCTAATGTAACCCTTTTCTATTCAGAAGTTTCTCTTGAGGACCCAGCCAAACCAATCCAGCACAAATATCAGAAATTTTTGCCTGAGTTATTTGTTTGATCCTTTCTATCTCTTGGACACCAAAACATGGAAGTACCAACTTGTAGTTTTCAAGAGAGGTGCTAAGAATTCAGAACAGGCATCTGCAACATCTTGCAAATTCCAAGCATCTTTTTATCATGGAATCTTTGGTAGTCAGTGTTTAGGTAATAAGGAGAGCAGGATCGTTCTTATGAAAAATACTTGTGATCAGTAAAAAGAACAGTCTCCTTCTGAAGAGGTGGAGTAGGAGAGCAGTTGATCCACACATCGGCACAGTGAGATCATGGAATAACTCTGGATAAATGTGATACTGGCCAGAAGGTGTACACTTTGTCTCATAATAATAATATAATGATTTTAAAACACTGTTATATATATCAAATTGCAACTGTAATCTAGGACTACTGTCTCCAAATCTTGTGTTCTTGCCACTACTAATCACTCTCAGGTGTATTTACTGTTATTGTGGCCTTAAAGCTGCTGCTCAGTGGAATCTAAGGCCTGCAATTTCTAACAGGACATTAGTACGGCCATGCTTCTTATTTCCCTGAGGCTTTTTTCCCACTTGATTCCACTTTATAGACTTTAAATTGGTATAACTTTTCTGGTGGCAGGTGGGCAATTAAATAAAGTATAAGTATACCATTTGAGTCAGCAATTCTATGTCTTGACACGTACCCTAAGGAAATAGCTAAGTATGTGCACCAGAGTATAGAAGCAATAAAATTCATCAACTTAAATACTTAATTTTGGTTTTCACCACAAATACAGATTTATTGAATGACTAAAAGAACACAAATAATATATATCAATGAAGGGGCATATGGAAACGTAGGTAATTGTTCTAGGAACACATAAATGCACACTCAAAAGTGCTCATTTACACACATATCAAATTAGTCACCAAGGTCTATTCACAAAAGCCTAAGAATTACCTATATGGGCTTCAGGAGCACAAAGAGGACAAACTCATAAATGAGCTAGCTCTATTCTAAATGCAAACATGAAATACCTTCTTAAGCCATGGAGACTGATTTTATTCATCTCACTATAGTATATTTAAGTAAAATGTATTAGTTGTGTGGTAGGATTACAAAAGATTTATGTTCTTTTGATCTTGTGTATTAATTCTGTCTTTCATGGTTAGGTTTAATGAGATAAAAAAAATAAAATTAAAGAATGGGGCCTTGCCAAACAAAAATTGCAAGGTTCTCATTAACATAAGCGCACAAGCCTTTGTAATTTTAACAGCATGTGGAAACTCATTTGGTGTGATCTAAATCAAATAAAATTATAATAACATTGTAAAATAGTGAGCATACTCTTTGGTATAGCAAAAATTATCACTAAGAATCCACATATTTTTTAACTTAAATAAAAATATAAACATAAAGCATTAGAGCTGTAACACATTAATATGGTAACAAAATAAAACAAAATACAGACATTGTCCTTGTCCTCCTTGAGCTTGCAGTCTAAAGAGAAAGAGAGTGAAGCCAGCAATAATGATAAAGTGTCATAGCTGCTCTGATAGGGAATTGTCAAGGTGTGATGGAAGCAGAGCAGACAGTATAAATAGCTGACACTGGTCTTGGGTGTGTTAGGGAAGCTTCCCACAGGAAGTGCTGTTTAAGCTGGAACCTGAGGGATAAGGAGGCATTAGCTGGGTAAAGAAAAGGCAAGGTTAATCCAAGACCCTAGCCAGATATAACATTCAGGAAATACTCTATGACCTGGTTCATTCCTTGGGAAATTCTGTGTGGAAATCCACACAGGCATGTCCAGAAAACTGTGTGAAACTTAAGAGTACAATTATAGAAAGTGCCTGAACTCTGTAGTTCATGTCCATGAGAGAAGCCAAGAATGAGACTTCCCAAGAGTTGCCTCATCTTTTTAACGCTTTAAAACATCTTGGCAGGTGAACGCTAATAATGGACAGGTCTAGTGAAAGCAGACTATTATAGTTCTGGAGCTCAGGAAAGAGGAAGTCGGGAGGCAGAGATTTAGGCCGGCATTGGCTGGCCCATCGGGGACACTCAAACACTATATGATGAATGGAAGGATAAGTGAATAAATTAATGAGTGAATGAATAAAAAATGACAGATTTTTTGAGACAGCGGAAAATGAAACTGAGTGTTTATCTCTTTAAAATGTTTCCATCCATATTTATCTTTGAAATACATTGGGATTATATTATAAATCTGCTCCCGAATCTGATTTTTAAAATATTGTTGATTTTCATTATTAGTCATTTTTCCTTTCAATAAAACTTAGAAGCATACCCATTGACATTTAGTGAAGGTTGTAGTTTGAATATCATAGAGCAGGAAGTTGAAGAATGAGGGAGTAATCTGTGCTCCATTAACCATACAGAACTTTCTGGAAGTCTCATAAAGCAAAAATTTTGCTAATGAACTCAGCCACTGCCTCAGATGTGAGAGAGGAGGATCAGGTAGCCCCAACCTCATCTAGGAGGAACTGTAACTGTGTATGTATATATTTGTATTTAAATATTTGGGTTTATATATTTTAACATATTTTACACTTAGATTTATTTTGAAATAATAGGATCTTACTTTATATATTGTATTTAGACTTTTTTACCACCAAAAAATAGATTGTGAACACCTATCAATATTAATACATATATTTTTCATTGTTGTTTTTGCTATTTAATTTAAAACCAGCTGTTTTCAAGTCACTTTTCTTCTTTTAATCTCATTTCTATAACAGAATAATGCTGCCTGTAAATTATTAGTAACATGAATACATGCAGTCCACCACCATAATTTTGCCAATATCTTCTTGTGTGGTCTTGCACAAGTTACTTAATCATCTAAGCCTCTTGTTTCTTTATTTCTAAATAGATTATAGTACTACACCTATTTTACATGGTGATAGGGAAGAATTAAAGAGATAACACATAGTAAGTGCACAGTAAATTTTAGACATTGCTGTTATTATTTGTCTTTTCAATCAGGGCCAAGAATACTACGAAGCAAGTGAGAAAAGTGAGGCACCTAGGGCACACAATTTATTGGCACCCGCTCTCAGGTGAGTGTACCTGCAACTGTAAGAGACTGACTATCACCTTGAGAGGGAGGGCCTCTTTTATGCAAGCCACACACTAGTTCATGGCAAGATTTCAGGTGGTTGTTTTATTTTTGCCAACTAGTCAATCCAAAGAACTCTAAGCATCTGCAGTGTGCTGGGCACTGTGATTCAACAGATTTGGAGACTAAGACACAGAGAAATGAAATATCTTGTTTTGGGCCACACATTCAGTAAGTGGGTAAACAGAGTTGGGAAATTGTGTCCTGACTGCCAACTCCATGTTTCTCTCAGTGTACCACAGAGCCTCAGTTGTAAACCTTTATAAAACAGGAGATATTTTTTATTATGTTAATGTGCAACAAAGTTAGAATGCATATGTTTATTTCTGATACATAGATTCTAGTCCGTTCTCTTTCATTCGTTAGCTGTCTTATCTCAGACAAGCGATCAAACCCCTCTAGGTTCCATTTTGTCATCTGTGGAAATAAATGAACTGGATGGCATTATCACAAACTCTTTTTTACATCCTAAAAGTCATTATTTCATACTGTCTAATGCTACTTGATTTTATGTTTCTCTACATCCTTTCTCTTGTTAATGGCAACAATGTACAAAGATGCCCCTAAATACTTTCAGGGCCAGACTCTTTCCA
Organism: Cynopterus sphinx; assembly: GCA_030015415.1. Lineage (NCBI taxonomy): Eukaryota > Metazoa > Chordata > Mammalia > Chiroptera > Pteropodidae > Cynopterus > Cynopterus sphinx. The sequence goes on from CM057388.1 coordinate 55,862,179, forward strand.
AAAAGAGCCTCTAAAATAAGAAAAATATTAAAAATACTCTAAATCATCTATTTTATATAAAATAATATTATATATAAATATGGAGTAATACAGGGTATATTTATTTGGAAATTTTCAGGAAATAGAAAATATTTTTTGGCTTTGGGTCAGCATTACACTAGACAAAAAGTTAAGAAACAAATGAAATGAAACCTGAGCATATTGACTGTGACTATAAAATAATGACTCCGGTGTTATTTTGAGTATCATAAACAGATTGTGAAGCTAGTTGCCTAAGTCTCGATCAATTATAATCTCATTACATAGCTGTATGGCCTCATGGGAATGGAGGACTCTTTTTAAGAGCAATCCTGGTTTGCATTTTTATTTCTGGTGTTGATGAGAGAATACAGAGTTACACTTCATCACTTGAGTATTAAAAATGGCCCTCCAGTTTAGAGGAGGAGGGTACCATAGATAATATGGGAGGGCAGCTACATGGTGTCTCTGAAAACAAAAGACGTACTTTGATTTGATGGGAACTTGAGTAAAATCTGAATACAATGCTTAACTGTGTTCCATTTGGCAGTTAAATGATAGTCAAAAATTTTAATTTAGGGGGCTTTAAAAGTACTTTCATAAAACTAAAACAGTACCCAGAGTAATGCGTCCAAGGTCTTTACCTTTGACAGTAATTAGCACCAAGCTACCATATATTGATTTCCTACAGCAGTGAACACCCGACTGTCATATATATCTAGTTTTTCTCCTGCACAATCCTGGATGTTTGAGAGACAGCGAAAGTGAAATTCAGATAAGTGAGGTCATAAAGAGGAAGGGACTCACCCAAAGTTGTTACAGAGTTACTGGGTTAGGTCTGCCATTGGGATCCAGAGATGTCTGCTGACTTAAGAATACTTCCCAGAAGCCAAAGCACTGGCTTTGTCCCTATGAATGTATTCCTTTTAAGGGACAAAGGAAAAATAGTTTCCTAATATTAAAATCCAGACAGTATAATATGAAAACAAGAAAGAATATGGAGCATAAGGAATGCATATATAATGTTATTTATTTCCATCTCCCTTCAACCCTTTAGAATTTCCTGCACAGTTAGGAAGGGTACTCTGACTTGAAGCAGAAAAATTGTTCTCTTTTCAGAGAGGACAGAGAGCACAAAAAAGACAATAGAGATTCTAAATTGGATGGATTACCATTCCAGATGTGTTAAACACAAAACTCTCCTGTGAAATCTATCTGTGTTCTGTCAGAATGGACTACATAATAATCTTCTTATAAGAATTCTCTATACCCATGTCATTAGATCTCGATAAATATTTGTCCAATTTAGTTGCATCTAACTAACACTTCAGTAAGATTTTGTGAGTCTTAGTCAGCTATATCCAGTGGCAACACTTCTAGCAAAGGTGACCACAAAGTTTCACAAACCCATGAATCAAAAACTCAACTTGGAAAGATGGGACAAGTAGATAGACAAAACAACAACAACAAAAGAAAGAAAGAAAGAAAGAAAGAAAGAAAGAAAGAAAGAAAGAAGGAAGGAAGGAAGGAAGGAAGGAAGGAAGGAAGGAAGGAAGGAAGGAAGGAAGGAAGAAAGAAAGAAAGAAAGAAAGAAAGAAAGAAAGAAAGAAAGAAAGAAAGAAAGAAAAAGAAAGGAGCTAAACATACAGCTTAGCTAGATAATTCATCAAGCCACTATCCTATTCGTTGAGGAACTTTTGTATAGAAATGTAACAAAGTTCAGATGAGAGTGTCTGTTCCTTTAAATAAACATCTCCCGAATTAATTATTTAACAAAAGAAGTACAGATTTAGGTGTCATCATCAGGTAATAAAAAATAACATACTATTCCAATATTTTCTTGTTCATATACATTTTACAATGTATTTTGGATCATGTGGTATATACTGTTTCAAAATCTGTTATTAAAAAGCCTCAGCAGAGAAAATAAAATATGGCAGAGTGAAAGATATCCGGGATCTCACCCCTTGAAACAACAATAAGCTGAACATTTAAAACTCAACAACAACAAAAAACCCCATACTTCACACCAGCACGTCTGAGTGTGGGATCTACGCATAAGAGCTACCACAAGTCAGAGCCCCAGGTGTCGAGGGGTGAACTGAGACAAATAATGAAGCTTCCTCTTGCAGCCATGGGAGCTCCCAGTAAGGGAAGAGGGAAGGGAGAAGGTGCAGCAACTTCCCTGAACAGCCCTGCCTGGGAGAGATTGTGAGTTCCACATGACCAGTGGCAGGGCCCAGTCATCAGGGCAGAAAGCAGAGAAGCTGATGGCAGAGAAACAACAGTTGATTTTTACTGGTCAAGGTTGCAAAATCAAGGATGCGCCACAGCCCCTAACCACCAATCCTGAGGGCCCCTTCCCCCATACCCTCAAAGACAGAATGGCATGGAGCCCCAGGAAAATCTGAGCAAACGCTACTGAAACTGTTGCTATCACTGACAGAGACTGAAAATGAGAGTAGCGAGAGTGATTAAATAATTACAAAAATTAAAAAGGGTATTATTAAGATTTTATTCAAGGCAGGGACCCAAGAGGCTTAGAGGCCACCTACTGAAAACCAAATGAAAAGCACTTTCTTACAGCAGACTAAAGAGAGAACTTTATATAATAAATCTTCTATCTGTAAAAAAGCAAACTATATGTCTATGAATTCCCAGGCAGAGAAATAGTTCATTAAACACCATGAAAACCAAGATGACAAGGCATCTCAGAAAAAAAGAGAAAAATCTCCAGAAAATATGCATACAGACATAGAAATATGCAACTCAAATGACAGAGAATTCAAGATGGTACATCAAAAAACTCAGTGAGTTTCGGAACAAGTGATATCAACAATTTCAGGATTTGAAAAAACAACTAGATAAGCAGAGCAAGAAGATTGAAACCCTCAATAAGAACCGAATAGAACTTCTGGAGATTAAAAAAAAAAAAAAACAGTGCAAGAGTTGAAAAATAAATAGCAAGCTTGGGAAATTGAGTCAACCAAATGAAGGAAACGATCAGAGATGTCAAAGAGAGAGATCTAGAACTAAATGAGAAGGAAGAAGAGAGAAACTGAAGAATGAAAAACAGTGAAAGAGAAATTCAAGACCTAGCTGATACTATCAGGAGAAGAAACATAAGAATAATGGGCAAAGGGTGTAAAAGCTAGAATAAACGAATGGGACTACATCAAACTAAAAAGCTACTGCTCAGAAAAAAAATCATCAACAAGATGAAGAGCAACCATCTAAATGGGAAAGTATATTTTCAAGCAACACCTCTGATAAAGGCTTAATGTCCAAAATATACAAAGAACTCATAAACTCGATAACAACAACAACAACAACAACAACAACAACAACAATGACGACGACGATGACGACGACAAAAACAAATGATCCAATCAAAAAATGGACAAACAACCTGAAGAGATACTTCTCCCTAGAAGATATACAAATGGCTAACAAATATTTGCAAAGACGCTCAACATTGCTAGCTATTAGGGAAATGCAAATCAAAATCACAATTGGATACCATCTTACACACGTTACAATAGCTATAATCAACAGGACAAGTAATAACAAAAGCTGGAGAGGAAGTGGAGAAGAAGGAACCTTCATACACTGGTGGTGGGACTGCAAGTTGGTACAGCCACTATGGAAAACAGTATGGAGGTTCCTCAGAAAACTAAGAATTGATCTACCGTATGATCCAGCAACCCCTCTACTGGGTATTTATCCCAAAAACTTGAAAACCATATCAGAAAAGATATTTGCACACTGATGTTCATAGCCGCATTATTCACAGTGACCAGGACATGGAAGCAACAGAAGTGTCCTATGATAGATAATTGGATAAAGAGGCTGTGGTCCATATATACAGTGTCATATTACTCAGCCATAAGAAGAGAAGAAATACTGCCATTTGCAACAACCTGGATGGACCTAGAGATAATCACGGTAAAAAAAAATAAGCCAGACAGAAAAAGTTATAAATCACATGATATCATTTATATTTGGGATATAAGCCTAAAAGCAACAATCGAACAGGACAAACAGAGAATCATGGACATGGCGTATAGACTAGTGGCTACTAGAGGGTATGATGTGGTGAAGCGGGGGCTAATTAGACTGTCAAATGGCATAATTATAGGAGGTAGGGGGAGGGTGAAGTGGGTAAAGGGGATCAAATATATGGTAGCTGAAGGAAACTGGACTTTGGGTGGTAAACACAAAATAGAATATACAGATATCAAATTATAATGTACAGTTGAAAATTGTAGAATTGTATTAACCAATTTTACCCCAATAAACTTAATAAAAAATAAAAAGCTTCAACAATTACTAGTTTTTCTCCTAATAGGAATCGATGCCTTCTATTACAGCAAAGGTAGTACATATATGGAGATTATCTTCACCTGCTGGTCTTATTTCAGAACTACATCTCTCAATATCTCTGGGAGGCTTGCTATGTAAGTTTTAGAGAGGGAAATACCTCTGATCTGACTCACCAAAGAGGGCTTTTTGGAGGCTTGAATGGCACAAGCATGACTTCCTGTGGAATCATATACTGTCTAGTTCTCTGAGCTCTTGAAAGGAAGTTCCATTTCTGTCACAGATGAAGAGAAAGCCACCAGTGTGTCTCTGAAGAAGTGCATCTGTGTGCGTGCGTGCATGCGTGTGTGTGTGTGTTTGTGTGTGAGTGTGCACATGTTTTGTATTTTGGGTCGTATCTTTTAGACACATTTGTTTTATAATATGTACTTACACACATAAGTGTGTCATCAATAATAAATAAGATCATATTGTATATACAGCGTATAATCTGCTTTTTATGCTTAATAGTGAATACCATTTTAAGTGAATATTTCTATAACATTAGTTGTATGAATCAAATCATAACTGTGCTTTGAAAGTTGTTTCAACTACTTTTCTGAATTACAAAATTTATACATATTTGTGCATCAAGGACTGCAAATCATAGAGAAATGTATAAATGCAAATGAAAGTGTGTTGTTTACCCTCCTAAAATAAACATTTTTAATAGAGTGCTAGTATATTCTACAAATGTTTTATCCACATATAATGTATTAACATACATAAATACATTTATGCAAATATATGCACAAAATACATATATACACACAATATAACTATACAGCTATGCAGATCTATTCTCCAGCAAAAAAAGGGATAATATGATAATCTATATCTTTCCTTTGTATCACTTATGAATTATTAAGATTATTATTTGTATTTTTTATTATTATGTTTGGGTTATCTTTTTATAAGTTTGTTGGACATTTATTGATTTCTATGAAAATTATAACTTACCTTTACCCATCTCTTACTAGTCATAACAATTATTTATATTGAGGATGACCACATAATTTATTGTTTTTTGAGACCAAAAAGCACTTTTGAGAGCAAATGGTGTACTGTTAAATGATAAACATAAACTGGGAACATATCAAGCATTATGGTCCACTTCTGATATATCCTGAATATTAGCTCAATGTCTGTAATATATTTGAATTTTCCTTCCTATTTTGTATTTTGCTTTATTTTTGCAATATGTTTTAATTTATTGTTTTTAAATTAAAAAACAATATGCTTAATTATAAATTTTTGAAGAATACACCAGGGAGGAGTAATTACTAGTTTACTGGGTGAATAGGCAGAGACAGCACTCAAAGCCCATGAGGCCACAAGACACAGTGGGAAAAGCTTGGGTTTTAAAATGATTCCAGGTTTAGAGTCCCTGGAATGTAATTTATAGTATTGCTAACCTGAATCTATTTGGTTTGAACTCTAAGTTAGGAAGAAGATAATCATCTCTATTTTGAATGCTTGAAAACATTGATTGTTTTCAAAAGGAGATGAGATATGAAATTACTATGATACAGAATTAATTTAATGAATGTTCATTTCCATCTCCCAGGTCACCGTCGTAGTGTTTAAAAACCTGAGCTTCTGCCTGAACCCCACTCCCTCAGCCAACAGATGTGGCCTAATGCCCAGGTATCTAGGCAAAAAGTCAGGATTTCATCTCTGTCATCTTCATCATCAAGAGGGGTTGTTGAGTGAGTCCTTGCGGGATCACAATAGCAGGCAGTGTGATCTGGACATTTCTCCAGCCCTGAAAGCCCATCTTCTAAGAGGAAAGCAGGCTGCTGTGTACATTGTTGGAGAGCAAGAGCTGGAACCCCATTCTGGCCTCTTACCAGATATGTGGCTCTGGAAAATTTATTTACTCTCTGTGAACCTGAATTCATCTGCTATAAAATGGAAAAAAAATTGATACCTTTCCCATATAGTTGTTGTGTGGGAAAAATTAAAAATTAAAAAAAAAAATGTTTGGCATATAGTATGCAACTTCAACAATTTTCTGTCTGGCCCACCACCATGAATCCTCTTTACTATAAAAGAGACTGACACTAAACAAAGAGCAGAACTGTCAGAGAGAGCATTTGGAAATGTAGCAACAAAAAAATAAAAGTTTGAATATTTATATAATGTATGGAATTGAGTTCAATTTCTGTGCTGTGGGATGAGCTAACTAGGAAGCTGGGGAAAGGGAAGACAGTCATCACACTATTTTTTTTTAGTCGATGTGATTTCCTGTTCTTGTTACTTCACTTTCTATTTGAACATCAAAGAAAACGTTTTACACTAAGCCCTGGAAAAAGGAGACAGTAGAGGATAATCAAGAATAATAATGGACCTCAGGACCTTAGATGAGTCATTTCTCCTGTGCTTGATTCATCTTGAATATAGAGTCACATGCTATATAACTATGGGTAGGAGTTTGGCGTTGGATGCTACAATTTACTGATTGCATTAACTTTAGCAAATTACTTAGCTTCTCTGAGCCTCATTTTTAAAAAAATCTTTCAAATGACTATTACGGCAACAACCTAATCAGATTGTACTGAAAATCAAATGAGAAAATGCATGTAAAGCATTTAGTAGAATGTCTGGCACTAAGAGATCAATAAATTATCTTCATTTTCCTTTATTATTAGCCTTCTCAAGTCAATCAGAAGGATTAAAGGCTTGTGGCTGGGGAGGGATGTAGAGTATCATCTTAGATTACCAGTTCCTATGAAGATGCAGTATGAAAACAATTTAGCACTGGTGCAAGAACTGACACATATATTAATGGGATAGAAGAGAAAAATAAGCAGAACCAAGTACACGGAAATATTGAGTTAAATGTGATAAATGTGGAATTTCCAATGGCTTGAGAATTCATAGATAATATAAATTGGTGCTGCATCATTGATAAAGTACTATCTTGAAAGGGAGATCTTATCCTCAGGCTATATGATATAATGCAAAAGTCAAAAAATTAGTACATGATATATATCCATCAAGTGTAATTTCAGTTACATAAAATGTATGTGCATTTGTACATGTATGTACATATATGTGGATGTTACTGGTTGCAATGGGATGCAACAAACCATAAGCACTATCAATGAGAGTGAGGTCATTTGTACCTTTTTTTAGTTGTCTATACTTTTGATAATACCCTAAATAAAAACGAATTTTTTTCATAATCAGAAAGAAGCCTATAAAAGCTTTTTTTATAGTTAAGGAACACAGGCAGTGTGATATATTGGAAAGAGGAAAAGCTCTGGGTTTATACACATCTTGTGTTCTCATCTGGGCTCTGCCCATCTCTAGGGAGTGACTCAAAGGTAAGATACTTAGGGGCTCTGATATGTTTGCCCATTCTGCAAAGAAGAACACTTTCTTTAGAGAGTTATTGAACATATTTGATGAAATTATAAAAATATAGAGGAAGGTGCTGTGCTTTATTCTCAAGTACACCTGGGATCCTACTTCAGCTCTGCTACTTACTCCTACAAATTATTTCACCCCTCTGAACCTCAGTTTCCTCACCTTTAAATGTAGTGATAATACTGATCTTGAAATACTAAATCTGTTAGGTGTCAAGCACAGTGTCATAGCAGACACTCCCTTAAGGTAACTATTTCCATGAATATTATATATCCTAGTAACAGAAAATAAAAAGATTATCATCTCTGACTGGTTCCAGAACTAATGGAAATTCTTATTTTCAAGTAATTCTTAATTTCTTATATTTACTTAAATACTTTATGTCCCAAGGACCTTTAATCCATTCTGCCCTGAAGAAATTATCTTACAATGAAATTTATTTCAAGAATTTCCTCTTTGAGATAGTGATATGATCATGGTGATTGTGTATATATTTTCAGAACTTATGTGAGTTTTTCCATAAGATGAATTTCTGAGAGTGAAATTTTTCAATCAAAACATGTGGCATTGAAAAATGCAGATTTAAAACATTCAAGACCATTTTTCACTCCCAATGACAATGGAGGGGAGTTCCTCTTTCCTGCAGTCACCTGATCAGTTAAAAAGAGGCTTATGCACTTTGACCCAGCAATTCCTCTTGCAAGAATTTTTTCTGCAGGGCAACCTGCATAGAGTTATATATATCCACAGTTGAGGCAACAAGATCAAGTGACAAGGGAGTTGAGGATCACTAAAGTGAAACAGTTGACATGATGTGTCATGCACTGTAGGTTGGGTCAGGAAGGAGAGCACAGATTGAAGGGGGTTGATGCACTGGGAGAAATAAGAGGGGTCAGATGTCGAATTTCATGATCCATGCTCTTCCCCTTCAGGAAACCCAGGGAACTCTGGGCATCTGCTCTGTGTTTGGCACTGGTATTTCTGCAAAATAGTTTTACTTCCTTTAATCCTCACAATAGTTCTAAGGAAGGGATATTTTCAGATCCACACTATAGATGAGGAAAATGAGGCTCCAACAGGAGAATAATTTTATTTCATTGAATCCAAGATGCCATCACTTTTAAGACATGGTATTTAGAAAATAGTAAGAAAAAAAATGCTTGCCATTACAATGGTAAGACACCACTGATTGAGGTGTTAAAAGATGAAACAAATCTAAGTTAGAAAAGGTGAAATGCAGTAACTTGTAGTGTAGAGTCATGCATTCATTCTGTAGAAAAATTGAGATCGGACCCTACTATTTTTTTATATCAAACTCCATGTTCTTGACATAATGGGAAACCTTTGTGAAGCATATTTCTACAAATCAGGTAATATTTTCTCCTATTGAGTTATTATGTGCTACAGTAGAAATATTTATACTCATTATTTTTTACATCGTACAATTCAATTTGCATTTCCCTAATAGCTAGCAATGTTGAACATCTTTGCAAATATTTGTTAGCCATTTGTATATCCTCTAGGGAGAAGTATCTCTTCAGGTTGTTTGTCCATTTTTTGATTGGATCATTTGTTGTTGTTGTTGTTGTTGTTGTTGTTGTTGTTATCAAGTTGTATGAGTTCTTTGTATATTTTGGACATTAGGCCTTTATCAGAGGTGTTGCTTGAAAATATATTTTCCCATTTGGATGGTTGCTCTTCATCTTGTTGATAATTTTTTTTTGAGCAGTAGCTTTTTAGTTTGATGGAGTGCCATTCCTTTATTCTAGCTTTTACATCCTTTGCTTTGAGGTCAGATTCATAAAATCCTCTTCAAGTCCAAGGTCCTTGAGTTAAGTTCCTATGTCTTCTTCTATGTGTTTTATTGTTTCAGGTCTTATATTCAGGTCCTTAATTCATTTTGAGTTAATTTTGGTGTATAGTGATAGACGACGGTCTAGTTTCATTCTTTTGCAGGTGGCTTTCCAGTTTTCTTAGCACCATTTATTTAAGAGGCTTTCCTTTCTCCATTGTATGTTTTTGGCTACTTTGTCGAAAATTATTTGCCAATGTAAATATTGGTTTCCTCTGGACTCTCTATTCTGTTCCACTGGTCCATGTGTCTCATTTTCTGCCAGTACTATGCTGTTTTGATTACTGTCACTTTGTAGCATAATTTGAAGTTGGGCATAGTGATGCCTCCAGCCTTGTTCTTTTCTCTCAGGATGGCTTTGGCAAGCCAAGGTCTTTCGTGCTTCCATACAAATCTGATGATTTTTTGTTCTATTTCTTTAAAATATGTCAATGGGATTTTGATGGGTATTGCATTAAATCTGTATAATGCTTTAGGTAACATGGTCATTTTAACTATGTTGATTCTTCCAATCCAAGAATACAGAATATCTTTTCATTTCTTTTTATCTTCGATTTATTTTAACAGGGGCTTGTAGTTTTCATTATATAGGTCCTTCACACGTTTCATTAGATTTATTCATAGGCATTTTATTCTTTTTGTTGCAATTGCAAAGGGAATTAGTTTTTCCACTTCTTTTTCTGACACAGGAATGCTGTGGATTTTTGAACGTTGATTTTGTATCCAGAGTCATTACTAAATTTGCTTATTGTTTCTAGTAGTGTTCTTGTGGAATCTTTAGGGTTTTCTATATAGAGAATCATGTCATCTGCAAATAGTGACAGTTTGACTTCTTTGTTTCCTATTTGGGTGCCTTTTATATCTTTCTCTTGTCTGATTCCACTTGCTAGGACCTCTAATGTTATATTGCATGACAGTGAAGATAGTGAGAAAGCCTTGTTTTATTCCTGACTTTAGAAGAAAAGTTTTTAGTTTTTCACCATTAAGTATAATGTTGGCTCAAGGATTGTCATATATGGCCTTAATTTTGTTAAGGTACTTTCCTTCTATACTGATTTTGTTAAGTGTTATAAGCATAAATGGAAGCTGTATCTTATGAAGGCTTTTACTGCATCTATTGATATGATCATATGATTCTTATATTTTAATGTAGTGTATCACACTAATTGATTTGTGTATGTTGAATCATTCTTGTGCCCATGGGATGAAGCCACTTGATTGTGGTGTATAATCCTCTTAATATGTTGCTGTATTCAGTTTGCTAGTCTCTTATTTAGGATTTTTACATCTGTGTTCATGAGAGATATTGGTCTGTAGTTTTTCTGTGTTAACTTTATCAGGTTACGGTGTCAGGGTAATGTTGGCCTCATAAAATGAATTGGGAAGTACTGCCTTCTCTTTGATTTTAGAAGAGTTTGACAAGAATTAGTAGTAAATATTCTTTGAATGTTTATTTGAATTCACTGGTGAAGTCATCTGATGCTGTACTTTTACTTTTTGGTAAGTTTTTGATAATTATTTCAAATTGCATACTGCTGATCAGTCTATTTAAATTTTTCAGTTCTTGTTGATTCAGTCTGGGAAGGCTGTATTTTTTCTACATACTGATCCATTCCTTCTTGGTGATTAAATTTGGTGTTATATACTTTTTCATAGTATTCTTTTATGATCCTTTCTATTTCTGCAGTGTCTGTCATTACACCCTCTCTTTCAGCTCTGAATTTGTTTATTTGTGTCCTTTCTCTTTTTTCTTAAGTGAGTCTAGCCAGGGGTTTGCCAATTTTTTTAATCTTCTCAAAGAACCAGCTCTTTGTTGCATTTATTTTTTCTATTGCTTTTTTTGTTTTGTTTTCAATTTCTTTGATCTCTGATACAATTTTGATGATTTCTCTCCTTCTGCTGATTTTAAGCTTCATTTGCTCTCCATTTTCTAGTTTTTATTTTTAAGATGAAGTGTTAGGCTGTTTATTTGGGCTCATTCTTGTTTTTAGAGGTAGACTTGTAATGATGTGAACTTTCCTCTTATGACACTTTTGTTACGTCATTTTTTTTGTTTTAATATTTATTTAAATATTCTTAAATTGTTATCCTTTAAAGGGTATTCTACAAAGTAAATAGTTTAAAACCTTTCAAACCTATAACTCTACCTCTAGAATATTGATATGGACTTTGTCAGACAAAACTGTGTCGGGTAAAAAGACACTGTCATTTCAATACTTTTGTGAAATCTTTTTTAGGAGGAAGCATCCACAGCCTCCACAACTTCTCTGAAATACATGTTTCAATTGTTCTCTATTAAACAACTTTGCAGTTCCATTGTTAATCTGATCTGTGTCTTTGGCATCCCCCTCAAAAAGTAGAAGAGGTGAATCCTTAAGTGAAACTTCAGGTAAGCTATTTGAAAACTGTAGAGTCTCCATTTGATTGTGTGAAGACACTTCCCATAAGAAATTTTGAACTGTCTCATTGGACCCCTTACAAATGAAATGTTGTTGAGCTGGTGGAGTAAAAGATGACTAACAATAACTCATTAGTTGTGTTTGAGAAAACTTCCCACAGGAAGTGATGTTCCAACTTACAGCTAAGGTTTAATGAGGTTTTAAACAGGAGAAGAGGGGGTACAGAGCTAATTTGAGACCCTAACCAAATATAACAGTCAGGAAATATTCAATTCCCTGGTGCATCCCTGTAGAAATTCTGGTGTAAACTCACTTCCTGCCAATCAAGCATGTCTGGAAAAATTTGAAACTTAATAGCTCATATAAAAATACCTGAATACCGTTTTCCCTCTTTGCTCTAATTCTGTTTCTGTAATACAACTTACATATATGGAACCACATAAAGAACACTTGTTGAATAAAAGGATTTGATCATCATTTTGTTTTACATACTCTTTTAACACTCACACTGAAAAATAACTTTTAATAGATGTTTGTTTCATTTTTCCAAATAATATTTTTCACTGGAAAAAATCAGAAATTGGAGATTAGTATCATCTAGTGATATCATCTGGAATGGTGGTTTAAATATCATTTATCAGGGAAGAAGGGGTCCAATGAGAATGAAAGTTCTGAAAGTCTACTTGGCAAATAAAATGATTCAGAAAGACATGCAAACAGTAAGTCATATTAAATCATGTAACAGGAAGTTTTCTTCATTTTCCTCCAGAATATTAAAACCTCTTTTGATATTAAAGTGTGTGTGTGAGCGGGTAAAGAACGAATGTTAAAAATATATAAATATAAAAATATATAAATATTTATTTACATAAATATATATAGTTAGACACATATATACATTTATATATCTAGTAAAAATTTCTATAACCTCTCTTCCAAAATTATATAAGTATGTGTATGTGTATGTGTATTCCGGTTTTCTTGATATATAAATGACAATTAGTTGCTTGTATTTGTGTTGTGCAATTTAATTCAATGATTTTTTTCAATTATAGTTGGCATACAATAGCATATTAGTTTTAGTTGTACAGCAAAGTGATTAGAGATCCATAAAACTCACAGTGATCACCCCACTAAATCTAGTACCTCTCTTCAGCTTACATAATTATTATAACATTAACTATTTTCCTTATGCTACACTTTATATCTTTATGTCTATTTTGTAACTATCCATTTATACTTCTTGATCCCTTGCCCCTTTTTACCATCCTCCCAGCTTCCTACTTGCCTAGTAGGCCTGCAAATGTTCTCTTTATCTATGAGTTTATTTTCATTTTTTTGTTGTTTGTTTTATTCTTTAGATTCCACATGTATGTGAAATCATTTGATATTTGTCTTTCTTTATTGAACTTATTTCATTCAGTACAATACCCTCTAGGCCCATCAAGGCAATATCTTTTTTCATCCACTTCCTTTAGTCTCTGACTTTTAATCTGAAGTGAGTCTCTTATAGGCAGCATGTGTAGGGGTCTTGTTTTCTTATCCATTCAGCCACTCTGGCTTTTGGTTGGAGCACTTAATTCTTTTCCATTTGGGGTAGTTTTTGATGGAAAGGTAGTCATTACCATTCTTTCTTCTTGTTTTTGATACATGTTTTTTTTTTTTACTTCTTAAATAAACCTCACCAACATTTCTGTAATACTAGCTTGGTGGTGATAAATTCCTTTAACTTATTTTAGTCTTGGAAGCTCTTTATCTGTACTTAGAATCTAAATGATAGCTTTGCTAGATAAATTATTCTCGGTTGTAGATCATAGATTTTCATCATGTTGAATATTTCGTGCAAAGCCCGTCTGTCCTGAATAGGTTTTTTGAGAAATATGCTGCCATTCTTATGGGTCCTTCCTTGTAGGGAACTAACTGTGTTTCTCTTGCTGCTTTTAAGATTCTCTCATCATATTTAACCTTTAAATTTTAATGATGATGTGTCTTGGTGTTGGCCTCTTTGCATTCATCATTTTTGGATTTGCTGAGTTTCCTAGAGATATATATCTATTTCCTTCACTGGGTTAGAGAAGTTTTCTATCATTTTTGAAATAGCTCTTCAACTTCTTGTTTTCCTTCAAGTATCCCTATGATATGGATTATTAACTTTTTTATTAGACTCAAGTATACAATACATTGGTTAGACATTTATATAGTTTATGAAACAATCACTCTAATTGCTCTTTCTCTCCTCTGTTTTTCCACCTAGCCAATATATTAATGCTAACTTCGTTCTCTATACTGTGTTCCTCATCCCCATGACCCTCTATCAACTACTAATTTGTATTTTTTTAACCCTTTGCCTTATTATCCCAGGCCCCAATCTTACACTGCTCTGTCTGTGACCAAATTGTCCTCAATATTTGTGAGTCTGTTTTTGATTTTTTGTTCTTTTTGTTCCTTAGATTCTGCATATAAGTGAAATCATATGGTATTTATCACTGTCTGACTTATTTCACTCAGCATAATAACCTCTAGGTCCATCCATGTCGTTGCAAATGGTAGGATTTCATTTTTTAATGGCTAAGTAATATTCCATTGTATATATGAACTACAACTTCTTTATCTAATCATCTGTTGATGGGAATTTGGGTTGCTTCTATATCGTGGCTATTGTAAATTGTGCTGCCATGAATATTAGAGTGTATAGAGCTTTACGAATTATTGTTTTGGTTTTCTTTATATAAATACCTGGAACTGCAATTGCTGGGTCAAAAGGTATATCCATTTTTAATTTTTTTGGAAACCTCTAGATTGTTTCCCATAGCAGTTGTACCAATTTGCATTCCCACCAACAATTAGGAGGGTTTCCTTTTCTCCACATCCTCACCAACACTTGCTGCTTCTTGATTTATTGATGATAGCCATTCTGACAGGTGTGAGCTGATATCACATTGTGGCTTTAATTTGCATTTCTCTGATGATTAGTGACCTTGAGCAATAATTTAATATATATAAAGGTCATTTGTTTCCTTTTTGGACAAGTATCTGATCAGGTCTCTGCCCATTTTTAAATTGGATTGTTTGGTTTTTTGTAATTTGTATGAATTCATTATATATTTTGGATACTAACATCTTATGAGATGTATCATTACAGAATATCTTCTCCCGATCAGTCAGTTGTCTTTTTTGTTGATGGTTTCCTTTGCTGTACAAAACCTTTTTTTAGTCTGACATAGTCCCAATTGTTTATTTATTTATTTTTGTTTGTTTACCTTGTCCCGGGAGATATATCAAAAAAAAATTACTATTAGCAATATCAGTGAGTTTATAGCCTATGATTTCTTCTGGAAATTCTATGGTTTTGGGTCTTACATGTAGGTTTTTAAACCATTTTTAGTCTACTATTGTATACAGAGTAAGAAGGTGGTCTAGTTTCTTTTTTTTTTTTTTACATGTATCTGTCCAATTTTCTCAGCACCATTTACTGAAGAGACTATCTTGATCCCATTGTATATTCTTGCCTCTTTTGTCATATATTAAGTGAGCATATAGGTGTGGAATTATTTCTGGGCTCTCTATTCTCTTCATTGATCAATGTATCTGTTTTTATGCTAATAGCCTGCTGTTTTGATTACCATAGCTTTGTAGTATAGTGTGATATCAGGTAGTGTGATACCTCCAACTTTGTTCTTCTTTCTCAAGATCGCCGTGGCTATTCAGGTTCTTATATGGTTCCATATAAATTTTAGGATTATTTGTTCTAGCTCTCTGAAAGATGTCATTGGTATTTTGATAGGGATTGCATTGAATCTATAGATTGCTTGGATAGTGTGGCCATTTGAATGATGTTGATTCTTCCTAGCCCTGTGCATGCTATATGCTTTCATTTATTTGTATCTTCAATTTTTCTGAAAGACTTATAATTTTTGAGAAGAGGTCTTTTACCTCCTTAGTTAACTTGATTTCCGGGTATTTTATTGTTTTTGATGCAATCGTAAATGGGATTGTTTTCTTAATTTCTCTTTCTGAAAGTTCACCATTCGTGTATAAAAATGCCACTGACGTCTGAATATTAATTTTGTATCCTGATACTCTACTGAATTCATTAATTGGTTGAAACAGTGTTTTTGGTGGAATTTAGGATTCTCTTTATATAGAATCATGTCATTGGCAAATAATGAGAGTTTTACTTCTTCCTTTCAATTTAGATGTTCTTTATTTCTCTTTCTAGTCTTATTGCTGTGGCTAGGACTTCCAATATAATGTTGAAGAGGAGTGATGATAGTGGGCGTCCTCGTCTTGTTCCTGATCTTAAGGAACATGTTTTTAGCTTCTCTCCATTGAGTATGACGTTAGCTGTAGGTTTGTAATATATGAGGTATGAGGTATGTTCCCTCTATTCCACCTATTCCACTTTGCTGAGAGTTTTTATTGTAAATGGATGCTGGGTTTTGTTGAACATTTTTTTTCTGCATCTATTGATATGATCACATGATTTTAATCTTTCGACTTGTTAATGTGGTGTATCATATTAATTGATTTGAGGATATTGTACCAACCTTGCACTCCAGGAATAAATCCAACTTGATCATGATTTATGATATTTTTAATGTGTTGGTGACTTCGGTTTGCTAATATTATGTTGAGGCTTTTGCATCGATGTTTTGCATCAATAAGAAATATTGACCTATAGTTTTTTTTTGTGATGCATTTGACTGGCTTTGGAATCAAGGTAATGGTGGTCTCATAAAAACAGTTAGGGAACCTTACTTCTTGAATTTTTTTGGAATAGTTTGAGAATAATAGGTGTTAATTTTTCTTTGACTGTTTGGTAAAATTCATCTGTAAGCTATCTGGTCCTGGACTTTTGTTTTTTGGGGAGGTTTTTGATTACTAATTCTATTTCATTGGTGATAATCGGTCAGTTCAGATTTTCTGTTTGTTCTTGACTCAATGTTGGGAGATTGTTTGTGTCTAAGAATGTGTCCATTTCTTACAGATTGTCCAATCTGTTTCATGTAATTGCTTGTAGTATTTTCTTATGATCCTTGTATTTCTATGGAGTCCGTTGTTATTTCTCTTCTTTCATTTCTGATTTTATTTTTTGAGTCCTCTCTTTATTTCTTGATGAGTCTGGCTGGGGGTCTGTCAATTTTGTTTACCCTTTCCAAGAACTAGCTCTTGGTTTCATTAATTTTTTGTACTGTTTTTTAGACTTATAAACATTATTTTTTTTTCAAATACATTCTCATTCCCTTGCTCTCTCTCTTCTCCTTCAAGTATTCCTATTGTTACACTTCATGTTGTCCCAGAGGTCTCTTAAACTATCCTTGTTTTTTAAAATTCTGTTTTCTTTTTGTTCTTCTGATTGGGTGCATTCTGCTACCTTGTATTTGAGTTTACTGATTGGATCTTCTGTTTCATCCAATCTTCTGTTGAATCCTTCTAGTGTGTTCTTCATTTCAGTTATTGTATTCTTCATTTCTGTCTTTTTTATGGTTTCTATGTCCTTTTTTATGCCTACTATCTCTCTGTTGGGGTTCTCATTGTGCTCATCCATTCTCCCCCTAAGTTTGTTGAGAATCCATATAACCATTATTTTGAACTCAGTTTCTGGTAGGTTGCTTGCTTCCATTTCATTTATCTTATTTTCTGGAATTTTCTTTTGTTGTTTCATTTGTGGCATGTTTTTTTTATTATTTATTTTTTCATTTTATTAGCCTCTTTGTGTTCATTTCTATGTGTTTGGAATATTTGTTTTGTGACTTAGTGTTGGTCAGATGGCCTAATGTGGAAGGTGTCCTGTGTGGCCAAGCAGTGCACTCACCCTGATCCCCTATACTTTGGACATATTTGTGTTGGTTGTGTGTGATCTTCTGTTGTCACCAAGCCTTTATTGTTGTTAGTATATCAGTGGATGGAATTAATGCTCAACCTAATTGTGGGATTTGGCTGCACCCACAGGGTAAGAATTGCTAAGGAGGGGCTGACCCCACTGAGTCAGATTTGCCCTAGCTGACTTTTGTACTGTTGCAACCACCATCTGTGTGTCTCGTTAGTGTGTCCCACTAGTGGGTTTTTTCAGGTGTTACTCTGTTTTGGTCTGGTGCCAGCCTCCAAATGCATTGATTTTGTGCCCCCTTGGGAGGGGCTTGTCAGTAGGCCAAAATCAGCCACTTCTTTTGATTGCTTAGGGATAACCAGTGGGAGCTACAAAATGATACACAGATGTTTGCTGCATATGCTAAATCTATAGGTAAGTCGAAGAGACAATGCTGTAGGCAGCAGTCCAGTTATACCCCATCTGTGACCTAGGGCAGTTTAGCTGAGGTACCAGTGCTCCTTCAGGTCTGACACTCCCTGTCTGTTGCCCATAAGTCTCTGAAACTGGAAAAGCCTCTGGGTGATACGCATGTTGGGTGGTGCAGGGCCACTGGGAGTCTCCTGGATCTATTGAGTAAATGTACCTCTGCCATTGCAGTGTTCATTTACATTCCTGTGCTGTTCTGTGGATCCCTGTACAAGTTTCCAATTGTAGTAAGGTCAGCTGCTGCCCACTTTGGGCCTGAATGCGCCACCCCACCCCAGTATAGAGGCAGTTGCCTATCAGTGTGCAGAAGGCACTTCATGTACTGGATGGGACAGGAGCTCAGGGAGTCAAGGGCTATCTAGCCAATGGCCTCAGTTTTCTGCAATTTCTGTCTGCATGTTCCCGTAGTAGTCACGGATCACATGGAGACACAAGCTGCTGTCCTGGGCAGTCCTACAGACCCCTGCTATCTCCTCAAGAGATATTGCAGCTCGTACAGGGAGCTGTGGTCTGCCCACAACTGTTTTCCCCCAAATGCACTCATTACACTATCCAAGGTCTGCTGCTTGCACAGAATGTGCAACCCCAGGGCCAAGTACAGCAGGGGAGGCTGCCTGTCAATGGGCACTTAGGTGGCTTAGGTGAAGTGAGATCTCAGGGAAACAGAGATTCTCAGTCCAATAGAGCCTCATTTTTGCTGCAACTTCTGTGTCCGGGTGTTCTGCAATAATCACAGATCACAGTGATACCAACTGCTGCCTGGGGTGTTCCCATAGACCCCCTGCCCTCCTCGGATGCAATATTGCAATTCTTGTAGGAAGCACAGGTCTAAAAGTGCCTGCCCCGTGCTAGCCAAAGTTTGTTGCCTGTGGAGATTGGGAGGTGGGGGGCAGTGTGGTGGCAGTTTGCTTTCAATGGGTCACCTGGGGGCAATTTGTGGGTGTGGGGGGAGTCTCAGGGAAATAATGGCAGTCAGATCAATACTGCCTCAGTCTTGTTGCAACTTTGGTAACCAGTCCCACATTCCTGCAGAAATCCCAGATCACAACAAGAGGAGCTGCCCACAAATCCCCAAGTTTGTGTTTGTAGCAGTGATCTGCTTGAAACTATCAGAAATGCCTGCTCACAGTTCTGGCTCCTAGCTGGGAATGCTTGGTCCTGAATTGTTGCAGGTCGTGGCAGCCACCCAGTAACAACAATCACTGGCAATTTACAGGTTGGGTAGGGTGGGCTGATCTCTTCAGGCCAGCGCTTCCTAATGGCCCTGTTGGAGGGGTCTGCACAGTTAAGATGGTGTGGTCTATAGATTGCCAGGTAGGGGGACTAGATTAAGGCACAGTAGTGGCTGCCCTTCCAGCCCCTATGCTGGTGCCAGGTAATGCAGACTTTCTCAGTATGAATCCTGTGTGAGCCTCTGACCCACTGATGGTGTCCTGGGTGAGTGTCTGCAGGTCAGAAAGCCTGAGCATGGGGCCTTCAAAAAGGCATCTAGGGATTCATTTTCTTTCTGTCTGGAATCCCCTCTGGTTTTTACAGTCAGAGAGCTGGAATCCCCTCTGGTTTTTACAGTCAGAGTTATTGCAATCTCCTCTTTTCTGGACTGGGACCCTGGGCTGTGGATCCCCCAAATAAGGCCAAGACACCCCTTTCCTTCAGGAGAGCCTCTGCAGCCTTACTCCCCTTCCTGGTGATCTTCCGCCACCTGTGGGTGCAGGTCCAGCCTGATTCGCAACTTGCCCCTCCTACTAGTTTTGATTATATTATCAGACATACGTGTTATGATCAGCTGGACTTCAGGTGATTCTCCACATTGTTTATTTTATAATTTTTTTTAAAAATTTCAATGTGGACCTGGAAAGAGGTGAACCCTGCTTTAACTAGTCAGCCATCTTTCATCCTCCTCTTCAAAGTTGACACAAATATTTTTACATTTAATAGTGTCCCATAGGCTCTTTAAAGTATTATTATAGTCTTGGCTTCTTTTTTCTTGCTATTTCAGTTGAGTGTCCTTGGCTTCTCCATCCTATATATTGGTGGTTTGATCCTCTTCTTTATCTACTCTGTTGATTACCTCTAATATACTCTTCATCTCAATTAATGTGTTCTTCATTTCTGACTGGTTCTCTTTTATAATTTTCATTTCCATTTTTATGGTTTTTTTAATCTCTTTGTTAAAGTTCTCACTGAGTTCATCTACACTTTCCCTAAGTTCATTGAGCATCTTTATAACCAGCGTTTTGAATTTTGTATTTATCAGATTGCTTGACTCCATTATTCCTGGATCTCTGTTCTGTTCTTTTTTATAGTTTCTGCTTCTTTTTCTTCCAATTTTGACTGCTTTTCTGTGTCTATTCAGAAATATGTTTTGACAATTTATATTTATGATCGTATTCCCAATAAGGATTAAACTACAATGTTATAAAATTTTATGTTTTTTTTCTGATTTTAAAATTAATGTATTTGTGGCTTGATTCATAGATTTATCCTACATTTTTAAAAATGTTATTTTGTTTGCTTTCACTGATAACAAAATTAATATAATTGTTTAGCCCAAAACGAGTAATTAGCTTGTAATTTCTTTCCCTCCATATATATTTCTACGTTGTGGTTTTAATCCAGTCATATAAATTATAAATCAATGTATACATTTCATGTGTATATTATATATACATACATACATACATACATACATACATAAAATTAGTATATAAAGAAAATGGATTTTTGAATTGTTAGCAATTTACATTATTGCCTCTATACTTGATTGTATTTTCCAGCAATTTATTGTGATTAGTAATGCTATTTAAATGTCTACAGGTATATGGTTCCATTGCGGAGGTGTTTCCTGGTCCCTATCCTATCCCACATACATTATCTGTTATTCCTATGAGAAAGAGAATTATCATCTACATTCTCTAGATAAGGAAACTGAGGTTTGAGAAAAAGAAGCACATTGTCTAGAGTAACACAGCTACTAAATAGAAAGCAAAGATAGTAACAAATTCTTTTCTGACTGTCAACTCCATATTTTCTCCAAGATATTACCAAGTTCATCTTTAACATAATCCCTCAGCTGCAAATTGTATACTTACAAAATTGTGAGACATTTTCTTATTGGAAAAGCAGCAAGATGTTGTGAAAGGAGCTTATGGTTTATGCTTGACCCAGCCTTCAAGAAGTTTACTTTCTTTGTTTGTGCTTTATTTTCTTCATTTGTATGATGGAAATTATAGGTATGGCCTCAATTGGTTATGGTTAGGATCAAAGAATATACTAGATTCTGGTATGAGGTGGGGCTCTAAAATAGTTAATTCTTCACCCTTATCCCAGGTCTTATTTACCCAGTGTACAGCCTGTGATTTTATAAAAGTACTTCAGTAACCTTAGGACTGGCTAAGTCACAAGGCCCCATACTAAGGCCATTTCAGTTACCCCTTGGCTGCATGAGACAAAAGATGGAGCCAACCCAATAGTTACAATAACCAATCCTCACAAAGTTTCCAGACAGGAGGATTCTGGGTATTATGGGTCAAAATCCAGAACCCCTCCTCTGTCTCCCATAAGATGAATGACCATATGGGCCTCAGTTGGGTTTTATGTAAAATAAGACTAACAATATCTTATTTATGTAAAATAAGATTAACAGTATTTCACTTGATCATAGTGAGGAAAGAATGAAAAAAAATAGAAAGAAAAAAATATATAATCCCCTGGGAGTTTCCCTCCAATAATGGAGGAAAATCATTGTCCTTTCTTCTTTTAACCACTGTGTTGGGAAATGTATTTAGGACCACAGAAGGCTGATGTGTAAGAAAAAAGAAGAGCAGTCAAGAAACGGAACACACGGCTTGTACTTGCTTGGAAGGTGAGGAAACTCTGAGTGCCGGTTTTGTGCCAGGCACTGTTGCTGGTGCCTTATCTGTGCTGTCAGATTTATCCTTTACATTCCTATGATACGGGAAATTATGACATCCATTTTGTAGGTGAAAAAATAGGGTCACAAATCAGTAAATTACATTGTTTGGGATCACACAGTTACTAAGTGGATAAGTAGAGAGGAGAAACCAAGTCTCTCTGACTGCTAGTCCTATGTACCTTCCAGAATATCATGGAATCTCAGCTGTAAATTCCAGTTATAAATCAGCTGATATTGTAGCCAAGCTCTTGTGATGTCCCTGGTATTTTTGACAGCTAAAATTAAATAATTTAATTTTTAATTGGATGACAAAGTAGGTAACAATGTACAATGAGTTAAAGACTATTTAGTAAATGGTGTTGGTAAAGCTGAAGAGATAGATGCAAAAAAATAAAACTGGACTGCCTTCTTACAACACATGCAAGAATAAACTCAAAATGGGTTAAAGACTTAAATGTAAGAAACAAACCGATAAAACTCCTAAAGTAAACATAAACAGTAAATTCTCTGACACTGCTCTTAGCAATATTTTTTTCTGAGATATCTATTCAGGCAAAGGAAACAAAGGAAATAATATACAAATGAGACTACATCAAACTAAAAAGTTTTTGCACAGCAAAGGAAACCATCAACAAACAAAAAGACAACCTACTGAATGGGAGAAGTTATTCACCAAGGATACATCCAATAAGGGGTTAATATCTAACATTTATAAAGAATGCATACAACTAAACACCAAAATAACAAACAATCCAATTAAAGAATAGGCACAGGACATGCAGATGGCCAATGCTCATGTGAAAAGATGTCAACATCATTAAATATCAGATAAATGCAAATAAAAATCAAAATGACATATAACCTCACACCTGACAGAATGGCTATTATAAATAAATCAACAAACAGCAAGTGTTGGAGAGGATGAGGAGAAAAGGAAATCCTCATGCACTGTTGGTGGGATTGCAAATTGATCTAGCCACTATGGAAAACAGGTTCAAAATTCCTCAAAAATTTAAAAATAGGACTACCTTATGACCCAGCAATTTTACTTCTGGGTATTTATCCAAATAAATCCAAAACACCAATTTGAAAGAGTACATGCACCCCTTTGTTTATTGCAGCACTATTTACAATAGCCAAGAAATGGAAGCAACTCAAGTGCCCACCAATAGATGATTGGATAAAGAAGATGTGTTACATTTACACTGGACTATTGCTTGGCCATAAAAAAATGAGATCTTACTATTTGCAGCAGACATCATGAATGAACCTAGAGAATGTGCTAAGTGAAATAAGTCAGACAAAAAGATAAATGTCATATGACTTCACTTACATGTGAAATATAATGAACAAAATAATTAAAACAGAAAGAGACTCATATGATATTTGTTTATTTATGACTTATTTTACATGACATAATATCATCTAGGTCCACCCATATTGTTGCAGATGGCAAGATTTCTCTCTTTTTATGACTGAGCTATACTCCATTGTATATATGTACCACTTCTTCTTTATCCATTCATCTATTGATGGTGAAAAATGCTAAAGGGATGAAGAAGTATAAATTGGTAGTTATGAAATAGTCATGAGAATGTAAAGTATAGCATAGGGAATATAGTCAATAATGATGTCCTAACTAAATAAGGTGTCAGAAGGGTACTAGATTTATCAGGGCAATAAGTTCTTAAATTATATAAATGTCTAATGACTATGTTGTATATCTGAAACAAATATAATATTGTATGTGAAGTGTAATTGAAAATTTTAAAAATTATCAAAAAAAGAAAAAAGAAAAAGGAAAAAAAAAACAGTAACAGACTCATAGATATAGAGAACAAATTGGTGGTTGCCAGGTGGGAGGGTGTTTAGGGACTGGGTGAAAGGATTAAGAAGTACAAATTGGTAGTTACAAAATAGTCACAGAGAGATAAATTGCACCATAAGGAATATAGTCAATAATACTGCAATAACTACGTATAGTGCCAGGTGGGCACTAGACTAATTGAGGGGATCACTTCATAAATTATATAAATGCCTAACCACTATGCTGTATATCTGAAACTAATATAAAATAATATTGAATATTAAGTATAATTGAAAAATTAAAAGAAAATAAAAGTACACTTTGCTTAAGATAATAGAAAAATATAACTAGTTAAGCACAAAACAATGATAGTTTTAAAAACAGCAATAATCACAAGATGTCTAATTTCTGCTTCTTGCTTTAAAGAACATCACTGGCAATTATATTTGCAGAATCTTGGTTCTTAAACCCAGAATCCTTGTTCTTACAATGTCATTTGCATTGCTGATGTACTGTTTCTTTGTCAAATGGGAGGAGATAATTTCAGGGTCTGAGGATAATTTATGATTTTGTTTTGCAGAAGGAAAGATTATCTCCAAGGTAGTTGTGATCAGCTGCTGATGTCCAGAAGCCTGATATGAAAAATCATTATCTATGACTAAAGGAACACAGAATGCTCTCTCAGTTCCCTAGAACTCTCCCTGTCTTACTCTCTAGCTGCATAAAAACTCCTTACTTTTGCTTTTAGAAAAGAATTTGAGAGATCTTGCTCTATCATCCTCTCACTTCAGCCAAATCAAATAAACCTTTCTCTATCTCCAAGCACCAATGTCTCAATGTTTTAGCCTTACCAATGCATCAGGCACACTTGAATTTTTCAAAGTGATTCTGCAACAGTATAAATGTCCTGATTTATTGTACAGACTAATGGATACATTTTATTTCTGATAACCTGGCCCCAGACTTTTCTTTCTGATTAATTAACTGCATCATCTTGGACAATTCATTGCACCTCTCATTCTTCAGTTGAATTATACAAAAAGCCTTGGATTTGGGGTGGATCTTCAAGTTCTCTGACTTTTTTTCATCAGTTTTATGTTTCACTGTCTTTTACTTTCAGTTGTGAAGGTAACAGTGAAGATACAGTAACTGTAGAACATCAGGTACGGACCACTTTTAAACCAAATCTTACCTGAAGAACAGATGTGAGGTGAGAGGTCTGGTTAAAATGAGTCTCAAAAATTTGGACTTGATTCATTCCACAGCAGATACACACACACACACACACACACACACACACACACACACACACACACACACACTAATAGAAATGTCAAGTGTAAGGGGAAAAGAACGGGACATGGATGCATGAAATGTTTGAAAACCAAGTCCCTCCATCAGGAGAGTCAGCTATCTGGACCATCCTTAATGTACCTCTACCTTCGGCATGAATGAAGTCCCTTGTCTCTCCTGTCTGTCTCTCCAGCTGTGCTTGTGTGTCTGTAGGGGAGACACAAACTGAATTTCTTAGTGCAGTGGTGACAGGAGCATTTATTGGATTGCCATTTTTCTTCTTTATTCATTGTCAATTTCTTTTCTCTCATGTAATTTCCTCTCCCACCATTTTACTGCCTGGTTGGATGTTACACACAGTTTACCATTGAGCCAGAAGCAGAAGAAGCAGTACATTCATTTGACAAATAATTTTTGAGTGCTCACTTAGTGCCAAGTATTGTTCAAATTCGGGAGAGTCGGCAATGGAGAAAACAGACACAAACCCTTTCCATCTTGAAGCTTACATTCTGCTGATAACGTTTTTAAACATTGGACAATTACCTATGGAGCTCAAAAGGGAATTCATTGGAATTGTTCCAGTGCAGGAGATATAGTGAGAAACAAAAATCTCTGCCTTGCTGGAGTTGCACTTGGATTCAACCTGAAAACTTGAACTTAGTTGATCGAAGTACTCCTTGAATTTAAGTTCAGTGATTAAAACCAGTGGCTTATGTGTTCATTTTTAAAATTTATATTTTTGTAACAGTTTATTAAGATATGAGTCACATGTCATACAATTAACTTATTTGAAGCATACAATTCAAATTTTGGTCAAGAATGCAAAGTAAATGCCGTGCTTGCCTCCTCTCACAACCACATCAAAATTACAACTAAACTACAGAAAAGCCATCATTGGGAGTCACCTGAAGTCTAACTGACCAGAAGTCTTATAACTGAGGACACACAGAAGAGGCCACTTCAAGACCAGTAAAGGAGTGGAGAAGTGGAACAGGCTGTTCCCACACCCTCTTGTGGCAGTTGAGAATCAGGAGAGATATATCGGCTGTGGAGCCTTCCCCCACAGGGGCAAGGCATCTCAGTCCCAAACCAGGTTCCCCATCCCAGGGTCCCAGCACTAGGAAGAAAAGTTCCCACAACCTCTGGCTGTGAAAACCAGAAGAGGTTGTGGCTGAGTGAGACGGAGGGCTGAAGGAGTTGCAGGCAGTCCTCTTAAAGATCTGGAGTGCAGATTTACTCACTGACAGACTCACTTGCTCTGATCTCCAGTGCTAGGGCAATGGTTCAAAATGTGCCAGGGACATACTAGGAGACACTGAGTTCTCTGGCTTCAGGGTGAGGGCTGGAGGGGCAGCTTTCTCTTAGGCAAAAGTGCTGGTAGAGGCCACTGTTCCTTTGTTGAGCCCTCACCCCCACCTAGCCTGCAAACACAAACTGCTGCCATATCTGAGAATCTGTTAACGTAGCTAACACAGGTTGCCCTGCCCTGTGATTCCCTGAGACACTGCCCCTTCCAACTTGCAGGCCCATTCAAGCTGCTTCCAGTGGATTTTCCATACAAGTGACCTGTCTTGGCTCATACTTCAGACATTCCTAAATCTCTCAAAGGTTCACAAAACCTAAACAAGCAGCATCTGGCCTCAGCATGCTTTGTACCTCTCGCTGAGTAGCCCAAAACCCAGCACTAGTGGTATCCAGTCTCAGTTTGCAGCTTTGTCTTCCAAGCCCAGCATGGGTGGCAGCCATCTGTGGATTGCTTGGTGGTTCATGCCAGGTGGCCCCAGAAGAGAACAGGCTGCAGCTTAACTCAGTCTGAGGCAGGGCCCCTCCCAGGAGGCCCCAACCTGCACACTCAATGGCTGGCTTTGGGATCACATCTGAGTATGAATACCCAAAGAACAGCCAGGGCAGGCACCAGAGCCCTGCTGAAGTAAATCCTGCTCTTTCCGGTCAGCCCCTTCACAACAGCTCCTCCACTGGTCATGGCCTATCATCACAACTAATCAGTCCAAGGGTCAATCCTTCCCACTGATGAGCAAACAGCAACCAGGAGAGCACATAGAACCTGTACAAGGAATATACCTGAAACACCTGGCTCAGGTGACCAGGGAAGACTATGCCACTGGGCCCTACAGCACATCTACTACTTAAGGCCATTCCACTAAAACCGGGAGACAAAGCAGCTCTACCTAATACATAGAAACAAACACAGTGAAGCAGCCAAAATGTGGACACAAGAAAACATGTCCCAAAAGAAAGAACAGAGCAAAGTTCCAGGAACATAACTAAACAAGATGGAGACAAGAAAATTTACCAGGTGCAGAGTTCAAAACACTTGTTATAAGGATGCTCAATGAACTGAGGGGAAGAGTAGAGGGACTTGGTGAGAACTTTAACAAAAAGATGAGAAACATGAAAGTGGAGATAGAAAACATAAAAAAGAACCAGTCGGAAATGAAGAATACAATAACTGAAATGAAGAACACCTTAGGAGGAATCAACAATAGATTAAATGAAGCAGAGGATCAAATCAGTGATTTAGAAGATAAGGTAGCAGAAAACTCCCAATCAGAGCATGAACAAGAAAAAGAATCCAAAAAATTAGGATTCTTTAAGGGGCCTCTGGGACAGTATCAAGTGTTCCAACATTCTCATCATAGGGATAATGAGAAGGAGAAGAGAGAGCAAGGAATTGAAAACTTACGTCAAAAAATAATGATGGAAAACTTCCTTATCCTGGTGAAGAAAATAGTCATACAAACCCAGGAAACTCCAAGAGTCCTAAATAAGATGAACTCAAAGAGGCCCGTTCCAAGACACATCATAATTAAAATGCTAAAAGTTAAAAACAAAGAATCTTAAAAGCAACAAGAGAAAAGCAGTTAGTTACCTACAAGAGAGCTCTCATAAGACTGTTAATTTCCCAACAGAAACTATTCAGGCCAGAAGGGTTTGGCAGGAAATATTCAAATTAATGAACGGCAGGGATCTACAACCAAGGCTACTCTTCTACCCAGCAAAGCTATCATTTAGAATTGAAGGACAGAAGAAGAGCTTCCCAGACAAGAAAAAGCTAAAGTTAATCATCACCAAGCCAACATTATAGGAAACGTTAGAAGGACTTCTTTAAGAAGAAAAATAAATAAATAAAACAGAAAGATAAAAGTTGAATAATAAAATGGCAATAACTACACATCTAGCAACAAGTACCTTAAATTTAAATGGATTAAATTATTCAATCAAAAGATAGAGAAGCTGAATGGACAAGAAAACAATACACTTACATGTACTGCCCACAGGGACTCACTTCAGATTGAAAGATACACACTGATAGTAAAAGGATGAAAAAAGATGTCTCATGAAAATTGAAATTAAAAAAATTGGGGTAGCAATACTTATACAAGTTAGAATAGACCTTAAAATAAAGGCTATAACAAGAGACAAAGAAGGAAACAATAATCCCACTTCTGTGTATTTATATGAAGAAAATCAAAACACTACTTTGAAGGCACAGGTAAGTCAATATGTTCCTTGTAGCATTATTTACAATAAATAAGATACGCAGGCCACCTGGGTGCCCATCAGTAGGTGAATGGATAAAAAAGAGGTGGTAAATATATAAAACAGAATATTATTCAGCCATAAAAAGAATGAAATCTTGGCATCTGCAACAACATACATAGACTTACAGGTCATTGTACTGAGTGGACTAAGTCAGAGAAAGACAAATGTCACATGTGGACTCTAAGAACATGATAAACAATGAACAAAAATGAGCTCATAGATACAGAGAGCATTTTGATGGCTGTCATATTGGGGGGGTGGCTGAAGAGGGAAGGGATTAAGAGGTACAAATTGGTAGTTACAAAATAGTCATGGTGATGTAGAGTTTAGTATGAGGAATATAGAAATATTGTTATAGCTATGAATGGTGTCAGATGTGTACTGGATTTATCTGGGTAATCATTTTATAAGTTATTTAAATGTCTAATCATTGTGTTGTGCACCTGCAACTAACATAATATCGTATATCAAATATAATTGAAAAAAATAAAAATATAAAAAACTTAAAGCATACAATTCAATAATTTTAGTATGTTTACAGATATATGCAACTATCACCACAGTCAATTTTAGATTCCTTTCAATACCAGAAAGGGAAAGCCTTTATCCTTTAGCTATCACTCCCCTATTTCCTCATTCTTCCCTTAGCCCTAATCAAGTACTAATCTATTTTCTGTCTCTATGTCTGTGTTTATTGTACATGCGATGTAAATGAAACTATGCAATATGTGACCTTGTGTGTCTGGTTTCTTTCATTTAGCATTATGTTTTCAAGGTTCATCCATGTTTTAGCAGGTAACAGTATTTTTATGGCTGAATGATATTTTATTATATAGATATGCCACATTTCACTTGTCTTTTCATTCATTGATGGACATTTGGTTTATTTACATCTTTTAGCTATTGCAAATAATGTTGCCATAAACATTAATTAAAATTAAGTTTTTGTTTTAATACATGTTTTAAATTCTCCTGTGTGTATCTCTAGGACTGGAAATCCAGGTATGTGTTCGTTTTTAAACCAAAGCAGATATTAAATGTGCATAACTGATCAAAAAATGGACAAGCTAATAAACTTATTTTCATGGTTTTACCAAAGAACAAGGACCAGCAGAGAATATAGACAAATAAAATATCTAAAATTTTGAGAAGGGGAAGATAAGTTAATGCCTTCACATGTCTCACAAACAAAAGTTACAAATGTAAAAAGCAGCAATGATTGCTTTTGTTATCAACAACCCAAATCCATTATATTAATTCCTTAAGCTTTTTGGCACTTAGAGTTACATTGGCTATTTGTAATATTACTTATGTAAGGGTATAAAGTAAATTATACCCTTATAAATCACTCTGAGAACAGGAAAAGGATGTCCTAGAGATTCCTAATTTAGTCCAATATCTACTTCTAAAAGGGTGTTGGCATGATGGAAATGCCATCCCCATGTAATTTCACTGATTAGATCAGAGGAAAATATCATGACAGAAGGTAACTTAGCACAAAAATGAATTGACCCAATGTGTATTATCTTCAAATGTCTCATTTTGACCTGCCAACAGGAATAATATAATTATTTTTCTGATAAGAAAATATGACAACACTAAATATGGCAAATACAATTTAGTATATATTTTTTTAAGTTAAGTTTATTGGGGTAACATTGGTTAATACAATTATATAATTTTCAGGTATACATTATAATTTAACATCTGTATATTCTGTTGCGTGTTTACCAACCAAAGTCCAGTTTCCTTCAGCTACCATATATTTGATCGCCTTTATCCACTTCACCTTCCCCCTACCCCCTATATTTGACCTTTACCCTGTCTACCTTCCTCCTCCTTTTCCACACCCCTACCCTCTGGTAGCCACTAGTTTTTAGTCCATGTCAATGAGTCTCTGTTTGTTCATCCTGCTAATTTGTTGCTTTTTGGTTTATATCCAACATATAAGTGATATCATGTGATTTTCAACCTTTTCTGTCTCATTTCTGGCTTATTTTGCTTAGCCTGATTATCTCAACGTCCATCCAGGTTGTCGCAAATGACAGTATTTCATCTCTTCTTATGGCTGAGTAATATTCCATTATATATATGTACCACAGCTTCTTTAGCCAATCATCTATTGTAGGACACTTTGGTTGCTTCCATGTCCTGTTTATTGTAAATAATGCTGCTATGAACATCAGTATGCAAATATCTTTTTAGATATGGGTTTTCAAGTCTTTGGGGTAAATACCCAGTAGAGGAATTGCTGGACCATATGGTAGATCAATTCTTACTGTTTGTCATAGTGGCTGTACCAATTTGCAGTCCCACCAGCAGTGTATGAGGGTTCATTTTTCTCTGCATCCTCTCCATCATTTATTACTTGTCCTGTTGATTATAGCTATTCTAACAGGTGTGAGATGTTATCTCATTGTGATTTTGATTTGCATTTCCTAATAGCTAGCAATGTTGTGCATCATTTCAAATATTTGTTGGCTATTTGCATATCCTCTAGGAAGAAGTATCTCTTCAGGTCATTTATTCATTTTTTGATTGGATCATTTGTTGTTGTTGTTGCTGTTGTTGTTGTTGTTATTGTTCTTGAGTTGTATGATTTCTTTGTATATTTTGGATATTAGGCCTTTATCAAAGACATTACTTGCAAAGATATTTTTTCATTCGGATGGTTGCTCTTCACCTTGTTGACAGTTTCTTTTGCTGAGCAGAAGCTTTTTAGTTTGATGTAGTCCCATTCATTAATTTTAGTTATTATTTTCCTTGTCTTTGAGGCCAAATTCATAAAATCCTCTTTAAGTCTAAGGTCCTGAGTTTAGTTCCTATGTTTTCTTCTATGCATTTTATTGTTTTAGGTCTTATATTCAGGTCCTTAATCCATTTCGAGTTAATTTTGGTGTGTGGTGACAGATAACAGTCTAGTTTCATTCTTTTGTAGGTGGCTTTCCAATTTTCCCAGCACCATTGATTTAAGATGTTTTCCTTTCTCTACTGTATGTGTTTGGCTTCTGTTTTTGTTGAAAAATATTTGCCTATATAAATATGGGCTTACTTCTAGACTCGCAATTCTGTTCCACTGGTCAGTGTGTCTGTTTTGCAGCCAATACGATGCCATTTTGATTATTGTCACTTTGTAGTATAATTTGAGGTTGGACAGAGTGATGCCTCCTGCCTCATGCTTTTTTCTCAGGATGGCTTTGGAAATTTGTGGTCTTTTGTGCTTCCATACAAATCTGATTATTTTTTGTTCTATTTCTTTAAAATATGCTAATGGGATTTTGATGGATATTGCATTAAATCTGCATAATGCTTTAGGTAACATGGTCATTTTAACTATGTTGATTCTTCCAATCCAAGAATACAGAATATATTTCCATTTCTTTTTATCTTCTTCAATTTATTTTAATAGGGTCTTGTAGTTTTCATTATATAGGTCCTTCACATGTTTCGTTAAATTTATTCCTAGGTATTTTATTCTTTTTGTTGCAATCGCAAAAGGAATTATTTTTTCCACTTCTTTTTCTGACACTTCGTTGTTAGAATATAAGGACGCTATGGAATTTCGAATGTTGATTTTGTATCTAGAGACTTTACTGTATTTGCTTATTGTTTCCAGTAGTGTTCTTGTGGAGTCTTTAGGGTTTTCTATATAGAGAATCATGTCATCTGCAAATAGTACAGTTTTTCTTCATTTCCTATTTGGATGTCTTTTATATCTTTTTCTTGCCTGAGTATACTTACTAGGACCTCTAGTGTTGTAATGACTAATAGCGGCAATAGTGGACAGCCTTACTTTGTTCCTAATCTTATAGGGAAAGTTTTTAGTTTTTTACCATTAAGTATAATGTTGGCTGAGGGTTTGTCATATATGGCCTTTATCATGTTAAGATACTTTCCTTACATACTGATTCTAAGTGTTTGATCATAAGTAGATGCTGTATCTTGTCTAAAGGTTTTTCTGCATGAATTTATTATATCTTATTAAATATTTTTTTTAATTTTTCATTTAAAAGTTGCTTGAAATACACTTGTCCTCTATTTGTTTAAAGATTCTAGAATGTGCATATTTATTATATTCTCTTCAGAATGAGTGTGTGGCACTTTAGTGATTTGACATGGAAATCTTTTAACTCCAAGAAGGCCAGACTCAAAGGCCGATGATGGCCATGTTAATATAAATAGTGGAAGTAAGTGTATATAAAAATCATGGGAAGGATCTTTGATTCCACAAGTAAATGCTCTCTCTCCATTTTTCTCTTGAAATGAACAACACTTTTTATCTTACCCTCTCCACTTTTGATAGATTAAGTGGAAGCAAGAAATATTTTAATTTTCTTTTTACTGTACAAAAAGCAATAGCAATAATTGTAAAATAGAACTTAACATGTGTGACAAGTTATGCAATAGGGAGTGGAAGGAATGGTGGTGAATTGGACAAGGAAAACTGCTATCAACGCCAGCCAGTTGTTCCTTGCAGGAATGTAGGCCCTGTGTGGACAAACCTTGTTTTCAAGATAATCTAGGAGCTATAGTCATATATGAAATCTTTCAATTTTTAGATGTTGGAAACTATTCAAAAAACTGAACATTATAGAAAAAAGTTTTAGTTTCCAAATCACCAATTGTTATTCTCTGTTGTATACTAATATTAACTGAAAGAAATAAGATATTTAAAACCAGATAAGCCAAAATCAAAAGACTAAAGAGATTTAATTATTATTTTGTGATTATTTTTCATATAAACAAATCAATAAGAGAATCAGAAGTAGAAGAAGAAAAGGAATGAAATTAAAAACAGAAACACCAGCTGACATTACATACATTTTCCAGACATAGAAAAGATTTTTTTGTATTTTTGCTTGTTTTTTTTGTTTGTTTGTTTGTTTGGGTTATCCTGGCATTTAATAAAAATGTTTACCAAAAAGTTAGAATTGTCAAAGATAAATATAATGTTCAATGAGAGAAATGGCAACACTATGGTTGTCCCCCAAGACCTTTCCTAAAATAAAAATGGTTCTCATCCTTAACCTGCCATAAGAAGTGTAAATATTACTTTCTTGTATTGTACAGGGATTCTCAGTTTATAGGCTCTTGTATAATGACCTAGTCTCTATCCTTTTTGGCAAGAAGCTATGATCTGGATTTCATAGACCAGGAAATCAAGGATAAAAACCATGTTACAGAGAAAGAACTAGGAATAAATACTCTTTTATTCATGCAAATCTCAGTTAAGAGTTCACAGAGTGAAAGTGAAAATGTCAGCTGGATGTCTAGATACAGAAAATGCTAGTCATTGCTGAGCTTTGAATATTATTTTTAAAATCCTATTCATGTGAAAGACTCAGGACACCTTTTACCTTCATTGAAAACATTTTATCTGCTAATGTATGGACAGTGTTTTCAGAGAGAGAAACCTATTTATCATTTGACTCTGAATAACACCTCTATCAATTCAAAGATCTTATTGTCAAAGCTAAGCAGGAAGCATACAAAACATGTTTCTATTGAAAGATTTTTCTTTAAATAAATATTTTAATTTTAATGTAATCACCAATTATAAATTAAATGGCAATATATTTGTGTGTAATATAAATTCAGACAATACAAATCGAGAACAAAATTAGGTTGCCTTTATTCCTATTTAAAGGATGTTTGACAAAAAATTCTCACTATGAATATACTTTATAAAACTCTGAAAAATTGATATGGCTGAATACAAAATATTCTTGTTTTCTTGTTTAGACAATCCATCTTTATGCACTGGGAACAGAAATGGTTTGGCAGAAGGCATGAGTCCAGGGTGTTAAAGTGATGAGGTGAAAGTCCACAAGGAAAAGACAAAAGACGTTCTCTTTGAAAATATGATCTTATACATTAAGCATTAAATTGAGAATTCCAATTTGATTAATTTCTAGCATGGTGCTACCAAAATTTGTTCACTATGCACTTAGCTGAGCAAAGCAGTGTAGGGTTTTTAATCTCTATGTAACTGTTCTGGTCATCACCATTACCTCTAACTGCACCTGGCTTTGCCTAGCTCAGCACTCTCTGTCTGTCTCCTTGAGAATGCATTCGGTCTCTCAGGTTGGCCTTTCCCTCCACCAAACCATTTTCCATCATGAGACTTTGGCTATGTGGGTGATTGTGGGATAGGGTGAGCAAGCAAAGGGCAATGGTAGCTTACTTGTCCCTGTGACACTAGGTTGCTTCCTGCACTGGTGACTGTTGAGGTGTGACAGATCTTGGCTGTGACCTTTTTGCTGTGTCCCCAGCCCTTTCATCAATAAAGTGTTTTCATAGTCAATTAATTGTATCTATGTTATTATTTACATATACATATTTTATTATATATACATATAAATGGAAAATAATAACAAAAGAAACAGATATTGCTAAGGGGCAAAAATCACACCTAACAAGATTTTTATGAAGAATATCAGATAAACTATAGAAAGTGTCTAGCATATAATATGCCTTTAAGAATTGTTAGTCCCAGAGACTTCCTTTCCATAAATGAGAAGACTTTTATGCAAAATAAATAGCATAAGTGTAATAAAGAGAATATGAAAATATACACACGAGACATGAAACATACTCACATTTATGAGCTTTGGTGCTTTTTTTCTTTCTTTTTTCTTTTTTAGTATAAGTTTCCTGATGAATTTGGAAAGAGGAAAGAATATTTATGTCATTTCTTTTTACTATTTAGTGAGTTATCCAGTCTCATTCTTTATTCTTCAGTTTAACACCAGAGAATCACACACACATACACACACTCCATACATGTAGAAAGGAATTGTAGTTGTCTTCCTCCAAGTAAATTCGACCTGTAGGTAGTTGGAAATGAGAGTCTGAGAATGATCAGAGACAAGAGTGGGATGGAAAAATGGACTGAAGCTAGCAGTGTCCCACATATGTGTGCTGAATCAATGAATGTGAGAGACTCAACTTTGGGGGTCATAGTCAACAAATGAAATTGTACATATATTTTCAGTCTTTATATATATATGTGTGTGTGTGTGTGTGTGTGTGTGTGTGTGAGAGAGAGAGAGAGAGAGAGAGAGAGAGAGAGAGAGAGAGAGAGAGTATTTTTGGTTATATCCTTCTAGACACATTTGCTTTATACATGCACTTACACATAAACATAGGAGTATTATCAATAATAACTGGGATTGTATTGTGAACACATCATGTAATCATTTTATTTAAAAAATTAATTAACTGCGAAGTTCTTTCCTGGTCAGTAGATTGATAGAAAATCATTTTCTCAGATTGGATCATAAGTTTTTCCCTGTTTTCAAAAATTTATCTCATTTACTCTCTTTAGTTATAAAACTGATGTTTGTAATTGATAGAAATGAAACAATAAAAATATGTATATAAGAAAACTGAAATGATCCTGTATCTATCTTCTTTCTCTCTGCTGAGACATCCTTAATGGTGTGGAAAACATTCTGCAGATATATTTCTCAAACATATATGTACAAAATACTTGTAGATGCACAATATGTACAAGCAGATATATACATATTTTTTAATATGAGAATGAGATGACAGCAAAGCTTATCATGCAATTTACTTTTTTTAAGCTAAAGATAAAATTACCAGGAATTTATTTATATGTTTATTGTTGGCTATTTTTTCATAAGTTTAATTGCATTCTTATAGTTTTCTATGAGATTTTTAGTTTTCATTTACCTATATCTCTCCTAGTTAGGGAAGTTTCTGATATATAAAGTGTTTTCTGAGAAATACGTGGATAATTTCTCTCCAATTTTTCATACATCTTTTAATATTTAAATCTCATTGGTTTTTATGAAGAAATCAGTAGTTCATTGTTAAAGTTTAAAAGGAGCGTTTTGAAAAGCGTTTATTGCTAAGTTAAGAAATTAATTATGGTTTTATTTCACATACTGTTTCATAACCTCCATTCAAAGTAGAATTTGTCCATTTTGCCAAAAGAATATTTTTCATTGGAAAATAAAAATAACATTGGACGTCAGTGCCATCTGGTGACCAAATCCAGAATTACAGCTTCGTGTCACCTTTTAGCAAGAGGTCTAGAAAGGATAGAGACAGGGAAAGGCGGCTTTTCCTGAGGGAGCCCACAGGAGCAAACTTTCTGGGGTTTATCTGGCAAAGCAAGTATTAAGCAGTGATTCACACAGAGCCCATGAATATTAAATCCTGTGACAGGAAGTTTTCTTTGGCCCTTCTCTCTAATTAGACAAAAGAATGCATGTATGTGTGTGGTTGTAAATATAAAGCTGTGTGTAACCAATATATTTAACATTTTTAATGCAAAGAAATATGTTTTTCAGCATTAGTTTTTAAAATAAAAACACAACTAGGTTTATTCTATGATTTCATAATTTATCTTAGTTATTTTGCTAATTAAATATCTGTACATGTTCCCCCAAGCCCCTGGAAAAACATATTTATAAAAGGAATTATCTTGTATCTCCCCTCTTCAACTTCTATGTCCCACCTCATCATATTATCTAGATAGGTTTGTGTCAGATTGTTTATATTTTAAATTTGTTAATATTATCTAGATAGGTTTGTGTCAGATTGTTTATATTTTAAATATATGAATATTCTTATGAAAATACATATTCTTAAAAATTATGATGTATATTTATGTCTGTGAATTATGTTGCAAATGTCTGGTGTCTAGTGCAGAACTTTCTCTCTGCACTGATCTTGTATCTATCTCTTTTCCTCATGCATAGACACTTTATGGGGTTTATATCCTAGGAAAATGTGGTCTGGCATACATGCTGGACTTATCACTACTGAGCTGTGTCTGGTTCCTTCTGCCTTCAAGGAGATGACATATACTGGCACTCACTTCTTATTTCTGAGATCCAGGCCACTGCTCTTAGGGTTATTACTTCTGTGTGAACTGTAACCCCTTTCGCTCTGACCTTAAGCAGATTCATTCAATGGCTTTCTTAGCACAGGGTTATAGCCATTTAAATATGGTAGCTAAAATATAAATTATACTTTAAAATAAAAAGGAAAAATAGTTATATCAGAATAGTCAATAATATTGTAATAACTATCTATGGCATCAGGTGTGTACTAGACTTATTAGAGGTATCACTTCATAAGTTATACAAAAGTTTAATTACTATGCTGTACACCTGAAACTAATATAATATTGAATGTCAACTGTAATTGAAAAAATAATATACAATGAACAGAAAAAAAATTATTATTTTAGTGAAAAGTGTTCCATAACCAGTATTTGAAAATAATGTTTTTGAGATTTTATTCACTTTACCAAATGAATATATCAGGATATTAATCTTCTAGCCTAAGCTCCCATCCCAGCCAGAAAATATCAAATATGAATCATTTGATGCATATTCTATTGATTTTTCCAGTATCAATAAAATGCATATATTTAGCTAAATATAAAAGCATATTTTTCTACAAACTTGTGATCACTCTTTACATACTGTGTTGATATTCTCCAGTTTCACTAAGAATGAGAGCACATTTGGCAATTCATCAGTTGTGTGGTTAGGTATGTTTCAAGTGTTTCATTGTGTATTTCTGTTGCTTTTAATGCACATTCTCTGTTGTAATATTTGTTTCATGTCTCTGTTGGTTAAGAGATTAAAGATATTAATCCTGTATCTGCAATACAGGTTGTAAATATTTTTCCCATGTTTTTATATACTTTGTACTTTTAAATTTCACTGGACAGATGGTATTTTTAACCACTTATACAGAACCTATATAGATATAAGGATATATAGTATATATACAGATATGCATATATATATATACATGTATATATACACGCACATAATCACAACACACATATATATTCAGATATAAGGGCAGTGAAGCTCATTATTAAAAAAGAAACCCCAAACAATAAACTTAGCTTCATTGACTGCCTGACTGATTAACAGAGCAGAAAACTATTGATACTGTATGTAATTCCAGGATTTGAATTCCTGGACATTAATTTACAAGGTTCTTTTCCCTGGAGAAAGTTGTCTAACTTCTCATAAGTTCTGTACCCTGATCTGAATAATGTCAACAATGAAGAGCAACTTGAATAGCTGAAAGGATTAAATCAGATAAAGTATCAAGTGCCTATTGATTAAAGTCCTTGTGTAAATATCAACAACTTTTGCTCAGGTCATTCTCCAGTGAGAACAACAGTTCTGCTTTCATGTCAGCCTTGCTTAACACCTCAGAGACCTAGTCAATCATCTTGGTACAAGGATGGCACATATCTATAATCAGTATCATGTTGAGAGAGTCCTCCTTTGGACACAACTCTAAGAGACTCTAAAACATCAGTCTTCAAGCTTTGGAAGCCCACTCTCGAAAAGGGAAGTTAATGTGGTGAGGGAAAGAGAGAGAGAGCCCCATTCCCTCTCCTGACTTGATACATGACCCCGGAAAAGTATAGTGTTTTGTGGGCTTATTCTTGATTACCTGTAACATGGAAATGATGCCTTCCTCACAGAGCTCTGGTGGGAAGAAAAGGAGAAAACCTATAAAAAACATCTGGCACATTGTATGACTTGAACAAATGTTAGTACTGCCCAGCCCACCTCCTCCGTTCCATGAAAGAGATGACTTTAAACTAAAAAGCACATCTGTCTAGTTTGATACTGGAATAGCAGTTTCCAATTGAGCTTCAGGAAAAAAATAACATATGGGAAAAGGCAACAAAAGGAGAGAAGCCTGGCTTCAGGTAGCTTGTGACCACGCTGAAGAACAGGACTTTGGGTGAATCCCTTCCTGTGTTTGCTTCAGCCCTAACATAGAAGAATGCTCAATACAGAAACAGTGGTTTGAGGCATGGGTTTGACTTCAAGTGCCTTTAGTTGCAGGATGCATGATCTTCAGTAAGCATTTTTATTTATCTGAGTCTCACCTTTTCTCTTCTGTTAGTGAAAACTGGGATGATACCTGTCCCTGTCCCTTAGGTTGTTTACATTACAGTGTGGAAAATAAATTGTGCAAGTGTCCCTTTCAATTCTTTTTAAATTAATTAATTAATTAATTAGTTTTTATGGTGACATTGGTTAATGAAATCCAATAAGTTTCAGCTGTACAATTTAATAGTAAGTCATGTATATATTTATATTGTGTTCACCACCCATAGTTAGATTTCTTTCTGTCACCACATATTTGACCTCCTTCTCCTCGTCTACCTACCCCCTCCCCCTTCACCCCTGTCCTCTGCTAGCCACTAATCTATTGTCTATGTCCTTGAGTCTCTGTTTGTCCTGTTCACTGGTTGCTTTTAGGTTTATATCCTACATATAAGTGATATCATGTGGCTTTCACCTTTTTCTGTTTGGCTTATTTCGTTTAGTATAATTATCTTGAGGTCCATCCATGTTGTCACAAATGGCAGTATTTCATCTCTTCTAATATTCCATTGTGTGCACCACCACTTCTTTAGCCAATCATCTATTGTAGGACACTTCAGTTGCTTCCATGTCCTGGCCAAGGTGAATAATACTGCAATGAACATTGGTGTGCAAATAACTTTTCAGATATGAATTTTCAAGTTTTTGGGTTAATAGCCAGAAGAGGGATTGCTGGATTATATGGTAGGTCAATTCTTAGTTTTTTGAGGAACCTCCATACTGTTTCTATAGTGGCTGTACCACTTTGCAGTCCCACCAGCAATGTATGAGGGTTTCTTTTTCTCCCCATCCTCTCCAACATTTGTTATTACTTATACTGTTGATTATAGCTATTCTAATGAGTGTGAGATGTATCTCATTGTAGTTTTGATTTGCATTTCCCTAATAGTTAGCCATCTGTATGGACTCTATGGAGAAGAGTCTGTTCAGGTCTTCTGCCAATTTTAATTGGATTGTTTGTTTGTTGTTGTTGTTGTTGTTGTTGTTGTTGTTGAGTTGATGAGTTCTTTGTATATTTTGAATATTAGGTCCTTATTGGAGGCATTGCTTGCAAATATATTTTCCTATTCAGATGGCTGCCTCTTTACCTTGTTGATGAATTCTTTTGCTATGCAGAAGCTTTTTAGTTTGATGCAGTCCCATTCATTTACTTTAGCTTTTACTTCCCTTGCTTTGAGGTCAGATTCATAACATCCTCTTTAAGTCCAAGTTCCTTGAATTTCCTTTCAACCCTTGCCTGCAATTCTGAACTGCTAATTGGTCAATGAGATAGGTCCCACAGAATTGACCATAATATGAGATTCCATGCTATTGTTGTTTGTTTGGAAGTGCAAATAAATGGCTGAACTCCCTCAAGCACATAGACATGGAGCACCCAGTGTCAGCTCTCTGAGAAATGTCCTGGGAATACAGGCTGACTCTCCATCATTTTCAGGTGCTAAAGTGAGATCCCACCCACAGTGCACCTTCAGAAAGTTGGAAGGGGTTATAAAGTGTCAATGGATGAGAAGATGAATGCAAGCATGGTGAGAGGTGTGATAAAGGTCCATTTCCTATTCACCTGTGTGCAAATCATACACTTGTTCACAGCACATCATTTGAAAACATTGAAATAATTAGGAAGAAGTAAAATATATTTAGTCTCATCTTTCTCTCTTCTACAACACTCACTAGCCAGTAGCATCCCTGGCAAAGCTCATTTGTGCCAGGTCCCAAGCCTGCTTCTGTGGTCCACAAGGTAGGGCATCAGGCTCAGTTAAACTGTCTCCAAAGGCCAATCCCTGAAAACAGTGTGGGTCTCTTCTCATCAGGATGTATAGGCAACTACCTATGGAGTTGACCCTGATGTATCTTCTAGGGATTGCCAGGGTAAATGAGGGAGTTAGAGGTGGAGATGTCAGGGCCTTTCAGTCCTGGACCCATTAGCTTGCAGTTGGGCAGGGAAATAACAATGCAAGACACGCAATATACAATGTGAAACATTACTTTTTATTATGAAAATAAACAGCAATCATGAGTGAGGAAAATATACAAAACAAGTGACCCTTCAGGTGGTTAGTTAACTTTGGCTTCTTGATCAGCCAGGCCTCCAACCCTAGTCACAGGCTGGAGAAAA
Source organism: Cynopterus sphinx (assembly GCA_030015415.1). NCBI lineage: Eukaryota > Metazoa > Chordata > Mammalia > Chiroptera > Pteropodidae > Cynopterus > Cynopterus sphinx. Next base: position 55,904,080 of record CM057388.1, read on the forward strand.
GGGAAACTAGAACAATGTGGATGAAGACAAAGATGACGTCAAAGGGCTCTCTTTAGGGGTTTTGTTTGAAAGCCTCCTCTGGGATCATGCCCTTTCTCTGGAGGGAAAGAGTTGGGATGTCAGAAGAGCCAACTCCCTGGGTTTCATTCCCAGGGCACCAGCCTCCATGTTCTTGGCCTTGCTAAAGGCCCAGAAACACTTTAACCTGCTTGGTACCCAGACCTCACCTTGAGCACAGTGAAGACCTGACCAGCTCTGCTGTAGTTCCACTCATTGTCCTGAAGGCACCTGGAGTGAGAGAAGAACAGGAGATCTCCGTTAGTACCATGGGACAGACATACTGACCACGCAATGCCACACTAAATCTATGCCATTTTTTTTCACGGGACACAAGAATGAGCACTACGTGTAATGAGGAAGAAAGACCTAGTGAAAACCAAAATGTCTACCACTAGCATTAATGCCCACTAAAATTCAAAACAGTAAAGCAGAGCTGTTCAAACAAACAGAGAAGCTTAATATATAGATAAAGAAAGATGTTTAAGAGAATAACAAATGAAAACTTAAAAATACAAGTGTTCAATTATATTTTACTTAGCTATAATGCATATAACACAGCATTCAACATTTTAAAATATACAGTTAAAGTGTACAATTGAGAGGAGGAAAAAAGTGGCGTAGATAAGAGATTTTGTTTATCCCTCTTGTGACCAAATCAAAATTGTGACAGAAACACAGAGCAAACAGCAAGGAAAGTCACCTGAGATCTAAAAAAGTAGAAGCACTATAACTAGGGATAGAAATAATTAATCAACCTCCAATAATAGAAGGTAGGAGAGAGTGAAGATGTGAGGCTGCTCTGTCCAGAGTGGCTGAGTGGGACAGAGGCTGTAGCATCTGCAGACTAGCAGAATTACTCAGTGACAGACCTGCTCACTCTGAGCACCAGCACTGGGTCAGCTGCATGGGGAAATTGGGGCAGTGAGGGGGGGAGAGTTACCAGGGACTTACAGAGGGACACTGAGTTATCAGAGTGAGGGCCAGAGGCGAGGCTCTTTCTCAGAAAGAATTGCCAGTGGTATCCATTGTTCCTCTCTTGAACCCTCCCTGATCCCAGTGTGTGAATGCAGGTGTTGCCATAGCTGAGACGTCATCAGACTGGAAAACAGAGGTTGCTCCATCCAGAGGATTCCCTGAAACCCCTTCTCTCCCAATTCACATCACCTCCCAAGCCATATCCATTTGTGTCCTTGGTGAGTATGCTGCTCCTTACTGAGCAGAGCCAAGATTCACACTGGTGGCAGCTGGCCTCAGTTTCTGGTGTGATTTCTTGAGGAAACTATAAACACATTCTGTGGATTGTTTGCTGAATCTTAACAGGTGACCCTAAACTTGGCTTGCAGCTGAAACTTTCTCAGGATTATGCCACAGGACACATAATACACAAAGCTGTGCTAATAAGAACTGGAGACTTAGGAGCTTTGCTTAGTATATAGAAACAGACACAGAAAGGCAGTCAAAATGGGAAGACAAAGAAGCATAAACCATATGAGAGAATATAACAGAGATCCAGGAATAATGGAATCAAACAATCTAACATATGCAAATTTCAAAACACTGGTTATAAGGATGCTCAATGAAGTTAAGTGTAGATGAATTCAGTGAGAACTTTACAAAAAGAGATAAAAGAACAAAATGAAAATGAAAATTATAAAAAGGAACCAGTCAGAAATGAAGAGCACATTATCTGAGATGAAGAGTATATTAGAGGGAATCAACAGAGGGAATAAAGAAGAGGATAGAACCACCGAAATAGAGGATGGGGAAGCCAAGGACACTTAATCAGAATGGCAAGAAAAAAGAAGCCAAGATTATAATAATTTAAGGAATCTATGGAACACTATTAAATGTAAAAATATCCGTGTCATGGGGGTACCTGAAGGAAAACAAGACATTGAAGAACTATTTGAAGAAATAATAATGGAAAACTTCACTGAACTGGTGACGGAAATAGACATACAACCCCAGGAAGCTCAGAGAGACACAAGAAAGAGGAACCCAAAGAGGCCCAAACCAAGACATATCATAATTAAAATGCCAAAGGTTAACTATAAAGAGAGAATCTTAAAAGCAGCAAGAAAAAAAGCAGTTAATTCCCTACAAGGGAGCACCAATTAGACTGGCAGCTGATTACTGAAACGAAACCATGTAGAATTGAAGGGCTTCACACAAAATATTCGAGTTGATGAAAACCCAGGATCTACAATAGAGTACTTTACCCAGTAAACCTATCATTTAGAATTTAAGGACAGATAAAGAGTTTCCCAGACAAAAATAAGCTAAAGGAATTTGTCAACAGCAAACGAATACTACATAAAAATGTAGTATTTTTCTTTAAGAACAAAGAACATGTATCAAAAACAGGAAAAAAGAATGGTAATAACTATATTCCTATCAACAAGTATCTCAAATGAAAAGATTTAAGTGCTCTAACCAAAAGATAGAGTAGCTGAATGGATAAGAAAACAAGACTCCTACATATGTTGCCTATAAGAGACTCACTTCAGGTTAAAAGACACACAGAGACTAAGAGGAAGGGAATGGAAAAAGATATTGCCTTGATGGGCCTATAGGGTGTTGTGCTGAATGAAATGGGTTGGATGGAGAAAGACAAATATTGCATGATTTCACATACATGTGGAATCTAAAGAACAAAATAAACAATAACAACAGAAAAAGTGGAAATAAGCTCATAGATGAGTGATACTAGATTGGAGGGGGTTTGCAGGGGATAGCAACAAAAAGGCAAAGGGATTAAGAGGTACAAATGAATAGCTGTAGAGTAGACATGGAGATGTAGAGTGTAGCATGGGGAAGATGGTTAATAATGTTGTGATAAACATGTAAGGAGGAAGAGGGGTACTAGATTTAGTGGGGTGATCACTTTACGAGTTATGTGGATCTCTGACTACTGTGCTATAAAACTGAAACTGGTACATTATTGTCTGCCACTATAATTAAAAAAAAACACTCATTGAATTGTATAATGTAAATACGAGCATCTAATTATTATATTTCAGTAAAGCAGAGGAAATTATTAAAATATAAATAGAATATTTAATTTAAAAAAAGACAGTTGGATTAAAAATACATATTTGGAGATCTTTGGAAACATGGTGGAATGAAGGACATCCTCAGATCTTTCCCCTTGAAACAACAATAAGTTGAACATCTAAAACTCAACAAAAAACACCCAAACTGCACACCAGCATATCTGAGTGTGGGATCTGCGCATAAGAGCTACCACAGGTCTGAACTCTTGATGTTTGGCAGTGGACTGGAAGAAATAAAGAAGCTGCTTCTAGCAGCTGCCCGAGCTACCTGTAAGAGGAGGGGGAGTGGAGAAGGAGCTATGAGTTCCCTGAACAGCCCTGACTAGGAAAGTTGTGAGCTCCCCATGGCTGGCGGAAGGGCCCATCATTAGAGCAGAAGGAAGAGAAGCAAGGCAAAAGTGGAGACAAAAGAAAAACAATAGTTGAATTTTACTGGCCACGGTTTGAAAACTGAGGCAGAGCCACAGCCCCTAACTTCAAACCCAGAGAGCCCCTTCCCCATACCCACTGAGACTGAACACCACAGAACGCCAGGGGAATCTGAGCAAAACTGTTGTTCACACTGACAGGGACTGAAACTGAGGGTATCGAGTGTGATTAAATATCTACAAGAAAATATATAAAGGCATTAGTAAGGCTTAATATAAAGTAGTGATCCAAGAGGCTTAGACACCACCTATTGGAAGTCAAAAGAAAAGTGCCTTCTTTGCAGAAGGCTAAAGAGAGATCTTTATATAATAAACCTTCTTTCTGGAAAAAAAAGCAGACTACATTTCCATTAATGCCCAGGCAGAGAAATAGTCCATTAAACACCATAAAACAATCAAGGTGACAAGGCATCTCAGAAGAAAAGAGAAAAAAATCTCCAGAAAATAAGCTTATAGACATAGAAATATGCAATTTAAATGACAGAGAATTCAGGATGGTACTTCTGAAAAAACTCAGTAAGTTTCAAAATAAGTCATATCAACAATTTCAGGAATTGAAAATACACCAATATGAGCAGAACAAGGAGACTGAAACACTCACAAAGAACCAAATAGAACTTCTGGAGGTGAAGAACACACTACAAGAGTTGAAACATGAAATAGCAAACTTGGGAAAGAGAGTCGATCAAATGGAGGAAAGGGTCAGTGATGTTGAAGACAGAAATCTAGAAATAAATCAGAAGGAAGAAGAGAGAAATGGAAGAATGAAAAATAATGAAAGAGAAATTCAAGAACTAGCTGATACCATCAAGAGAGGAAACATAAGAATAATGGACATTATTAAAGATGAGGAAAAGGAGCTGGGACTAGAAAACATTTTCAGACAAAGAATTGATAAGAATTACCCAAATCTAAGAAATGAGCTGGAGCTTGGAATTCAAGAAGTCAGGAGAGCACTCAATTACTTCAACCCTTTCTTGGAATTCAAGAAGTCAGGAGAGCACTCAATTACTTCAACCCAAAAGGCCTTGACCAAGATACATTGTATTAAATTATCAAAAATCAACAACAAAGATGTAATTTTCAGGGCAGCCAAGGAGAAGAAAACAGTAAGTTGTGAAGGAAAACACATTAGATTATCCTCGAACTTATCAGCACAAACCTTACAAGCAGAAAGAAATGGAATCAAATATTTAAACTATTAAGTGAGAGGAACTACCAGCCTAAAATAATGTATCCAGCTAAGCTCTCCTTTAGATATGAAGGAGAAAATAAGACCTTTCCACACATACAAAGATTGAGGGAATTCTCCACTATGAAGCCTACACTATAGGAAATACTGAAAGAGGTTAGCTCAACTAAAACAAAATGGCCAAAAAAAAAATTACATAATTAGGAGTAAAGTGACTATCAGGTAAATAGAAGCAGAGGACTGCAACCATTGCTAAGAACAGGGCTTTATAAGCTGAAATAATAAGAAAATTGTTATATTAAGATGGTAAGGAATGTTCAGCATACTTTGGTAAAAATTGAGATAACAATGACTAAAAAGAGGAGGATTCGAAGATACAAATTCCCAAAGGGGAATGGAGATAAGGCATGTGCAGAAGAAAATAGACAACTGTGTGTGTGTGTGTGTGTGTGTGTGTGTGTGTGTGTGTGTGTTTATCACTATAGCGCATATATATAAAACTAGCCTTTACATATTTATAATGGTAACAACACACAGAAGATTTGGAACTGAAGTATATAATATAAAACAAGCAGAATGAGAGGCAAAACCCACAAAAGCCAACTGAAATAAAGAAAACAGAAACACAAAGACAAGGAAGCAATGGAAACACCTAGCTACCAGAAAGCAAAAGATAAAATGGCTATAAGGAGACCTCATATTTCAATAATCACCCTAAATGTAAATGAAATGAACTCACCAATAAAAGTCACAGAGTTGCAAAATGGATCAAAAAATAAACCCCAACCATATGCTACCTCCAGGAGACACAGCTCAGTTCCAAAGACAAATATAGACTCAAAATGAAAGGGTAGAAAGTGATACTTCAAGTAAACGGCATTCAGAGAAAAGAGAGAGTAGTGGTACCAATATCAGGTGAAGCAGACTTCAAAATCAAAAAGGTAAAGAAAGATACTGAGGGACACTTCATAATAATAAAGAGAATCATGCACCAAGAAGACATAACAGTTATTAATATCTATGCTCACAATCAGGGGGCCTTGAAATACATAAAGCAATTAATAACAGAACTAAAGGGAGAAACAGACCAAAACATCATTAGAATAGGGGACCTAAATATCCCACTGTCAGATATGGACAGATCATCTAAACAGAAAATCAATAAGAAAATTGTATCCTTAAATGACTCATTAGACCAACTGAACATCATTGACATTTACAGAGCCTACTATCTCAAAACAGATGCTTATACATTCTTCTCTAGTACACATGGAATATTCTCAAGAATTGACCAGATACTGGGACACAGAGATAGCCTCAACAAATATAAGAGGGTTCAAATAACACCAACCACATTCTCTGATCATAATGCTTTGAAACTAGAGATCAACTGCAAAAGGAAATCAAGAAGAACCACAAATACATAGAGATTAAACAACATGCTGCTGAAGAATAACTGGATCAGAGAAGAAATAAAAAGAAATATCAAGGGATACATAGAAACAAATGATAATGAGAGTACAACATTTCAAAACTTTCAGGACACAGCTAAAGCAGTCATAAGAGCAAAGTTCATATCATTACATGCCTACCTACAAAAACAAGAGTTAGCCCCAATAAACAACCTAACACTTCTTAAAAAACTAGGAAAGAAAGAATAAATGAAGCCTAAAGTCAGCAGAAGGAAAGAAATTATCAAAATTAGAGCAGAAATAAATGAAATTGAAACAACAAAACAATAGAAAAAATAAAAGCAACAAAGAGTTGGTTCTTTGAGAAATTAGTAAAACTGACAATTCCCTGGCTAAACTCACTAAAGTAAAAAGAGAAAGGATGCAAATAAACAAAATCAGGGATGAAGGAGGGGAAATTATGACTGACATCGCAGAAATACAAATGATCATACAAGAATACTATGAAAAAGTATATAACACCAAATTTAATAACCTAGAAGAAATGGACCTATACTTGGAAAAATACAATCTTCCTAGACTGAATCAAGAAGAACTAGAAATTCTAAATAGACCAATCATTAGTATGGAGATTGAAACAATCATCAAAACCTACCAAAAAGGAAAAATCCAGGATCAGATGGCTTTACCAGTGAATTCTACCAAATATTCAAAGAATATTTAATGCTTATGTTCAATCACTTCCAAAATGTCAAAGAGGTGGCAAATCATCCTAACTCATTTTTTGAGGCCAATATCACTTTGATAACAAAACCTGGTAAAGATAATACGAAAAAAGAAAACTGCAGACCAATATCTCTCATGGACACAGATGCAAAAATCCTAAATAAGATACTAGCAAACCAAATACAACAACATATTAAAAAGATTATACATCACGATCAAGTGGGCTTCATCCCAGAGGCATGGGGATGGTTCAACATGCGCAAATTGATTAATGAGATACACCACATAAATAAATTCAAAAATAAGAATCATATCATCATATCAATAGATGCAGAAAAAGCCTTTGACAAGATGCAGCATACATTTATGATCAAAACACTTAACAAAATCAGTATAGAAGGAAAATACCTTAACATAATAAAGGCCATCTATGACAAAACCTCAGCCAACAAATAGTAGTCTATGTCAAAAACTAAAAACCTTCCAAGATCAGGAACAAATAAAGGCTATCCACTATTGCCACCCACTGTTAGTCAATGTAACATTAGAGGTCCTAGTAAGTATACTCAGGCAAGAGAAAGATATAAAAGACATCCAAATAGGAAATGAAGAAAAACTGTACTATTTGCAGATGACATGATTCTCTATATAGAAAACCCTAAAGACTCTACAAGAACACTACTAGAAAAAATAAGCAAATACAAAATCCAACATTCAAAATTCCATAGCATTCCTATAGTCTCATAATGAAGTGTCAGAAAAGAAGTAGAAAGAATTCCTTTTGTAATTGGAACAAAAAGAATAAAATACCTAGGAATAAATTTAACAAAACATGTGAAGGACCCATATAATGAAAACTACAAGCCCCTGTTAAAATGAATCGAAGATAAAAAGAAATGGAAAGATATTCTGTTTCTTAGATTGGAAGAATCAACATAGATAAAATGACCATATTACCTAAAGCATTATACAGATTTAATGCAATCCCCATCAAAATCCCATCAGCATTTTTTAAAGAAATAGAACAAAAAATCATCAGATTTGTATGGAAGGACAAAAGACCCTGAAATGCCAAAGCCATCCAGAGAAGAAAGAACGAGGCTGGAGGGATCACTCTGCCCGACTTCACATTATACTGCAAAGTGACAGTAATCAAAATGGCATGGCATTGGCAGAAAAACAGACACAGTGACCCATGGAACAGAATCCAGAGTTCAAAGTAAGCCCACATTTATATTGGCAAATAATTTTTGACAAAAAAAGCCAAAAACATACAGTAGAGAAAGGAAAGCCTCTTCAATCAATGGTGCTGGGAAAACTGGAAAGCCACCTTCAAAAGAATGAAACTAGACTGCTGTCTATGACCACACACCAAAACTAACTAAAAATTAATTAAGGACCTAAATGTAAGACTTGAAACAATAAAATGCATAGAAGAAAACATAGGAACTGAGCTCAAAGACCTTGGGCTTAAAGAGGATTTTATGAATTTTGCCTCAAAAGCAAGGGAAGTAATAGCTAAAATAAATGAATGGGACTACATCAAACTTAAAAGCTTCTGCTCAGTAAAAGAAATCATCAACAAAGTAAAGAGACAACCATTTGAATGGGATAATATATTTGCAAGCAACACCTGACAAGGGCCTAATATCCAAAATATACAAAGAACTCATACGACTCAATAACAACAACCAAAATATACCCAAATGATCCAATAAAAAAAATGGGCAGAGGACCTGAACAGATTCTCCTCCCTAGAGGACATACAAATGGCCAATGAATATTTGGAAAGATGCCCAACATTGCTAGCTATTAGAGAAATGCAAATGAAAACTACAATGTGATATCATCTCACACCTGTTAGAATAGCTATAATCAACAGGACAAGTAATAAACAATGGAGAGGATATGGAGAATAAGGAACCCTCAAACACTGCTCATGGGACTGCAAATTGGTACAGCCACTGTGGAAAACAGTAGGGAGGTTCCTCAAAAAACTAAGAATGGATATACCATGTGATCCAGCAATCCCTCTACTAGGTATTTACCCCACAGACTTGAAAACCCATATCCAAAAAGATATTTGCACACCTATTTTCATAGCAGCATTATTCACGGTGGCCAGGACATGGAAGCAACTGAAGTGTCCTACGACAGATGATTGGCTAATGAAGTGGTGGTACATATTTACAATGGAATATTACTCAGCAATAAGAAGAGATGAAATACTGCCATTTGTGACAACCTGGATGGACCTTGAGATAATCATGCTAAGCAAAATAAAACAGAAAAAGTTGAAATCATGTGATATCACTTATACATGGGATATAAACCTAAAAGCAACAAATTAACAGGACAAACAAACAGAGGCTCGTAGACATGTGTTATATACTAGTCTTTCCAAGAGGGTAGGGTTTGGGGGAGGAAAGAGTAGGTAGATGGTTAAAGGGGGTCAAATATATGGGCACAGGGGGAGGGTGAAGTAGTTAAAGTGGATCACATATATGGTAGCTAAAGGAAACTGGACTTTGGGTGGTGAACACACAATAATATATACAGATGTCAAATTATAATGTACACTGAAAAATTATATAATTTTATTAACCAATGTTACCCAATAAACTTTAAAAAAATAAAATATAAATAAAATACAAAATGAAGAAATACATTTAAAAAAATTTAGTATTTTTCCACTAAAACACTAAAATATTTTTAATAAGGAAATAATTTGTAATCATTGGACACAACAGCAGCTAAGATTCGTCAAATGCTTTATATTCATCAATTCATTTAATTTTTATATCAATGTGTTGTGGTTGGTATAACAAATGCACTATGGCTCCATTCTACAAAAGAGAAAAAATGACTTTAACAGGTTAAGTAACTTGCTCAAGATTGAACAGCTCTTAATTAGTTGGGATGTGAAACAAGGCCGGTGGTTTCACAGTCCATCTCTCCAGAACTAGACTTTACACCCAGGTATAGTGACTTACTGATGATGACCAACAAATAAAAAACTGCTTTAATTGTGCATTAGATACTGAACTTCAAGAACAATTGCTTTGAATTTGTATGAAACAACAAAATAAAAAGTCCATGAATAGCCAAAGCAATACTGAGAAAAAATAACAAAGCCAGAAGTATCACACTCCTTGACTTCAAATTATACTACAGAGCTACTGTAATCAAAACAGCATGGTATTGACAGAAAAACAGAGATCCAGGCCAATGGAACAAAATTGGGAGCCCAGAAATTAACTCACATATATATGGGGAAATAATTTTCAACAAAAGAGATAAAAACATACAATGGAGAAAAGAAATCCTCTTCAATAACTGGCACTGGAAAAATTGGAAAGCCACGTGCAAGAGAATGCAAATAGACTACTATTTGACACTAGACACAAAAATGAACTCAAAATGGATCAAAAACCTAACTATAAGACATAAAACAATAAAATACATAGAAGAAAATTTATGTAACTTGGTCTTAGAGAAGATTTTATGAATTTGACCTCAAAGGCAAGGGAAGTCAAAACAAAAACAAATCAATGGGACTATATAAAACTAAAAAGCTTCTGCACAGCAAAAGAAAACATCAACAAAACAAAGAGGCAACAAACCAAATTGGAGAAGGTATTTGCAAGCAATACCTCCAATAAGTGGCTAAGATCCAAAATATATAAAGAACTCATACAAATCAACAACAACAAAAAATTTGATTTAAAAAATTGGGCAGAGGACTTGAACAGACACTTCTCCCAAGAAGACATCCAAATGGCCAACAGACATATGAAAAGATGCTCAACTGCAATAGCTAAAAGAGAAATGCAAATCAAAACCACAATGAGAAACCACCTCACACCTGTCAGAATGCCTGTCATCAACAAGACAAGAAATAACAAGTGTTGGAGAGGCTGTAGAGAAAAAAGGAATCCTTACACACTGCTGGTTGGAATGTAAATTGGTACAGCCACTATAAAAATCAGTATGAATTTTCCTCAAAAAATTAAGAATAATGCTACCATATGACCCAGCAAACCTTGTTCTGGGTATTTACCTGAAAAATCTGAAAACACTTATTCAAAAAATATATATGTATCCCTTTGTTCATTGTAACATTATTCATGGTAGCCAAGACATGGAAACGAGTGTTCTTTGATAGGTGATAGAAGAAAGATGTGGTACATATATACAACAGAATACTACTCAGCAATAAGAAAAGATGAAATGCCACGATTTATGACAATATGAATCTGAGAATATTATGCTAGTGAAATAGGCACACGGAAAAAGTCAAGAACCATATGATTTCACTCATATGTGGGATATAAAACACAAAGCAACAAATGAACAAACAAAACTAACAAAAGCTCATAGACACAGACAGCAGTATATTGATTGGTCACTGGAGGAGAAGAGGTGTTGGGAGAAGTAGAAGAGGGTAAAGGGGAACAAATACATAATGACAGAAGGAGACTTGAATTTGGGTGGTGAACACACAATGCAATATACAGAAAACATATTATAGAATTGTGCTCTTAAAACTTATATAATTATATCGACCAATGCCATCCAAATTAATTTAATAAAATTTAAAAACAAATAGTGTACAATCCAGTGTTTTTAGTATGTTACAAGAATGTGCAACCATCACAAGTATCTAATTCCAAAATGTTTTTGTCATTAAATTTTTTATTAGAACTAATAATAGTTTCTTTTTAAATTTAATTAGTTTCAAGTATACAGTACATTGGTTAGACATCTATATAGTTCATAAAACGATCCCGCAATCACTCCCTCCCTTCCCTGACCCTCGACCTAGACAACGTATTAATGCTAACTGCATTCCCTTTGCTGTGCTCCCCATCCCAGTGACCATCCATTAGCTATGAATTTATACTTCTTTAACCCTTCATCCCATTCTCCCAGTCCGCCAAACCCCTCCCCTCTGCCTGTCATCAAATTGTCAACTATAATTGTGAGTCTGTTTTGATTAATTTATTCATTCTTTAGATTCTTCATATAAGTGAAATCATATAGTGTTTATCTTTCTCTGTCTGACTTAAGTACCTTCTAAGTCCATCAAAGCAATATCTTTTTCCATCCCCTTCCTTTTAGTCTGTGTGTGCCTTTTAGTCTCAAGTGAGTCTTGAATTTTTTCTTCTTAAAGTTCCTCCAACATTTCCTGTAATATTGGTTTGGTGGTAATAAATCCTTTTAGCTTATTTTTGTCTGGGAAGCTCTTTATCTGTCCTTCGACTCTAAATGATAGCTTTGCTGGATAAAGTATCCTCAGTTGTAGATCCTGGGTCTTCATCATGTTGAATATTTTTTGCCAAACCCTTCTGCCCTGCATAGTTTCTTTTGAGAAATCAGCTGCCAGTCTTATGGGTGTTCCTTATAAGAAATTATCTGTTTTTCTCTTGCTGCTTCTAATATTTTCTTTGTATTTAACCTTTGGGATTTTAATTATGATGTGTCTTGGTGTGGGCCTCTTTGGATCCCTGATTTTTGGAATTCTGTGAGCTTCCCGGGGTGTTATGTCCATTTCCTTCACCAGGTTAGGTAAGTTTTCCATCATTATTTCTTCAAACAGCTGTTCAACATCTTGTTTTCCTTCAGGTACGCTGATCAAACAGATATTTTGACCTTTAATAGTGTCCCACATGTTCCCTAAATTATTTTTATAGTCTTAGCATCTTTTTCCTTGCCATTCTGATTGAGTATCCTTGGTTTTGCTGTCCTCTAGATAGGGCATTAGATCAAAAGGATCATTTTATTTATTCACTTTGTTTATCCCTTTGTTTATTCCATTTAATATACTTCTCATATCAAATAATGTGTTCTTCATTTCAGACTTTTATAATTTCCCTTTTATAATTTCCCTTTTCATTTTTATGTTTTTTTTATCTCTTTGTTGAAGTTCTCACTGAATTCATCTACAGTTCCCAAAAGTTCATTGAGCATCTTTATAACCAGTGTTTTGAATTCTGCAGCTGTTACATTACTTGACTCCATTATATCTGGATCTCTGTACTCTTCTCTCATATGGTTTCTGCTTCTTTGTCTTCCCATTTTATCTGCTTTTCTGTGTCAGTTTCTATGTACTAAGCAAAGTTCCTAAGTCTTCCAGTCTTACTAGTGTGGATTTGTGAAATAGGTGTCCAGCGGCACAGTTCTGAGAGAGGTTCAGCTGCAGGCCAAACTTAGTTCAAGCCTCTACTCTTCCAGGGCCACCTGTTAAGATTCAAAAAGCAATTCACAGATGCTGTGCTTATGGTTGCCTCAAAAAGCCACACCAGAACCCGAGGCCAGCTGCCTCCAGTGTGAGTCTAAGCACTGCCCAGCAAGGAGCACCTGACTCACTGAGGATATACCTGGATGTCGCTTGGGTGGAGCCACAAGTTGGGGGAGGCAGGGTTTCAGGGAATCCTCTGGGAGGACTAACCTCCATTATCCAGTTTGATGATGTCTAGGCTATAGCAGAGCTGTGTCCGTGCACTGGGAGTGGGGAGGGCTCAACAGGGAACAATGGATACTGTCAGCACTTCTGTACAGAGCAAGTCTCGTCTCAGCTCTCACTCTGACAATGTCTCCCTTTAAGTCCCTGGTGCCCTGCTGTACACAGCCGAATCAGCACTGGTGCTCAGAGCAAACAGGTCCATCACTGATAAAATCCACTCACAGACCTGACCCCTTTAAGAAGGCTCTGCCGCTGCTGCTGCTGCAGCCTCCGTCTCACTCATCCGCTGGAAACTGGGCAGCCCTGTGTCCTCACCCTATCCAACCTTCTGCTGTTACAGGGTGATTTATTGTATTTCTCCCTATTTGTATGTCTTGTTCATCTAGATCCCAGGCAATTTTTCCTTGCTACTGCTCCTTGTTTCTGTCACAACTTAGATTTGATTGCCAGAGGGATGAACAGAGTCTCATCTATGCCATTTTTTCAGCCCTCTAATTCCAAAATATGTGTATTACCTCAAAAGGAAACTCTTTAAGATAACAGATCACTCCCTATTATTCCCCTTCCCCTAGACACTGGCAAACACAAATCTGCTCTCAATTCATATGAATTTCTCTATACTAGACATTTCATATAAATGAAATTATTTAACATGTGACTTTTTAAAACTGCTTTTTTCACTTATTGTAAAGTTTTCAAGGTTCATTTGTGTCATGGTATATATATATATATATCAGAATTGTATTCTTTTTTATGACTGAATGATATTCCACTAAATGGATGTACCAGATTTCTTTATCTATCAGCTAAAAGACATTTGGATTGTTTTCACTCTTTGGCTATTAGAAACAATTCTGCTATGAACCTTCCTGTACAAACTTTTGAGTGAATCTGTTTTCATTTCTCTTGGTATATTAGATGTGAGATTATTGGGTCATATGGTAACTCCATGTTTAATATTTGAGGAACTTCCAAAAAATCGTCCACAGTGAATATTCCATTTTACATTCATACCAATAATGCATGAAAGTTCTAATATCTCCACATTCTTATCTATACTTATCTTTGTTTCACTGGAAACCATCTTAGTGTGTATTGAAGTGGTATCTCATTGTCATTTTCATTTGCATTTCCACAATGACTAATAATGTTGAGCATATTTTCATGTGCTTGTTGGTCATTTGTATATCCTCTTTAGAGAAATGTCTATTTAAATTATTTCCCCATTTTTAGATTGGGTGGATTGTCTTTCTATTGTTGAGTTGTAGGTGTCCTTCAGATATTCGGGAAAGTATATCCTATCAAATATGAGATTTGTAAATACTTTCTACCATTCTGTGGGCTGTATTTGACTTTCTTGATAGTGTTCTTTAACACACAAATTATTTTAATTTTGATGAAGTCTAGTTTGCTTGTTTCTTTGGTTGCTTGTGCTTTTGAACAATTGCCTGATTCAATGTCATGAAGATATACATATGTTTTCTTCTGAGAGTTTTTATAGTTTTATATCTTACATTTATGTCTTTGACCATCTTTGAGAAATATTTGTATATGTTGTATGGTAAGGGTTTAAATTCATTTTTTGCACGTGATTATACAGATTCCAGTACAATTTGTTGAAAAGACTATTTTTTTCTCCATTAAAATTATTTTAACCTAGTTGAAAATCAATTGACTACAAATATCAGGGTATATTTCTGGACCCTCAATTCTATGGTAATGTCTATCCAAACATCAGTACCATGCAGTCTTTATAACAGTAACTTTGTAGGAAGTTCTAAAATTGTGAGGATAGGAAATTACGAATCCTCTGACCTCTTCTTCCTTTTAATATTGTTTTGACTATTCTAAGTCCATTGCATTTCCATGTGAATTTTAGAATCACCTTATGAATTTCTTGAAAGAAGCCAGCTGTGATTTGATAGGAATGGTGTTGAATCTGTGGGCTATTTTGAATAGTATTACCATATTAACAATATTAAGTCTTGTAATCCATAAACATAGCATGTCCTTCCATTTTTAGGTCTTATTTAATTTATTCTAATAATGTTTTTAAGATTTCAAAGCATAAGTTTTTTACTTTAACTATATGTCTTCCTAGGTATTTATTCTTCTTGATTATGCTATAAATGGAATAATTATTTCTTAATTTCATTTTAATACTGTTCATTGTAGGTGTGCATAGAAATACAAATGATTTTAGTATATCGATCCTGAAACTGTGATGAACTTATCTATTTTAGTAGCTTCTTGGTGGATTCCTTAGGAATTTCAATATACAAGGTCATGTCATCTGAGCATTATACTGTTTTTTTTAAAAATCTTCATAGATATCATCATAAAATTAGTATACATTTTTCACAGGACTACTTTATTTTTGGAAGAAAAATATCCAAATATTTATTTTTTCCAAGTTACCTATGAGTTCCCATTATTCAGCACTACGTTCTCTGGGTTCCCTTCTATATCCATGCACCCCCAATACTCACTTCTGAGACCACAGGAGATTCATCCCAGACTGGGTGGAAAAAGCCAGGACCATTTCCTTCTGCTGCTGGGTGAACGTGCTCAGGGAGCTGGAGGTGGGTGCAATAACTGGGATAGAGAAAGTACTCAAGGTCTTTTTAAGGATGGCATCCCTCACAAACAGCTCATCGTTCATGATGAATATACTGGAGGAAAAATGGGACAACTGATAAATGGACAATCCCATGCCCCCAACAACAATTCTGCTACAAATGCCACTTGGCAACCAGATTCCTTCTATTCTTGGCTGTGCCTGCCTACCATCATTGCAGATTCCTTGACAGGTAGTTTTGTCTCTCCCACACAGCCCACCCTTGGGAAGACTGTCACCAGCTTCACTGGGTTTGTAGTTTTAACCCCAAAATATTTACTCTGTAAAACAGCTCAATAAAGAAGACAATCTATTCCCATTTTCAGAGAAAAACACTGTGTCACAGAGAGGTGATGTGACTTCACCAAGGTATAATTCTAGTGTTGGGGTCAGGAAGAGAATCCAGTGCTCTACCTCCAGAGACCACTATGCTCTCAACCCCCGTGCTGGACTGCTCCTTGGATCTACCTGTTGGTTTCCCACAACACTGAAGAAACCCCGAGGACCTGCACCACCACATTCCCACACCCATGAGCCCAGGTTGGGCTGGGTGTTCCCACCCATGGCACAGAACTCACCTGGAACTGCTGGCAGGTATAGTGATGAAGGTCCGAGAGAAGGCACGCACAGAACCCTGAGACCTTCCTTCCACTTCAACAACAATAAACAACAATATTCCCTTAGAGTCGCACATGCTTCACAAACTCACACAGCATTCCCCAGTGAGGGTCTGACTCAATATTCATGCCCAAGGGGACAAATGTACATTAGGAGTCAGAGTGTTGGGAATGGTGAGGGCAACAATAGGGGCAATCTGCTCCCACTGACAGGGATGCTACTATGTGCTGGGCCCTGAGGCAACCAGTTCACAAATTCATTTGATTAATTTTTCATAGCTACCCAAAGGTGGGTATTATTCGACCAATTTGCAAATGAGGAAAATGAGAGGTTACATAATGGGCCAAACTTCAAACCATAAAGATCTAAGATAGGAACCATTAAACTTCAGTGTGTGTCCCTAATGCCTGAGCTGTGCAGACATGGATGCAGGTCAGACCAGGTTGGTTTGAAGGCAGAGTGGAGGCAGGAGAACACAGACGAAATAGGAAGGAAAAGGAAAGGATCAGGAAAAGTAGGAGAGTTCTGGGAAGGAGCCCAGCCAGGGGAAGGGAGAAGTGGGGTAACTAGAAAGGGGACTCTACATACACTCACCTTCCTTGAATACCCCATTGACAGAGAAACAGAGCATCCTTTCCTGAAAGGGAAGAGTCCAGGCACAGAGTCACCACCTATACTTCCTACCCACCTGTGTCTTTCTGGGCCTGCCGAGGTAGGAAGCAGGTGCTTACCGTGTGGAACCACATGTCCACCATGAAGGAGTTGAGGTCATGCTGAGTTTTAGGCAACACACAGAGGGAGCACACAATGTCATGTTTTGTATGCCTCAGCAGCTGAACCCGCAGGACTGTGAGGAAAGGAGAGTGAGGTTCATGGTAGCCACACCCTGGGCCTTATAACTGATTCCTTCATGCCCCCTTTCCCTGCTCAATTTTCCCCATCACACACGCACAGGGGTCCTTGAGGTTCTTCATATTCCTATTATCCTTGAAGTACTCACACAAGCTGCTTCTAGGAGCAAAAGAAACAAGAGGTGGTGGTTGAGCCAGTGTGCATGTTTTCAGGAACTGGCCAGTGTCTGCTGAGGAGACACAGGGCTCAGGAGCAGAAGCTGAGCTGTGATACTCACGGTAATGGGTCCTCATAGTTGAAGGGTATGGTCAGGGAGAAGCAGGCTTTGTCGTGATAAGCACCCAGGAGACCCTGTCGGTCTCCAGAGTCATAAATAAAGTAATATCTGTGGGGAAACAATGAATACAGTCAATCTCTACGGCCTGGATCTCAAGGGGAACCTGGAAGTTCCTATAAGCAGACCTGTGCTGGGGTGGCCTGGTCTGTCCTAGCCCTTCCAATTCCTGGTATTCTCAGTGGTACTTACTGCTGCAGGAATTGCATGATTAGATTCTTCAGCGTCTCAGATGTTTTGTGGCTTTCCTGGAATCAAAGAACATTTGAGACTATGTGGGTGACAAAGCCTCCTTGTAATACCCTCAATGTTGTCAATCTTTCTTCCTCACCTTGCAGGGCTTTATTAAGTAGGGTCTGTCAATGTCAGTGATAATTGGTGGAGGTAATGCCTGGCCATCCTGCAGAAGGGAAGAGGGAGTCATCAGTGCAGCCCATGGAGGTGACTCTGGATGATCAGGCAAAGTATGGGCACAGGAGATGGTGAGGGTCAGAGGTCAGATATAGAAATTCCCTAAAAATTCCATCAGCAATTTTAAAGGGGCATCTTCATCATGATTTCCTGGAAGTCTCTAGTGTTATATACAACTTTCTCTTTCTCTTTCTCCTTCTCTCCCTCCCTCCCTCCCTCCCTCTCCTTCCTTATCTCTCTATCTGTCTCCCTCTATCCCTCCCTCCTCCTTTCCTGCTTCCCTCCCTCCTTCCCTCCCTTCCTCTCTCTCTGTCTCACCCTCTTTGTGTGCATGTATGCACGTATGTGTATGTTCATGGACATTTTTGCAAAAAACATACTCATGTCTTTTTGGGGAGTCTATGTCCCCTAAACCGGATGAGCTTCTGATGCAAACACATAATCTGTGAAAGACACAAAGGGCTTGGGGGCAAGTATAGAGGCCATCAAAGTCAGTAGGAGAGAATAATGAATATAGGCACTTACCAGGCGTAACACCATGGGGAAACATTTCCTGATGGCACTGTCCAAAATCAAAAATATAAGTGATTGACAGTTCAGGGTTTTGAAGCCTCTCTCCCTCTCTCCTCTCTTTCCCACTCTCCATGCTCCTGGATAGCTCTCACCTAAACTACCCTGTCTCCCTTCTCCTGTGCCATAGGAAATAGCATTTGCTGCCCAGGGTCCAGGACTTCTCCTCCCATCCTGCCTCCCCTTCTTTCTCCAATTCCACACTGAAGGCTCCACAGAGAAAAGGGAATGAGGTGGGAGTCCAGAGCTGTAATACCTAATTGGGAGTCCAGCATTCTGCCAGGACCAGGACATGTCCCAGAGATAGCCAGGTATGCTGGGGCAGGAGACAGGGAGAGAAAGGGAAGAAGATGAAGAGAGAAATGGAGTGAAGATAGGAGGAAATCTATAGGGGAGACTAGGGAGTTAGAGACAAAGGATAAAGAGAAAGCAAAGGAAAGGGAAAGCTCTGCTATGGGTTAGGAGCAGTGAAGAGGAGAGAAGAAAGAGGACATGGTTCCCCTGTTGAAGCCCTTTCCTTCATCTTACTTTGAGATCTCAGGTAGAAAAGAAAAACATGCATGTGTTGGGCTGGGGTCCCACTGAATGCTGGTTGAGACTTTGTCGCCTATGGGAGCTCAGTTTGAACTGGGCATGGGAAACACAGCAGCCATGGGGGCAGGAGACATTCCCCAGAAAAGCAAAGTGTCAGGCCCCAGCTCAGCATGGGGTTGAGGGTCTGTGGCCCCCTCCTATGATCACCACATTCTCTCATCATGGCTCCTGTGCACCTGTGCCTATCTTAGTTGGTTCTTTACTAAGAAATCATACCCATGCTAGCCTACCCATGGACCCTCTGAAAGACCAGGCAGGAAGATGTGATGTGTGGAGGGAGGGAGGGGCAGTGCTCTGAAAGGCCTGTCTTTCTGTTTCCTCCACTCCCTCTGCCCTCTGCCTTCCACTGCTGTCTCAGGAGGCCCTCTGCTCACTGTGCATGGCCCACTTCTAGCCCCTTGACTCAGGGAACCTTGGATTCTCCCAAAGATGTCCCAGCTCCTGGCATTGAACTAGAAGAATGAATGTCTTGATGGCAGCCACCAGGACCTCAGCCCTCACTATAGGACGAGAAAGTCCCTATGTCAGTCTAGGATTCAAGGGGAGAACTTTCTGGAGCAGTGGAAACTGGATCCCTCTCAGGGAAATTGGGGGGAAGCTCCATCTCGGCTTGGAGAAGGAAAGCCAACCTCAGCATGAGACCCAGGGCTGGAGGACCCTTTTCAGTGCAGGTCACCACCATCTGGCTCAAGGCTGGACCATCCTGGTCCTGGTGAGGAAGGGATATTTTGCTTCTTTGAGCACATTCTTGTGAGGGCATGCTGGGAAAAACTAGATGCAGACAGAGACAGTAGCCCCCAGAGCTCCAGAAAAGATATGCAGGTCAAAGGAAGGAGAGGAGACCTGTGGGCACAGGTGAGGAACACAGAAAATAAAAGGCAAGGACTGGTCCTCCTCCCAGAGAATCAGAGCTGCCACCTTTTGCAGAAGGGCACTGTCAGGGGATAGTTCAGTCTCCCAAGAGGCAAGGGTGGGCAGAGTCTCCCAGTAAGAGTGATAGTGGTTATCACCAACCTTATGTAGGTAGACTGGTCTGGAAAGGTGCTGCATAAGGGGTTCCCTTCCAGCCATAGCTCTTCAAGTTTCAGGCCATTCATCTTGTCCAACTCATATGCTGAATTCAGCTGAGAAATATAAGGAGCAAACTGAAAAAGGAGTCCTGGGGAAAGAGGGATGTTTGGGCCCCTGTAACTGCAGTCCCCTCCCTCCCACTCAGGTACCATAGCCTGCCAATTATCATCACTCTGCTCAGTACCACCCCACCACTCTCAAACCAACTTGGATACCTCTGGCTACCTCTTCTTACCTCATTTCTGGAGAGGTTCAGGATCTTGACCATGGGGGCCATCTGTATGAGGTCAGACAGGCCATCAAGTTGGTACAGCTTGTTGTTGCGTAAGTTCAAAGACAACAGCTTTGGGGAAAGGATCAGGGTGATGATTACTAGCCAGGGCCTTGCAGACAAATATCCCCTCTGCCCCATCTGTTCCACTCCCTAACATAACACCAGTACTGGGCCTAAGGTCTCACCTCAGGGAAGTTCTTTTCAATAATCTGTAGGGTGGCAGCCATGCAATTTCTTCGATTCAGGATTATATCAATGTCAAGGCCCACCAAGTCTTCAAGAAGCCAAGAGGAGGAAATCAGAAAGCTGAGAGGGGTTCAGGGTCAGCACCAACCCCTCCCGCGTTATAATTTCTATGTCTCCCTCCAAGGCAGATCACTCTGCCCTCACTGGCCCTAGAATTACAGCTGTCACCCATACCTGGGTCAAATCGGAGCTTATAAAGGTCAAGAGCTTTCTGGGAGACATCATACCGTTTATTCATGGTCAGCTGCAGAGGGAAATGGAAACAGCCACTCTGGGGCTATGGCGGTGACAGAGAAATTGGGGGCTAGAGAAAGACAAGTTAGGCATGGGTGTGGACACAGCTGTACCCTGAATCTGCATTACCTTTAACTGCTCCATTTCCTTTGGCTCCAACTTATTCTGCACATAGTAGGGTACCGCAGAAGTACTGACAAAAATAGCTATCTGCAGGAAGTAGAGGTGGGTTATGGACAGTTATTATAGTTCCAAAGAATATGACCAGCCCCTGTCCTGTCCTCATGCCCCAGGACTAGGTACAGGTAATGCCCTCGACACACACCTTTCGGTTATCCTGGTCACAAACCTTGTAGCTGACATTCTTCAATGCAGAGGCAATACTAGCATCCTGTACAAAGAATTGGGCCTGTTTTTTCACATAGTGGAACTACAGGGATAGAAACAGCAATAATTTCAGAGAACAATGGCTGTGGCTGAGCCAGGTCTCTTATGCTTCCCCATGTCCCCTCATCTGACTTCAACATCCTGTCTTACATCCACTGGAATGAAGGGGACACTGCAAAGGCTCTGGATTGAATTAATTAGCCATGTCTTGTCATACTTTTTCCCATCAGGAACCTAAGGGTGAAAAGAAAGGAAGGGAGAGAGGGGGAACAACATGGAAATAAGGCCAGGGAACAGACCCAACATAGTGTTCTTTTCTGATCTCCTACCAGACTCTAAAGGCTTTCTAAAACAGGGACTGCAGTCATGACTTCTTATGTTTTAGCCAAATACGGAGTTCCTATATCCCTTCTCTCTTCATTCAAAGCTCTCATACAAATAATCAACTTGATGTGTTGGATGTGATCTTCCTTTTATAAATTTCCAGGAGATCCTACCTAGTGCACACACTGCTTGCCCCTGACAAGGTCTCCAGAGACTTGGTTCCCTCATCTCCTACACTCAGTTTGAGCCAAACTGAGGCAATCCAGAGTGGAATTGCTCCATTTTGACAGTAGTTTCACCTTTCCTTTAAACAGTCTCTTCCATTCTCCCTACAGTCAGCCTGTCTCCTTTATATTGTTTTTCTAAATTTGCCCTCAGATAAATAAAAATATTAAATCCTAGTAATAAAAAGGAAAGATTATATACTGTCCCAAGCAAAGTACCTAGCATCTCAACATGAGAACAACATGACTCCACCTGACCTTTCTCTCCTTGACATTTCATTTATTTTTATTTTTTTTCAGGACACTTACTGTGATCTTGAACCAGTTCCCCAAGGTTCCATTTTGTGTGTTCTCCACTGCTTCCTCAAGAGGTTTTGCACCTGTTGAAACAGTAATCTGGATACGGCCTTCAATATGCACTTTCACTCTCCTCTTGTTGCATTGGACAGAATAGGGAGTGCTGCCGGGGGTGGAGGGTGTAGAGGAGAAAGGTTATAAATGTTAAGAAGTCTTTTATGCTCCCTCTCCAACACCAGGACTACACTTAGGACTACTCAACCATGATTTCACTTCAAGTAGTCTTCAATTTTCCAGTAACAGAATACCACAGAGAATGAAAGAGTTGCATACTCCCGGGGGCCTCTACATGCAAACCAGGCTTCCTGGTCACTTACCGTCTTCCTCGGGGCTCCTCCTGGACAGCTCTCAACCCCTCATTTCCATCATCCTCCCGGAGATGGTAAGGCTGAGGCTTGCATCCACCAAGTTCATAACGAGGGTTCCTCTTGTCAAAATTACCTCGGAAAGAACCCCTCCCTTTCTTGCTTCCTTGAGGTGAGCTACCACGATCATTGTCTTCTGAAAAGGGGAACAAAAATATGTTTGAAGACACATCTGTGGCCCACTTACCATGTACCACGACTTAGGCTAACACCACGGTAGGGCAATCAAAATGCCAACCTCTTTTAGAGACCAATCACACAAACCCCAAAAGGAAACTCCTTTCCCGTCTAGGTAGGAGAGGCTTACTGACAGGTGGTGCTATTGTGGGAGAGCTCGTGCTGGGTAAGGAGATGGAGGAGGAGGAGAAGGTACCTGTGTTGAATCTTTTAAAACTGAGCACGATTTATAAAGAACAGAGGTGTATGCATCCATGGGACAGACTGCACACCAGCCATATACCAGGAAGGCATGAGAATCTTGGCTCTCTCAGGCCTCTCTAACAACTACAACAGTACCTTGGAGGCACACTATGTTATGCTTTCCAAAACCAGTCAGCCACCAAACCGATTCCACTAATACTCAGCAAGTTGAGTTTCCCTTTCCAGTGCAGTACAAGCTTTAATGTCAGGTAGAACAGAAGTAACAGCCCCCTAAACTCTCTCTCTCCAGCCTTACTCTCAATAACACTCTAAATTATCCAACCTGAGATTTCTCTTTTCCCAGTCTGAAATGCTTTTCAGCTCAGGAGACAACTCAGCCTAACATCAATTCTTCTATAACAATGGTCTGATGAACTGGAATGATGTGTCAACTACCATTTCCAAGTCTCTGGGGGGTCTTCTTTTCTCTTTCTTTCTTGCTTTTCTATTTATTTACTTGCTTGCTTTCTTACTTATTTATTCTATTAAATTTATTGGGGTGGCATTGGTTAATAAAATCATATAGGTTTCAAGTGTACAATTCAATATGTCATATGTATATTGTATTCTGTGTTCACCATCTAAAGTTAAATTGATTCCTAATTTGATTCCACTGTGGTCAGAGAACATACCCTGTGTGATTTAAAATCTTTTTAAATTTGTGGAGGCTTGCTTCAAGGCCCAGAAGGTGGTCTATCTTAGTGAGTGTAACACAGACACTTGAAAAATATAGTACTATGCTGCCATTGGGTGAAGAGTTCTATTCATCATGTAAATCTCATTAGTTTATTATGCTATTTAGATCTCCCATACCCATGTTGATCTTCCCTCTAGTAATTCTATGTCTTTCTGAGAGGGAGTGTTGCAGGCCCCAACTCTTATTATGGCCCTGGCTATTTCTCCTTTCAGCTCCAACAGTTTTTGCTTCATGTACTTTGAGGCTGTGTTGTTTGGTGCCTACACACTTAGGATCCTTGTCTCTGGTGGATTGACCCTTTTATCGGTATGTATTGCTTCTATTTGTCTCTTATTCATTTTCTTTGCTCTGACATCTCCTTTATTGGACATTGTAGTCACCAGTATGCTTGTAAAGTTTCTTGGTTGTACTGCACCCTGTATGCACTCCTAGGACTTGTATTGCTGTTCAAAACCTCCCCCCACCCACTGAAGATGCTCTCACAAAGGTTTGTATAGAAAGATTTGGAAGCTTTTTGGCATCTATAAGAATGAGATAGTCTCAGTTCTGTCTCCCATATCTGGATTCACTAAGGGTGTTTTATTTTTACCACATTCAACTAAAACAGTGTACTAGCAGACAACAACACTAGCGTTTTGGGGAGAGGGAGGATCATGGGAATTAGACTGTTAGAAACCAGCTTTTGTTTGGTTTTAATACCTACAGTTTTCTAGGTTTGTATGTTTTATGTCTTGCACAATAATTACTCTGTGTTGACTCAGAACTACTTATGAGTAAAATTCCGTTCACTGCTGATCACTCCACAGTGTACTGATGACAAACAAGGCTCATGTTAACTCCTCTGGGGTGTCATTGCTGCCACTGTGTGGCCCACTGTCTGGCCCACTGTCAGGACAACCCTGCAACTCACAACCTTTGGCACCTTCCCTGGAAGTGAAATTGAGCATGAGTAGAGCATTTGACTGAGAAATGCCACTTGCTTAGTCCCCAAAACTTAGAGGCAGCCTGGAGTACTCCATGTCCCAGTGATGAGGCAATTCTCTTGGTCCCTTTCCCAATGTATATCCAGAATCTAGTCACTTCTCACCACTTCCATCACTATCACCTTGGCCAAGACACCGACACACATCTCCTGGATTATGCTGCCTTCCATCTAGTCCCTCTGCTTTCATCCTTGCCTGCTCACCATCTGTTTTTCAACCCAGCAGTAGAGGGTAAGTCAAATTATTCCACTCTTCTGCTCAAAACAATATAACAACAGTTTGAAAAAAAAAGTGAGTTCATTATCCTATTAAAGAACACTAACAGCAGGAAATCAGTGCATTTTCATGAAAATCCATCGATAAAAGTAAAAAAAAAAATCAAGGGAGGAGTAGTGGTACCGGGTATATGTATAGCATATAGCATGAGCCAGAGTCATTTTTGAGAATCAATATTACTTCAGAAATAATGTCACTGAGAGAAAATGTAAAAGTGAGCTATCTAACAGCTACAGCAATCTCCAGAATGACCAACTAAGTAGGTTGAGTGCATAAACAAGGTCAGAGCCCTTCCTCCTCAAGGCAATTCAAATGTGATCTCAAGCATGGCCTTGTTTAGAGAATTTCACAGGAGAGTGGGCATGTGATAAAAGCCACAAGAAGTAACACTCACACACACACACACACACACACACACACACACACACACTTACTGAACATTTGCATCTCAGTGTGATTCCTGTCTCACAGTCATACTTCCAGAATCAAAGATTTCAACAGTATTATAAAGCTGCTAGTGCCTCTCGCCCTGGCTGCTAAGTTCCCACTCAAGCTCCAACAGGTTTTAGCTGATCTTCCCAGAAAGAAAGAGTCATCGTGAGTTTCCTTTAAGATATCATGTGTGTTCATATGGTTATTTCCTGTGTCATTTTGGAATTCTACCTACATCATTGCTATGCCACTGAGTACATGGCATGGCATCCCTGCTATGGTAGGGAAGGAATGGAATAAGAGATAAATCCATACTTGCCCAGCAGCCACCAAGATTTGCTCTGCATTGGGCAGACTCACTAGATTTCTTTGACCTCCTTACAGATGCCCCATGGAGGAGGGTATTCATGGTCCCTTTTCAGGTCATAAATATTGGGTTCACAGGTGTTAATTGCAATTTTCAGGATTTCTCAGACAAGTAAGTGGAAGAATAGGAAATGTGCCCTTGCTTATTCATTTCCTAAGTTATTCTTCACGTCCTGAAGTGGTTCTCTTTCAATGGTAAACTTTCAGGTCTCAAGTATTAGTGAGAAGACAGGAAATGATATTTTATCCTCAGGAGCTAGTACCTCCTGCTTGGGTGGGCCCGGGTGTCTTTGACCAAGTGGAAAATCTGTCTTGGGTTAGATGGAAAAATTAGATTATAGATTTCAGATTAGGGGTCACTTTGAGTTGACAATATCTGGCATATAACAAAGGCCTAATTAATATGTGTTGAATGTATGTAATGTAGATTTGGGATCATCAGCAAAACCACTTTAGAGCATACGTCCAGCTTATACATTTCTACTCTCCTGTGTTTATTCCAGACAATTTAGGCTGCAGAATCATTTCATAACATACTCTGTAAAACTACTGTGATTTGAAATTTTCTTTTGCAAAATTAACATTTTTTTTTCATTAGTGTACAGTTGGAAAGAGAGCAAAGTCCCTCCTGCTGACTCTTGCTAAAACTACAGCTTTTCTGATGTCAGGAAAGAAAGCTTTTATAAACAGTGGTTACAGAAATGAGAAGAAACCTTCCTTGTATCCAATATACATATCTCCCTGGAACTGTAGAAAGAAAGTTGTGGTCTACAGATATGTCCGTGGGTGCTCAGCTTTGAGACAGACAATATGTGTGGCCTATATACATTCCCAATCATGTTGGTAAATGCATTGCCACACAAAACTGGATCTTACCGTATATTTTTTTCATGTATTATACACTACACATGACTCAATTTTGGCCCTTTTCCTTAATATGCTGTTTAGTTTTTTACATATTGGTGTTGTAATATTTGAATTATTTTTTTTAATTAAAGTAATAGAATTCTCTATAAAGAGTATTCTATTGATGGAGGACACATTACCCAGTGGAACATGGCTTGGGTTTCTGGGCAGGTCCAGGATTTGAGTCCCTGCTCTAAAGCTTCCCAGAAGTATCATATGAATATTTATTATTATTTTTTATTGAGGAAACATTGGTTAATATCTTTATATAGGTTTCAGGTAGACAACATTGTAATTCAAATTCCATGTTCCTATAGCGTGCCATCCACCAAAAGTCTAGTTTTTTCCCATCAAAATACATTAGACCACCTCTATCAATTTTGCCCTCCCTTCATCCCACTTCCCCTTGGGTAACCACCAACATGTTGACTGTGTCTATGAGTTATTTTTGTTTTGTATTGTTTGTTCACTTGTTTTTTTTTTGTTTTGCATTGCACAAATGAGTGAAATCATATGGTTTCTCAGCATAATACTCTCAAGGTCCATCACTGTTGTCGCAAATGGCAATATTTCATCTTTTTTTTATGGCTGAATAGTATCCCATTGCATAGATATACCAGAACTTCTTTCACCATTCATCCATTGATGGACCCTTAGGTTGTTTTCCTATCTTCACTATTATAAATAATGCTGCAATGAACATAGGGGTATGTATATCTTTTCAAATTAGTGTTTTCATATTCTTCGTATAAATATCCATGTAAGGAATTGCTAGATCACATGGCAGCCCTATTCTTAATTTTTTAAGGACACTCCATATTGCTTCTTATAGTGGACACACCAATATACAATCCCACCAACAGTGTACGAGAGTTCCTTTTAGCACATGAATGTTTTACAATATAAGACATAGTTTCCTAAGAATGTTTAATTATATTTCCACCAAATATACTTCTTCACTAACAGTGCATGAGAATCTAATTCCCTATAGTATGCTTAGCCATTCTAAAGTCACCTTAGACTTTGACCAGACACTTCACTATTTGGACATATCCATCCAGATTACTCTCTGCCTGAATATACACCTATAATTATGTGGCTTTGCTTTACAGGCTCTTTAACGGAGAAAGATGATGGAGCCAGAGAGTGTCTGATATTGTCACAAAAACAATAGAAATGATTGTCTTTGGGATCAAGGATAGATGGAAAAGAAGTGACATGAGTACCTGAAATACACAATGAAAAGGCCAAGGGATAGATGTATGGGTAAGTGCAATGAGGGTGGACATTGGGAAGAGAATAAAACACCAATGGAAAAGGTCTATGAGGTACTGAATTCACCCTGGTGACACATATCTTGTCTGAGAAAGGAGAGACAGTATAGGGGAATGACATGCGATGACGCGTCTCTTTGACAGAAGGCTGGAGTTCAGGGGATCTTAGTCACAGACATCACATCCATCACACTGCACACCAGACTTTGAGTGAGTCCCACCCCAGTGATCAATTCAGCCCTAACACAGAGTCCCACAGTACTGGTTATGGGCATAGGATTTGAGGTCAGATTGATAAAAGTTTGACTACTAATGGTAAATTCTATGGTCCAGAGCAAGTAACTTTGACCTCATGGTGACTCACACAATTCTTTTCCCCTTAACTTGAGGATAGTATTAATTTACACCTCATGAGGTAATTGTGAGCAGCAAGTTAATATACAGAACTACATGGAAAGCACTTAGAGGAATGCCTGTGACTTAATAAGACTTATAAGTAAGCTAGCTATTCCTAAGTCAGGTACTTAGCACAATGGCTGTTTTTTAGTAAGGGGAGAATATGTACTACTGGTATTCATTGTTACTAGTCCCACAAAAAATGAGAAAGAAAATGGGTGTGTGGGAGAAGGTTCTGGTGTCAGCTATTAACATTTGCCACCATTGAACACTCTTTCATAGCAATGATTTAAAAAGCCCACAAATTAGGAATAGAAAGAACCATCACTAATCAACAGAGAAGTACAAATAAAAATCATGATATAACTTAATGCCATTAGGATGACTACTATAAAAAAAATGTTAGCGAGTATATGAAGAAATTGGAACTGTAGTGCATTGTTGGTGAAACAAAACATAGCACAGCCTCTATGCAAAACAGTACAGAGATTCCTCAGAAAATTGAAATTGAAATACCATAGGACCCAGAAATACCCTTTCTGGGTATATAGCCACAAGAATTACAAGTAGAGTGTCAAAGAGGTATGTGTACACCTATGTCCATAGCAGCACAATTCCTGATATACAAGAGGTGGAAGCCACTAAAATGTCCATCCATGAATGAATGTATAAACAAATTATTATATATACATACAATGGAATATTATTTAGCCTTAAAAAATGAAGGAAATCCTGTCACATGCTACAACATGGATGAGCTGTAATAACATTCTGCCAAGTGAAATAAAGCAGACATGATAAGACAAATACTGTATGTTTCCACTTATACGAAGTACCTAAAGTAGTCAGATTCATAAAAACATACAGAACAGTGGTTATGAGGGACTAGGGGAGAAGGGGCAATGGGGAGTTGCTGTTTAATGTACAGAGTTTCAGATTTGCAAAATATTTCACAACAGTGTGAATATGCTTAACAGAACTGAACACTTAAAAATGGTTATGATGGTAAATTTTATGTTATGTGTTTTTTACTGAATTTCTAAAAACAAATTACTGTATGATTTCACAGAAGGAAATAGTCATGTTATGTTTAGGTGTGTAAATATAAACATGAAAAAATCAAGGAAAAATAACACATGAGAATGTCATGAGTGTTTGTAAATGAGTGGTCGGAATGCAAAGTATCTATACTTTCTTGCCCATGCTTTACTTGAATAAAGGGCTGAGGGGGGTTGGTGGGTGCTTCAGGTGAAGCACTATTCCTATTGACTCATTACATAGCATAACAGAAATAATTCATTATTGATAATCAGATCCACCTGTCTTCTCTGATTAATAGGCTGCATCACTTTGGATGATTCACCCAACTTTGCTTGACCCCCAAATTACTTATATGTAAACATCAGGGATTAGGGCTAGCCACTACCTTGATCAAGATACAAAGCATATTCCACACTCCAAAAGGTTTCCAATTTATCTTTTCATCTCCTAGCTCCATGGAACCCATGATCTGCTTTCTGTCACTGTATATTAGTTTTGCCTGCTCCAGAATTTCATACAGATGGAGTCATTCATCCTACTTGCCTTTGTGCCTGGCTTTTTAAGTCAGTGTAATGTTTTTGAGGTCCATTCATGTTCCTGCCATTTTTATTGCTGAGTAATATGCCATTTTATGAATCTGTTTACCTCTGGTAATGTTTTAATGAGGTTTCATGAGGAAGTAAAAGTAGATCTTTGTGTTAAATCAGCCATCTTTCTTGAAGAGTCTTCTCTCCTTTTATAATTGATATAATTTCTTCCTTTACCACCACTTTATTTCTCTAGGGAAGTATTATCTTAAGACCTATTCAGGCCTTTCCTATTTTTCTATTACCTCAGTACAAATCATTTGATTTTCTGAGTTTTTTCTGTCCCTTCCATGCTTACCCTGGGTTGTGACTGTCTCTTGCAGATGAGACTTCACTGCCTAGTCAGCCCTGGGCTCCTGGGTTCTTGGCTTTAATCTGCACCTTGCTCTGGCATTACCAGCAGTTTACATTCCTCCCTGGACCTACCACTGGTGGCCCCTGCTTTATCACTATGTTTTCCCATTTCTTTTTTCTATTTTAAAGAGATTATTCTTTATTACATGAAAATTATTCTTTCATGCTCTCAGTATAGCTTGTATTTATAATTAGGAAATATTATACATATTTGTCATAGAAAAATTATTATTCCAAACCCAGAAGTATAAAATTTTCAAATTAAGTATTGTAAAATGTTTGCACTCTGTACAATTAGTCTTCAAACTTGTTTATATGCTAAAGACAATTGGGGAGATTGAAATAATTACTAGCAGCAGGCTGCACTCAAAGCAATTAAAGTAAAATTGGGGTCAGACCCAGGCAACCACATGTTTAAACTCTCCATGTGACTGCACTGTGCACCCAAGGTTGAAGACCACTCTTTTGAAATATCAGCTTTTGGTTCATGCTAGCCAGAAGTTCCTAGGAATGGCTGTCACCTCATTTTGATGATTCTCTTCTCAGTGTTCTTCTGGGGTGCTAGTGATTCCATTAGCTTAGGGTAGGGGTTGGCCAACTATGGCCCATGGGCCAAACCTTGCCTGTGGCTTGCCTTAGTGGGGCCTGCAAGGTAAGAATGGTTTCTACAAATTTGAGTTGTTGAAAAATCAAAAGAATAATATTTCTTGACACATGAAAATTATTTGAAACTCACATGTTGGCATCCATAGATAAAGTTTTATTGCAACACAGCCATACTGTATCAATTGCAGCTTTCATTCTATAATAGCAGAGCTGAATAGTTACAATAGAGACCAAATGGCCCACAAAGCCTCAAGTATTTGTGAATCTGGACCTTTCTAGAAGAAATCTGTTGTCCTCTGGCTTAGAGAAAGTGTCCTAAAATCAGACGCACAGTAATTCTGGCAATGGCTGACAGCTCTTTTGGCAAACCACAGAAAGAAGACTTACTGTAGTTACTTGTGACTTCATTGTAGGATCTTTTCCTCAGTAGTTCATTCATGGTGTTCTGGGTCAGGGGTGGAAAGTGAGTAAGGGACAATCATTCACTATCAAGTTGGCTCAAGTCACCAGATCTAGAGTTTCATTTATACATATTTTATGTACTTATATTTTATTATAAATAACTATTTATATATTTTTTATACTGATCAAATGCAACTTTCAAAAATATTCAAGTATTTCAAGATCCAAGGGATCTGTCAATCAATTAGCCACATTCAGGGTTTGCTGTAGGTCACACCAACGTGACTACCCTTCCATCCTTGCTGCCTATTAAGATAAACAGTGCTCACCTTGACCCAGAAGTTAAGTGCTTCTACTTGGCCTATGACTCCAAGATCCCAACATCACCACTGAAATGAGAGTGACCATGTCAGTGCCAGATTTCCCATCTCCTCTGTGGCCTGCACAAGTCAGCCACTTCAGAACTCTTCAAAGACAAAGATGTCCTTCTCATTGCTATGTTTCTCAACATTGTGGGTGAAAGGAGTCCCTAACAGTGGCTGCTTGGTCCACCCACACACTGACGTTAAAGGCATTTCCATTCAAATGACCACAGGTGGTATCTTTTGTGACTGTTTTACCATGGCATGCCTTGTAATACCAATGTTTCATTCTCTAGTGTCAATTGGATCCTTACTATCTTCAGATCCAGTTAGGTCTGGTGGACTCTAGATTCTCGTTTCCTTCAGGGCCCTTTCCACACATCCATTTTTTGGTGTCAAGTACTCTGTTAATCAAAGTTCCTACTTGCCTGTGCTACAATCCATCCCAGTTATTTCATAAAAATATGACATCTTGAATAAAATATATTACATAGCATACAAGAACTCTGTGAGGCCCCGAAAAGTGGTTTTGGATGCTGCACAGCCAGTGCAAGCCCATTCATGCTACAGGGCTATGATAGCAGAAAACACCACTGCTGCCTGCCCACTACTTGACATGTGTGACAGAGACTGAATTCTAGAAACTCCACTATGGTGTGGAGACCTCCCCCATCTTACACAACTGACCCTGCACGTGGCCCCCACATTACTCAGTTCCACCTCCAAGGCTCACTGTGATGCATGTGTTTGATACACAGAGATCTGTTTGGGACCCTAGATGCAAGGGGCTCTAGTACATGCACATGCACACCCACATAGTTCTCCATTCTTGTTTAGCTTTTCAATCTCTATAGTAAAGGAAAGCATGTGAGTGTTTACGAGTGTCACACTACTTGCCAAGTAAGCCAATTCATAGTACCTTTCACAGAACCAATATATTTTTTTTGCTATTGTAAATGGTATATTCACAGTAACAGTGCAATTTTCTATTTGTTGCTATTATTTTGTGTATTAGTCTTACATCCAATAAACTTGCTAATAGATATTATTTTTGTAGATTGTCTTGCATTTTATATGAAGATAATCATACTTACATTTTTCTTTTCATGTTTATACAATTATTAATTTATGTATTTATTCACTTATTTTGCCTTACCACAATGCCTAGGAGACTCAATTTAGACTTTGAGCAGAAGCAATCATGAGTCATTTTTGCCTCTTCTGAATTACAATGAAATGCTTTTAATGTTTTACTATTACATATGGTGTTTGTTGTCTGCTTTTTTAAATACCCATTATCAGTTTAAGAAAATATCTTTCAATTCCAGTTAACCAAGAATTATCATTGTTGTTGTATAATCTTGATTAGTTGTTGAATTTTATTGTACACCTTTCTTCCTGGAATCTTTGTGATAAGCATCCTTTTCTTACTCCTTTATCTTATTCATGTGTGTAATTACATTATGGATCTCTAATGTTAAACCAACATTGCAAGTTTGGGAGAAACACAGCTTTGTCATCCTGTATTATCTGTTTTACCATTGCTGGATTTAGTTTGCTATTATCTTATTTTTATTTTTTTGCAGTTTTAGAACTAATTAAGATTGACCAGTAATTTTGTCTTCTCATGCATTGTCAAGAATACATTTAATATTTGTACTTTTATTTCTTCAATATAAAAAGATATTTTTACTAGAATTTGTCCATTCAATCTAAATTTTCAAATTGTCAGCATATCTTTTCCATAATATTTTATCTTTTACATCTTTACTATAAGTGCAAGCTTGACATCTTTTCCATCCCAAAGTTTCTTATCCGTGCCTTCTAATTTTCTTGACCCATCTTGCCAGAGGTTTGTTTATTTTCTTATATTTTGAAAGCACTTTTATACAACTCTTTCATATCTGTTATCTATTTTGTTACTTTTGTTATTTTTTCTTGACAGTATAGAAAGGCATGAGATTATTTTTATTAAGTATAAGAAAAATGAAAAGTCTTTTCATCTACCATCTGGTTATCTTTTATAATTTTTATCCTTGAATAGTGTGGATATCCAAATATACAATACATTTATTTACTTGGAAAAGACCCACGACAATGATGGAGATTTAAATCAAGTCTATCATGTCTATTTGATTCCATTGTTGGAATATCAGATGATTAAGGGAGATGGAACTGCAGCACTGAAGTAAAGAAATTTCAATTATAAGTGTATATGAACTTCATTTAAGAGGATAACATACAATGTAGAAAGAAGTAGCAGTAGAAAGAGCATGGACCTTGAAATCATATACGTGTCTGGAATGTGGTCTGTCAATTACTGCCTATGTGATTTTAGGGAATATTCAATCTCTCTGAGCTTCAGATTCTATCATGTGGTAGTCAGTAGTGCTGTTTGCCAAGTGTTTCCATTTCTTCCCCATTCTGGGCACCTGATAGGACTGCACTTTCTGACCTCCTTTATTTGGGTGTGGTTGTGTACATGACTAGTTCAATGGTTTGTGAGTGACATGTCTTATTTTTAGGCAAGAACACGTGGCTGTTGGCTTGAGTCCCTCTAGGGCCTTCTTCCCCTCAGGCAGTGACTGAAAATTTTCTAGATGATGGACACTCTGTCTCCAATCATTCTAAGTCATTTCAATAAGAATTGCTCAGACCCCCAACATCCATCACCTTGTGATGGACATGCACTTTTCATGAACATGTAGTACAAGTGAAGAATAAGCCGCTGACATTCGGGGCCATCTATTACCACAGAATAGCCCAGCCTTTCCTGTTCATATACCTCATTTGTAAATTAAAGCAACACCCTCTCAGGATTTTTTTTTCTGAAAGGAAAACAATTTATATGATGAGGTTGTCACCATGCTGCACATAAAACAGAAACTCAAAAATGGCAGCTATAGTTATTAAATAATAAGCTGTTTTTTTTAAGTGTAGAAAATTGGAATCAATGAGAGATAAAACATCAGCTCATCTTTACAGGTAAGTCATATCTTGCTCTCAAGAGCAGGGTACTTTATTTGTTGCTATAGATAAGATTTCCTAATGAAAGTGGAAATATTAAACAAGAGAGACAGAGACTAATACAACAAGATAAAATGAGTTAAAGAACATCAAGTAGTTTCTTAATAAGAACCATAGGCTATAAATATTAGTAAACATATATTATATCATTCTTAGTAAACATAGGTAGAAGATATTAATGTTTTAGAAGAGAATTAGTTTGAATGGGGTACCTTAAGTTTTCTGAAGAACACTAGTACCTCAAATGGTCTGTAGAAAAATGTTCTATTTCCATAGAAATTGAGGAAACTACCTGCTATAGAGTGAATGTTTATGTTTCAACCTAATCTCCAACGTGATGGTATTTGGTGGTGAGGCTTTTGAGAGGTGATTAGGTGCCAAGGGAGGTGCCCTCATAAAGGCAATTAGTGGCATTATAAGAGAACCCAAAGAGCTCTGCTGCCCTTTCTGCAATGTGAGGACACAGCAAGAAAAGAGCCATTTATGAATCAGGAAGTGAGCTCCCACAAGATACTCAGGCTCAATTTTGGACTTCTCAGCCTCCAAAGTTGTGAAAAATAAATCTGCTGTTTATAAGCCACCTGTTCCATAGTGTGCTGTTACAGCAGCCTGAATGAATTAAGACACTACTCCTCTCTTTCAGATTCAAGTTGCATATTAGCACATTACCTTTAAAAGTACTACAATATGGAAATCCTTTTACCTTCGTTTCTGTATGTCCCATATTTCTTGAATGGAAGGACATATTTTTGTTGTTGCCATCTCTCTGACATAGTATCTTATAGAACAAACTTGGAAGTGCTGAAATGAGAGAAATATGCAGTGGATATAATATAATTAACACAGCACAAGTGATAGTAGTCTTTAACCATTTATCAAACAATATTTAAATTACCCATAAATGTAAAGACAGTCCTTTAGTTGTTAAACTTTACTGAGTACCATCAACATGAGTTTTATGAAATGGAAGTATCACTTATAACTTTACTTAATATGTTTTCCTTAAATTAATTCACTATTGTTTTCCACATGAAGAAAGGAGGGAATTTTCAAGGAGTCTAAAAAGCAATGGTTAGAATGCTAAAAGCTAATAGTGTCTGGTTGGACTAACTTAAGCCATTTAAAGATCCCAAGCACAAAGGGATTACCACATCCCTCCACACATGCACTTAAAAAAAAAAAAAACTACTGTGCAGCCAAGTAAATATAAAAAATGAATTCTGAATCTTCACATTATTGCTACTTTCACACTTTTATTGAAAAAAATCAAATCAAATTCTTTTTTATAAAATTCTATCTCCTTCACTCTCTCTTTATATATATATATATATATATATATATATATATATATATATATATATATAAAGTAAATAAGAGACAGAAGTTAAAATCAGATTTGTAATCATCTACACAAATTGGCATCTAGGATGTCTCTGGTGTCCTTAACATGGTGAGAGAAGCTCAGAGGAAGCCATCACAAGGCACAGACTGTGAATATCGCAGGGCGATAAGCAGGAGCACAGTTTTGGTGTGGGGGTTGGGGGTGGGGAATGACAAGAGAAGGGTAGTTTCACCTGGTTTCCAAAGCCTGATAACTGAGAGAAATCTGTTAATTCCTCCCGTACCCTCTTCTGCACTGTCCTCTCCTGCTGCGCCTTCTCAGGCCGCCAATTCTGAGACAACTTGTGGTAAGGATTCCCATCCTCCTACTGGATTACTGCTCACCACGGCAAGATATAAATCCATGGAAAGATTGGGATCTGAACCAGAGTCTCACTGAAATTTCCCCTGAGCTAGGGCCTAGATGACAGTTATAAAATTTTTCTAAATCTGTAGGCTTGCCTCCTCAGAAAGCTAACCCCAGCTATAGTTCATAAGAGTTTCCACAATTTAAAGGGCAGACCTCATATACAACCATCGTGGGTCATACGACTGCAGGACCCATGTAACCTATACCTGTGGAGCCCTACCTGACTTCCAGTGTTGTTCGTCTCAGCGAGCACAATGCGGAAGTATCCAGTGTACCGCAACCTTTAATCTTCACGGGGCTGAGTGCTGAGTCTCGCGTGATCATAGCGCCATATGTAACCATAGAATACATGTGGATAACAGTGACTGGGTACCAGCAGCTGTGATCATGGGACTGTAAGGGCTTTCTCTATTGATTGTAAGAGCCACATGGTGGTAGGAGCCACGCGGCCTCTGACTCATGGATCTGCAGAGTTGTAGCCCACAATTTCTCGTGATAGAAATGTCTAAGGCTGACATGTAACCATAGGGTAATACATGACCATAGCATCCATATGACCCTAGGAAACAGTTCACTTATTTGACTTCTAAGGCTGAGTTTTATACATGCCACTAGCTAATAAGGATCAGGAGACGGAAAGAATCCACGTGACTGACAGGGTTTAAGAATCCACAAGCTCTAGTGTCTTCAATAACTAGATCTACCACATGGCCAAAGTGGCAACAAGTCCAGAGAGACCATGTGAGGTCAATACTTAAGACCTCCTGGTGCTGACGTGACCAGTAGTTTGGGGCCTGTCACATAATTGTAACGTCCACATGATGGCAGTGTCCACATGACCACAGCCTTAGGAACGCACAACGGTCACAAGCGTGGTCAGTTTTATGACTGTAGGGTTCTCCTGATCTGCACATTTCAGGAGACCATTCTTTTCATGAGACCTGTAATAGGAGGTTGCCCACATTCCCGGGTTTCCCAATGATGGTGGTACCTCTGGGGGACCTTTCTCAGCACAAAATCTTGGGCTGCACCTGCACCCAACTCTTATTTAATGTGATAATATGCTTTTATAGTAACAGATGAAATTTAATGCATAAATTAATACATATCAATGAAATAGGTCCTCCTATAAACCATAACCATTGCCATATTGTAAGAACTACTTTAAAAGCCTAAGTAGTGGGTACAGGTAATCACTGTTGACTTAATTTCATGGAATGTAAAGGAACTTAAAGCAAACCCAGGAAGTGAGTTTTAGTTGTTAATTTGAATAAAAATGTGTATAATGATTACTATGCTGTCAAGCACTTTAAAATGTTAACTCATTTAATAGTGGCAATTCTATGAAGTAGGTGATCTTATAATTCCAATGTTTACAAATGAGGAAGTTGAAGCACAGATGTCTTAATTCACTTGCCTACGGTGTCACAGCACTTGTAGGTGGCCAGCCAGGATTTAGCTCCAGGCACTCCGGCTTCAGACTTTATGTTTCAATCGCCCACCATATTCTCCAAAGAAAATTAAAATTAATTCAGCCTTCCTTATTCAGACTAACTGGAAAGCCATCTTCAGTCACTAAAAAATGATACCCTGGAAGATCTCTTTGAAATGCAATTCAAATCACTTCTATACATAATAAACCATTTACCTTAACATAAAAAATCTTTATAAAACATAACTATATTTCCCAAAAGAAAATAAAAAATGTGGCATCACTTTATGTATTTGCAAATCTTTTTTAATGTCTGGTTTTAATAATAGACAGCTGGATTCTCATAGCAGCAAATACACTCAATCTGTTACAATATATTGTTTTGGTTGGTGTATACAGAGGAAATCTGGCCTCCCACAGATATGTAACTGGGAAAAATAGGATAATGAAATAATTGTAGTTATTTTTCTTTAGTACTACACCAAAACTCAGCACTGATGGATAATCAGGTTAAGTAAAAAGTACAATCTGGAACAATAAATAAATAAATAACTTCAAGTACCAACAGTAATTTGTCTTAATCAAAGTGGAGGCTAATAAAGGCCCTCAGATTTATTTTAATGTATAAATGTATATTTATTAATATGTGAAATAT
Organism: Cynopterus sphinx; assembly: GCA_030015415.1. Taxonomy (NCBI): domain Eukaryota; kingdom Metazoa; phylum Chordata; class Mammalia; order Chiroptera; family Pteropodidae; genus Cynopterus; species Cynopterus sphinx. Next base: position 55,942,861 of record CM057388.1, read on the forward strand.
TTGTGTGTTTAAAAGTGATATGAAATGCTACATGATTATTGAAAACATTTCCTTTTAAATAAACACTAAAAAGAAATATTGTAGAGTTTAAACATTATATCTGTCTCTTGCCTGAATTACAAAATTAAAAATGAATGGAATCTGAATAAGATATTATGGTAGTTCTACTTTGCAGCTTCCTAGAAAGGACAGAGAAGGGGGAAGAAGACTATACAATGTTGTTGTTGTTTTTTTTAACTGCAGTTTTCTGAGCACCTTTTTTGTGCTGATTTGTGTGGGAAATCGAATCTTTGTCTGTATATCCAAAATAAATTTGAAGTGGTCTTTCTGGTTTGCTGGCTTAGGCAAATTTAATGCTACACAAGCAATGAGATTATTTTGTTAGGACCCTGCAATGTGACATGGCTACATTAAAAATGCTGAAGAAAATTCAATAGATCAAATTTGCACCATGATTAAATTTGAATATAATAGTAAGGACATCAGACTATATTTGTGGTTCTAAGTCTACTTAGGAAGTTGTGATTTTTCAGAGTAACTGTATATGTGCAAATTGATGTCCCTTGGATAATTTTGGAAAATTATTTAAGGGGCACATGTAAATGCAGGGTGTAAAATGGAGCCACATATTTACAATAGAACCTATTATGAAACTTCAAGTTGGATTTAGGAAACATATATATATAATCACAAAACAGAATTAGACAGCAAGACCTGCTATCTGTCCCAAACCTAGATTTTATAATTAACTACAGATAGATCCACAGTCTAAGATACACCAGAATTAAACCTAGTCTACTTATGCTCAACTGAGACAGATATATTGATGGTGATTGAAATTGACTTCTTTCACCAAAAGACAAGCCCTGGAGTTCTAATTATAACATAACTTTTCTTTGGAAGAGACATATTTTATTCTGTCAGACCTGAAAGATATATTATTTATTCTTTCTCTGAAATGATTTCCAGGAGTATTTGATGATTTAAAAATATTTTAAAAAATATTTAGATACATTAATGGCTTCCTAATATATTAATGGCTTCACTAATATATATTGTGGAGGTGGAGTGGGGGTGCTAAGCCTCTGGGTATACATCTATATGTACACAATTTATATGTGCTAGGCAGTTTAGGCACTACATTTATCAGGTGCTGTGTATATTTAGATGAGATAGGTTGATAAGCCATTCTTCTTAAATGTTATTTGAAAAGATTTACTGGGAAAATGTATACTTCTTTTATTTATTTGTTTGTTTGTTTGTTTGTTTAGTGGTAGACATTTTGGAGGTTAGTGCTAGTAGTTTTCAGAAATGTGTCTTTACCTAACACAGGGAAATGGGAAAGAGGAATAACAGACAGTTGTGATACTGTTAAATTAAACAGAAAACCTCAGATGCTATGTGGTTTGAACACAAATACATACAACTAAACTATATCTCTTATGTAAATTTACTTTTAGAAAGCAAGATTGATTACCTGGCAACATTATACAAAAGAATCGATAAGATTGGGCTATATCTTTATAGAAATTATAATCAAAACATGTTTTCTTTGTTCTTTTAAGAAATTCATGAATTAACTAGAAGTAACTTTACTGTTAATGACAAGAAAAAGGAAAGAAGAAAATCAGTCACAGAGAGTGCTCCCTGACAAAGTACTCAATGTGCTCCCCTATGCCAACATAGTATAAAATCCAACAGCATTAGATAATGAGCTCATTCTTGGGAACTGCACAACATAAAAAAAATATAAAATTACATACACAACGAAAACTCCTTTGAGGCCAAAGGATGGAGAGGAATGAAAAAGTAAGTATCTTTTACTGGGTTTTTGCTCATGAGCTGTACCATTTGTGATGGTATGACCCATTGATACAATTTGAAAACCCTAACCTCATGAAGACCATTACAAATAAGTAAGTGTGGTTCAAGGCTTTTAAAAATTGTTAGAAGAGGAGAATTTAAATGTTCCTAACTTGGCTCTTTTTGTCCGCTCGGTATAACTATTTTTTGTCTCTACAAAAATAATTCTAGTTGCTGTCCTTGGAAATATTGTGAGATCAGTTTTACATAAGCAACCACAGTGTTTTCTTGTTACAATATCACACTTCAATCTATTGCTAGTGGATATGTTTGCATGTGACATAAATGAGTGAGCTTAGCCCATTTTATTTAGAAGAAAATTAGACTTTGAGGTCCAAGTGATATCGATGGACTTTGTGTTTCCATGATGTCACCAGATGATTTCTATATTATCTACTTTATACAGCCTGTTTGGGCCCAATTATAATCTAAAATGTACAAGATGCTCTACCATTTTTTTTTCATAGAATCTAGAAAAACATGGCATGTCCTGTGCTCTCTAAAAACTGACAGGTACTTGTAATAGTTGACTAAAACTAGATTCAGAAATTTAAATTTAATCTAGTATAATTGTTCTTATATGAGATACTTTTATACAAAGCAGCAATTAAAAGTCTCTCAAAAATATAAAGCAATACCTATAGAACAGACCAAAAATTTGGGGAATTTAGATTTAAATTAACTCAAGTCACTTATGCAATAACAGCCATTGAAGCCCATAATATATGACTAAGTGTAATTGGAAATTAAATAATTTTGATAGTCAAACCCCTAACTATAATATCATACTCTGAAAGGGACTTAGTTTTTTTTCAAAACATAGCTTTCCTCTAAACCCTCCTTTAGTAAAAGGTAAAAATGCCTTCAGCTGCTGTGACCCTTTGCTGAAAGGAAAAAAAAATAAAAACAATCAACCCCTACCTTACCTCACACCACCCTAGATACAACCAATCAGGTAGGGACAAGTCTGAAATTCCCGCGCTTGCTCTGTATAAATACCCGCTCTCATCCCAACACTGCTGCATCAGTGTCGGTCGGGAGTCCGGACTCGAGTCTGAATAAAAACCGTCATGTGATTGCATTGGTGTTGGCTCCATGGTGGTCTTCTGGGATTCGCAACTTTGGGCACAACAACTCTATCTACACAATTTTTAGCTTGTGAATTAAGCAAGTACACACTCAACATCGTGAAACAAAAGTCCAATTAGGCAGAAATTTTTTAAAAACTGTAGAAGGAAATGATTTTCTTGGGGTAGTTTTCTAAAGGGAATGTATTCTTTTGAAAGGAACCATGGAATGTAGCTTATAATTCATTATTTATATCCAATTTATCAGTAATAAATTATTATCAGTAATTAGACCTGGTGAAAAGGTAGGAGAAACAATGTTTTTTTTTTTTAAATCTTCTACTGAAAACATCAAAAATATTGACTTATGAAGTGACTCATTGTCAAGGTTTCTCAGATGAATTAGTCAATAATGAGATGAATAAAAAGTGAAATAATGTACATATTTATTTATATTTATTTCGGCAAGAACACTTATAAGATCTACTTTCTTATGTTAAGTGTATAATACAGTATTGTTATCTATAGGCATAATGTTTTCCATCAGAACTCTAGAGCTCATTCTTTTGCATAACTGAAATTTATATATGTTGATTAGCAATTCCCTGTTTCTCCCTCTCCCTAGCCCTTGGTACCACTATTTGTTTCTCTGCTTCTATGAGATTAACTATTTAGATACCTCATATAAGTGTCATCATGGAGTACTTGCCTTTTGTGATTGAATCATTTCACTTAGCAAAAGGGCATCAAAGTACAACTATAGCAGGATTCTCTTCATTTTAATATTGAATAACATTCCATTGTATGTATATACAATATTTTTATCTATTCATCTGCTACTGTACATTTATATTGTTCCCACTCATTGGCTATTATAAATAGCACTGCTATAAACATGGGACTGCCAATATCTCTTCAAGATCTTAATTTTAATTATTTGGGGTAAAGGCCCAGGAATGAGATTGCTGTATCATATGGTGGTTGTACTCTTAATTTTTTGAGTAACTTCTATACTGTTTTGCACAATGGCTGCATTATTTTGTATTCCCACCAATAGTACACACAAAAGTTCCAATTTCTTCACATCCTCACCAACACTTACTGTTTTTTCTTGACAACAGCCATTTTAACAGGTGTGACATGATATCTCATGTGGTTTTAATTTGCATTTTGTTCTGATAATTAGTGACTTGGAAAACCTTTTTGCATACCTGAGCCTTTTGTCTTTATCTATCTATCTATCTATCTATCTATCTATCTATCTATCTATCTATTATCTATCAATTTAATTTTTAAATTTTATTTTATTATTACTTTCAAATATGCAGTCCGTTGGTCAGACCTTTATATAGTTTCTAAAACAATTTCTCTAATTGCTCTTTCACTCCTCCGGCTCTCTACCTAGCCATTATATTGATGGTAACTGCATTCCTTACAACATGTTTCCCATCTGTGTGACCATCTATCAACTACTAATTTGCACTTCTTCAAACTTTCACTACTTTCTCCTAGCCCCAGAAACCCCCTCCCATCTGGCTGTCACCAGACTGTCCTTCATATTTGTAAGTCTATTTTTGATTTGTTTGTTCTTTTTGTTTCTTAGATTCCACATATAAGTGAAATCATAAGATATTTATCTTCCTCTGTCTGACTTACTTAACTCAGCATAATAACCTATAGGTCCATCTATGTCATTGCAAATGATAGGATTTCATTTTTTAATGGCTAAATAATATTCCATTGTATATATGAACCACAACTTCTTTATCTAATCATCTGTTGATGGGAATTTGGGTTGCTTCTATATCGTGGCTATTGTAAATTGTGTTGCCATGAATATTAGAGTGTATAGAGCTTTACGAATTATTGTTTTGGTTTTCTTTATATAAATACCTGGAACTGCAATTGCTGGGTCAAAAGGTATATCCATTTTTAATTTTTTTGAAAACCTCTAGATTGTTTCCCATAGCAGTTGTACCAATTTGCATTCCCACCAACAATTAGGAGGGTTCCCTTTTCTCCACATCCTCGCCAACACTTGCTGCTTCTTGATTTATTGATGATAGCCATTCTGACAGGTGTGAGCTGATTTCACATTGTGGCTTTAATTTGCATTTCTCTGATGATTAGTGACCTTGAGCAATAATTTAATATATATAAAGGTCATTTGTTTCCTTTTTGGACAAGTATCTGATCAGGTCTCTGCCCATTTTTAAATTGGATTGTTTGGTTTTTTGTAATTTGTATGAATTCATTATATATTTTGGATACTAACATCTTATGAGATGTATCATTACAGAATATCTTCTCCCGATCAGTCAGTTGTCTTTTTTGTTGATGGTTTCCTTTGCTGTACAAAACCTTTTTTTAGTCTGACATAGTCCCAATTGTTTATTTATTTATTTTTTGTTTGTTTACCTTGTCCCGGGAGATATATCAAAAAAATTACTATTAGAAATATCAGTGAGTTTATAGCCTATGATTTCTTCTGGAAGTTCTATGGTTTTGGGTCTTACATGTAGGTTTTTAAACCATTTTTAGTCTACTATTGTATACAGAGTAAGAAGGTGGTCTAGTTTCTTTTTTTTTTTACATGTACCTGTCCAATTTTCTCAGCACCATTTACTGAAGAGACTATCTTGATCCCATTGTATATTCTTGCCTCTTTTGTCATATATTAAGTGAGCATATAGGTGTGGAATTATTTCTGGGCTCTCTATTCTCTTCATTGATCAATGTATCTGTTTTTATGCTAATAGCCTGCTGTTTTGATTACCATAGCTTTGTAGTATAGTGTGATATCAGGTAGTGTGATACCTCCAACTTTGTTCTTCTTTCTCAAGATCGCCGTGGCTATTCAGGTTCTTATATGGTTCCATATAAATTTTAGGATTATTTGTTCTAGCTCTCTGAAAGATGTCATTGGTATTTTGATAGGGATTGCATTGAATCTATAGATTGCTTGGATAGTGTGGTCATTTGAATGATGTTGATTCTTCCTAGCCCTGTGCATGCTATATGCTTTCATTTATTTGTATCTTCAATTTTTCTGAAAGACTTATAATTTTTGAGAAGAGGTCTTTTACCTCCTTAGTTAACTTGATTTCCGGGTATTTTATTGTTTTTGATGCAATCGTAAATGGGATTGTTTTCTTAATTTCTCTTTCTGAAAGTTCACCATTCGTGTATAAAAATGCCACTGACGTCTGAATATTAATTTTGTATCCTGATACTCTACTGAATTCATTAATTGGTTGAAACAGTGTTTTTGGTGGAATTTAGGATTCTCTTTATATAGAATCATGTCATTGGCAAATAATGAGAGTTTTACTTCTTCCTTTCAATTTAGATGTTCTTTCTCTTTCTAGTCTTATTGCTGTGGCTAGGACTTCCAATATAATGTTGAAGAGGAGTGATGATAGTGGGCGTCCTCGTCTTGTTCCTGATCTTAAGGAACATGTTTTTAGCTTCTCTCCATTGAGTATGACGTTAGCTGTAGGTTTGTAATATATGAGGTATGAGGTATGTTCCCTCTATTCCACCTATTCCACTTTGCTGAGAGTTTTTATTGTAAATGGATGCTGGGTTTTGTTGAACATTTTTTTTTCTGCATCTATTGATATGATCACATGATTTTAATCTTTCGACTTGTTAATGTGGTGTATCATATTAATTGATTTGAGGATATTGTACCAACCTTGCACTCCAGGAATAAATCCAACTTGATCATGATTTATGACATTTTTAATGTGTTGATGACTTCGGTTTGCTAATATTATGTTGAGGCTTTTGCATCGATGTTTCGCATCAATAAGAGATATTGACCTATAGTTTTCTTTTTTGTGATGCATTTGGTTTTGGAATCAAGGTAATGGTGGCCTCATAAAAACAGTTAGGGAGCCTTACTTTTTGAATTTTTTTGGAATAGTTTGAGAAAAATAGGTGTTCATTCTGAATCTTCTCATGATAGCTACTTTCATACTTTTATTGAAAAAAAATCAAATCAAAATGTTTTAAATAAAATTCTCTGTCCTTCCTTCCTCCCCCCCTCTCTCTCTCTCTCTCTCTCTCTCTCTCTCTCTATATATATATATATATATATATATATATATATATATATATATACACACACACACACATATATACATATATATATATATATATATATATATATATATATATATATATATATATATGTAAATAAGAGACAGAAGTTAAAAAATTCAGATTTGGAATTGTCTACACAAATTGGCATCTAGGACAACTCTGGTGTCCTTAATAACATGGTGAGAGTAATGTGGAGGAAGCCATCACAAGGCACAGACTGTGAATATCACAGAGTGATATGCAGGAGCACGGCTTTGGTATGGGGGCTGAGAAGAACAAAGGAAAGTGTATTAAATCTGTTTTCCAGAGCCTGGCCACTCAGAGACTTCTATGAACTGCTGCCATGTCCTGTTACATAAATTCTGGGAAAACCTTTAATACTTGCTTGTGACCCTCCTATGTGACCCTCCTGAGTATTGCTCACTGCGGCACCATATAAATGGGTATAAAGTTTGGGATGTGATCCAATCTCATAAAATTCTTCCTAAGCCAGGGTGCCAACAAAATTTTTAACAGTTTTCTGATCCTACTAGTCTGACAGAAAGCTAAGCCATACCATAGTTCAGGAGAGTTTCCATAGACTTAAAGGACAAACCCCCATATATCACCGTAGGTGGTTACATGACTTCAGGATCGATTTAACTCACCACTGTGGAGCCCTACCTGACTTCTTGAGCCTTGCATGACAGACACTACAAAAGGGAAGAACTCTGGGTTCAAGAGCCCTCAATCTTCGCCTGACCTAAAGAGCTGAGTCTCGCGAGATCATAGTGTGATCATAGCCTAGCACATGACCATAGGATATAAATGTGCAACAGTGATTAGGTAACTGCAATGCACATGTGACAGCAAAGGCTTTGCTTGCCATGTGATGTAGGAGCCACGTAGCTGCTGACATGGATCTACAAAGTCATAGCTCACGCCCCTCACATGAGACGTGACCATAGGGGGATTACAGGACCATAGCGTTTATATGACACTAAGAAGCCATTTATTTGTGTGATTTTGAGGGCCCAGGCTTCCACATGCCACTAGCTAGTAAGGGCCATGTGACAGGAAGAATCCACATGGTGGTCAGGGTTTAGAAGTCCACCATCCTCTAGTGACTTAAGAGCTGGATCCACCACATGACCATCATTGTAACAGGTCCAGAGAGGTCATGCATACTCAGGATTTACTAGCTCATGGTGGTGACATGACCATTAGTTCTGGCACTGCCACATAACTATAGTGTCCATATGATGGCAACATCCATGTGACCTCAGCCTTAGGAATCAACAATGCTCACAAGCTGGGTCCACTTCATGATAGCAGGGTTCAATGACAAGTAGAGTTCTGATCTGCATGTTTCAGGAGACCTGTTTTGTTTTTTCATGAGACCTGAGATATGAGATTTCCCATATTCCTGGACTTCACGGGGATGGGAGTACCTCTGGGTGACCTACCTAGCACAAAGGCTTGGGTTTCACCTTCCCCTACCTCTTCTATAATGTACTAATTTTGTGGGGTTTTTAATAGTAACACATGAAATTTAATGCATAAATTAATACATAGCAGCGAAATAGGTCCTCTATAAAACCATAACTATTGCCATGTAGTAGGGACTACTTTAAATGCCTAAGCAATGGGTACAGGTATGTGTTATTGACTTATTTTCATGCCAGTCCAAACAAAATCTGTTTCTGGGTTCTCCTTCTGAGTTATGCTTTTTCAAAGCTCTGTTTTCTTTAAGTTTACTTTCAAATACTAGGTTAGAGTTTCCATTTACTTCATGTCTGTATTTTTCTGGTGTGTTCGCATCCTACAAGTTTTTGCTTCAAAGGTGCTACTCTTAACTTTATTTTGCTGTCATAACACTGCCTAGGATCTGCTTTCTCTGGATTGTTCCCCCATCCACTAACATCTGAACTTTCCCATCCCTTTATCCACAATTTGATTTTTGAAGCCAACAGTTTTTTTTAAGTAATGAAATCCTTGTTTGAACTCACAGATTGCAAGGAACTTGTCAACTTACAATCCCTTACATTTTATTTTTTATGCCTATAGCACCTGGTCTTCTTAGGTGGTCTCCCATCCAAATACTAATAAGGCCTGACACTGCTTAGCTTCCAAGATCAGATGGGATGGGGCTTGTTCAGTGTGGCATTGCCACAGATGCAGTTTTCTTTTTGTATGTGAGCTTATTCTTTTGGAGGAAACTCTATACTGGATGGTTCTGAAATCTCCAAGGGCTTAGTTCACCACAGCACTGTTCTGTTGCTGTTTTCTGCAGTGTTTTCCACTCACCTGTAAATCAGAAATTGTGATAATTTTGCCCATTTCAGTTGCTCTCAAACCTATTTCCCCAGCTTAATTAAGAAATAATGAGTTTCATTCAGGTTTATGGCAGCACAATTTACAATAGCCAAGATATGGAAGCAACCTAAATGCCCATCAACAGATGATTGGATAAAGAAGTTATTGTTCATATATACAATTAAATATTTTCAGCCATTAAAAACATGAAATCCTACCATTTGCAATGACATGGATGGTCCTAGAGGTTATTATGCTGAGTGAAATAAGTCATACAGAGAAAGATAAACACCACATGATTTCACTTATATGTGGAATCTAAGAAACAAAAAGATCAAACTAATCAAAAACTGACTCACAAATATAGAAGACAATCTGGTAATAACCAGAAGGGAGTGAGGTTTGGAGGCTGAGAGAATAGGGTGAAGTGTTAAAGAAGTACCAATTAGTAGTTGATAAGTGGTCATGGGGATGGGGAGCATGGTATAGGGAATGTAGTTATCATTAATGTAATAGCTAGGTGGAAAACAAGAGGAGAGAAGGAGCAATTAGGGGATCATTTTATAAACTATGTAAGTGTCTAACCAATACACTACATACTTGAAACTAATAAAATACAATTACATTTTTTTAAATAAAATTAACCTCGTATCCTAAAAAAAAATAATGAGTTTCAGATTGGAGTGGTGGAAATGATTATAAAGAGAATTGGACATTGAGAGAGATATTTTGGTAAGATGATCAAGGGTAGTTGCATATGGTCTAATGTAGGAGTGCAGAGCTGCTTGAAATGGTGTTTGGTTTGAGCAAATGGGTGATTTTACAAAAATGGGAGAAACTGGGAAATGAATGGTTGCTAATGGCATAAACAGGCACTCTGTTTGGCTATATTAAGTTTGAAGTACCTATTAGCTAGACAAGTGGATATATCAAAGAAAATCTTTGAATTGATGTCTACTTAGATGTCACTTTCTTTGCAAAGCCTTTCCTGAATGCCCAATCTCATCCTTTGAAGTGTGTTATCCTTTCTACCCACCGCATCCATCATCACTCCTCTTGTAACCTTTGTCAAACTTATGATGTACTTTCATGTTCATTGGTCCATTTTCTCTGTTAGACTGTGAGCTGTTTGTAGAACATAACCTATGTTCTTTATTTTTTTTCTCAAGTTCCTTCCTGGGTCAATGCTGACAGCTCTTATTTGTTCAGTGCATGCATATAACAAGGTAGTCAATTCTATTTTTTCTATATCTCCAATTATTGAAAATCATTCCAAAGTCAGCCACAATTTGCCTCCTTCTATCTTCTATTCAGTTGACTACATACCCATGAAGCTAATTGTCATTTATTTACTTGTCTGAATGCTGAATTTGATGATCTGCCTTAGGTCATATGTGATTTTATGTCTGGATGAGTGTATTAGCCTTTCAAAGCAAGCATGTAATAAAAATCCCAGCACTGTCTTCTCATGTAGTATCTTAAACTACATCTTCTACAACGTTTTTGTATCGTCTTCCATAGCCAAATGCAGAATTTAATATTTAGGCTATTAAATTTCATTTTACTAGATTTAGCGCTCAACTCCAGAAGTAGAGATAATTTTGGATCCTGTATACATATTTAAATATCTTGACTTACACTTTTACCTCCAAGTGCTCAGAGGCAGAAGTTGGGAGCAAAGAAAATGTGCCGAAGTTCAGCACTAGGTCCTTGTCCCCAGCTTCAAATGGAAAATGATACTTTCTGGTTAACAGAAAATTTATTTTATGATAGGCTTAACATAAAGTTTATTTTTGGCCAAAAACAAATTTTTGTTGTAAAAATTTTAAAAACCACTTTCTAGAGAAAGACACTGGTGGCTTCCCCAAGAACATAGTCAACACCATACTGGTATCCCTCCTCCAACTTGCCACCCAATTTAAATTGTTTTGTTTAAAATTTGAATGATTTATGCAGTATTGGTTAAAATAATGTGGCTAATTTTAATGAATCATTGATCTATGTAAGCTATTTTGAAAAGATCGCAGTAATTTAATATCATAAGTGAATAATATAGTTTGGAATTCCTACCTCCCAGCTTTAAACACAAAAATGGACTTCTGAGAATTAATTTGTCAATTTTAAAAATGCTTAAAATTCATCTTGTCTAACTTTTTCTATTAAAAAATGTGGTTTGTTTTTTTTTGCAAGTTCAGAAAAGAGAATTTTCCCTTTTTGTGGCTGACAGTCTATCTGTTCTACTCTGGTTCTTCTTTCCCCTCTTTTGACCAGTACACCAGATGTGTTAAAAAAAAAAAAAAAAAGAAGTGATATTATAGCACCAAATAATCTTATACCAAGTTTTGTAGACTCAAAGTTAATTTTGGGACCCCCTAACTCCCTTTTGAACTATTTATTCAACCAGGTATAAATCTAAAAATCTAACCAATCATATTATGCTTCAGCTCGGATTTACCATTGCATTAAAATTTCAGGGAAAACCAACTATTAAATGCCTTTCCTAAGTGCTGATACATCACCATCTAAATTTATTTACTTTTTTGATAAAATTAACACATCACGGGGACACTACAGCATATTTTTTTCCCTATCCCTGATAACTCTATGTTGGAGTCTAATGATATTCCCACAAAGTCACACAGCAACTTGATGGCGCAACTGAGACCAGATCCTGAGATTTGTTCCCAGGCCATCATTCTTTATACTATACCATATTGATGGTCAAATGCTTACACGAGGTGCTTATCATAAAAAGGGGACCACTAGAGTAAAAAATAATCAAGATGAAAAAATTAAAATATAATGCACCCTCACAGCCCTCTCCCACTTATAAATTCTTCCGTCTCCAGTTTCAAGTATATAGTTGGTGATATTCCCTAATTTAAAACTGAGCTCAAATCTAAATATCAGTTTCTACTAAGCAGGATGCAGAAGAAATAAAACTATTACATCTTTATAATGTGATTTCCCCAGAGGTGCAAACGGTTTAATTATTTCCCCTTTCACTCTCAAAATAAAATCATCTTTGGCTGGGAAATGATCATTTACATAAAACAACAGGTAGAAATTAAAACACTTTAATATAATATAAACATTTCCAGAATATAGACTGGTTTTGTATCAGGGATTTTAAAACTATATATCATTTAAGCTTATTATAGTCTGTTTCATTTTCCACTTTCAGAACTAAAAAATACAAAAATACACTGCAAATTAGATTTAACAAACAAACAAAAAATCAATCTAAATCACTTCATACATTTTTCTTGGAGATCAAGAAACATAAACAAACACACAACAATAATAAAATACCACCAAAACTAACACAACCCAAACAGGGGATGGATTCTGTAACACCTGGTAATTATTTTATTTAAAATAAATTAACTCTCATGGGTAAATAATTCACTATCACAGCAATTTGATGAATAGAAGTAGAGGCAACCTCATTAAGGGAAAGTACATTATACATAAGAAACATGTAATTTTTTTTCTAAAAAAGGAGAATTAAGAAAAGTAACTTCAGGAAAATAAATATTGAATACTTTAACTTCACTTGGCTTTTGTTAGAGGATAAAGTCGCTTTACAAGATTCAAATAACATGAATTTCATGAAACCAAACTCTTCAACTTATTTCTTCAATTCAATCTTAAGGGAACAAAACTAAAAAGTTCAAAATCCAAGAGCAGACTCACCCCAACACATTGATTTTTCTGTCTTTTTTTCCAACAGATTTCCTTTTCTCTTTTGTTCTTGTGTTTGTAGTTCTTCTTTCTTAGAGGCTACGTTTAGACATTTTTCTTCTTTTACTTCAATTTCCATTTTTACATTAAAAACTAAAGTTTCCTCAACTGAAACTGACCGTATCCACCTATCTTTTTCTTCATTTAATGCTCTTTGTCTAAACCAATTTGTTTAACTGATTTCTTCAACTGAGCTTTGGATAAACAATACCAAAAGTTCAAATTCCTAGAATAGACTCATCCCAAAGCACTGATTCTTCTGCCTTTTCAACAGGTTTCCTTTTCTCTTATGTTCTTGCTGTGTTCTTTTGTTCTTTCCCAGAGACAAGTTTAGGACTAGTTTAGGCTTGTTTGTTTCTTCTTTTAATTCAATTTCAATTTTTACACACACACACACACACACACACACACACACACACACACACACCACTCCAAGTTTTCCTGAACTAACCCTGACTTTATTCACCTCTTTTTTTTATTCACTAAATGTTCCTTTGTCTAAATCTATATTCTTATAAGATGTCTTCAATTCCTCTTCAGGTAAATAAAACTAAAATTTCAAAATCCAAGAATAGACTCATCCCAAAGCATTTCCTCTTCTGTCTTTTCTTCAACAGATTTCTTTTTCTCTTTCCTGTGCTTACATTCTTCTTTTGTAGAGGGTACGCCATGGTCTGTTTTTTTTTTTTTTTTTTTTTTCGGTGCTTAAGCTTTCCCGAACTGACACTGACATTATCTCCCTCTCTTTTCCTTAGTTCAATACTCTTGTCCTTGTCTAGATCCATATCCCCATAATATTTTTTCCTTTTATGCTTGGATTGCCCTTTCTCTGGCCTTTCTTTGCCTTTATCTGAGTGTCTTTTTCTCTTCTGATATCTCCATTTATGACCTGCTTGAGGGTCACTGGTATTGTTTTCTGAGGGGAAGTGATTATAAACTTCAGATTCTATGCTGTATAAGCCAGAGTTATTTTCTTGCTGACTAAGGCTAAGAGGTACCAGTTTTTCTGGGAAATAGTTTCTGTTGGATTGACAGTAAGTCATAGGGTCTAATTTCTGTTTGCTATCATGAGCTGGTAAGGAATGAGGTAACTGGTTTTCCACTGCCTGTGAAATATTGTATAATTCTGAATAGGTCTGAGAACTTGAAAATGGGTGTCTTTGCTCAAATGTTCTATGTTTGGGTCTAGAATCAACCATTTCTCTGTACTTATGAGTTTCCACAGAGCTACCACTTATCTTTCTGAAACAAGTCTTTGGCTCTAGTCCTCTGGCTTTCTGCACTTTGATGTAATCTTCAAGTTCATCCTGGAAAGAATCATATGTCCTCTTTGAATAAGTTGGTAACCATTGATGTAACTGGCTTTCCACTGGTGAGATATCGTATGGTTGTTGGTAGGTGTGGGAAGTCTCAACTGAAAATCTTTGCTCATACATTCTTTGTCTGGGTCCAGAATCAACTTCTCTGTACCCATGGGTTTCCATAGAGCTCTCTCTTATCTTTCTGAAACAAGTCTTTGGATCTAGTCCTCTGGCTTTCTGTACTTTGATGTAATCTTCTAGTTCATCTTGGAAAGAGTCATATGTCTTCTTTGAATAAACTGGTAAGCAATGAGGTAACTGGTTTTCAACTGTTTGTGAAATATTGTATGATTCTGGGTATGACTGGAATGTCTCACATGGGAATCTTTGTTCAAACAGTCTATGTCTGGATCTGGAATCAACCACTTCTTTGTAACCATGGGCTTCCACAGAACTCCCTTTCATCTTTCTGAAACAAGCCTTGAGCTCTGGTTTTCTAAATTTCTGCACTTTGATATAATCTGTGCATTCCTCTTGGTAAGAGTCTTGTGTCTTCTTTGAATTCTTCACTAGACTGTTAATGGTAGATTCTCTGTAAAAAAAAAAGAAAAAGACTGTTGAAAGTTCTTGTTACTAGATTATTTTATTCTGAATATTTCCCTTGCTTTCAAGAAAATTAGTCTGAAAAAAATGAATTTTAAAAGCCTACCTCAATATAAAAGCTATAAGTCATGACTTTTTATGCCACAAATAAGCAGCAGGGATAGTCATATATCTTTTGGGTACCTCACAAATTTTTACATGTAAAAACATTTTCAGGCCTGAGATGAAAGGGAAGATGAAAAGGTGCAAAGAAGCAGACATATCTGATACAGTTGTAGTACTTAAAATGTAAGTCATGATGGGATGTGTGGGAAAGAACCAATAATATTTAATGCCCTAAAGATGATCTGATCTGAATGTAACATTTTTTAAAAAGTTTTGATTGGTCAGTTCCTTGTACAGATCTATTAACTGTGATGGCTTTCTGGATCACAGAGATTTTTTTAAACATCTGGATTAAGGTTAATTTGTTGAGTCAAATAATTTAGCTCCTGAGTATTCAGACTCAATAGTATAAATCTTTTCTACTAGAATACAGTAACAGAAATACTATGCTTTGATTTTAAAAGAAACAAACCAAATACACAATAGCTAAGTATCCCTCCATCCAGCTGACATATCCAGCCCCCAATTATCCACTCAATCTTCTCCTACTTAAAATTAGAAGAGAAGAGAAGAGAAGGGAAGGGAAGGGAAGGGAAGGGAAAGGAAGGGAAGGGAAGGGAAGGGAAGGGAAGGGAAGGGAAGGGAAGGGAAGGGAAGGGAAGGGAAGGGAAGGGAAAGGAAGGGAAGGGAAGAGAAGGGAAGAGAAGAGACACTTATTGAGCTCTTACTATGTTCCCGTCCAGGCACCTTGTACATATTTTTATATTTCATTATAACCACTTTATATTAGAACTGTTAAAAGTTACTTACTTGGTTGAAATATAGATCTGATATTCCAATCCAGATCTAATAGCAAAACCTTTGTTCTTAACCCTTATACTTCACTGGAAGGAAGAGGACAAGATCAAATCCATGGAACTAAGCCAATTTACCAAGGATTATTTGAATTTGTATGGTTAATCAGTGAAAAACCCCTTAGCATTTCTCCAAAAAAGGACAATGGTGTCTGATAAGGAAGAGTGCCAATTAACCAGCTCTGCCAGTATACTATCATGGCTAGAGAACTCCCTGGGGGATGCTACCAGCATGCAATATGTTACAAATACCACCAGGATTAACTCATAGGAAAATGAATGCCTAGAAAGTTTGTAAAATATATGCAAGGGTACTTGACATAAGACCTGGTCTTTAGTGTCACTGGAGCATTTTGGGAAAAGAAAAAAAAAACACTTACTTAATTTGATGTTCACTTCCCTGCATATGGGACTGGAACATTTCTAAAGATGTAAAGGTGATATTACAAATATGACAAACATAGGTTCTTGTACTAAATGCTGAAAAAACAGAGTTCAAGTAAAGAAAGTAAATATGGATACACTTAGAATCACATAGCTGTACAAGAATTTACTAGAGGCCATCTACTTGAACTTTCCCAATTTAAAGATAAGGCTCAGAGGTCAAATTATTTTGTCAAAGTCACAGAGCCACTTAGTAATAGAAGTAGCTTCTCAGAACCCATGTTACTTAATTTAAAGCCCAGATTCTTTATATTACACAACACTTTTTTCTACCCTTGGTCTCTTTCCTAAGAAATTGCCCTCTGCCTGCTTATTGTTGCTACATGGAAGTGCATCATGCACCTCAAATTTAGCATGCCCAACCAACCTTTGCCTCTTAACCCTTCAAGCAACCTCTTTTTGTTTTTCACTAATTCTCTTTATACCTGAATAAAACCTGAAACATCCCAAAAGACTAAAGGCAAATAAAAGAAAATTTTTACTCTTTCACCTGAAATCACTGCAGTGCATTAGTTTAGAAAAAGTACTCTCCACAGACAGATTTTAGAAAATAGAGAAGGTTTAGTGAGACCTCCTCTCAGGACAAAAACTGAAAACAAAATTCTAAAACAAAGCTACTAGCTACAACTTCAAGAGAGTCAAGAACTATGAAATGGGTTTGCTTGCTCCCTCTCTATTACGCTTCTTAGGCAGAACTGGAAGCAGGTGATAATTTTTTATTTTTTAAACCTAATCATTTTTCCATTTCCTCTTTCGTCAGAAGAAGTAAATTAATAAATTTCATAAGCCAAATATAAAGACAATTCCACCCCTTAAAAGAGGCAGTAAGTTGGTGGTTGGAGAGACTTCACAGTCAAGCAAGGTCATCTTTGAAATCTAATAGTGACTTAATCATTTAAAGGATGTTAAAACAATTGTCACCAAGTATATTGACCTTGTCCTCTGGAGAACATGATTTGCTGTCTCTGGGGCAGAGAATTTGTATTTTAACAATATAGGTAATGATTATCAGAGAATGCATAAGAAATGTACTAACAAAATACCTTTTGGATTTCTTGCTTATTTATTACCATCTTCCAAGTTTGCCTGTGGTTTGGTGAGTTCCTGATTTGAGGCTGATCAACTGTGAAGATTCTGGATTTCTGGAAAAGCGAAGGACTAAATTCAGGACTCTCCATTCTCACAACAATGTTTTTCAGGAAATTATTACTATCCTTATGCAACAGGTGTGGAAATTAAGGCTCGGATTCGCTTGGCCAATAGCTTACATTTTGAGGGCACTCAAGTTATGAAAGACAAGCAGTAGTCACAGTTTCCTCTAAATTAGTGCCTCCCAATGATAGTTAACCATTAAAACTATATGAAGAACTTTTAAAATATTCATGTTATAACTCCACATCAGCCCAATTAAATAAAAATCTGTAGGGGTAGAACTAGACTTTCTTATATTTTGAAAGTGTTCTAGATGATTTTCCTGTGCAGCCATTGTTGAGCACCTAGATTATAAAGCCCTAGATTATAAAGGCAATGATCATCATTATGACGATAAACTCAGATTATATTTCAAATGTTTTACACATTTGTTTAGTGCTCATAAAGTATATTGTATATAATGTTCTCTTCATTTCTTCCTTTGTTTTTTCATAAATTATATCAGAAAATTGTATTATAGATAATATAGGGGTTTAAAGGAGTGGCAGGTCACATATGGAAGATCCAGAGGCAGTTATGGAACTGTGGTCTGATTATTATTACCTTAGACCTTGTCTTTTTTCCCACATTGATATTCTTTATCTTCTAGGATATTGACACCTCAAAAAATAATATATAAAAATGGTGTAAACCCTTTCTGTGAAGATATAAAACCTATTTATTGGTCTCAAGATAAAAATCCCTGGTCTAATTCTGCTGGAACCTGCCTACACCATGTTTCTTACACTATCTTCCTACTGAAATCTGCTCCTTGGCCCTCTGTTCTTACTGCCCTCAGCCCTGCTAGGATAGCTTGCTTCTGACTTCACCGAGAAACTCAAGCTTCTTTCCATCTTCTACTTTTCAGAATCTTCCATAACCTAACCCTTGTGTGGCCCACATTTATCTTAATCACAGCTCTATCTCATAACAACTTTGACTAAGGTATTTGTTTTCAAAGCATAGACTAGGGAAGTGCATGTCTTTATACGTTAACATGTGGTTCTCAATCTTGGCTCCATATTGTAGTCACCTAGGGAGTTAAAAAGGAGAGAACAAAACACTAAAGTATAGCTCCCAGGAATTCTAATTTAATTGATTTGAGGGATGGCCTGAGTATTGGGATTTCTAAGAGATCCCTGCATGATTCTAATATGTAGTCAAGTATGAGAACCATAGATCTAATATTTTAAATGGGGAAAATCAATTAAGAGTTACAGGTAAGCTAAAATGCAACTTAATGTGGTATTTATCTTCTAAAGAAAAAATCTATATGTCCAGTTTATATGTCTTGTTTTTTATATTATGACAGGAAAATGATATTTAAAAGCCTTAACATTTGTTGAGGACTTATTCTGCGATGGGTACAGTATATACTGCTTCACTTTGTCCTTTTTAAATCTTGTGAAATGGCCTTATTTTCATTTTACACCTGAGGAACCTGAGTTGCAGCTGGGCAAGTGATTTTGAACATGTCTCTGAATCTATGTATATCTCTCTACATGACACTGTCTCTCAATAAACAATTTGCAAATATTAATTGAGAAAAACTATATAATTATTACCACGTAAAGCATTGAGAAGGATTGTATAATAAAAATACTCCCTTGTTTCAAGGAGGCTAACTCAATTAAGGGGCTATAATTAATACAATTATCAATGAACAATAAAACCTATGAGAAATTAGAGGAAGGGGAGAATATCAAGAGCTAGAACAGTCAGAGAAGTTGCGATGGATCTTGGAGGGCAAGAAGGATTGGAATTGTAAAGGAAGTAGATAAGGGCATTCCAGGAATGAAAACAGTATCAGGTATGGCAGAGACAGAAATGAGCATGACCTGTTGAATTCAAATAATCTGTTCAACAAACACTGAGCACCAATGTGGGACCAAGCATCACAATGGATACTAAAGGTACACGATGAATAAAATGGGCAGGTTGGTCACAAATATGAGTGTGAAATAGACATGAAAAGAGAATTTCAATTTCTTTTGGTAAAAGTTAAAAAAGGTATGCTTAAGGGATATGGGAGCTCAAAGAAGCAGAGGCACTGAGCACAAAATGGGAGTCTGAGAGGGCTAGTGGAAGACACGATAACTTATTTAAACCTGGAAGGATGAAAAATAGCTGATTTGATGAAAAAATTTGAGAAGACTATTGCAGGCAAAGGAAATTAAATAAAAAAAGGAAAGTGTTTACAGGAACTTCTCAAAATTTGCAATTGTAAAATAAAATATAAGTGGATAAGATAGGAGAGACAAAAGGAGTATCAGATCAAAGAGAGACTTATATGTTATGCTAAAGAGCCTAGACATTTTGTCTGTTGGGAACCTTGAAGTGGTTTCAAGGAGTAAGTAACATGGTCAACTGAGTGTTTTAAAGAAATCTCTCCTCTAGCTGTAATATGGATGATTTTGAGAGGAGCAAGCCTGGAAATAAGGGGAACAAGGTTATGTAAATATAGTAGACCAGGCAAGATATAAGGAGGGCATGGGCTAGAAAAGTCACAGTAGGGATACAGAGGAACAGGGAGATTGATGAAATATTTAGCATTAGAACTAGCAAAACTTAGTGACTTACTGAATGTGGGAGATAAGGGAAAAGGAGGAATATAGAGGAATTTAAATTTACTCTCAGAATCTTCATTTGGCAACTGAGGGGGTGGTGATCCTGTTAACTGAAATTGGCTTCAGAAGGAAGTGTTGTCTTGAGATGTGGGAAAACAAGCAATGGTGAGTTTGAGTTTGGACACACAGAATCTGAGATAGTCATGATATTTCCATGTAAAGATGTCCAATAGACAGTTAGATATAGAAATTTCAAAGGCAGAAAATATGACAGAGTGATTTTAGAGAAGTCAGAGCAAGGAGATAGTTAAAACAGTCAAAATAGATGAGATCTCTTGTGGACAATGTATGGGTGGGCACAAGAATACAACATAATGATAAAACCCTGGAAAGTGCCACTCTTTATACTAAGATTGCAGAAAAGAAAGGGGCCATGAAAAGGTCATGAAGTAAAAATAGAGCTATAAGAATGAACAGGAGAGAGTGATGTCAAAGGAGCTAAGGAAGTAGAAATTTTTAAAAGAGGAATGATTAGTGAATGGAGTAAAGCTGTCCATTGGATTTAGAAATTTAGAGGTCACTATGACCCTGTAATAGTTTCAGTGGAATGGTGGAATAGTGGTGTGGAAGGCTGGGGGAATACATGTCAAAAAATGGCAGTGAGTTAAGGAGTAACAGTGAGGACTGTAAGAGTACATGTATTTGAAAATAACAACATCAAATGATTTGGATAAGAAGGGAAAGGTAAAGTGTAGCAGTTAAAGGAAACTCATGATTAAGGGGTGATTTGGTTAAGTCAAGATACTTGGTAATACACATTTGATGGTCAATTTTTCTTGATGAAATAAGGAATAAGTCCGCCTGACCAGTGTGGGGAAGGAGAGAGTAGAACAGTGAAAGAGAGTCTAAGATAGTGGTGTAGATTTAAAAATTATTGCTGAAAGGAATGTGAAGGGAAAAGAAAAGGATTAAGTAGATCTAACAATCCAGGCAGGTTAGATACCAAGACTCTGGAGAGGTACCCAATCTCTGGCATTATATAATTTTCCATAGCAGCACTAAGTATCCTGAATATAAAAGTAGAAAAGGTAAACTGTGCCAATGATCCAGTGTTCAAATTTTGCTACTAGAGAATGAGAAAACAACAATGAGGTATAAGTAAAACCTTTTGGAGGGTTGTTGCAGTATTGAAGTATAAGATGATGGTAGTGGAAAAGTAATGGAAGGGTACAAGGAGAGAGATATAATTTTAAAAGATTTGGTAAGACTTGCTGATGGATAGGATATAGGGAAATTAAGTAGTCAAAGATGCCCTCACAGATTCAAATGTAAGTGACAAATAGTGGTACTATCAGCAAAGACAGAAAACTTTGGAAATTCAAGCTGGTTTTAGAAAAGCTTATTAATTCAATTTTAGATATGTTGAGTTACAGGTGAGGATGAGACATCTAAGTGCAATAATGGAGCTAGATATTAGTAAGATAAAACAAATACAATAAATAAAAAATACATACATACTTTAGTTCCATATGTTATGGTAGCCATTCTTGTGCTAATAAGACCTGGGCTGGATGAGAGACATGAAGAAAGCCATAAGAATGAAGAAGAAAGACAGAAAGAGATTAGATATGGTAGAAACATATATAAACAAGAGCAGATGGAAAAGAAAGAAGAGACAGAAGAAAGAAAATGGGTGAAAAGTGAAATAGTTAAGGTGGTATATTTTAAATTGTTTTTGCCTTACCACTTGCTCATTTACAATATGGGCTTCTGTTGTTCTTTGAAATCGTAATTAGCTAATTTAAATTCTCCAGCTATTGTTTTAATCCTCAAATATTTACTGTTCTCCAAATGGACTAGTTAAGGCAATGTTGAAAAATCTTGTTCTTTTAGCTCTAGCTTCAGAGGCTAATGTAAAGTGACTTCAATGACTGGATTAATTTATGCTTGTAATCAGCAGCACCTCCACAGCCAGATGAGAATTTCACCCAAATCCTCCTCTTATTCTAATAACCCTGAAACTTCAGTGTTAAAATGACCCTCCTTTCAGAGTACACACATTTCTCATAGTTCACTCAGTTCCAACTTTATCTAACGCCACTAAAGTAGAAACTGCTTATGTCAGATACCCTCACCCCAACAATAGGAAAAAAGAATTTTAACAAGTGGAAGTTTGTCATTTCTCCAAACATCTACTACTTTCTGAAATCCTAGAACTTCTATGTCTACACTTGCCTAAATTAATATTCTTTAAAATTCTAGATAAAAACACGGATCTCTGTAACTTTTGGGGATACATTAAATCACATTAAGTAGGAAACTTAAATAGTACAAACAAAGGGTTAGTACTCAATACATAAAGATTGACAGTTCACTGGTTCATATGTTAAACTCATCTCTATTGAGGTAGGCCAACTTTATGCCAGTTTCTATCTCAAATACTGAAAATAGAGAAGAGTTAGATGAAGTCCCTTCCCTCAATGACCTTACATTCTAATGGGAATAAAGACACATGGAGAGATAGATATGCAGGTTAAGGAAACACAGAAGATAAGCTTTGATGGTAGTAAAAAGGATTCCAAGGAAGTAGCATGTTAAAGAATGAGTAGAAGTTAGCCAAGAGGGACATGGAGATGTTCCAGGTAACATGGCAACGAGAACAAGGGCACAGAGACAAGAGACATAGTAATGGTCTTTGGGAACCATAAAGAGTTTGTAGGTTGTGACCCACATAAATCATGGCAGGAAGTAGCAGGAGATAAGTCTGGAGAAGGTAGACAGAGACAAGATGGTAAAGAGCTATGAAGCTTAGACTTTATCCTTAGAAAAGAGAGAAACAATTAAGAATTGTTAAGCAGGGAACGACACAGAAAGAAGTGCACTTTAGGTGAAATATTCTAGTAGTTAAATTGAAGGCAGATTTGGAGAGACCACACTGACGTCAGAGAGAGTAGTTAAGAGGTTGTAGCAATATTCTGGAACAATGCTTCTCAAAACTTGTTGTGAGTACAAATCACCTAGGGATCTTTTTAAAATGTAGATAGATTCCAATTCAGTAGTTCTGCAATGACACATGAAATTCATTTTCTAACATGCTCTCAGGTGATGCCAATGATGCTGGCCATAAACCATAGTTTGAGGAGCAAAGCTCTAGGAAAAGATGTTGAGGGCCTGACCTAGTGCGGGAAGAGCAGGACTGGAAATAAGGTAAAAGTAATACTCTGGAGGCAAAATAGTCATGACTTAGTGCTTCATTAGATATAGAAAGTGAAGAAGGTGGTGTTGGGGGATTCACATTTAACTACAGGTTTCTACTTTGAACAACTGGATGGATTCGAAATTGCTATGAGGTACTCAGGTGAAGCAAGAGCTGCCATTTAGATATGATCTATAGCTTTATAGAAAAGCTATAAGCATATAGATAAGAGGTGAAATCAGGAGGTAGGTTAGATCATGTTTATAGAGTAAGCTCAAAAATGAAACCACAGGAAAACCTACATTTAAGTAATGATTTTTTTTAAAAGCTCCAAAAGAAAAGAAAAAAAAAAAAAGAAACACAGGAGCAAAACCAGAACATAAGGAGTTACATGGGACAAGGAACAGAGCTTCAAGAAGGGAATAATGAACATTTTCATATGAAGCATAAAAGGCCTACTAAGAATTGAAAAATAACAGTAATGGAGAGCAAGAAATGGATGGAAGAAAGAATATGAAAAGGGAATAAAATACACTAGTAGTGAGAAGGTGCCTGTGGGGAGAAATGAAAAAAAAATATGATTAGAAGAGCAAGTGGATCACTCCAGTCAGGATCAGAATCTTTATTGTGCCTGAACTATTGCTACTCTCTCTTAGCGCCTTTGCTCATCCTCTCTCCTTCCCACTTCTACAAATCTAAATCATATACTTCCTCTATGAAGATATTTTGAACCATGATGTTTCACTCCTCTGGTTACCATAAATATGTACACAAAAACCCATGTCTGTAGTCTCTTGCAATAAAGAGTTATTAACCCAACTAGTCTGTATACTTGCTCTTTCAGAGAAAATAGTCTATCCATCCTCATTTGTATCCCTAAGAATGACTAGCAAAGCACCCAAAAAATGCTTACACTATACTTAGTGACTGAATGATATAACAACACAGTACTAATTTAAAATACTTTCTTATGCATCTTTGACATAACAAGAAACCATGGAAATACCTATATTTAATTCTGTAATTAATAAGGGTCATCTAAAAACTTCACAACAGACAGAACTAAAAAGACTCTAAGTCCTTATTTACCTAAAATTCTATGGTCCCATGAGTATTATCAACCTCCTACTCAACAAGGAAAAGTGTATATACATAAGCTAGTACTTGTTATAAAATATAAACTTCCTATGAAAGAGTTTTGGGATATTTTTACTGTTTACCATTTGCAACTGATTTTGCTGGAAGAGAGTCCTCTCTTATCTTGTCTACAACCTTCTTCCTAGCTTCATTTCTTTTGTGTTTTTTCCCAACATAATGTTGTTGGGCCATTAATGGACTATTAAAGGAAGCAGGACAGAGCTTGCAATACTTGTTTGGATTATTCAAATCCAAAGCAGTGCTGGAAGAGGAAGGCATAGTCTTGTATTTAATCCCACCTGAAGGATGCTTGACAGCAAGGGGCTTCAGAAAAGTTGACTCTGCAAAAGTAGTAATAGGTGTACCTGCTGAAATAGTCATAATGAAAAGCAATCAACATGTGTTCAGCTATTAGAGTTGCATTGCTTATAAAATATTAGGGAAATTTAAAACCCATTATCTTTGTACTTTTTCTACATGGCTATTGGATAAAGGTACTGAGGTTAAATTAATTTCCTTCTGTGAGAAAGGAAATTTGAATACACATCTGCCACCAAGTTTCTCCAACAAAGAGAGAGAAAGAAACATTTAGCATCAAGCACTGACAATTTATATTAATTTGAAAAATCAATGAAAGCATGAGAGCTCTCTCAGAATGGTTCTTGAAATTAGTGAGTGTAAAACAGATGATACCAACTTCCAAGCTGGTGTCTTTCTTGAGTAACATAGTAAGTCATCTATACAGTCCAGATTTGTGATGTAACAAAATAAAATTTAGGAACTTCTTAAGGAATATAAAATTATATGTCTTCACAATTACAGGTATTTCTGAGCTCTTTCATTTAGTCTCCTCTCCAAGCCCAAACTGATGAATTTTGGGAACTGAGGATAAGGCTTTACAAAATGCTTTCTTTTGTAGGACACACTGATTCTATCCCTCTTTAGACTAACAAGTAGGGAACCAAATATACAAAAATTAGAGACACTAGAATAAATTTTAAAATAATTGTGTTTTTTTTATTAAGACAGTATGTTTTAATGCTGGATGAGGCCTACACTATGAGATAGAAATTAATGTCAGTAAATTTTCCATGCCAGGAAAGCCTTATTCCTCAAGTGTTGAAGCTAGTGAAAATGCAGTAAATTATTTATTCTAGAGGATTAATCATCTTATTTGTCATTCTAACACACAATTTTTTCAAAGTGCAAGTTGAGTTTTCTAAAGTGTACTCTGCCACCTCAGGCCAGAAGTGAGATTTTGGGGTCAGATCTCTCATGGTCCAGCATCATTGATAGGAGGGAAAAGACACTGTTTTATAGTTCTCTGTATCTTTGAGATGTAGGATAAAATAAATACTCAATAACGATTGATGATATTGTTGATACATTATATTCATAGGAAGAAAGAAATGAGCTATCAGGGTAGAAGGAGATTCCATAGTTTATTTATTTTTGCCTATACTTACAGTGAAGAAATAAAGCATCACAATTATGGTGAATATATTAGTGTGAACACACATATTAAACAATGTTTTGGAAGGTACCAAAGCAATAAAAAAAAATATTCAGATAGATGCCAAGGGGAAGAAGTGAAAAGATGCTAAGATTTAATGATTTGATTAGAAACTGGAAACTTCAGCCTGTTTATTGTTGTTTATAGCTACACAGCGAGTTACTTGCTTTTATTTGGATTTAATAAACTAAAAAGAAGTCATAACATTTCTTAAAATTTAGCTAGCAATTATAATCTCCATATTAAATGACAAAGACACAGAAAGAGCTTAACAAGGCAGAAGAAGAAAAATCAATTTATTGGCCCCAAGGGAGTCTCACTGATAAAAAATAGATAGTAGAGCTTGGGGAAAAATGATAGAGACCTTGTACTGAAGCTGATGAGATAAATGTAATCTTACCCATCTCCAGCTCAAATCTTGATGGAGATACCTGATCATGCTCCTCTATTAATTGCTTCATTTTTTTTAGCATGAACTTTCCCCATATAGTGAGACTGAGCAACAATTGGGGAGCTAAAAATCATGTTGCAGAGATCACAAAATTTGTTTCTGTCCACTACTTCACTCTTATGCACCTGAAATAAGCACAATCTTGTTAGAAAAAAAAAATCAATAACTCATACTTTAAAATTATAATATCAACATAGGCCACTCACCTGAAAATTTCTAACATCCATCTTCATTTTCTTACTAGGCACTTCATTTTGTTCTCCATGCTTTTGAAAATAAAAACTAACACTTTGAGCATGTTTTTCACTCTTAAAAAAAGATATGACTTTATTCAATAACAGAGGCACTCTAAATTTATGCCTCTAAATTTGAAGACAGCATTTTTGAATTTGAGGGCAGCACTCACTATAGCAAACTGTAATATATTTGGTATGTATCAAGTTTATGAAAGGACTTTACATGCTTTCAAAACTCTAAATCTCAGTGAAAATTAAAAAACAAAGCTATAATTTAGAGGCCAATAACATCAGGATCTTGTTTTTGGCAGACTCTTAGTTGCTGCCTAATATTAAATTTCTTCTTTTTTCTTATACATTTTGGGCAATATAAATAGCTGAAAACTCCATGCTCCTGCCTCCCTTTAAGCAAGATATGACCATGTGATTGGATACTGGCCAATAAATTGTGATCTGAGGCGTTGGGTGAACTTCTGAAAAGCCTTCTTTACAGGCTGGGGGGTCAGCCCTTCTAACTTTCTTCCCTCCTGCTTCTGGAATTAACATGTAAAGGTTAGAGTTCCAACAGTCATCTGGGACGATGAGGAATCTTAAGGACAGAAACTAGTTCATCAGAGCAGAAAGAAAAAAAATGCCTGGGTCTCTGATGATGGCATTGAGTTGTCATATCAGCCCTGCACTGCCTACCTCTCAAATTTTCTTACATAAATTAAACCTTCTAGGTTAAGCACATTGGAAATCTCTCTGAACAAATGAGTAACAAAATATATAGGAACAACCAAAATGCTGGTTGAGGTAGAAGGGAAACTAATATTCCTGAGCACATACTGTGAGGCAATCACTCTCTATATATAGAATTTTAAATGATAAAATATATCCACCATATAGAAAAGCACAGAAAATGATATAGCTGAAGTCCATACCTACCATCCAGTTTTAGCAGATGTTAACATTTTGCTATTTTTCTTTTATATTTCCTTTTAAGAGAGATAAAATTTTATATATACAGTCCTATTTCCTCCTGCTCATAATCTCTTCCTCCTCAGTTTCTCCCCAGTGATTATATCCTCTAAGATAACCACTATCTTAGAGTTTTTCTGTATCATTTCCTTTCATGCTTTTTTCTTTTACTACTTATGCGTGTACCCACAAGCAGTATTATATATTATTGTCATTAAAAACTTTTTATGAATATGGAATCATTCTATTTTTTTTCCTTTTCAACTTGCTTTTTATAATTTACTAATGTTTCTAATATTTGCACATATTGATCCATATAACTCTAGTTCATTCATTTACATGCTGCATAATATTCCACTCAATATGTTATTGAAGGCAGTTATGTTTATATTTATTTTGCTATTACAAGGATTTCTGCACTAAACATATGCAAACCTATCTCCTATATACATGTCCAGGAGTTTCTTTAAAGTATATATCAATAAGCAGAATTTTTGGCTTATAAGGTATGAGGATCATCAACTTTAAATAGGTATAATAAAATTTCTCTCCAAAAATGTTGAAGAAGTTTACAACTCCAAATGCAGCATATATGAGTATTTGTTTTCTTATATTTTCCTTAAGTGTTAAATACAATTAGATATTAATTTTTACCAACATTATGAATTTGATAAAATAACTCATTATCACTTTAACTTACATGCCATGTATGATCACTAGTGAAATATCTCTTCTATAGCTTGTTTGTATCATTTTCACATTTTTATATTGGGGTGTTTCTTGCCCTAACTGATATATAGTCCTTTATATATTCCAGACACTAATCCTCTGTTAGTTATATGGGTTATAAATACCATTCAATCTGTGATATGTCTTTTTAATGTTTTATTAAATTTATTGTGGTGATACTAGTCAACAAAATTATATAGGATTCAAGTGTACAATTCAATAATGTCATATATTTATTGCATTGTGTGTTCACCACCCAAGGTTGAATTTCCTTCTGCCACTATATATTGGACATCCTTCAGGCTTATCTACCTTCCCCCTTCCACTTTTTCCTCTGGTAACCACTAAACTGTTGTCCTTGTCCATTAGCCTCTGTTTGTCTTGCTCTTTTGTTACTTTCAGCTGTACATCCCCTGAGTAAAATCATATGGTTCTCTACTTTTTATGACTGTCTTTTAACTTTTATAATTTTTTTGTCCTATAAAATTTCCTTACCAGATATCATGATTTTAAAGCTACATTAATGAAGTGAAATTACTGTACAAACAGGCAAACAAAGCAATACAAACAGAAAAATAGACTCAAGACATACATTAACATACTCACATGAAAATTAATACATAACAGAGGTGCCAATACAAATCAGTGGGATAAGGATGAACTGTCAAATTAATAACACTGGGTGGTTGGAAAAACATGGCAGAGTGAGAGACATCCACAGAACTCTCCCCTTGAAACAACAATAAGCTGAACACCTAAAACTCAACAAAAACACCCAAACTGAACACCATCATGTTTGAGTGTGGGATGGGCACATAAGAGCTACCACAGGTCAGAACCATGGGTGTCGGATTGTGGACTGGGAGAAATAAAGAAGCTGCCTCTCACAGTCCCCAGAGATCTCTGTAGTGGGGAGAGAGGGAGGAAAGAAGATGTGTGGACTACCCTGAGCACCCTACCTGGGAGTGCTGTGAGTTCCATGCAGCCAGTGGCAGGGCCTAGCCATCTAGGCAGAAAGCAGAGAAGCAGGATGGGACAACAGAGAAATGTCAGTTGATTTATACCAGCCCTGGTTGCAAAACCAAGGCTAAGCCACAGCTCCCAAATCCCAACCAAGAGGGCCCCTTCCTCCATAACCTCCAAGACCAAACACCACGAAGCCGCAGGAGAACCTGAACAAACTGAGCTGTAGAGACCATCAATGACACTGACAAGGACTGAAAATGAGAGTACTGAGCGTGATTAAATGTCTTTAAGAAAAAAAAAGGCAGTTTTAGGGCTTCATATAAAGGAGGGATCCAAGAGACTTAGATGCCACCTACTGGAACCCCCCCCCCCCAAAAAAAAAGTGCCTTCTTTGCAGCAGGCTGAAGATAGACCTTTATATAATAAATCTTCTTTCTGGAAAAAGAGCAGAATAAACTTCCATTAATGCCAAGGCAGAGAAATAGTCCATTAAATACCATGAACAACCAAGGTGACGAGGCATCTCTGAAAGAAAGAGAAAATCCCCATAAAATAAGCTTACAGACATAGAAACATGCAATTTAAATGACAGAGAATTCAGAATGGTACTTCTGAAAAAAGCTGAGTGAGTTCAGAAACGAGTCATATCAACAATTTCAGAAATTGGGCTAACAACTAGATGAACAGAGAAAAGAGACTGAAACCCTCAAGAAGAACCAAATAGAACTTCTGGAGATGATGGACACACTGCAGGAGTTGAAAAATGAAATAGCAAGCTTAGGAAACAGAGTCAACCAAATGGAGGAAAGGATCGGTGATATTGAAGGCAGAAATCTAGAAATAAATCAAAAGGAATAAGAGAGAAAGCGAAGAATGAAAAATAATGAAAGAGAAATTCAAGAACTAGCTGATAGCATCAGGAGAAGAAACATAAGAATAATGGACATTGTAGAAGACGAGGACAAGGAACAGGAACTAGAAAGCATTTTCAGTCAAATAGTTGACGAGAAATTTCCAATGCTAAGGAATGAGCTGGAACTTGGAAATCAAGAAGTCAGCAGAACACACAATTACCTCAACCTCAAAAGGCCTTCACCAAGACACAACGCATTAAAGTTATCAAAAATCAATGATACCGATAGAATTCTCAGAGCAGCCAGGGAGAAGGAAACAGTAACCTATAAAGGAAAACTCATGAGATTACCCTTGGACTTCTCAGCACAAACATGACAAGCCAGAAAGGAATGGAATCACATATTTAAACTATTAAATGAAAGGAACTACCAGCCTAGAATGACATATCCAGCTAAGCTTACTTTAGATATGAAAGAGAAATTAAGACCTTTCCAGACACACAAAAATTGAGGGAATTTTCCACTACGAGGCCTGCACTACAGGAAATACTGAAAGGGATCAGCTCACTATCAGGCAAACAGAAGCAGAGGAGTGCAAACCTTACTAAGAACAGGGCATTATAAGCTTAAATAATGAGAAGAGAATTGCTATAGTAAGACAGTAATGAATGTTCAGCATACATAGGCACAAATTGAGGTAATGATGACTGAAAAGGGGAGGATTCAAAGATCCAAATTCCCAAAGGGGAATGGAGATAAGGCATGAGCAGAAGAAAATAGATAACTGTATGTATGTATGTATGTATGTATGTATGTATGTATGTATGTATGTATACACACACACATATATATAAAACTACATTTTACATAATCATAATGGTAACCACACACCAAAGATTCAGAACTGAAGTATGTAACATAAAACAAGAAGAACCAGAGGCAAAACACTCAAAAGCCAACAAAAAAAATAAAGAAAACAGAAACACAAGGACAAGGAAGCATTGGAAACATCGAGCTACCAGAAAGCAAAAGATAAAATGGCTATAAGAAGTCCTCATATTTCAATAATCACCATAAATGTAAATGGACTAAAGTCACCAATAAAAAGCCACAGAGTTGCGGAATGGATCACAAAACAAAAGCCAACCATATGCTGCCTCCAGGAGACACATCTCAGCTCCAAAGACAAATATAGACTCAAAGGGAAAGGGTGGAAAATGATATTTCAAGCAAATGACATTCAGAGAAAAGTGGGAGTAGCAGCACTAATATCAGATGAAATAGACTTCAAAATGAAAAAGGTAAAAAAAGATACTGAGGGACACTTCATAATGATAAAGGGAATCATGCACTAAGAAGACATAACACTTATTAATATTTACGCTTCCAATCATGGAGCCCAGAAATATGTAAAGCAATCACTAACAGAACTAAATGGAGAATCAAACCAAAACACTACTGTACTAGGGGACCTAAATACCCCCCTGTTGGATATGGACAGATCATCCAAACAGAAAATCAATAAGGAAATTATATCTTTAAATGACACATTAGACTAACTGGACATCATTGACATTTACAGAGCCTTCCATCCCCAAACAGCTGCTTATACATTCTTCTCAAGTGCACATGGGATGTTCTCAAGAATCGACCTGGGACACAGAGATAGCCTCAACATACTGGGACACAGAGATAGCCTCAACAAATATAAGAGGGTCAAAACCATACCAAACATATTCTCCAATCATAATGCTTTGAAACTAGAGATCAACTGCAAAAAGAAATCAAGAAGAACCACAAATACATGGAGATTAAACAACATGCTGCTGAAGAATAACTGGGTCAGAGAAGAAACAAAAAGAGAGATAAAGAGTTACATAGAAAGGAATGATAATGATACTACAACATATCACAACTTTTGGGATGTGGCAAAAGCAGTCATAAGAGGAAAGTTCATATCGTTACAGGCCTTTCTCCAAAATAAGAACAAGCCCAAATAAACAATCTAATGCTTCATCTTAAATACCATTTGGTTGCAATATAACTTACCACAAAGGGAAAGTTTATTTTAAAAATATTAAAGGAAACTACTAAGTTAGATTTTTAAGAATTTCTAAAATTTAACTCATGGCTTTCCTAGAGCAACCTTTAATTCCAGATTTTCCCATTTCAAGTAATCTAAATTTGAAATTGACACTTGAATTAGGAAATACCAAGGCTTAGTATTTTAACCTAGCCTTTCATTTCTGGTGCCCCAGATCTTTTCCATAAAGTTACTGGTGCTCCTATAATGTTTCCTCTACAATGGTACTGCCTAGAGTTATTGCCATTGACTAATTTGCTTAAACAAGTTTTTAGTCTGCTTTTCTTTACTAAATGTCATTCTATCCCATGCTCAAAATCACAGCCATTCTTGTCCCCTGCATGTAAATTCTAGCTTATAACATTATTTCATATCCCATCTACTCCTTTTCATGTCCCATAACACTACCCTAGTTCAGGCCCTCAATGCCTTTGGACATCACTTAGCTTTTTGGTATTTACTGAGGTTGGTCTCGAAGAACTATGGTAGACATTTTGAAAAGAGATAAGAAAAAAATGAGCACACATTGAAGGCCTTTTATATATCAAACAATGTAACTCTTACACCTTTAGTCCTTAAAACGAATCTCCAAGGTAAGTGGCATTTCCCACATTGTGAAAGGAAAATGGGATTCAGTGAAATCAAAACAGTTTGTCACATGTGTTAGTAGAGCTGGAATTTAAACTTTGTTTTCTCTTGACTTTTCCCATTATACATACATAACTCTCCCACATGCTGGAAATGACAAAGCAAGTCAATGATTTCTAATATCAAGGAATTTACAATTTAGTAAGAAAGATGTGTATAGAAAGAGCTATCATCACAAGATCAAAATGTCATAAGTTCTATAAGACATAAGGTACAGTGCTGAGAGGTTTGGGAAAGCTTTCCAGAGGAGAACAGGTTTTGACATAAGTTTTAGTATATGTGTAAAATTCAGATAAAAAGAGTATAATAAAGGTATTTGGTGGGAGATGAGAGACAAGACTATAAAGGACAATAATTGAAAGCTTGTGATGGGACCAAACCATAACTGGATTCATTTGGGCATCTGGATTTAATTCTGCATTCAACAAGGAAAACTGGTGACTTAAAATGGAGATATGAGTTAGGAATCAGTTGCAGGCAACAGGTCATAAGTTTTGAACCAGAAGAGGGCAGCGGGCACAAAAAGGAAGGAATGAATATAAAAGGTATATCTATCAAAACTAGAGGATATCAGAGCCTGAGCTTAGAATTTGCTATGAATATGGTAGGTCTTTAGATCCATTTCATTTAACTTTAAACGATGCAAGAAGTGGAGCTTTGACCTTATACGCAAGAAATTCACCTACAATTACTTGTCGATGGCAAATTCTTTCTGGATGTGATATAAGAAATATGTTGATGTTCTGACTGCAGTGTATCAAAAATTAAAATATACAAAAATCTGAAATTAATAAAGAAGATATTGGAGTGATGATGCACATTTAAAATGTACTTTAAAGGATTTACCCTATTTTTCTTTAAATAGCATGTTTTCCTAATCAATTCCAATATGATTAAACCTACATTCAAAATTTCAGGAACAAACCTTCATGTAAAAGTCTTTCTTAATCAATTTCACATTAAATCCCCATGCACAGTTTTTCAAAATTACATGCTGAGTTAAAATAAAAATCTCTATGGGTAGTACAATCTACCCACAAGTGATTCTGCTGATCAACTGTGTTGGGAATTACTGCCCTACAGGACAGGCTCAGATCCTTACACATAATGGTTGTTCAATATCTACTTGGTAGCTAAGCTAATTTATATAAAGACCTGGTCACTTAGAATGATATTTTTCAAGCTAACTATGCTTTAGTCTAACCTGAAGAAAAAAAAATTAAAGAAAGGAAAAAAAGAAGAAAAGAAAAGGAAAATACTCCTTGGCACTACCTCAAATCTGTTTAAATACCCAGGGTTAAGGCCCAAGAATCTGCATTTTTAAACAGGGTCCCAAAGGAATCTCTTAAACAGCCAACTTAGTGATCCTAGTTTCAACCTTCCACCAAGGTAGTTCTCAACTCTGGCTGCACATTATATCACCTATGTTGTTTTTAAAGCATACTGATGCCCAGGCTCTACCCCAGACCAATTAACCAGAATCTCTTGAGAGTGGTTCCCAGTCATAGTTTGCTTTTGTGGGTTTTGTTTTTTAAAGCTTCTCAGGTGATTCTGTTTCACAGTGAAGGTTAAAAGTTACTGCTATCTTTTTAGTTGCCAAATTTTCATGTATTTTTGTTGAACTGAAATCTGTTGTCCTAGAGTAGGGAGTCTCAAGTGCTTTAGTGTGCATCAAAATTACCTGGAGAGCATGTTAAAACAGATTACTGGATCCCACTTCCAGACTTTTGAAATTAGCAGTTTTGGCATGAGGGCCCCAAGAATGTACATTTTAAAAAAGCTCCTTGGTGATGCTGATTCTGTTGTTCCAGAGGTCACACTTTGAGGATCACTTAGAGCTTCTACTGAGCCCAGTTCTAGTCCTTGAATCATGATAAGTATAATCACTCTTCTAAAATGGCAATCCAAATATTTTAAGAGAAACATTATGTTCTTTATCCCCTCCCTCCCTCTTTAGCCTTTGTGTGAATTGATCCCAGTTCCTATCACACAGTTTGCCTAAGTCCATGTCATTCCTAAAGTGTAACAAACATAATCGCCCTAATGGGGTCACTATAACAACAAACTGGTAAAATGAGATCATTACTTTATTTTTTCAATTGTGAGAAAAAAAACACATGAAATTGACCATTTTTAAGTGTACAGTTCAGGAGTGTTAAGTATATTTAACTCCTTATTTGAAATATTTCTCTTCTATTCGTGTAGCCTAAGAGGAGCTTCACCATTTTCTGATGGTTACATCATACTGTTGACTCATGCTATGCAAACTTTTGACTAAAATATAAGCTTTTCATGTGGAGCTATTTAAACTCTGTTCCTCCAGGACATAGTTATATAGATAGAAACTTTTCTGGGCCCCAAAACATATCCAATATAAACTTCCATGTACTCCAGTTCACTTTTACCTTGTTAGATTCTACCAATCATTCCAGCCTCTCAAGATCTTTCAAATCCTTATTCTGTCTACAAGAGGCTTGTGGAAGGTGCTTTTTTACTGAGAACAATTATATAAGATGAGGTATTGTTTTTCAGAGGCTTTTACCTTGTTAGATTCTACCAATCATTCCACACTGTCAAATTCTCCTCAAGCTGCATTTATCCTAAATTTGACACGACTGTGATGATCTCTACTTTCTAAAGGTGATACCTGAGGCTTGGAAAGGTTGAGCAATTTGCCCAAAGTCAGAGAGCTAGTGTCAGAGTCAGCTTTAAATCCATCTGCCCAAGATTTCCCTAAGTCTTGAATGAGAAATTTCCTTTCTAGATTTGGCATATGTAAGAAACATGTCTGATTTGCAAGAGATGCTAAATAAATGTTCCTTTAACCCCCTCCACCCTATCACCACTATTTAAGATATGACATTTGGACTCCCAGAAATAAAAGGCCTATAGCCAATTCTGAAATTAAGAGAGGTAACTGGTGATAGTATAGACGTTTTCAGCCTGTCTCAGGGTAAGGCCT
Source organism: Cynopterus sphinx (assembly GCA_030015415.1). Lineage (NCBI taxonomy): Eukaryota > Metazoa > Chordata > Mammalia > Chiroptera > Pteropodidae > Cynopterus > Cynopterus sphinx. Next base: position 55,978,737 of record CM057388.1, read on the forward strand.
AAAGGGTAGGCAAAACTCAAGGAAGTAGATGTTAAATTAGGGGTCAGGTATACAAATGACATTGGCTGTGAGGAAGATGGCTGTGATAGAAACTAATGTCTACTGAGCACTCACTGCATTCCAGGAACTAAAGTAAGTGTTCTCGCAAAGAACGGGGCTTAGAAGTTCGTTTTGGTAGGAATGGAGAGAGCAAAGTATAGCTGAAGAAACTTGAGGATTTTTATCTTCCTCTATTTTTCTTTATACTCTCTCCATATATTTTCTCTTCCTTAACTGGTTAGAATATGAAACAAATGTACACATTTTTATTGGTTTGTTGTTAAATATGGGCTTATACTGATTCTTAGCTCTAAAAGCACTAAGAGTTGTAAAAAGCACTACAATGAGACTGCATTACAGTCTTTATCCTGCTAGTAACTAGCTATATGACTAAGAACATATCACAACTTTTCGTATTTCCATTTCTGAAGCTTCTTTTGTACTTGACTACATATGGTTGATCTCCATCGATGGGAAAGGTATTTTAAATAGAAATACATAGAGAAGCAAAATTTTGGTGGGGTACTTACAGAAGGACCAAAATATACTAGCCACTTTCAAATAATAAGTCTATCAGAAATCACAAAAGATGATTTGAAGTTCTAAGCAAGTATAGTTCATACCGACTTTAAGGACTTAAAATTCAAAGGGTCCCAACATTTCTTCCTCTATTCCTCCATTATCTGCATTTCATTGCATATGTCCTAACCCTAAAGCTGATTATCTCCAAAACATCCTTCGCAAAAACACATACAGCATTTCTATTACCAAATAAAATGTGTTAGTCATTATAACTAGTGTCAAAAAGAAAAAAAAAACACAGAGCCTTATTTGTTATAATTTAGATCTACATGGCTCAGTTGTCTTCCCTGAGAATGAATACAAAATTCATGGCATTATGGTCCCACATCTTTCAATCTAATTTAGTTAGAATTTAAGAGAGCTAGGGTTAAAACGTCTAAACAGATTACACATTAGAATATCTGATGACAAAATACCAAATGCTATGAAGTGTGACCCCTTCTCTCATCTGCAGCAAATAAACCTCTTTGAACACAGGAAGGTAAATACCTCTTGGTCAATTTTAGGCATATTGTTTTACTATTCCTAGCATAGCACTTCTCAACTGTTCTTCATTATCTGACATATTTGAATTTTATATGCTATCATGAACTTGGAAAAAAGATATGGATGGGGAATAATATTTTATACTCAAGTTAAAGCTCAGTTTAGTGCAGTTTGGTAGTAAGATCTTAGTGATACAATAGTGTGCTCCCAAATATGGACTGGGATATATTGTCTTTGAAACATATAGGAGTTTCTAATGGTAATGTCATTTCTTTGTATTTTAACAAAACAAAAGCAGTGGAGATTAAGAAAAATACTAAGTTCAAAATGGGAAGAGAACCTAAGTCTGATAATGGAGTAAGGGCTTAAACTGAGAGGAAATAAAGATAAAATAAAACCAATATTAATGCATGGTCCCATTTACACTCAGAGTATAAGAGGATAAAATTTCTTTGCAGTGCTGTGCTCTATGATCACAAAAAAAATGTACTTTCTCAGGTTTTCAAATGTCAGCAAATTAAGTATAACTTCTAAATGTTATTTTCCAGAAATTGGTTCTTTAGAGTGGAGAGATATGGTCATATAACAAAACTATGACCTACAGTGACAAAGTTTCAGTTTGGAACAAAGAAAAAGTTCTGGAGGTGGATAGTGGTGAAGGTTGTATAACACGAATGAATTTAATGATGAATTAAATGTACTGAGTGGCATACTAAAAATACTTAAAATAGAAATTTTTATATTATGTATATTTCACCACAATAAAAATAAAATATTGAAAGAAAAAAGATGAAAGTACCTTCTCCCTGAACCATGGCATGAAGGGCAATTGCCCCACATCAATCTGTCACACAGAAGAAACTGCTTGAACAAGAATTAAACCTTTATTTTGCTTGCATAACATAGTGATCTTCTCTTCAATACCATTTATGAGGGTTATTTCAAATGAAGAGTGGTTTGTGATCAATCATAAATGAGATAGGATAAGACAGTTCATGTATTCAATACTCCTACAATTTGATTATATTTATGTGTGGCTTGATACTTTGGTGAGAGAATGAATCAACCAATGTTCTATTAATGAAAGTACTTAATCTCTTTATTTCCTTCCTACAAGGAATGTTTACATGACTTGTGAAAATAAAACTTTCATAATAATTTGAAACAAGGGGTAAATTATGACCTATAGCACTGGGTAGTAAGAAAGAAAAATAAGGTTTTGAATTGGTCAAACATTCAAATCCTATCTCTACCCATAACTATACAGCCTTGAGAGAAAAATTTAACCACTTTGAGCAAATATTTTCATCTAAAGATACAGAAATACAATGTCTGTCCTAGGGTGTGACTATTAAATAAAATAATTTTTTAAATGATTAACATCTGTAGGCACTTGGTAAAATATGTTTACTAATCCAAAAGTTTTGGAATTTTTACTTGGTATTATAAATAATCATTTTATTTCAGATCATAGCAATTTCAGAGCTCATGTTATCCAGGGTTTCTCAATCTTGTTAGTACTGTTACTTTAAGCCAAATAATTCATTGTTGTGATGGGTTGTCCTATGCATTGAAGGATATTTAACATCATCCCCAGACTCCAACTACAAGTCAGTAGCATTGCTCAAGTGTGACACCCAAAATTATCTACAGACATTGCCACATGTCGCTTGTGGGGCAAAACTGCCTCCCGTTTATAAATGATTTAGTCTAATGTCCTCATTTCAAAATGAGGAAGCTAAGACCCAGAGAATTTATAGGAAATAAAGGCTCAAGGAAACTAAAATTTAAAAGATATGATTCTAGATTCAGGTGAATTTGGACCATGAAGAAAATTCCAATAGTCTGGAGGAGACAGTAATAGCAAAGGGAGGTTCTTAAGTCAGTGAAATACAAATGTGAGTACTAATAATTCACATTTTATGGACTTGAGCATTATTAAAATCCCCTATGTTGACCTAAAAATATGCAATTCAGCTTGCACCAGAATATCTGCATTTGATGATATAGAAACCAAAGAAGATTCAGTTGCCAGAAAGCCGCTTTTTAAGGAATTTTGTTAGATTGTGCCTACTCCAAATTGCATTTAATGGTACAATAAAATAACTTTAACATCTATATCCAAAAATGCAATTGTGTGTGAAATCTAAATGACCATAATTGAAACTTTCTTCTAATTAATACTACTAGATAACACCAGACAATTTAGGATGAAATAGACTTTTATGACAAAAGAATAACATTCATGGCTTGAGTCAGAAAATAATGAATCTGTGCCTACGATTTAATCTACTCTCACTAATGAAATTAAAAACCATACAAGATCTCCAAAAGGAACCAGAAGATTATCACATCTCTTCAGTTCTAGGTAAGAGAACTTTCTCTGTTCACTCCAAGTAAATGCTCTTTGGTTACCCTGGTAGGAAGTTTAAGTTTATTCAAATTAGGTGACTCTACTTTATGTATACTCGGCTGTATTTAATAAAATGAATATCATTTGCATTTGTTAAATGACAATTAGATTTAATTGTACAAAACACCAAATTTCCTTAAGACAATCCAACAGATGTTTATGGCAAGAATAGCTATTAACTGTTTTTAATGCTTTACTGAAGTGGGAATTTCATAGTCCAACTGATCTTGATGCAAAAAATAATTTAGCATTGTATATAACTCTTGTATACTCTATTTTGATAAAGTGACAAGAATGGAGCAAACCTCAGAAGGTTTGGCTGCAATACTGTGAACATCCATCTCATTCTTAGTCACAAATTTAAAATCAGGCATTAAGCAATCCTAGAAATAATCCTTTCAATTCTGCAAAGAGCATATCTGCTATAGTCAGTCCCCTTGCTTACACCTTTAACCTCCATGAAAGTTTTTTGATAAAAAAGTATTTTTAAAAATAGCTGACTTGACCTATTCAGTCTTTTAATACCATCATAATATTAAGAAAGAACGAGCAAAGCTCAACACTAAGTTATGAGAAGCCAGGGAACTGATAGCTATCCTTGTCAAGGTGTTTTAACTCTCTTTTTCCCCTAAAGATCACATTCCACTTAGGGAATTTTCAGAGATATTAATTGTACCAGAAATAAAGATCTGTACCTGCCAGCATTATAAACATTCATAACTATAATGCTATGTAGTATCTTACTTTCTTAAGTTATGAAATTCGCACCTGATCTATGAGTTTGGGAATTTTGCCTATTTTACACAGATTATCATCACAATATAAAATTATACAGGCTTTTCTGTAGCATATGAACAATTACAAAATACAATGTAACTAACAAAACAATTAGGAGTACCAGTTATATGTTTAATGTTTACTAAGTCCTTGATCTTCAAAATCATAAGTACTCTGTGGCTAGCTAGCTCAGAAAGCATGCTTGTGAAGTTAAAAACTGAATTCGAATCCTATTTAAATTCGTTAATTTACTTGGTCCCATGAAGTTACTTTGAAATCAGAAAGCCACCATGCCATTCATTCCAAGGGTTTAGCAAATGTCAATGGATCTGAAAGACTAGTTTCAGATGGAAAAGAATCAAAGTTCATATCCTAACAGATATATGATACAGTAAGGGGCATGTTTAGTCAATATTTTCACATATTGACACCTAATAATGACAGAGTCAGAAAAAAACAAATAGTTATTAACCTCTCTCCAGACATTCTCATCCTGCCAAATGCAGAGAATTAAAAGTTAGAAAGTCTAACAGTTTGCTAATTATTCTTCCTAGATACCAATGTTAGATTTACAATACAACATCTTTTAGTGTGCTTATAGTACATAAGCCACCATGGGCAGAGTACAGATTTATAAAAACAAACAAAAAAAAAGGAACAGTCCTGATAGTTTAGGAATCTGACTGGTTATGTTTAAAATTGCATTTTCCCCAATTATTTTATTTATTAATTTTATAATTTTACTATCAAGCACTACTCTGAGCTCTTTAACATAGCTATGTCTAATTTGCCTATTATCAGCACTGAGCATAGTGCATCTCTCTCTCTCTCTCTCTCTCTCTCTCTCTCTCTCTCTCTCTCACTCTCTCTCTCTCTCTCTCTCTCTCACACACACACACACACACACACACACACACACACACACAAACACACACACACACACGTGTTCAATAAATGATTCCTGAATAAAGGAGAGGCTATTAACTAGGTTTTCTTATGGTGGACTTGAAAATATACTGAATAATATGGACAAAGGAAAGCCTTGTTAGGTAATTGCTATGTGAAGGTACTATTAACTAAATAAAAAACCAGAATGTATTCCAATCTAAAACAGAATCCATTTAATAATTTATTTTTCTTAAAAGAAAGAGGTAAATAAACAAGAGAAGTTTTCTTTTTTTTTTTCCTGATTTTTACTATGATTACATCAAGGACATCAATGCTGGGTAAAAATTCATTTTTTGTGCCATTAAAAATTTTTGAAAACTTCACTGAAAAAAATATGAAATGTCCTACAAAACCTCACGACCCCCCCTTACCATGAATTCTGGGTAGGTATATGTCTTCTCATCCTATTCATGTGGCTTTTCTTTTGCTTATTGTTTTGTTTTTAGGCTGACTGCCCAGTTTCTCATTTGAAACCTTTGAAAGTTTCTAATCTTCCCTGCTTTGAAATTTCTAATCTTCACTGACATTACCAACCCGAGACAGAGATCCTCAGGAATGTTAGCTATCCTTGAAAATGGATCAGCGAATGCTTGAGCAAGCTACTTTTAATGATCCTATCTGGAGTAGACTCATAATAATTGGAATTTTGACAATTTAAAAAAATAAGATATTAGCACACCACCAAGCAACATTTTTCTCTCTTCTCCTTTATCCACTATCATAACTGGTAACCATTTATGGCCTTTATAAATATCTAAACAAAAATATTTTGAGACCTAATTGTGTTTTGGACAGTGTACTATATCAAATATTTATCCTTTGTTGCGTGAAAAGGTAAGAGTTTTGTTTGGGCAGAATAGTTAATGAAGTATATTTACCTAAAATGAAATGATAATTTTTAGGTAGCAATTATATTTGGTTTTTCATATCCTAGTTAATTGTCTTGACACTAACAACATAGATTTTATTACTCACTGAATATCAGGTGGCAACTATTTGGTCAAGGTTTCTTATGGCTTATGAACTGCTGTTCCAGTGCACAGCCATGAAAATGCCACCAAAAGGGTATCAATGCAAAACTGAAAAATTCTGGTTTACATGTTCAGATCTGAAATCAACCTTGGATTCTGGCTAATCCAAAACCTCTATTTCAGAAATGTCAAAACCTAAATCCAGGAAGCTTGGGAAATTTCTTCAGGACTCACAAAATTTAGTAGATAAATTAATGACAGAACCTAGGTTTCATTACACCAGACTCACATGCTACTGCTCTCCTCATTTTACCAGCTAGCAACAGTATAGACAAGATATTGCTACTTTATAAATTTTTCTCTGGTAAAGATGTCAATACCTGCATATATTCAAAGATACTGCAACCAAGCCAGTCACATAGCCAGGCAAAAAGCCATTTTCTCTGTGAAATACTAGCCCTAAACCTTACTGTGAACAGGCCCTGAGAGTCCAACTGAATTGTGATCTTGATCTGTTATAGCACTGCTCTTTCTTTCTTGGTGGTTATAGACAGAAAGTTCAGTATACAAACAAAAAGTCCAGATTTCATATTTTCATCCCAGAACAAAAGTACAAATCCAGGCTGACTGAAGACACTAACCAGTGACTGTTTAAGGTTGCCTTCAGTAGGAGAGTTAATTTTAAAAAATCATCTTACAGTGTATTTCCAATTTCCATATTTAGTAAGTGGCATTTATGTAATGTGCCTATGATAAATATAGTAAGGAACTTTTTTTTACTGCTTCACCTTTTCTCCAAAGTGAAAGATGCGAAAAGATACGGAATGGCACACATGGATATATCATTTAAGATCACTTCTTCAGGTATATCTATGTTGAATAACTATGGTGTATATCTGAAACTAATATAATATTGTGTTAGCTACATTTTAATTTTAAAAATTTTAAAGAAAAAATCATTTTTATGGGGTAATTTTAATGGGGTGTCCTCCTCAGAAAAAGGAACTTAAATTACTCTATTCTATTTTGGTGTCCACAATCTTTCACTTTGGAGGCAAGTTATCAACATAAGGTAACACAGCGAACACTGGAAATTAATAGAAAATGTAATACTGGCAAAATGTTTTACTGAGATCTCCAGTATAAAGGGTTTCAACCATCTAGAAAGCATTTCTAAAAGCGGCTTTAAAACACATTTCAAGGGCAAATTTTACAGTTTTCTATTAGTAGGCCGTTTAGAAGTATATAGTACTTTGTGTGAACTACATTATCATTTACACTGAAATAATTAAGTATATTTTTACGTTAAGAGTAATATGTGTTGATAGATACAACACTCATTAAAATCAAAACCACATTGAAGATGGGCTCATACACATTGCTGTACAAGGTCACACCCTCAAATAGTCAAAGAAAACTCTCCCATGATTCGTGAAATCTGTGCTTCTGCCACACTTTTCCTCTCTTTCCTAAGTACAACTCCCTTCTCCACCAGAACCTATGATCCGACAGATCCTACTTGAAAGGTCAAGGATACACTCTAACCTCCCCAAATGCCTAACCTCATCTCTCCTAGATCTGCTACTGCAAGTTTCTACACTGCAGAATGCTGAATTTCACCAAAACGGGGGTGGGGTCCCTCCTTCTGACTTCTTTGGCCTTTACTCTTTTGACCTCTGCCCCCTGTCTCTGTCAGTCTTCTTCCCTTTCCCTGATCCTCTAGTTTCGCAGCACTTCTAGCTTGCCTCTTCTATCAAGACACCTCAGCTTCCACTTCCTAGAGTATACTATAAGGCACCCTGGCTATGAGAGAAATTATGTGGGTATTTTTCCCCTTCAAACTCCTGCCTTGTGAATATCTGCAGTTCCTTTTCTTGGGGGCCCCCATCTTTATATGAGGGAGAAGTAGGGAAGATCCTCTCAACTTCAGTCCACCTTGCACACTCGGGGTTACTACAGTGGGGCGGGGCGGAGCGAGCTTGGCCTTTACTGCGCCACAGCAGGTGTTGGGGGGGGCGGTGGCGAACCGCGCCCAGTCTGATCTTGGACGGGCTGAAGAAAGGCAGCGAAGAAGATGGGGCCGCCGGCACACCCCGGGACAGGAACTCACCTTCTCTGATGCAAGGGCGGGTGTCTCCTTTAAAACTATTGCCCCCCTCCCCGCCGCCGCCATAGTGGAGCCGCCAGAGCCGCCTCCGCCATCGCCACAGCCAGTGGCAGGCGGGCTGGCAGGGGTGGAGGTGGCGGAGGAGGCAAGCACAATCAGGAGGAGGAGGATGATTGGGAGGAGGGGGGAGGAGGGGGAGGGGAGGAGGAGGAGGAAGAAGAAGTGAAGAAGAGGAAGAAGAAAAGAAGAAAAAGAAAGCAAGAACGAAAGAAAGAAAGAAAGAAAGAAAGAAAGAAAGAAAGAAAGAAAGAAGAAAGAAAGAAAGAAAGAAAGAAAGAAAGAAAGAAAGAAAGAAAGAAAAGGAAAGAGAGAGAGAGAGAAAGAAAGAAAGAAAGAAAGAAAGAAAGAAAGAAAAGGAAAGAGAGAGAGAGAGAAAGAAAGAAAGAAAGAAAGAAAGAAAGAAAAGGAAAGAAAGAGAGAGAGAGAGAAAGAGAGAGAGAGAGAGAGGGAGGGAGGGAGGGGGAGAGAGAGAGAGAGAGAGAGAGAGAGAGAGAGAGAGAGAGACAAGAGAGAGAGAAAGAAAGAAAGAAAAAGAGAGAGAGAGAAAGAAAGAAAGAAAAGGAAAGAGAGAGAGAGAGAGAGAGAGAAAGAAAGAAAGAAAGAAAGAAAGAAAGAACGAAAGAAAGAAAGAAGAAAGAAAGAAAGAAAAGGAAAGAGAGAGAGAGAGAGAGAGAGAGGGAGGGAGGGAGGGAGGGAGAGAGAGAGAGAGAGAGAGAGAGAGAGAGAAAGAAAGAAAGAAAGAAAGAAAGAAAGAAAGAAGAAAGAAAGAAAGAAAGAAAGAAAAGGAAAGAGAGAGAGAGAGAAAGAAAGAAAGAAAGAAAGAAAGAAAGAAAGAAAGAAAGAAAGAAAGAAAGAAAGAAAGAAAGAAAGAGAGAGAGAGAGAAAGAAAGAAAGAAAGAGAGAGAGAGAGAGGGAGGGAGGGAGGGAGGGAGGGGGAGAGAGAGAGAGAGAGAAAGAAAGAAAGGGAGGGAGGGAGGGAGGGAGAGAGAGAGAGAGAGAGAAAGGAAGGAAGGAAGGAAGGAAGGAAGGAAGGAAGGAAGGAAGGAAGGAAAGAGAGAGAAAGAATGAAGGAACGAAAGAAAGAAAGAAAAAGAAAGAAAGAAAGAAAAGGAAAGAGAGAGAGAAAGAAAGAAAGAAAAGGAAAGAGAGAAAGAAAGAAAGAAAGAAAGAAAGAAAGAAAGAAAGAAAAAGAGAGAGAGAGAAAGAAAGAAAGAAAGAGAGAGAGAGAGAGAGAGAGAGAGAGAGGGAGGGAGGGAGGGAGGGAGGGAGGGGGAGAGAGAGAGAGAGAGAGATAGAGAGGAAGGAAGGAAGGAAGGAAGGAAGGAAGGAAGGAAAGAGAGAGAGAGAAAGAACGAAGGAACGAAAGAAAGAAAGAAAGAAAGAAAGAAAAGGAAAGAGAGAGAGAAAGAAAGAAAGAAAGAAAGAAAGAAAGAAAGAAAGAAAGAAAGAAAGAAAGAAAAGGAAAGAGAGAGAGAAAGAAAGAAAGAAAGAAAGAAAGAAAGAAAGAAAGAAAGAAAGAAAGAAAGAAAGAAAGAAAAAGAAAGAAAAGGAAAGAGAGAGAGAGAGAAAGAAAGAAAGAAAGAAAGAAAGAAAGAAAGAAAGAAAGAAAGAAGAGAGAGAGAGAGGAAGGAAGGAAGGAAGGAAGGAAGGAAGGAAGGAAGGAAGGAAGGAAGGAAGGAAAGAGAGAGAGAGAAAGAACGAAGGAACGAAAGAAAGAAAGAAAGAAAGAAAGAAAGAAAGAAAGAAAGAAAGAAAGAAAGAAAGAAAGAAAAGGAAAGAGAGAGAGAAAGAAAGAAAGAAAAGGAAAGAGAGAGAGAAAGAAAGAAAGAAAGAAAAGGAAAGAGAGAGAGAAAGAAAGAAAGAAAGAAAGAAAGAAAAGGAAAGAGAGAGAGAGAAAGAAAGAAAGAAAGAAAGAAAGAAAGAAAGAAAGAAAGAAAGAAAGAAAGAAAGAAAGAAAGAAAGAAAGAAAGAAAGAAAGAAAGAAAGAAAGAAAGAGAAAGGCAGCAGAGACAATAGCTTCCTGAGGGGAAGATTCTGCCGCCAGTCGTATGTCTGTGCTCCACTTAAGAACTTTTCGCTCCGCCTCCACCTTGGACACGCCCCCTTTCCCTCGCTTCAGCTCTAGCCTTGTTCTCACTCCTCTTAGCCAGTAGTAATAACGCTTTAGGCCCGCGGGCCGCTTCTCTCCTCCCCCCATGCTTGGCTTCACAAGCCTCCCTTAGGAGGGGAAATGAAGACGGTCAAGGTCAAGGGGCAAAAAGCGCGGGATGTAAAAACACGTGAATCTCTAACCTTGGAGGAGCTCATCTAAAACCAATTGAAGGGAAAAAAAATGACTGGAAACCCAATTGACTCAACCTCCAAAATATCTCTAATATACACATCCTGTCTTTCTCATAGACCTCAGTATGGAGTACAGAAATAAGTAGCATCCTCAGGCATGACGTATTTTCATCATGTGCCCATAAACAACTGCATCTCTGTGAAACTACCCATTTAAATTAAAATAAAACCCTGTGAGCCTGGTACCCAACGGAAGAAATAGAATATTGCGGATATTTTAAATCTCACCATGTTTTCCCCAACTTCACTCTCAAAGGAATTAATATCTTGATTTTATATTTATTATTTTTATATTTTATGTTTATTATTTCCATGCTTTTTACACCTATTCTTATCACATAAATGTATGCCTAAACAATATTGTTTAGTTTTGATTGTTTTCAAATATCACAAAAATTTATCTTTGCTAGGTAGCGGTTTCAGACTTGTTTCTTTCCCTAAATATTTTGTTCCTAAGATTTATCCATGTAGCTGTAATTAATTCACTGTCAATGTTGTACACTATCCAATCCATTTCTTTGTTGATAGGTATGTGTCCTGGTGCATCTGTGCAAAAGTTTCTTTTGGGTATGCTCTTTTTTCCAGTCTTGCTTTCATTGCCTCATTTCAAGTCCTCATTTTTCAGAACTACGGCATCGATTCCACTCGTCTCCTTTCCTCTGATTTCAATCCCTCAAATCTATAGGAAATAGATTTATCACTGGCTCCCCATTGCTTGTTGGATAGTCAAAGATCACAGTTCCACAGTATTACTTAACTGATCTTATCCCCTTCCACTGCCCCCACTTCACCACTCTTTTATGATTCAGTAATATGAAAATTTCTTGTTACAGACTTTTGTGAAGCCTTTTTTTTCTTCAGTGATGCAATGTTACTGTATATGTTTCTCTCTCTTCCTGAAATGCCCCATTTACTCATATTAGGCATCTGCCTAGCAAACCCCTGTACCCCTCCTTGAAACCCAGATAATGCATCACTTCCTCCAGCTAACCTGCTTTATCCCTAATGAAACTTAATTCCACCCTCCTCTGTGCTACCCCTATATCTTGTGCATATTTGTATTGTGTGCCTCTCTTCTCAATGGCTTGGGACCATTTAATGACAACAGACAAAGTTTGTTTTATTTTTGACTTCTCATACTCCAAAACAGTAAAGTCCTAGGGCAAAGAGTACAAACTAGTGGACCTTAGGCGTAGGTTCCTAAGTCCCTAGATCTGGCCCACAAATAAATTTGCTTAACTGCACAATTTTTTAATTTACTTCCTTGTCAAGGTTTGAAAGGGACATTTCATGCAAAAAAAAGTCTCATAAAAGCATGTGAAAATTTGGTAGTAATGACTGTGCATTCCTGACTGGTAACAATCGGATAGAGCTGAATAACAAATTCAGAGACTTGGAACACTGGGCTCTTTAGAACATATCAGATTGTTTTTGTGGTTCAGTAATTTACCCAAGATTATCTGAGTCATTGGGTGGTTTCTCTAATCTTCTATCATGTCCTTCTATAAATTAGTACAACATTTACTCATCAAAAATTCTGGATAGGTCATGCACAAGAAATATTCCACTGAAATAGGCAGTAGGACAAGGTAAGCATAAAAAGGGAATAATTTCGTTTTTTTTTACATCATGGAGGTATCCTTCAAAAAGCATTGTTACTCAAAATACAAATCATAGTCCACTTGTAAAATAACTATTCAATCAGAATCTGAGGAGTATGCATCACTCAGGGTTCTCTCTGCAAAGAAAAGAAAAGAAAAGAAAGAAAGAAAGAAAGAAAGAAAGAAAGAAAGAAAGAAAGAAAGAAAGAAAGAAAGAAGGAAGGAAGGAAGGAAGGAAGGAAGGAAGGAAGGAAGGAAGGAAGGAAGGAAGGAAGGAAGGGAGGGAGAGAAAGAAAGAAAAGAAAGAGGAAGGAAGGAAGGAAGGAAGGAAGGAAGGAAGGAAGGAAGGAAGGAAGGAAGGAAGACTGCACAGTATTTTAAACAAAATATTTAATATGAGGAAGTGGTTATCTAAAATATCAGAAAGATTAGAGGAATAAAACTCAGGGAACTTTATCAAATATTTTCAACCAGCACTGGAAACCCTTCTGTCCCCTTCTAAGCTTTCACCTGTGTTACAGAAGGTGGAAGCCTATAAATTACATTTTCCAGACTTCTTGACCAACAGCGTTCTGAAATGGTCTATGTCCCACCAATGATATACATTTGTATGATATTTTTAAGTATAATAGAGATAAAAGTTATCCTTTACATGGACTCCAACACATAAAACATGAGTTTTTTTTTTTTAAGGTGTGTGTAGTGGCCTTAGCATTCTTCTGCAGGCCTTGCACCCAAAGGCTATGGAGGACCTGTAAGATTAGTAGTGGTTTTCTGTAGACCCCCACCCCTCATCTCTTTGTGGAGGTTAGAATTTTCTGTCTTTGGACTATAGCAGTCAACAAATACTTATTAAATTATGAAATTACTTCTTCCTTCTTAGGCTTCATGGACAATTCTGTGTCTGCTGTTCAAACAGTAAAAAGAGGGGAGAGAATAATGTATGAGATAAAAGAAAGTAGTTAATTTTCTCCTTATTCCCCAAGTCCATTTGATGACAAGCCATAACACAAAAATGCCACCAAATTTCAGTCACACACTATGGCAATGAGCACATACTTTCATTTCTTCCTCTTATACTTGTCATTAACCTCTATAATAGTAATAATATTAAGTAAATGCTAAAATAATTTATTGCATAGGAAAGAGGAGGTGATACGAGGCAGGAAATAACATTGATGAAAGCCTGCTGTGGACAAGATGTTTTCCATGACTTTTCAATCTTTCCACAACAGTGACATTATATTGGATTCATTAATCCCATTTACATAATGCAAACTCAGCCTCATGAGTGTGGGGCTGTGGAAGTGGATCTAAGGTAGAGGTCAGAAGTGTTAAAAGGAAATAAAATAGTATATATGCATATCTAAGAAATCAGTTTTTTTGAAAAAAGCATACAAGTGCTCTTCCACTATTTTTACAGTGAAATATAATATGCCTTGTTTTGAATAATATGGGTAAGTTAAAAAATCATATTAACCAAACACAATACGTTTAAAGGCATCAGAAAATTGGAGAAATAATTAGAACATAACTTAATGGCACATAACTAAAGTGATTGACATAAAAATGAATCTGACAAAAGTGCGCTCTCTCTCTCTCTCTCTCTCTCTCTCTCTCTCTCTCTCTCTCTCTCTCTTTCTCTCAAGATTGGAGGATATTAAGTGGATAGAATGAAAAATAAACTCACTAGAAAATGGTAAAAAAATGAATATGACAAAGTAGAAAAGTCATGTTAAATTTTATCAATGAGTAAATGAAAGGTGATTAAAAATGGCAATCAAGCATCCAAAAATTGTTCAACAACACTAAAATTAAAGAAAAGCAAATAGACACATTGATATAAAGTGAGAAAGACAGAAAGTACCATGTATAGTGAGACTTAAGTTTTAAACAAAAATATATACATATGAACATATATGGCATTTGAATTATATACAGACACACAAAATATATCTGGAAAATATATACAAAAATACTAAGAATAGATAGCTTGAGGTGAATCATGGTTGAAATAAAAATATAAGACAATTCACATATTTTATCATTGTTTAAGCTGTAATAGTTATACATAAAATTATGATAGCATAGGATGTATCTGACTGGGAATTGATGTTATAGAAGTATATATTGACATGAAAAGTTGTCATATATACATATTTATTTATGAAAAGGAGGTTATACAGAGCTATATTTTACACAAAATATATCTGTGTATGCCTAATGTATTTCTCTCACAGTATACACTTTTATATACTCTCATTCTTGTTATCTGCTCCACTACCCCCATCACGCAAAGAACTTTCTTATCAGACTAGAGAAAGTCTGAAGGGAATATCCTAACATGTGATTTAGCCTCCAGGTCTCTGCTAAAATCATTCTTAATTTTCCTAACGCTACAGAAATGTCAAGAAAGTTCCAGAAAGTTTTTATTGTTTGAGAACTATAGGGAAGAGTTTTCCATAACCTAAGGTTATCTTCTATGATAGGTTAGGGAAGAAAATGTTTAGATGTTGGTTACTTATTCACTGAATGGAATTTGGAGTTACAAAATGATTTTTTTTATGGTGACATTGGTTAATGAAATCCAATGATTCAGCTGTACACTTTAACAGTAAGGCATATTTATGTTTACACTGTGTGTTTACCTCCCATAGTTAGATTTCTTTCTGTCACTATATATTTGACCTCCTTTTACCACATCTACTGCCACCTTTTCTTGCCCTCTCCACTCTCCCATCTGGTAACCACTAGTCTATTGTCCATGTCCATGAGTCTCTGTTTGTCCTGTTTGCTTCATTCTTTTAGGTTTAAATCCCACATATAAGTGGTATCATGTGGTTTTCAGCTTTTTCTGTCTGGCTAATTTCGCTTACCATGTTTATCTGGAGGTCCATCCATGTTGTCACAAATGGCAGTATTTCCCTGAGAAATATTCCATTGTATATATGTAGCACTGCTTCTTTAGCCAATCATCTATCATAAGGCACTTAAGTTATTTCCATATCCTGGTCACTATGAATAATGCTGCTATAAACATCATTGTGCATATATCTTTTTAGATATAGGCTTTCAAGTCTTTGAGGTAAATACCCAGCTTAGATTTTTGAGGAAACTCCATACTGTTTTCTATAGTGGCTATACCACTTTGCGGTCTCACCAGCAGTGTAAGAGGTATCATTTTCTCCACATCCTCTCCAACACTTGTTATTAGTTGTCCTGTTGAGAACAACTATTTGAACAGGTGTGAGATGGTATCTCATTGTGATTTTAATTTGCATTTCCCTAATAGCTAACGATGTTGAGCATCTTTTCATGTTTGATAGCCATTTGTATGTATCCTTGGTAGAAGTGTCAGCTCAGGTCCTCTGCTCATTTTTTGCTTAGATTGTTTGTTTTTTGTTGTTATTGAGTAGTTTGAGTTCTTTGTATATTTTAGATATTAGGCCTTTATTGGAGGCGTCATTTGCAAATGTCTTCTCAAATTCAGATGTTTGTCTCCTTACATTTTTAATGTTTTCTTTTGCTTTGCAGACACTTTTTAGTTTCTTGTAGTCCCATTTATTTATTTTAGATTTACTTCCTTTACCTTTGAGAACAAATTCATGAAATCCTCTTAAAATCCAAAGTCCATGAGTTTAGTTTCTATGTTTTCTTCCATGCATTTTATTGTTTTGGGTCTTATATTCAGGTCCTTAATCCATTTTGAGTTACTTTTGGTGTGTGGTGATAGACAACAGTCAAGTTTCATTCTCTTGCAGGTTGCTTTCCAGTTTTCCCAACACCATTTATTGAAGAGGCTTCCTTTTCTCCACTGTATGTTTTTTGCTTTTTTGTTGAAAATTGTTTGCCCATATAAATATGGATTTACTTCTGGACTCTCGATTCTGTTCCACTGCTTCGTGTGTCTGTTTTGCTGCCAATATCATACAGTTTTGATTACTGCTGCTTTGTAGTATTATTTGAAGTTGGGCAGAGTGATGCCTCCAGCCTCATTCTCTTTTCTCAGGATGGCTGTGGCCATTCAGGGTCTTTTGCGTTTCCATACAAATCTCATGATTTCTTCTGTTTTTCTTTAAAAAATGCTGGTGGGATTTTGATGGGGATTGCATTAAATCAGTATTATGCTTTAGGGAATAAGGTCATTATAATTATGTTGATACTTCCAATCTAAGAACACAGAATATCTTTCCATTTATTTGTATCATCTTCAATTTCTTTTAATATGGTTTTATAGTTTTCACTATATAGTTCTTTACATGATTTTTTTTTTTTTAGATTTATTCTTAGGTATTTTATTCTTTTGTTGCAATTGCAAAAGGAATTATTTTTCCACTTCTTTTTCTGACACTTCATTATTGAAATATAGAAATACTATGGATATTTTAACATGGATTTTGTATCCAGAAATTTACTGTAGTTGCTTATTGTTTCTAGTAGTGCTCTTGTGGAGTCTTTAGGGTTTTATATATAGAAATCATGTCATCTGCAAAGAGTGCCTGTTTGATGGATTCATTTCCTATTTAGATGCTTTTTATATCTTGCTCTTGCCAGATTGCACTCTCTAGGAACTCCAAAGATGTATTGAATAACAGCAGCACTAGTGTACAGCCTTGTCCTGTTCCAGATCTTAGAAGAAAGGTTTTTAGTTTTACGCCATTAAGTATTTTGTTGGCTGACGTCTTGTCATATATGGCCTTCATTATGTTAAGGTACCTCCCTTCTATACTGATTTTGTTAAGTGTTTGGATCATATGATTCTTATTCTTTAATTTGCTCATGTGGTGCATCAGATGATTCAATTTGCATTTATTGAACCATCCCTGTGCCCCTGGGATAAAGCCAACCTGATCGTGGTGTATAATCTTTTTAATATGTTGCTATATTCAGTTCGCTAGTATCTTATTGGGGATTTTTACATCTGTGTTCATGAGAGATATCAGTCTGCAGTTTTCTTTTTTGTGTGTGTTATCTTTACCAGGCTTTGGTATCAGAGTACTATTGGCCTCATGGAATGAGTTA